>OY728141.1:844125783-845553283 GCA_963277665.1 Viscum album | reverse complement strand
TGGTCCTACCTACAAAAGTGGTGAACTAGTGGTGGTTGTTTCCTCATAGACGACTGATTCCATCACAAGTGCATGTTTAATTTAAAAAACTAAGACATGAAATAGACATAAATATTAAGGAAATTCATGATGAACCATATGATAGTAACAACTATCTCAGAGATGAGTGGTTTCATCCCTATTTTTGGTACTTTGGTGAGATTGAGTTTCCTTGGCCTAAGGAATACATCCATTTTTGTTGTGGTAAAGTTCAATTAACTTCTCATTGATATTAACCACCACATGTTATAGGATTAAATTCATGATTAATACTGATACTTTCAAAATCATGTGACATCACAACATAATCTACCTTTTTGGTCGATTTTACAATAGTGCCATCTTTATAACTCCACTAACCAATGTATCTACTACCATGAATGAACATGAAACTAGATTGAGATCTCATATCATAATTACCAATTAGGAGGTTAGAATCAATGTATTTCCTTATAATTCACTCATCCTCACATTTAATGGCTAGAAACATTTATGTAATTCTTCTAATGTACTCAAGGATACTATTTTGGACAACTGATTAACTCACCATGAATATAGGTTATCATCTTAACTTAGAGCATATGAAAAATTAGGTCAAATATTGAACATTGTATACATGACACATCTTATGGAGGATATATAAAGAATATTATCCACCATTTCCTACAGTTTAGGATCTCAGATCTCCCTAAGATTCATGCTATGAAACATTTGAATAGACAACTTTTTAGAGTTCTCCATACTAAAACTCTTGAGATCATTTCAATTTTATGTGATATATCTCAGTTAAAAAAATCATTTTATTCATATATATGGTTCTATATATTCCATGTGTATTTTTTTAACTCTTTAATTTAAATGAAAAAAAATCAAATTTTTTTTACATAATGTAATGTAGGGAAAAAAATTTCAATAATAAGTGTGTCATCTACATAAAACACTAAAAATACCATGATACAACAACTAACATGCCTATATATAAAAGAATGAAATGTGTTTTTTTTAAACATAATACATTGATAGCTCCATCAAACCATATATTCCCACTCCTAGAATATTTCTTCAATCAATAAATACACCATTGAAACTTATAAACCTTTACAGTCTCATTTGACACATTAAAATATTTACATTATAATGTGTTGACATATTCAATTAAATTTATGTTATAGAATGTGATTTTGAAATCCATTTGATATATCATGTAATCATAATTAGATTTTGTGTAATATATCAATTGACTTTATTATCACAACTAAAATACAATAAAACATTATAAAAACTACTGTTATGTTTATAAAAAATCCATTGATGACAAAAAAACAATATAACATTACAAAATAGTATGATTACATTTATAAAATAATAAAATTTAAATAAAATAAAATTATTATAAAAAAATAAAATTAATCACAAAATAAAATAAAATTATTGTTAAAACATTTTCAAATTAAAAAACATTAATACTCAATGTAAGTAGAAAATTCTAATATAGAAGACCATTATCTCACAAAAAAATGTTAAAACCTTTTAGAATAAAAATGTAAAATCAGCTTTTATTTAATAGTTTTATAAAACAAAAATATATAGCAGTGTTGATAAAACCTATTTTGACAAACATATATTTTCATATGCTTTTGGAATTTTAGATCCTACAGTAACATGATATAAGCTGCTTGAGGATCAATCTGTAGTATACTAGAACTATTTACATATGCATTTTCTATGAGGTTCAAAATGACATGGCTAAAAACATGGTGAACCATCTCGGGGTGATTGTAAGCTGAGTGTGCCACCCTAAATCCTTGAATAGTAATATAAGGTTTGGTGACTTTCACCATGTTTTCATATCACACAACATGATTGATCATATCCAATTTTATTCGAAAATAAAAACATCTTCAATGCATAGGATAACAAGCAACACTTCTATGATATACACATATAATAAACTAAATGGTACAAAATTTATGAATGAGACATTGAGAACGAATATAACTCCACATGGGTAAATTATAATGGAACTATACATTTGAAAAGTCCCTGAATATAACAGATGCTAGATGCTAGAGAACTTCTACCCATTGCATGTACTCCTAGATTGGTCTCCTGTTGCAATAAACAATGCCACCATCATGGACCTCCATATTCTATAACACATCACTAAGAATCACCAGGTGTTAGATTTGAAGTAATACTGACTTCACTTCTACAAAGGCCATCATATATCATGCACATCATTAGTACAAACACAACATGTCTAGGAACAACTCATATAAAACTATGAATACTTGGAATATTGGGATGTCTACTGAGTATGACATCGATAGAACTATTGTACGCTGCATCCTAAATGTAACCATGGAGAAATTAAGGAGTCAAAATACTCAAGAATGTTGAATTTGTAAACCTCTCAAAACTTTCTTGTTTATACTAAATACCATAAATAAGGATCGATCATTTAATTAAACATGTCATCCAAAGAAATACCACCCCCTGACATTCATAACCATCGATACAGTGCATCTATTCTAGAAAATCATAGTAGAACTGATGACTTTATCTAGGATAGATCCCAATCAATGGGATATTAACCCCTACTATTAGAAAAACCATTATCGGTTTTATGTAGAAAATTCCAAACATATTAAAGATCCCCCACTCTATATAGGACAAATCTAGGAGAAATCAGCAAAAAAATACCCAAATTCAAACTACCCAAATCCAGAAACCCACACATCCTTTATAGAATTATAGTGAAAGGAACATACCTGATTATAATACACCACACTTAGGGGAGTAATGACCATATATATAAAGGACCCACACCTTGCAAGAAGACACCTCACTCTCTAGAGTACCAAACCCTATTCGTAGAGTGCAGTGGACTTGTACCTAATATGCACCAATGGAGTACCAAATTGATGTCGTTTAATAGGAAAATTTCCCCATGTATCTTGGTGGGGGGTACTAAACTCCATGACGGAAAAAAAAGGTGTAATTTCCCTTTATATCATACTACCTAGGTTGTACTTTCCCCTAGAATGCTCTAGAAATCAATCCCAAAACCCCATTATCTGCCCTATGAAGCTAAATCATAAAACATCATATCTATCATTGAAAATGACCTCAAATGGATTAATATAAAACATCCATTGTGATCTATGTTGAAAAATATTAATTATAGGTTATTTATTTGTCTAAATCATACATTCGACAAAAAAATCATGGAAATGATGCCCCAAATGCGATGGGTGGCAACGTAGTGACCCTTAGGAGAGCTACATTGCACGTTGGGGGTAGGGGGAGTTGGTGTATGGCTATCACAAATTACATGTGTGACCTCATGGGTCAAGATGGATATAATTACCCAACTAGCTCCTAGGATGGCTAATGCAATTGGGTACTACGAGAAGTTCGCCCGGCTGCCTGACGTGCACCACACGACCCATTGTGGTATGGATGTTCCCAAGCCCCCCCCCCCCCCCCGCCTTAAAATTGACACATATGGTTAAAAATCTTATAAATATATATATATATATATATATATATTATTTTAATGCTCCTCAACACTGTTAGTTCTATTTTGGCTCAGCCTGAGGGTAAACATTGCACCTTGTAATCCACAGATCCATCCAATGATTTTTTTCAAGGATGACTACTTTGTTAAATTTATCATATTACATATAAGGAGTTACTAAAACATTAAAACCCAAAAATTGAGATAATTATATATCTTAAAGTATCTCGGTAACTACACAAAAACCTAATATTCAAGACATAATATTTATGTATTGAATTTCTGAGCCATGGACTCTAAAATTTCATCAAGCATATTGGATGTTCACTGGTTTTCATGGTTTAGATAATTATTCTATAAATTTTATCTTTATTGTGAGCTAAATTTATTTAATAAAGTAGTTATATGTATTTATTGGCAGATAAAATGGTTGAAAAGAATTAGAATTAATAAAAAGTGAGAAAAAATGAACATAGTATGAAGCATGATGGATAACATATTAAGAAAATGATTTACTAACACTATTGATTTAAATATTTTAATATTGATTTAATTAAGATTTTTCTCATGTTTAATTGCTAGGTTTGTAATGGGATGATTCTACAGGTGGATATTTCCCATAATTATTTCTTGTTTTAGGATGTGATGGCTATAAGGCCCCGACCTTAAACCTTACTTAATATTGAATTAAATGAATAATTCACGTAGAGAATCTTTTCAGGTTTAGAGTTTTAGAGAATTAAACATAACTATTACATCTCAAAAGATTAAAAAGTAGTCACTTATACTAAGTTTCCATAATAAAAAAAACTCTTGAAAGAAACATGTCTAGTTCCATGTTTTATATAGCATGACATTCCCTTGATCCCATCCTTGACCTTATTCCATATTAAGTCCTGTGAAAAACATTTCAAAAAAACTTGGGGTGAGCATAAAAAGCTCAGTAAGGGATACAAAAAGAATGAAAACTGTTAGTTTTTCAAACATCAAGTAAACCATGTACACTATATCAAAGTAATACCTTCACCTTCATGAAGTAGTAAAAAAAAATCTTCACTGAATAAAGTATCATTACTTACCTTTTTGTAACCAAAGGATTACCATAAAACCCATATAAAGAACACATAGAATATATAAAGGTAACTTGGGACATAAACATACTTAAGTGGAATAACCATACGGTTGACTTCCACACATATCACTTAATGGAATAGCCATACGGCCAATTTCCATACATACTTAATGGAATAGCCATACGGCCGACTTCCATACCCAATGCATTGGAGGTTATAATGTAACCACCCGTCCTGGTATTCACGGCACCACCCGTCATATGGTTTATAACGTAACCACCCGTTAAAATGTCCAAGTACCAGTATAAAATCATAAAACATAAAACCAATATAAAGGAATGATAACATTTCCACATTTCAATAACAATATATCATAAATATATTGACATAATAGAATCCTTTTTCAAAACCATTTTCAATACCAAAATACATAAAAGAGTATATGGTATTTATTTTATTCTAAAAACATTACGGCTTGTTGAGAAAGCCAAAGATCAAATAATACTCGCGGCGGCGGAAAAGGTCGTTGTCACCGCGTACGTTAAAAAAACATTCCTTTTTGTCGTTTAGTAAAACGCTTCGTAGAAAAAGATTCCTTTTGTATAAAAGTAAAAGTCAAAGGAGTTTATACACCGTATAAAAGAAATTTGTGTATAAAACGAAATATGCCTCAATGAAAGGAGATTGAGACGAAGTCCCTTACCTTGGGTCCGACTTGACTCGATCGTTCTTTAACATCCTGAATAATAAACTTGAGTTAATTTATACTTGATTAAGAACCTTTTTAAAGTTCATTATTCTTTTTATATCACTTATTGCCATGTTATAAACATTATGTAACCATTTAAGTTAATAATGTTTGTTTGGTCAATATTTGGTTCTTAAGTCGAAAGTTGACTTCTTACAATTACATGTTGTTCATGTGGTCAAAAGTTCTTTATATCCAGAATGAAATTCCCGATTTGGATATAATATGTATCATATATATCCAGCATATACATGTATTTATAATATTACATAATCATTTAGAGGTAAGAAATGAAATGCACCGTTCATGGAGACGGTAAGCCGTACGTACGCATGAACGCTACTTTCATTTCTTTGTCATATTAATGGAATTAAAACTAAATGAGAGGTATGTATATTTTAATTCCAGAATTATATTCATCACTTAGATATATAATTAATTATATATATCCATTATACACATGTACTTTTAATAGTACATTACATTTGGGGATAAGAAATGAAATGCACCGTTCATGGAGACGGTAAGCCGTACGTACGCATGAACGCTACTTTCATTTCTATCTCATACTTTAATGGAAAGAAATAATAATGATATAGAGTTATATTATAATTCCAGTATAACATCATATATAATAACTTTAAATCCATCCTTTACACGTCCCACATATGGCATTAATGAATCACATCACTTTTAGGGGGCGGTAGTCCGCACTTTCTTAAATGAAGATATCGTGTTTACCCATAATGGAAACCATAAAGGTATTCCAAAAATGAAAAATACAGAAGCTTAAAGAAAACATAAACATATTATATATCATATATAAAAATAGTGACATCATAATGTCCACCCTTGAAGGTGTTAAATGAGTATTGAACAATCATAGTTTCGGGAGGCAGAATTTCGCCATCCACGAAAACCGTATGTTCTTTAACCATTTGATGTAGTTGTGTGAGAGTGTAGCTCAAATAAATATTATAACAACATCCTAGTATATTGAAGATACTGGTTTTGTTACAAAAGAAGTAAATAAAAAGAGTTTAGAGGGTTGGAGAAGCAAAATAAAACAAATGAACAAGAGAGAATGAATTACCTTTAAAAGTGTAACTCCTTTTTGATTTGAGCCTAAAGGCTTCCTTTGAAAGAATTCTGCCCAAAGGGAATACTCTAGGATGAGGATAGGGATGTGGAGAGATTAATTGGGTAGGGGTTGGCCGAGACAAAGGCTTGAGAAGTGTGTGAAATGAGGTAGAGGTGGGGGCCTTTTATAAGAGGAGAGGAGGGGCACTTTTGGAAAGTAAAGAAATATTACTTTATTTGAAAATGTGTTTCGGTTTTAAAAGGTCCCACATTGATATAATTCATGGATAAGGTGATAAGGGTTATAAATCCACTCATCCAATTGGTTTTGGACATGTGTAGGTTTTATATTTTTCATTATCTTTCCATTTTATTTAAATCGTTGAATAATGATGTCATCGCTGAATCATTATTATGTCATAAATAATTTAATTTATTTAATGTCTAAAAATTATAAAAAAAATACTATGATGTAGGAAATCTTTTTATCTTTCCAATGACTATTTATAATCAAAATTTGGACTTGTATAACCCCACTCAAAAATTATTTTAGTAAAACAATTTATGTTAGTGTCATTTTCACTTTAACATTAAATAAAAATATATTAATGTCATTTTCCAACTAAAGTGGCTCCATGGGGTCCCCAAGTTGTCCCATGGCTTGTCTTGGTCGGCCACGACTCACCCAATAGGTGTAGGACAAGTGTCATGGTTTTTTCACATTCTTATAATACCATTTTTACCTTAAACTACACTAATTACCTCTAATCGCGATTAATGAAAAAAAATTACTATTCACCAAAAAATTATTTTAATCTCATTGAACCACATTTTACTTCTTAATGACAACCATGTATGTCGGATTTTCAAAATTCAATACACATTAGTGGTAAACTTTCATTTAACTGAAAAATCAGTTTGCTTGATTACCACTTAGTGGTTTCACTATTCATCAAAAATTGAAGTTTTTCAAGAAATTACCAAAAATTCACCCTAAGCTATATTTGATATTCCGAATTCAAAAATGAATTCCATTTTACAAAATTCAAAACATATAAGTCAAATTAATTAATTTAATAATTAATTCCCGCTGTCATGACAAATAGCGTGTTTTTGTGAAACAATAAGTATCAAAAGATTGACACCAGTTTAAGTCCAATTTCAAAGTGAAATTGATTCCAATGACCACCATTGGATTAACTGGTAAAAATATTTTCTAATTTCACTTTAAAACCAATTAAAATAATAATCTAATCATATAAATAATTTAGATTAAAAAGAGTTTTTGAATTAAAATACAACATTTTACACTATTCATAAAAAAATGAACTTTATCAGAAAGGTACCAAAAATTTACACAAAGTAAATTTTGATGTCCCGATTCTAAAGAAGAGTTATATTTGGTCCAAAATAAAGTATAAGAGTGATTAAAACTACATTTAATGACGGTTCACCATTAAAAGGTGATAAGTGAACCTTTAGTGAAAATTAGAGTATATATGCCCTAAAATTGAACTCTTTCCATATTTTAAGCCTTTATCTTTTATTGGGTAAATGTATAAACATTTAAAAACATATGTAATCATATTTTAGTTATTTCTATCCATTCCCGCCAGTACAACGGCTACTTGTTAACTAACATTTAAAATAATATTATTTTATTACTAGTGTGCTACGTAAGTTTCAAAGAAACTCATCGTTGCGTATCGGGTACGCTATCGAACATAGCAACCCCTTTAAAATAAAATTAATATTTAATTCGTAAATATTAATAAATATGAAAATTATTTATTCTTTATTTACCTGGGATGTTACATCCTTCCCCCCTTTTGGGAATTGCGTTCTCGCAATTTTATTCACTTATCAAAATAAGTGGGGGTATTTATCCCTCATAGCATTTTCAGATTCCCACGTTGCCTCTTAAATCACATGGTTTTTCCACAAAACCTTTACCTGATGAATCACCTTATTCCGTAACACCTGCTCCCTATGGTCAAGAATCTGGACCGGTTGTTCCTCATAAGATAGGTTCTCTTCCAGCTAAACTACCTCTGGACTCAAAACATGAGATGGATCTGGCATATACTTTCTCAACATCGAAACGTGAAAAACATTGTGTACTTGAGATAAACTCGGAGGTAAAGCCACTCGGTATGCAACTGATCCAACTCTTTCCAGAATTTCGTATGGTCCAATAAACCTTGGACTCAACTTTCCTTTCTTACCAAATCTCATCACGCTTTTCCAAGGAGAAACCTTGAGAAAAACATGATCACCTACCTCGAAAGATAGATCCTTCCTCCGGTTATCCGCATAACTCTTCTGCCTACTCTGAGCTGTTCTCATGTGTTTCTGAATCAGCTGAACTTTTTCTGCCATCTTTTCTACCAATTCTGGTCCCATCAACTTCCTTTCACCCACTTCATCCCAGAAAGCTGGAGTTCGACACTGCTTCCCATATAATGCCTGAAATGGGGCCATCTGTATACTGGAATGAAAACTGTTATTATATGAAAATTCAACCAAATAAAGATGTTGGCCACAACTTCTCTGATAATCCATAGAACAAGCTCATAGCACATCCTCCAATGTCTGGATTGTTCGTTCTGACTGCCCATCTGATTGAGGATGAAAAGCTGTACTAAAATTTAATTCAGTACCCAACGACTTCTGAAGGCCTTTCCAAAAGATAGAAGTAAACCTAGGATCATGATCCGATACAATGGAGAGAGGAACTCCATGTAACCTGAATATCTCTTTAAGATACAGACGGGAAAGTTGATCAAGAGAGAAAGTATCTCGTATAGAAAGGAAATGAGCAGATTTGGTCAAGCGATCAACAATAACCCAGATTGCATTATTACCTCGAGATGTCCTCGGTAATCCCACAACAAAGTCCATGGATATGTTTTCCCATTTCCACTCTGGCACTGGTAAAGGCTGAAGCATCCCTTTCGGTAACTGCTGCTCTGCTTTAACCTGTTGACATGTCAAACACTTCACAGTAAAATCAGCAATGTCTCTTTTCATTCCATCCCACCAGTAATACTCCCGCAGACCTCTGTACATCTTAGTACTGCCAGGATGAAAAAAACAACTCATTCTTCAACTGTGAATCACAAGGCACACAAAACCTCTTCACAAACCTCAAAACACAAACACAAACTTATCCAAGAACTCATGGAAAATTTTATTCATAAGGTCCATGAATACAGCAGGTGCATTGGTTAACCCAAAAGGCATAACTACAAATTCATAATGGCCATATCTAGTACGGAACGCAGTCTTCGGAACGTCTGCTTCTTTTACTTTCAACTGATGGTACCCTGACCTCAAGTCAATCTTCGAAAAATACTGAGCTCCCTGGAGCTGATACCACTTCATTCGATGGCCCAACATCTGCTGAAGTTGTTGCAAAGGATTTCACCACCCCTTTCTGCTTGTATTCTGGCTGCATTCCCCCAGTTGAGTTCTTCGTTGGACACTCGTTTGCATAATGACCCATTTCATTACACTTAAAACATCTTACCGTTGGCTTTTCATTTCCTGCTTGATCATCTTCCTTACAGTTACGAGCAATATGACCAGACTTACCACACCGAAAGCACTTACCAGACTTGGATAAACAATCTCCAGGATGCATTTTACCACACTTCTCACAGGATGGATATTTGGTTTTCTTACCTCCTTGCTTCTTTGATGAATTCTTCCCCTTTTCCTGCCAACTAGACCTCTTATTCTGTTGTTTGTCATAGAACACCTGATCATCGGCAAACTCCATTTCTACATTCTCCGTACATCGAACAAGTTTTTCATAACTTTTGAACTCACGAGAAGCTAAAGCCCTTCAATACTTTGGCTTTAACCCTGAGTAAAAACGGTTTATTTTACTATCAAGTTCTCGTATGAAGTTTGGAGCATACCTTGCCAATCGAGTGAACTTTTCTTCATAAGCAGCCACTGAATCATCCTCCTGCCTCAATTCTAGGAACAGTTTTTCCATCCTAAGACGAACCACCTTAGGAAAATATTTCTCAAGAAATATACCTTTGAATTCGTCCCATTGAAGATCCTCAATCTCATCACTATCCCTGATATTTTTCACCATCGACCACCACTGACCAGCTTCACCTTCAAAACGGTAAACAGCAAGACTAACCTTTTGATGTTCTGAACACCCCATGACATCAAAAATCTTCTCCAGTGCTTTAATCCACCCTTCAGCTTGCAAAGGGTCAGATAATCCTCTGAATGATGGGGGATGTTGCCTCATGAAATGTTCCACCACTGACATGTTCCTCTGCGGTTGATCTGGCTGATCTCGTGCATAGATACCACCACCATTTATAACCTGAGTCAACTGTGTCATCACTGCAACAAACTGTTCAGTTCCGATTCCGACCATCTCAGGTTTCTGATTTGGAAGGTTATCTTCCTCCTGATGTCGTCCCAACATAGCTGCTTTGTTTCCTCTGCGGAAAACCATTCTGAACACAGAAATATCTTAGGCGAAGCAACATGGTAATCCATAAATGCTATATCATTTCAATCATATTATAATTTAACACTTTTCTAACTCCTAAAGTTGTCTAAACCGACCTCTGATACCAACTATAAGGCCCCGACCTTAAACCTTACTTAATATTGAATTAAATGAATAATTCACGTCGAGGATCTTTTCAGGTTTAGAGTTTTAGAGAATTAGAACATAACTATTACATCTCAAAAGATTACAAAGTAGTCACTTATACTAAGTTTCCATAATAAAAAAAAAACTCTTGAAAGAAACATGTCTAGTTCCATGTTTTATATAGCATGACATTCCCTTGATCCCATCCTTGACCTTATTCCATATTAAGTCCTGTGAAAAACATTTCAAAAAAACTTGGGGTGAGCAAAAAAAGCTCAGTAAGGGATACAAAAATAATGAAAACTGTTAGTTTTTCAAACATCAAGTAAACCATGTACACTATATCAAAGTAATACCTTCACCTTCATGAAGTAGTAAAAAAATTCTTCACTGAATAAAGTATCATTACTTACCTTTTTGTAACCAAAGGATTACCATAAAACCCATATAAAGAACACATAGAATATATAAAGGTAACTTGGTACATAAACATACTTAAGTGGAATAACCATACGGTTGACTTCCACACATATCACTTAATGGAATAGCCATACGGCCAATTTCCATACATACTTAATGGAATAGCCATACGGCCGACTTCCATACCCAATGCATTGGAGGTTATAACGTAACCACCCGTCCTGGTATTCACGGCACCACCCGTCATATGGTTTATAACGTAACCACCCGTTAAAATGTCCAAGTACCAGTATAAAATCATAAAACATAAAACCAATATAAAGGAATGATAACATTTCCACATTTCAATCACAATATATCATAAATATATTGACATAATAGAATCCTTTTTCAATACCATTTTCAATACCAAAATACATAAAAGAGTATATGGTATTTATTTTATTCTAAAAACATTACGGCTTGTTGAGAAATCCAAAGATCAAATAATACTCGCGGCGGCGGAAAAGGTCGTTGTCACCGCGTACGTTAAAAAAACATTCCTTTTTGTCGTTTAGTAAAACGCTTCATAGAAAAAGATTCCTTTTGTATAAAATTAAAATTCAAAGGAGTTTATACACCGTATAAAATAAATTTGTGTATAAAACGAAATATGCCTCAATGAAAGGAGATTGAGACGAAGTCCCTTACCTTGGGTCCGACTTGACTCGATCGTTCTTTAACGTCCTGAATAATAAACTTGAGTTAATTTATACTTGATTAAGAACCTTTTTAAAGTTCATTATTCTTTTTATATCACTTATTGCCATGTTATAAACATTATGTAACCATTTAAGTTAATAATGTTTGTTTGGTCAATATTTGGTTCTTAAGTCGAAAGTTGACTTCTTACAATTACATGTTGTTCATGTGGTCAAAAGTTCTTTATATCCAGAATGAAATTCCAGATTTGGATATAATATGTATCATATATATCCATCATATACATGTATTTATAATATTACATAATCATTTAGAGGTAAGAAATGAAATACACCATTCATGGAGACGGTAAGTCGTACGTACGCATGAACGCTACTTTCATTTCTTTGTCATATTAATGGAATTAAAACTAAATGAGAGGTATGTATATTTTAATTCCAGAATTATATTCATCACTTAGATATATCATTAATTATATATATCCATTATACACATGTACTTTTAATAGTACATTACATTTGGGGATAAGAAATGAAATGCACCGTTCATGGAGACGGTAAGCCGTACGTACGCATGAACGCTACTTTCATTTCTATATCATACTTTAATGGAAAGAAATAATAATGATATAGAGGTATATTATAATTCCAGTATAAAATCATATATAATAACTTTAAATCCATCCTTTACACGTCCCACATATGGCATTAACGAATCACATCACTTTTAGGGGGCGGTAGTCCGCACTTCCTTAAATGAAGATATCGTGTTTACCCATAATGGAAACCATAAAGGTATGCCAAAAATGAAAAATACAGAAGCTTAAAGAAAACATAAACATATTATATATCATATATAAAAATAGTGACATCATAATGGCCACCCTTGAAGGTGTTAAATGAGTATTGAACAATCATCGTTTCGGGAGGCAGAATTTCGCCATCCACGGAAACCGTATGTTCTTTAACCATTTGATGTAGTTTTGTGAGAGTGTAGCTCAAATAAATATTATAAAAACATCCTATTATATTTAATATACTGGTTTTGTTATAAAATAAGTAAATAAAAAGAGTTTAGAGGGTTGGAGAAGCAAAATAAAACAAATGAACAAGAGAGAATGAATTACATTTAAAAGTGTAACCCCTTTTTGATTTGAGCCTAAAGGCTTCCTTTGAAAGGATTCTACCCAAAGGGAATCCTCTAGGATGAGGATAGGGATGTGGAGAGAGTAATTGGTCAGGGGTTGGCCGAGCCAAAGGCTTGAGAAGTGTGTGAAATCAGGTAGAGGTGGGGGCCTTTTATAAGAGGAGAGGAGGGGCACTTTTGGAAAAGTAAAGAAATATTACTTTATTTGAAAATGTTTTTCGGTTTTAAAAGGTCCCACATTGATATAATTCGTGTATAAGGTGATAAGGGTTCTAAATCCACTCATCCAATTGGTTTTGGACATGTGTAGGTTTTAGATATTTCATTATCTTTCCATTTTATTTAAATCGTCAAATAATGATGTCATCGCTGAATCGTTATTATGTCATAAATAATTTAATTTATTTAATGTCTAAAAATTATAAGAAAAATACTATGATGTAGGAAATCGTTTTATCTTTCCAATGACTATTTATAATCAAAATTTGGACTTGTATAACCCCACTCAAAAATTATTTTAGTAAAACAATTTATGTTAGTGTCATTTTCACTTTAACATTAAATAAAAATATATTAATGTCATTTTCCAACTAAAGTGGCTCCATGGGGTCCCCAAGTTGGCCCATGGCTTGTCTTGGTCGGCCATGACTCACCCAATATGTGTAGTACAAGTGTCATGGTGTTTTCATATTCTTATAATACCATTTTTACCTTAAACTACACTAATTACCTCTAATCGCGATTAATGAAAAAAAATTACTATTCACCAAAAAATTATTTTAATCTCATTGAACCACATTTTATTTCTTAATGACAACCATGTATGTCGGATTTTCAAAATTCAATACACATTAGTGGTAAACTTTCATTTAACTGAAAAATCAGTTTGCTTGATTACCACTTAGTGGTTTCACTATTCATCAAAAATTGAAGTTTTTCAAGAAATTACCAAAAATTCACCCTAAGCTATATTTGATATTCCGAATTCAAAAATTAAGTCCATTTTACAAAATTCAAAACATATAAGTCAAATTAATTAATTTAATAATTAATTCCCGCTGTCATGACAAATAGCGTGTTTTTGTGAAACAATAAGTATCAAAAGATTGACACCAGTTTAAGTCCAATTTCAAAGTGACATTGATTCCAATGACCACCTTTGGATTAACTGGTAAAAATATTTTCTAATTTCACTTTAAAACCAATTAAAATAATAATCTAATCATATAAATAATTTAGATTAAAAAGAGGTTTTGAATTAAAATACAACATTTTACACTATTCATAAAAAAATGAACTTTATCAGAAAGGTACCAAAAATTTACACAAAGTAAATTTTGATGTCCCGATTCTAAAGAAGAGTTATATTTGGTCCAAAATAAAGTATAAGAGTGATAAAAACTACATTTAATGACGGTTCACCATTAAAAGGTGATAAGTGAACCTTTAGTGAAAATTAGAGTATATATGCCCTAAAATTGAACTCTTTCCGTATTTTAAGCCTTTATCTTTTATTGGGTAAATTTATAAACATTTAAAAACATATCTAATCATATTTTAGTTATTTCTATCCATTCCCGCCAGTACAACGGCTACTTGTTAACTAACATTTAAAATAATATTATTTTATTACTAGTGTGCTACATAAGTTTCAAAGAAACTCATCGTTGCGTATCGGGTACGCTATCGAACATAGCAACCCCTTTAAAATAAAATTAATATTTAATTCGTAAATATTAATAAATATGAAAATTATTTATTCTTTATTTACCTGGGATGTTACAATGGCTATGGGTTTTGTAATGTTTTGGTTTGTGATGGCTTAATTATATTATATAATTTGATGAGGTCATGATGTGATGATGTGGGGATATAGTGGGGTTGTGTAGTGGTTATGATGTGGTTGTGGTTGTGAAGATATGATGATGGGATGATTCACACATTTTGAGAGGTGGTAATTCACATTTCTAATTGATATCCTAGTGATGCCTGACATAGGTAGAGAGCTCGGCCTTCCAATTTTGGATGAATATTTTGATGGTTTTGATGATAGGGTAAAAATTATGATGTGATATTATTATGATGATGTTATATTTATATTATTATTCTTGTATTATTATATATCCCATGAATTTCTAATTTCCATTTCTTACTTATGATACACTATAGATTAATAAGATTAGTTGATGCGACTATAGTTGAATTTTATGTAAAGTATTGTATGCCCACTTGCATTATCACAATCTTGATTTACTTAGTTGCTTATCATCTGTATATCCCAAAACATTTATTCCACATGAATATATCTAAGTACATCAAGTTATCACCCCTCCATAGTTTGTCAATTATTTTTTTGGATAACTTGAGGGAGATTTTAGTCATTATTCTGGTAGTCTAGGTAGAATTAGAGAATGATCTAGTGCTTTTGTCATCCTTTCTTCCAAGTATATTTTTACTATTTTATGTCATGTTCGAAACAATTGGTTTTTGGAAACATATTTTATCCTTAATATGAACTATTAGGTGCTGATTTGTTGTTTTATTTTATTTTCATGAGAATTAAGACTGTGATGCCTTCTATTATTATGATAGACACCCTTGGTCACTATTTTAAACTTGTAACCTATTTGTGGAAGGATTTAGGTGAAAATGTTTTCCCCACTACCCACACATTAGGGGATTCATAAGGTATTGTTAACTATTGGTGGCACTACAAAACTCAATTTTTTTATAGTGACGCTATTTTCACTAAAAAATTATAAAAAACATTGACAAAATATGAAAGTAATAACAAAAACAACTTAATTCACCTATTTCCCTCTCACTTACCCCTTTTTTCAGTGCATATCATTTGTTAGAATTAAAATTATATGATAAATAAGATAATCATATAATAATTCCCCCAATATTCAAGTCCTACATCAATGGTAGGCCTATTTTAAATGAGGGAGATATGGAGAGAAAATTATTCACATATTCATATATAGCACAGTAAAAATTGATTATATATGCCTTGTGTGAACATCATATAAATCTATAAGGATAATAATAGTTTCTTAAACTCAGTTTTCCATAAAATTCTTCAATATAGAATTTCAATTAATTAATTTCATTGTAGAATATTAATATCCTATAGTTACACCACTAACACCAAATAAGATTCACATGGTTTATGAATGAATCTAGGTTTAGAGAGAATGAATAAAAAATTTCAAAAATATACTTTTAATAGAAAACATGTGAAACAGCCTCACTAGTAAAAATTTGATTCATACAAAACATATTCCATTCATGATAAAATATGGTGGTAAGAGAATCCAACAAACTAGGATGGAGGTTGTATAGTATCCATTTCATGGGTGATCTAAAGTCACGGAAATTGTGTATTTTAAATTCATGTTTCTAATATTAGGAAATGAATTAAAAACAGTGGTCACAGTAACATAAAGCATACTCGAACATCATAAAATTACACATAATATTATTATTACAGCCTCGTGTAAAAATACATGGGTATTAAAGAAATAAAAGTTTACAGTACAAAGTCAAATAAAAATCATCTAAATCAAACTTTAGATAATTAATTTAATAAAATATTGCATCATTCTGAAATCATCTACATACAAGGTACTTAAAAAATAGAACTGAAACTAAAGAATCCAATAATAGTTCAAATTTTTTCAGCCTATTTGAAACATTTTTCATGTTTCATGAATCACTATAACTATTGAACATATCGATGTTTCTCCAATTACTTTTCCCTGAATAATTAATCACAATGTCACTAGACTCTTACAAACATACAATAAATTGTGAAATTAATGGGAAACAATTAGCAATGAAGTTAACCATATGTTTCTTCAATACATTTAATGAATTTCTCACAAATTGTGGCAATAACATTCTCATATTTTATGTGTAATAATGTATTTCATGAAAATAAAATTAAACAAAAATACATTAATAATGTATTAATAGTAATTATTATTCTTAAAATGAAATTAAATATACCACAAAAAAATATATTAATGGTGTAATGACATAGTATTTTCTATTTCTAATTGTAATGTATACATTAGAAATAAGTACATTAAATATATATATTTATTTATAGATAAAAAATCTCACACTGATTTTATGGTGGAATGACACCAGAACATTTACTAAAAAGGTAAATAGGAATTTTAACCTAAAAACAAAAAATGATATTTAAATATAATTCAAATGAATAGGTCGAAGAAATAATTTAATCAACTTATAGAGGTATTAAAATCTATTAAAACTAATATAAAACAATTTCACTTAACACAATCAAATGAATCTATTGTGGAATATTATCAATTTTTGGGGTTCAGATAAAATTTTGAAAAATTAGTAAAATGTTTTCGTAAATTTGAAAAACACATGGAATATTTTAATACATCAAAGTGATTGATAAATCATAGAAAACAAATAATGAGGGTTAAATAACATGTATTACAATGAATCTCATTTGTATCACTTATTAATTTGGTGGCCATTAGACTTTGATATTGTCTTTCTACACTAAAAGTGATTGTTGGTCTATCACCACATTCTATAAAATATAATAAAAATAAATCTAAAGAATAGAATAATAAAATTCAATATAAATGTTATTTTATCACGTTTGAACCCAATAATATCTTCATTACACTTAATATCATCAAATAATTAATCAATTAATAATTTAATATGTATCAATTTACATAAAAAAGAAACAAAAAAGAGCTAAAAAGATCCTACCATTGAACACAATGTATATTATTTTTGACATCAATCATTTCATGGAACCACACCATTATAGAGGGTGGATATAGTTGATTGAACATATGACCCAACCAATCTCTTGAAATCAAATATATGAATATTATGAAAAAAATGTAAAGAACCAGACCCTAGATGCCTAGATTCGGTGTCTTAATTTATTACATTGGCATGATTATAACGAATAAAATCCTATAGGACTAAATAGTTTAGTATATTTGTAATACAAAATAAAAAAAATTTGTTTTACATTATTTCTTGATTTGAAAAAACTTAAAATAAACTCCACTGAAAACATCCATAAACTTCTAGATTATACTTTCAAGGAATTCATAATAAACATCATCGCATCTTGGGGAAAATTAAAATATATGAAATGGGTGATCTCAGATGCTCAGTGATAGTAAATAGTTTAATATAAGCTATCATAATCAATAATTAATGGTGAATAAACTAAAACACATTCTACTTTAACATAGTCTTGATCATAATATGGAATGAATAAAAAGCTGAATAAATAATGCCATATAAATAATCACATGAGAATGAAACTTAACCATGATTATTCTATTATAAAAATAATCACATGGAATATAAATTACTATAATCATAATTAGAGAATTCATAATTTCATACATCATAAACATACCATCTAGGCCTTGTCCATGAAATCTGAAAATAAATAGGTAAGGCCTCAGCCAAGTCCATGTCTGATTTGTCTCATGAGACCTACCAGTACATCGAGGGGATATATTAGGCCCCACCCATCACTTAATAATTTAAAATTCATTCCTCATATTAATGGGTTGAAACATAACAATATATACATACAAATTATAAATAAAATTCCATAACCAATAATTATAATCACTATCCTTTTGAGTAATGTGGTGAATGGTATCAAGATAGCCCATCCACAGTCAAACTAATCCTAAACCATTTAATAAAATATGTTAGATTATATTCATTTTATATCAATATCAATAAATCAACAGATTCAATAGTGTTTTTTAAATATATTATAATACTCTAATAAAATTATCAAATAATTCTTGAGGGAAATGCCCATTTTCCTTTGAAAAGAATATTTTTATTAAAAAAATATTTTTTATTTTTCATAAATGTTTGTATAAAACCATAAAAGAAAAATATAGTTTTTCATGAAAAATATAGTGATTTTGTAAATATAATGGTGTCTTTAAAAAATTATGTATGATACTTCAAAATGGGTAAGAAATCAGTATGTTCCCTTAAATTGGGCTTTCTTATCAGGGAGAATTGAGAATGGAACCTTATAAAACATATATTCTCCAATCATAGTAATATGAAATGTTCTAGATATATTATTTTGGAAATTATACATATAATTTAGAAGAAATATAAAAAATTAATTGAGAATTTCATTGGGGTAGAGAGGGATATAGTGTAACCCATGGAGGTTCAGGAAGAAACCCTTACATATTGTCCAAAAGTGTTCTTCACGTGACCTTAATGTCCTGGATAATAAAATTAAATACATTAATTAATTAAATCAAAAACATTTATTCATTAATTTAATTTATTTATTATAATTTTATTATGTTCACTTATGGTTTTTTTATGAGTTATAATATAAAATTTTGTAATTCATGAGTGCTCATTTCATTGGTTTTCATGGAATGTTTACTTTTATACACATATGGAAGGTCGTTTTAAATGGAAATAATTTACCATAAATGAAAATATATATAATTAATGATCATAATTAATATTAAATGTTTATATAACTCTTTTGGTTATTTAGGTTGAGGATACATTATTAGATAAGACGTTAGTGACAGCTGTTTAGATTATTTTGGCGGTTTTTCAATCATCACCAAATAGTTTTGGTTCATTAATTAATATTTTGTATATATAATATCTATAGAATATTATAAAACATTTAATACATATATTATAAACATTTTTATCCTTAAGAACTATTTTATGGACATCCTAGAAGGTTGTATTGAAAATTGAAAACTTCTTATCCATGAAGGTTGTAAATTTTCACCTCACTGATGATGTTTTCATCTTTTAAAATAAATGGAATGGGAGAAGAGAGTTTATGGTTAATTTATCATTGAAATAAGATAATTATAGTATATAAAATATACTAGATTTATTATGTCACTTATGATGGGAGAGTTGAGGGAAGGATAAGAAAATAAATGAAAAGAATATGGATTTTTAACTCTTGAATTCACTTATTGAGTTCACCTCTTTGAGTACCTCCATAAGGGGATTGATTTTGGACTTTTGTTAAGATAAAATACACCAAGATGTGTGTGAGTGGATTGGGAAGAGTTTTGGGATGAAATTTTAGATGGATAGAATCTTGTAAGATGTGAGGATAATAGGTGATGAGGGTGGTATTTATAGTGTAGGAGAGGGGTATTTTTCGAATATTTTATTCATTTGTTTATTATTTTGGATAATGGATATGAATTGTTTGGAAATTATCACTAAATATATATAATTAAATATTGGATTCTTGATATTATGGTGGTTACATCATTCATGACTCAAGGAATAGTGTATATATCTTATAAAGTATATATACCATAAATAACTACATTTTACTATTCATTAATAATTCAACTAATTTTGAAAAATACCAAAAACATAACCTTACAATTTATTGAATTTCATAATTCAAAAATTAAATCCATTTTTTGAAAATAAATTTATAATTATGAGAAAATAAATTTTTAATTAAAATCATTATTTATTCATAAAATATAAGTTTAAAAATTATAACTGATTTTATTACCCTCTAAAAAATTAGTCAAGGTCTCATAAATTATAATATAATGTTAATAAAATAGAATATTAATTTATGAATCTATTTTATAAATATTATTTTAAAAAATTATATTATTTATAAAATTTTAATTAACCATTTATGTTTTAAAAAAATACTAACATATAATTTTTCACGACACCTGACCCATGTTGGGTCGTGAGATGTAACTACCCCAAGCCCACCTCCATAGTCCAGGGGGTGGAAACTAGTGCCAAAATCATCAAAAATCAGGGAGGCCTTTTCCTAAGAATTTTTACACAGACACACACAACTAACTCAATGTAAAAATACAGAGGGTAAGGAACAAAAGATGCAACAATGCTATAAATAGACCAAATATGCATGAACCACTAAATAGTACAAGTACAGTATAGTAAACTGAAAGGGGAAAGGGACAAATATACACCCAACTAGAAAAATGACACAACCTGTCAGTAACTAAAAAAAAGTAAAATAGATGAGGGATCCCAATCTGTGACCACCAAACAGCTAAGGGATCCCTACTCCTAGATCCCAAGATACGACCACCATACACTGTCCAAAAACTCATATCCCTATGATCTTCTAATGTCATGATAAACCTATCCATTGTATGCATAAGGAACAACATGTGTAGGAAAATCCCATGTAGGGGTGAGTATAAAAATACTTAGTAGGATTCCCTGAAAAGGTGAAGTAGGAGTTGTAAGAGATACTTTTAAAAGGAAAGCAATAGATAGGAAAAGGTATAGTAAAAGTAGTACAGCTCAACCCAATAAGATAGTGAAGTAAGATAATTAAAACAAAAGGATCTAGAAATTGTGAGAATATGAACTTCTAGTCGACTATTTTCTACCTATAGTGGGAGAGTAGACTCATCAATCCACAAGAAGCTAGACATGAAAAGCACATGTTATACCTCACACGTCTTTGCCTCTCCTGGAAGGATAGTAGTTAAAACCCAAGGAGTGGGTACTAAAATAGGATATATATATATATATATATATATATATATATATATATATATGCTCAGTCAATGAATCCCAAAGTATATAGTAAGGGGATATCCATCACATAGCTCAACCAAAGAAAGTGAATAGCCAATAGTCTAAGAAGTAACCATCGTTGATTATCCCATCATCCCACACATCGGACCTGAACTGCAGGTCAAATGGGATCAATCATCACATCTTGATATAATCCACATTGGGTGGCACTATCTTGCCTGCACAATTTTAGGTCGTGCCACAATGAAGTGTCTTGGTGGGAAAAGTGTCCCTTTTCCTCATGAATTCCAATGTACATCTAAGAACACATTGTTATTATTCCACATAGTCAAGAGTACATGTCTTATGGTCACTGACGGATTCCTAGACTAGATGGAGGATTTCACTCTATTCGTCGAGTATCCATGCCCTAGTACGTCAGGGGGTATCATCACCCTAAAGTCTATGAGGACCGAATGGCCATCCCTGCTGAAGGGTAATCCGCTGGAGCTTACTACCTGATAAGTGTTGTTGATGGGACCCAGTACCCAATCCCACTAGATAGAAACCCAAAACTGCCATCGGGGACCACTGCCTAGCCTAGCTGGAGGAAAGATCAAAACTACCATCAGGGGACACTATTTAGCCCAGCTTGAGGTAAGCCTAGAATTGCTATCAGGGACCACTACCTAGCCTCACTAGAGGTAATATTGTAACTACTCTGGCTATCCATGTTGGATGGAACTTCTCAGAAAGCATCTAAGAACACCGGTCATCCCTACTGGATGGTACCTCTTGGAAAGAATCGAGGAACACCGTCCATCCTTATTGGATGGTGCCTCTCGTAAAGCATTTAGGAACATTGCTGAAGTTATTGGGTGTCACCCTGGATAGGAATAACACTATGAATATATCACATCACAACTCATGAAGTGGTACATGATGCATATGGGACCCACACGATGTGTGGTCTCACCTCATCACCTGGCGGTGTACGTAACCATTCTCGGGTACTAAATTGTATACATATACCCCAATGATTGGGTTCTCTTTAAACACTTTATAAGGATATTCCATTGATATTACTTTAATTTTTCCACAATTTATGAGATCACGAATAGGGATCCAAACATCCAAACTGATTTCACAATTGTGGTCCTTGAAAAAAAATGCACAAGGTTGACTATTCATTCACCCCAAACTGACATCTGATGAAAAATTAGTATGTCACCACATTATGCTTGAAAGTAGTCTTATGTGGCCTATTCCTCTTTATCAAAACAATTATATGAACCACACTATTTCTATCCTTATGAAAAAACACACAAAATCAACTACTTGTTCGTCCCAAATGGATACCCAATGAAAAGGCTTCATTTTACCGTAACACTTGTGAACCGGGCCTCATGGGGCCCACAACACAAATTTAGTTTAAATACACAAAAATACTCTTTAAACTTCAACCCAAAGATTGGGGTCATACCTCCAATGAAGGTGCATCAAAGGGACATCACGTGTTGATGCCACGTCCGAAACAAGAACACAAAACAATGATAATTATATTATTATTATTATTATTAAACATATGAGTTTCCTGTAACTGGGCAATGAGCCCAAATTATTAAACTTCAAAAATGGCCTAAAAAGTATCATCTCATAAGTAGTATTACATCGTCATAGACGGTACATAAAATGGGTGCTCCATTTAGGATATAGTTCCATTACAAGATTTCTTAATAATAGTAATTATATTCTTATTATTTAAAATCAGGTGTTTCATTTAATTGACCAAGGATACCAAGAATTAATAGTACCAAAAAATACTAAAAAGATATGTCTAGATGAGAGGAATGAATGGATGTAGAAGGCACATCAATCAGATTCCAAGATTAGAAGATACAGGTATTTAAAGTCGTATAGCCCGATTCGAACTGGTCAGGCCCATTCTGGTCAGACCCCTCTACTTGGGTCGGTCCACCCCGAGAGGTCCAGTCTATTTTTTCAGCCCAAGGCCTAGCCATATATCCAAACCCATCATGTTTTCTTGTAGCGTAGCCACATGACCAGGCCCTCCTACTGCATCCTGGCCCTCTCCCATCCTGGCACTGCTCATGCATCGCCTTGAATCCCCTTGGCCCCCTCACTAGCCTCCATCTCATCTCCCCCTCTCCCCTCATCAATGTGGAGACCCACATCACCTAACCCATATTTCCCTGCCTAACAACACCGTCAGTCTCCACTCACAACCATGTCATCCTCTGTGCTCCATTTTCTGCTTTGATGCGCTCTGCTTCCACCTCGTACCCGTGGCTTGCCATCCCGTCGGTGCTGCACACCCAGCTGCCTACCCTATCAACTCTGATTTCTGCCTCATCATTTGTGCAACCCCCATTTCCTGTAACCGATGTCTACCGCCCATGACCTTACCTCTTAATGTGTGCCTTCCTCTAACCCCTGTGTCTTCACCTTTTTCCCTAAAAATGATTTGGAAGTTAGTCTGGGATCCTTGGATCAAGATCTTCACTGACCTAATCTTTCCACAATGATCTGTTGGTGTTTTGACATGTTGAAGAAAATTAATGATGAATGTTTTGAAGAATGATGAAGAACATGAAGAAATCAAGGCTTCAAACATGGATCAATGGGCATGTTATTGTGGCCATCGATGATCGATAATGGTAATGATGAAAAAAAGAACATGAATGGATTTTCAAGGAAATATTTAATCAGAGATAAAAAGGGGAGAAATCCTACCTCCATTGATTTTTTCTCTATTGACAACACGTTGGCCTTTCTCTTATTATGATCCACTCACGATTTGTTGAAGCATCCTCCTTGATTCATTGAAGAATGGATGGGAGAGAGATCTTGGTGGAGATGTAGGATAAGGTGCTAACCCGAATCCTGATCGCTTAAGTGATTATTTATAGAAAAACACTAAAACAACCGCCAATGGTCAAGGAATCCAAAACTCCTATTCCATTTAATATTACATCGCACTAAATAAAAACCCCATTTCGAACGCAGTGGTGGTCTCTGATTTCCTATATGAAACCTAATCAAATTTTATTCGAAAAGACATTAGGGGTAAAATAATTAAATTTAATTATTTTATTTACTATTTTTATTTAGGGTGAAATTTATCACAGAATTCATGCCCCAACAAATGTTATGCCCCACCTAGGGTAAATGGAACATCCCTAACTCAACTGTGTATTCAGAATTCTTATCTGGGATATCGTTTAAGAGTTTTCTTATTTCTTTCATGTTCATAAGGTAAAATATACTTAATGTTTTTATAATATTAATTCCAGGCACACCAGGCATTGGAATTTCATGTCGTCTTAGCACCTAGCTCTAGAAATATATTTAGAAATATTACAAAGACTTACAAGAAAAAAACGGATCCTAAAATCATTTCCTCCTTTAAACTACTTGTCCTTGAAAAGAAAAACAGGGGAAACAACTCAGGATACTAAGCCTTCACTTGGCTCTCCCACTCCCAGGGAAACATCTAGTCATTTTCTTACTACCACAACATGAAATCAAGGGGGTGGTTCATCCTCATAAGGTATACTCCCATCGATGAAATGCATAGTATCATGCATGTATCTCCTAAAATGAAACACATGGGATACATCGGGTACTCACTCCAGTTATTGGGGGTAGAGAAAGACAGTAGATAACTGCGTCATCTATTCGCACGATCTTGAATGGCCTGATGAAACTTAGGGGATAGTTTGTCTCCCTATTGGAACCTCTACATCATACTTCGTGAATGGAGTCACCATTTTTTCCTAGATCAGGGTCTCAAGATTCCCACCTTTAGAATATTCATATGGTGAAACACCTAATGATATCTAGTAACAAAAGATTTCACAGTAGATGCATCACAATCGAGGCTCTCTTAAATGATCGAGATGCGAATGATTCTACATTGTTTGAACAAAATTGTACACTCCTACTCCACTAGGGTCAGCTGTAGGGAAGCTAACTACTCAAAAACTTCCTGCACTAGGCAAACTTGGGACATCCTCCAAAGGTAATCTAGTACAACACTTCCCCTTCCCAAAGTGGAGACCATCTTGAATTCATATTCCTATAGGAAGTTCAACCAGTGTCGCCGCCTAAGGTTCAAGTATCAATAGGTGAAGACGTACCTGATACACTGGTTATCTAAACAAACCAAAAAAAGAACTCTCCTAGAAGATAGTGTCTCTTCACAATCAGGTAGAAGTCTAATGCTTTTAGCACCATATAGTGAGTCGTGTGGTTCTATTCATGCGGTTTCTGTCACCTCGACCTATACTTGATAGTTATTGTATTAAGGTTGAAATTGAGCATAAAAAGTTACTAATGAACAAGGAAGGTGATTAAACTCATACAATCGTAAGAATATATACATGGATAGCATGTGGTATACCCAGCATATCTTCACTTCCATTGGAAGGAGAGAAATCCCCAAAACAGGCACTCGACCACACCCACTAGTGACATTCAGAGAAAGAAGTGTCAAGTAGGAAAACTCCATCAGCAATACCATGACCTACTCCGACACTCTATCACATAACCTTTCCCTAAACTCCTAAGTTAGAGGGACTCATCCACCACACCTCGATTTTATCCACTTTGGGTGGCACTGACTCACCCTCACGATTTTGGTCGCATCACAGAAATGCATCTCGGTGGGGGGAAGTATCCATATTCCTTGTACATTTAAATGTATGTTGAAAAATAAACACACAGGGTTATGCTAACTCCCCACATCACCCCAGTAAAACCTCAAGTAAATATCATGGATAAAAGAGTACATCACACAGTTTCTAAAATGTTCTACTGTAAAAAGTTGAATAGACACGTGGAGTAACACTTATCATCTCATTATATTTAGGAATGTAGACATCCAAAGCCTTTGGATATCCGCATTCCAATCTAACAGCATCCTATGCCTAATGTGGGCCGCCTGGTGGTGGTGGTGGATGGACATCATCATGTGTCCCCAACCTCCAACTCCTCCTACTCCTCTGACAGCACCACCACCTAGGGGACCACGCTATCCCTGCCTAGTAGATCCTTAATCAGAGAACCGTAAATTCCATAGAGGTCCACCTAATACCAGCCTAAAACTCTCATCACGTCTGGTTGGGAAGTTTTGTGGCATGTGACCTCACCCATCACAATCATAGCACCGACCCTCTTCGGGCCAACCTGGTGCCCAAGTTCGGTCATGAGAAGATTTCCTATGTTGATACCTTGTCTTCTGACACCTTTTAGCTATGGAATACTTCTCATCTATATTGTTACCATTGCCATAAGTAGTTGTATGGCATCCCACTGACATAAATCTCTTTTTCCCCATCACCTACTCCAACACCCTAACATAAGTGGGGATGCACAAGGGTACTATGATAGCAAGAATCTCTATGCGGAGTCCCTACTCAAACCTCCATTCTTAGAAGTATACATCATGGATCCTATCTAGATTGTAGCGTGTAAGGTATATGGACCTAGTCATGTAATCTTACACCATCATCCCTCCCTATTGAAACTGTAGGAGCTCCTGAATTTGAATGGACTGAATAAAGGAGGGGTAAAACTCCTCATGAAATAGTGATTGTAATTCATCCCACAACAGTGTCGACTCTTCAAGTATCTTAGTAACAATTATCCACCATCGGTCAATTGCTCCATGGAAAAGTTTATCTGCCAAAGCCACCATATGATCTTTTTGTGTTCATATAATCCAGAAGTGGTGGACCATTGACTCTAGCAAAACATTTACTGCTTGAGGGTCTAGATCACCACAGAACCTCCATGTTCTCTGGTGCTAGAACCCTCAGAGTGAGATCAGCCTGTGTACATCCTTATCCTACTCTGCGGGGGCTTTCTACTACTGAACATGTGGAGGTGATGCTACCTTCACACTTGGAGGAAGGGGATCCCATGATGGATCCTGAACTGAGGCCTCATCACACACATGGTATTCATAATGAACCCAAGCTAGTATATTTGATGGATTTCTTTGGAGAGACATCCTGAATGTTACCAAGGAGTACCACAATGATATGAGTATATATATATCAGCAAAAATGGGGATCTGACTCAAGAAGGATAGTTAAAGAATCAATATTAAATGATGCATGTACCTTTAATCCCATAAATAAGGGTCTCAGGGTCCCTAGTTGACAAGCGGGTAATCAGGGTCCTTTTGAATTGATATGTTATCCACCTATACCATCAATCGACTCCCTGACATGAGAGATTCTCTCAAGAAAATTCGACACTATTTCCCTAAACCCAACCAATTCTCCCAAGGGGAAATGTTCTAACAACACCCCAAGGAATGAAATATCTCTAATACCACTTTTTCACGACCCAACCCATGATGGGTCTTGAGCCACAACTACCCCAAGACCACCTCTATTGGACAGAGGGTGGAGACTAGCACTGAAGGCATAAAAACTCTGAGAGGCCTTTTCCTAAGAGCATGTACACACATACACAACCAACTCAATGAAAAAGTGCATAGGGAAAGGAAAAAAATATGAAAAACTGTAATAAATAATCCAAACATGCATGAACCACTAAACAGTAAAAGTAAGGTACAATAAACTAAAATGGGAAAGGGAAAATTTGCATAACCAACCAGAAAAGTGAAACATCCTGGAAGTAGTTGAAAAAGTAAAATAGATTAGGGAGCCCCACTCCTAGATCACAAGCTTGGATCATCAAACAGCTGAGGGATCCTCACTCTTGGATCTCAATATACAACCACTAAATGTGGTCCAAGCACCTGTATCCCTCTAATACTCTAATGTCACGATCAACCTATCTGTCATCTGCATAAGGCATGAAATGTGTGGAAAACTATAGGAATATGAACTTCTCATTAAGACTTTGCTACCTATAATAGGAGTGTAGCCAAAAGAATATAAACACGAAATTCACATGGAATACCCAGTGCATCTTCACCTCTCCTAGAAGAAGAGTATCCAAAACCAAAGGAGTGGTAACTAAAAAATTATATATATATATATATATATATATAAAATAATTCAATAAATCCCAACTGAGAGAGTAAGGGGATCTCCATCACATAGCTCATCCCAAGAAAGTGAGTAGCCAATAGTCCTAGAAGTAACCACCATTGATACCCAACATCCCACACATCTTCCCTAAACTATAAGTTAAAGGGACTCAATCAATGCACCTTGATACTATCCACTTTGGGAAGCACTATCTAATTCGCACAGTTTTAGGTCATGTAATGAGGGCGTGACTTGGAGGGAAACTTGTCCCTCTTTTTCGTGAGTTCAATGATATATTACAGCGTGCCTCATCATTATGTCACACAGTCAAGAGGTTGTTTCTCAAGGTCCATGACCAATACCCAGCCTCACTAAAGGTTTCCACTTTATTAATCGGGTATTCATGTCCTAGTAATTCATGGGGAATCATCATTTGGAAGTCAATGGGGACCCACTTCACATCCCCACTGAATAGTAATCCACTAAAGGGCACTTCCCTACAATTGTCATTGATGGGACCCACTACCCAGTCCCACTAGAGGGAAACCCATAACTGCATTGGGAACCACTGCCCTTCCCAGAAAAAGGTATGCTCAGAACTACCATCAGGTACCATTACCCATCCCAAATGAAGGTATGCCCAAATCTTCCATCGAGGACTATTTCCTAACACAGCTAGAGGTAAGCTCGAAACTGGTCTAGCCATACCTACTAGATGGTATCTCTCATAAATAATTGAGAAAAAATATCCATCTCTAGAGGATTTTACATCTTATGAAGCATTGATGAACACTGGACATCCCTACTAGATCATAAATCTTAGAAAGCATCGAAGAACATTGGCAATCCTTGATGGATGTTGCCTCTCGGAAAGTATTGATGAACACTGGCCATCCCTACTCGATGGTGTCTCTTGGAAAGCATCAAGGAATGTCATTGTAGTCATCGAGTGTCACCCTAGATAGGTGTCACACCTATAATATCTCGCATCACATCTCATGAAGTGGTAAACAGGGAAAACGGGGCCCACACAATGTGTGGCCCCACATCGTTGCCTAGTCGTGTATCTAACCATTCTCGTGTACTAAATTGTGAACAAGTACCCATAGGCATGGGTTCTCTCCAAACACACGAGAAGTATCTTCGACTGATATTCCTTTCTTTTTTCCAAAATTTATGAGATCATTAATAAGGCTCCACACATCTAAACAGATTTCCCCATTAAGATCTTTGAGATAAAATGAAAAGGATCGACAATTCATTCACCCCAAATGAACATCCAATGAAAAAGAAGTATTTCATCATATTGTGCTTGAAAGGTGTCCCATGGGGCCCATTCTTTGATACCAATGCAATTATACAGACCGTGATATTGCGATTCTCCTAGAAAAACACACGGAATAAACTACTCATTTGTCTGAAATGGATTCCCAATGAAAAGGATTCATTTTAACACAAAAGGTGTGAACAATGCTTCATGGGGCCCACACCTCGACATTAGTTTAAACACCTAAATGTAGTCCTGAAAAGTCCTCCCAAAGACTAGGGTCTTGGAACCGCTGATAATGCATCAAACAGACGTCACATAGAGATGCCATGTCCCAAACAAGAACCCCAAATAATCATAATTATATTATTATTATTAAACATGTATTCTTCTTGCAAATGAGCAATGAGTATTAATTCTTAAACTTCTAAATTGGAAAAAAATTACCTTCTCAAATATAGGAATATGTCACCACAGACGACACATAAAATGGGTACTCTGTTTGGGATATAGGTATGTTACTAGATTTCTTAATAATAGTAATTATATTATTATTATTAAAACTCCAACATTTCATTTAACCGAGCCTCAAGACCAATACATAAAAGTATAAAAACGGTATAAAAATACCCGCCTAGATTAGAGGAATGTGTTTCCATATATGATGCATCAATCGGATTCCCAGATTATGAGATACAGCTATTTAAAGCCATATGGCCCGATTCTAACCGGTCCAGATCATTCTGGTTGAACCCCTCTTCCAAGGGTCAGTTGACCCCAACCCACCTGGTCTATTTCACTGGTTCGCTGCCCAACCCACTCCCAGCCTACCCCTGCTAGTGCACCACCCTATATCACCTTATCCCCCTCACTGTCCTTTGACTCATCTCCCCCGATGCCCCCCCCCACTGACAACCTAGTGACCTGCATCACGCAACCCATGTCACCCCTCGGTCGCCCCTATTGACAACACCATCAGACTCTGCTTGTGACCCTACATTTCTCTATGCTCCAACCGCCTCTCCAATGATCTCTGATTATACCTCGCACCTACAACTCACCATCCTGCTGATGCCTCATGCCCAGCCGACCGCCCTCATTGGCTCCACCTTCCACTTTCGTCTGATGACCCTTGCCGGTGGTCCCTTCTGCAGACTACCGCATCTTCTCCATTTCCCAAAAATAGATCTGGAAGCTATTCTGGGATCCTTGGATATAGATCTTCATAGACCTAAGACTTTATTAATGATCTATTGGTGTTTTGATGTGTTGAATAAAATTAATGATGAACACCATGAAGAACGATGAAGAACATAGAGAAAATAAGTCATCGAACACATATCGATGGTAGTGTAAGTGAAGCCATTGCTGATCATTAAATTAAATGATAAAATAAATGAACACGTACATTTTTTCAATGAAAACATCAATAGATAATAAAAGGGGGAGAAAATCGATATGTTCATTATTGATGGCGCGTCCACCTTGCTCCCATTATGATCCACCAACGATTCGTCAAAACTTCCACCTTGATTCTTCGAAGAACAGTTGAGAGAGAATTCTTGGTGGAGAGAGAGTATTAGGGGAAAACCCTAATCATAATCACTTAAGTGTTTTTTATAGAAAAACACTGAAACCCCCACCAATAGTCATGGAATATGAAACTCTTGTGCCCTCCCATTTTATGTTGTGCTTAGGTAAAACACCACATTCCAAACTCAACAGTGGTCTCCGATTTCCGATCTGAGACCCTGATCAGAAGTTATTTGAAAAGACCTCAGGGGTAAAATAATTATGTTTAATTATTTTATTCATTATTTTTCCCTGAGGTGACTTTTATCATAGAATTCCTACACCAATAAAGGTTATACCCCACCCAGGGTAAAGAACATGTTTCAGACTCAACCATTCCCTCAGATAACAGATCTGAGATACCATTTAAGATTTTTACCATTTCCTTTTCATTCATAGTATAAAATATACTTAATATTTTTATAAAATTAATTTTAAGCACAAAGGGCCTCGCAATCATATGCTCTATTAGTGCCTTGCTCTCAAAATATTTGTAGAAATATTCCAATGTCTTATAAGGAAAAAATTGGGTCTCTACATAATTTCTCATTTTTAAGACATTTATTTACATATTACATGATGTAAATATATGATATTTGTATTTATAAGACACCAACATTTTTATTTTTACTTTCATCAGTGAAGTTACTATTCTGTTGTTCATATTACTATTCCTAAGGGTCATATTACTATTCAAAAGGTCATATTCAATATAAAATTACAATTTTAATCTCAGTGTTGTGTGATGCGTAGTCTATCGAAGCTATAAAATTTTAAAAGAGGCATACCATAAAATCTTGGGGAGTTGCATTCTTCCTTCCTACAAAAATTTAATCATCTAAATTTTTAGAGTGTCACTGAAAATAATATTTTTGTATATATTCATCATAAGATCTTCAGGTTCTCACATCGCCTCTTCAATTTTATGATTCTTCCAATGTACCTTTATCATCAGAGTTGTATGATTCCTCTACACTTGTTTTCTATTTTCCAGAATCTATATAGCCTCTTAAGAGTAAGATAAATATAGGTCTAATTCTATATAATTTGATGTTAAACCATACATTGGTTCTGGAATGTACTCCCTCAATTGGGAGATGTGGAACACATCATAAACTTTTCAAAGGCTAGGCAGTATTGCGAGACGATAACCCACAACTCTGATTGTCTCTAGAATTTCAAAAGGACCAATGTACCTGGGGCTCAGTTTCCCTTTATTTCCAAATAATATGAAACCCTTACATAGATATACCATCAAGAATACACGAGATCCTACTAAGAACTCCAAATCATTCCTTTGATTAATAATGTAACGATTTTCCTACTTTGAGTTTCTTTGATATGGGTTTGAATAATATTCAACATTACTATAGTGGCATCCACATCTTCTAGACCTATATGTTTCCTTTCACCATCTTCATCCCAACAAGTTGGTTTATGACATCTCTTTCCATAAAATTTTTCATGTAGTTTTATTTTAATACTAGAATGGAATCTATTGTTGTAGGATAACTCTTTAAAAGTTAAATACTGATCCTACATGCATTGATAGTCAAGTGAGAATGATATCAACATGTCTTCTAACATTTGGATCATCCTTTCAACTGCCCATCAGTTTGAGAGTGATAATTACTGCTCAAATAATGCTCAGTGTCCAAATCATTCTGAAGAATTCTCAAAAAAAATTGATGTAAATCATAGATCATGAACAGAAACTATCGAAATAGTTTCTCTAAGAAGTCTTAAAACATCATTAAATTAGAGTCCTAGAAGATTCTTTAGTGGAAAATCATCTCTTATAGTAAGGAAATGTCTATATTTGGTACATCGATCATCAATTACCCATATTGTATCATTCTTTCATGGGGTTTTTTGTAATATAGTGACAAAATACATTGTAATGTATTCCCATGCCATGTAGGAATAAGCAAAGGTAACATCTCTCCTCTAGGATGTTGTCTTTCATACTTCACCTGTTGACACACTAAACATATTGATACATAATTAGAAATTCCCTACTTCATATTATCCCACCATAATGGTTCCTTCAAATAAATATACATGTTAGTGCTACTAGGGTGTATAGAGAAATTTGAACTATGGGAATCATTAAATAAGTATCTTTTTAGCTCAGTTATAGAGGGAACACAAAGCCTCCTCCCAAATTTTAAAATTCCATCTTGAAACATCATGTCTGCCAAAATACCATCATTCACAACTTTATTATTATTTTCAATATTCTCAAAATCATACAAAAAACATTTAACCCTTTCGAATAAATATGTTTGGGCTACCAATAGAAAGAGTAATGATTTTTTCTCATTCTTTTATAATTCCCATTTACATTTTTCCTAGATCCATGTACACAAGATCCTTGTTAATCATCATATTGATCAGAACTACGTGATCCTTCCTTCTCAAAGCATCATCTACCTTATTTTCCTTCCCTGGGTGGAACTGTATTGAAAAATATTAATATTTGAGTATCTCGATCCATCACCTTTTCCACATGTTGAGTTATTTTTGTGATGAGATATATTTCAATCTCTTGTGATCTATATATATCTCACAACATTATACATAGAGATAGTGTCTCCATGTATTTCGAGAAAATATTATGGATGCAAACTCAAGATCATGAGTTAGATAGTTCTATTCATCAGTTTTTAACTTCCTTGATGTAGAGGCTATAACTTTATCATTATGCATAGGGACACAACCATTTCTTTTCCTTGATGTATCACTATAAACCAGAAATCAACCAACTTCTGATAGTATAGTCAAGATAGGAGCATTCACAAATATCCTCTTCAATTATTCAAAACATTTTCACTTTATTTATTCCATAAAAAATACCCATTAATGAGTACTCTTGGTTAATGGGTTAGATAATCAGGCAAAATTATGAATAAAATGTCAATAGTAACCTAATACACCAATGAAAATACATACCTCGGTTATGTTTTTTGGTGTAGCCCATTCCTAGACTGACATTGTCTTCATAGGATCAACTGAGATTACAATCTTAGTGAAAATATGACCAAGAAAAAGAAACTGTTTAAAGCTAGAATTCCCAATTGCTTAACATCCCATATAACCCTTTTCTTTTAAGAGTCTCCATAATAAGCTTCAAGAAGTTCTCATGGTCCTCATAGATTTTGGAATATGTCCTGATATCATCAATAAATACCACTATAAAATCATCAAAATATTACTTGAACACACTATTCATTAGATCCTTAAAAACAAAGGGTGAATTAGTTGGTCCAAATGGCATTATTGTAAACTCATAATGTCCATACTTGGTTCAAATTTTTTTATTTATAATATCTTCTTTTTTTACATTCAATTGATGATATCTATAACGATGGTCAATCTTTGAAAAATATTTTTTCCTTTGATGTTGATCAAATAAATCATCAATACAAGGCATATGATTCATTTTATTTATTATAATAGCATTGATTTCTCTATAATCAATGCACGGCCTCATGGAAACATCTGTCATCTTGACAAAATGAATAGGGGTTGCCCATGGAGAAACACTAGGGTGAATAAATCCATTATCACTAAATTACTCTAATTGTTTCTTTAACTCCACTAATTCCATAGTAAACATTATATAAAGAGTATTTGATATTTTCCATGAATTAGGGATTAAATCAATATAGAACTCTACTTCTTGCTCTATAGGATGTCCAGGAAAATCATTTGGAAATACATTATGCATTCTTGCACAATAGGTACATCTTTAATTTGAAGATTTCTCTATTCATACATAGATGATGTTCTCTTTTCTTCCCAAATAATTTCATTTAGTAGAGATACTAGGGGGGATATAGTTACATATCATATGATGAGGTTTCTACTCTAAATATAAGGAATTCCACATCATGTCATAAATAGTAAAATCCTTCTTCATTCAATAGATTTCACTTTAATATTTTGAAATCCAATCCATATTAAGGATCCAAAATCAAAAAAACATTTTCAATGTTTAAGGAAATGATTAATGCATATGCCGCCACATCATTAATAATTTCAACCTCAACAGTTGTGATCACGTTAACTTAGAATTACTCTCTTGGCCTTTTATGATGATTGATTCATCAATACATCAGACAATCATTTTTAAGTGTATCATCTCACTAAAATTGTCACCTTATACATTGGTATCATTTTTATTTCCTGTTAATTTGTGGGAATGATGACCTTTTCCCCCACACTTGTAGTGAACTCCTTTTCCTTTTAAATTTGATAAATTGAATTTTGGTAGTAGGGGTTTGAACCCACTGGTGGCACTCCAAAACTCAAATTTCTAACAGTGATATAGTTTTTACTAATGAATTTTAACACGTTTTGAAAAAAAAATATTCATGTACTAACAAACACAATAGAACTCACTTACATCCCCCTCTCTTTTCCTCCTTTTTCAATGAATATGATTTTTTATAACTAAACTTATATTATCTATAAGAAAAACATTGAAGAATACCCCCAATTTTCAAGGCCTACTTCAATGGTAGGCATATTTAAAAATAGGGAGAGATAGAGAGTGAATGATTCTCATATTACTATATAGCATAGTATAAATTGATGATAGGCACCTTGTATGAACATCATGTCACTTTATAAGGAGCATCGTAGATGCTTGAACTTAGTTTCCCTTCAAATACTATATAAGGAAATTAAATTCATCAATTTCACTGTAGAATATGAATATACTATAATTCCACAACCAACACCACAGAAGATTCACATGGTTCATGAATGAATATATGTTTTTCGATAATTAGTAGAAATGATCAAAAATTATTTGATAATAGAAACCATATGCAATAGTATCGCTTGTAAAAATGTGAATCATACAAAACATATTCTATTCACAATAAAAGATGGCAGTCAGAGAAGCCAAAAAACTAACATAAAGGTTGTAGAGTAGCCTTGTCATGGGGTATATAAATTCAAACTCATTATATATTTGAATTTCATGGCTCTAATATTAGGAAAAAATCAAAAAAGTGGTCACTGTATCATAAAGCATACTATAACATCATAAAACCACACATCCACTAAATATTATGGCCTTATTTAAAAACCCATGGGTATTCAAGAAATAAAAGTTTATAGCATAACATAATATAAAAAATAACATAATCACACGTTATATAATTGTTTTAATAAAATATTCAAGCATTATAAAATCATCTACACACAAGTTGCATAAAAAGTAGAAGAGAAACTAAATAATCCAATAACAGTTCAAAGGTTTTCAGTCCATTCACTTCTTTTTTTATGTTCCATGAATCCCTAGATATATTGAACATACCTATGTTTCTCCAATGACTCTCTTAAGAACATACAATAAATAGTGAAATTATGGAGAAACAATTGACAATAATGTTATCTAGGGGGTTATACACTACATGTGAGTAAATTATCATAGATTATGATGATAATATGCCTATACAAGACGTGTAATGAATTATTTTATGTTAAAAAATGATTAAAAATACTTCACTAATGTATTAATATACAATATTATTCTTAATAGTGAAATCAAATTCACTACAATGAAATATATATAAATGGTGGAATGACATAGGACCGTTTATTAAAAAATTCTATATATGGATTAGCAAAACACCCCATTAAATCTATTTATATATATGTGTGTGTATTCACATTGATTTTAAGTTGGAATTAAACCATTCCATTTACTAAAAAGTACTATAGGTATTTTACCTTACAAATGAACATGGTTATTTAAATATAATTCAAATGAATTAGTATAAAAAATAATTTAGACAACCCCTAGAATTGGTAAAATTCATTAAAACTAATATAAAGCTATTTCACTTACCATAATGAAATGAATCATGTATGGATGATATAAAAATTTTTGGGGTTCAGATGCAATGTTGAAAAATTAGAATTTTTGTTCTTAAATCAAGAAAACACATGGAATAATTTAATATATCATAGTGACTAGTAAATCCTAAAAAATATATAATATGAGTGAAATAACATGCACAATAATAAATCTCGTGTGTATCCCTTATTAATTTGGTGTCCAATAGACATTGATATTTCATTTTTATGCTTACAAGTGATTGTGGGTCTATTAACACATTCTATAAAATATTATAAATTTCAATCTAAAGAATAGAATAATAAAATTCAGTAGAAAATATTTTTTCTTTTGTTTGATCCCTAAGAATGACATCAGTTCACTTAATATCCTTAAAACAATAATTAATGATTAAAGTAATATGTATCAATTTACAAACAAAAAAAGAAACAAAACATTTATAATAATTTATTACTATTAAACTCAAGGTATATCAAGTTTGATCTCGACCATTTCATGGAACCACACCATCATAAATACTGGTTGTAATTGATTTAGATTATGATCCAACATATCTCTTGAAATAAAATATTTATAAATTGAGAAACAAAATCAAGAAAATTTATAAATAATGGTAAAAATAAATAGAATATGAAATATAATTGACAATGCTTAGTATAGAAATAATCTGATAATCTGCATGTTACATGCAATTTCTAGAAAATCAATGAAACTTATGTGGTTTTTGCCACTATATGTACGGCGTTTATAATCTAGAAATTTTTTCAAATCTTTATCATTAACACACATTGTTCATGGGAGGAAATTTATGTATCTATATCTGTTCTGGATAGAATTATTGATATTGATTATAGAAAATTAGTCATTTTATGCTGATATAAGTCTAAAATGACATCTATTGTTTCTGGTTAAAAGTGTGGGATGACACAGTGCTTACTTTAAATATAACCAAATAATTATAAAACATTAATTAATATATGAAATTAAATTTTATAAATTTAATAATATAAAAAAATTATGTATCATACCATGTGGGGAATTAACCATGTAATCTATAAAACGACTAAGCTCATATGGAATAGTAATCTCATAGGTTATAAATAAACAGAGTATCATATCTTTAAAACAAATGTGATAATTTTTTGGATGATTCAAATTGGGGAGTCAAATATTCAACAACCTTCTCTCGACCTCCCACCAATCACACGTGATCGGCAATAATTTCTACATGATGACAATTCATCGTGGTTTTTAAGAACAAAAAAACCATTTATGATATTTATACATCATATTATAAGTTAGAAAAAGAAATCAGAAAATTTAATAACCCATATAATTGAAATAATTTATTAATAAATAATATAAAAACTCATATTTAAGAAAAAAAGATACTAATATTTCACTCAGAAGACCACTTTAATTATTATCATCATATAATATTTTGTTCTTTTCAAACAACTATGTAAGAGTGCAATCAAAAGATTTGGAGATAGGTAGCAATTCTAAACTATTCTTGTTCTCAACATTTCCAAACATTCATGGAATGTATTAATTTGGGAATTTCATAGAAAAAATATATCGGTAGATTGAATCATTATATTTTGGTAGTATAAATGTTTTTATTCAAATCCATCAAATGTGTTTGAAAAAAATATCCTAATTTTGATGGTGTGGATACCTATATATTTGTATAAAAACATTTATGTGAATTATATGTGTGTGTGTGTGTTCAACGCATATAATTCACAGGCCCTCGAGCCACGCACCTGCCATCGTACCACACCTCTGTCTGCGCATCGGTCCGCACACCAGCCATCGGTCCGTGGTTCTTCACCACGCGCCACCATTCACAGCAGAATGACGGTAGTAATAGGTATCCACACCATCATGTAAACATGGTATGTAAATTATATATATTTATTAGTGTGTGTGTTCAACGCATACATATATATATATATTAGTGTTTATGTGTTATATTAATATATTACATCCACTTTATATGTATTATGTGCATTCAATAATAACATTATATCTATTTCTTAAAAAAATATAATGTATAGAAAATATTTTCAATATATATTCAATGAAGTACAATTTTTATAGGAAAATTCAATGAAATACATAAATACTCCAATTTGAATCATTTTTTTCACACCATTACCTGGATAACTAGAATTTCAAGATCTCAACATGCATAAATGTACAGAAAATTATCCATTGAAAAAAATAAAACAATATAAAACATGTAAGGAAATATTCTATTATAAATATATCTAACGACCTTGCAAAAAATTAAGTTTCAATGATAATAAATAGAATTCTAAAAAAATAAAATAGAAAAACAGTCATTGAGATATTTCAATTTGTATCCACATAATCACATTAACATACTATGTGTAATATGTATATAAAATTAATATATTATGTGTACGCCAGACTCACATTATGTGTATTTACAGAAAATGCCTGTCCACGGTGAATAATTTATCATGCATAAAGTGTTCAAACTAAGATTTCTCAAGACTCGCTTCTCTTATGAAGTGATAATGGTTATTCTGCTCAAATGGAATGATGACAATCACCCGTAATCAGAATATTTTATTGAAAAGAGAGGAAATCCATGGAGGAGGGGTACCAAAAAGTGTCAAGAGATTACAGAGGCCTAAAATAGTGCAGATCAAGAGCTAAGAGCGTCGCCAATAACAATGCTCACTACTATAGATGGAAAAGGCCCTGTGAAAATAAAACAAGTAAACACATCATCCAAATGAGCTTTGGAAGAAAGATGGTCAGCCGCTCTCTTTCCTTTGTGCCACGGGTGAGAGATCTCTATGCCAGCATGCAACAACTTCCGGCACCTTCGATACGCAATAGGTCAGGGAGTATGGTAGAGGCCAAGCGGTGCCTTGTGCAGGACCAACGAGTTCATTTCCAAAGCAGCCAGGGGGATGTTCCTGCTGTAGCACAACTCAAAACCAGCTTAAATAGCATTGCCTACAGCCTCAAGAGTGTAGCCATTTTCAAATTAGGCTGATGTAGCTATGACAACCGATCCTCTATTGTCTCTGACCAAACCGCCTCCCCGCATGACTCCAGAGCTGCAAAAATCATCGGTGTTCAGTTTCAGCCCAGAGCAATGGGGATGTCAACTTACCCATCGACCCACAGAGAGGCTGGGAGAGGATATGTTATTCGAACTAGGACCCAGAAAAACATTCAAGGATGGGGATGCATCCCAATGCTTTATGAGATGACCCAAAACAACCATCAGATTTCTAGTTCTCAGAGTAATGGCTATCTTTGAACTGGAAAACCCCTGAAAAAGAATTTTGTTTCTCACATGCCAAATACACCAGCTCCCAGCCATAATGATGCAGACTCTTCCATTAAACTCCATACTGTTTGATCCCACACCTCGGAACCATTGGACTAGAAAATCATTGGCTGTGAAATCGTTAAGGGGGAACCTGTCAAGCTTCCATACATACCCCAAACATGTCGAGCCCACTGTCCCCCAATGAAAAAATGACGGACAGTTTCCTCCCTTGGAACTGAGAAGCATGAACACTGGGATTCCAGCTGAACACAGGTTTTCTTAATATTATCATTCGTTGATAGTGCATTTTTCCCAACTCGCCACATCAGAAATTTGTATTTTGCAGGGATCTCTCTGCACCACATCACCTCTCCCTAGTTATCCTGCCCTCCTGAAGAAAATCTCACATTGCAGAAGCCCTTCAGCTAAAAAACTCATGTTGTGGACCCTGTGAAGACTCATGTATCGGGGGAAGAAGATAACTCAATGAGATTGAAAACCCTTCGTTGGTAAGTGTTTAGAACAGCCTTGATAAAAATAGGGTAATGACTCACCTGACTGAAGGATATGTCTGGTGTAGGACACCCAGGGAAGCCGAGTTTACTGCTATCCCAGTTATGATTCTAGAAGCTTATCTACCCCCAGCCAACAATCCTACGAGTATGACTACCAATCCCAGAAATAAGGGGTCGGATCATGTCACACATAATAGAAGCACATCCCTGTGGGGTCACAAAAATATACCTGTATTTTCCAGTAGCAGGACGACCCCCTAAGGTTCGACCCTCCAATACCTCCCAAGAGAGCTTCACGTGCAGACCCTGCATGGATCCGACAATTCTCTTCACATTGATGCCCCCTTTCTTTACAGGTCTAGCCATACAATACCAGGAATCCCAATGATGATGTCCCTCCCCATTAGCATCCCAGATGAAACCTGCCATAATTTTCTCCTGCCGCGAAATAACCGAGGAAGGGGCTTTTGTGGAGGATAAAATACGCATTGTATTGGAGGATAACACATAGTTTATGAGAGTAATTCTCCCACTGAAAGATAGGAAATGACTCTTCCAATTCGTAATTCTGTTAGTTATCCTTACCACCAAATTATCAAAATGGTGCACATGAAGACTTCTTGAGGAAATAGGAGCCCCGAGGTAATCCATCGAAAGACCCCTTCTGTTGAAACCAAAACTGTCTTCAATAACATTAAACCACCAGGACGAGAACTTTTCCGAGATGATCACACTTCTTTTATCGCGATTCACAACTTTCCCGCTCCGTTTTCAATAAATTTCAATAACATCATTGATGCCACGTAAAGACCGTTTACTCCCTTTTGCAAAAATGATCGTATCGTTTGCAAAAATATTGTGTGATAGGCCTTGAATATTGAATTAGAACTGAAAAGGAAGGACACTTCCATCAAGGATGATCTTGTTGATAAGTCGAACTGAGGGTACCCTGCACCAGAATAAAGAGGCTTGGAGAAATCAGATCGCCTTGCCTTAAACCCCTAACAGATTTGAAGAAACCGAAAGAGCTCCCCATAAAAGAGATAGACATCCACAGAGAGATAAATCATTAGAATATGATGTCAATGAAACAATCTAAGAAGACCATGTAGGAGAGAACATTGAGAATGAAGGACCACTCAACATGGTCATAATATTTATCCATGCTGATGGCGATGTTAGAGCCCAAAATTTTATGGTTTAAATCCATGATCATCTATTGGTCCAAACAAATAGCACCCTGAATATTTATTCCCTTCACAAAGCCATGTTGTTCCTCGACTATCCAATTGTTGAGATGCGGCGAGAGTCGTTTATTGATCACCGTGTCTAATATCTTGTATGGAAATTTTCATAAACTGATTGGTCGATAGTGCTTCAAGGAGGATGGGTCCTTAGATTTGGGGATTAAGACAATTGGCATGCCACACATTGCACGAGGAAGGCTGCCACCAATGAAGAAATCCTACACAACATCCACAATGTCATTTTAAACCATATTCCAGGAGTCCGTGTAGAAGGAACTGGGCAGCCCATCAGGCCCAGGTGCACTACCAGGATTGAGGGTGAGTAAAACCTCAATAATCTCAGGTTCCTCTGGAATAGCATCCAGTGTAGCATTAGTATCATCGGTAACCACCATGGGAATAACATCGAACAACATTGCATGGCCCCTTGGGTAGTCCTAATTCATATGTGGATTTGTACCTACAAGAAATTTGTTAAAATGGGCTTCATCCATACCTCCCACAGTGTCAATCATTAGAGAAAGAACCATCTTCTAGAAGGATATTAGGCCTGAAAATCCTCCTTTTTTCCATTATGATGGCTTGAAAATAGGCAATGTTTTTATATCCTTCTTTGAGCCAATAAATTCTAGACTTCTCACGAGCCATGAATTCATGTTCCAGTAACTTTTCATCCAAGTTGTTTTTCTTTTGAATCAGCCTGTTAAAAAGGGGTTCACCCAGCTGTTTTCAAGTCTTGCCTCCATTTATTCAACTTCAGCGTTTAGGGTGTCTAGATCAAGATAGAGAGGAGGCAGGTTCCTAAGTGAGGACTAGAGGTCACCTTTAAGTCATATCAATCTGTTGTGGCATCGTGTCCATAGAAAACCACTTGATGGTTTAGACCACAAAGCTTCCACAGCCTGGTGGTAACCTGGAAGAGAGGACAGACCCTGGTGTATGAAAAAGCTACCATCCTTGCCAGGATTGGGAAGGACATCAATACGGATAGGCGAGTGATCAGAGAGGGCTCGAACCAAATGAGTAACTTTTGCATCTGGGAAGGATGAAATGCCATGAAAATTTGCAAGACACCGGTCAAGCCTGCACCATGTGTGGTCTCTCCCTTTCATGTTGTTGTACCATGTAAAAAGATGACCTGTGAAGCCCAGCTCAAGGACCCACTTGCATGCATTGAAATTTGAAAAATCCTGACTAGTCTTACTCGGAATAGCCCATCCTCCCTTATTCTCCTATTGGTCCAGAATTACGTTAACGTCACCTCCCACTATCCATGGCTGGATGCCAGGGTCGAAGGATTAGAGATTCTCCCACAAGGCTTCACTGGCTTGGATGTCACACATAGCATAGATGAATGTGACAAACATACGGTGAGATCCAGAGTTAATCTTAGTTGTGATAAACTGGTCTGAAGCCCCCACGAGAGAAACACAGACGTTTCCCTTCCAAAAAATCCATATGTGGAGGTTTTGAGGATCAATTTTCAGGTAATTAAACAACCTGAGTCTGTGAGCAAAAAACTCGATATTTGATGGCTGCTGCTTTGGTTCTAAAACTTTCACAATATAATAGTTGTTGTTCGGAAGTTCATGAGACAAGAAATCAGTTTTGGCCTGAGATCCTAAGCCACAGGATTACCATATTAGTAGTGAAGTCATTTATTAAATTGAATAAAGGGGCTTGGCTTCTCCCACTGATGGAGACATGGGTTTGGAGCTCGCTGAGCGAAGCTGCCTGGACTGGGATCTAGTAGTCATTCCATTAGGAGAGAAAACACGTTGGGGAACTGGATACATTTCCTATTCCGAATCATCCACAGGAGGAGGAGAGTCGGGCGTAATTACCACTGATTTACCCTTCTGAGCAGAAAGGTTGGGAGAGGATGAGGAAAAAGGCCACAGAATCTTGTTTTGGGGGAATGTACACCACCAAATCATTGCATTGCGGGTTCATAGAAGGGGTGGACAGAGGGGGGAGCATAGGAATTATAGGAAAAGGGATAGGGGGATCAACACCTTGGGCGGGAGAAGGGACTGAGCAGAGAGGGGTGGAGCAGGGAGGGGCAGAGCAGGGAGGGGATGAGCAGGGAGGGGAAGAGAAGGGAGGGGTGGAGCAGGAAGCACGGGAACGAGAATAGGAGAAGAAGGAGAAGCTTTCACCTGTTCTCGCTGGGGTCTATCCTTCGGGACCAGAACGGAAGGACGACCATGCTGAGCACCTGAATACATGTGGGTCTGAGAACCAGAGCCAAAATTCCTGCACACTGATAGAGAGTGTCTATGCAGCTGGCATTTTGAACAAAAACGCAATTGGGACACCGGGATGAGCTTCTGCCACCAAGAGACATCAGAAACCACTCTGAGAAAAATCCGATCTGAGAGAGGAGACGACAAATCCACTTCCACACAGACACGCGCCATGGACGCATCGAGCAATTTTGAGGTAATATCATCCACGCACAGAACGGATCCCAACGCATCACCAACATAACGATGAAATGAGACATTGTGAAAAAGAAGAGGGAGACCTGGTAGGTTAAACCAGTATGCTGGTTGAGGAGAGTCCGGCCCTGAGTGAACACGAAGGGACCAACAGAACAATTTGAAATGTCAGTTTTTGCATGATCTGGAGGAAGAAGACCACTTCTTTACGATGTCTACTCTAGACGACAAGACAACGCAGAAGGCTCTCCAATTCGGAACAGAAACCCTAGCCAGAGCATCCAGCCCCCAAGACGCCACCACATTCTGGAAATAAGGGAGGGGAGGACGGTCTAAGCCGAACCTCGCCACCAAGGTCCATTGGATAAGAAGAGAGGCCTCGTTGAAGGCTTTAGCCAGGAAATGAAGTATCGGGGAGCCTTCCTCCACCCCAGAGAGAACCTGGTTCAAACGGATTGTAGTAAGAGCAGGAGGCCCACTCGGAGGGGTAGGAGCCGGGTGGAGGAGGATCTCCTTCAGGGAGGGTCCAAAGGGCTCCCCATCAAGACCCTGAAGGGGAGTCGCACCCCCTTGAGGAGCTGAGGACTCCTGGGGGTGACCCAGCGGGGAAGAGGGAGACACTCGAACCACCGGAGGCAACAACTCCATCGTCGCGGAGGAGAGGGGGAAGAGTTATGTTCGAAAAATGTGAATGGCCCGAGGAGCGTGACCCGCATTCAATGGGAGCAAACATTTTATTCCAAATGGAATGATGAATATCAAAAATCCATTCTAAGAGATAAAATCGGAGGGAAAAAATCGTCTCAGGTTCAATATGGATGGCCGCCACGTCGCCAAATTTCCAGTGGAAATTTCCACCGGAAATTTCCAGTGATGTGGCGGCGATGTGGCGGTCATTTATTGGCCAAAACCCAACCTGTGGGTCAGGTTGAGGTGCCCAACCTGAAACGATTTAAATCCAAAATCCGACTCACTTTTGCTCTTATTCTCATCCTTCTAGAACTAGGGAAGGGTTATGTCGTTTATTGTGATTTGCCTGGATTGGGATTGGCTTTGTGATCTTTTGCAAGGAGACCATGACTCAAAACAGTTTCATATACAAGAAAAGAGTAACCAGACTCACAACTATGGTGGTCCATGCATTAAAAACCTAGCACCAAAACCACTTCGATGAAAAGTTTAAAGTCTTCATCGATCATAAGATCTGAAGCAGATCTTTTCTCCGAAGGACTAGAACCTCAAGAAATAATGATGGATGTGGGTTATCATGTGTTTGAATTAGAATTGGTTTATACATGTATGAAATGGAATTAGGTTGCTAATGGTTTGGGCCTAAAATTGTATAACCATGTGGTTTTGGAGGATCATGACAAGAGAGGCTTGATAATCTTTCACACTCGAGAAAGGGAATTCAATGTATTATGATTGATAACTTCTTTTGGAGTTATATTTATGTGCCACACTCGGTACAATTTCTTATTGGATTCTACCATACCTTTGTATTTTGTAATTGTACATTATATTTTTCTTTATTTTCTATGATTCTCTATATTTAGAGTTCATAACTATCGTTTTTTCTTCCTTGTTATTTTTTGTTTGCACCTTTAGTGTATAAATTGTATGAATAACCAATTATTTGATGAATCGTATTATTATTTTCCATTATCATATAGCTTCGTAATATATGAATAATAAAAATAACTTGTTCAGTTGTTGATGTTTTTCATTTTGAAACTACAGTTTGATGATACTTTACCCATCATTAAATTTTCCATACACAGTCTTGCGACCATGAATATATGATTGGAAGAAATCCATGATAAAAATGAAATAAACTATATCCCATGTTTTGTGCATAAATTTTACATTCCACTTTGTTTCCATGTTATATGATAGTTATTTAAGTCTGCACAACATTAACACTCATAAGCCACTATCTATGATTTCACTTATTTAATATAATTTGTATTAGATGATTTTAGTAACCACATCATTCTAATGGGTCATATTTAACTTCTAATGTGTTCAATATTATATTTACCATTTTAAATCATCTTTAAGTTGATGGTGGTTCCTGTTTCATTAAATATTTTCTCAATGTCTTCAGTGCATTCATTTTTAATTCTCTAATCGCTATTTTTTACAATTTGATGATCATTTTTGAAATTCTCAAGTCCATAAATCATATCATATAAATGGTTGGGAAATGACTAATGAAAATTTTATTGACCATGTTGATACATATTTATTTCTTTTTTAAATGTATGATCAACACTTTTCACATACATAGAAACACATTCATGAGCACAATGTAAACTATTCAAACTAAATTTATCATCAGTTATTTTTTAGGGGGTGCAACAAATGATTATGTTTTCATACTATATCAGTAATTGTTGGAAATATTAGAATTAATATTGGAATTGTTCATTGAAATTTTTAATGCATGTTGTCTTTTTCATTTTAGAAGGGAAGGTTTTCTCCAAATGGTGAAAAAATAAGTTGAATAGTACATTAAATCTAACAGTGCACAGGTGCACAGATGATGGAAATCTGAGTGTATGATGTAATGTTTTATTTATTGGACTGATGTGGTTTATAAACAACCACTTAATGGTGGATAGAAGTCTAGAAAGGGATTTCAGTATCCTTCAACAAAAGTTGATGATGTACAAATAAATTGTATCATCCTATTCCTTATACGAATCACACTCAAACTCATCATGCATTGTTTTTGGATCTTATTGCTATGTATAAGAACACTTCATTTGGATTAATGCCCATCAATAACTTAATAGAACAAATTCTGGTTGTTGTTTCTTCCTCCCATATATAATTTTTCACAATACCATCAAAACAATATTCTGAATTGTGCATCAACATGTTTAATGGATTTGACTATCCAACACCGTTGTTCAGTTCTTGTTAACATTATAGTGATTCATAATAGCCCATGTAGAATTTTTAGAGAACTTATTAAAAATTTCCCTATAAATCATTATAAATGAGTTGGATTATGAGTTGTTGATGATTTAATTTTATTTTGGTCAGGGCGAAGAGATTATTTTGTATAGTATATTGATTAGTGAATCATATATGGAAATTTCTCATTTCTTGCAAAATAGTGGTAGACATTTTTTTTAATATGACAGATATTTTATGAAGGTGAAAATGAAATGAGATCTAATTTTCTATTTGATGGAATATTTTATTTTATATTCATATTTTTCATTCTGTATATGTGAAAGATAGGGGACCTACTTACACAAGTGGGGAACCGATGGTGGTATCTACCTCATAGATTCCTTCTTCCATCACAAGTGCATGATCAATTGCAAGAAATGAAACCTGCAACAAGCATAAAAAAATCGGACCTACCCAATGAACCATAGAAGTAATAGTTGTCTCGCAGATGTGTACTTCAATCTCAATTTTAGGTACTTTTGTGAGACAGAGGTTCCTTGTCCTAAGGAATACTTCCATTGTTGTAATAGTAAAGGTCATTTTCCTCAAAAATGTAAGAAACCACCCAAGGTTATACAATTAAATTCATGATCAAGACAGACCCTTTCACCAACACGTGACAAGATAACATAATATACCATTGTCATCAACTTCACCATAATGTCGTCTTTGGAACTCCACCAACAAATGGCCTAACTTCTAATACAAGAAAATTAAAGCGAATTGAGATCTCATATCATATTTGTCAATTTGGTGACTAAAATTAGTGCAATCCCTGACCATGTGCTCATCCTCACCCTGAATGACTAGGATTACTTATTTAATTCTTCTAATGTACTCAAGGATATTATTTAAGACAACAGATTGAATTAGCAAGAATATAGTTTATTAGCTTATTATATATAGAAAAAAATAATTATTTAAAATAAAGAACATTTTATACATAACACATCTTATGGAGGATACAAAAAGAATGTTATCCATCATTTCCTATAGTTCAATATCTAGGATCTTCCTTATATTAGTTCCATGAAACATGGGATGTGACTGCTTCTTGGAGTTCTCCATAAAAAACCTCCTGAAAACTTTTCCATTATATGTGCTTTGAATCAGTCCAAAAAACCATTATATCCATCTATATGGATCTTTATACACCATGAAGGCTGTTTAACTCATGAATTCCACCAACAATCATTTTCAAAACATTTTTATTGAATGTAATGTCTAGACATCATTTTCAATTAATAGGGTGTCATCCACATACAACAATAAATATCATGATGCATCCACTAATATATCTATATACACAAGAATCATATGTGTTTTTTATAAAACAAAATACATTGATAGAATCATCAAACCATATATTCCCACTCTAAGAAGCATGCTTCAATCCATAAAAGGACCATTGCAACATTAAATCCATTATAGTCTCATTTTAATCTTCAAAACCCTTAGGTAATATTGTATAGATATTTTCAACATAATTTATGTTATAGAAAGTGATTCTGACATCCATTTGATATATCATATAATCATACTGTGATTTCATGTAATATCATAATAAACATTATTTTTTCCATTGAAAAATAATAAAACATTATAAAAAATATTGTTATGTTAAGAAAAAAACCATTGCTGATTAAAAAAAATAAAACATTATAAAATAATATGAATGTGTTTATAAAATTATAAAAAAGATCAAATAATCATAAAAACAAAATATTAATCACAAAATAAATGAAAATTATACTGAAATCATTTTCAAACTAATAAAACAAAAATATTCAATTTAAATAGAAATTTAAAATATAGGACACACGTATCTCACAAAACAATTTAAAATTTTTCAGATTAAAAATGTAAAATTAGCATTTATTTAGCAGTTTTATAGAAAAAAAATATAGCAATGTTCATACAAAATATTTTGACAAATATATATTTTCATATGATTGTTTTACTTCTAGATCCTACACTAACATGATATATTTTTTTTGGATTAATCCATAGTATGCATTAACTATTTAAATATTCATTTCCATGATATTTAAATTGACACACTAGACCAATGGAGCCCCAACCAGGGTAGATTGTAATCTGTGTGTACCATACTATGTCCTCCACTAATAGGATGTGTGTTGGATACTAGGTCCATGTTGTCATATCACACAATATGATAGACTTTATCCTATTTTACTCAATAATAAACACATCTTCAATGCATAAGATAAAAATCAACACCCATAGGATATACATATATAATCAACTAAATTGTACACAATTTGTGAATGAGACATTAAAACCAAATATAACTCCAAATTTGTAAAATATAAAGGAGAAATACATATGTCAAGTCCTTGAATCTAATAGATGTGAGACGCTAGAGAACATCTCCCCATTGCAAGTACTCCCGGAATGGTCTCCAGCCACAACAAACACTCTCGCCATCAATGACTACCATGCTTCATAATACATCACTAAGTGTCACCAGAAGTTAATGTTGGAGAAATAACACATTCACATCTACTGAAACCATCATCTAACCCGCACATCATCAACACAAACAAAACATGTTTATAGAAAAATCCCGTGTAACTATAAATACATGGAATAATAAAATTTATACTAGTTCTCAAATCAATTTCCCTATTACACGATGAATACCAATTGTAACTATGGAGAACCTAAGGAGTCACAATCCTTGAATCATTCAAATCACTCAACCTCTCCAACATTCATGATTCCACTATATAATATAAAGTAGAACCATGTTGCTGATGTAAACATGACATTTAAGGGAACACCACACCCTAACGTTCTTAACCATCGATATAGTGCATCTATTCTAGAAATATGTAGGAGAACCCATGTCTTTCTCCAGAATAGATCCCATTCAAGTGGGTACAACACCCTATTATTATAACCACCCATCGGAGTTTTAGTGGAGATAATTCCAAACATTTTAATGTGCCCCCGCTCTGCATTGGTCAACCATAGGAGAAATCAACACATGAATCCACAAATTCAAACTACCCAAAACCTTCAACCCACACAACCTTTATGGAATTATAGTTCTAGACATACACCTTTTTGGAATACACCCCACTCAAGTGAGTAATAAAAATATGAATATTGGACTCGTGGATCTCTATAATACACCTCAGTTGAGGGAGTACCAATCCCTATTTGTAGCATGTGGGGAACATGTACTTATTCAGCATAGATGGAGTATTGAATACATGTCGATTTTGAGGACCCATGACCCTTGTATCATTGGGGGGCGGGTTGAAATATATAATACAAAAAAGGGTTCCATTCCCTTCATAACACACTTCTAGGTTTGTACTGACCCTGTGAATGCTTTGAGCATCATTCCCCAAACCTCATCATCATCTCTATGAAGCTAAATCCTAAAATATTGTTTCATTTATTGAAAACAACATTAGATGGAATAAAATAAAACATACATTGTGATCTATGATGGAAAAAATAGGATAGGTCATTCATTTGCCTCAATCATAGATTTGATAAGAAAATCATGGAAATCACACCACAAAGGAAATTGGTGGTCACGTGGTGGCCCTTGATCTGGGTACATGGCACGTTTATGGTAGGGGGTATAGGTGTATTTGTAACATCCCTGACTCGGAAGCCACTAAACCGGTGCTCTAAGCTGGGTGGTTACATGACCTTAAGCGTTCCTCCCAATACGCCAAAGGTTTCCAACTAGTAGTGGGGGTCGAAAAGGTCAATTGGGGAGACTATACCCCCTTTTTATCATAGTAAGCAACAAAAGAAGATAAACAAAATAGTAGAATAATAACCAATAATACAAGAGCATGTATAAACAACCATTTCCCCAAAATAGGGTACAACCATGTCCAACAGTGAATATTCCATGTCATGCTACAAGTTAAAAAGTGAACAAAACCCAAAATGAAGACAAACTACAAAATCCCCAAAATGGTCCCGACACCAAGTCCAGGTCCTCTTCCACGTACACCCATGCCAACCCAACTCCCTAGAAAGAGCCTTTGCCCTTCTCCTGACCTGCAAACATGAAGTCTTCTCAGGTACCCAACTACGCCCCAATCAGGGTGTGAGTATAACTTATTAGGCCACCACCAACGGTGTCGACAAAATATATGGTATAAACAATCGGGCATACAAAAGGGAAATGAATAATAAATGAAAAAGAAAAGATTAAGTTCCCCTAACCAGTTTAGGTCCACTACCAACATGTATTACTATTTACGTATCTTACCATTTCATCCCATTCCCCATTAATTACCATTTCTAACGCATTTATCATGGGTTCATCAAACACAACATGTTACATGGGTTTAAAGTACACAATCACATGCATAAGGAAAAACACACGGTTATCCTATCTCACTAGGACTAACTTCCTCATATTAACCATATCCTCACCTCGAAGCCTTATTCTGGTTGGATGCAACCGTTAGGGGAACAAAGCCTCAGTCCTCTTCCCTAACCCGTGCATCAGGGGTGGAGTTTAGAGCCTCAATCCAACTCATCCCGTTGGTGTATAACCTCAAGTCAATACCCCACTCTAACAATCCATGTGCACATGCTATATATATATATATATATGTATATCCATCAACCATTCACACAATATCACAACCATTTCCAAAGGAAAACATAAATCATAACAATAACATGAGAGTTAATACCATGTCTTAACCCATTAACACATTTACCACATTTCACATCATTTATCCATTTAGCCCAATTCCCTTTTATTATGATTATCTCACTAAGCATTCATTCATTGTACCTATCTCACTAGGCTTTTTTCATTATGCCCAACTCACTAGGCTTCTTAACCAGGCTCACAATACATTCCATTATGGTCTTTAATCATTTCTACATATTAACCCATTTATCTATTCATCATTCTCATGTGTCAACCCATTTACACATTCCAACATTATTCAAAATTTATCTAGAATAACCATGTTCAACCCATATAAACCACTTCCATGTTAACCCATTATCCCTTAGGTTATTATTAAGTCTAGGTGAATCACCTATCTTATACTCCAACACAATCAATCACATCCACATGATTATCAAGGGCTCTACATAAATACACAACAATATCACTTGTTCTTCACAAATCCCTAGGTCCTAGGAAGTTGGCATACCCCATGGGTGGCCCTAGATTAGTCTCATCACCCTGACACATCCCATAGGGATCATGAGGGTTTCCATTTACCTTCTTAATAACCATTTTACCTAAACATTCTAGGGGTGGAAAAAACATACCAAGATACACCCAAGAACAAAACCACACATACACAAATCCACAAATAAACCTTGGGATATAACTTGTAGACCACCTATCTCGATTCCGCTGGTGAACGTACTCTTAATCGAGCCCTTAGATACCGCTTCAACCAACTCTTGAAGCTTCAAACTATATCTCACCCAAAGAGTAGGTTTTTAGAGCTTTGGAAAGAGAGGAGAAGAAGACTGAAACCCTAAAATCAAAAGAGAATAAATAATGGGATTGTCCTTACCCAGAGCTTTGATCCGCAACCAACGACAGTAAAAAAACATTAGAAATGAGGGAGATTGATCTCTTGGAGCTCTTGGGAGATTTGGTTCATTCCTAGGGTGAAGAGTGGAGAATGAGGAGGAAATACTGAGTTGGGTATTAAAATCGCGGAGGGGAAATTTGGTAAATTTTCCAAACATTACTGGGACACACAGTTTGGCAGCGCGATTTTCCAAATTGTGCACAAACTGTGTGCATGCCACTGTCTAAGGGAAAATAGACTGCACGGTTTCCCTGGGTAGGCCGCACAGTTCATAAATCATGCGCAAGCCAGGCCTGCGCCTCTGTCTTAGGGGTGCATGGTTTCCCTGGGAAGGTCGCACTGTAACGACCCAGACCCGAACAACCACCCAAACAGTGATAAACGGGTTAGGGGTTACTACCATAGGTGCACCTCCCCGAACTCTAAAGGATGCTGAATAGCAACAAGGGTCTTTTAGGTATAGTGGGGAGGATATACACTCTCATAGGATAATAACAGTACTGATCCGAGCATAATATAAAATTAGAAAACTCTGTAGACTCGAACCAGACCCACATAGTGGAAGCAAAAACAATAGCAATAAACAACAGAAGTAATAAATATAAACAACAACAACATAATTTAAACACAATAGAATGATGAACCACTTTTAACTACTTCTAAACAATAAAACATGCATCCACAACAGGTCATATATATCCATATATAAAGGGCGCCAATGGCTAACCAACTGTAGCTGCAAAACAAGTAGGCATGCTGATACAGGAAAGTAATAAAAAAAAGTAAACTTCATCTAGGAAATACCTCAAGGTCCTTACCATCCCCATGTGATAGATAATAATGTCCATCTCCTGAAGCTGATCTCTTTCCTACACATAAATCCATAAAGTCTGCACACATCTCAAAGGGCCCGTGCAGGGTGTGAGACGAATCTCAATAGGATACCACCCAATGGTGCATAACTAATATAAGTGTTTAATCAGGAATCCATTTATAAGGAAAACAATAAACAGTACGATGCACAAATAAAAACAGACTCCACTGGTGCTCAGCAACCACCATGGAGTTTCACTTGCTTCGACCAACGCCATAATCTCTATCATGAAACCCAGCACCATGTGCCCCCTGACACCGCATGTATCAAGTAACGATATCCCGAAGGCATGCCCAAGAAGTATTAACTCGGAGGAAAAATGATACCTATCCTCAAATAAGTAACCAGATAGACAACAATGTCTGCCCTCAAGTAAAGTAACCGGAGGGACAACAATTTCTGCCCTTAAGTAAAGTAACCGGAGGGACAACGATGTCTACCCTCAAATAAAGCAACCGGAGGGACAATGATATCTTCCCTCAATTCATAGTGAGCCTCTGCCCCCCAACCCAATAGCCTCAATGCTATCCCCTGAAGGCTCCTCACCTTCTACATGGATTCCTATAGTAAGCACCCCCAAACTAATGGTAACTAAACCGCAACTAACATGGTCCTCTACCCACACAAGTGGTCAAAACCACCTCATCACGAAGTCTCTATGTGTGAACACAACTCATAGTTCCAGGTTAGCAGTAATCACCAAAATAGTACCAAAGCCACAACATCTCTAACACCTCGTGCCCATACGACCATGTCTCTCAAGTCCGATGGCCCTTCCATCCAAGTAACCCGGGCCATGCCCAACCCGACAGTCACCCTGCCTCAAGCCGAGGCCCATGATACCCAATCCCATGCTCAGAACCACCCAATGTAACTCGGGTCAAACCCAACCTGTGATCAACATCACTCAAGAATATCCAGGCCACTCCCAACACAACCCGAAGGGGTTCCAACACATAAAATTCAGCAACTACATATATAATCAAAAGAATCACTTTTAAACAGGAAAAACAATCTAAACAGTTGAAATGCACTAACCAAGTGTTTTCTCATACCAACAATGAGGTCTTTAAAGCCTCTAAAAATTCATATCAATGTTTAATAAACTAAAATCAATAGTTTAAAACAATACAATTCAATTATAACCATTTTGGCGCCCCTCGACCAAAATGCCCCGATGAGCAATGACCCGTCGCCTGGCCTCGCTCAAGAAAAATGGTAAAATGGAACACCCAAAGGAATCCTATTAGTCTTATAATTAGTTTCATATGAAAAAGCAGATAAAACTGGGTCTCTCTCAAAATACCAAAAAACACACCAAAGGTCGCACCACCCAAAAGTCTGCGAAAACATGAAAGAAGGTATGCACCAACTACCTCATACTAGTATGATGATACTCCTTTGATAACAACCTCCAATTTGGTCTAAAACAAGGTATATATAAAAAAGAATCAAAACCGCTCAAACCCTTATAACTCTTCTTAGAACAAATATCAAGAAAAAAGACTCAAGAGGAATTAAGGTCTTACCGAGGGGGTTATAATGCATCCGAGGACGATCGAAACCGTGTTTGGACGGATGATCGGGAGGAAAAACAATCTCCGAATGGATCTCCCCACTCAAAACCATCGAGGGTTTGGGTTTCTGCCTCAAAAAGAGGCTACTACCCATTTTATTGAAAAAAATAAAGTACATGGAATGGACATAGGACTACACACCATGTATCATTTTACTATTCATATGACAGATGATATTTTGCCGATGACTTGTTGACTGACTACACGACGTGTACCTAAGGTGCACGACGTGTACCTAAGGTGCACGACGTGTACCTCTCTACCCAGCCGACATCCCCAACACGCCATGTATATCCCCATACACGCCCCCTCTACATGGAATATACAAATAGTATATGGCGTGTACTTGCTAAAAACATTCTACCCTGCCAACAGGCCTACACGCCATGTATGGCCTTCACACACGGGCAAGGGTACACGACATGTACTTAAGGTAAATGGTGTGTAATATAGAATTTTCTAGAAACTTCCCAGTTTCTCCAGTTTTCTTAGAAATGAGTCATAAATTCAAGCATGGTCGGGATTTTGACCCGCTCCAAAAACCCAAGTTCTTAAAATCTACCCACATTAATATAGATCATCCCCAAGCTATCAAACGAAACTTGAAGATGGAACCAAACATACCACCCCAATCAAAGTAACCCATACTTCTCCGGTCTCAAAGGTTCTACCTAAATTCCTCAATGGGGCTCCCCACCTTAGGAATTTCCTAACTATGTCTCAACATTACAAAAATCAACCAAGGAAAGGTTTATTAACCTTTTTACGGACTCATGGTCCTCTCGTGACGCATCGTCACCCCTATGCCTCATTGGTGCTTCAATGTCATTTTTGACACCCCAAAATATTTTCGCACCACATCGGTGTCCGCCTCCATGAGGTCCTACATCCCATGGATGCTCAAAAAAACCTGGAACCTAGAACCTCAAGTAACTCATATCCTTGATTCACCAATGTCCACGACACCTCAAGTAACCCGCATCCTCAATGCCCCGATGCCCATGGAACCTTAAGTAACCCACATCCTTGATTCCCCTGATGCTACGCATCTCATACATATATAAAAATATATCATGCACTTGATATGGGACCAATCCCACTGACCAGCATCTAGTCAGTCCACATGGATCATTTGCATCACGTGCACTCAAAATGGACTTGCCACTACAGGTCATGCCAAAAAGAAAACAAGGAAATCACAGCCACATCTGTTGTGTACCTCTAACCGTCGTCGGCTCACTAGCTTGATCAGCCTCTGGAAGCTCCATAGTGTGCAACTAGCCTGAAGTACGATTGCCTGATGCCTTAACTCCCTGCGGTGCTGCTCCAACCACCAACCACTAACCCCCCAGCTGGATCCCACTGTCTCTGTCACATCCTTCGCATACAGCTGAACCTCGACTACTGCCACCCGGTAACGAACCTAAAACAACTCTAGATGCCACAGTATTTCCCGGTCCCTACCTACCAGCTATCTGAGAAGGATTCCTGTAGAACATCTACAGATGCCCAACCTATCCACATGCTCGACACTCCTTTGGAGGCCTATCACACGGACTCCAAATATGTCCTAATTGTCCACACTAAAAGGAAACCACTAAAGAACTACTATGAGGTGGTATAGTTGAGTCCTTGGCCTGACTGACCTGCTAAAACTCATCCCTTCCTCGATTCCTACTATCCAAACCATCACCTGAAGCTATCCCCCAACCAACCTGGGGCCTATCCATCTGGTTTCTCTATGTTATCAGCACCTGATTCACTACCTCTGAGAATGAACCCAGCCTGAAGATATTAACCTAGATCCAAAAAGTGTGTCACAAGCCATCCTCGAAGCACCTCACCCTTGTCGCGTCATCGCTTACCATTCTAGGTGAAAAGCGAGAAAACTCAGTAAAAGTAGTTGCATAGTCCATTAAGAACATTTCTCCCTACTGAAGTCTCAAGAACTCCCAAGCACTCTCGGCCATCAGTGTCTCTGGGTAAAAGTGTTCGAAGAACCTATCCTTGAAGTCTTTCCATGCTAGTCCCTCATGTCTGCGAGCCTGAACCTTCAATCCCACCAACACTTAACTGGTCCTATCATCATGTACATCCCTAGCTTGACCCTCCACCTTGGAGGTGTCTCGAGTTGATCAAAAATCATTTGCATGCTCTCCATCCAATTCTCAGCCGCCTGTGGACCACCCTCACCCTGAAATAGCGGCATGTGTTGTGACTAGAAATCTGACATCAGATATTCCATAGATTGATATGTACCCTATGCACCTCTATTGATCCCCTGTAAGACAAGTACCAGACTAGACCAAAGCTGCTCATCGATCCATGGCCTGAACGCTGCCAAACCCGACTGCTACCCTACCTGCACAGGATTTTGAACCTGATCCTACACCTACGGTATTGTATCATCACCTGCCAGATGCTCCATAAAGACGTATAAGATAAACCCGCTGAATACCATAAATGGTCAGACAACCCATATATATATATAACAATATATTTGTGCAGATAGGAAAAGTAGTAAAAGACAATGCAAAACTACTACCCTTACTCTCCCCCACCGCAACTCATGCCCATGGCATCCCGACCTCATAGACTCCTTAACCACCCTTTACAGAGCCAAGTATCAAAATTACCTCAGGTTATGACCATCCAGACAACCAACGTTGCCTCAAACTGATGACCTAGTTGCCCAATCCTGGTGACCAAGATCACCTCAACCATAGTACCTGCCTGCTCATACAAGATCCCGGACCAAATACCCTTCCACATGAAATTCTAAAAAAATATAAAGCATGGCATGGTACATTGAAATATACAAGCAATTCTATCAGTAATTTCACCTATTCACATTTCAATAGAATAGAAAGCATGGAAATTGACATTATTCACATGGAATTATCACTTCACAAAGCATACATGTAGTTATGAAATTTAAATACCCAAAAATGTGCCTATCAAAATCCAAACAAACAAGCCTTGCCATGCCAGGCCAAGGTCTAATTCTCTCTTACCACACCGGGTCAAGGGTCTCATATCATAATCAATAACATCACACACCAAGTGAGCCACCGAGGTGGAAATCATATAAACTATAATATGAGAAAAAAGCAAACAACAATTCCCACCCATGGAAACTTGGTCTATCTCTCGTACCTGGGGCTACAGGCACCCAATCACAAGCTAGAATCCCAGTTTCCAGTAACATCCTATCTCCAGTCTACCATATCCCAAATAGTAAATCAGCAGAAAAATAAAAGAGATGTCTCAATCTCATTAGTAGAAAACAAAACACTGCTACTAAATACATATCAAGAACTCCTCTGATACCTCTTTGAAATGACCCGGACCAGAACATCCACCCGAATAGTGCTAAACAGGTCAGGGGTTACTACCTTAGGTGCACCTACCCGAATGCCAAAGGCTTCCGACTAGCAGTAAGGGTCTTTTAGGTATAGTGGGGAGTTTATACACTCTCGAAGGATAATAATGGTACTGATCCAAGAATAATATAAAATTAGAAAACTCTGTAGACTCGAACCAGACCTGCATAGCGGAAGCACAAACAATAGCAATAAACAACAGAATCAATAAATATACATAGCAGCAGCGGAATGTAAACACAGAATCATGCTGAACCACTTGTAAATGCTGCTTAACAACAAAACTTGCATCCAAAGAAGGTCATACATATCCATATATAAAAGGAACCAATGGATAACCAAATATAGCTGCAAAACAACTAAGCATGCTGATACAGGAAAGTAAGAAATACAAAGTAAACGCCAGCTAGGCAAGACCTCAAGGTCCTTACCATCCCCATACAATAGCTAATGCAGTCCAACTCTAGAAGCTGATCTCTTTCCTGCATATAAATCCATAAAGTCTGCACACCTTCTGAAGGGCCCATGAAGGGTGTGAGATGAATCTCTGTAGGATACCACCCAACGATGTGTACCTAATATAAGTGTTTAAGCAGGAATGCATTTATAAGGAAAAAATTAAAAAATATGATGCATAAATAAACACAAACTTCACTGGTGCTTAGCAGCCACCAAAGAGTTTCACCTGCTTCGGCCAACGCCAGAATCTCTATCATGTAACCCAACACCATGTTCCCCCCTAACACCATGTGTCTCAAGTACCAATTTCCCGAAGGCATGCCCAAGAAGTAGTAAATCAGAGGAACAATGATACTTGTTCTAAAATAAGTAATCAGAGGGATAACGATGTTTTCCCTCAAGTAAAATAATTAGAGAGGCAATGATGTCTTCCCTTAAATAAAGTAAACATAGGTACATCGATGTTTTCCCACAAATAAAGAAACCAGAGGGACAATAATGTATTCCCTCAATTCACAGTGAGCCTCTTCCCCCAACCGAATAGCCTCATCGCTATCCCCTAAAGGCTCCTCACCTTACACTTGGATTCCTACGACAAGCACCCCCAAACTAATAGTACCTAAACTGAAACTAATGGGGACCTCTACCCACACGAGTGCTAAAAAACTCCTCATCACAGAGTCTCTTTGTGTGCACACTACTCATAGTTCCAGGTGAGCGGTAATCACCAAAATAGTACCAAAGACACAATGTTTCTAACACATCGTGCCCTTATGACCATGTCGCTCAAGTACGATGACACTTCCATCCAAGTAACCTGGGACATGCCCTACCTAACAGTTACCCAGCCTCAAGCTGATGCCCGTGACGCCCAATCCCATGGTCAGAACCACCCAATGTAACCTAGGTCTAACCCAACTTGTGATCAACTTCACTCAATAATATCCATGCCACATCTAACACAACTCAAAGGGGTTCCAGCACATGCAATTCAACAACTACATATATAATCAAAAGAATCACTTTTAAATAGGAAAAATAATCTAAACAATTGAAATGCACTAACCAAGTTTTTTCCCAAACCATCACTGAGGTCTTTAAAGCCTCTAAAAATTCATAATTCAGTTTAATAAACTAAAATCAAAAGTTTAAAATAATACAATTCAATTATAACCATTTTGGTGTCCCCTGACCAAAATGCCTTGATGAGAAACAAACCCTCACCCGATCACACTCAAGTAAAATGGTAAAAGGGAACACCCAAAGGCATCTCATGGGTCTTATAATTAGTTTGATATGAAAAAGCAGATAAAATAGGGTCTCACTCAAAATACCTAAAAACGCACCAAAGGTTGCACCACCCAAAAGTATGCGAAAACACGAAAGACGGTATGCACCACCTACCTCGTACTAGTACGATGATACTACTTCGATAACAGCCTCCAATTTGGTCTAAAACAAGGTAGATCTATAAAAAAAATCAAAACCTCACAAACCCCCATAACTTTTCTTAGAATAGAAATCAAGAAGAATGACTCAATAGGAATCAAGGTCTTACCTAGGGGGTTCTAACGCATCTGACGGTGATTGAAATGGAGTTCGGATGGACTATACGGAGAAAAAATGAGCTCTAGTCGGCTCTCCTCGCTCAAACCCATCGAGGGTTTGAGTTTTTGCCTCAAAACGAGGCTACTGCCTATTTTAGTGAAAAAAATAAAGTACACGACATGTACATAGGACTACACGCTGTGTATAATTTTACTGTTCATATGATGACTGATATTTTGTTGAGGACTTACCGATTAACTACACGACGTGCACCTATGGTACACGACGTGTACCTCTCTACCCGGCTGACATCCCCAACATGGCATGTATGTCCCCATACATGACCCCTCTACAAGGTGTGTATAAATAGTACATGTCATGCACTTGCTAAAAACATTCTACCATGCCAACAGGCCTACAGGGCCTGTATGGCCTTCACACACGGGAAAGGGTACACGGTGTGTACTTAAGGTACATGGCCTGTAATCTGGAATTTTTCAGAAACTGCCCAGTTTCCTCAGTTTTCTTAGAAATGAGTCAAAAATTCAAATAGGGTCAGGATTTTGACCCGCTCCAAAAACCCAGGTTCTTACATGCACGGTTTTCTAGGCCATGTGTAGACCGTTCAACCAGCACTATTTGGCCCGGTTTCCCTTTCTTTCATGTCCCAAGCTGTTGGAACCCTTCTGAGGCTCCTTAAACTTCTGGAAAACATTCTTTTAACCTAAACAAGGAATTCAAACCAAAACTTAGATGAGAACACACCTTTCAAAGATTTGGTATATTATAACCTCCCCACCTTATAACGGCTCATCCTCAAGTCAATCTCCCAAGATTCATAGTAATTCCATGGAAAATAGATCAGGCCACTGAGCCCACATATCTGATTCTTGCTACCAAGTTTCTTCCTAAACCTTCCCATGCTACCATAGTACTCACACTAATGGAACAACCATTCCCCACAATACTTTCTAACTACGATCCACCACACAAAACGAATGCTCCTTAGAGGACGCATCAGCCTCAAGATCAACATCCTCAACATCCACCACGTGAGTTGGGTCAGGGTAATACCACTGAAGATACGACACATGAAAAACATCTTGCATCCTACTATACCGCTATGGAAGATCCAATCGGTACGCCACTGGCCCAATCCTCCCCACAATCTCAAACGACCCCACATACCTGGGCGCCAACTTTTCCGGCTTCTGAATCTATCAGTGAACCAACCTTGGTGACACCCAAAGGAACACACTACCACCCACGTCAAACTCAAAAAGTCTATTCCTCTAATCCTCATAAAAAATATACCTACTCTGAGTCGTTGCCACTCGTTTCCGAATCAACTCAACTTTCCCTGAAGTCTCCTACACGAGACTTGATCCAACAGATTGAATTCACCGGCCTCCAACCAACACAGTAGAGATCTACACAGCCTCACGTAGATAACCTCAAACAGTGCTATCTGAATTGCATCCTTAAAATTATTATGGTAGAAAATTTTAACAAGCGATAGATGTTTCTCATAGGAACCACCAAAATCCATGACACAAGACCTCAACAGGTCTTCCAACACTTGGATTGTACGCTCTGACTACCCATCCATCTGTGGGTGGAAAATCGTACTCAAAATCACCTAAGTACCAAGCGCCTTCTGCAACCCTTTCCAGAAGTGCGACGTGAAATGAGGATCACGATCCAAAACTATAGTCCATAGTACACCGTGCAACCATACTATTTCCTGAACATACAAATTACCAAACTTATCAACTGTGTAAATCCCTTGAATTGGTAAAAAATGAGACACTTTTGTTAGCCGATTCACAACCGCCCATATTTCATCATTATTCTGAGGCGTACTCAGAATACCCAACACAAAATCCATCGTCACATCATCCCACTTCCATTCCGAAATGGGTAATGGATGTAACAAACCACCTGGGCATTGTTGCTCGACCTTCACCTACTGGTAGTTAAGGCACCATGCCACAAAGACCACAAATTCCTTTTTCATTCCCAGCCGTTAAAACTGCCTGAAGAGGTCACGATACATATTTGGTCAAACCAAGATGCACTACCCATTTTGATGCATGGAACTCATGCATCAACTCTTCCCACATGCATATCGACACAACCACGTGACCATGAACACAAAAAACCCTGTCCACACCAATGACCCAACTAGAAGTTGGCTCCCCACTTTTAAGTATTTCCTTCATGTCCAAACATTCATGATCATCGAGATGACTTTGCCTAACTTGACTCAAAAGCATTGACTCAACCACCATAGAAAAAAGAGTCACCTGACCATTTTTATCCCGTAACTCCAGGTGAATCTTTTTGAACAAATCCATCACCTTCCACTTAGTGCTGGATTCCTAAACCACCTAGTTCTGAGCCTTCCTGCTCAAAGCATTAGCAACACCCTTCCCTTTCCCTAGTGTATATACCATATTAAAGTCGAAATATTGGATATAATTAACCCATATTCACTGCCTATGATCCAAATACCATAGCAAAAAGATATACTTTTGACTCTTGTGATCGGTATACACTATGAACTGTTCCCCCAATAAGTAGTGCCTCCAACACTTTATGGCATACACTAATACATCCAAATCAAGATCATGAGTGGGATAATTCCTCTCATGGGGTCTCAATTACCTCAAACCATAATCCACAACCTTTTCATATTTAATCAACACATCCCCAAGCCCGATACTAGACGCATCACAAAATAGGACATACTTCCTACCCGACTCAGGTACGATCAAGATCGATGCGGCTGTTAATCACTTTTTCAACTATTTAAAGGCATTATCACAATCCTCAGAACACTAAAACATGATTCCCTTATTAGTCAAGCCTAACAGTGGTGCTGCCAAGAAAGAGAAATCCTGGATGAAACTTCGGTAATACCCGACCAAACCCAGAAAACTCCGAAAATCTAAAACACTCTTGGGATACTCCCAAGACACAACAACATGCACTTTCTCTAGATCCACTGACACACCTACCAATGAGATGATTTCACCTATAAAATACACTTCTACAATCCATAACTGACATTTTCACAGCTTGGCGTATAACCAATTCTCTCTTAGTGTACTCTGAATGATGTCAAGATGTTATGCATGATTGTCATGGGTTTTTGAGTACACCAACATGTCTTCAACAAAGAAAACCACAAAAAAATCCAAATAAGGATGAAAGATTCAGTTCATCAAATCCATGAACACCATCGGTGCATTGGTCAAGCCGAAAGGCATTACCACAAACTCAAATAACCCATACTGACTCCTGAAAACTTTCAACGGTGCGTCAGAAGGCCTTAACCTCAACTAGTGATAACCTGATCTCACATCAATCTTAGAAACACCAATGCACCCCTTAGATGGTAAAATAGGTCATCAATTCTAGGATGAGGGTAACTATTTTTCACCATAATCTAATTTAACATTCAATAATCAACACACATCCTTAACAACCCATTATCATTCTTTGAAAAAAACAAGAGATCCCCAAGGAGACGTACTAGGACGTATAAACCCCTTACGCTACAACTCCTCAAGCTGAAACATTAAATACTGGAGTTCTTATGGTGCCATTCAGTACAGAGGAATAAAAACTACCTCTGATCTTTGAAGAAACTCAATTGAAAACTCAACATCCCTCTCAGGTGGTAGCCCTGAGAAATCCTCAGGAAACACATCATGAAACTAATCCACTACTAGAGGTAAGACAAAGTGTTACCCTCTTTCATCATCAAGCATTAGTCAATATACTTAAGACATGAGACTACCCAACTACTAGAAAAATGGTCCTACATGACCTGCTCGAACATCCCAATCTCCACAATGGACATACGCGTCACTATCAAGTGACCTGAATGGTACCCTGTGATGGTAACAATCTATGTGTGCCTGATACAACTCCAACCAGTCCATACCAAAGATCAGGTCAAATCCCAATATCTCTAGAACGAACAAGTCCCATAGGAAATGATACCAACTGACTCCTAGAGAACATCCCTTATAATTCCTAATATCTTCATTTCTCACCCCAGCAGAGTATCAATTGACGTAACCCTGCACACACTCTCTATAGGCTAACCCAGTGCTACCACAAGCTGAACAGAAATAAAAGAGTGTGTGGAACCAGTGTCAAACAATGCAATAGAAAGCGTATAAGCTACAAGGATCATACCTTGAATAGTCAATGGACTAGCCTCACCATCACTGGGTGCCGACTGAACTGCATGAAGCTGATCGACACCTCTACCTTGGGCTCCAACCTGTATGCCCTGCAATGCACTACCCTGCTGATGTGGACGATACTGCCCCAGAGTTCCACGTCCACCATCCCTACCAGTACGACATGTGGAGCTCCAACTGCCCGCCTGATATGGAGCAACTAATACCTTGCCTCCACTTGGAATATGCTTGTCACCAAAATTCATGCCCACCTGTTGAGGGTTCCTGCAGACCCTCTACACGTGTCCCAATCTTCCGAATGATCGACACTCAAATGGAGGTTGAGAACACTAGCCACACGTGTTCCCTGGCCTACCAAACTAATAAAAAAACACCTAATCACCACCTTGAGAGTCTGACCCTCTCTTCTGACCACCTTTCACACTTCCACCTTGCTAAAAACTTCCAAAATGATGATTTCGGCCCTTGGAAGCTACCCGACTTGTCCAAAAAGCTGGCATGAAAATCCAACTACCTAAATCTCTCTTTAGGTTCTCTTATGAGATTAGTTCTTGATCCACTACCTCTGTAAACCTCTTAAAGAAAAATATATTCACTTGAGACCTGATCTCGTGCCTCAGCCCATCCTGGAAATGTCTCGTAACTGCTGCCACATCCCTCGCCAATGCAGGAACAAAGCGTCTCAAGTCAGTGAAGCGGATGACATACTCCATCACCGACATCGATCCCTGAGTTAGGCTCATGAAATCTATATACCTCTCTTGCCTTAAAGAATCTAGGTAAAAATTCCCCAGAAACTTTTCCTTGAAATCTTTACACAACATCCCCTCAGCCTGCTCAGTCTGACCCAGGATGTCCCAACAATGCTTTTCCTATCCCCGCAACATATAATCTACCAACTTGAATCGCTTCCCAATAGTAGTCTCCAGATGATCATGTATTATATGGAAAAACTCCATCCAGAACTCTATTGCCTCTGGCCCACTCATTCCAATAAAGGTCAGAGGGTGCTGCAGCTGAAAGTCTCTGGTCATCTCAAACACACTCGATGCAACCTGCCCTGGGTCCCAATCCATCATCTTCATTAGATGATCCAAGTTCTATCGGAACTTATCTTCTCTACATTCCTGGATCACCACATTCTCTTACTCTTCTACTGGAGGAGTGTTCTCAAAAACATCCTCTTGTTTCCAAACCTACACTCAATGTCACGGTGGCATTTCTCTAAATTTCTAAACATGAGGTTTAGAAAGCACACCATAAAACTTTAAAAACTTCATAACAAGAAGGCTCTTCACCAGCCACAACAACCCACCATACATGAACCATCCCAACAAACCTTAACATTCCAAAAACATCACCCCAACCATCACTATTGTGGGCCATGGTCCACCAGGGGTAAATTACCATACACCACCACAAGTCTCACACAACATGTTACAAAAAACATTTTCAATTCATTACAAACCCTTAATTACATGTATTTCATTAATAATCACTTATCATTATTTTGTCTTCACCCACTTGCATTGTTTCGTTTACAACATTCCCCCTTTTAAATTATCAAGACGCAATGTGCATTCTATATTTCATGCCTCACACACCCCACCCCTTTGTGCCTACCATGATGCATTTCACCTATCTCTCTAGGTTCCTATAATGATGCATGAATACACAACCTCATGACATTGAGGCCACAAGCCAAATATCATAAAACCATCACATCACACAACATGTGCATCACCCAATGGTGAAATATCATCAAATGTAACATCACACAATCAAGAACAACAATTCCCACCCTGGGTGACCTGGGTTTCCCCTCGTATATGGGTTAGTTATTCCCAATCACAAGCTCGTTACCAAGGCCTGATACATTCTAACTCTTGTCTACCATCCCAAATAACAAGATTCAAGGGAAGGATAAGAAAGACATCATCTGATACCACTTTATAATGTCCCCGACCAGAAATCCACTAAAACAATGCTCCAAGATGGGTGGTTATATGACCTTAAGCATGCCTCCACATACGCCATAGGTTGCTAACTAGCAGTGGGGGTCCAAAAGGTCAATTGGGGAGACTATACCCCCATTTTATCAAAGTAATCCACAAAATAAGATAAACAAAATAGGGGAATAATAACCAATACTACAAGAGCATCCATAAACAACTATTCCCAAAAATGGGGTACAACTATGTCCAGTAGTGAGTATTCTATGTCATGCTACAAGTGAAAAAGAGAAAAAAACACAAAATGAAGACAAAGTTTAAAATCCCCAAAATGGTCCCAACACCAAGTATGGGTCCTCCTCCACATACACCCATGCCAACCCAACTTCCTATCAAGAGCCTTTTCCCTTCCCCTAACCTACAAACATGAAGTCTGCCTAGGTACCCAACAACAGCCCAAGTAGGGTGTGAGTATAACCCAGTAGTCCACCACCAACGGTGTTTACAAAATATCTGGTATAAATAATTGTGAATGAAAATGGAAAATGAATAATAAATGAAAAAGAAAATATTAAGTTACACTGATAAAACACTATTTTATTGAATATTTTATTGATAATAAATGATATAATTTCCTCACATTGTGTTAAACATGTTTATTTATAAAATATTTGGGATTTGATCATTCATTTGAAAATTTGGTGAAAATTCCAGTTTTACCCTTAATAGTGCACTGTAGTATTTCGAAGATAAATATTTTTATATTTATTATTTGAATTTGACATTTTGTAACAGTGTTCCTAACTTAATTATATACAACTTTTATTCAGGACACTAAAGCTAAAGAGTTTATTTGGTTGTTAAAATTGGTCCATGAAGTCAAAGTTGGGCTGGGCTCGCCAGAATGGAGAAGGTTCTGTATTTGGGCCATATATTCTACTTACGGGCTTGGATTGAGCCCAAATTTTGATGAAAGCTCGGGGACATGATTTGACACAAATCATCCTTCTGGAAGGCCGGCCAATTCACGCGTTTTGGTGGTCAAATGGGCGGTGAAAGTTGGCATAAAATATTTGGCCGAATTTCCACATTCACACTTGAAACCACTTGTAACCTCTCCTCCCCTCCCCTCTATAAATTGGAGTTTTTCTCATTTGGAGGGGTTGGGACGTGCATTGGGAGATTGGAGGCAGAGGAGAATTTGTTTCACCCAAATTATTCAACCATTGTAAGAGGGGTAGCTCTTGAAGCAAGGATCCCCTCATCGAAGCCTCCTTCTCTTCTTCATTTTGTAATGTTTTCATTTGTGTAATAAACTTCATTGATCTTCTTATATTTATTATCTTTTCTTCTATTTTGTTTAAATTTCTTCTTCTCTTAATCTTCCTAATTGGGCTGGAATTCTTGAGTAGAAGCGTTATTGGGTTATACCCATTTTAAACCTTTGCACATGCAAAACGCTTCTACGATGATTACGCCACCCATGGAAGAGTAGTATTTTAGTAATCGATCTATCTTCTACCCTCTTCATTTAATTATTTTGAATCAATGAGCTACTGTAATTCACTTAATATGGTCCATGAATTGTGCTTTTTAAATTGTAATAAACTAAGCAAGCAATTGAACAATTAACACAAAAACACGCGAGGTCGGGATTTTGTGTAAATTGTGAGAGCGTGATCTTAATCGGTAATACAAGACCACACGGGATAAATTTGTAGAGTTCAAATATAATCCCTAAACACAATTCATCCTCATTTACAGAATGGATATGTGCCTTAATTTACCACTGATCATAAGCTAATCTTAGAACATCAATCAAAGCAGGGTGCTGTGATTGCACGTTCCAAAGTTAGCCTAGGTTTAAATTCACATCATCTTTGTGGTAAAGTTAATTCTCGTAGGGTTCGGGATTTAACAAATTAAGGGATCATAATTAAGTGAATGTTAATTTAAATGATAATGATTAATAATAAATTGAAGAGGTAGAGTTAGATTGATTACGCTTTTTAAATAGATTTCTAAAAAAACATCTTCTTGTTGTGTCATTTAAATTGAAATTCATTTCAAAACTAAAAAAAAAAAAAAAAAAATATACAATCTTCTTCCAGAAAACTTCTTCTAGATTCATAAACTACAACAAAACCCAATCCTTTAAAGTAGTGTTTTTATTCTATTCTATTTTATTTTATTTTTTAGAATACCTCTAATAAGTTGTTAAATTCACTTCCTCCTTTGAGAGACGACCTTGGTCAGCCACTCTGCTGCACCTAAGTACCCCAAAATCACACTAATCATTTGAGGGCGCCCACGACAGCGCTCTTTTAAATTGGCACCGTTTCCGGGGAGGTAAGTAATTATTTCAACCAATTAGAGGTATTTATTTTATTTTACATTTTATTCTCTTCCTCTCTTCTTTCCTCCTTCTTTACCCAATCTAATTTTTCTTCTTCTTCTTTTATTTTCTTCTACTTCTCTTTGGACCATCAAATCAAACTTCTAATTTTTATTTTACTATGGTCCACCTTCTTTCTTTTCATTTTTATTTGATCTATGACACGAACTAATCCTGAAGATCTCTTGGATATTGACCCTGAGATTGAATGTAGCCTTAGGGCACGAATCAGACATTCTCAGTCTACGGGAAGTTTCAACATTCAACCAGTTGGAGAATTACTCCAATATCAGAACATTGAAATTGGAATCAATTCAAATTCAACCATAAAACAAGAACCAATGGCTGGAAATAATGAAAATGAACTTAATAGAACCATTCAAGAATTGGCTGCACCTGATATTAACTATCAACCAAATTGTATTGCATACCCAAATCTCGAATCAGAATTCGAACTGAAATCTGGGTTAATTCACTTACTTCCAAAGTTTCATGGCCTCTCTGGTGAGGATCCCAATAAACATTTGAAAGAATTTAATGTGGTTTGGTCAACCCTAAAACCTAGAAATGTCTCTGAAGATCAAATCAAACTAAGAGCATTCCCATTCTCACTTGATGGAGCTGCGAAAGATTGGATGTATTATTTACAACCCGAAGATGTAACTTGTTGGAACGATTTGAAACGTCTTTTCTTGCAGAGATTTTTTCCAGCATCAAGGACAACATCCATTAGAAAGGAGATATCGGGGATCAAGAAAGCCCAAGGGGAGTCAATGTATGAGTACTGGGAGCGATTCAAGAAGTTGTGTGCAAGCTGCCCACATCACAAAATCAGTGAGCAACTACTCATTCAGTACTTCTATGAAGGACTCACACCTATGGAGAGAAGCATGGTATATGCTGCAGCTGGAGGAGCATTGGTGGACAAGACACCAGTAGCTGCACGTGTGTTGATCGACAAGATGGCCCAAAACTCCCAACAATTTGGTGATAGAGGTACACCACATGTTCGAGGAGTACATCAAGTAAGTCCTTCTTCTCTTGAAAGTCATTTGATTGATACTAAGTTAGAAGAATTGACAACTATGGTTAGGCAGATTGCATTGGCACAAAAGACATCTCTACCCCCTCCTTCAAGGCCTTGTGGTATTTGCACTGAGACAAGCCACCCAACTGACTGTTGCCCACAACTCCAAGAAACAGAAGATTGTGCAGCAGTGTTCCCTAGGAGACCATTTCAGCAGCAACAACAACAACCATATCCCCAAAAGAAGTTTGATCCAACATACAACCAAGGGTGGAAAGATCAGTCAGACATGAGGTATGGCTCTGGACAACAACAAAGGACACCCTTTCAACAAAACTTCCAGCAGCCTCCGCCTTACCAGCAGGGTTTCCAACAACCCCAAAGGAGATTTGAAGCTCAAACATCAACAAGTCAGCAACAAGGGAATCATCCACCAAAGGTAGACTCTAACACTGATGATATTTTGAAACAAATTGTTCTTAATCAACAGAATGAGCTGAAGAGTCAAGGTTCGGAGCTGAGAGAGTTGAAGACTCAAATGAGTCAGATTGCCACCGCCCTCCATGAACTTGTGAGTAAGAATTCTGGAAATCTACCTTCCCAACCCACTCCAAATCCAAAGGGGAATGTTAGTGCCATCACATTGAGAAGCGGGAAGCAAATGAACGATACATCTGCACCTACCATTCCACCGGGATTCACCTCAACTTCAGAGAAGCCGCATTCCATACCAACTGATGAACAATCCAAGGAGAAAGATAAAAGTAAGAAAAATATTGATGATGTTCCTCCTAAACCCCTTCCTTTTCCAAACAGGGTTGTTCAAACCAAGAAGATGGATGAAGAAGCAATGCAAAAGGAGGTTTTGGACACATTCAAGCGTGTGGAGATCAACATTCCTCTACTTGAAGCCATTAATCAAATTCCAAGGTACGCCAAATTCTTAAAAGAACTCTGCACCAATCGAAGAGGGCTCAAGGGGAATGAGAGAATCAACCTTGGAAGGAATGTCTCGGCACTCATTACACCAACTCTAGAAATGCCAACAAAGTGCAAGGATCCTGGGACATTCACCATCCCATGTACCATAGGGGAGTTGCACTTCTCTGATGCTCTTTGTGATTTAGGAGCTTCAATAAATGTGATGCCTCACTCTGTATTCTCTTCCTTACAGGTTGGTGAGTTGAAGCCAACAAGAGTAGTGGTGCAATTAGCGAATAGAGCTACGGAATATCCAGCGGGAGTTCTTGAGGATGTACTTGTCCGGGTAAGAGACATGATCTTTCCAGCAGACTTCTATGTGCTTAACATGGAGGATGATCAGGTAAGTTCTCATGCCCCCATTATCTTAGGTAGACCCTTCCTCAAAACTGCAAAAACTATCATAAATGTCAACGAGGGTACACTTTCCATGGAGTTTGGAGATGAAGTTGTGATATTTAATGTTATGGATTCCATGAAGTACCCCTCAGAGGACCATTCTGCTTTTGTTATCTCCCATTTTGAACCACCAAATAAAAACTCCATAGAATTTGATTGTCCTATGCTTAGGGAGATTATGAGTATTGGTTCTAGTTTGATGTCTAAGAATACTTCTACACCCATTTTTAAGGAACAAGACTCTCTAAGATTTGATTTTGAAATGGAATCATATTCTGATTTTGATCATGTGAACTCTGATTATGACATGGCTATTGAGTATGCTGATGGATTTGGTGCTTTATTCTCTGATTGTGATGATTTTTATTCTGATACTGATTTTCATTGTGCAGATATGTCTGTTGCATCAATTTCTCCATCCATACATCACCCACCTACATTGGAACTCAAGCCATTGCCCCCAAATCTCAAATATGCATACTTGCTCAGTGGTGATAGATTACCTGTCATAATTGCTAACAATCTCTCTTTTGAACATGAAGAAAAACTTTTGAATCTTTTGAGAGATAACATTAGGGCAATTGGTTGGACATTGGCAGACATATCAGGTATTAGCCCCTCCATTTGCATGCATAGGATTCTCTTGGAGGATGGGGCTAAACTGGTGAGACAGCCACAAAGGAGACTTAATCCCACCCTCCTAGAAGTTGTTAAGAAAGGAGTTGAGAAATTACTTGAGGCGGGTATCATTTACCCTATTTCTGACTCACAATGGGTTAGCCCTGTTCAGGTTGTACCAAAGAAAACTGGTTTCACTGTTATAAAAAATGAAAATGATGAGTTAGTTCCTGTGAGAGTACAAAACAGTTGGCGAGTGTGTATCGATTATAGTAAACTAAATCAATCCACTCGTAAGGACCATTTCCCACTTCCATTCATTGACCAGATGCTTGAGAGACTAGCTGGGAAGACACACTATTGTTTCTTGGATGGATTTTCTGGCTATTTTCAGGTTCCCATTGCAGCAGAGGACCAGGAGAAGACAACATTCACCTTCCCATTCGGTACCTTTGCTTACCGGAGGATGCCATTTGGACTTTGCAACGCCCCAGGTACCTTCCAGAGATGCATGGTGAGTATTTTCTCAGATTTCATTGAGACCTGCATGGAGGTATTTATGGATGATTTTACAGTTTATGGGTCCTCATTTGATGAATGTATCTCTAGTTTGGGTGATGTGTTGCATCGTTGTATTGAGAAGAATCTGGTCTTAAATTTTGAAAAATGTCATTTCATGGTCGAAAAGGGAATTGTCTTAGGTCATATAGTCTCACAACATGGAATTGAAGTTGATAAATCTAAGGTAGACATTATTTCATCCCTCCCATATCCTACATGTGTGCGTGATGTTCGATCATTCCTTGGGCATGCTGGATTTTATCGACGCTTCATCAGAGATTTTAGTAAGATCGCTCTACCCTTATCTCGATTGCTTCAAAAAGATATTGACTTCAATTTTGATGATTCATGCAGGGTATCATTTGATGAGCTGAAGAAGTGTCTGACCACTCCACCAATCATACAGCCCCCACGGTGGGACCTTCCATTTGAGCTTATGTGTGACGCCTCCAACTTCGCGGTTGGATCTGTCTTATCTCAGAGGGTGGAGGGACGTTCACATGTGATCGCATATGAATCGAGGATGCTAGATTCAGCCCAATCAAATTACACAACCACAAAAAAAGAGTTTCTTGCTGTCATATTTGCTTTAGATAAATTCCGTTCATATTTATTGGGCTCTAAAGTAGTTGTTTTTTCTGACCATGCAGCTTTGAGGTACCTCCTGAAGAATCCAGATGCAAAGCCGCGACTTATCCGTTGGATGCTCCTTCTTCAAGAGTTTGACATCGAGATAAAGGACAAAAAGGGGTCAGAAAACTTGGTGGCGGACCACATGAGTAGGCTTACTCACACACTAGAGGGTGACACCTTGGACCAGGTACCACTTCAGGACACTTTCCCCGATGAGAATCTCTATACCATCTCAGGTAAGCATCCTTGGTATGCTGATTTAGTTAATTACATTGTTGGCTCTGAAATCCTAGTAAATTTGAAGAAACATCAAGTCCAAAAATTAAAGAGTGAGTCCAGGTTTTATGTGTGGGATGATCCGTACCTCTGGCGCATGTGTAGTGACCAAGTCATTAGGAGGTGTGTTCCCGATCATGAGTTTGAGTCTGTTTTGCATTTCTGTCATACACTTGCTTGTGGTGGACACTTTGGACCCCAACGGACAGCTAGGAAGGTTTTAGACTCTGGATTATATTGGCCTAGCTTGTTCCATGATGCCCATTTGTTTTGTAAGTCATGCTCTCGTTGCCAACACACTGGGAACATTTCTAGGAGACATGAGATGCCCCAACAACCCATACTATTTTGTGAGATTTTTGATGTATGGGGCATCGACTTTATGGGTCCTTTTCCTAGTTCATTTGGATTTTTGTATATTTTGGTTGCTGTTGATTATGTGAGTAAATGGGTGGAGGCCAAGGCCACCAGGACTGACGATTCTCATGTTGTTGTGGACTTTGTCAAAGCACAATTTTTTTGCAGGTTTGGAGTACCAAAGGCCATCATCAGTGACCAAGGGACACACTTTTGCAATAGGAATTTTGCTTCCCTCCTTCGAAAGTATGGGGTGACACACAAAACATCAACACCATACCACCCCCAAACAAATGGCCAGGTTGAGGTTTCAAATCGTGAGTTGAAACAAATCTTGGAGAAAACCGTGCAGCCAAATAGGAAGGATTGGAGCAAGCGCTTGGATGATGCATTGTGGGCTTATAGGACAGCATACAAGACCCCCATTGGTATGTCCCCATTTCGGATTGTTTTTGGGAAAGTGTGTCATCTCCCCGTGGAAGTCGAGCATCAGGAATATTGGGCTATAAAGAAATGTAACATGGATTTGGCCCAAGCTGGAATTCAAAGGAAGTTGCAAATTCAAGAGCTTGAGGAGATTCGACTATCATCATACGAGAACTCAAGGCTCTACAAGGAAAGATCAAAAGCAGCTCATGACAAAATGATCCAACAAAGGGAGTTTCATGTTGGAGAGAAAGTCATTCTCTATAGTTCACGACTGAAGTTGATGCCTGGTAAGTTGCGTTCCAGATGGTTAGGTCCTTATATTGTGTCTAATGTTTTTCCTTATGGTGCAGTGGAGATCACACAAGAGGACACTGGAAGGAGCTTTACAGTCAATGGGCAACGTTTGAAGAGATACATTGAGGGACATCCTACTGATGCAGTGGATTTTATCACACTGCATGACCCCATCATCACTTGATCACATCAGGATGTTCCTAACCCTTTCACTTTTATATTATTTGTCCTATTTAAAAATTCTGCATTTCATGTGCATATATCATCTCATGGGTTCACATTGAGGACAATGCAATATTTTAAGTGTGGGGGAGGGAACCTTTTAGTTTAGTAATTTCAATTGTTTTCCTGTTAAAAAAAAAAACCAAAAAAAAAAATTTGTGAGTTTTTCAAAATTTGTGTGTTTATTTTACAATTTTCTGTGTGTTTTTAAAACTTCTGGACTAAAATGATTCTCATCACCATTTTTAAATCCATATCAATAAGTGAAACAATTTACCCCTTGAAACTAAGCTTAAATGAATGCTGAAATGACTTTGTTTCAAGTTCAAACATTTAGTAATTTCATGTAATGTACGCTGAATTTTGAATCCCATGCCAATCTCACTGTCTTTATATTTGAAATCACTTTCCTGTGAGGCTTCTAAACCATTATTTTCATATTCTTTACATTCACCTCACTTCTTGAGAGAACCAAACCATACTTGATTTAACCAGAATTTGATCTATTCCTGTCAAAACTTGAGGGTTTGAGGTACTTGTGTTTAAATGATTGAGGCATTTGTTTGGTATTAAAGCCCCCTTTTCAAAGAATCCTTTTTTATAATGGCCTACCTTGAATATTTAATCCTTGTAGCCCTTAGAAGCCATGCACAGCCTGTTAGGTTAAGCCACATTACAAGCCAATTTTCCCTATCCAACCAACTCTTGAAGTGAAATTGCATAATCTAGTTGAGCTTAAGTGTGGGGGAAGCTGTCTTGTGTTGTGCCACCACATTATGTGATACTTTGGGTGGAAAATTAAATTCTGAAGAGATGTGTTTGCTGCTAAAGAAAGTCATTATATTGAAAGCTGTGCCTTTTCTGGAGCTTTCATGACAAGTGAAGCTGTGCCTTTTCTGGAGCTTCTAATTGAGGTGGAAAGCTGTGCCCATCTGGAGCTTTCAAGAAAATCATGTTTGAGAAGATTGACATTTTTTATGCTGAAATGATGAATGGTGTAAACCTTTCATGACTTTTCATGATGATGGAGCTGAATTGATACTATGGGGATTGAAGAGAAGACCATATTTAAGTGAAAATTAGATTAATGCAATTTTGCTTTAAAAGAGTCAAGCCCTCCTCATTCAGCCTCAGAGTTTTTCACATCTTAATCCTACCAACCGAAAGCCACAGAACAACCCTGAAAAGTCCTCATGATAAACACATGTCCTTGAATCACATCAGGTAGCGATGTAGGAATCTATCAAGCCTATGGTGACCCTTGTATGAGTTTGGATGAGAAAGACATTGCAAAAAAAATTGATATTTGAGTGATGAGAGAAAATTCAAGTGAGGTAAGTGTTTTGTGCATGGGCGGATAAATGAAGTGGAAATATATTGAATGATATAAATGGAGAACTTGAAATAAGTTTTTTTATGAGGCATGATATCTTTTTTATTCTTGGTGTGAAATTGATTGATCTTAAAGATATGTGTTTTAAAATTGGTTTTGATTTGATATTGATGTTTACTTGATATGAGGTTTTGCCCAGGTGTGCAAAAGGGTAAGTGTGGGGGAGTTGATAAAACACTATTTTATTGAATATTTTATTGATAATAAATGATATAATTTCCTCACATTGTGTTAAACATGTTTATTTATAAAATATTTGGGATTTGATCATTCATTTGAAAATTTGGTGAAAATTCCAGTTTTACCCTTAATAGTGCACTGTAGTATTTCGAAGATAAATATTTTTATATTTATTATTTGAATTTGACATTTTGTAACAGTGTTCCTAACTTAATTATCTACAACTTTTATTCATGACACTAAAGCTAAAGAGTTCATTTGGTTGTTGAAATTGGGCCATGAAGTCAAAGTTGGGCTGGGCTCGCCAGAATGGAGAAGGTTCTGTATTTGGGCCATATATTCTACATACGGGCTTGGATTGAGCCCAAATTTTGATGAAAGCTCGGGGACATGATGTGGCACAAATCATCCTTCTGGAAGGCCGGAAAATTCACGCGTTTTGGTGGTCAAATGGGCGGTGCAAGTTGGAATAAAATATTTGGTCGAATTTCCACATTCACACTTGAAACCACTTGTAACCTCTCCTCCCCTCCCCTCTATAAATTGGAGTTTTTCTCATTTGGAGGGGTTGGGAAGTGCATTGGGAGATTGGAGGCAGAGGAGAATTTGTTTCACCCAAATTCTCCAACCATTGTAAGAGGGGTAGCTCTTGAAGCAATGATCCCCTCATCGAAGCCTCCTTCTCTTCTTCATTTTGTAATATTTTCATTTGTGTAATAAACTTCATTGCTCTTCTTATATTTCTTCTCTTTTCTTCTATTTTGTTTAAATTTCTTCTTCTCTTAATCTTCCTAATTGGGCTGGAATTCTTGAGTAGAAGCGTTATTGGGTTATACCCATTTTAAACCTTTGCACATGCAAAACGCTTCTATGATGATTACGCCACCCATGGAAGAGTAGTCTTTTAGTAATCGATCTATCTTCTACCCTATTCATTTAATTATTTTGAATCAATGAGATACTGTAATTTACTTAATATTATCCATGAATTGTGCTTTTTAAATTGTAAGAAACTAAGCAAGCAATTGAACAATTAACACAAAAACACGCGAGGTCGGGATTTTGTGTAAATTGTGAGAGCGCGATCTTAATCGGTAATACAAGACCACACGGGATAAATTTGTAGAGTTCAAATATAATCCCTAAACACAATTCATCATCATTTCCAGAATGGATATGTGCCTTAATTTACCACTGATCATAAGCTAATCTTAGAACATCAATCAAAGCAGGGTGCTGCGATTGCACGTTCCAAAGTTAGCCTAGGTTTAAATTCACATCATCTTTGTGGTAAAGTTAATTCTCGTAGGGTTCGGGATTTAAAAAATTAAGGGATCATAATTAAGTGAATGTTAATTTAAATGATAATGATTAATAATAAAGTGAAGAGGTAGAGTTAGATCTATTACGCTTTTTAAATAGATTTCTAAAAAAAACATCTTCTTGTTGTGTCATTTAAATTGAAATTCATTTCAAAACTAAAAACAAAAAAAAATATACAATCTTCTTCCAACAAACTTCTTCTAGATTCATAAACTACAACAAACCCCAATCCTTTAAAGTAGTGTTTTTATTCTATTCTATTTTATTTTATTTTTTAGAATACCTCTAATAAGTTGTTAAATTCACTTTCTCCTTTGAGAGACGACCTTGGTCAGCCACTCTGCTGCACCTAAGTACCCAAAAATCACACTAATCATTTGAGGGCACCCACAACAGCGCTCTTTCATACACTAACCAGTTTAGGTCCATTACCAACATGTATTACCATTTCCTTATCTTTCCATTTCATCCCATTTCCCATTACTTACCATTTACAATGCATTTATCATCGGTTTATCAAACACAACAAATTACAAAGGCTTAAAGTACACAATCACATGCATGATAAAAAACACACGGTTACCCTATCTCACTAGAAATAACTTTATCATGTCAACCATATCATCACCTAGAATCCTTAGTTTGGGTGTATGTAATACTTAGGGGAACAGAGCCTTAGTCCTCTTCCCTAACCCGTGCATTAGGGGTGGAGTTTAGAGCCTCATCCCAACTCGACCTATGGGCGTAGAACCTCAAGTTAATACCCCACTCTACCAAGCCATGCGCACATGTTATATATATATATATATGCATATCCATCAACCATTCACACAACATCACAACCATTGACCAAGGAAAACATAAATCATATCAATAACATGCGAGTTAATACCATTCCTTAACCCATTAATACATTTACCACATTTCACATCATTTATCCATTTATCCCAATTCCCTTTTGTTACGCTTATCTCACTAAGCATTCATTCATTGCGCCCATCTCACTAGGATTCGTTCATTATGCCGAAATCACTAGGCTTCTTTACCAGGCTCACAATAAATTCCATTATGGTCTTTAATCATTTCTATATATTAAACCATTTATCCATTCATCATTATTACGTGTCAAAACATTTACACATTTCAAAACTATTCAAAATTAATCTAGCATAACCATGTTCAACCCAGATAAACCACTTCCATGTTAACCCATTATCCCTTAGGTTATTATTAGGCCTATGTGAATAACCTATATTATACTCCAACACAATCAATCACATCAGCATTATAATCAAGGGATCTATATAAATACACAACAATCTCACTTTTTCTTCCTAAATCCCTAGGTCCGGGGAAGTCGACACACCCCATGGGTGATCCTAGATTAGTCTCATCACCCTCGACACATCCCATAGGGATCATGAGGGTTTCCATTTACCTTCTTAATAACCAATTTACCTAAACATGCTAGGGGTGAACAAAACATACCAAGAGACACCCAAGAACAAAACAAAACATGTAAAAATCCACAAATAAACCATGGGATATAACTTGTAGACCACCTACCTCGATTATGCAGGTGAACACACTCTTAATCGAGCCCTTAGATTTGACTTCAACCACCCATGGATGCTTCAACCTAGATCTCACCCAAAGAGTAGGGTTTTAGAGCTTCAGAAATAGATGAGAAGAAAATACAAACCCTAAACTCAAAAGAGAAGAAATGATGTGATTGGCCTTATCTGGAGCTTCAATCCGAAACCAACAGCACCAAAAATGCCTTAGAAATGAGTGAGATAGATCTCTTAGAGCTCTTGGGAGATTTGGTTCATTCTTAGGGTGAAGAGAGGATAATGGGGAGGAAATACCAAGTTGGGTATTAAAATCTCAAAGGGGCAATTTTGTAAATTTTCCAAACTTTATTGGGCCGCACGGTTCGACAGCACGGTTTGCCAAACCGTGCAAAAACCATGTGCATTCCACTATCCAAGGTAAAATAGGCCTTATAGTTTCCTTGGGTAGGCCGCATAGTTTGTAAACCATGCGCAATCTGTGCATGCACCTCCATCTCAGGGGTGAACGATTTGCCTAAGAAGGCCTCATAGTTTTCTAGGCCGTGCGCAGACCGTGTGTCCAACAATGTTTGGCCTGGTTTCCCTTTCTTTCATGTCCCAAGCCGCCAAAACACCTTTGAGGCTCCTTAAACTTCCAGAAAACCTTCTTTTAACCAAAATAATGAATTCAAATGAAAACTTAAACAAGAACATAACTTTCCATGATCTGAGATCTTACAGTATGGATCTCATTCACACCGTGAGAGACCTCTTAGTTTGGTTAGGGAATACTTACCCAAGTATCTTGAAGGATGACCAATTATCTTATGCCCTACATTGAGCTGGCCCGACTGAGAAACCTATTCTTCCCAACCTAGTGTGGTCTAGTCATTACCAAAGCACTCCCACTTGAAAATACACATGGAGTGTAAAAATATTATATTATTTTCATTCCACACAACACTCTTAATTCTATTTCGGCTCATCTTGAGGGTAAACACTAAACCTCAGAATCAACAGATCCATCAAATGTTTTTTCCAAGGATAAATAATTGGTTAAAATTAACATTTTACATATAGAGAGGTTATTAAACATGAAAACACAAAAATTGTGTTAATTCTTAATTGGAAAATAGTGTGGTAAACCCCCCCCCCTCAATCAAGCCTAAATTTTGTATCATTGAACTATTGATCCATAAAATCTAAAAATGCATCAAGCATATTGAAAGTTCACATGTTTTCATGATTTAGATAATTATTCTATAAATTGTTTCTTGAGTGTGAGAAAATAAATTTTGGAATGTAGGTTTATGTATTCATTGGTGGATCAAATGGATGTAATGAATTTGAATGAATAAAAAGTGTAAAAATAAATGAACATATTATGAATCATGATGGATAATATATTGAGAAAATAATTTACTACCAATATTGATTTAAATGTTTTAATGTGTATTTAATGATGATATTTATCAATTTTAAAAACTAGGTGTGCAATGGTATGATTTAATGGGTTGATATTTAATGGGGTTATATCTCATTTTGGGCTGTGATAGATTAGGATTTCATAATGTTTTGGGCTATGATTGATAATGGTTATAACATGATTCGATGCAGGCATGATGTGATGATGTGGATATATAGTGGGGGAATGTTCTGATTATGATGTGGTTGTGGTTGTGAATAAGTTATAATAATATGATTTAAATAATGTGAAAGGTGGGAGTGTCTTTTTCAAGTTGATATACTGGTGATTCTTGACATCAGTTGAGAGATGGTATTTCTTGTTTTGACTAAATATTTTCATGGTTATGATGTTATGGTAGAATTTTTGATGTGGTATGATTATGATTACATTAAATTTTTGGGATTATTATCATATTATTATATATCCATAGAATTTATAAATTCCATTTCGTAATTTTGATACACAATAGTTTAATGAGACAATATGATGCGACTAAAGTGGAATTTTATGTATAGTATTATTGTCCCACTAGCTTAATCAAAATTTTACCCAAATCCATTATTCTAAATGGATAGAGTAGACTATATTAATTAATCACCCCTCCATAGTTTGTTAATTGTTTTCTTGGGTAGATTGGTGGGAATTTTAACTATTGTTTAGGTATCATGGGTAGAGTTATATAATGATCTAGAACTTTTGTCATCCATTCATTTATATATTGTTTTTACATTTTTATGTCATGTTAGTGACAATTGGGTTGTGGAAACAAATTTTTTCATTAATAGGAACCTTTGGGTGTTCATTCGTATTTTTGATATATTTTCTTAAGAATTAGTAGGGAAATGCCTCATATTCTTGTTATAGATACCCTAGATCCTTGTTTTCAACTCGTGACTTATTGGTGGAAGGATTTGGGGCACAATGTTATCCACTCTGCCTACATGGGAGGGGATTTAGTAGTGATTGGAAACAACTTGTGTCACTCCAAAACTTAATTTTATAATAGTGACAATTTTTTCATTAAATAAATTAGAACACATTGAAAAAATATGAAAGTAATGGAATTTAAAACACAATTAACTTAAATCCCTCTTTATTTTCCCCCTTTTTTAGTGAATATAATTTTCTATAGTTAAACATAGATGATATATAGGGAAACCATAGAATAACTCCAACAAAATTTAATCCCTACTTCAATGGTAGGTCTATTTGAAAAGAGGGAGACATGAAGGGAGAATGATTCTCATATTCCTATATAGAACAATAAAAATTGATGATATAAACCTTGTGTGAACATCATATAACTCAATAAAAAGCATCATAAATGCTTGTAATTAGCATCCCTTCAGATTCTTCAATAATGTAATTTTATTCCTCAATTTTATATTGGAATATGAGTATCTAATAATTCCACCACCATCACCAAAGAAATATTCACATGGTTCATGAATGAATATTGGTTTTGTAAGCATGGATATAAATGTACCAAAATTTACTGAAAATGAAAAACAAACACAACAATCATGCTTGTATAAATGTGATTCATACAAAACATATTCTATTCACAATAAAAGACAGTTGTCATAGAATTTGAAAAATGACATAGAGGTTGTAGAGTAGACTTTTCATGGGGGATCTAAATTCACAATCATTGTGTATTTGAAATATGTGTATCTAATATTAGTGAAAAATTCAAACCAGTGGTCATAATATTATACCGAATACTAGAACATCATAAAATCACACACCAACTTAATATTATAGCCTTATGTAAAAACCATTGGGTATTCATGATTTTTTTTACAGAACAACATCTAAGAAAAATATCAAAATCAAATTTTAAATAATTATTTTAATAAAATATTCAACCATCATAAAATCATGTACATACAAGTTAAATAGAAATTAGAAGAGAAACTAATGAATCCAAAAAATGTTCAATGTTTTTCAGTCCATTCACTTCTTTTTCATATTCCATGAATCACTAGAACAATTGAATATATTGATGTTTCTCCAAGGATGTGTCACTAAAAAATTAAGTACAATTCCACTAAACTCATAAAAACACACAATAACCAATGAAATTAGGGAGAAAAAATTAACAATGAAGTTAACCAGAGGATTTTAAACAACATATAAGGAATTTATCACATACTATAGAAATAAAATTCCCATATATGATGTGTAATAATTTATTTTATGATGTTAAAATTATATAAACATATTTTAAAAATGTATTAATTTAAAACCTTAATTTATATATGTAATTAAAATTAAAAAATGTGAGAATATAAAACAAATTTTATGTGTCTTACCATGTGGGAAATTTAGCCACGTAAACAATAAAATGACTAAGCTCATCAAGAATATTAATCCCATGGGTTATAAATAAATGGAGTAATATATTGTTAAAAAACATGACCATTCCTAGGATGTCTGAAATTGGGGAACCAAATATTCACCAACATTGTTTGACCCCCCACCACACACACATGATAAGAAATAAGTTATCTATTATAAAGATTCATCAATATTTTTAAGAACAAAAAACCATTTATGATATCTATATGTAATATTACAAGTCACAAAAAATTAATAAATATAGTGACATATATATATAATAATTTATTAATAAAAAATATGAAAACTCATACTCACCATATTTTTTAGTTAATTTTCAATTAGAAAACAACTTGATTAATTATCATGACACAATATTTTATTATTTTGAAATCATGATGTAAGAGTGCAATCAAAATATTCATAGAAAATATGAAATTATATATTATTCAGGTACCAATGTTGCCAATTTTTTTTAAAATATATTGATTTTTGACTTCCACTGAAATCATATAATAGTATATTGAATCTTAATTTTTTAGTAGTATTTTTTTACATATCCATCAAATGTGTTATAATAAATATTATCACTATTTTTATGGTGTTGTACATATATAATAAGAAAAACATTCCCTTGCATTGCAAACACACACTAAATCAATCTAAAAATAATATTGGATGGTGAAAATATAATTTAAAACAACTATAAATAAACACAATCATTATATAATAGATAAATATGTAGTAAAAAAGAAATTAAAACACATAAAATTGAAATCAAAAAATGAAATTAGGGAAATTAAGAAACATCATATTTTAATCAATGAGTAATAAATTTTAATTTTTTAATCATATTATTTCCATTAAAAACATCTCATTCCTGAGAAGAAACACATGGTTATTGAAAAATATTTGAAGGGAAAATATGACTATAATTTTTAATATAATGAATTAACAAAGTTACAGTCATGGGAATCTAATTTTTATTACAAATCCCAGCTAAATGATAGTGTCATCATGTTTTTTTTATCAAGGAAGCTATTTTTATACATTTTAAATGTTCTTTTAAATAATTAATTTACCATAAAATATTTGTGTTCCCTAAATAAATCTTATTTTGTAATTTATTCACAATTTACCCCTTTTCATTTTTTTAAATTTAAATATATTATAGAATAAATGACTTGAAATAAATATATAAATGAATTATATCTAATTTTAAATTAATATAGGCATGAATCCCATTGGTAAATTACTTTTTTCATAGTACCCCCAAGGTTTTTATAGTACAATTTTATTATTTAATAGAATTCTAAATAATGGTATATATCTTTTTAGTTAGTAAATCCATATGGCTTTATATTGATGATTGAATTTGATATTGTTGAAACCCTCATTTAATGATGGAATTTAATTACCCAAACAATTTTATAATTCCAAAAAATCATATATATGGATGAAAACCGAGTAGGGGTAATTTTCTTTATGTCCACGTTTTTTTTCAAGGTATGATGTATGTGTTTCATGGTACAATTCATTTTTTGAACTTATTTTTTATATAAAATATATGGATATTTATTTTGAGATTAAAAAAAATTGAAACAATAAATTTTATATAATTTTTATAATATGAATAAAAATTGATATTAAAATTTATATTTTAATTAAGAAATATAATTAATTATTACATTATAAGAATATTAGAATCCCGACACAAATTCAAATTTTAACACTAATAAATAGAAGTGAAAAATAGTGAATAAAATAGAAAAAAATTTATAGAGACATTTCAATATGTATCCACAACATCACTTAAACATGGTATAATAATTGTATATATATGTGATCAATCTATAAATATTAGTGTTTGTGCGTTATATTAATATATTATGTTCAATATATAAGTATTATGTGCATTCAATAATAATATAAAATATATTATTAATAAAAAATAATTTATGAAAATATTTTCAATTTATATTCAAATAAATATTTTTTTTGATGTCATATTCAATGAAATAAAAAAATAATTCAGTTTGAATCATTTTTCCAACACCATAACCTGGTTTACTAGAATTACAATATCTAAACATGAATATAATTAATGTCACGAACCAGGCCGGGTCGTCATCCGACCCAGCGCCCGACCCGGTCCGCGACATGACCCGATGGGCGTTCCCGATCCCCACGGGCTGGCAACTAGTGCCGGGAATCAAAACAAACCAGTTGGGAACGGTTTGTCCCATGACAAAGATAAGTAAACATAAACTGAACAAGCAGATAAATAAAGGAAAATAAATTGAACAATGTGGCAGCGGATAATGGAATAAACAAAGAAACGTGACATACCTCTGGTGACCCCGTGGATCACCACGGTACGACAACCACACTCGCTCCCAAAAGCGATCCAAGACTGAAACCTGCAACTGAAAAGTAATGAAGGCATGAGCACCGAGATGCTCAGTAGGAAAGCCAAAAATATAACCACGTCCTATGCCTCCGCCTTTAATAAGAAATCCAAAAATGCCAGTTTGAAAATAAGATATAATAAAATAATGCTTTCCCTTCTTTTCAAATTCAAGTAATGAGTTTGCATTTTCAAATAAATCATTTCACACTTACTACATTTTCAAAATAGGTTCCAAGCATGCATTAACATTTCAAAATGAAAAGAAACCAGTTTGGAATAAAATGTGATTTTTACAAACAAGACACCAGGTATGAAACAACTGAAAAGAAAGTTAGATCACAAGTAGCATGTCACAAATGAGCACTATGGGTAATCCCTATAGGTAGCTAGAACAAGTGGGAACCTAGAGACCTCGTACCTCGGTGAAACGTGGCTTAGAAGACCACGACCCTCAGAAAACGTGGCTTAGAAGGCCACAACCCTCAGAAAACGTGGCTTAGAAGACCACGACCCTCAGAAATTCATATGTTTAGTTAGTGTTGTTGCATCAATCCTGCTAGACAAACCGGGACGAACCCCTGTCGTGTCATCTAGCGTACTAGTCTTGGTCACCCACCTAGATACCCAGGTTTCCCATTGTGCTCTATTTCAAATGGTGGTGAGTTTTCTTTATCAAGCAATCAAACAAGTACGTTACGCTTTCTTTATCTAAAACTCATTCAAACTTTCACCACCACACTCCCTACTTAAGTGCATTCCCTCTATTTACATCACACAATTACGCACAAGCCTTTACACTAGGCACATAACAAAAACCACTCATTAACACTTGCATCACATTTTATTTTCAAATTTAGGGGAATGACTCAAAAGGGGTTTTCTATTTTCGCAAACCAAATCTTAAAGTGCCAAACGGGCCTCGATAGAGGTTTTTCTATTTCATAAAACATTCTTAAGATGCCAAACATTCTTAATTACATAAAGGGAAAACTTTTTAAAATCAACTGGCCAAAAGGCCAAACACCTTTGGAAATACACATTACTAATTCAAAACCACTTAAGAAATCAATTTTCCAAGAAAAGTCACTTAAGACCAACGACTTTGAAATACATTTCAATTTACCAATACAAGGCATAATAGTTTCTAGCAACCGCAGTCATATTCCATAGCATTTATATATATATAGCATAGTGTGAAACATATTTTTAAAACAGTCAAGCAATTATGAATTTCAAATTAAAATCTTAGGCATAGGGGACCTACCTCAAACATGTCGTTACTTGTCGACGATCACTCACACTGACACTTGGCGCATACACGCACATGAATTTATTCATATATATATATACACCCAAAGCTGCATTGCACCTATTCCCCACGCCATGAGGGAATATGCACAAAGAAGGCATATATATATATAGGCCTTACCATCTGCATGTACATGTAGGAAACCTCGACACCCGCAGCCCAAAGTCATCGCAGCGAGGTCCAACACACTACACATAATTTAATAAAACAATTAAATGCATAAACAATCTATAAAACATTTCAAGATAACACGACAAGAATTTTCACCAGTAACACTCAATTTCAAGTAGGAAACCCACTTCAAAAAAAAAAAAATCAAACACACTTAATATTTTTGAAGACCACTTTCACACCACATGTGCAATTGAAAAAATCAATAAAGAAATTCATGAAACACTTCCACATTAGCAAAACAAAATTTACACTAAAAACTCACCCAATTTCATATCAATGAACCAATTTAAAATCATCCGCACGTCATAACCATATCCAAACATGATTCGCATCATCTAAACAAATCAAATAAACATTTACACCATTTATAAAAAATTCTAAAAAAAAATAACATGACATAAAACAAACAAACCCAAAAACCTCTTCTAAGTCCAAAAGCACACCGAAACAATATCCAAAAAAAAAAACGCTGCTCTTGTGTCATATAATAAACCAATTGCATGCACTATAAAATGACCTCAAATAACACAACATGAGTTGCACAATAAAGGCACTCAATTTCAGGTAATAACACTACTTTAGAAGTCGGATGCTTCATCAATCATATCAAAAAAAGGCTTTCACACTTCAAGATAATCACTACGAACCTTAAAACACATAAAACACTCTAATTCAGCAAGTGAAAAACCAAACAACACAAGAAAACATTACCTCGGAACAAAGCCGGCAAATCGAAACACAACGAACCGCCTCGCCTTCAGCGGCGGTTGCCGGAACATGTACTAAGAAGACCCGAGAGGCCTCCTGTACCAACCTAGAACATGAAGAACACCAGAAATCTGGGTTAGAACATAACCCTAGGTTCGGCCAAATTTAAGAGGGGCAACAAGGAGAAAAAAATCAAACCAAAAAGGATGTAGAAAAGAAGGGGAAGCTCACCTTGACCGGCCGACCACATAACCGGAGGCGATTGGTTGTTTCACCGGAGAAAAAGAGGGAAGAGAAAAAAAAGGGGGGAGTTGCGCGACTGCAGGGTCTCGGCCCGGGGGGGTTCTGCCGTGCTGGTTTGAGGGGAGGGGGACCGGGAGAGGAGGTCGCGGAGAGGGGAGCTCGGAGAGGGGGCCGCCGTGGAGAAGGGGGCTTGGCCGGAGGAAGGGCAGGAGGGGCCGGCGCGCTGTAGGTCCGAGAAGGGGGGAAGCAGCGCGACGCAACAAGAGGGGGAGAAAGAGAGAAAAGAGAGAAAGAGAGAAAAGAGAGAAAGGAGATAAAAAAATAGAGAGAAAAGAGGAGGAAAAAAAAAGAATAAAAAAAAAGAAAAAGAAAAAGAAAAAGAAAAAGAAAAATAAAATAAAACAAATAATAATAATAATAATAATAATAATAATAATAATAAAAGAAATAAATAAAATAGAAGAAAAGAAAGAAGAAGAAGAAAAAAGAATGCAAAATAAATAAAAATATTAACAAGTAATAATGAGCATAATAATAATTTTAATAAACTTTAATAATAATAATAATATTGTTCATAACATAATAATAATTATAATAAACTTGATAATGTTAATAAAAATAATTACCCTAATTAAAATTATTAAAATACATCGTTAAACTCATTTTATTTATCTATCTTGAACATAGGGTAGGCGGCACGGTGACCAGGGCAAAGCCGCACGGCTTTGAAATCGCAATGCCCATGCACCAGATGTTGTCAAGGGCAAAGCACTCATTCGTCAACCAAATGAAAAACTTTAAAACAGGCTTGACCCGTAGCTCGATTGAAAATTTCAATGTCTCATAAAATAATAAAATAATATTAATTTAAAAGTTCGGGTGTGACAATTCTCCCCACCACAAAAACTTTCTGCCCCCAGAAAGTCGCCCAGCCGAACGAGGAATCAAACTCGAGTTAGAAACGGGACTAGACCCACAAAAACACGAACTCGGTGTGACTTTTCACTCCACCAGTCACACCCGACCAACTCTGAGGGAAATTAAAAAGAGAAGAACCATCAGGAAACGAGGAGGGGTCTCCCCACCACAAGAACCCGACTAGCACAACCGACATTTAGGCTCTTAGCATAAACTAACTCTGGAACTGCTAACTTGATTCAAGAGGGAACCGCCACACAGACAAAACCTCTAAAAAGGCACGACAAGATTCATGGTGAGTCTCCCCACCATTTAAGAACCGACTAGCTTAAACCAACCAGTATAAACTAACATGAGAACTTCCAACCCAAACCAGAAACCACTGCGACATGAGAAAACCCACAGAAGAATTGTACCAAGTAACGAACTTAACCATGACTCATCATTTCCACAAGGGATGAGCATCTCCAAACCGAGCCTGTACTAAAACAAAACGGGTCACATTTGAGGAGGCGCAACCACTGGAATTACAAGAAAACAAAAATCACGATGCCTTTTTACAACCACAGTGGGGTATTCAAAGAACAAAGACCACAATGAGAAAAAGAGACCTTTGCGCCTCTTACAGAAAAACAGAACCTTCAAAGACGGGAGAGCTACAACAGGGAAATTCAGACCGTCCCCATTTCAGCATCGGAGACAAAAATTAGACCAAGGTACCCCATCCCCAACGATTCCTGACTGCGTGAAAGGCTTCACTCCGAGACCTGTGGCTGGAGCTCTGATGTCTTGAAGCATCTACTGCCCCACAGTCAGGAGCTGAAATTCTCCTATCAAGACCCCTCCTGACGAAGCCACTAGCGGAACCTCTCTAAGTTTCCCAACCAGCCACACCGACAGCAAGTCTCCAATGGATGACGATGAGGCGACTTAAAGTACCCAAACCGGCCACAAAAGAAGTGAACAAGAGAGTGGACTGACTAATAGAAGATGGAATTGGAAAGAAAACTTGTCTGAGACAGGTTCCTCCGATCATCCCTCGTCACCAGATGGGGAACCTTCCTGAACACCAGAAAGAAATGGTCCTGAAACCTTGGATGAAGACCCCACACAAGAGAAACATTAACCGATTTCACAACGCTAGGATTATTTCCTCCACCAATCCAAAGTTGCACCTTCAAACGAACCCAAAACAACATGGACTCTCATAGTTTTGGGAGTTTACAATAACCTGGAAACACCAATGATTTCACCAAGCCAGTCCGTTACCTTCGGTAGATCACTATCACTACATATACTGGACAATAACCGAAAAGAATTCAATTCTACCACTCCGCTATGAGTCTGGGTAGAACCAACAACTAGAAGTGACTCACTAGAACCTTCTGGGACTTTTCTAGGTGGCATACTCAAAAACAAGAGGCACAAATACGAATCAAAACTCATCATAAATCAAAATTCCACACCTCAATCACAAATGAAATCTCAAACTCAAATCACTATTCCAACCACAATTTAGTACGTCAAAACCAAGAACTCACGAAAAAGAATACCCAACACGAAAAGAGAATGCTAAACAATTTCTCACTCACTTTTCTAAACATTTGAAAAACCCTTTTTGAAAACCATTTTTCAGCAACCAAAACCACTTAAGTATCCACCATTGATATCCCATGAAGTCTCACACATACATATCCATGTGCTAGCTCAAGCACCCATCCACTCACATCGCCAATTTCCCCACTTGCCACATGCGCACCTCAATGTATGTGATCACTCATAGGAATACCAAGGGTCAATTCAAGACACTTCTCATTTCCAAAACAGATCATTCAGCATAAAACACAAATTCCCAACCAATTTGAAAAAGTCACTTATCATTAAAGAAATACATTTCCAATTTCCAAAACATTTTCCAATTTACATTCCAAAAAGTGTTATTGAGATTCCAAAACAACTTCCAAAACACCTCCCATTTTCCCTTTTGAAACCACACATTCGTTAAAAGAAGACAATTTCCATTTCAAAACCAATTTTCCACTCTAACACCACATTCCCATTTGAAACCACCTTCACAAAAATCCATTTTCATTTTTGAGATCTACTCACATCAACCAAAATGAAGGTTAAACATAAATCACATCAAACTTTCCAAAAATAAGGGACTAGTGGCTTTGCCAACCCGGTAACATGGCTTAGCAGACCATGCTTCGAGCAGGCATCCACCATAGGAAGTATCTTGAACCGTGCACTCGGGTTGTACATGGGTCGCTACTCCATGCAAGTCCGCTGCGTAACACTGGCTCACTTCCTTGGTCATCCCTCATCCACACCTACCAATCCAAAGAAGAAAATTCAAATCCCGGACTACCCCTGGAAACTTGAGTCTTGGGACGGGCAAAGGTTCATGACGTCCTTCCCACACCTACCTCTCGAGTCCCGACACACCTAATCACCAAAATACTTGACACCCAAAATAACAAGGGCACCCTCTGATACAATTTTGTCACGAACCAGGCCGGGTCGTCATCCGACCCAGCGCCCGACCCGGTCCACGACATGACCCAAAGGGCGTTCCCGATCCCCACGGGCTCGCAACTAGTGCCGGGAATCAAAACAAACAAGTTGGGAATGGTTTGGCCCATGACAAAGATAAGTAAACATAAACTGAACAAGAAGATAAATAAAGGAAAATAAATTGAACAACGTGGCAGCGGATAAAGGAATAAACAAAGAAACGTGACATACCTCTGGTGACCCTGTGGATCACCACGGTACGACAACCACACTCGCTCCCAAAAGTGATCCAAGACTGAAACCTGCAACTGAAAAGTAATGAAGGCGTGAGCACCGAGATGCTCAGTAGGAAAGCCAAAAATATAACCACGTCCTATGCCTCCGCCTTTAATAAGAAATCCAAAAATGCCAATTTGAAAATAAGATATAATAAAATAATGTTTTCCCTTCTTTTCAAATTCAAGTAATGAGTTTTCATTTTCAAATAAATCATTTCACTCTTACTACATTTTCAAAATAGGTTCCAAGCATGCATTAACATTTCAAAATGAAAAGAAACCAGTTTGGAATAAAATGTGATTTTTACAAACAAGACACCAGGTATGAAACAACTGAAACGAAAGTTAGATCACAAGCAGCATGTCACAAATGAGCACTATGGGTAATCCCTATAGGTATCTAGAACAAGTGGGAACCTAGAGACCTCGTACCTCGGTGAAACGTGGCTTAGAAGACCACGACCCTCATAAAATGTGGCTTAGAAGGCCACGACCCTCAGAAAACGTGGCTTAGAAGACCACGACCCTCAGAAATTCATATGTTTAGTTAGTGTTGTTGCATCAATCCTGTTAGACAAACCGGGACGAACCCCTGCCGTGTCATCTAGCGTACTAGTCCTGGTCACCCACCTAGATACCCAGGTTTCCCATTGTGCTCTATTTCAAATGGCGGTGAGTTTTCTTTATCAAGAAATCAAACAAGTACATTACGCTTTCTTTATCTAAAACTCATTCAACCTTTCACCACTGCACTCCCTACTTAAGTGCATTCCCCCTCTTTACATCACACAATTACGCACAAGCCTTTACACTAGGCACATAACACAAACCACTCATTAACGCTTGCATCACATTTTATTTTCAAATTTAGGGGAATGACTCAAAAGGGGTTTTCTATTTTCGCAAACCAAATCTTAAAGTGCCAAACGAGCCTCAATAGAGGTTTTTCTATTTCATAAAACATTCTTAAGATGCCAAACATTCTTAATTACATAAAGGGAACACTTTTTAAAATCAACCGGGCAAAAGGCCAAACACCTTTGGAAATACACATTACCAATTTAAAACCACTTAAGAAATCAATTTTCCAAGAAAAGTCACTTAAGACCAACGACTTTGAAATACATTTCAATTTACCAATACAAGGCATAGTAGTTTCTAGCAACTGAAGTCAGATTCCATAGCATGTATATATATATAGCATAGTGTGAAACATATTTTTAAAACAGTCAAGCAATTATGAATTTCAAATTAAAAGCTTAGGCATAGGGGACCTACCTCAAACATGTCGCTACTTGTCGACGATCACTCACACTGACACTTGGCGCATACACGCACATGCATTTATTCATATATATATATATACACCCCAAGCTGCATTGCACCTATTCCCCACTCCATGAGGGAATATGCACAAAGAAGGAATATATATATATACGCCTTACCATCTGCATGTACATGTAGGAAACCTCGACACCCGCAGCCCAAAGTCATCGCAGCGAGGTCCAACACACTACACATAATTTAATAAAACAATTAAACACATAAACAATCTATAAAACATTTCAAGATAACACGACAAGAATTTGCACTAGTAACACTCAATTTTAAGTAGGAAAAGCCACTTCAAAAAAAAAAATCAAACACAATTAATATTTTTGAAGACCACTTTCACACCACACGTGCAATTGAAAAAATCAATAAAGCAATTCATGAAACACTTCCACATTAGCAACACAAAATTTACACTAAAAACTCACCCAATTTCATATCAATGCACCAATTTAAAATCATCTGCACGTCATAACCATATCCAAACATGATTCGCATCATCTATACAAATCAAATAAACATTTACACCATTTATAAAACAATCTAAAACAAACATAACACGACATAAAACAAACAAACCCAAAAACCTCTTCTAAGGCCAAAAGCACACCGAAACAATATCCAAAAAAAAATGCAGCCCTTGCGTCATATAATAAACCAATTGCATGCACTATAAAATGACCTCAAATAACACAACATGAGATGCACAATAAAGGAACTCAATTTCAGGTAATAACACTACTTTAGAAGTCGACTGCTTCATCAATCATATCAAAAAAAGGCTTTCACACTTCAAGATAATCACTACGAACCTTAAAACACATAAAACACTCTAATTCAGCAGGTTCAAAACCAAACAACACAAGAAAACATTACCTCGGAACAAAGCCGACAAATCGAAACACGACGAACCGCCTCGCCTTCGGTGGCGGTTGCCGGAACATGTACTAAGAAGACCTGAGAGGCCTCCTGTACCAACCTAGAACATGAAGAACACCAGAAATCCGGGTTAGAACATAACCCTAGGTTCGGCCAAATTTAGGAGGGGCAACAAGGAGAAAAAAATCAAACCAAAAAGGATGCAGAAAAGAAGGGGAAGCTCACCTTGACCGGCCGACCACATAACCGGAGGCGATTGGTTGTTTCACCGGAGAAAAAGAGGGAAGAGAAAAAAAGGGGGAGTCGCGCGACTGCAGGGTCTCGGACCGGGGGGGGTTCTGCTGTGCGGGTTTGAGGGGAGGGGGACCGGGAGAGGAGGTCGCGGAGAGGGGAGCTCGGAGAGGGGGCCACCGTGGAGAAGGGGGCTTGGCCGGAAGAAGGGCAGGAGGGGCCGGCGCGCTGCAGGTCCGAGAAGGGGGGAATCAGCGCGCCACAACAAGAGGGGGAGAAAGAGAGAAAAGAGAGAAAGGAGAGAAAAAAATAGAGAGAAAAGAGGAGGAAAAAAAAGAATAAAAAAAAAGAAAAAGAAAAAGGAAAAAAAATAAAATAAAAGAAATAATAATAATAATAATAATAATAATAAAAGAAATAAATAAAATAGAAGAAAAGAAAAAAGAAGAAGAAAAAAGAATGCAAAATAAATAAAAATATTAACAAGTAATAATGAGCATAATAATAATTTTAATAAACTCTAATAATAATAATAATATTGTTCAGAACATAATAATAATTATAATAAACTTGATAATGTTAATAAAAATAATTACCCTAATTAAAATTATTAAAATACATCGTTAAACTCATTTTATTTATCTATCTTGAACATAGGGTAGGCGGCACAGTGACTAGGGAAAAGCGGCACGGCTTTGAAATCACCATGCCCATGCACCGGATGTTGTCAAGGGCAAAGCACTCATTCGTCAACAAAATGAAAAACTTTAAAACAGGCTTGACCCGCAACTCGATTGAAAATTTCCATGTCTCATAAAATAATAAAATAATATTATTTTAAAAGTTCGGGTGTGAAAATTAAGGAAAATTAGCCATTAAAATTAATAATAGAAAACATATAATTAATTCTTATATTACAAGAATATATAAAGGCCCTACACAAAATTGAGGCTCGATGATAAAAATAAAATCATACAGAAGACCAAACATGAATATATTTCAATTTGTATCTACAAAATCACTTTTACATGTTATTTGTAGTAATTATGTAATATTAATATATTATGTGTTTGATAGAAAAATATTATTTTTATTTCATATACATTTCACGTCCATGGTATATAATATATAATGCATAAAGTGTTTCAACCAATATTTCACAAGGAATAATTCATCCAACTTTCATGCCCCTAAATAAATCATAATAAAATGACCAATATCAAATAATTATTCTTTTATGCACTAGGGTTTAGAGGCGTATATAGAATCTTGAAAGACTTCATCAAGTGAGGGAAATAGGGAGACATCCCACTAGTGGATTTCATCATGGAGGAATTTATCCCAGGTTGTACTCTATGGGGGGTATCATGTTCTATATGATACGGGGAGGGGGGAAAAGTCTTTTATCCTAGGATATAGTTATATTTCAGTACAGACTTCTAGGTATCATTTAGTGTAGCATAGTGGACATATTTTGTGGTTGGATGCAAAGTGTTTCATCATATTTTTTAGCTCATTTTGAGGTAGGGTTTTTTTTTGAATATTTGATATTCTATATGTATTTGTACTCTTTAATCATAGTGAGATTAATCCTATCCATTAGAAGTGGGGATTATTATTGAACCATGTAAATCACTGTGAACTATGATATATTCTTCTAGTTCTTTTCTTGTTCTTTTATTTTTCCATTTCTTCATGTGAAAACTTGTTCTGTCGTTGTGACTCCCGATGTTTCTGCAAAAACTATCATTTCTAGTATTCAACATTTATGATCACACTAGAATATTATAGGCACACATTAAGGAGTTTTATATTCTTACATAGTAGAGTATCTTATTATTCAGAACCTAGAAACATGAAATAATATTCAATAATATTATACAATATGTATGAACTATAATATATTCTCTTTAATATTTACACTTTGAAAAATCCACATTGAACATATAAAGACACTTGATACTTGGGATAATAATATAAAAATATATATATAACATAATATGTGATATATTAAAATGTGGAAGTCATTATTTTCATTCAAAAAACATAATCTATTTATTAGTTTCATTAACCATATAAATAATATGATGCACATTAAAAAAATTGCTAACAGAAAAATAACGTGCTGAAGTTGATGTCAACATAATGAATAATTGTAGAAAATACAAATCTAAAAAAATGATTATTTTGATCTTAATAAAGATTAATAATCTAAATTTTTTTGATACAAACATAAAAATCACAATAGAAACTTCTCTCTTTGATACTGAGTTTTTTATGGCCTTATATTCTTATGAAAATACTCATATTTCCTAGATTGTAAGGAAGATTTTAGATAAGAAATTTCCTTCCAAATAACATTAAATCTATGGATCCTCCTCATTCACTTGGGCTTGTAATCTATATAACTATGGAAGGGTTATGTCGTGTATTGTGATTCATATAGATCTAAATTGTCTCGAATTATTTTTCAAGTAGACCATTTAATATTACATGACTCACGAATGTTTCAGATGCAATAAAAGAATTATCAGACTCAAATCTATGGTTTTACAATTATTAAAAATAGGTAATAAAAAACTCTTCGATTAAAAGATTACTATCTTCATCGATCATAAGAGTTTGAATAACATCTTTTCAAAAAGGGACTTGAACCTTAGGAAATGATGATGGATGTGGAATCTATATATGATTGATTTTAACATGGTTTATTGAATTGGGAATGGAAAATCATTGGCTAGTGGTTTAGGATGAAATTTGTATAACCAAATGGTCATGTAGGATCCTGACTGGAGATGTTTGAAAATCATATACCCAGGAAAGGGAATTCAATGTAATGTGATTGATAACTTCTATTGGAATTATTTTATTACACCGAAATCCATAAAAATTCTTATTGTATTCTACCATTCCTCTATATTTTGAAGTTTTAAACTGCATATTTATTTATTTTATAGGATTATAAATTTTAAGAGTTCATAATTATCGATTTTTCTTATTCTTAATTTTTGGTTTGTGCATTTAGTGAATAAATTTTATGAATTATCCATTATTTGGTTTATCATGTTATTATTTTCAATTTTTATATAGTTTAAAAATAAATGAATAATAAAAATAACTTGTTAATTTGTTTATGTTTTTTAGTTTGAAACTATAGTTTGATGTTACATTCCCTACCATTCAATTTTCCATATTCAGTTTTTAGGCCATGGATATATAATTGGAACAACTCCATGATCACAATGTAATAAACAATATCATATGAATTTTTCATAAATGGTATATAATATTTTGTTTACAAGTTATTAGATAGTTATTTAAATCAACACAAAATAACCAATTAGAATCCACTATTTATGATTTTAGATATTTATTATAATTTGTATTGGAATATTTCAGAATCCACATCATTCCAATGAGACATATTTATTCATTATTTTTTTTTTCAATTTTTCAATTTTATTTTTGAACAAGGTGGTTTTATTTATTAAATATATTCTCTAGGACTTTAGTACATTCATTTTTAATCCTTTAATAGTTATTTTTTATAATTCGATGATCATTGTTGAAATTATTAAGCCCAATAATCATATCATGAAAAAGGATTGGAAATGACTAATTAAAATTTTATTTACCAAGTCGATACAAATCTATTACATTGTTAAATGAATTTTTATTACATTTCACAAACATATAAACACATGTAAGAACATAAAGTTTTTTTGTAAAAACTTAATTTAACATTAGTTATTTGTTAAGGGTCAAAACAAATGAATAAGTTGTCATATTGTAATAGTTAATTTCATAAAAAATAGAATTAATGTTGGAATTTTTCATTGAAATGTTTAATGAATTTTATCATTTTTAGTTCACAAAGGAATGTTTTCTCAAAAAGGTGAAAAAAGATGTTGAACATTACATTTATTCTGATGGTTCACAGTTGCACACATGACAACAATCTCACTATATAATTTCATGAATTGATGTAATGTATTTATGATGGGTGAATAGTGGTAGAAAGTCCAGAAGTAGATTTATGTAGCCTTGAAAAGAAGTTAATGATGTATGTCCCAAATTTATCAACTTATTCCTTGTACTAGTCACACTCAAACTCATCATGGATTTGTTTCTGAGCGGATTATTGTGGATGGGAACATGTCATTTGGAAGAAGACTATTGGAATCAACATAAAAAATCATTAGAAAAAATATAGGTTTTTTTTCTTCCTCCCATGTATAAATTTATACATATCTGTTAAAACATAATTCTGAATTATACATTAACCTATTAAATAGATTGGACAATTAAAAACCATTTTTTCAATGTTTTTAACAATTCAGTGATTCATAATAGTCCTTATAGGATTTAATTATATCCTATTTAAAATTTATATATTAATAATTTTAAAGGAATTGTATTATGATTAGTTGATGATTTAATTTTATTTTGTTTCAGCTGAATAGATTATTTAGTATAGTAAATTATTTAATGAAACCTATTTCCAAATTTCCTTTTTCTTGCAAAACATTTTTAGATAGTTTTTTATATGTTAGATGTTTTATGAAAGTGAAAATGAAATCAGATCTAATTTTTTATTTGATGCATTTAGTTATTTTATATTCAATTTTTTTATCTGTAAATATAAAATAAAGGGGCCTACTGATAGAAGTGGTGAACTGATGTTGGAATCCTCCTCATAGACGCATACTTCCATCACAAGTCCATGTTAAATTCCAAGAAATGAGACCTGAAAAAAATATAAAAAATGGGACCTACCTTGTAAACCATTGTAGTAATTTTTTTACGTAGATGTCAATATCCATCCCTATTTTAGGTACCTTAGTGAGACCAAGTTTCTTTGGCATGAGGAAGACTTATATTTTTATCAAAGTAAAGATCAATTGCCTCCTCCATGAAAAAACCACCCAAAGTTCGAAAATTAAATTCATTATCAATAATGATACATTCACCAACATGTAATTCCATGATGTAAACAACATTTTTATTGACATCACTACAATTTTTGGTTTGGAACTCCACAAACAAATAGATCAACATCCAAGAAAAAACATGAAATATTACTGGGATCACATATCATATTTACCAATTTGGAGAATAACATCAATTTAATCACTAACAATGTGCTCATCCTCACCAAGAAAGATAAGGAACATTTCATTAATTCTTCTAATATACTCAAGGATATTCTTAGTGACAATTGATTAACTCACCAAGAATATAGGGTATCAACTTATTGTACTTACATCATAAGAAACATTAGGTAAAATAAAAAACATTTTATGTATGAAACCTCATATGGAAGAAAGAGAAAGAGTTTTAGCCATAATTTCCTATAGTTTAAGATCTAGGATATTCCCCAGATATGTGCTATGAAATGATGTAAGAGACCCCTTCTTGTAGTTATCCATACTAAACTGATTGAGAAATTTTCCATTGTTTGTGTGTTAAATAATTCCAAAAAACCCTTTTATACATCTATTGTGATATTTATACCCCATATATAGCCTTTTGAACTCAAGTGTTTCATTGAAAAACATTTTCAAAACATTTTTACATAATTTAATGTTGGGACATCATTTTCAATAATTAGTATGTCATCCTCACACAACACTTAAAATACCATGATGAATCCACTAACCTACCTATATATACAATAATAATACGCGCTTTTATAAAACCAAATACAATGATAATGTCACCAAACCATATATTCACTCTCTGAGAATCTTGAATCAATCCATAAAAGGATTATTCAAACTTTGAATCATTTAGGTTATATTGTATTCATATCTTTGAATAAAATTATTTTATAGAAATTTATTTTTAAATCCATTTGAAATATGATGTAATCATAATTAGATTTCAAATAATATCTAAATGGACTTTATTATCAACACTAAAATCACTAAAACATTATAAAAACTATTATAATTTTTATAAAACAAAAAAAATTAATGATAAAAAAAATATTACATCATAAATGAGTACAATATTGTTTATAAGATTATAAAATAATATAAAAAATTCAAAAGATCATAAAAACAAAAAATTAATCACAAAATAAATGAAATTTACATTGAAAAAAATTCAAATTAAAAAAACATTAATAGTCAATGTATATAGAATGTTCAAGTATTGGACACCAATATCTCACAAAACATTTAAAAACATTTTGGATTAAAAATGAAAAATTATCTTTTATTTAAACATTTTATAGAAATAAAATATGTAGTATTCTTGATACAACATATATTGACAAATAAATATTTTTATATTATTGTTTCATGTCTAGATCCTCCACTAACATGATATATGTTTTTTGAGGACTAATCAATGGTATTCTTGAACTATTTACATATTTATTTTACATGAGATTCACAATGACAAGACAATGCCCATCGTGGTCCCTCCTGAGATGATTGCAAGTCAATCACACCATTTATTGTCCTCCAAAATTAGGTCAAGGGTTGGCGACTAGCACCATGATTCCATACCACACAACATGATAGACCGTAACTTATTTCATTCGAAAATAAACACATAAATAATAAATAAGATAATAAGAAAAACCTGTGAGATATAAATATATAATCAAAAAAATGGTATAAAATGCATGAATAATACATTGAGAAAATACAAATAACCACATGGGTAATTAAAAAGGAACTGTACATCTGTCTTTTCCCCAAATTGGAAATATGTGATATACTAGTGAACTCCTCCCCATTTTGAGTACTCCGGGATTGGTATCCATCTGAAAAAATAGTTCCACCATCCTGGACCACCATGCTCTATAATACCTCTCCAAGCATCACCATTCATTACCTTTGATGTAATACTAGTTTAACATCTATCTAGACCATCATATAACCTATAAATCCTCATAAAAAACACAACATGTATATGAAAAAATCATGTGCAACTACAAGTACATTAAAACTAGAATTTTTACTAAGTCTGACATCAATAGCCCTATTATACACGGCGTCACAGTGGTAACCATGGAGAACCTAAGGAGTCACATACCTCAAGGAATTTGATTCCCTCAACCCATGAAACATTAATGTTTCTACTAAATACCAATAAATAGTACCCAATCATAAAACTACACATGTCATCAAAGGGAATACCAAACCCTGTCATTCATAACCATCGATAAAATGCTTCCAATATAGAAACTAGTAGGAGAAACCAACCCTTTCTCTAGAATATATCAAAGTCAAGGGGTTAATAACCCCTAATATTATAACAACCCATGTATGTTGTCAATGATAAAATTCCAAACAAATTAAAGAGCCCATGGTTTGTATTGGCCAACTATAGGATAAATCACCATGAAACACCACAAATTCAAACCACCCAAAACCAATAGGCCACACAAACTTTATGGAAATCTATTAGGAGACACACACCACCTCAAAAGACACCTAAATCAGTATAGTATTGACCATATGTATTGAGAAATCACACCTCTCTATAAAACACCTTGGTCAAGGGAGTACCAACTTTATTCATAGCATGTGGTGGACCAACACCTATTCAGCACTGATGGAGTACCAAATCCATGTCGATCTAGAGGAAATGCACCCCATATATCTTGGGGGTACTAAAATCCATTACGGAAAACAAGATCCTTATTCCATTTGTAGCATATTGCTGAGGGAGTATTAGACCAGTTAATTCTCTAAAAATCATGTCCTGAACCCCATCATCATCCCTACAGGGCTAAATCCCAATACTGCCTATCTCTCACTAAATATGCCCTCAAATGGATGAAAAAAGAATTTGTTGTGATATATGTAAAAAAATACATATGATATGTTATTTATTTTCTTAAAATGTACCTTATACAATAAAATCATGGAAATCACACCATAAATGTGGTGGGTGTCCATGTGGCGACCCTTGGGTGAGCCACATGACATGTTGGTGGGGGGGGGGGGGGGGTGTAGGTGTACGCATCTCATGTACATCATGTGATACCTTTTAGATTGGGTTGGGAATACTTACCTGAATATCTTGTGGGATATCCCATGCACTTGGGCTCTTTGTTGAGCTGGCCCAGCTAGCCAACCAGCGCCACCCATCCTAGTGTGTTGTAGTTGTTTCCAAGGAACCCCAATGCATAAATACATATAGAGGGTAAACAATCTTATATTATTTTTAATATATTATTTTTGGTCTTCTAATACCTCTTAATTATATGTCAGCTCATCCTGAGGGTAAATCCTACACCTCAGAATTAGGATATCCATTAAATTGTTTTTCTGAGGATACCTATATCAGTAAATTTATCATTTTACAACTATGGTGGTTCTGAAACTTGAAAACCAAAAAAATGATATAATTATAAATCCTAAAAAATCTAGGTCACTACACAAACCCTCTATTTCAATCCCTCATTTTTCATCAGGGAACTACTCATCCATGAACTCTAAAAATTAATCTAGCATATTGGAAGTTCACGTAATTTCATGATTTAGATAATTAATCTATAAATTGTTTCTTGAATATGATATAATTTTTTTGAAGGTATAATAAAGTATACATGGGTTAATCAAATGGTTCAAATTATTTTGAATAAATAAAAATAAGAAAATATGTGAACATATTTTGAAGCATGATGGATATCATATTGAGAAAATAATTTAATACCACTATTGATATAAATTAATTAATATGGATTTGATGAATATTTTTATCAAGTGTAAAATATAGTTGTGAAATTGATGATTCTACTACTCGATATTTCTTAGGGTTGTGTCTTGTTTTATGTTATGATGGCTTAGGGTTATGTCATGTTTTGGAATGTGATGGATTAAGGTTATAAGATGATTCGATGAGGTCATGATGTGACGATGTGGGGATATGGTGGAAAAATGTTGTGAAGATTATGTGGTTTTGGTTGTGATGATGTGATAATTGGATGATTCATATAGGTTTAGATCTATAAATGACTATTTCTAGTTGATATGTCACTTATACCAGACAGAGGTTGAGAGATGGGCTTTCAGGTTTTTTTGTAAATATTTTGATGGTTGTCATGTTATGGTAGAAATTGTTATGTGAAATGATTATAATGATGTAACATTTATGGTATTCATCTCATATTATTAAATATCCCAAAAAATATAAACTCTTTTTATTAAATAAGATATGCAATAGTATAAAAAGATACAGTGATGAGACTAAAGTTGAATTGAAAGTTTTTTCCAACTATATTAATCACACTATTTATTTGCTTAGTAGTTTCACATATGTCTATCACAAAACCATTATTCCACATGGATTTAGCTTAGTACATAATGTGGTCACCCCTCAATTTTTTATTAATTGTTTTGCTAGTGATTTGGAGGGATATTTGATTTACTGTCAGAGTAGCTTTGGTGGAGTTAGAGAATGATCTAGATATTTTTGCATCTATTATTGTATGTACTTTTTATAGTTTTATGTCATGTAGATAATAATTGGTCTGTGGAAACATATTTGTTCCCTAATGAGAACCATTTGTTGCTGATTCGTAGTTTTTTTTTTATTTTTAGAAAAATTAAGGGGGTAATTCCTCCTATTCATGGGAAAGATACACCCGGTCCCTATTGTAAACTCATGAACTATTAGTGGTAGTCTTATGGATCTTATACTCAATGCATACCTAGGAGGGGATTTAGTAGGGATTGGATACCATGGGTGGCACTTCAAATATCAATTTCCAAATAGCGACAACATTTTCACTAATAAATTTTAAAACACTTGGAAAAAATATGAAATTATTAATATACACAACATAATTATCTTCCCTTTATATTTTTCCCCATTTTAAATGCGTATAGTTTTTCAGTATTAATAATGGATGATATACAAGACAACCATAAAATTACTCCCCTAATATTAAATTCCTACTTTAATAGTTGGCTAATTTAAAAAGAGGTAGAGATGAAGAGAGAATGATTCTCATATTATTATATAGAATTGTAAAAATTAATGATATAAACATTGTGTGAACATCATATCACTAAATAAGTAGAATTATAGAAACATGTACTCTATGTCCCTTCAAATTCTTAAATATAGAAATTCAATTAATCAATTTAATAGTGGAATATGTAAATACTATATTTCCACTGCTAGCATCCTAGAAGATTAAAATGGTTTGTGAATTAATATAGATTTGATGAGCATGAATAGAAATGTTTGAAAATGTATTGATTAAAAAAACTAATGCAATGTTATCACCTATAAAAATGAGATTAATACAAAACATATTCCAATCAAGATAAATTATGGCAGCCATAGAATCCAAAAAAATACCATAAAGGTTGGAGATTATCCTTTTCCAAGGGGGATCTAAATTCACACTCATCGTGTATTTAAAATTCGCATCTCTAACATTTGGAAAAAAGTAAAAAATAGTGGTCATAATAAAAAAAATCATACTAGAACATCATAAAATCACGTATCAACTAAATATTATGTACTCCTATAAAAACCCATGGGTATTCATGAAATAAATGTTTATAGTACAACATCAAAAAAAAAACTAAATAAAACTTTAGATAATTATATTAATAAAATATTCATGCATTGCAAAATAATCTATATATAAGGCACATAAAAAATAGAAGAGATAATATATAATCCCAAAATAGTTCAATGGTTTTCAGTCCATTCACTTCTTTATTCATCATCAATGAATAACTAGAACTGTTGAACATGATGATATTTCTACAGAGTGGTCCATGTATAATTAATCATAATTTTTACTAAACTCTTATATATATACAATAAATATTAAAATTATGGAGAACAAATTATCAATGAAGTTAACCAAAGTTTTTTACACAACATCTAAGGAATTTCTCATAGATTGTAGAAATATCATTCCCATATTCAATGTGTAACAAATTAGTTTTTGTTAATAAAATTATACAAAAATAATTTACTAAAGTGTAATATACTATATTATTCTTAATATAGTAAAAAAACAAACAAAAAAATATATATTATTGGTGGAATGACATATGATCGTCAATTAAAATATGGGATGTATGCATTACAAAGTATCCCATTAAATCTATTTTTTGAATTATATATATTAATAGTGAAATTTGATTTTAAGGTGGAGGGACACCAAAATATTTAATAAAAAATATAATAGGTATGTTATCCTATAAATGAGAAAGGAAATTTAAATATAATTTAAATTCATAAGTAGATGAAATAATTTAGGCAACTCCTAGAACTGGTAAAATCTATTATATCTTATATAAAACAATATCACTTACCACAATGAAATGAATTAGGTATAGATGTTAAATAACGTTTTGGGGTTCATACACAATGTTCTAAAATTAGGATTTTTTTCTTAAATCAGAAAACATATATAATATTTTAATACATCATTACGATGAATCAATCCTAAAAAATCATATAATAAGTTTGAAATAACATGCACTAAAATGAAACTCATGTATTTATCTTATTATTTTTGTGGACATTAGACATTGAAATTGTTTGTCTACACTTACAAGGGATTGTGGTTCTATCACCACATTATGTAAAATATAATAAAAATCAATCTAAATAATAAAATAAATAAATTAATATGTATCAATTCACTTAAACAAGAATTAAAAATAGATAAAATGATCTTATTATTGAACGAAAAGTATATCATGTTTTAAATAAATCATTTCCTGGAACAAAATCATCATCAATTCTTATTATAGCTGATTTATCTTATGATCTATAAAATCTATTGAAATCAAATATTTATAAATTATGAAAAAATATTAATGATATTTATAAAGAATGGGAAAAATAAATAGAATAAAAAAATATGATTGATAATGCTTTGTATAGGAATAACTCAAGAATCTTCACGTTCCATGCAATTTCTTGAGAATTGATGAAACTCATGTGGTTTTATAAGCCTATATGTACATCCATTATGATAACACAATTTCTTCAAAGATTTATTATTGACATGCCTTGTCCAAGAGAAGGAATTTATATATCTAAATATAATTTGGATAGACATATAGATATTAACTACAGAAAATTAGGCATTGTGTGCTGACATAATTATAAAATCACATGACTCTTTTCTGGTTAACAGTGCAGGATGATACAATACTTTCCTCAAATATATCCTAATAATTAAAAATCATTAATTAATATAAGTAATTCAATTTATTTAATGTATGAATAATTTTTTATATATCTTACCATGTGGGGAAATTAGCCACATAATCAATAAAATGACTAAGCTCATCGAGAATATTAACCCCATAGGTCATAAATAAATTGAGTATCATATCCATAAAACAAATGTCATCATTTTTAGGATGTTTGAAATTTGGGATCCAAATATTCACCAACATTCCTTGACCCCCACCATGCATACATGATCAGAAATAAGTTTTCTATGATAGAAATAAGTTAGGTTTTTAAGAACAAAAAACCATTTATTATATCCATGCATCATATAATAGGTCATAAAACCAATTAAAATACACAATAACTCAAAAAAATTTAATCTTTTATTAATAAAAAATATAAAAACTCATACTCATAGAAAAATCATTAATAACTTTTCACTTAGAAGTCCTCTTGAATACTTATCATCATACAATATTTTATTCTCTAGAAACCATACTATAAGATTTCAACCAAAATATTTAGATATGAGATGCAATTATAGACTATTCTGATCATCATCATTGCCAAAAATCCATTATCTATACTATATCTTGTCCCATCCCCTCCACATGTCTCTCCCTCCTTTATTCTCAACCTCAATTGAAAACATGTCTTTGTCTCCATCGTTTCTTCTCCCATGCCTCACTGGTAATCCTCCTCAATTCACCCCTACATTCCCGAATCTCCTCCCACTACTGTATCAATGCATCCTCTCCCTCATCCCGATCACAACCTCTTGTCAAACCCTCTCCCTACTTCCCCCATCTAGATCTCCACCTATTCTCCAACACTCTCCCATTCTTCCCATATCTGTCCTGCATATGTATCACCTCCTCCTCCACCTTAGTCTCCAACTCCGCCTTTTCCTCCACATCCCTACCAATGCCTCCCTATCCCCCTTGCTACTTCTACATCCATGTAGGAGGAACCTGATAATCCATCAAGGTAAGTCTCAACTTACTATTTCAATAGATTTTTTTCTCATCCTCAATTGATTTACCTTTTCCATATTGTAATCTAAGAAACAACCCTTTTTAGAATCAACATGATCAATTTGTCAAGGCAACATCAAAATTCATGAGGATGAAGGAAGATCCATTCACTCAAATCCCTATAAATTCTCAAATGCAATTGCAATTAATGGATTCATTATTTCTCGAAAGGGGGCATTTCAACGATGAGGGCTGTCTCGCTTTGGATTCCAAATGATTTTAGGGGATGGTGGGGAATAAGATGACAACCTACCCCAACATACCCACTACATCCATGATAGAGAGACTCATGGGTATTCTCCAGGTTTGGCTTATGAAGGGCATAAATTTCATCATTCGAGATGCTCACACCAGCGATCCTTATGTGGTCATCAAAATGGAAAAGAAGGTTAGTCTTCCTTCTCATCTGATTTGATTTTATAGATTATTATAATGGAATCACATGCCATATAGAAGAACAAATGGTTAAAAGTTATTTGATCCATTAGAAACCTTTTCAGTTTTCTTCTCCCATGGAGGATCCTATTGATTCATATAATTCCCTAGAATTCATGGACATAACTGGATATTACCATGTCCCATCTTCTCCAGTACATGGCATGCGAAGGAAGATAAAGTCCTACATCCCCAACCAAATAGTTTCCTGGCACCCTAAAAGAAAAATTATAGGAATTAAAAAATTTATGATAGACATTACATTAAAATTAACTTATCCATGAATTACATTTTCGCTATTATTAAGATTGCTACATCTTTGAAGACTGACTTTCTTTGAAACTTGATCTGGGATCTCACTGTTTATGAAAAATTGGGCATCCAAGGTTAGTTCATGAATTATAATGGATTCATCTTTTATGATTAGAAACATCCATATCTAGGTTAGATCAAGATCAATGTGGTTGTTGGTTCCAAGGGAAATGAGGACCTTTATGTAGAATGAAATAGAAACATTTGATAGAAAAAGTGGTGATATTACACTCTTGTATACTTACACTTCGACATTGCACTTTGTTTAAACATACATGCACATTGTTTGGTGGCATACAATGTTTAAAAATACATTACACTCTTGTATAAAAATTTTATAAATACATAATGTTCCCTACACTTAAATAGAATATAGTATTGTATACATTACACTCCTGCCTACAAATTCATACATTACATTAGACTCATGTTTTGTATAATCAAGTCCACAAACCAATTTGTAAAATAATTCTCATTTTCATATCATCTTTACATTTTTTAGAATGTAATGAATGAGATTTTATTTAATGGTAGTGAAACATTAATTCATGTATTGTATGGTCACATAAATATGTTCATGTAGTTGGGGGTGAGTAATCTGTGTAGAGCATAATGAATTATCTATTTAAAGTGTAGAATATCAATGTCCTACATGCTTCTTCAACTAACTACTAGAAAGTGATAGGACTGACTACTGTAACATTTCCACATCATCCACCATTGATGGATTTCCAAGGTATTTTTCTAATACCGATTCAAGGTACATTACCTAACATCACAACGTAGATTTTATCAAAATAAACCTTGACCGACTACTAGAATACACATTTTCATTCTGAATGCAGATAACATTTTTTCATAAATTCATAGCATAATCATTTTAATTCCAGTAATTAAATGATTTTTCATGTTATTCCACACATGTCTGATCAATGTTGATTTTTTGATCATCACCACAATTTTTATTCCGAATGTAGGTAAACTTCGACTGACTAATGGAATGACACAATTCCCATAGATCATCACCCCAAGTAATATTCAATGATCAAACCGTTTTCTTCTTCCAATTTTCCCCCATTGTCATTTTATTCCTAGCTTTCATTTTGGATTGCGGGTAGTTTTTTTTATTTTTCCTTTTTCTATTATTTGAATCTGATTGTTCGATAAATATTTCAGTAGATTTAGAGGATATCACTATCCAATATAGAAAGATCACATATTCTATGCCTCTATAATGTGTTAATTTTATTAGAATGGTAATAAATTATTAGGTATGAATCTCTTCATATTTTTCTCCCTATAGATTTGGATTGAGATCATAAGGCTTTGGTTCATGTTTTCCCCAATCTTGAAGTGTTTTCATATAATTTTTATAGTTAATGGTTCAATTTGTCTATGATGGTCATTCTATATTTTCCAAATTAGTCCTCACACACATGAATGGGGTGGGTGGTTGTACCATTCTCTAGTATTTTATGATTATAGGGCCTGATTGTGATTTTTTGGAGCATAGAATGTGTTTCCAATGATTATATAATTTTTGAAAAATTATGAGAAGTGAGGAAAATGAATTAATGAATTTGATTCCTTAAATTTAAATTTTGTGCATAGGGGAATTTGTAGTTTTCAGGGGGTTTATATCGAGGATTAAAAAAATGATGAGAGTATATATAAGGTTTGAATGACTTTGGAAATAAGGAAACAAGGAGTTGCATGCCAATTACTTGATGAAATTTAAAGATTGACTTTTTAATATTTTTTTGGAAAGTGGGCCATTAAAAGACATGGGGATAAGGGGGAAAACATTAGTTTTTGTTCGACCAAGTGGGTTATAATTGACTTGGGTTATGGTGGATTCACTCGAATGTGTTGTGAGGAGGGAATATGAACTTAAATGGGAAATACTTTATTGAAGTATATTGGTTTGTGTCAGATATTGAGATTGTGATGTGTGAAACCTTGGGAATAGAATCTGATCAAACATTAGTAGGTTAACCTATCACCTGAATAATGAAATAGTTGATCCTATGTATTTGAAACTGATGATTTTCCTATGAGAATGTATAGATTAGAAGCACTTTTCTAAGGAAATAAAAATGTTTGTGATGTGTAATAACTTACTTATTATGGGATTATTATTAGAAGCATGTTCTAGGGAACACATTGGATTCCAGAGATGAATTGATAGGTATTTTATATTATATTTTTTTAATTCCCATCTTGATCTGCTTTCTATCATCTATTAGATATTGGATGATGAGGCTTTGAAGGCCATTTATCCCACTTTTTGTACGTGGTATGCAATAGTTATCTATTTCCAGCATTGTAGTCCCATATATTTAGGTAAACCTAACCGAGAAGTGATTTCTCCATGGCATTAACATTATGGATGTGTTTGGAAATAATGGTTGAAAAGTGGTTACAGTACTTTGGATTTTTTTGAAACCAATTTCTAAAAACTATTTATACTACTTATCGCCTACTTTTGTATAAGGTTACATTTCACATCCCTGGTTGAAAACTCATTATTTCACTTATAACTTATATAAGTGTTTTATAAGACTTGTGATAAGTGTTTCCAAATTTCTTATTGAAAATGTGCTTTTATGTGACTTATTTACATGGTTTCCTTAACGAATTTAACTATGAATTTTTTTTGAGATAGATCAAATCAATAGTTATTTTTTCAGAATTTTTATCTTCAATAATTGCAGTCAAACATAGAATAAATTTTTTCAGATTTTTTATTGAATTAGTGTTTCATGGAAATTTTTTAGTGGTCCTCTTCTATAATTGAAGTATAGGTTTTTTTTAAAAAACAGAGCAAACATCACTTGTATATTTTTTCAACTACTTACCACCAGTTATTTTTTTAAAATAATCAATACAAAATGGGACTTTTCAGAATTTGGTAATGGTTATATATTATACAATGTATATATTAATTCTTTTTTTAGTTGTTTATATTTAAATGGTATATTTTTTCTTATTTAAATTATGATAGGTTCATTCTACACCCCTGCATTCTCCCGACCTGATATATTTTGAATTTTTAAACATCTTGAGGATTGAATGTTTCTATTTGTTCACTATTCTATGATTTTGATTTTTCAATTCCTAATTACCTTTTAATAATTAAATGGAATATTTTTGATGTTTTAAATTATGAGAGGTACATTTTACACCACTGCATTCTCCCGACCTGATACATTTCGAAGATTTAAACATTTTAAGGTTTGAATGTTTTTCTTTCTTCACTATTTCAGGTATTTGATTTTTCAATTACCAATTAGAATTTTATTAATTCTGACATATATTATAGTTTCCTATGATATGAAATTTAGGTTATTAGGATATTTTACCTCAACATAATTTCTCACCTAGGTGTATAGATTCCCTTCATTTCCACTCCCCTACCCATTATACCCTCTCTCCGATTCCTCCCCCCACCATCGATTCTCCTCCCATGACCACATCTTCTCCCCACAACCACATCCTCCCCATCCCTATCATTTATTTCCCTATATCCCATCATCCCTTACTCTCATTATCCACCTCACTTTCACCGCCTCCGCCATCATCTCGATTCCTCACAACCATTCATTCCCACCTCCGCTATGCATCAATGCCCCCACTATGCATTTTTCAGCTCACTGAATTGCTATTTCTGTCTCCCCCTCTACCATATAGCCTCATGGTATCACCCCTACACATCCTTACCTCCACCATGGATCCTTTCCTCACCGCCTCATTTCCCCCACCTCCTCCAGGCACCCTCTCCTCACTAACTCCACCTCTGCCAGTGGGTATTTGTTTTTAAGGAATATGAATTTCTTTTTGTGCTGATATGGGACATATTTTTCTATCATACTCATCTCTAGTGGAATCTTAAACATTGAAAAAAAAATCAATTTTTCTATGTTTTGTTGATTGGCTAATATGTTCAGTTCGTATATTTCTACAAAACTCCCCATCCTACACAATCATTTTTTTGATTTTGAGATCATCTAATTTTGGTTTTCATCATTATAAAATTTTCATTATGAGGTTAAATTTCTTGAAAAATACATGGTGATTTTCCCACACTCAATGAAACAGTTAGCTTCAAATCACTTGATTTTCTTATGAAATGTTGTATATACTACTTTTACACTTCATTGCATGTTTTTAAAAGTGGTATTAAGAAAATATTTCGTAAATGGTTATTATCATGTATATATCATTCTCACTCATTTCCCCTTAATTTATTCTTACCCCCTATGAACCAGTAGAAGAAGTAAAAATATGTTTGGAAGGGTTTTATTGAATGACGATGATACTATTTCTTCAAACCTCCCTTCAATTTATACAGTTGTGGTTTTGATTTCCTATAATATCTACTTATATATGAACACTGTTTCAATAATATCTAATTTCCTCTAATCCAAAGACCCATATTCATCTCACAGAAGACAACATTTGATCTTTAACAGTTCAACTTCCTCGCATGCCATCTGATTTCTACCACAGCATAGAGATTCTTTGATTAAAGATCCTTAGCCACTCATCTAATCTTAATTTGGTAAGATTTATTGGTTTCAATTTATTGTCTTCTATATTTTCATATTTTACTTGGTTATGTTTTATTTGTTTTTAATTATTACATATTGTATAGTTTATTTTATTTCATACACATTTTCATTGGGTTTTACTGATTCAAACATTTACTCATTTTTCAATACCTTTCAGTAGTCCCCCTCGGATAGTAGAAGTAGTTATCAGAGTCGAGACCATATTTTTTTTGCTACTTTAATTCCTATTGTAATTTTAATGTTCATTATATAATGTAATAACGTGTCTGTGATTTTCACAGTTTCAATTTAAAATTTTATTATATGAAATTTCATGAATACCATTCTTATATACACCAATGATAACCTATTAATTTGTCTCTCTCTCTCCAGATCAAGACTTCACTGCATACTCAACCCTCATAGATCATGTAATTACCTATACATACCTCATACTCCACTTCATGGAATCCCCTGTATGTAGCCTTTATTAACTGTATACTGAGCCATGTGGACCCGACCATGTATTTACTTTCATGGATTGCATACTGCACATTATGAATTCCCATGTGAGTAGACAATATTCAGTGTATACTTGATCTTATTAATTTATTCATAACTTTTTTATACTCCCTTTAGTAAATTTCATGTAAAAGTGCATAATTGGTGTGAGATAATCATTTTTTAATACTAAATATAATTTTGAGCATTATTTTAAGTAGTCCAATTAAGTTAGTTTACTATTTTAATTATAACTCTAACCCTACTAATGAAATTTGTGTTATTCTTCTTTTTTATGATTCCATTTTAAATTTACAATATATCCTTATAAGGAATCATTGTCCAATTCATCCACTTGAAGGGTAATATAGACTACACATGAAGGACCAAAGAAATTGTGATGAAACTGGACCAGCAATGAAGATTGAATTACTAGTCTCAATATAGAAGTAAAAATTACTTTATTATCTTCCAAATATCGTGGGACAATTTAATGAGTCATGGATAAAAATTTTAGGGCCCAAATCTAATAACAAAGTGCCCAAATTATTCTATGAAGTTTAGCCCACCATTCTGTTCGGGAAATGAAACAAGCACACCAAAATTGACTTTTTTTCTGATCTAAACATCCATTCGAGCTGAGATTTTTTAGTGTGAAATAGGATATATAAGCATACAACTTTTCAGAAGCAAGTTTTGGGATTTTATGGCATATTCCTATTCCAAAAACCATTCTCATTTCATCCATCTAAAAAACATGGATAGAAATGGATAGTTTAACATTGTTTATTAAAACCGCTATAACATTGGATACATAAGTTAAAATGACACCGAATATTGTTTTTTTATATCACAAATCCATATATACAACTTTTAATAAGAGTATATCTTATGATTAGGATTTCCAAATTATCAAATTGTCGATGCAAGTGGAGGGGCAGATTTAGAATGCAAACAGTGCACCTCCTTGAGCTATAAATACAACCCCAACTTCTCCTTGAAAGGGTTTGGAATTTCAGAATAGAGGAGAATAAATTTACATGACCAAATCTTTGAAAAAATATTGGGATGACCTTCCATACTCAAGTTTTCACTTTATATACCCTTCCTCCTCTCTTTGATTTCATGTTCTTTTGTTTTCTTTTCATTTGTAATCGCATAAGTTGTTTTCAATTTCATTTCAATTTTAATGAATGTTTCTTCTTATTATTCTATTTTAAAAATAAAACCTCTATTCTTAAATATTAATGGTATTAAAATAGTTTAAATCAAGTTTAAATCCATTCTCTCCTTCTCTTTATCATTCAATATAAATTTCATATTTAACATTAACTTCACTGTTTTTGTGTGTATCAGGTGCACAAATATTTTATTATCCCTTTATTTTTCTTCTCTTATTAATTAATAATCATAAAAATAATAAAATATACTACTAATAATATTAATCAATTATTAAATCTTCCATTGGGGTGAGTTATAATTTAGGTATGTTAAGTGATTGAGGGTATTTTCTCGATGAATATTCATTAAATTAACATTGTTTATATTAAACATAAAATGTCATGGATTAATGACATATTTTTCTTAATGTATGGATTAAATGGATTATTGGAACCATAAATAAACTACCTTAAAAATGTAATGATTGATATTATAACCCTAAGTTAAGTTAAGGCTTGGATTAAATCCTTAACACTTAGAAATTCCAATAAATGTCATCTTGTGAAGTGGGTGTTAATTTAATGCAATATAAAGCAAAGATAAAGGTTATCATAAGCTTAACTCCCTAATAATTAACTCACACAAATATTTATAAATTTTTTAAATTTAACACCATCCATTAAATACTTCATTTAAGCTCTATAAAAACCCCCCAATCAAAATACAATCAATTAAAAACAATTGACTATTAAAAAGTTTCATCACTGAGGATTCGACCCGAGTACTGCTATACATATTAGAAGAGCACTGGAGCCTTGAACGGTCGATAGGAGACAATTGGAAACACTTAAAATGGAGTTTTTTCTAGGTATGTTTCATTAAGTAGTCATTAGTTTTTTGTTATTGTAAAAAAACAAAATTTAAAAAAATTGAAAAAAAAGAAAAAGAAAAACCCATCTTTCTCTTTCTTTCCAAAATCTCTCTGAATGACCCATAGCTTATAAAATACTACATTAGATTTGTTTAACCCTAAAATAGAGAGAACTATTCACCAACTTAAGAGAAATATAATAGATAATAAAATCATTCAAGAACTAGTCCTTTTACAACCAATTGAATTAGATATGGCTAATCCTAGGGAACAAACACTTAAAGAACTTGCTTCCCTTGATATGAATTACCAACCCCTTGGCATTAAATATCCAAAAAAAGAGGCTGAATTCAAACACAAATTGGGTTTGATTCATCTTCTTCCTCGTTTCCACGAGCTATCCGGTGAGGATACACATCTTCATCTTAAAGAGTTCCAAGTGGTGTGCTCAAGCACGAAGCCTCAAGGGGTTTCTGAGGATCAAATCAATTCCAAGCATTCCCTTTATCCCTAGTTGATACTGCCAAGTCATGGACCTACTACCTTCCTTCTGATTCCATAACCAAATGGAATGAGATGAATTGAATTTTCTTAGAAAAATTCTTTCCTTCTTCTCATACTACTTCTATCCAAAAGAAAATAAGTGGTATCCAAAAATTCCAAAATGAGTCACTCCATGAATACTTGAAGAGGTTTAAAAAGCTTGTGGAAACCTGACCACACCACCAAATACCTAACCAAATCTTGATCCAATACTTCCATGAGGGGTTATTGGATATGGAGATAACTCTCATTGATGCCACAAGGGGTGGTGCTCTTGTTGATAAAACTCACGTAGCTTCAAGAGATCTCATAAGAAACATGGTTGAAAATACACAACAATTCCATAATTGAGCACATGACCAATTAAAAAAGTACAAGAGAATCAATCTATAGATCCCAACAAGATGACTGAGTGGATGAGTGAACTTACAGGTCTTGTGAGACAACTAGTAGTGGCTGCCAAAGCCCCAACCTCATCTTCTCCATAATATCTATTCCGTGGACCTATCAAGAACTGTGGAATCTGTAGCTCCCCATATCATCTAACTACACATGTCCAAACTTCAAGAGTATCCATATAATTTATCCAGACCAATAGAGATCAATGCAGTATATGATCAGAGGAACACCAACCCTCAATAACCAGGTTAGTTCATTATAAACCTCAACCAACCCCACTCTGATACCTTCTCTTATACCTTCAACCAAGGCTTGAGGTATGGTAATCCCATTTCTCATCCCCCTCAATTCCCTCTTCAAAACACAAATCAATGCCAATATTGTCAAGGTGGTGGTAACTTCCATCAACCTTATCCTTTCATTCCTTAACATCAAGGGAACAATACTCCTCATGGATTCCATTATCCTAGTGAGCCTTCCCAATTCCCAAAAAAAAAAAATTTCTTTCCCAAGAACCAAAATCAAGGCAATCCCAATCCGGGACATGCCTCTTCTTCCAAGAAACCATGGGAAAGTGTAGTGTAATATCTTACATCCTTCATTAATTTCAGTCTTAAAATATATTGAAACCCAAATTGGTCAACTTGCATCCCACCTGAGCTAGAAACAACAATCAAAATCTTCCCAACTCCCAGCTCAACCATTACCCAACCCCAAGGGCAATGTAAGTGAAATTTCAGTTAGATCAAGAAAGAAAATTTCTATGCCTCATGATGAGTCCTTAAAATCCCCTTTAAATGTTGACCTAGAAAATGAAAAGAAAAATAAATTAGAAATGGAACCTTAAGACATTCCATCACTTCTATTCCACTTAGGAATCCAATTCCTTTTTGTCAAGCCGTTTCAAAGCCAAGGAATTCCTTTGATCCTGATCCTGAAATTCTTGACATGTATAGACATGTTGAAGTCAACAATACCCTATTATATGCCATAAAACAAATCCCTAAGTATGATAAGTTTCTTAATGAATTGTGCACCCATAATAGACAACTTAGGACCTTCGAAAATGTTTCCACCCAGACATCTATTCCCATAAAGTGGAAAGACCTAGGGACCTTTATGGTTCCATGCCAAATTAGAAGTTCCAACTTTGATGATGCACTCATAGACCTAGGATCATCAATTAATTTCATACCCAAATCCATATTCTCCAACCTTGGTATAGGTCCCTTACATCCAATGAGTGTTGTCATTCAATTGGCCAATCGAAGCACTACCAATTCTGGGGGAATAATCGAGGATGTCCTAGTTCATGTCAATGAAATTATATCCCAAGCTGATTTCTATGTCCTTGACATGGAAGCTAAGACAAAATCTTCTCGATCTACCCTAATTCTATGAAGACCATTCCTAATGATAGTGAGGACCAAGATTGATGTCTATTCAAGCATCTTATCCATGGAATTTTGTGACCAAATGGTCAAGTTCAACATTTTCCAAGCCATGTGATACCCATATGAGGATCACTCTGCATTCTCAATCCATGATTCTTAGCACACTTCTAAGAGTCAATTGAACCCCATTCCTTCATGTTGATCATGTTCTAATGAGATAGGATCATGTGAAATATTCACCATGATTAACCAAGTTATAAATGGTGAAGTTGATGTGGACCTCTCATTCATAGACTCTATCAATCTAGAGAATCTTGAATACTCTCTTGAATCCCACATCAACTATAATCTCTACTGATCAACCTTGTAAATTATTAAGGAAAATGAATTAAAACCAACTGATGTCCCTTACTCCATTCCTGATTTTTCTAAACCACAAATGAAAGAAGACAATGATCTGAAAACTCTTCCTAAACATATGAAATATGCATTCCTTTTCCATGATCACTCTTATCCTATCATTATCTCCTCTTCACTTATTGAAACTGATGAGTACAAACTTGTTCTGCTATTAAAGGAAAACAAAAAGGCCTTAGGAACTAGATGATGACCCATGAATCAACCCTGCCCTTTGTATGCATCACATCCATCTTGAGGAATCATCCAAACCAATTAGACAACCATAAAGAAGCCTCAATCCACTCATACTTGAGGTAGTTAGGGAAGAGATCACCATGATTCTTCAAGATGGTATTATCTACCCAATTTCTAATAGTGAATGGGTTAGTCTAATTCAAGTTGTACATAAGAAGGGTGGGATAATTATTTTCCCAAATGAACACGGGGAGGTAGTCACAAATTGATTGAAGAAAAAATGATGTGTGCGCACTGACTATAGGAAATTTAATGTTGATACAAGAAAAGATCACCACCCTCTTCTATTCCTTGATAAAATGATAGAATGATTAGATGAAAAGTCACACTATTACTTTCTTAATGGATACAACAGCTATTTTCAAATCCCTATCGCATATTAGGACTAATAAAAGGATAATTTCAATTTCCCCTTTAGAACATATTAATATAGAAGAATTCATTTTGGCCTTTTCAATGATCCTACAACATTCTAGTGGTGTATGACGAGTACATCTTCTAAATTAATTGAACACTGAATGGATGTCTTCATGGATGAATTTACCATTTATGGTGAGTTATTTTAATCTTGATTGAATTCACTCTCTCTATTCCTTCAAAAGTGAATCAAGTGTAAACTTGTGTTAAATTTTAAAAAATGTCACTTCATGGTTGAAAATGCGATTGTTATAGGGAAAATAGTTTCAAAAGAGGGTATTGAAGTTGATCCTGCCAAAATTGAAGTGATCCAATCACTTCCTTAACCCACCTCTGTTCGAGACATCCATTAATTCCTTAGAGATGTTGGTTTCTACCAGTGATTCATCCATAAATTTAGTAGGATTTCCCTCCCACTCACTCAGTCACTCCAAAATGTTGTCACTTTCCATTTCAATGAGGTTTGTAAGAGATCCTTCATTGAACTCAAAACTGATCTTACATCTTCCCCAATAATCCAACCCCCAAATTGGTCCTTACCCTTTGAGTTGATGTATGATGCTTCTGATAGAGCTATTGTGTCTGTTCTTGGTCAAATAATAGAAAAAATTCACCATTTCATCTATTATGCCTCAAAAACAATAGATGAAACTAAATCTAAATACACTATAACTAAAAATGAACTTTTAGAAGTGGTTTTGACTTAGATAAAATTTATACCTATCTATTTGGTGCCAAAATCATCACTTCACATACCATTCTTCTATAAAGTTCTTACTCAAGAAAAGTGATTCCAAACCAAGGATAATAAGGTGGATCATAATGCTCTAAGAGTTTGACCTTGAAATAAATGATAGACCAGGAAAATAAAACCCTATGGCTAATCACCATAGTAGAATTTCTAGTTCTTCTCATTTAGAAATAATTGATCCTGAATTACCCATTAAGCACCTTTCATCTCTCACTCCAAAGTTACCATGGTATACCCCAATTGTAAATTACTTGGTTTCTGGGGTTTTTAGTTAATTTTTTTCAAAAGAACCAAAAATGAAGTTGAAAAGTGATTAAAAACACTTTTTTTTGGGAATATAATAATCTTTGGAAAATTGGGGCTGAAATGGTAATTAAGAGATGTGTTGATGAATATAAACATTCCTCCATATTAGAATTCTTCCACTCACTTCCTAGTGGGGGCCACTTCGGACCACAAAGGACCCCCTAAAAGGCCCTAGATTATAGATTCTTCTGGAATTCACTATTTAAGGAATCAAATGAGTTTTTTCAATCATGTCCCACTTGCCAAAAGTTTTTCACAATTTCCAAAAGAAATGAAATTTCCCAAAAGCCTTTAATTTTCTGTGATATCTTCAATTTTTGGGGCATCAATTTCATGGGACCATCCCCCTTCCAATGGATTATCATACATTCTTCTTATGGTCAATTATGTTTCTAGGTGGGTAGAGGCCAAACCCATTATAAATAATGATTCACATACTATTAGTGAGTTTCTAAAAATCCATATATTTCACAGATTTGGAACAACCTGTGCCTTGATAAGTGACTTAGGAACCCATTTTTGTAATAGAACCATGGAATATCTTTTAAAAAATAATGGTGTTGTAGATAAAACTTCAACTTCATATCACCCCCAAATAAATGGAATGGCTGAACTTTCTAATAGAGAAGTATAAAGAGTGTTTGATAGAATTGTTAAACCCACTATAAAATACTGTCCTAAGAGAATTGGTGAAGCCCTTTGGGATTATCGAACTGTCGATAAAACACCCATTGTGATGTATCCTTTTAGGCTAGTTTCTGGTAAATCATGTCATTTTCCAGTTTAAATCCAACATAAGTCATTTTGGGTTGTGAAAAATTTTAATTTTGATTGTGAAAAATCGGGTGAAGAAAGATTATTGTAGTTGATTGAATTGGAAGAGCTTTGACTTGATTCCTATGATAATTCCAATCTGTACAAAGAAAAAGCTAAGTTACTCCATGAAAAATATATCCCAAGAATGGTATTCTATGAAGGTGAAAAGGTATTTCTCTTCAACTCTCAATTTCAGCTTCACCCATGTAAGCTTTATTCTTATTGGGAAGGTCCTTTTATTGTTTCTCATGTTTACCCATTTGGTGGAGTGTAAGTACAAGACCCATCTTCCAAAAAGGTTATTCACGGTTAACAGACATCGGTTAAAGAATTAACATGAGAGTAAACACATCCAAAGAACCACCTTGACTTCCACCAACCCACCACCAGATGGAGATAACGACTCTCCAAATCTAAACCAGGGAGCACCTCTTTCCCTTTACATCATTCTTTCTCTCTTCTTACTCCTTCTCCATCTATCACTTTTTTTCTTCTTCCTATCTTTTTCATTTATTTACCACTTTCATCATAAAACTATTTTTTCTTTTTCTCTTTCTATTTTGTGTGGGTCTGTATTTTAAACACACTAAAAAAATAAAAAAAAACTAAAAAAATGAAGAAAAAGTAAAAAGAGTCATACTTACTCACCATCTAGTATTAAAATTTTGTCTAACCATTTTGGGGAGTCAAAAGACATGTTTTCATCTATTTTTTTTATTTTCATCATAAATTTGGATAAATAATCTTGTGTCAAAAGAAAAAAAATTCAATGCTCAGTTTTAGATTTGGAAAATGATTCTTTCCCAACCACGAGGAACAACATTATCTTTCATTCCAAGGCCACCTATGGACATCTATTTGACATGTTCTTTTTTATCCCTATTGCGAGTCTTTAGTTTGTGGACCTTCGAGCTGAATTTAATACATTTTTGTGCATTAATATGATAGAGTAATTTTCTGAAACTCATGATAATCACAATAGCCAAATAGACTCTCATTACCCTTAAATTAATCCTACTTTTGAAAGCCCATCTCAGCCAATGAAAAACTTTTCATTGATAGCCACATTACAATCCCAATAACTTATCCTACCCAACATCTACATGGATTTAAATTTCATTATTTATTGAAATTTATGTATAGGGGGAATGGATTTCATTTTGGGTTCCCTTTTATTGATTTTCAACATGTTATCATATGCTTAAGGTAAATTATACATTTTAGTGTGAGGATATGTTTTCATTTAGTGAGTTCTAGGGATGTATATATGTTTATGACATATTGTACAAATATTATTGAAAAGTGTTCAAAAAAATAAAAATAAAAATAAAAATGAATCATAAAAAATGGGTTGTGTCTTGGGTGGTTCAAAGACCACTCTTCCTATATCGTTGATATTGTTATAAATATTACAATTAGTGTCATGAAGAGATAAAACATGGATTAGTATATGATTGTGATATTTGTTTCAAGGTCAAATTTCAAAAAATTTAAAAGAAAAAGAAAAAAAATAGAAAAAATAGACCACTTATGTCATTGGGAGATATTTTGTGTTTGTAAATATTCCATATTCTCATTACCTTTAAATTTCCTTCCTATTTTGTGTCTTTATTCACACAATCATGCCATTATAAATATGTGTTTCCATTTTCATCCATGTATTATTTCAAAACAAATTGTGCATTATTTTACCCATTTTGGTGTTTCAATCCTCTTTATACTCTTTTGAATACTATATTCTTACAGTCCCATAGCCACAAAAAAACCCTTCAAAAGATCTCTTGATTCTTGTAGACTTTAGGATAGGGAATGGAAGCTGAGATATCTTTCAAAATATATTATTTTAACTTTTGGTTGGTGAAAGAGTTAACCTCCATAAATAAATTTTATCATCTTGGGAGGATTATGTTTAGAGTGCCCGCATTTTCCATTTCAAAATTTGAGCATGAAAAATGAATTGTTTTTGGAAAATTTTTTCTGTAACAATTTGTGGTGGAATTCAATATGGAAGAGTGAAATTATCTAAACCTCCCCATGATGGGGGAAAACCAAATTTTAATATTTGTTGGCGAGTGAGAATGATTTTTTTATGTTTTTATATTTGTTGCACATGAGGAAATGCACAAGACTAAGTGTGTGTGTGTGTGTGGGGGGGGGGGGGGGGTTGATGCTAATCATTTATTTATAACTTTTTTTATACTCCATATATTAAATTTCATGTAAAAGTTCATAATTGGTGTGATATACTCATGTTTTAGTACTAAATATAATTTTTGACCATTATTTGAAGTATTCCAATTATGTTAGTTTAATATTTTAATTATAAAACTCACCCTGATAATCCAATTTGTGTGGTTATTGTTTTTTTAAGATTCCTTATTCCATTTAAAACATATCCTTAAAAGGAATCATTAGCCAATTCTTCCATTTGAAGGGTCATATAGACAACACAAGAAGGTCCAATTAATTTGTGATGAAACTAGACCATATATGAAGATTGAATTACTAGGATCAATCCAGAAATAAAAATTAATTTGTTATAATCCAAAGCTAGGGGACAATGAAATGAGTCATGGCTAAAAATTTCAGATCCCAACTCCAATAAAAAGGGGCCTAGATGATTCTTTGAAATCCAGCCCACCATTTTGTATGCAAAATGAAATCAGCACTCCAAAATTGAATTTTTTCCTGATCGAAAGATAAATTATATCTGAGATTTTTCATTATAAAAGAGTAGATATAGGTTTCTAACTTTTTAGAATAAAATGTTCATATTTGAGGGTATCTTTTTATTCAAAAACCCATTAACATTTCGTCCATTGAAAAAACATGGATAGAAATGGACAATTTAACATTATTTATTAAAACTGCCATAACTTTGGATCCATAATTCCAAATGACACCAAAGTTTTAGGTTTAATAGTAAACATCCATATATATAACTTTTAAGAAGAGTATATCTTAATATTAGGCTGTTTGAATTATCAAATTGGTGATGCAAGTGGAGGGGCAGATTTGGAATGCAAACAATCCACCTCCTTGGTCTATAAATACAACACCCTCTTCTCCTTGCAAGGGGATGGGATTTAAGAAGAGAGGAGTAAAAATTGGCATGACCACAGATTTTCCAAAGACTTGGTAGGACCTTCCATACTCAAGTTTTAACTTTAGAGACCCTTCCTCCTCTCTTTTCTTTCATGTTCTTTTGTTTTCTTTTTTATTTTTAATCGCATAAGTTGTTTTCAATTTCATTTAAATTTTAATGAAATTTTCTTCTTATTATTATCTTTTAATCATAAACCCTATGTTCTTAAATATTAATGGTCTTAAAATATTTTAAATCACATTTAAACCCCTTCACTCATTCTATTTCTCATTCAATCTATATTTCATATTTAACATTAACTTCACCGTTTTTGTTTGTGTTCGGTGCACTACTATCTTGTTATCTGTTTATTTTTATTCTCTTATTAATTCATCATCATAAACATAATAAACAAGATTATTAATCATCTTAATTTCTGAGTAAATCTTCCATTGGGGTGATTTATAATTTAGGGATGTTAAGTGATTTGGGGGTATTTTCTTGATGAATATTTTTAAATTAACATTGTGTATGTTAAATTTAAAATGTCATGGATTAATGACACATTTTGCTTAACGTTTGGATTATATGGATTATCGGAACCATAAATACACTAACATAAACACGTATCAATTGATATTAGAACCCTAAATTAAGTTAATAATTGTATTAATGCATTAACACTTAGGAATTCCAATCAATGTCATCTTGTCAAGTGGGTGTTAATTTAATGCAATATAAAGAAAAGCTCAAGGATATCACAAGCTTAACTCCCTAATAATGAACTCACCCTAATATTTACAAATTTTTTAAATCAAACACCAACCATTAATCACTTTATTTAATCTCTAAAAAAATCCCCCCAATAAAAATACAATAAATTAAAAACAATCGACTATTAAAAAGTATCATCACCGAGGATTTGACCCGAGTGCTGCTATACACATTAACAGAGCACCAGAACCTTGAACACTCGATAAGAGAAAATCATCTGCACATAAATACTCAACCTTGTGGACACTGTATTTCCCTTGATGGATTTAACACTACACTTTACTAACTAAACATCACATACCCACCACAAAGTTCCTACTTTTCGAACTCACTTTTCATACTACCTTCCTTCTTCAAAAACATCCTCACAAAATTATCCAGCAAGATATTCCATTGTGGATGGATCTACTATAGGATATCTTACCATCTAACCTCCTAATGTCTCTTTTAATTTTTCATCCATTTATAATGATATGAATAGTGGTGTATCTATAGAAAACCCCCCTCAAATATCTTACTCAGAATTAAAATTAAAATTCAACCATTCACAAAATAACATCTATGGAACTCAAATAATTTCTGTCTCATAACCACATATTATCCTATTGGATGAATACTCTACTACTTGACCACATAATTCATTTAATGTCCATTATTTCCATGAACTTCATTCATGAAATATCCATTGTATATCTCCATTCTAACTATGTACTACCTTCAATATCACTCTGAGGTATTCCATAACATTCAAATAAAAAATTTGGTCCTCAAGTCACCAATTAGATCCTTGATATATATATAGCTTACAATATCTCATGCTTCAATACAGAACCTTACATGGATTATGTTTTTTTACACATTTATTCACATGTGTTTTTACTACATTAAAGGGTTTTTGAACTCTAGTATAATTTTTTTTAATTTATTAACTTGTCTTCATTTTTTTTGATTATCCCATCGGTCTTTTCATATTCATCTTCCCAATAGGTTTTCTTTTAAATATATTATTTCTATATAAAATCTATGTGTATGTTACCACTTTTCATATTTGAAAAATTATTTTAAGCATATATCTCCTTTTGAACATGTTTTTGATAGACAGATAAAAATCGTCGATAATAGGGGGTTTGCAGGTCATCACTTGTCAACCACAACCTCCTTCAACACTCAACACATATTTTGGGCATCCACGTTTCTCAGAAGGAGACATCACAAGCACCATAACTTGCACTACAGGTGTGTTCAATCCCATTTTGACCTTCTAAACTCTATATAGTGCAACTTATAGACCACAACTTCCATTGTTCCTGTTTTGGGCTCAACCATGCTACACAAGAGAACCGAATGTTCAATATGTGGACCACTACAGTGTGGTCCCCATCTAGATACCTATTTTGGTAATATTAACAACAACACACCCTTTTCCATGGGTGTGTCCATTCCTCTGGCTTCTTCTCCATCTTCACCACAACCACCTATAGGCCATGGCCTTGCTCGTGTTGGGAAATATTCAACACATAATCACTATTTGAATATATTACATCATACAATTTATCCCAGAGTGTTGTATCTCAATGATTTTTTAAAATATTGTCTTTAATGTAATTAATTTACCACTATATTGTATTCATTAAAATTTATTTATTGAAATGTATAGAAAATTCATCATTTTATTTTATGTCCCATGTCAATTTCAATTAAAATTTATTGCATTCACCATTTACTCAAAAAACAGTCTCCTACAAAATTATTCTACTGTTCCATTTTCTATATCATTTGATTGGTGTATTTAATTTGATAAATATTTAAAATATTTCAACAAGAGACATAAATCACTTGAAAACTATTTCTCTTCTTAAGTGACAAGTGCTGTGCACACATTTTAATAACTGTTCTCTAACACAACCTTCATATGATGTCCGTTCTACTCCATTTACCTAATTTTTTTAGCCCGTGATTGGTAGTAATACATCATACATTACCGCTCTTATCAACCATATTTTTATGTGGTGATCTTCTTCGGATTTGATCTACATCTCTCTATCTATCATGTTTTATTCTTTAGTTGTAGTTTATTTCTTCCCCTTTTCAAACCTCATTTATATTATTTCCACCTCAATGTTATGTTACATTCAATTCATATTACTTTGTATTTTTATATGGATTTTTTCCTCTATATTTTGGTTCATTTCAAGTTTTTATTATGATACATTTTCATTATACAATTAATTAAACTGATGACTATTACTAATCCACACACACATGCACTAATCCCAGAATACAAAATATATAAATCACATTATTTTCTCACTTTAAATTCATTATCTATACTATAGATCATGACATCAAGGACACATGTCTCTTCATATATCTACCATTTATGTTTCCACAATCACATTATTTTTCTTTCTATACTACATTAGTATAAAGATTTTAGTAACTAAAAATTATGAGCATGTGTGTGTTAATTTGTAATTAAAATGATTATTCCATGAAAATGCATGGGTTATGTACTAGTTCCTAAAATATATTGATTTGTGACATCCATTGAAAACATATACAAGTTGTTTGAATCTTTATTTTTTAATAGATTTTTTTTTTATTTTTAAAAATCCATCTAATGTGTCAAAAAAAATCTTATCCTTATTGTTATGGTATTGTACATATTTCATAAAAAAGATATTCCCTTTGAATTAACACACACAAAAAATCAATGTAAAATTACTGGAGAATGAATAAAAATATAATTTCAATAAAAAATAAATATGTAGAATCATCTAATAATAGTGAATTATGTAGTAAAAAAGGGCACACACATAAAATTAAAATCAACAAATCAAATCATGGAAATTAAAAACATCGACTTTTGTTCATTGAGTAATAAATGTTATATTTTACAATCAGATCATTTCAATTAAAAACATCGCATTCTGAATAAGAAAAAATATTTCACAAAAATATTAGATGGGAATAGCATGACTATAATTTTCAAAATATTTAATAAATTAAGTCACAACCATGGACATCGCCTTTTTGTTACATGCATCGGATAAATCATAGTGTATTCATGTTTTATATAAAACAATATATTTTTTTTCATACTTTTTATTTTTTTCTGTAAATATTTAATTTGTTCCCTAAATAATTATCAATTTTTAATTTACTCATATTCTACCCCTTTTCATTTTTCTATTCTAAATTTAAATATATGACATGTTAAATGATTTGAAATAAATTATATAAATGAATTGTATCTAATTTTTAATTAATCTATAAATGAATCCCCTTGGTAAATTAATTTTTTAATAGTATCCCCAAGGATATTATATTATAATATAATTGTTTAATAGAAATCTATATATGGGAAGACACAATTTTAGTTAGTTATTCCATATGGCTTGAGATTCAAAAATGAGTTAGGCATTGTTGAAACCCATATTGAATAATTGATTTTAATGAAAAAAACAAATGTATAATGCCTAAAAATAATTTTTGTGGTTGAAAACCAAGTAGGGGTAATGTTTTATAAGGTTATGTTTTTTTCAAGGAATGAAATTTTGGTTTCATAGATCAATTTATATTTTTAAAAAATTTCTTTTAAGAAGAAATTTATATTTATTTTGAGATTAAAAGAAAAATTGAAACATAAAATTTTCATTAATTATTAAAATAGTAATAAAAACAAGAATTGTAATTTATTTTGTGAATATGAAATGTAATGAATTCTTATATTAGAATAATATTAGAATCACTACAGATATATGATTTTTAACAACTATAAAAGTAATTACAGAAAAGAAAATCTTATTGAAAATAATTTACAGAGATATTTTAATATGTATCCACACCATAACTCAAACAAGTTTTGTGAATTATTTATATATGTTATATATATATATATATTTGTGTTTGTATGTTATATTATCATTTTATATGTTATGTTCACTTTATAGTTATTATGATCATTCATTATTCACATTATATATATTCTTTAAAAAATATAATGTATAGAAAATATGATCAATTTATATTCATTGAAGTACATTTTTACGGTATAATCAATAAAATACATAAATACTCCAGTGTGCATAAATTTTTCAATGCCATAACCTAGTTTAATAGAATCAAAAGATCTTAACATACATAAAAGTACATAAAATTTTCCATTCCAACAAAATAAAACAATATAAAACATATATAGAAATATTATATAACAAGAATATCTAAAGTACATTTAAAAAATTATTTATCAATGCATATAAATATAAGTCATGAAAATAACAACATATAGAATACCAATCATTGATATATTGAAATTTGTTTCAACATAACAAATTTAACATATTATCTATAATCTGTATATTATTTTTATAAATTATTTTTAGAACCAAGGCCTTTCATAGATGGAAATGGAGTCTTGTTTGTGTTTGTTGTCAATCCATACCGTGTTGATCAGGGTGTTTTTAAATAATGTTATCTTATGGTATAAGATAAAATAAGTGTCAAAGACAATGTCATTCCCCATTGTTTTCAAAATTGTTGGGTCAAAAATTTGGAGAATGTAGAAAAGTGTTTTTGGAAAATGTTGTTACATGAATGGTTGAAGGAGTATCTTATAGTTTCATACAAGGTTGTTTCAGGACCATTTCATAAAAATATGGAAAATGAAGGAATCACATGAAAGGTGAGTTTCTGCATGAAATAAAGCATACACAACATAATGTTTCAAACATAAAGAAAACCACATAGAAGAATATTTCAAACCAAATATGTCATCAAACTAGAGTTGAGTTAAAATTATGTTTTGAGATACACTCTTGAAAATATATAAAATTCATGAGGTGTGCAAAAATGACGAGATTGATCAAAAGAAACTTACGTGTAAATTTTTTTATCAATTTCAGATTTACATGCATGATGGTTTATGTGAAAGGAATATGTGTTCATGGAATTATAAGTATATAAATATGTAGCTAACCCATTGAATACATATAACTTTTTTACAATGAAAATACTATGTTCACTCCCATGTGTATGTGTTACGCTCAATAGATTTACAATAATAAAATATTCCATGAATAATGTTCCAGGTTTCAATAAAGACGAAGTGAAACTCATGGTGCATTTTCATGAAAAAGAAATGATTGCACAAAAGACACATTTTTTGAAAATCCTAAAACTTGTGTGAAATAATTGGTATTTCAAACCAGATATGAGTTGATCTTGTTTCAGGTTTTGAATATTCTGTTTGTTTTATTAGTTAATTCAAGGGAATTAATTCAGGAATTCAATGCATGTAGTGTATCATTCTAGGAAAGTACAAATATTATAATTCTAAACTAATGAAGTTACCTTTATGTTGATAAACATTGTAAGGATTATACTAGAGTAGTGTGATTTGGGGAGTACATAGATGTGCTCTGAGTCATGAAGTGCGCAATCCCTAAAATATTGTAAATGTATTGTGCTCGTCAAAGAGTTACAAAGTATGAACTCTTGTATTACATAACTAGTGAATATTATTGGATTTAGGTATGACCGAAACACTTTTTGAATATGATCCTTGGACTATCATATAGTGGTGAACCTAGTTAAACTATTATGTTGTCTCACTGAATGTGAATGATTTAATAACTACACATTACCATTTGATAGTTTTCACATGTTCCTACCAATGTGTAAACAAGATCATTATCTATTTAAGAAAATGACGACACTCTGATTCACCCCTCCACTCTCAGGGTATTCTAAGGTCCTTCATGTGGTATCAGAGCCTATAAGTTACTAAAGTAATATCTATCTACTTGTGTTATCGTGGTGAATTTAGTAAATATTATGGAAGTCAATTTCATTGATGGTAGAAATATCCTGAGGATTAATAAGATGAGATATCATATAAAATCTATTGGAATGGATGTTATTTTCACAAAAATTAAGGGGATTCATGTTGCTGATGCAACAAGACAATTTATGACTGATTCAAACAGAAAAATGCTTGATGTAGATACCGAAGTATAAAATTCCCTCACATCCACTCATTCTGATCAATTCTATATACATTTAATGAGTTGTACATTTTACATGTCTATTTTGGAATATCCTGAAAATATTTATGGAGGTGATAACAATGTGATGGATGTGAAACTCAATAATTTTCACAATCAGTTCGATTATCTAAAAATGAGATAAGGTGAAAATCCTAATAGTTTTTTAATCACAAAAATTTGGTTATTGGTTCTATTTATGGACTGGGAGAAGAAATTAAGGACATTGATATTGTGGATAAAATCTTAATAATGCTTTCACATCCATATAATCCAAAAGTGTCATCCTTTGAGGAATAAGATCTTTCTAAACATTATTTGGATGATATACTAGGTATCCTGGTGGAATATGAATTGAGGGTTAAATCAGAAGATGCAACAGGTCATGTAAGAAAATAAATGGAATTCAAGGACATAGAAAAAATAAAGATTTATAGATATTATGTTAATAGAGTTAATAATGAGTATAAACTTATTTCTAATTTTTCTATGAAATTCAATAGATGAAAAGGAAAAATGAAGGAAAACTAGATTTGGCCTATTATTGTTATTGTAGAGTTAGACATATTGCCTCTTAGTTCTCAAGGACATTTTTTGATGAATAATTTGAAGATGTAAATATGCAGAATCCTTCGAAATGGTTTCCCAGAAAAGACGACTTCAAATCTAGAACTATGTTACAGAGAAAGAGTCTTGTCTCTAAATTATATGATGAATATGATTAGTTTTTTGAGGATAAAGAACCATAATTTAAATCTAGAACCCATACATCCATTTTGGTGACTGTTGTAAAGAATAAACCATCAAAAGATAATGCTATAGATAATATGTGGACTCCTAATTCTGATTTCATGTTGGAAAATGAATATGATCTTGGAAAGTTTGAGAATCAATGAAATACACAAAAAAAGTACAAATCATGTATGGAAGATTCCTCAGAATATATTGATCAACTTGAAGCTGATATTGATCGACTAGAAAAAGTCATAAAATAGCTTTCAAAATCATTTGAAAGATCACTATATGTGGTATAATTGATGATTTGTAGTGATGAACAATCCTAGGTTATCAATGACCATACATCTAGACTAGAGGAGGAGTACAAGATAGTTGAGGGTATTCAAGAAGATGTTTCTATTCTAAGAAGTAAACCTGAAACTGAGTTAAATTCATGAGAAAGTGATAAGAAATTATAGTTTGGAATATTCTTAGTTTTTGATCTATTAGAAAGATCCACGAATGGATATAAAGGATTAAATAAGTCATTGAACGATGAAGGATCTAAATTTATTTGAAAAAGTGGAATTGGATGTGATGCTGAATCATCAATGGATGGAAACAAGATGATCCAAAATAAAGGGAAGTAAATACATGAAAAAATCATAAAGAAATGCCTTGATTTAACACATAAATAATCAAATAAAATCATGTGGATAGATGTAAATTAACCCATATTACCATGAAATGATCATTGATGAAATTATTTTATGAGATAAGGTTACATGGGGTGTCATGGAAATGAGTAGACATTTCCTCTTATGAAATTTTAATTTTTTGCCTATCTAGGCCATACCATGTCATATTTTGAATTGGAAATGAGATATTTAAATGGATACGCACTTTAAAGTCAACAAAGGAGGATGAGATCATATCCTTCATCATATATAAGTAATTTTTTATGGATATTGTTTTCATTGTTCTAAAAATGGAAACAAAGATATTCATTGCAGGAATAAGAAGTATGAGAAAATTTATTATAAAACTTAGACAAAAGTAAATACTCTCCAACAAAGAGAAGTTACTCTGGTAAATAGAGTTTATCCCCTAGAAGAGGAATATGAGTTTGAAGATCCCATTCATACTAGAATGAGAGTGCAAAGGCATTATTTTCCTTCCACCCAATCAAGTATCTCATGAAAGGAAATGAAATTGAAAAACTAATCTTTGTAAAAATAACTATCAATGTTAAGTGGAATTATAGTATCTAGATTCTTAATAGTGTGTGGTCATCCCATATGATGGGTAATTCTAATTTATTGAATAATGTTTATAAAAGGGTTGATGGAATAGTAAGGTTTGGAAATGATGGTTCATTGAAGATCAAACGCAGTGGATGTTAGATCTGGAAAATGATGAGCTTAATAAATGTAAAGTTTTCTATATGGATGTGTTGTGTCACAATCTCCTAACTATGATTCAACATGGTGACTTAGGAATTATTATGACATTTAATCAATATGGATGAACTATCTTAGGAATGATAGGGAATTCTCTCATGAATGGTTGCTGAACAGATGGAAATTTATATCAGGTAGAAAGTAATTGGAACATTTGTTACCTAACAGTTGAAGAATAAAACAACATGTGGCACCAAAGGATAGGTCATATTAATGAATAAGATAAATAAATGATATCTATGATGAATAAAGTCATCAATATCCCCATTATGAAGCTTGAATAAGAAAATTAATGTGATTCTTGTATGAAAGGAATGATGGTATATAGTTCATATCATCCAAAGAAAAAAAGGGCATCAAATATTCTTGATCTCATCCACACATATGTATGTGGTCTAATAAATGGGGCCAGAACATGTGGATAAAGGTACTTTCTTATTTTTATTGGTTATTATTGTATAATGTCTTGTGTTTTGGTTATACATAGAAAAAACATGTTCTTTATTTCATGAAAATTTATCGTTCAATTATTGAGAATGATATTATACACACAATCAATGTTCTACGATTATAAAATGGAGAGGAATACACATCATTGGAATTTGAAAATTACCTAAAAACCATGGAATATTGCATTAGGTTTCTATAGAGAGAACCCAAAAACAAAATATATTTGTTGATAATAGGAATAAGCAGGTAAATATTATTTCTAGAACTAAGCTAACTAAGAGTCATATCGTTCACCATTACTATAAAGAGGCTATTCAAGTGGCAATATACACTCAAAATAGAACAAGGATTTATATCTGAGAAACAAAGATACCACATGAGTTTTGAAAAATAAAGGAATCACTCTCTAATGTATTTTAATGTTTTTTGGATATAAAAGATTCATTTGAAACAAATAAGACAATCAAGAAAAGTATGATGATGCTAAAGATGATGGAATATTCATTGTATAATAAATATTCTATAAATCTTAAAAGTGTTTCAACAATCTTCTTGGAAGAATTGTGGAATGTAGTGATTTCAATATCATTGAATATAATGTAACTAATATATCAAAAATAATATATTTTGATATGATATATGTCATATAATAATGCGGTCATGGAATAGATACAAATGTAGAAGTAGAGGAAGGTGTGAAAAACATTCAGGGGTTACAAAATAACTGAGACTCAGAAAAATAATTAGATGATGAAACCATGGTTGAATAAACTTCATATAAATCTCAAAAGAGTTATAAAATAGTATAAATTGATCAATATAATATCATTGGGGAATGGATATCACCTATACAAATTAGAAAATTAGGCATGAGGCACACTCTACCTTTCAATCAATGGAGGAATCACCCTTTATTAAAGAATCAAAAAAGGATGAATCATGGGTTAAATACATGAATGAATAACTGGATCAGATTGACAATAACCATACATGAGATCTTTTTAAGAGACTTGAACATCACAATGCGACTGAAAAAAAGTGGATCTTAAGAAAAACAAAAGATCATGTATGTGTTATCATAAATAAGGAACACTTAATTTTTAAAATCTATGCATAGATTGAAGGTGTCAATAATGAAGTAACATTTTATCTAGTTGCGATAATAGAATTTATCAGATTTTTCCACACAATGGATATTCAAAGATAATTCAATGTTTATCATATGGGTGCAAAAACAAATTTACATAATTGAGTCATGGAAGAATATGTCTACATTGAACAAATTGTGGGATTTCATATTGCTAATAATGGAGTGATGGTTTGAAAATTAATGAAGAAACTACATGGTATAAAGAAGGAACCTCAAGCATGGAATTATGGATTGGATTATTTTGTAATGAAAATTCAATACCAATGACAATCTTTCAATCATAATATCTATGTGATAAATTCTTAGGAATATCATTTTATGGTGCTTGTATACCTAGATGATATTATTTTTGGCGGAAACAAACAAATATTTGTGGAAGAATTTTCTAATCACATCAAATATGAATTTGATATTTCTATAATTGGTGAACTCACATACTTATTGGTGATAAAAGTGGTTTATATGAAATATTACACATTTATTGCTCATAAAAAAAATGAAAATGATGTTACTAAAAAATATAACATGCATGTTTTCTCACTAATGTCAAATTTGATTGTGGTCGGAAAAAAACTTGGAAATCATGGGGATGGGGCTTCTATGGATCCCACCTATAACAAGAGAATTATTGGAATACTATAATACTTAACTAGAACACAATTAAATATTATCTTTTCAACATGCTTAGTGGTCCACTTTAAATGTAATCCAATGGATGAAATTTGGAAGTAGTTAAACAAAACATGTGGTACTTCCAAGGTATACAAAATTTAAAATTATACAATGCTATAAGATTAGATAATTAAATATTGGAATTTTATGATGCATATTTGAATGGTGATGTGGTGGATATAAATTACACAAGTGGTGGATTATTTTTCATTGGAAATAAATGTGCGGGTGTCTGACCAAGAAATAAGAAATCACTTATCTTAGTATGGTTGATGAAAAATATCCCCGCTAAAAATGATTTCACTCAGCTATTGTGGATGAAGAAACAACTAATTGTTATTGGTGATGTTGTTAAATATAAAATGATGATTTATAGTGAAAACAAGTGTGTGATTGATCTCACAATGTACCATGTTCAACACTATTGTACAAAACATATGGAGATCATATATCATTCCATCAATTTTTTTGAACAAAGTGTGATTAAAATGGAGCATGATGGAACTTATGACTATGTGGATGACATTTTGACCAACCCAATGGAATCACATGTGATTTAAAAACATCAGTTGAACCTCAGTGGACTACCACCTCCCAGTGCAATAGGAGGATACAAATCTTTTCCTCTCCCCATTTATGTTTACTATTTAAACCTGTTTTTTTAAGTAATGTAAGATTATGGGGAAATACGATCTAGGGGTGGTATTTTTTCCGATCCATAAGTAAAAATATAGATTTTTTGGGTTTATTTTCAAATAGGGAGAAAATAAAAATATTTAACAATTGTATAAATATGGAGAATAATAATTCAATGTTTTAAGGAAATTGGAAGAGCTTAGCTTCGATATCATTAAGCATTCCAAAACTTTTAAACCCAATTAATTCTCACCCTTTTTATACACCAATATTTCCTCACATAAACTTAGAGTGTTGGATGATTTTCCCCTCACAATATAGGTTATAAAAGTTTTTGGTGATTTTTTGAATTTATCAGAAGATTTCCAACAAAACTAAAGGGGGTGATTATTGGAACAATGGCCTTCCTTAACCATAAATGGAGTCTTTTTGTGTTCTTTTAAATCCAAATAATTTTTATCATGGAGTTTTAAAGTAATTTATTTTATGGTACAAGATAAAAATAATATTGAAGATGGCATCATTTCCCAGTTTTTCCATTTTTTTTGGACGAATTTTGAAGAATGGATAAAGGTGTTTTTTGAAAATGAAGTTGTGTGCAAGGTTGATGGAGTATCTAAATATTGCACACATATTATGTTTTAGGATAATCTCATCAAAATATGTAAAAGTAAGGAGTCACTAGAAATATGTGTTTTTTCATACAAAATATTTTATGTGTAATGAAAATTATGTAGAAGAATGTTTCATGCCTAATACAATGTCAAAAAATAGTTCAACTCGAGTTATGTTTTGAGATAAACTCATCAAAAATAGAGAAAATTCATGACACATGTGTAAAATATGTGATAGAGAGAAAGAGTGTTAAGCCTAAAATGTGAAGTGAATTTCAGAATTACATGCATGGGGGTTGATGCACAAGGAACATGTACACAGGGATGTACTTGAATATAAATATGCGGCTACCCTCCTTGAATACATAGAACTTTTTTCAAATGAAAATAATGTGTCTCTAACCTGTGTAAGTGTTTCCTAAAAAATACTTACACATAGAAAATATTTTGAAAAAAATTATTCTTATGTCTATATAGACCAACTTAAACTCATGGTGTGATTGCACGAAAGAGAAAGGGTTGTGAAAAAGATACATTGCATGAACACCCTAAAATTTGTGTTCAAGAATAGGTGTAGCATGAAAAAGTTAAGTTGATATTATTTAATGTTTTTAATATCTAATTGATTTATCAGTGAATTCATGGTATTTAATTCAGGACATAGATGCATACAGAGTCTGATGCTATACTTAAAAAAATACTTCAATGAAAAACTACTGAAGCGACCTTCATGTCGATAAACTGAGTAAGGAATCTCCCAGATAAGTGAGTTTGGGGGAGTTGATGGAAGTGTTATAAGGGATGTAGTTTACTATACATAAAATATTTTAAATGCAGTGTGAGTGGAACAAAGTGACTGTGTCTGAAATCTTATATTCTACAACTACTGAAGATTATTTTATTTAGGTATGACCGGCAAAATATCAGCATATGCTCCTTGGAATTTACCTTAGTGGGGAAATAATTAAAATATATGTATTTCATATTTGTATTTAAATGATTTAATTACTAATAATTACCATCTACCAAATTTAACTAGTTCCTACCAATGTGGAAATAAGATCCATCTCGTTTGAAGAAAATATTGAATCCTTGATTCACCCCTCCCCTCTCTGGGTGTTCTGAGGTCCTTCAATTATATGTATGAAAATATACATTATGTTTATTTTATATACATTTCATTTCAATGGTATATAATATATTGTGCATAAAGTGTTTGAACTAATATTTCACAAGGAATAATTCATCACACTACCATTTCCATAAATGAATCATCTCAAAATGATAAATATCAAATGATGCTACTCTCATGCACCGAGAGATTTATGCACGTATAGATTATAGAAGGACGACCTCAAGTGAGAGTTAGGGGGGGATGTCACACTGGTCAATGTCAAAGGGAAGGAGATTATCCTGGGATACTAGCTACATGGGGGGGGGGGGTATCCTATGTAGTGGCATACAGGGAGGGGGGGGGGGGGGGGCTACAAGGGGCAGCGTGAGTTTATCTTGGGCTGATGCAGTACTGTATTATAGACTTCTAGATACCATTCACTATATCCTAGTGGAATTAATGCGTGGTTCATGGAATAATGTTTTATCATCCCCTTTTATATCAAGTCAATGTATGGTTTTCTATATTTTGAAACTCTGATGCTCTCTCTATATTTTTTTTTCTCCTGAATCACAGTGTGATTATTCATCACCATGGATGTAGAGATTATTATATAACCACATAAATTGTCATTTCATGTGAGATATTCTTCTACGTTATTTCATGTTCTTTTATTTTGTCTTTTCTATATGTTCAAAACTATTATGTCGTTGTGACTCTCAGTGTTTCTGCATAAATTACCATTTCTAATATTCAACAATTATATTCATACTAGAATATTATATTCCTAAAATAAAGAGTTTTATATTCTTAAGAATCAGTGTGTCTTATTATTCAATACATATCATTATACAATAATATTCAATATTAATATAAAATATGAGGAAAATACTATATACGTTATATAATAATTATACTATGAAAAAATAACATGGAATATATAGTGAAACTTTAAACATGGGTTATTGATAGAATAAATTCACATATTACATAAAATGTGATAAAGTCAACCATATAAGTCTTAATTTTCTTTCAAAAAACATAATATATTTATGATTTTCATAAACAATTTAAATAAGTTGACACAAATTAAGATAAATAGCGACCAGAAATATCATGTCCTCAAGTTGATACCAACATGATACAAAATAATAGAAAATACAAACATAACACACATAATAGTTTTTATCATAATAATGTGTAAAAAGGAAGAAAATGTTGATATTACATAAAAAAATAAAATTATATACCACTATATTTGATACCGAGTTTTAAGTGGCCTTATATTCACTAGAAAATACTCATATTTCCCATATTATAAGGAATAGGTCATACATATTGTTTCCCTCCAAATCACATTGAATATACAAAACCTCATCATTACATTGGACTATTCATATATAGGAATGAAATATCCATTAACCCTGAAAATATCAATATAGTCATTTAATGACATCAACCTATGAATGTATTTGAGTTACAATGATTTCCAGGACTAGTACACTATTACTGTCTCCTTGTATGACATTTCTGAAGACACACTTATCTTATGAATACATTGAAGATAAAGTGTATTCTATTCAAATTTAATGATGAAAGTTATAAATCCATTTATTAATATAAGACTTGACACTCTTCATCACATACCCTAATCTTGCTAGAAGCTGGGAAAGGGTTATATATTATACCATGATTTATCTTGATCGGGATTAGGTTGCATTATTTTATAAGGAAACCATGTCATATCCTATGACACATGAATGTTTAAGAGTCAGGAAAAGAGTTTTATCACACAAAAATATTGTGTACCACCCATTAAAAACTTGGAATCACAATCTCTTTGATGAAAAGTTTACTGTCTTCATGAAACATAAGTGCTTGAAGAAAATATTTTCATAGAGGGACTTAATCCTTAAAAAATAAAAATGGATAGGGTATCTACATATTTTTGAATTTTAATTTGTTTATACACATGGGAATAAGAATTTAGTGGATGATGGTTTGGGCCAAAAATCATATAGCCTAGTGGTTAGGGAGGATCGTGACCAGAGAGCCTAAAAAATCATACACACCAGGAAATGAAATTCAATGTAATGAGATTGATATATTCTAATGGAATTATATTTATGCACTGAACTTCCTAAAATGATCTATTTTCTTCTAAAAATATTATGTATATTGTAGTTGTACATTGTATTTTTCATTATTTTCTAGGTTTCTCTATTTTCAAAGATCATAACTATCAATTTTTCTTCCTCGTTATTTTTAGTTTTCACCTTTAGTTGAGAAATGTTATGAATAATATATTACTTATATCATCATGTTATTATTTCCCATTTTAATATAGTTTCATAATAAATTAATAATTAATATAAATTGTTAATTTTTTAATGTTTTTCAATTTGAAACATCAGTATTATTTTACATTCCCTACCATTCAATTTTCTATATCGAGTCTCGAGGACATGGATATATAATTGGAACAACTCCTTGATCATAATAAAATACAATGTAACCCATGATTTGTGCATATATGGTACATTATCCTTTCTTTACAAATTATATGATCATTATTTAAGTCTGCACAACATTAAAAATAAAAAGACACTATTTATGATTTCACTTATTTACTATAATTTGTATTGGAAGATTTCCGAAACAACTTTAATCACCTGTGTCATATTTTTCTGTTAATTTATTTATTATTGGTTTTAAAATTTTAAGTCATCTTTAATAACATGGTGGGGGGTTTTTCCATTAAATATTTTCTCAAGGAATTCAATGCATTAATTTTTAATTCTCTAATCACTATTTTTTAAAATACGATATTCATTGTTGAAATTATTAAGTCCATAAAGAAGATTATAAAAATGGTTGAAAAATTACTAATGAAGATTTTATTGACCATTTTGATACATATATATTTATTTTTTAATTATATTTTCAATACTTTTCCAATACATAGAAACAAATTAATTAGAATAAAGAAAACTATAAAAACTAAAATTAACTCCACTTTTTTATTAAGGGGTGAAACAAATGGATATGTTTTAATACTTTAACAGATAATGATGGAGTTATTATAATTAATATTGGCATTTTCTTTGAAATGGTTACTTTATTTTATATGGTTTAGTGCATAAAGTAAGGTTTTCTCCAAAATGTGAAAAAATAAGTTGAACAATACATTTATTATGACATTCCACACATAAACACATGATGGAAATATGACCGCTTGGTGTGATTTATTATTTATTGAATTGATTTCATGTATTTTAAATGGGTGATTAGTGGATAATTGTCTACAAAGGGAGTTCTACAACCTTGAACAATAGTTTATGAAGTATTTCTAAATTGTATCATCATATTCTTTGTACCAATGACAATCAAACTCATCAAGCACTGTTTTATGACCTGACTATTGTGGATAAGAAAACATCATTTAGAAGAATCCTATTAGAACCCCCATAAACAAATCATTAGATTTTTTTGTTTCTTCCTCCCATTTATAATATGTGACATTAACATAAAAACACAATTCTTAATTGTACATTAACCTCTTAAATTGATTGGACTATTCAACACCATTGTTGAGTTCTTGTAACATTTTAGTGATTCATAATGGTCCCTATAGAAATTATATGGAACATATTTGAAATTTCTATGTTAATTCATTGAAATTAAATGGATTATGAGTAGTAGATGATTTAATTTTATTACGGTCAGACCAAATAGATAATTTATTGTAGTAAAATTATTAGTGAAACATATATAGGAATTTAAATTTTCTTTAAAAATAATTCTAAGCATTTTATGATATGTTAAATGTTTTATGAAGGAAAAAATAAAATGAGATCTAATTTTTTGTTTGAGTTATTATTTTATTTTATATAAGTATTTTTCATTATATACATGTGAAAGAAAGGGGATATACTTATAAAAGTGGTGAAACGGTGGTGGTATATGCCTCATAGATTCTTGCTTCCATCACAACTGTATGTTCAATTTCAAGAAATGAGACATGCAACAGAAGTAATAAAATGGGTACCTGTACAGTGAACCATGGAAGTAAATACTATCTCATATATGTCTGCTTCCATATCTGTTTTATGTTATTTGGTGAGACTGAGGTTCCTTGGACTGAAGAATACTTACATTTTTGACACAGTAAATGTCAATTGCATCCTCAATGAAAAAAACCACCCCATGTTAAAAAATTAAATTCATAATAAATATTGATAATTTCAAAAACATGTGATGCCATGACATAATCTACCATTGATGTCGACTTCACTACAATGTCCACATTGGAACTCCACCAACCAATGGATCAACTGTTAAGATAGAACATGAAACTTTATTGAGATCTCATATCATATTTATCAATTTGGAGACTAGCATATATGTATTCCCTATAAATGCACTCATCATCACCTTGAAATACTAGGAACATTTCCTTAATTCTTATAATGTACCCACATATATTATTTATGAAAACCGATTGAAAACTGAAGAATATAGGGTATCAAATTAACTTAGACCGTAAGAAAAATTAGGTCAAATACGGAACATTGTATACATAAAAAATCTTTTGTGGGATATATAAATAATCGTATACATAATTTACTATAGTTTAGGAGCTAGGGTCTTCCTAATATTCTTTCTAAGAAATAATGGATGTGAGCACATATTGGATTTCTTTTAACTAAACCTCTTGAGAAATTTTCATTTATGTCTACATTGGCTCAGTCTTAAAAACCTTTTTATTCATCTATATGGATATTTATATGCCATGTGTAGGATGTTTAACTCATTTATTTCATTGAAAAACATTTTCAAAACATTTTTATAGAATTTAATGTCATGAAATCATTTTCAATATGAAGTATGTCGTCCACATCAAGCACTAAAAATATCATTATGAAACCGCTAACCTGCCTATATACACAAAAATCATATCTTATTTTATAAAGCATTATAAATTTATTTTTTCGTCAAACCATATATTCCGACTCTGAGAATCTTGCTTCAATCCATAAATAGAACATTAAAAATTATAAACTTTAATAGTTTAATTTGAAACTTAACTTTAGGTTATATTTTATATATATCTTAGAATAAATTTATGTTATAGAAAGTTATTTTGAAAACCATTTGATATATCATATAATCATAATGATATTTCAAGAAACATTTAAATGGAAATTTGTATTTCCATTTAAAAATAATAAAACATTATAAATATTACTATTATGTTTTGAAAAAAACATTGATGATAAAAAAATATAAAATTTTAAAATAGTATGGGTATGTTTATAAAATTTAAAAAAATTAAAAAATTCAAATTATCATAAAAAATAAAATTAATCACAAAATAAATGAAAAAAATAGTGAAATTTTTTTAAAATTAAAAAAAAAACATAAATAGTCTTTGTAAATAGAAAATTAAAATATAGGACACCAATATGTCACAAAAAACTTTAAAAAAATTATAAATTAAAAATGTAAAATCAACTTTTGTATAACAGTTTTATAGAAAGAAAATATACAGTAGTGTTGATACAACATATCTTAACACATATAGATTTTCATATGCTTGTTTCATTTCTAGATCCTCCAATGACATGATATAAGTTTTTTAAGTATTAATTTATAGTGTTCTTAAACTATATACATATGTATTTTCTATGAGATTCAAAATGACATGACAAGACACATGGATTCCTAACCTCGGCCGATTGTAAGTCAAGTGTGCAACCCTAAGTCCTCCAATAATTGTCCAAGGGTTAGTTACTAGAACTTTGTTGGCATATCACAAAACATGATAGACCTTTTCCTATTTAATTTGATAATAAACACATCTTAAATGCATAAGATAACAAGAAACTTCTATAGGATATACATATATAATCAACTAAATGGTACACAATGCATGAATGAGTTATTAAGAACCAAAATAACCCAACATGGGTAAAATATAAAAGAATTGTACATCTGAATAGTCCCTGAATCTGATAGATTCTATATTCTTGAGAACTACTCCCCATTGGGAGTACTCCTGGATTGGTCTTTAGCTTTAACAAACACTTCCACCACCAGGGACCTCCATGTCAATAAAACGTCACAAAGCTTCACCTAGTGTTAGCTTTGAAGCAATTCCAGCTTCACATATACCAATACCATATTAAAACCTTCACATAATCAGCACAAACAAAACATGTGTATTCAAAAATACTATACAAATATAAATAATTAGAATACTGAAACGTCTATAAATTCTGGCATTGATAGAACTATTTTACATTGCATCACAAATATAAAATGGAGCACCTAAGGAGTAAAAATCCTTGAAGAAGTTGAATCGATCAACCTATTCATCATTCATGTTTGTACTAAATACCATAAATTAGGAATAATAATTGATTTAAACACATAATCCATAGGAATACAACCCTATATATTTTGTAACCATCGATGGAGCACTTCCATTCTAGAAACCCCTACGAGACACCATGCCTTTCTACAAAATAGATTCCAATCAAGGGGGTACTAACATAGACTATTAGAACCACCCATGTGGGTTGCTAAATAGATAATTACAAAAAATATTGAACATACCCCACTCTTCTTAAGCCATCTATCAGAGAAATCATCACACAACTCCACAAATTCAAACTACCCAATATGAGAAACCCACACATGCCTTTTTGGAATTATTGTGGGAGACAAACGAATTAATGTAAGTCACCACAATATGAGGAGTAATTAACATATTATTATAGGACCTGCATCATTCTATAAGACACCTCATTAGAGGGAGTACCCATACCTATTCGTAGTGTGTGGTGGACTTGCACATAACTAGCAATGATGGAGTACCAAAGCCATATCGATTTAGAGGACCGAAACCCCAACTATCATGTGTGTGTGTGTGTGGGGGGGGGGGGGGGTACTAAAATATTTGATTAAAAATAAGGGTATTGTTACATTCATATCATACTGCTCAGGTTATACTACCCCCATTAATTCTTTAAAAATCATGCCGCAAACCCCATCATCAACCCTATGAAGGAAAATCCAAAAAATTAATATCTATCATTGAAAATGGATTCAAATGGATGAATAAAAAACATCCATTGTGATATATGTTAAAAAATACATAGTAAAGGTTATTTATTTTCCTAAATAGTTCATCCAACCATTAAATATTTGAAATTACACCACAAAGGTGATGGGTTTCCATGTGGTGACCCTTGGGAAATCTACAAGGCACATTGGGGGTAGGGGGTGTATGTGCATAGATCCCATGCACATCATATGTTCCATCTGTGTTTGGATTGGATAGAAATACCTAACTAGCTCATTGGTTGGCTAATAAACATGGTCCTAATGTTGTTTTGGCCTAGGTAGATGACCTGTGCTACCTAACCCATCACGATCTAGTCGAGCCCAATGCGCCCCCACCAGAAAATTAACACATATGGTTAAAAATCATATATTATTTTTAATATATTATTTTCAATCTCTACAACATTATTAATTCTATATCATCCCAACATGAGGTTAAACACTACACCTCATAATCAGTGGATCCATCAAATGATTTATCAATGGATAAATAGTTGGTACAATTTATCATTTTATATCTATAGAGGACTGGAAACTATAAACCCAAAAATTGAGCTAATTATAAATATGAAATTATCTTAGTCACTACACAAAATCCCCTCATTCAATACCTAGTTTTTAATTATTTAACAACTATGTAAGGAAATTTAAAATTCATCAATCATATTGGAAGTTCACATGTTTTAATGATTTAGAGAAGCCTTCTATAAATTGTTTCTTCAATGTGAGATAAATAAATTTAGGAAGGTAGGTTTATGTATTCATTGGTGGATAAAATGGTTGAAATGAATTTGACTCAATGAAAAGTGAAAAAATAAATGAACATAGAATGAAAAATGATGGATAATATATTGAGAAAATAATTGGATACCACTATTGATTTATATGTTTTAATTTTGATTTAATGAATATTTTTTTGGAGTGTAAATGCAATGTGTGCAATGGGAAGATTCTACAAGTTGATATTTCTTAGGGTTGTTTATTTTATTATGCTATGATGGGTTAGGGTTTTGTTATATTTTGAGCTGTGATGGCATTAGGTTATGACAATATTCAATGAGGTGATGTTGTTGTGTTTGTGATCATAAAGATGTGTTAATGGGATGATTAAAATAGGGTGAGAGGTGGGAATGCCTATTTATAGTTGATTTTCATGTGATGCCTAACATTGGTTGAGGGCTAGGCATTCCAATTTTTCCTAAATATTTTAAGGGTTGTGATGTTATGGTATCAAAAATGTGATTTGGTATGATTATGATGAGTTACATTTCTGGTATTTTTATCATATTATTATATATACCAAGAATTTTCAAAATTCCATTTCTTACTTATGATACGCCATAGTTTAGTTACATTAGATTATGAAACTATAGTTGAATTGTAAGAAAAGTATTTTTTCCACTAGCATTATCACACTAATTCTTTGATTATTTTTTTAACATATATCTATCCCAAAATATATATTCCACATGGATAGTGTAGAGTACATCACGTGCTCACCCCTACATAGTTTGTTAATTGTGTTTTTGGATAGTATGATGTATATTTTATCTCTTTTTTGAGTAGCCTAGGTAGAGTTAGAGAATGATATAGATCTTTTGGCATCCATTGTTTCATGGATTTTTTTACTATTTTATGTCATGTAGGGAAAATTGGTTTGTAGAAACATACTTGTTAAATAATGGGAACCATTGGGTGTTGATTTGTAGTTTTTTTATTTTCTTGATAATGAAGTGGGTAATGCTCCCAATTCTTGTGATGGATACACTAGGTCCCTATTTTTAACTCATGACATATTGGTGGAAGGCTTCATGTGACAATGTTATCCCCTCTTCCTACTTAGGAGGTGATTTAGTAGGGATTTTCAACCACCGGTGGCACCCCAAAACTTATTTTTCTGATAGTGACACAATTTTCACTAATCAATTTCAAACACATTGAAAAAATATGAAATATCAACAAATACAACATAATTCACTTAATTTCATCCCTAATTTCCCTCTTTTTCAATGAAAATAATTTTTTATAATATAACATAGATGATACACAATACAAACATAGAATAAATCCCTAAATATTCATGTTTTACTTCAATGGTAGACTTGTTTTAAAAGAGAATGTGATGAAGAGAGAATGATTCTAATATTCTTATATAGAACAGTAAAAATTTATTATAGACTTCTTATTTGAACATATAATAACACTAAAAAGAGAATCACGTATGATTTCACTTAGTTTCCCATAAAATGACTAAATAAAGAAATTCATTTCATTAATTTCATTGTGGAATAAGAATATACTATAATTACATCAACAGAAGAAAATAAGATTTACATGGTTCTTGAATGAATATACATTTGGTGAGAATGAATAAAAATATGAGAAAAATGGAATGATAATAGAAAACATATGCAACCATCCAGCTTGTAAAAATTTGATTCATACTATATATATTCCATTCACGATAAAATATGGCAGTCATAGAAGCAAAAAAACATACATATAGGTTGTAGAGTATCTATTTCAAAGGGTATCTAAATTAACACTCATTGTGTATTTGAAATTCATGTCTCCGGTATCAGGAAAAAATTAAAACTAGTGGTCCTAGTAACATAAATCATACTAGAACATCATAAAATGACACATCAACATAATATTACGACATCATGTAAAAACCCATGGGTATTCAAGAAATAAATAATTACGAAAAAAATACAATAAAAAATAAATAAATACCACTTTTGAAAATTATTTTAATAAAATATTCTTGCATTTTACAATCATATACAAAAGGTTACTTAAAAAATAGAAGAGAATATAATGAATCCAAAAATTAGTTAAAAGGTTTTCATTCCATTCAATTATTTTTAATATTCCATGAATCATTAGAACTATTGAACATATCGATGTTTATACAATGATAAATACCTATATAATAAATCACAATGATAGAATACTAATATGAAAATACAATAAACAGTGAAATTAAGGAGAATCAAGTAGCAATGAAGTTAACCAAAGGATTCTAGACTACATGTAATGAATTTATCATAGATTGTTTAAATATAATTCCAATATATAATGTGTAACAAAGTATTTTATTTCAATAAAATTATAAAAAGATACATTACTAATGTGTTAATAAAAAATATTATTCTTAACATATAAATGAAGTACAACTCAAAAAATATATATTTATGGTGGAATGACATAGGATCCTATATTAAAAATTATCATGTATTCAATAGAAAGAAACCAATAAAATTTATATTTTTTTTTACAAATAAAATTTTTCTATTTGATTTTAATGTGAAACGAAACCATAGAATTTACTGAAAAGTAAAATAAAAATGATATACTACAAATGAACATGGATATTTAAATACAATTAAACTTCCAAAGTAGAAGAAATAATTTAGACAACTCCTAAAAAAATGTAAAATCCATTAAAAATAATATAATAATATTTCACATAGTACAATAAAATGAATTAGGTGAGGATTATTAACAATTTTTCGGGGTTCTGATGAAAAAATGAAAAATTAGGAATTTTTTTATTAAATCTGTAAAATAGATAGAATATTTTAATAAATCATAGTGGCTAATAAATCATATAAAAAATATAATAATTGTGAAATAACATGAACCACAATGAATCTCATATGTTTCCCTTATTAATTTGGAGGCCATTATTTGATATTATCTTTCTACACTAACATGTGACTGTGGGTCTATAAGAACATTCTATAAAATATTATAAAAATAAATATAAACAATAGAATAATAAAATTCAGTATAAATGGTTATTTATTTTCTTTTAACCTTCATAATGTTTTCATTTAACTTAATATCATCAAAACAATAATTAATGATTAATTTAATACGTATCATTTTACATAAAAAATAAATTAAAAATATCTAAAATGATCTTATCATTAAACACAATGTATATCAAGTTTGACGTCATCATTTTCTAGAACAACACCATCATAAATTCTCGTGTTAGTATATTTATCTTATGATCCAACCTATCTCTCAAAATCAAATATATCTAAATTAGGAAAAAATGTAAAGACCCAGAACCTAGAAGCTCACAGCCTAGGCGTTACATTATTACATTGGCATGATTACAAAGAATTAAATCCTAAATGACTGAATAATAAAGTATATTTGGGGAACTAGATAGAAAAATATTTTTTACATTATTAATTGAAAGGAAAAACTATAAATTTACTCCACTAAAAACATCCATAAACATCATGATTATCTATAAAAGTCATTCATTATAAACATCTTCACATCTTGGGGAAAAATAAATCATATTAAAGGTTTGAATTTATATTCTTATTAAGGAAAAACAATATAACACATGACATTATAATCAATAAGGCATGGTGAATAAATAAAAACACATGCTACTTGAACATAGTATTGAGCATAATATGGTTAGAATAAAAACATGACTAAATAATTCCACAAAAATAATCAAATTTTTATTCTATTAGTCGAATAATAACATGGTATATCAATTAATAGAATCATAATGCGGGAATTCATAATATTGTACATCATAAACAAAACATTTAGGCCTCAACTATGACATGTGAAAATAAATTGGAAAGGCCTTGGCCTTGTCCATTTCTGATTTGTCTCATGAGACTTACTGATGCATCAAGGATATATGTTGGGCCCCACCCATCACATACCAATTCCATTGAAATATTCATCTGAATGGGGTGAAACATGACAAAAAATACATATGAAATGTAAATAACATTCCCTAACCAGTTAACGTAATCCCTATCCATTCTGACTAATGTGCTAAACTGTATCAAGATAGCGAATCCACAGTAAAATAAATCATAAAGAATTTAATGAAATATGGTAGCTAATAGTAATAATGGATATATTTTGATAAATTAAAAGATTTAAATACGGGGTTTTGAATAGATTAAAAAACTATAATAAAATCATCAAGGAATTATTGAGAGAAATACACATCCTACTTTTTAAAGAAGAGTTATTTTGGAAAAATCATTTATTTGTCATAAATGTATTTATAAAACAAGAAATGTATATAATATAGTTTTTAAAATAAATTTAGTGTTTTAAAAAAAATAATGGTTTCTATAAACATATTAGGGACGATACATGAAAATGGGTAAGAAATTAGGAGGTTCCCTTAAATCTGGCATGTTATCGGGATGAATTGAGAAGTGAACCTTCTAAAACATGAATTGTCCAATCAAAGAAAGATGAACTGGTTAGGATATATGAGTGTGGAATATATACATAGAATTTATAAGAACTATAATAAAATAATTAAAAATAAATTGGGTTAAGGGGAGAGATAGCGTCACCCAAATGAAATATGGAGGGTTGGGAAGAAAACATTACCTTATATTCGAAAGTGTTCTCTACTTGACCGTAATGTCATGGATAATAAAATTAAATTCATTAACTAATTAACACAAAACATTTATTCATTTATTTAATTTATCATAATTTTAACAAGTTTATTTATGGATTTTTTGATGAATTATAATATTATATTTCGTCATTAGAGAGTGTTAATTTCCTTAGTTTTCATGATCGATTTACTTTTATACACATATGGAAGATCCTGTCAAATGAAAAAAGTTTTCCAAAATTTAAAATATATGTTATTAATGTTCTTAATTATGATAAATTTTTTATATATGTATTTTTTAGGATGAGGATGAATTATTAGATAAGACATTAGTGATAATCATTTTTATTATTTTGGCTACTTTTTGATCACCACAAACTAGTTTTGTTTAATTAATTAATATTATGTATATATACTATTTATAAAACATTAAATAATATTAAATACATAAATTATATCCTAGTTTAATCATTAAATTTTTTTTATGACCATCTTTGAATGCGATATTGAAAAACTAAATAACATCATCCAAGAAGGTGGTAAATCATCACCTCACAGATGATATATTCATCTTATAAAATAAATTGAAAGGGAGAATAAGTTTTATGGTTGATTTTCCATTGAAATAATAAAATTACAGTATATAAAATATAATCTATTTTTTATCTCACATTGGATAGAGTATGTGAGGGAAGTATAATAAAATAAAATAAGTTGAAATGAAAATAAAAGAAAAGAAAGTAGATTTTTACCACCTGAATTCTTCTCCTTGAAAAGCTCCTTAAGGGGGTAACTTTTGGACTTTTGTTGAGACCAAATGCTCCAAAATGTGGGGTAGAGTATTTAGGGGAGTATTAGAACAAAATTTTAGAAGTCTCAAAGCTTGGAAGGTTTGATGAATAGAGGTGATGGAGGGTGCTATTTATACTGGGGGAGATTGGTGTTTTTTGAATATTATATTCATTTGATTATTATTTTGGCTAAAAACTATGATTTTATTTGGAATTATAAAAAAATATATTAAAATAAGGAAAATAATTTCAATATTATAATTATTACATCCTTAATGTATTAAGGAGTAGTTAATTAATCTTATATTGTTTATATATAGTAAATTATAGCATTTTACTATTAATAAAAAATTCAACTACTTTAAAAAAATCACTAAACTTCACCCTAACCATTTTTTTACATGTGGAATTAAAAAATTAAATCCATTTATTAATAATAATTTTTTTAATTATGGGAAATTTAATTTTTAATTAAATTCATCATTTATTCCAAAAATACCAGTTTTAAAATTATAGATTATTTAATGACACTTTGAAAAATTAGTCAAGAAAGCATAATATTATATTATAATATTATGAAAAAATATTAATTTATGGTTAAATTTTATAAAATATATTTTAATATATTATATTATTTATAAAATTGAAAACAAATATTTTTTTTTTCAAAAAAATTTTAACACTGAATTTGTCATTTTTAAAATATTTATTAACTTATTCCATGATGTAAATATCAGATTTTTTATTTATATTTTTTATTTATAAGACAAAAAAATTTTATTTATATTTTCATAGGTGATGTTACTTTTCTGTTGGTCAGATTACTATTCCTAATGGTCACATTACTATTACAATGTTCATATTAAATAGTGCATTATGGTTTTATTCTTAGCATTTCTTGAGCATAAACTATAAAAGATATTAAATTTTTAAAAAGGAAAATTGTTAAATCTTGGGGTGTTAAATTCATACCTTCTACAAAAATTTTATCCTGTAAATTTCCATAGTGTCAAATCAAAAAAATGTTTGGGTAGTTCTTCATCATATTCTCCTCGAGTTCCCATGTCGCCACTTCAATTTTATGATTCTTCTAAAGTACCTTTACCATCCAGGTCATCCAATTCCTCAACACTTGTTCTCTATTGTCCTAAATCTAGATAGGCTCATCACAATAAGAAAAATATGGTTCCAATTATATTTATTTAGAACTAAAATAATGTGTTGGGTCTACATGTACATTATCAATAGGTAGATGTGGGACATATTATGAAAATTCTAAATCCTAGGTGACATTTCTAGATGATAAGCCACAACTCTAATTCTCTCCATAATTTCAAAAGGACCAATGTACATGGGGCTTATTATCCCATTATTTCTAAAACATATGGAACCCTTTTATGAATGTACCTTCAAGAAGTCATGATCTCCCACTTGGAAGTCTAAATCATCCTTTGATTATTAATAGAACAATTTTTCTTACATTGATATGCTTTGATATGGGTTTCAATTGTATTCAACTTTGCTATTGTATCCTTGAAAAGTTTTGGACCTACAAGATTTCTTTCACAAAATTCATCCCATCAAGTTGGTCTATGACATCACATTCCATACAATGCATCATATTATGCCATTTGAATACTAAAATAGAAACTACTATTGTATGAAAAATCTAAAAAAAGTAAATACTAATCCAACATTCCATAAATTTCACGTGAGCATGATCTCAACCCGTCTTCTAGCATTTGGATCATCCTTTCTGACTTATTGTTAGTTTGAGAGTGATACAAATTGCTCAGATAATGAAAAATATCAAAATATTTCTAAATAATTTTCTATAATTTCAATGTATATATAAAAATTACATATAATTGAATTAGGTGCTCCTATATATCTTAAAACTTCATTAAAATAGATTAATGCAAGGTGATATAGTGGAAAAATCATCCCTTATAGTGAATAAATGTGCAGATTTGGTAAATTGTTCAACAAATTTTCATATTGTATCATTCTATCATAAGGATTTTTGTAATCCATTTACCAAATCTATAGTAATGTCATCCCATTTATATGTATTAATAAGAAGAGTATCGTCTAGGATTTTTTCTTTCAGCCTTCACTAGTTTACAAACTAAACATCCTGATACATAATTATCAATTTCTAGATTCATGTTATCCCTCCATAAATGTTTCATAAAATATCTATACATTATTGTGATACCTGGGTGTATAGATAAATTAAATGGGAATTATTCAATAACTCCCTTCTTAGCTCAGGTACAGGAGGAACACATATCCTCCTCCCAAATTTCATAATTCAATCTTCAAACATGATGTCTTCTAAATTACTATCATTTATAACATTAATTTTAATTTGAATATTATCATCATCATATGGATAGCTTTTAATTCTTTTAATAAATATGGTATTTCACGAAATTGAAAAAGTAATTATTTTTATCCTTTATCATAATTACCATATCTATCTTATCTAGATCCATGTACACAAGATCCTTGTTAATCCTCATTTTGATCAGAACTCCATGCTCCTTCCTTTAAAAAGAATTATAAGGCCCCAACACTAGTTACCCAGAGTCGGTGCATTATTACATAACATTAGCATGATCACAATAGATCATGTCTTGAAATACCGATTAATTTAGTATCCTTGGAAGTACTAGATACATACATGAGTTTTACATTACATCATGAAATAGAAAAAAACAACATTGTGTCCCTTTTGAAAAAACTCATATCTTTTAGTCTATTCCTTCAGGTTAATCATAATATACTTATTTGCATCCTACGAAAAATTAAACAAATAAAGGGGTGAGCTTATATGCTCAGTAAGGATAACCATATAGCATAAAATTTCATAAAAAATCATAAACATTTAAGGAAATGTATAAGACTAAAACACAAGCATTTTAAACATAAACCTCATCATAATATGGATTAGATAAATCAAATAATTCCATTTAATGTTTCACATAGATATTCTACTAGTCTAATAATCACATATAATATCAATATATAACCTCATAATGACTAAATTCATAATGCTGGACATTATAACCACATAGTCAAGGCCTCATGCCAAGACTACAAATAAGATTTTGTCAAGGCCTTATTCCAAGACACAAGTTTGTCTCACGAGACCTACTGATGCATCGAGGAGCTATAGCGGGCTCCACCCATCACTTACTAAGTCCAATGCATTACTCATATGAAAATGTTGAAACATAACATAAAAATTTGTATTAAAACTAGAATATGAAATGTTAATACTTTTACCATAAACCATGAATCGTATAAAAATAAAACACCCATAATAAAACATATTACAAAAACTTCAATACAATATGAAATATTGTATCATAATAAATCAAATTCAAACTAGTGTAAAATATATCAAAGGATGTTGATATAGATGAAATCAAAAATATTTGAGAGAAATATCAACTTTTTCTTGAAAACATTTAAAAGTATCACTATTATAAAAGAAGTCATTTAAAAGGGATTTTTGAATCAAATTGTACCATACAACTTTGAAACTCTTGAAAGGAATGTTAATTCAAAAACTTTCATGTAAAAATAAATAAATCCTTAAAACCATTTTTAAAGCATGGACATTATTGAGAATGATTTAGAAGAATAAATCATTAAAACATTTAAAATGATATTATAGTTAAAGAGTTCCTAAAAAAGTGAGAGATGCTTCATTATAAATAATTGATGAATAACATTAATAAAAAAATTATAATATCATGAGAATAAAGGGTTTCATGATATAATATTTCAAAGTACAGTATATACACCATATAAAAGTGAATTGATGCATACCAACAAAGAAGTTTCAATGGAATGTAAATTGAGATTAAATACCTTATAAAGATAATATCCTTAGATTAATGATATTTAAATAACATAATTATTTGTAAAAAATATAATTACACTCAATATTATTGGATATTCAGTGTAAATTAATCATAGGAAATTCACACATATTATTGTAAAAACAAAACCAATGACTTCGATGTTTAACTCAATGAATGGAAATTGAGTTAAGATTACCTATATAAAGTTCATATCAATGAATTGAGAAATTATCATTGGAGTGATTATGTGTATTAAAATTATATCCACACAAAGGGGAATGTAAATTACTACATAAATAAATTAATAGTGATTCCACACATAATATTGATGTAGAACAATAAATGAAGTATTCATAAAACCCAATGAGTGGAAATTGAAATAAGAAATTCCCTTACCGATTTAGTAACTTACAAAACATAAACCCCATGAAAGAATGATCATACAATGAGGATGTAAATACCCATAAATTACAGTATATTACATAATGAATATAATCATGGGAAGTATATATACCACACAAAAGGAAATAGTGTCAAATATAGCATGAATCTCATGGGGAAAAAAAGTGAGATGAAAACTACTAACCTCATTGAAATCAATCAAGTCATATGGCCAAAAGTTAATAACCACAAAATGAATCACAAAATACCATGAATATAAAGAGAATAATGATAATATTTATCAAATAGAAATAAAAAATACACCACATGTAATAAATAATTAGTGAACAATGGAAATCTCACAAAATTAAAAGTGAGATAAGAAACCCCTTACCTCGTGTGTGACTTGACCCGTTTGTTCTTTAATATCATGAATAACAAAATAATGTTAATTTATACTTTCTTCAGAATATTTTTCAAATTCATTATTTCTTTTATATCACTTATTAGCACGTTATAAACATTATGTAATCATTTAAGTTAATAACAATCATTTTTTTAATATTTGGTACTTGAGTCAAAAGTAAACTTCTTATAATTACATGTCATCCATGTGGTCAAAAGTAATTTATATATAGAATGATATTAATGATTTAGATATCATATATATATATATTATATATCCAGTATATATATATATGTATTTATAACTGTATATAACATTTGGAGATAATAAATGAAATTCACCGTTCATAGAGACGGTAAGCCGTACATACGCATGAACCCTACTTTCATTTCTATTTCATATTTTAATGTAATGAATACATAATGATAAATAGGTATATTATAATTCCAATATAAACTATGTAACTCGATTATGTTCATTTGTATAGGCTAGTCCTGTGTGAAATTTTTCTTTTAAGGATCATGATATTCCTTGAAAACACTATTGATTATATCCATAAAAACAAAGGGTGCATTAGTAAGTCCAAATTGAATTAATCTAAACTCATAATATCCATACCCAATTCAAAATTATATATTTGGAAAATCATTTTTCATTATATGCAATTGAAAATATCTATAATGAAGTTCAATCTTTGAAAAATATTGATTTATTAGTAGTTGATCCAATAAATCATCAATTTGAGGGAGAATATATTTGTTGTAAATTGTAATAGAATTTATTTTCATATAATCAATGCACAACCTCATGGATCCATCTTTATTCCTAACAAAAAGAATATGGGATCCCCATGGAGAAACACTAGAGCAGATAAATCCCCTAAAAATCAATTTCTAAAATTATTTATTCAGCTCTACTAATTCTAATGTTTCCATTCAATATGGAGTCTTTGATATTGGCCTTACATTAGGGGTTAAATCAATAGATAACTCACCATCCTTCTAAGGAGGAATTCAAGGAATATCCTCTGGAAATACATCAATGTAATCTTTCACAATATGTACATATTCAATTTGATGATTTATATCTTCATCCATAGATGATGTTTTCTCTTCTTCAACAATAATTTCAATTAGTATAGATGTCGGGGGTGGATCTAGACAAGAATCAAATGATGTGGTTTCTTCTCTAAAGTGAAGGGATTCCACATCATCCTCATAAATAGTTACTTCCTCTTTCTTATAATATATTTTCACAACATATTTTTATATTCAATATATACTGAGGATTATATATAATTCAATCATTGGTATGCTGATAATGATAAAAACAAAATAACTATTGTGTTTCATAAAGGGGACTCACCAACACATCTTTGCTGCAATGAGACTTTACATAAGAGTTTTTTTTTCTGTCAACTCACTTATTAAATAAAAAGGGAATTGTCATATTTTATTAAAAAAAAGGATTATTTTAATGAATGTGATGATCTATAAAAAAATAAAGCATTGGATATGTTTTTGGAAACTATTAAATTACCTTCCACCACATCATTAATAATTTAAAACTCTACAGTTGTGATAATGAAGGATTAGATATGATCCCAGGTTCTTTTTTGAGGAATGTTTAATTGACCCTTTAGAAACTCATTTACCTAGTGTATCATCTCACAACAATTATAACATTGAACATTGGTAGAATATTTATATTCCATGCATTCATGAGCATTATTTCCTTTCCCACCATAATTTTAGTAAACAATTTTCTATTTTTTGCAAGAACCATGGTGTTTCCCTCCACAAGTATCACACATTGGAAAATTTCCCATTATATTCTTCCTTTTATAAATTTCTTACATTTCCAACCTCTTTATCTATTGATTTTCTAAAAAAATATTCTATATTGAATTATTTATATTTCTTTATGGAACATAAGATGATAAATTTTAGGAGACAAGTTCCCTTCATAGGAATGGTTTTAAACAATCAAAGAATCGATCAATCTTGCTCCTTGGATTATGTATATAATCAGAAGCATGCCTTTGTAACATTTTAATGTCGAATTCATACTTAGAAATGTCTTCATCTTCATTATGTCTCAGATACAAGAATTTACTCTTCATTTTTACTCACTATTCATGATGAAAATATATCTCTAATTAAATTTTCATAAAATCATTCCATTCCATATTTGTAATTTCTTCCTCCTCTGTTGTGTTTTGAATCAAAGACCACCATTGATCAATATCACTTGAGAGAAAATACATTTTTTCTCCATATCAACATTGTGGTTCATGATGCTCCATAAAGGTAATGTAATTGTTCACAACCTGAGTCAACTATCCCAAGATGGTTATATGTTGTTTAGCTCCATTTGCAACTCCATCTCAAATATCATTATCTTTTATAGGAAGGAAATACATAAATGGGATACATGTGTTGATATAGTTTCCATTCCATACACTAGGTTACATTTCTATAAAACTGAATATGTTAAATTAGGTTATAAATCTTAATGCCCAATTTTAGACTACTAAAACACTAAACATAAATTTAAAATTTTACGCATAGATAGTCTCATATTTTCAAACATGGTTTCATTGGAGACATATTTTCTTTTAAATCCATCATAATTGTTTGTAATGGAAATGTGAATAATCCTAATCATATCCCATTGGAGTGTCAAATCAGGTGCATAGTAAGGCCCATTGTTGTGTACTAGGTAACCCTGATTTGGGCCCATGACACCTTGTCAGAGTTGTTACCCCATGGTACATTTTTTCTAGAACCATATAAACTTTTTGTATCCAAAAGATGGATTTATTTTTATAAATACCCACTTAATCTCTGCTATATAAAAATTCTAATACGTTATTATATGATTATCCACAAAGACTATCTCAGGGTTATATTCCAAAATCTATGTTTTCTAAATCTTATTTATAATGTTTCTACAATACTTCCTTTGATTCTAACTATAACGACCCATACCCCAAAATCCTAGAGTTGGTTCCATAATTTATTACATTGGAATAATTAGAAGGAATCAAATCTCTAAAGACCATATAGTTTAGTTTATTTGTAAAAAAAGATACAAACAAAAGTTTTTAATTTTTAACATGAAATAAAAAACTACAAATAAAATACATTAAAAAAATCCATATACTTCTCAATTATCACGGCAAGTCATTTATAGTAAACATCTTCACATCTTGGGGAAAAATAGAACATAAGAAAAGGGTGTGGTTAGATTCTCAGTAAGGGAAAACAATAATGCAAAAGCTATCATAATCAATAATTCATAGTGAATAAATAAAAACACATGCTACGCGAACATAATATTGTGCATAATATTGAAGGAATAACAAACTGACTAAATAATTACATATAAATAAACACATAACAATGAAACCTAACCATGGATTATCTACTAGTCAAATAATCATGTGGAATATAAATTACTAGAATCATAATGAATCAATACATAATGTCATACATCATAAACATATTGTCGATGCCCCATCCAAGACATCTTAAAATAAATTGGAATTTCCTTGGCCATATCCATATATTATTTCTCTCATGAGAACTACCAATGAATCGAGGGTTTATAGTCAGCCTCACCCATCACTTTTGATGTCTTATGCATTCCTAATAGTAATGGGGGGAAATATCACAACATATACATTCAAAATGTAAATAAATTTACCCAACTAGTAAACATAATCACTAACCATTCTTCGTAATGTAGTAAATGGTATCAAGATTTAAAATCCACAGCCAAACTAATTATAAACCATTTAATAAAATATGGTAGATGATATTAATAGTAGAAAAATTTCAATAAATCATAAGATTCATAATAGGTGTTGAAATAGAAGATAATAGTATAATAAAATCATCATGAAATTCCTGAGGGAAATACCAATTTTACTTTATAAGGAAGAGTTCTTTTTAAATAACCATTTGTATTTTTTATAACTATTTGCATAAATCTTGAAATGAAAAATATATTTTTCATGAAAAAATTGATTTTATTTAAATAATGGTTTCTATAAATATATTGTGGATGATTCTTGAATTTGGGTAAGATATTGGGAATTTCCCTTAAATACTTGAAAGGAATTATCGAAAAACAAAAACACATCATCCATGAAGGTGGTAAATCAGAAACTCACATATGACATTTTCTTCTTTTAAAATAAATGGAGAGGTAGAAGAGACATGATGGTGTATTTTCCATTTATATTATAAAATTCAAGTATATAAATGATATTGTATTTATCATGTAACTTTGGAATGTGGTTGTGAGGAAAGGCTAAGAAAATAAATGAAATTAAAAATAAAATTAAATAATAAAAAAATATTTTTTCTCTTGAATTCGTCACCATGATAACCCCCTTATAGTGATTGGTTTTATATTTTTTAAGAAAAAATCCTCCTATAATTTGAGAATGTGCATAGAAAGATGATTTTGTAGAAATTGGGCAAGGATCCTATCTTGGAAGGTCTTAGGAGAAGTGGTGATGAGGTGTGACATTTATAATGGAGGAGATGATTTTTTTTGAATATTTTATTCATATTTTTATTATTTTGGAACAATAATATGAATTTTATGAAATTTTTCACTAAATATATTAAACTAATGAATTTATTTTTGATATTATGGTTCCTACATCATTCATGGAATAATGAATAGTGTATTTATCTTATAATATATGTATACCATAAATTACCACATTTTAATATTCATAAAAATAATTAACCATTTCAAAAAAATCTATAAAATTCAACAAAACCATTTTTCAATGTGTAGAATTAAAAAATGAACTCCAGTTTTTGAAAACAATTTTTTAAATATGATAAATTTAATTTTTAATTAAAATAATTATTTATTGTAAAGATACCATTCTAAAAATTTCATCTAATTTTATAACACTTTGAAAATTTATTTAAGGGATCACAAAATTATATTATATTTTTAAGACCAATAAATAATATATATATATATATATATATTTTGAAATTATTATATTAAATTTTAATATTATTTATAAAATTATATTTAAGCATTTGTTTTTATAAAAATAAATACACTTAATTTATTATGTTTAAAACAATTACATACTTATTCCATGATGTAAATAACCATTGTTTTTGTATATAAGACACAAAAATTTTATTTGTATATTAATAGGTGATGCTACTATTCTATTTGTCATTTTATTATTCCTAAGGGAAACATTAATATTCCAAAGGTAACATTCATTAGCACATTGCGGTTTAAATATCAGTGTTTCCTGAATCATAAACTATTGATGATATTAATTTTTAAAAGTGGCATACCATAAAATCATGGGGTGTTATAATCTTCCATCCTAAAAAAGATTCACCCTCGAAATTTCTAGAGTGTCTCCTCGAAACATATTCGGGTAGTTCTTCATCATAAGTTCCTCAGGTTCTCTTATCACCTCTTCATTTTTATAATTCTTCCAATGTTCCTTTAGCAGCAATGTCATCTAATTCCTCAACACTTGTTCACTATTGTCTATAATCCCAATAGTCACTTCACAATAAGATAAATCCGGATCCAATTATATTCCTTTATAAGTGAGAACATGTGTTGGGTCTAGAATGTACTTCCTCAATAACAAGATGTGGAACACATCATGATGTTTGTAAGGGAAAGGTATAATTTCTAGACAATTATCTACAGCTCCAATTCTATTCATAATTTCAAAAGGATGAATTTATCGTGGGCTCAGACTCCCATTATATTCAAATCTCATGACACCCTTCAATGGAGATACCTTCAAGAAGACATGATCTCCCACTTGGAAATCCAAAACATTCCTTAGATTATTGGTAAAATGATTTTTCCTAATTTTAGATGCTTTGATTTCAGATTGAATAGTCTCTACAATTGTTGTTGTTTCCTCCACATGTTCTAGGCCTACAAGCTTCCTTTCACCAACATCATCCCAACGGGTTGGTTTATGACATCTTCTTCCATACTATGCTTCATATAATGCTATTTGAATACTATAATGTAAACTATTATTGTAGTTGAACTCTGAAAAAGGTAAATACTAATCCCACGTGCCTTGAATGTAAATTGATCCATATCTCAACATGTCTTAAAATGTTTAGATAATCCTTTCAAACTTACTGTTAGTTTGAGATTGATATGCAATGATTATATGAAGCTCAATATCCAAATCATTCAGAATAATCTTACAAAATTTTGATTTAAATCATGGTTCACAATCAAAAACAATATAAATTGGTTCTCCAAGAAGTCTGAAAAAGTTCATTAATATAGATTCGTCCAAGACAATCTAGTGGAATGACCTACCTTATAAAAAGTAAATGTGAAACTTGGTATGTAGATCAACAATTAGCCACATTGTATCATTTTTTCATGGGGTTTTTGGTAATCCAGTGAAACAATCCATAGTAATATCTTCCCATTTCCATGTAGGAACATGTATAGGTTTTATGGATCCTCTTGGATGTTGTATTTCAGCCTTCACCTATTGACAGACTAATCATATTGATACATAATAAAAAATTTCCCACTTTGTATTATCCCACCATAAATGTTCCTTCAAATCTCTTTACATTTTACTGCTACCAAGACATATATATAAATTAGAAGTATTTAAATTATATAATAACCCCATTTTTAGTTTAGAGGGAACACATAGCCTCCTCCCCAATTTTATTAATTCCATGTTCATACGTGAAGTCCAAAAACTTCCCAACATTCACAAATTTTTTTTTTGAATATTCTCTTAATCAGGCTGAAAAAATTTAATCCATTAAAATAAATATGGTTGGGTGACCATTTGAAAAAGTAATGATTTTTTTACCTTCCTTGATAATTACCATATCCATAATTACAGGATACATGTATAGAGGATCCTTGTTAATCCACATTTTTTTTCAGAACTCCTTGATCATTCCTACTCAAAGAATGAGCTTCCATTTTTCCCTTCCTTGGGTGGTAGTATATTAAATAATCACAATTTTTGAGTAGCTTAATACATCACATTTTCTTCATGGTGAGTTCCTTTTGTGATAAGATATATTCAATTCTCTTGTGATTTTTATATATCTCAAATCTTTCACCATAGAGATAGAGTATCCATTCGGAGTATAGAGTCAATATTAGAGCATTCACTAATAAGCTATTCAATTCTTGAAAACATTCTTCACATTATTTTTTACATAATAACATAACCCCTTTTATATCTATTCTTGGTTATGGAGTGAGATATTTTGAAAAAATTATGATTGAAATGATGATAATAACATACTAAACCAATGAATCTATGTTCCTCAATTATGTTTATTGTTGCAGGCCATTCAAGGACTACCTTTTCCTTTGTAGGATCTACTGATATTCTTTTCTTAGAGAAAATATTCCCATGAAATGAAAATTTATTAACCCATAATTCACATGTGAAAGAGTTACCATATAACACATTTCATCTAGGAGTCTCTAGAACAACCCACAAGTGATTCCCACAGTCCTCATTACTTTTGAAATACGTCAAGATATCATTAATAAATACCACTACAAAATCATCCAGATATTCATTGAAAACTTTTTTAATTTGATCCATAAAAATAGTGCATGTATTAGTCAGTCCAAAAATAATTATTGTAAACTCATAATGTCTATACCTGGTTTAAAATAGTGTGTTTGGAATATCTTCATTTTTTACATTGAATTGATAATATCCAAAAAAATCCAATTTTAAAAAAATATTGATTTTTAAGATATTTATCAAATAAATTATCAATGTGAGGAGGATGATACTAGTTATTTATTGTAATATCATCAAGTTTTTTATAATCAATGTACAACCTCATCGAGAAAAGGGGATACCCATGGAGAAACACTAGGGTAGATAAATCCCTTATAACTCACTTCCTATAATTATTTCTTCAGATCCACTAATTCTAATGTGGCCATTTTATATGGTGTCTTTGATATTGGCCATGTATTAGGGATTAAATAATTAGATAACTCAACATAATACACTAGAGGATGTCCATGTAAATCCACTATAAATTCATCAATGTATCCTTTCACAATAGGTACATCTTTAATTTGAGGATTTATCTCTTCATCCATAGATGATGTTTTACCTTCTTCTCCAATACTTTCAGTTAGTAGATCTATTAGGGGTGGATATTTATATGATTTAGATGAGGAGGTTTCTTCTTTAAATATAGGGGATTCCACATCTTCCTTATAAATAGTAACATCTTTCTTCTTGTAATAGATTTAGCATCGTATTTAGAAATCTAGTCCATACCGAGGACTATATCAATGTTAATAATTTGTACGATAACAATGATTTCAACTAATGCACGTTTTTTTTTCATTAAAGGGACTTATCGACACAATTTGTTTTAATCAGAATTCCTATAGGATTTTTTACTGAAGAATCCTTTATTAAATCAAAAGGGACATTTCTAGTTTTCTAGGAAAACTACGATGATATAAAAAAATAAGATGATACCGAATCAAATAAATAATTGGATAGGTTTGAGTAAATGATTAAAGGACCTTACCCCACATCACTAGGAATTTTAACATCAGCTATAGTGAATGCATAAGCATGGCCATGCTCCTTTGGCATTTTCTGGGGAATGTTTCCTTAATGCTTCAAACACTCATTTTCATAGTGCTCCATCTCCCTACAATTATGACATTGAATATTGGTGGATTATTTCTTACCCTTTAATTTATGAGCATGATTTAATTTGTCAATAAACTTTTATAAAACTTCTTTTTTGTTTTAATCAAGTACCAGGGTAATTCCTTTGACAAGTATCACAGGTTGTAAAATTTCCCTTTCTATTATTCCCTTAATCCATTCCTTTCTCTACCACCATCATCTTCTCTTGTATTCCCTTATAGTCATAATATTTAAATAATTATTTCTCTATAATGATGGAACATGAGACTATTTCATAAAATGATGAGAAATTCTTGGAAACTAGTTCCCTTTACATAATAGTTTTAAATAATTATGGAATCAATCAATCTTTCTCAGATTATTTATGTAGTCTATAGAAATACTTAAGAATCTTATAATTTTTGATTCATAATTTTCATTGTTTTCATTCTCTTTTTATCTGAGAATCAAGAAATTCCTCTCCATATCCACTCACTATTCATGAGGGAAATAATAATCCAAGAAAATTTCATTAAAATCCTTTCATAAAAAATTTTAAATTTCTTTCTTGTCCTTTCAGTTTGGATTAAATGATCACCAATGATCATCATATTTTAAGAAATGATAAATTTCCATTATATCCTTCACTTGTTTAGTACTTGTCAAAGAAATGAAATATCTTTACTAAGAAACATATCCACTACTCAACCAAAAATGGGGTTGTATTTCCATTAAATGATTGAGTTTGTTGTCTCATGAAGCATTCCAACAATGTTCCTACCCATTGTGGATCTAGATGCCCCATACGGTTAATGTTTTTATTCAAAACATTAGGTAGTTGTCTCAGTATGGTTATAAGTTTTTTAGATCTAGTGGAAACTCTAGCTCTAATATCATTATTTTTAATAGGAGGGAAATCTATAGATGGGATACATTAATTGATAAAATTTCCATTAATTCCACTAGGAAACATTTATATACAATATAATATATAAAAAATTAGCTTAGGAATCCTAGTGCATACTCACAAACTAGAAAAAAAAACTTAACATAAATTGATGAATTTATGTATAGATAATCTTATAATCATAAAAATGCTTTATTTTGGGACATATTTTCATTTCAATCATTAATTATAGTTTTTAAAAAAATTTAAATATAATATGAATATCCCCTGGGATTGTTAAAATACATTCCCAGTAAGGCCCATTTTCATGTACCAGGTTTCACTGTGTTAGGACAACGACACCTTGTAAAAGTTGTTACCCCTAGGTACATTAGTGCTAGAACCACGTCAACTTGTTGTATCCAAATATGGATGTATTACTAAGAATACCCAAGTAGTCTCTACCTTACCAAAATTATAGCATGTTCTTATATTATTATCCAAAAATACTATATTAGGGTTTTGTTTCCTAATCTATGTTTTATAAATATAGTTTCTAATATTTCTACTAAACCATACTTGATACTAAATGTAAATCCCTAGATCTCCAAAGCCTGGACTCGATGCCTTAATTTATTAAATTGGAATGATTACAAATAATCAAATCCTGAATGATTGAATAGTTTAGTAAATTTTGGAAACCCAATACAAACATAATTTTTTCATTACATCATGAATGGAATAACTACAAAGAAACTCCACTGAAAATATCCATAAAATCCTAGATTATCCTCTCATGTCATTCATAATTTACATCATCACAACCTGGGAAAAAATAAAACATATGAAATGGGTGAGATTAGTTGCATATAAAGGTTAAACAATATATCATAAGACATCATAATCAATAAGTCATGGTGAATAAATAAAAACACTTGCTACTTGAACATAATCTTGGTCATAATATTGAATGAATATAATACATACTAAGTAATTCCATATAAATTATAAAATGTGAATGAAACCAAACCATAAATATTATATTAGTTGAATAATCATGTGGAGTATAAGTTACCTGAATCAAAATGAGGGAATGTGTAAAGTTGGACATCATAAACATTACATCGAGACCTCGTCCATGACATTTGAAAATAAATGGGCAAGGCCTCGACCATGTGCATATATGATTTGTATCATTAGACCTACCAATGTAGTGAGGGTATATAGAGTTCCCCACCCATAACATACATTTTCAAATATATTATTCATATGAATGGAGTGAAATGTAAAAAAATATACACATGAAATTTAAATAACTTTCCCCAACCTGAAAAACAGAATCACTAACCATTTTTAGTAATGTGGTGAATGGTATAAGGATAGAAAATCCAAAAAAAAAACTAATCATAAACCATTTAATAAAATATGGTAGATAATAGTCATAATAGATCAAATTTTAATAAATCATAATATTTAATTTAGGTTTTGAAATAGTTGATAAGGATCTAACAAAATAATCAAGGAATTCTTGGGAGAAATACCCATTTTACTTTGCGATGTAGAGTTCTTTTGGAAAAATCATTTTTATTTTTCATAAATGTTTGTATAAAACCTAAAATGATAAAATATTTTTTTCATGAAAAAATTAGTGATATTATTGAAATAATGGTTTCTTTAAATAGATTATGGATAATACTAGTGACTGTATAAGATATTGGGATGTTCCCTTGAATATAACATACTAATCAGAAAGAATTGAGAAGGGAACCTTGAAAAACATGTATTCACCAATAAAATGAAGATGAAATGTTTTAGATATTTGAGTCAGGGACATATAAAAATAATTTATAATAAGTATATAAAAATAATTAATAATTACATTAGGTTTAAGATAGAGATATCATAATAAGAATGAAAAATGGAGGTTTGGGAAGAAAATCTTACCTAATGTCCAAAAGTGTTCTGAACATACCATTAATGTCCTGGATAAAAAATTAAATCCATTAATTAATTAATCCATGAACTCTTATTCATGTATTTTATTTATTATTATTTTATTAAGTTCATTAATTTTATTATTGATGAGTTATAAGATCAAATGTTTTCATTTAAGGGTGTTCATTTCCTTGGTTTTCACTATTAGTTTACTTTTATACACATATAGAAGATCATTTAAAATGAAAATAATTGTCCAAAATTTAATTTTTATGTCATTGATGATATTTATGAAGATTAATTTTTTATATAATTATTTTCATTATCTAGGGTGAGGATGAATTATGAGATAAGATGTTAGTGATAATAGATAGAATTATTTTAGCAATTTTCGATCGTCACCAACTAGTTTTGTTTAATTAATTAATATTACATATATATATTATTTCTATAACATTATTTATGATGTAATTAGTATATTATAATATGTATTAAATATAAAAATGGTTTTTTGACCATCCTTGAAGGTTTTATAGAAAAAATAAAAAAATTTATCTACGAAAGTGGTAAATCGACACCTCACGAGTGATATTTTCATCTTTTAAAATAAATTTAAAGGTAGAAGAGACATTATAGTGTATTTTCCAATGACATCATAATATTACAATATATAAAATATGATATATATATATATATCTCTTCACTTTGTAAAGGAGATGTGAGGGAAGGATAAGAATGAAAAATAAATTTAAATAAAAATAAAATAAAAGAAAGATGATTTTTTTCTTCTCGAATTCTTCTCACTAAGATCCTACCTAAGGGGATTGGTTTTAGAAATTTATTAATACCAAATAATCTTGGATGTGGGGAGGGTATTGGGAAAAGGATTTGATAGAAATTGGGAAAGGCTCAAATCTTGTAAGGTGTGAGGAGAGGAGGTGACGAGAGGTGATATTTATAGTGGGGGCGAGGGTGTTTTGTTATTAATTTATTCATTTGATTATTATTTGGGCTCAAGACTATGAATTGTTTAGGAATTATCCCTTAATATATTAAAATAATTATTTGATGTTCAAGAATATGGTTCTTAGATCTTTCATGAATCATGGAATAGTGTATTTATCTTGTAATGTATACACACACTAAATTAATGTAATTTACTATTCATTAAAAATTCAACTATTTTAGAAAAATTACAAAAATTCACCCTAAACATTCCTCGATGTATAAAATTAATAAATGAGATCGATTTCTGGAAAATAATTTTATAAATATGATAAATTTAACTTTTACTTAAATTAAATATTTATTTTAAAATTACCATTTTAAAAATTACAACTAATTTTATGACACATGGAAAAATTAGTCAAGGGATCCTAAAATTATTTTATTATTATAAGAAAAAAATATTAATTTATGAAAATATTTTAAAAATATTATTTTATGTTATTATATTATTTATAAAATATTAAATTAATATATATGTTTTATAAAAATATTTACAATTAATTTATCATTTTAAAACATTTATTTACTTATTACAAGATGAAAATATACCTTATTTTTAATTATAAGAATCCAAAATTTTATTTATACATTATTAGGTGATGTTACTATTTTGTGGGTCATATTACTATTCCTAAGGGCCACATTACTTTTCCAATTGTCATATTCAATAGTTAATTACTATTTTAATATCATTGTCGCATAAAGCATAAATATCAAAGATATTAAATTTTAAAATATCCATAATGTAAAATCATGGGGTTTTATGAAAAATATCAAGGATATTTATAATGAATGGGGAAAATAAATAGAAAATGAAATATGATTGATAATGCATTGTATACGAATCACCTGATAATATTTATGTTCCTCACAATTTCTCGAGAATCAAAAATACTCATGTGATTTTTCATCCCTATATGTATGTCCTATATAATCATACACTTTTCTCAAAAAAATTTCATTGAAATTCCTTGTCCAAGGTTGGAAATTTCTGTGTCTATATACCAAGAAAGTCTATGATCTGGTTAGAACTGGTCCTAAAAAATTTATTAACCAGAATAAAAAAGAGAGTCAGACCGCACTGAGATTATTACAAAACCGAGAGTATATAACACCACACATATCCACCTCCATCAGTGAGGAGTAATAATCAGGGGCCATAAAAGACCAGGTCATATCCATTGCCATGATTGATTTCTTGGACAAAGCATCCAATACCTGATTGGCCTCCCTATAAGCATGCAAGACAACTAGATTTAAATGATTTACCTGATTGAGACATTCAACCCATTTTGAGAGTACCCTCTAAGTAACATCCTGTGTTCTATTTTGAAAGGATTTAACCACAAGTTGAGAGTATAATTCAATCTATAACATGCTCCAATTATAAAAGATATCATATATAACTGCATGAACAATCATCCATAACTCAGCTTCAAAAGTAATGCTAAAACCAATAAACTGATAAAAACATCCTTTCACAAAACTATAGTAAGTGTGAAAAACCCCAGCACACCCTGATGGGCCTGGTACACTGGAAGTATCTCTATCCACATTGAATTTAAGCCATGGGCTGATTGGGGGTATCCAACAAATGTACTTAAGCATCCGAGGTTTCCGCAACTACCTAGAAACACCAAGCATCCGAAGAATCTGCATGTCCGAGACACTATTGTACATCAAACTTGATAGGACCTTCAAGGCATCATAAACCTCCTGGTGGACCACCATCCTTCCACACAATATTTGCACCTTAGTTTCATAAAAAACTGCATCGTTTCGAGTAGCTCATATGGTTGCAATCACAGCCGCAACAGCCGCAGTGAGGAGGTTCAACACCTATTTGCTACAATGAGCATCAGAAAGCCCTTCCAGCATATCAAGAAGACAATTTTGATTCAAGTGCATCCCAAAAAGGGTCCCAACATAACCCCACAACTACCTATAATAGGCACAATCCATGAAAAAGTGATGGAAATTTTCCTATTCCCACATACATAGGTGACAGACTGATGCAAAATGAAAACCAGACCACTTGAGCTAATCATGAGTGGGAACATGATTTTTTCCAAATTTTCCAGATTAGAGAGAAGCGAGAGTGTAAAATGAACAAATACATGTATTTCTTGAGACATGAAGGTGAATGAAAAGACCCCCCACAATCCATCTCATAGTAATCCTTGTTATTAAACTAACCATTCCTATTATGCTTCCATATCAGCATTTTACAATCCATAAAATTATAGGTTTGAATTTTCAGCTCCACATGATCGCGGATTATGCTGTCAAAAAGATGCTTTTGAGATAAAAAATCAACAATAGAGAATCACCCAACACAATAAGGAATATCCATGCTATCCTGAGGAGGCCGCTCAAGCCAAATAGTGCTCCAAAAATTAAGGTTATAGTCCCTAAAACCCAGCCACTTTGTATCATTAATGATTCACATGAAATAATACTTGAGATATTCTCATACAGATGACGCAATATAATGTTTGTATCCATTAATTAACCTGCCTTTAAAGCGGTTAGCTAAAAAATCACCAGAATTTCCTTTGGAGATTAGACCCCATGTAAACTTCCCAATGAGTCCATCATTAAAAGTTATGTGATCCTTGAATCCAAGGCCCCCAAATTCAGCCGGCTTGATACATTCCTTCTAGGAAACAATGATAATCTTACACTAGTGGATTGACCCTGTCCAAATGATGTTTTAGACCATACTCTGAAGCTCCTTGATGAGGCCCGTAGGCCATCAATAAATAGAAAATGAGTAAACACACTTAGATGTTATCACTGAATTGACAAGGCACACCCTCCAAACCATGGAAATTTCCTTCCCTTTCCAACTAGTATGTTTATTAACAATACTAGAATATATCCCCTCTAAGTATTTCCTCTTCTCCTTTCCCCAAAATAAGGGAACACCAAGGTATTTAAAGGGCAAGGAACCCTTTTTTACCCCATGGTCTCTAGTTATCCTGTTATGCTTCCCAGTCATTACACCATTTCCAAAGACAATAAAGGATTTATCCAAACTTATTGCTTGACCAACTACCTATTCATAATGCCTAAAAAGGGCCTTGATAGAGGAGATAGTTTTCCTTGAGGATTTCTCAAACAAAAGGATGTCATCAGCATATGAAAAATGAGATAGAGAGAATTCATTCAAACCAGCCTGAATTCGCTTATATATACCCATGTGTGCTAGGTCAGTGATACATCTACTAAGATAATCTTTATAAATAGAAAATAAAAGGACAAAAAGTGGGTCCCCTTGTCTTACATCTCTAATACAAGGGGAAAATCCTCTGAGTGTACCAATAATAAGAATGGACAGCCATGATGAACAAAGAATGGTACTGATCAGCTTGATGAACACATTAGAGAAGACATATCTTTTAAGGACCTTTTGGAGAATTCTCCATTTATGTTTGTAAAAGGCCTTTGATATGTCAATTTAAAGTGAAAAGTTTCCTTCCTTTTTTTTCTTTCTCATGATATTGACACTTTTCGAGGCGGTAAATAGACAATCCTAAATATTCCTTCGAGGAACAAATCCAAATTGAATTGCAGTGATCATATCACTAACCATCTATTCCATCCTATTCATAAGGATATTACATATCAACTTAGGGATAGTGTTCCCTAGATCCACTGGCCTAAAGTCCCTTATATCAAGAGTATTTCTTTTCTTAGGTAAGAGGGAAATGAAATAGGAATTAATCCCATATGGTAAGTAAGAGTGAGTTAAGAAGTCCTTTAGGGCTAGTGCAAGATCATCCTGCAAAACATCCCAATAGGACAAAACAAATTTATTAGTGAATCCATCTAGATCAGGAGAACTCTCTGCATTGAGGGATAAAAGAGATGTTTGAATTTTATTCATGAGAGGAGGGGTGACAAGAGATTAGTTATCTTTATCCCCAATGAATGAAGTGATGTTCCACACCATTCTATGTGTATGGAACTCCCCATCATCAGAATCAAGACCCTTAAAATGCTCCAAAACCACCAATGCAATCTCATTTTTAGAAGTATACAATTCTCCATTAATGCTGATTCCTCTATCCCTTGCTCATGCTCTTTTCTCCCGATGCAGTCTGTTAAAAAACTTAGAATTTCTATCTCCATCTTTTAACTATCTGACATTCAGTTTGTGTCTAACCAACCTCTCTTTGATCACTAATCAATCATCCAATTTATTAAGTACTAGTACTTCCTTGTGGGATGGGATATCCTGATGCTGATTATGAATATGAATAGTGATAATCTTGTCCTCAGTAGCCTTGATTTCACAGTCAATTTTAGAAAAAGATTTTCTACTACATTCCTTAAAAGATCCTTGAGATATTTCAATTTCACAGCAAACCTTTGAAGAGGGATTCCAACTAGTTCTATCCTCTAAGCTTGTAACACCATTTCCCTGCATCCTGGCTCCATAATCCACCCATTATTAAATCGAAAAGGCAAGGGAACTGACCTTGTCAACTGTGTGTTGATGTCCAAAAAAATCGGGTTTTGATCATAGTGGTATTTAGGGAGTATAAAGCCAGAGATACCATCAGAAGCATCTTGATCAATCATGTGAACAAAACATCTATCAAGATTGCTTGCTTTCCTCCCATTCCAGGTGTATCTACACCATGTAAAGTCAGCTCCAAAAATTGGAACTTCAACAAGATTACACTGATCAATACATATGAAGAAATCAGAAGCATCAATCCTATTAAAATTATCACAAGTTTTTTCCTTAGGCCTCAACACTGTATTAAAATCACCCACAGATAGCCTTGCATGATCCATCCACCCAGAAGTCTCTTTGAGCTCCTCCCATAATTCCCTCCTGATATAAGAGTTAGATGCATACAAAAAGGAAACTCAAAAGTCATAATCATATATACTATAAGATAGAATAATACTTTGACACCCATCCAAATAGGAGTTGATCCAGATGGATTCATGTCGAAACACCCACAAATGGTCCATTTTAGCTTCATACAAGTCTTTTGACATGAACTTGTACCCCATGGATTCCCATTTGAATCCTTTATAGTTTCCAGAAAGCAACTTTGGTTCAGAAATACCAACAATAATTGGATTATGGTCCATAATAAAATGTCTAAGGGCTTTGGCTGTTTGGGAATTTCTTATCCCCTGACAGTTCCAGAAGAAAACCTTCATTAAAGATGAGTCTTGCCCCGTGTCTAGGGATCACCCTGTGATTCCATGACCATGTTTCCATTCCCCTTCCTCACTTTTACCTTCTTTCCTGGCCCCTATAGATTACTGAAAACTACATAAGCCTTACTGATAGGATTCCCATCATCTTGCTTTACAATAGTATCAGAAGCCCCAATATCACCAATCTGATGAGGCACCCGGGTGGAGATGACAACCCCTATGTTAGAAGAATCAACCTACACATGTGACCTGGCTACAAGAGGATCTACTGTAGAGCCAAAAGTGATATCAATGGGATCAAGTGATTGAGAGTCATCTGTATCATCTGACCAGAAGATACCACTAAATGGTATAAATTTATTTTGATCCTTAAGATGAGAAGTGTCAATGCACACTTGTGACTTCTTTCAAGTAGCTTTGGAGGGCATTTTCAGAACACAATTCCCCATGGATCAGTTGCAACAGATGCCGCATCATGTCCATCATCCTAACCATCATGTAGAGATGAAAAAAGTGGAGTATCCCCTACTGACCGAGGTGTTCCCTGCTCCACTGGAACAACCTGTGCTACAGTCACCATAGGAACAACATCACTGAGTTTAATAGGCTCCAAGGACTCAACTTCCAATGCAGGCCCTTCCACACAATTATAGGTCACCACTCCTAGATCCTTTGGAGCAGACTGGAATTCTTCCACTAGTTCCTACCTTTCCAGAGGCACAGAAGGCTTTCCTAGAATAGACCCTTAGGTAAATTATCCAAGTTCACAGCTTAGGCCATCCCCTCCAAAACCCTCTGATTAACAGCTTCCTCATTCTGTGTCTATATCTGAGATGTATAGACATAGAGATATTGACTATAGAATATTTGGCATTGTGTACTGACCCATGTATGAAATCACATCTCGCTTTTCTGGTTAATAATGGTGAATTATACAATTATCTCTCTAAATATAACATAATAATTATAAATCATTAATTAATATAAGTAATTAAATTTATTAAATGTAAGAATATAATTTTTTTATTTATCTTTCCATTTAGGGAATTTACCCACATAATCAATTAATTGACTAAGATCATATAGATATTTAATTTAAATTAGATCCTTTTTAGGATATTTTAAATTAGGGAGAAAAATATTAACCAAATTTTCATGACCCCCATCATGCACACATGATCATCAATTTGTTTTCCATGATGATGATTCAAAGTGATTCTTAAGATCAAAAACCAATTATGATATCTTCACATTATTCCATAAGTCATAAAAACCAATTAGAAAATACAATAACTCATATAAATGTAATATTTTATTCATATAAATGATAAAAACTTAAAATCACTAAAAAATTCTGACTAATTTTTCATTCGGAAAACCACTTGAATAATAATCACTATAAAATATTTTATTATTTTGAAACAATAATGTAAGAGTGCAATCAAAATATTTAGAGATAAGATGAAATTCTAGATTATTTTGGTAATCAATATTTTAAAACATTCTAAGAATTAATTGATTTCTGTCATCTATTTAAAACTTATACATGTAGATAGAATCTTGATTTTTTGGTAGTAAACAATTTGGTATTTTTTGAAATACATCGAATGTTTTAAAAAAGCATATCACTATTTTGAGAGGTTTGTACCTATTTAATGAGAAAAAATGCCCCTGAATCTCACACACATACAAAATCACTCTAAAAGTAATGTATAATGGTGAAAAATATAATTTTAAACAACTTTAAATACATCCAATCCTTGAATTATAGAAAAATATGTAGTAAAAAACAAGTCAAACACATAAAATTTAAATCAACAAATAAAGTCAGGGAAATTAAAAAATAGTAGATTTTAATAATTGAGTAATAAATGTTACTTTTTCTAATCAAATCATTTCAATTAAAAATGTCACAATCTTGAAAAGATAAACATGGTTATTGAAAAATATTAGAAGGGAAAGGCTTGACTCGGATTTTCAATATATTGAATAAATGACATCGTAGTCATGAACATGTCATTCTTGATACAAACCTAGGAAAAATGAAAGTGTCATCAAGTTTTATATAAAATAATTTATTTTATCATACTTTTTCATCGTTTCTTTGTAAATATTTCATTATTTACCATAAAATATTTTTAATCATTAAATAAACCATATTTTTTAATTTACTCAGTATTTAGCACATTGAATTTTCTAGTAAATTTATATATATTATAGATTAAATGACATAAAATAAATTACATAAATATAACATTTCATCTTTTTAATCAATTTAGGGATGACTCCCACTTGTAAATTAATATTTTCATAGTATCCCCAAGGATTTTAGAGTATAATGTGATCATTTTTTGGAATGATTTAATGGTAAATTACTAGAAAAATATAGTTCCCCAAATTATATATATGTATATATGTGTGTTCAAAATATATATATATCAATGTTTGTGTGTAATATTAATATATAATGTTCATAATATATGTATTATGTTCATTTAATAATCACATAATATCAATTATTTTAAAAAATATAATGTCTAAAAATATGTTAAATTTATATTCAATGAAATAATTTTTTAAGGAATATTCAATGAAATACAAAAAATACTCCAATGTGAATCATTATTCCAACACCATAACCTATTAAATAGAATTACAAGATCATAAAATGCATAAATTTACAGAAAATTATTTATTAAAAAAATAAAACAATAGAGAACATATAATGAATTATTTTATTATAAGAATATCTGAAGTCCCTGCACTAAATTTAGTATCAATTCTTATAAATAGAAGTCTAAAAAATTAAATCAAGGAGAAGAACAATCCCTAATATATTTAAATTTTTATCCACATAATCACTTTAACATGGTATTGTTAGTTTGTATATTATATTAATATATTATGTGCATGACAAAAAAACATTATGTGTATTTCATGTACATGTTATGTTCACTGTGTATAATATATAATGCATAAATTTGTCCAACTAATATTTCACAAGGAATAATTCATACAACTTCCATTTCCCAAAATGAGTCATCATATAATGAGAAATATTGAACAATGATGCTCTTATGCACTGGGAAATGTAGGAATGTATAGAATCAAGAAGGACTACCTCAAGTGAGGGGAAAGGAGAGACATCACAAAGGATGGATATCATTAAGGAGAATTTTTTTCTAGGATGTAGGTTTTGGGTGTGTTTCATGTGCTATAGGATACGAGGTGGGGGGAAGGATTTGTGCATATATCCTAAGCTACAACACTATTGCATTGTATACTTTTAGATACCACTCATTGAAGCATAGTGGACATATTTTTCCCTTAGTGGAAAAGTGTTTCATCTTCCAATTTTAGCTCATTTCAAAGTAAAATTTTCTATGTTTTGAAACACTGATATTATCTCTATATTTGTGCACCCAATTCATAGTGAAATTATTCCTCTCTATGGATAAATGGATTTTTACCAAACCATGTAAATTTTTGTGTCCTATGATATCTCCTTTTAATTATTTTCTTGTTATTTTGTTTTCTCTTTTCTTCATCTGAAAACCTGTTATGTCACTACGAATACAAGTTTTTTAGAAACAATTAAAATTTCCAGTATTTAACATTTATGTTCACAATTAAATATTATATTAAAAAATAAAGGAGTTTTATATTCCTACACTTCAGATTTGAATATTATTTAATACATAGAAATATGAAATATTCTTCTAAATTAATATACAATATACGAGAACTATTATATATGAAATGTAAAATTTATACTATGAATCAATCACATGAAACATACAAAGACACTTCAGACATGATATATTGAGATTAAAGTTCACATATTAAATAATATGTGGTAATTTAAACTATGGAAGTCTTCATTTTATTTAAAAAAACTATTTATGAGTTTTGTCAAGTATATAAATAAGATGATGCACATTAAGATAAACAGCTACAAGAAACATTAGTTGGTCAAGTTGATTCCAACTTGATGAACAGTAGTAAAAAATCCAAAAATAACATAGATGATTGTTTTGATTTGAATAATTACTAATAATAATTAAAATATTAATATTATCTTCATAAATGAAACTAGAAACTTATCTCTCTGATATTGAGTTTTAATTGGCCTTAAATTCTACTGAAATACTCATATTTCTAAGATTTTAAGGAAGACGTGGGACAATTTTTTCCTTCCAACTAACTTTGAGTATAAAACACCTACTATTTTCCTTGGGGTTTTCATTTCTAATAAATAAACATAAATTGAACCTAAAATACCGAAAGAGCCATTTCGTGAAAAATTCCTATGATTGTATTTGAGATAAAGAGATTTATGGGACTAGAAGACTATCACAGTTTGTTTTTCGGAGTTTTCTCAAGACTCACTTCTCTAATGATTACATTTAAGATAAATGGTGTTCTGTTCAAATGGAATGATGATGGTAATAAATATATTAATGAGCTTAAAACATGACTCACTTCTACACATATCCTTATCTTTCTATATCAAAGGAAGGGTTCTATCGTTTGTTGTGATTCATTTGGATCTGTATTGGTTTTCCTTGTTTTTCTTGGAGATTATGTTATAAAACATTATTCATGATGGTTGTGTATGTAACATAATAATTATCTGACTTGAAAATGTGGTGGTGCAAGTATTAAAAACATGGCACCAAAATATCTTTGATGAAAACTTTAACATCTTCATTGATCATAAGATCTTGAAGAACATCTTTTCATAGAGGGACTTAAAAATTAGAAAATGGTGATATATGGGGTTCTGCATGTGGTTGACTTTGTAATAGTTTATACACTTGGTAAAATAAATTCCATTGCTGATGTTTTGGGATAAAAACTATATAACCAAGTTGTCATGGAGAATCGTGACCCTAGATGCTCAAAAGTCATACACACTTGGGAAAGTGAATTTAATGTAATGTGATTGATAACATCAGTTGAAATTATATTCATGCACCACACACCCTAAATTTTCTTATTTTCTTCTACCATAATTATTATTTTTCAGTTTTACATAATATTTTTTTTTATTTTCTTGGATTATCTATTTTCAGAGTTTATAAATATAAAATTTTCTTCCACATAATTTTTTTTTGAAAATTTAGTGGACAAATTTTAGAAATAATGCATTATTTGTTACATCATTTAATTATTTCCAATTATCATATAGTTTCATAATAAATGATTAATAAAAATCACTTGTTCATTTGTTGATGTTTTTCAATTTGAAAATACAGTTTTATGTTACTTTCCTTAGCAGTAAATTTTCCAAACTGAGTTTTGAGGCCTAGGATATATGATTTGAATAAATCACTGACTAGAATAAAATAAACTGTAGCCCATGATTTGGGAATAAATGTAACATTTTCATATGTTTCCAAATTATATTATTGTTATTTAAGACTGCACAACATTAAAAATATTAATCCACTATTGAATATTTAACTTATTTACACTAATTTGTATTGTAATATTTCAGTAACCACGTGATTCTCATAAGTCATATTTATCTACTAATTTCCTTATCATTGGTTTTTCCATTTTAAATCATATTTAAGAACAAGGTGGTGTTTTTTAATGAAATATTTTCTCATGGACTTCAGTCAATTCATTTTTAATTCTCTAATCACTATTTTTTTATAATGTGGTGATCATTGATGAAATTCTTATGTCCATGAAGCATATAATAAAAAATTATGGGAAATGAATAAATATTTTTTTACCAAGTTGATATATGTATGTTTCTTTGTTAAATGAATTTTCATTAATTTTCACATACATATAAACTCATGCATGAGCTTAAAATAAACTATATAAACTAAGTTAAAATTTAGTTATTTTTTAAGATGTGAAACAAATGAATATGTTTTCATATTGTAACCATTATTGTTGTAGTTATTTGAATTAATATTGTCATTTTTCAGTAAATTTTTTAATGCATTTTATCTTGTTCAGTGCATAAAGGTTGGTTTTCTCCAAAATGTGAAAAAATAAGTTGACTAGTATATTTATTCTAATGGAGCATAAGTGCACACATAATTGAAATCTTATTGTATGGAGTAATTTATATTTTCATTGAATTATGTGATGTATTTACATTAGGTGAATGGTATACAAAAGTCTATAATGGGATGTCAGCTACCATGAAAAGAAGATGATGAAGTACGTCTAAATTGTATCATCTTATTCCTTCTACCAATCATACTCAAACTCATCATAGATTTTTTTAAAAGACAATTGTTGTTGATGGGAACATGTTATTTGGAAGAAGTCTAATGGAATCCAAATCAGAAACTCAATAGAAAAAATATAGTTTGTTATTTCTCCCTCGCTTGTATAATTTTCCACATTACTGTAATTTTTTTTGAATTGTACATTAACCTATTAAATGGATTGGACTATTCAATATAATTGTTGTGATCTAGTTTAAAATTTAGTGATTCATTATAGTGTATGTTGGAAATTTATAAAACCTATTTAAAATTTCTATATTAATCCTTTGTGAAGAATTTTATTATGAGTAGTTTATTAGATAATTTTATGGTGGTCAGAATGAATATATTATTCAGTATAGTAGATTGAATATTGAAATGTTTTTTTAAATTTACCCTTAATTTTAAAAATGATATAGAATTTTTTTTATATGTGATATGTTTTATGAAAGTTAAAATCAAATAAGATATATTTTTTTGTTTGATGTAGTTTTTTATTTTATATGCATGTTACTCTTTTTTTACAACTACATGAAAGGGGTCATACTTACAAAAGTGGTGAACCCGTGGTGGTAGTGTCCTTTTATACACATGCTTCCATCACATGTACATGTTTAATTTCATGAATTGATACCTACAACTAAATTAAAAGAAAAGGAGAAATACCTAGTGAGCCATGTCAGTAACAACTATCTCATAGATTTTGTCTTCTATCCATATTTTTGGTACTTTGGTGATACCGAGGGTTCCTTGGCCTGAGGAATACTTCCATTTTTATTGTAGGAAAGGTAAATTGCATCAACTATGCAAACAAGAACCCCTTGTTCAATAATTAACATCATGATCAAGACTAATACTTTGACCAACATGTTATGTTAAAATGTATTCTACCTTTGTTGTTGACTTCACTACAATGTATGGTTTGGAACTCCACCAAAAAATGGATCATCTACCAAGAAAAAATGGAGTCCAGATTGATATCTCATATCATATTTATCAATTTAGAGATTAGAATAAGTATAATCCCTTATAATACACTCTTACAAACCTTAAAGGACAAGAAAAATTTCCTTATTTCTTTTAAATTACTCAAGGATACTTTTTACATAAACTGATTGAATCACCAAGAATATAGGGTGCCCTCTTATTATAAATAAAGAATAAAAATTATTAGGTCAAATACAGAACATTTTATACATGAAACATCATATAGTGGACACATAATGAATCTTATTCATCATTTCTTATAGTTTATGATCTAGTATCTTCCTAATATTTGATCGAGGAAACACTAGAAGAGTCCCTTTATTGGAGTTTTCAATACTAAACCACATGATAATATTTCCATTTTATTTCATTTTAATCGGTATAGAAAATATTTTTATCAAAATATATGTATCTTTATAACCCATATATAGGTTTTTTCACTCATTTATTTCATTGAAAAAAAATTTCAATATATTTTTACATAATATAAAGTTGGGACATCATTTTCAATAAGTAGTATGCCATCCGCATTAAACACTAAAAATACCATGATGCATCCAATAAAATTCCTATATACATAAGAATCATATTTTTTTATAAAATAAATTACATTTATAGCATCATCAAACTATATATTCCCACTCCATGAATCTTGAATCAATCTATAAATGGATTGGCACAACATATTAACCTTAATAGACTATTTTGACACTTTAAAACCACTTGGTTATATTATAAAAATATCTTAAAATAATATTAATTTTTAGAAAGTTATTTTGACATCCATTTGATATATCCTATAATTATAATGACATTTAAATTAATATATGAATGGAAATTATTTTCACCACTAGAAAACAATAAAATATTAAAAAAATACCTTTATGTTTAGAAAACAACAATCCACTAATGATTAAAAAATAATATAACATTATAAAATAGTATGATTATGTTTATGAAATTATAAAATATTATAAAATTTTGAACTTTCTTAAAAACTTAAAATTATTAACAATATAAATGAAAAAAATATTGAAAACATTTTTAATTTTGAAAAAACAAAAATTTTCAATGTGAATATAAAATTCAACTATAGGGCTCCAATATCTCACAAAACATTATAAAACATTAGGGAATAAAAATGTAAAATAATATTTTCATTAATATATTTATTGAAAAAAATATAGCAGTGTTTTTAAAACATATTTTAAAAAAATATAGATTTTCATATGCTTGTTTTGTTTCAAGAACCTCCAAAAACATTATATATGTTATGAGGATTAATCTATAGTATGCTTGAACTATTTACATGTGCATTTACATGATATGAAAAATAACATGACTTGACCCATCGAGGCACACCCAAGCTGATTGTAAGCTGAGTGTGCCACCCTATGTCATCAACTAATAGGCCAAGGGTTGGAGACTAGAACCATGATGGAATATCCCCATAAAGATAGACTATATCCTATTTAATTTGACAATAAACACATCTTCAATGCATTTGATGACTACCAACAGCTATAGGATATATATCTTTAATCAATTAAATGGTATAAAATGCATCAATGATATATTAAACACAAATACAACCTTGCATGGGTAAATATAAAAGAACCATTCCAATGAAAAGTCATTGAATATGACAGATGCAAGATGATAGAGAACTCCTCCCCATTGAGAGAACTCCTTGAATGGTCTCCAGCCACAACAAACACTTCCAACATCATGGGTTTCCATGCTCCATAATATGTCAACAAGCATCACTAGGCATTATATTTGAACTAATACAAGATTCACTTATTCTGAGATCATCTTTTATCCTTAGCATCATCAGTAAAAACATATATTTTGTGGGAAAAAACATGTAAAACTATTATTACTTGAAATAAAGAAATTTCTACTAAGTCCGACATTGATAGACCTACTATATGATGTATCCCAAAGGTAACCATGGAGCACCTAAGGAGTCACAAGCCTCATTGTAGTCAAATCAAGAAACCTATTCAACTTTCATGTCTCTACAAAATACCACAAATGAGGTCCAACTCATTTATGTACGCATTTCAATCAAGGGAATACCACACCCTATCATTCATAACCATTAAAACAGTGATACAATTTTAGAAACCCATAAGAAAACCCATGCCTTTCTCCAGAACAGATCCAAATATAAAGGGTACAAACCCATACTATTAGAGCCACCCCTATATGTTGTAATAGATATAATTCCAAACATATTAATGAGACCCCACTCTACATAGTATAGCTATAAGATAAATCATCATGCAACACATAAAATTCAATCTACCCCAAACCATCAACCCATGAAACATTTATGGAATTATAGTGGTAGATACACACGTCATTGGAATAAACCTCAATGAGTGGACTATTAACCATATGATTTTAGGACCCACACATCTCAAGAAGACACCTTGATTGAGGGAGTACCAAACACTATTCATAGCATGTGTTGCACCATCACCTAATCATAAGTGATGGAGTAACAAATCCATTTCATTATAGGGGACAAGAAACCCTAGTTTATTAGGGTAGATACTGAAATCCATGATGGAAAATGAGGGCCCCATGGCCTATCATATCATACATATAGGGGAGTATTGTCCTTGTGAATGCTTAGAACATCATGACCCAAACCCCATCATCAGCCCAACTGATCTAAATCCTAAAACAACCAATATATCATTGAAAATGGACATGGATGGATGATAAAAACAAATTCATTGTGATATATGTCATCAAAATACTTAATAGTGGTTATTTAGTTTACTGAAAATACATCTCACAATGAGATCATGGAAATCAAACCACAATGGTGATTGGTGGCCACATAGTTTCCCTTTGGGAGATCCACAAGGAAATTTGGGAATAAGGGAGAAGGTTTATGACTCCCAATCAAGTTGAGAGTTCCATCCCGGGTCAGGTTGTGTTGACTTATCTGACTATCTTAAAAGCTATCCAATGCACCTTGGCACTGTGTTGAGCTGGCTTGACCAGTTGACATGTGTCGCCAGACCTAGTTTGGAATTATCGTGCTCAAGGATTACCCACCCGCAAATACACTTGAAGGGTTAAAAAAATATTTTATTTTTAATATATTATATCTGAGCTCCAAAATAGTCATAAATCTATGTTGGCTAGGCCGGAGGGTAAACATTGTACCTCAAAATCAACATATCCATCAAATGATTTTTTCAAGGATGACTAATTGTAAAAATTTATAATTTTACATCTAGGGGGTTCTAAAACATGGAAACCTAAAAAATGAGCTAATTTTGAATAGTAATTTTTTTTGATCACTACAAAATACACCCTATTTCAATGTATGAATCTAAAATTTTTAAATTAATTTTTTTAAAGATAATGTGTGTTATAATATTTTTTACACAAAGAAAACCATGTCCCTTTTTTAATAAAGTGAGTATAAAGGGAAATGTGAATACTTGGTTTTGACAATAATATGAATGTTGGTCAATTATGACTGTTTTTCAATATGACCACTGGGAACTATACTCTTGTTAATAATTTTAACATTATTATTTTTGATTATTAGTAATAAATGATAAAGATTAATTAATTCATAAAAGAGAAATAATGGCTTCAACCTGAAAATTCATTCCATACAAAGTCAATTTAACTGAACATGAGAGGGAGGTAGAAACACTGGGATCCACTCTTAACCAAGACTAAGCATAGCATCATCATGTGATGCATGAACGAAATTACCTATAGGAAAAGTTCAAGTTAGTGTAAATTTCACCTTAGGAGATGTTATCAGAGTTGCTCCATGAATCTATCACCATCACACAACATTCCATTATGTTTCAATTCCCTAGTTACTTAAATTGTGATTCCATTATTTAAATAATTTTTTTTGTTTCATTATGGTAGTTTTATGAATAGTTCATTCTTAATAAAATTTTGATGTAATTTGATAAATTTAATTTTCAGACAGATATTGTACTTTTCTGAAAAGAGATAATTATTATAATAAACTAATGTATTATTAATAATGTTTATTTTAAAAAACTAGAATGATTAAAAAATATTATTTAAAATAAAATAATAAAATATTTTATTCAAGTGTTATAAATTTTACAATGCATTTATGTCACATCCCATCCCCCAGGGCCCGTGCCGTGACTACCCCAAGCCTTCCTTCCATAGGCCAGGGGCTGGCAACTGGCATAGGAAAGTCATATCCCTAAAACCAAGAAGGCATTTACTTTTAACCTGCAACTCACACAATCCAAGCATAGAGTAATATACAAGAACAAAGTAAACTATATAGTAAATAGTGTGAGTATCGTAAGTAAAAGGGGTTGGAATACAAGACCAACTGGAAAGTAAAGTAAATCTAAAAACAACTCCTGTGAATGTCTTCCAAGGATCCTACTTGAAGGGTAGGTATAGATCTTGAATGATCATATCTATGGTTCGTCTCATCTAATGGTCCACCTCCGAGTAGCCTCCAGTCCTGTCACCCTCAACCTCGATCAATACTCTCCATCGTCTGCACAAGACACCGTAAGGTGTGGGTGTAGCCTGTGCAGGGGTGAGTATAACCATACTCAATAGGGAACCCAATAACCCTGAAGGTCTCTCAGAATCCAAAAAAGATAATCCAAAAAAAAATACTATGATCTCAAAGCATGAAAAAAACAATCAACCCTAATTAGGTATATGCCCATACATATACCTAAGTTATCAAGTAAACCCATCTCATTCATGAGGAAACACAAGGCCCAACTCTCTAGCCAAAATCACAACTGTTCCACGAAGGAAAGAATACCACAAAGGTAACACCACGAAGGTAAGTTCCAAAAAGGTAACACCACACAGAAGAATACCATAAAGGTATCAACACAAAGAAGTGTACCACAAAGGTAAAGACTCATCTCATACCAGGTATAACTTAAGTATGGAAGTATAGATGATTAACTATATTGCTAGATCATCTTACTTCATCGAGAAGCTTTGCTGTTGACCCACACAGGATCATGGATGACCCTCACAAGATCTGAAGATGCTGACCCACCCTAGATCCAAAGATAAACCACATAGGATCTGAAGATGACCCACACAGGATCCGAAGGTGACCCACATAGGATCTTTAGATGACCCACACATGATCGGTAGATTATTTAAGTACAACCAGACACCAGGTTCCCTCACTAAGCATGCTTGATTCTAGGAGAATACACACCTCAATCCATCAGTCAACAATTAAACTTCCATGAAGTCCCATGAGAAAGTATCAAAAAGGTCTGTCACGTCATAAGGAACCCAACAAGACTGACAATGTGTCAATCGGACGCCCGGTCTGTAAGTTATTAGCGTTTCCATTCTGAGGGCCCGGTTGGATTCAGGTTTGAACCAACCCGGTAATATTCCAACTTTATCCAAAACTCAAGTGGAGTATACCAAAAGGACCGTCTCTATCCAAGGATTCTGGCACCCCAAACGGTTCTTCAAACAGATTCTCAACTCTTAAGATATATCCAAAAAGGCATAAGTGGGTCTAGATAGGCCCGGGTCCAACCCGACCCGGCTTGGGCCGACCCGACCTGGTGCGAGTTGACCCGACCCGGTCCGGATGAGCGGGACCATGGTGGGACTAGCCTACTGTGTCTCATTCTGGCCTAGCCCATAGAGTGGGTGGCCCGGCCTGCGGGGCGCAGCTCGCGGGTGGGTGCGGTCCGCTGTGACAAGACCCGCCTGAGCCGCTACCTGGGGGAGGCGCTCCCTCAGATTCCCAAATGGCCCAAGAGCCGTTCCGTTCTAGACAACCAGGCGGCGCCAGGTGGCACTGCCTGCTGGCACCCAGGACCCACTGAAGCGGGTCCTGTTCGAAATGATGCGGCCGGCTGGGGTTCCGGCCAGCTTCCCCTTCCAGTGGTGCTGGCGTGCGCCGCTACTCCCCTCACGGTCGGCTGGGTACCGACCTCCCTCCAGGTGAACTACTATGGCTTATCAGCTGCGGTCTCCTCCTCTACTGGGGGCATGGATGCGTGCCACCCTGGTTTCATGTGGTCGTCCGACATGCCGGCTGCCACCCTCCACCACTGCAGCCAACGGGCTGCAAACTTCTTCAGTGACATGGTTGCGCTGCCGCTGCCATCGTGGCTGACCGGTGTGTCGGCCTCTACCTATGCCCTACTGGCATCAGTCACTGACAACGTTGTCAGGTTCCACTCAACCCGTATATCTGCTCGCAAAGAACATGTTAACAATGAGGTAGCAGAGGGATCAGACAATGTTCATTTGGACCACACCCTCAGCGTTAAATCAATAGTAGGTGGTTCATAGATTAAAAATAATGATTCATTATGAAGAAAAAAATGAACAATTTCCCTACCTCTTTCATTCGTCAGAGATGGCATGAGGAATAAGATGAATATTATGAAGACGCCGATGTTTGTCACTCCCACAACAAGCTTCCGACCTAATCGCAAGCGTCAGTTCCTTATTCTTGATCTGGAGGTTCGTTCTTCATTGAAATAGGTTCTTCCACCAAGAGTTATCCAAAAGGATCTCCAAAGTTATCTCCTCACAAATCAATTCTTTTCTAATGAGTGACCAAGATGGAAGAGAGGAGACTTACTCATTAATTTAAGTTAATGGATTCCTTAACTTTTCACTAATGAGACTTCATTAAATGGTGGTTTTCATGGTTACAAACTTTGTGTAACTGGAAATTTAATTCCCAACATTAAATGCACGACCACCCTCATGTGGTCCCTAACTTCAATGAATTTTAATAAAAAGTAAGGGAGGAGTTTAATAAAAATATAACATTTGTTTTATTTTAATCATCCATGAAAACCTGCAAAACCAGATCTTCCCTTTGGCCTACTATGGTTAAATTGAAGGCCTCCTTAAGAAAATATCGGTGCTGCAAGTTCAACAGTGTCCATAGATTTCAATTCTGAGGACCGATTAAAAAGTAAAAAATTCTCGCTCGTATGTTAATTGAACGTACTTAAAGAAATTTCATAAATTCATTCTGGCCACTCCAGGCCTTGGAATCACATTTCATCAAATTTTGTAGACTCATAATATTTTCTATATAATTAAAAAAAACTACTCATGAAATTCTAGGTCTTTACATTCTCCCCACCTCAGGGATTTGCGTCCCCAAATGCCTTAACACAAACTAGGGAAATAAGTGGGGGTACTGAGCATGAATCTAAGCCTCCCACTCCCATGAGCTCTCTTAGAGGTTTCTGTGCTACCAACAAACACACACTAGAGGTATCAACTACCCATGAAGGACTCCCTCCTATCGATCCTAAATATCTACTGGAACATCTGAAAATGTCACCCAATCATCGATGTCTAGCTCACCCTAGTCAATGATGTTTTAAGGATCATGTATGTATCTCCTCAGTTGGGACACATGGAAAATGTCATGCACTCGGTGCAACTAAGGGGGAAGAGCTAAGAGGTATAACACCTTGCCAACTCTGCTGAGGACCTGAAAGGGCCCAATGAGCCTTGGAGATAACTTTCTGCCCTAGCCAAATCTCCAAAAACCTCATCGAGGTGAGACACATAGAAAGACATGGTAACCATCCTCAAACTCTTGAGGTCTATCTCCTATCATCATACGATTTCTGTCTACTCTATGAAGTCTTCATCCGCTCTTGGATGATCTGCACCTTTTTCTATGGTAGCCCGCACCATCTCCGGTCCCATGAGTGCTAAATCCATGGGGTCAGTCCGACACATAGGTGATCTACAAGGTCGACCATACAAAGCCTCAAATGGTGCCATAGTGACGGTGGAGTGATAACTGCTGTTTTATACGAACTCCACCAAGGGAAAGTGATCCTCCCAGCTGTGGCTAAAATCAAGGACGCAAGCACACAACATATCCTCAAGGGTCTGAATGGTCTACTATGTTTGACCATCCATCTGAGGATGAAAGGAGGTGCTCAATAAAATCTGTGTCATTAATGCCTCCTACAACCCGTTCCATAACTGGGAAGTAAAAAGTTCATCACAATCAGTGACAATCATCGAGGGAACTCCATAAAGCCATACAATCTCATATACGTAGAGGCGTCAAAAGCTCTCTACTGATCCCTGCTCTTTTATTGGTAGGAAGTGGGGAAACATGGTGAGTAGTCAAAAATCACCTAGATGGAATCATGTCTCTTGGACGTGTGTGGAATTCCTATCACAAAGTCCCTGTAAATTCCATCCCACTTCCGCTCTACCACATATAGTGGATGAACTAGGGCTGCTGGAACCTGATGCTCTGCCTTCACTTACTGACAAGTGAGGTACCGAGAGAAAAACTCTACTACTGCTTTCTTCATTCCTGGACACCAGTGCTAATGATGAAGGTCATGATACATATTTTCCACTCCTAGATGTACCGCTAGAGGGGACGTGTGGAACTCTCTCAACACCTCCTACCATAGCACCACTGGTACCATAGTATGTCCTCTGAAGAGGATGACATGCTCCCCACCTTTATAAAATTAATCTGGTGCCTGTTCAGGGGATATCTGAGCATGTTGAGCCTCGCAGCCAGTGTCCCTAAGCTATGCCTACCTGACTCGTTGAAGGAGTGGGGGAGTGACTATGAGAGAATGAACATAAGCTGCTCCATGTCGATCCACGTAGGATATCAGCAAAAAGGCTAGCTGCTCCATCACCTCACTCAGAAACAGTATACTAGATCTCTTGATGTGTACATCTGCTACTATGTTCCCCTTACCAGGAGTATAGTCTATTTCAAAGTCATAGTTCTAGAGGAACTCAAGCCAATGCCACTGTCTCAGGTTCAGGTCCTTCTAAGAGAATATATACCTAATACTCTTGTGATCAGAGTAGACGGTAAAATGTTCTCCCATCAACTAATGTCGCCACATCTTCAATGAGAAGACCACTACTGCTAATTCTAGGTCATGGGTAGCATAGTTCTGCTCATGATGTCTTAGCTGTCGAGAACCATATGTGATCACTGCTCACTCCTACATTAGGACACATCCAAGACTAGTCCCTGATGCATCACAGAAGACTACGTACCCAATTCCCTCCTCCGATAGACTCAAGATGGGGGCACTTGTCAGTCTCTACCTATGCTCTTGGAAACTCCATTGGCATCTCTCTGACCACACGAAGGGTTTCCCCTTCTTTGTCAATGCTGACAAGGGTGACACAACTCTGGAAAAGTCAGGCACAAGCCTCTTGTAGTAACTGGCCAGACCCAGGAAACTCTGTACCTCCATCACATTCTTGGGTGGATCCCAAGAAAGTAAAACCTCCATCTTTTCTAGATCTACCACAAAAAAACCTCTGATATGACGTGTCCTATAAAGTGGAACTCTCGGATCAAAAACTGGAACTTCGAGAGCTTACCATAGAGCTGGTGCTCTCGGATTGTATCAAGAACTATCTGCAGATGATATGCATTCTCAACCTCTATAGCTGAGTATATAAGGATTTCGTCGATGAAGAATACCATAAAGAAATTTAGGTATGGCTGGAATATCCTATTCATGATTCCCATTAAATATTTTGGGGAATTGGTCATGTCAAATGGCATAACCAGTAACTCACAATGGCTATACTAACATCTGAAGGCCATCTTCTACACATCCTTGTCTCGTACCATGAGCTGGTGATAGGATGATCTGAGGTCTATCTACATAATCCACCGTGCACATTTTAGCTGATTAAAAAGATTGTCAATCCTTGGTAGTGGGTAATTGTTCTTCATGGTCTCCTGGTTCAGGCACCGATAGTCCACAAAGAGTCTCAAACTCTCATCTGCCTTCTTGGCGAACAAAATCAGGGCTGGCCAAAGAGAAAAACTGGGCCTAATGAACCACTTGATCTGCAAGTCCTCCAGCTGTACTCGCAGCTCTCAAAGCTCCGCAAGAGCCATCCGATATGATAGTGTAGATATCGGTGTTGTCTCGGGGTATAAGTTGATATAGAAGTCCACATTTTTATGAGGAGGTAGACGTGGAATGTCATCAGGGAAAACATCAGCGTACCTTTCCACCACTATAGGATAACTCAGACTCTCAATATCAACTGCTCCGAGGGTAAGGCTAGCCAACTGATGTGTGATAAGCTACACCCTCCTCCAGGTAAGTCCATACTGTGCTACAAAGGTTCTCTTCTCACCGATGTAGGAAAACCTGGTCCCATCCTCACGGACACACTGCACTTTACACCTAATATAGTCGATTTGAACATGGACTTTAGATAACCAATCCATACCCAAGATGACGTCTTAAGGCCTTGACGCCGCAACTAGAAGATCCTAGCCGAAGCTCTCACCTCCTAGAGTATGCTCACACTGCCAGCACTAGTGTGAAATCATCGAATCCTATCCAATAGAAGTCTCTAGCCATAAGGATAAAGCCAACAGCTCCACCAGAATCTATGAGCTCTGAACAAGGGCCATGCCAATAAAAGAGTGACAGGAACCTGTGTCTATAAATACTAAAACTAATGAGGAGTAGACATAGATCATACCTCATATCATTTCTGGAGTGACGTGGTCATAGGACTTAGCTTCTTGGAGTTGAGCCCATCCCTATCCACCTACTCCCTATGGTCGGGGGGGGGGGACCACATAGAGGTGGTGGCAGTAGAACCTCAAATCTCCACCCACCGTCTACTGCATGGACAGATCCTTTGCCACGTCTGTCTACTGCCTACAGAACTCCTTGATTGAATCTTTGCCTCTACCTAGGCGGTCCTTAGACTATCTTCTAGTCATCCATATGGTGGTTCGAGTAGTCACGATCCATGTGACCCTGCCCACCGCATGAGTAACACTACCTGATCTTTGCCTGTCCTGCACTGTCTCGAGAGCCCCGCACAATCGACCCTGTATCCTGTGGTCATACACCTATAGGTCTGGTCCTCTTGGACCTCTGTATCATCTATCTGCTACCAGCTATAGATGAATCTGCTACATAACGTCCGGTGGTGGGTCTCGATGCCGGTGACTGCTCAGTAAGGAAACTCCCCACTAAGAGTGCTCTCTATAACACCCATGCCTATATTGGGATGCTGAGAGAAATAATTGAAGCTCTAATCTCCCGTATGAGCCCTTTATCGAAGGTCCAGGCCTTGAAGAAAGGGTCCCGCACCATATCAGTGGAGTAGCGTGAGTGGTCAGTGAACCTCTATCAATACTGAGCCACGATCATGCTGCCCTACTGCAAGCGGAGAAGCTCCTGTATATGCACATAGAATAAGGTCTCTAGGAAAAACTCTTCCCTAAAAAGGCTCTTGGAGTTTACCCAGATGAGAGTCACCTCATCATGAACCTTGAGAATCAAGATCCACCATCTGCCCACTACTGCCTGAAGAAGACTAGCAGCAAGGATCTCCATGAGATAATATGGTGTCCCTACCTATTGAAAAACTCTAACCATGACCTCCAACCAGTCCTCAAACACCTGTGGATCCGTCTTGCCTTGGAAGCTCAGTGGCCTCTGGCACTGGAACTCATGCAATGTGCTCAAGAGGCGTGCACCCTCTACTACTGGGGCTGGTTTCATCGGCTACCCAATGGGTAGTGGTGATGATGGTACCCCACCCATTGGTACAACTGCTGAAAGGTGTTCCTGTATCGAAGCCTCGTCGCTTGGTGGGCTGTCATCGCATAGTCGACCTAAAAACCCTGGATTGCTGTCTATGTGGAGGCATCCTGAAAAGAAACAGGTGCACCACAGTCAATAAGTTACACCTGGTGAGCTGACTTAAAGAGACTGCAAAGAACACTTTAAGAAAACATATACGCAATCAGTGTTTTTGTGCACTAAGTCAGAAATCAGAAGTCAAGTTCCTGGTGTATGGATAAATTGACCGCCACACTAACACTGGATTCCCCAAACTGAAAACCACACTCATTACACTTAACACTATTTCTAAATCAAAAGATCAAAGTCCAAGTCCTCCAGTAGAACCGACTCCTCTAATACCAATTTTTCACATCCCGTCCCTCTAGGATCTTTTTGTGACTACCCCAATCCCTCTTTCCATAGGCCATGTGATGGAGACTAGCATCAAAAAGGCATATCCCTAAAACCAGGAAAGAATTTACTTTTAACCTACATTTCACACAATCCAAGAACACAATACAATACAAGAATAGAGTAAACTATATAGTAAATAGAGTGAGAACAGTAAGCAAAAGGGGATAAAATACAAGCCCAACTAGAAAGTACAAGTAAAACTAAAAACAAATCCTATGAAAGCCCGCCAAGGATCCTACCTGAAGGGTAGGTACAGCTCTCAAATGGTTATCTCTGTGGTTTGTATCCTCTAATGGTCCACCTCCGAGCAGCCTCTATTCCTGGAACCCTCAACCTCGATCAATTCTATATGTCATCTACACAAGACACAACAAGGTGGGGGCATAGCCCATGCAAGGGTGAGTATAACAATACTTAGTTGGGACCCTAAGACCCCCGAAGGTCTCTCATAATCCAAAAAGGATAAACCATAAGAAATACCATGATCTCAAAGCATGAAAAAAATAGTCAACCATACATAGTTATATTCCCATACATATACCTAAGTTATCAAGAAAACCCATCTTGTTCATGAGGAAACAAAAGGCCCAACTCTCTAGCCAAAAGAACAACTATTCCATGAAGGAAAGAATACCACGAAGGTAACACCACAAAGGTAAGTACCAAAAATGTAACGCCACAAAGAAGAATACCACAAAGGCATCACCACATAGAAGTGTACCACAAAGGTAAATATTCATTTCACACCAGATATAACTTAAGTACAGAAGTTTAGATAATTAACTATATTGCTAGATCATCTTACTTCGTCAAGGAGCTCTACTGTTGACCCACACAGAATCATGGATGACCCACATAGGATTTAAAGATGCTGACCCACACAGGATCCGAAGATGACCCACATAGGATCTGAAGATTACCCACATAGGATCTGAAGGTGACCTAAATAGGATCTGTAGATGACCCATAAAGGATCGGTAGATTTTTCAAGCACCGCTAGCCATAGGGTTCCAACACTAAGCACACTTGATTCCTGGAGAATCTGATCCTCAAGCCATCGGTCGATAATTCAACTTCCATAAAGTCCCATGAGGAAGTATCAATATGGTCCGCCATGTCATAAAGAACCCAACGCGACTAACAACGTGTCAATCAGATGCCTGATCTGTAAATTGTTAGCATTTCTGTTCCAAGGGCCTAGTTGGATTCAGGTATGATCCAACCTGGCCATATTCTAACTTTATCCAAAAATCAAGTGGAGTATAGAAAAAGGACCGTATCGGTCTAAAGATTCTGGCACCATAGATGGTTCATCAAACAGATTCCCAATTCTCACAATATGGCCAAAATGCGTAATATGGTCCAGTCTGACCCAGCCTCGGCCGACCCAACCCAGTTCGGGTTGACCCGACCTAGTCCGGGTCTGGTTCGGATTGGCAGGACTGCAGCGGGCCCGACCCACAGGGCCACGGTCCAGCCCGACCCACAGAGGGGGAGACCCGATCTGCGGGGTGCAGCCCGCTGGGTGTAGCCCGTGGCTGGGTGCGGTCCGCCGTATCGGGATACACCCTAGCTGCTATCCAGGGGAGGCTCTCCCCCAGATTCCTGAATATACCAAGGGCCGTTCGGTTCTGGAAAACTCGATGGTGCCACGTGGAACTGCCTACTGGCACGTGGGACCCGCTGGAGCGGGTTCTGCTCGGCATGACGTGGCCAGCCGACTCCCCCTTCCAGCGGCACCGGCATGCACCGCTGCGGCGCCCGTGGCCGGTCAGGTGCCGACCACCCTCTAGGTGTGCCACCGTGGCTTAACAGCCGTGGATTAGTAGCCGTGACCACCTCCTCTACCGGCAGTGTGGACGTGCATCGCCTTGATTCCACACGGACGACCTTAGTTCCACCAAGATTTCTCCAAAAGGATCTCCAATGTTCTCTCCTCCCCAAACAATTCTTGGCCAACGAATGACCAAGAGGTAGGAGAGGAGCCTTACTCATTAATTTAAGTTAATGACTTCCTTAACTTGTCATTAACAAGACTTCATTAAATGGTGGGTTTCATGGTTACACACTTTCTGAAACCAGGAATTTAATGCCCAAAATTAAATGCCCAACCACCCTTATGGGGTCCCCATCTTCAATGAATTATAAAAAAGAAAAGGGTGGAGTTTAATAAAAATAAAATATTGTTTTATTTAAATCCTCCACGAAAACCCACAAAACTAGATCTTCCACTCAGCCAACTACAGTTGAAGTGAAGGTCTCCTTAAACGAATATCGGCACTGCAAGTTCAACTGTGCCCTCAGATTTCAATTCCGAGCACTGGTTCAAAAGTTATAAATTCCTCCTCACATGTTAACTGAACGTACTTAAAGAAAGTTCAGAAATTCATTCTAGCCACTACGGGCCTCAGAATCACATACCGTCAAATTTCACGAACTCGTAATATTTCCATATTATTAAAAAAAAATTCATGGATAATTCAGGGTATTTAAAATTTATTATTAATTTTCAACCAGCTATTTTTTTAATAAATAATGATTTTTATATTTAAAAATTAAATTTATCATTAATAAAGAGTTATTACGATCGAATGAACATCATTTTTGAAATTAAAACATATAAATTTGGTTATGTTTTATTTATGTGAAATTTTAATTATATTATTTATTCATGAATAGTGAATATACATTTTGTGTTTTTCAGTATGTTTATTGAAATCAGAATTATATCATAGTGATATGATATCTATTTAACAAAAAATAACAAAAAAAGTATTTTATTTAATTAATATAATGTATTTTAATATATTTTAATCAATTTCCAATTATATGATTTACTTTCAATGTTTTCAAATGGAAACTTTTACATTAAATATGAAACCTTGAAGATATATTATGTTTTAATGCCAAATTAAGTAATATATAATTCTACTCAATTATTGTGTATTAAAATAACCTTATATGTGTCCAAAGTGTGAAATACCATAGGAAAACCCCATGGACAAGACCGTAGTATTTTATTTACCCCTACCTTGGTGTCAAAGGAAATCAATAATCAAAGACTTTTATTTTTCTATAAATACCCACTATTTTCACCATTTTCTTTAAATCAAAATTCATCCAAATTGAATCCCTAATAGTTTTACCTAACATGAATACCTGAAACCTTCATGGTCCAAATCATCCTATTTTAGGAACCAATCTTCAAGGTAAGGGAAATCTCAACTTCTCATTTCCTTTCAAATTCATTTTTTATTTGGTATGTCTTTCAAATTTCAAAAATTATTTCTTCTACCCATTTTATTCAATACCTATAATATACTAAGTGTATTTTTTCAATAGGATATGTTAGTCCCATGTCTTTTTGTCCTTTTTCAAAACCATATTTTAGACCCGTTATGTTGCTGATTTTACTTCTCAAATTTCTCTCTTCTCCCAAAGAAATTCTACATTATTTTCTTTTTTTGAACATAAAAATATCTTTATTTTTAGGGAAATTAACCAATATTTAAAAATAATTTTTATTAATCATTTATTGATATACATATAACCTTTATTTCCATTTCATTGGTTAAAAATACCATAATGATCACGCATATTAGGAACTTTTGAAACACCATGATTTTGTTATGAAACCAATTTTCTTTTCCTCTCTATGGGTTATTTGGGAAATTATTAATTATGATATATTAGTATCATAATAAAATTAAATCATATGATGGTTTCACCCTAATAGAACACAAATTTGTTGGGTTAATAATTTAATCTCTAGAGATGACAAGTTTTATGATACCTTGGTGAAAAACTATTATAACTTTTATGATACCTTATTAAAAACCATGGTGATATGCTTATGAATTTAACATTTAAATATTGAAACCACATTTAAAGGTTTTTATTCATGTAATTTCTATTATATTATTCCCTATTTTCTTCAATCATTTCTTTATGATATTCCTCAAATTATTATTGATATTTTTTAATGTTCAAATGTAAACTGTTTCCCTTGTTTTACCTTACTGATCTTTATTCTTAACCCTTCCTTTGATGGATGTCCCTAGGTAATGAGATGTAGTAAATGTAAATAGGATTGTCCTTTGGTGAATTATTTCTAGTGGATTAAAATATTGTTTTACTTTTTCTTATATTTTTTACCTTATTTCTATGAAATTAAAATTTAATGATCCTTTATTTATATAATGCAATGAAATGTTGTGAAATAAAAAGGAAGGATTACATAGTATGTATCAAAGTATGGTTTATTTATTTATGTAAATTAGGATTTAAAAACATTATTTTGAATCCTATTGAAAAGGTTAAATATAGTTAAACATCCTGTTATTTTGGTGAAATACTAGGTAAGTGGATTCTAAGAAGATAAATCCATTTCTAGATCTGACCAAGTAGATGTGGTTATAGGAAAAATGTAATTAGTGGTGATAAATCTGATATGGTGTGTTGTTCATGACTTGGCGTAAACTGATACCTGACAATGTGCCTTACTCGACACCTAATTTAACAGTCTTGAGGGATATTTTTGGTTAATTAAATTTTTTTTATGAACCAATATGAAGGATTTATAGAAAATGTTATAGTTTTTAATGAATATCATATTTATTTATGATGTTTTAAGAAAAAAATTGTTTAAGAATTATAATATAATAAAAGGAAACACATTTATCACTATGTTTTTATTCTTTTGAAAAAGAAGAGAAATAAGGGGAACCATATAAATGATCAGTGCAATAGACCATGCACTGAATTCCATATGATGGAAGCAGGATTAGAAAAACATCATGAGAATGATGAACTAACTAACTCAGGTTAAGGGAAATAACATGAATAAATATGAGATACCCGATTCTCCACCAAGGGAAAAACTTTTCATTGATTCATTTCTTCAATAAAACCACCATATTTTAGTGGATCTACCAACCCATTTATTGTTTAACAATGGATGATATCTATAGAAAATAATTTTTCTATACCTCATTGTTAATAATAAGAGAGATTCACTATGGTTGTGTACAGATTATAGGTAGAAGCTGATTAGTGGTGGACATTAATTAAAATCATGATGCCAATATTATAGATAAATTCTATGAAGTGGGAAGAGTTTAAGGGAACTTTTTTACAGAAATTGTTCCCCTAATCAATTTGAATGAAAAAGGAGAAGGAATTACTAGAGAATAAGTGGAAGGAAAATAAATATGTTAGATGATATGAGATATAATTTACAAGACCTTCCAATTAAAACTCAAGCTTTTTCATGGATCCTAATAAGAAGGTTAATAGATTTTTTGGTAGACTAAGACCCCATCTGTATATGAAACTAGCCCACTGAGACTATGAAATCTATGAGCAAATCATATAGAGTACTATAAAAGTTATAAAAGTGTTCATAGAGATGCATTAGTCCCAATGAACAAATGAAATGAAGATATCATTAGAGCCAATTGTGGGGAGGATCTTTGATCATGGAAGAGAAGGAAAGAAAGTTCCAATTCCCACATTCAACAAATTTGGGTAATAGAATTTAGGGAACTATCTTCTTGGGATAAAGAAGTGTTACACATTTAAAATAGATGTCCATATTTCATGTAACTGTCATAGTGATGTGAATCCTTCAATTCTCAACACTAACGAAACATCTAAGATGATGCATTCCTAGATTTAATTACAATGCTACAAGTGTGGAAATATTGGGATCTTTTTCAATCACTATACAAATCTAAAGGCAATCGAGGGGAATAAACATCAATCCTATCATAGGAAAAGGGAGAAAGGTCATCAATTTTCTATCATGACAACTGAATTCGAAGCTCTAAATGATATAGTGGATGACACTCTCATTGTTCATTCAATGGTTTCAAGTATTTTTTTTGATTTTTGTTCTATGTATTCATTTATTTCCTCTGTGATTTCAAACCATATAGAATAAATACCTAAATTGGTATAAGTATAACTATGATTCTAGACTCTTGGAGGTATTATACTAGCATAATTATTGTATAGAAATATTATTACTTACATTGGGGATCAAAATATAATCACAAATCTATTAGTTATTTCCATGATGGAATTTGACATTAAACTAGGGATGGAGTGGATCTCAAAGTATAATGCAAAGATCAATTGCATATGTGGGGAAATATTTGTATTATTGAATGGAAAGTATACAGTTTTTACAAAAGAGAGATATAGTGATTTGATCATTATCTAGAAGAAACTCTAATAGTAGTCCTTATAGAGTTTATTGGTGGGATGAAAGAAGAAAATTAAAGAATAAAAAAAATGACCCCATCATTAAAGATTACATTGATTTATTTTTTAAGGAGATACTGGGAAATCCCTTGGATAAAGAGGTAAAGTTTTCCATTGAACTCATACCTGGATGAAAGTAGATTTCGAAGGCCCCATATAGATTGGAAAGTGTGGAGTTGGAGGAATTAAAGAAACAACTACAATATCTTTCGGAGAATAGGTTTATCAGACCATGTGTGTATAATTGGGGAGAACATGTTCATTTGTTGATGAGGAATGATTGATAACTGTGGATATGGATTTATTATAGGGAACATAACAGTATCAAAATGAATAACAAGTACACTCTTCCAAGGATTGATGATTTATTTGAACCTCATAATGTGGATAAATTCTTCTCCATGATTGATCTTTAATCTGGATATCATCTATTGAGGGTGAAGAAAAAAGATATTCCAAGGAACACCTTCCTATCAAGATATTGAAATTATGAGTTAGTTTTTATTCCCTTCAGAAATACTAATTCTCATACTATTTTATAGACTTGATGAATAATTTTTTTAATGGATACAATGATAAATTTATGGTAGTTTTTATTGATTATATTATAATATATTCATAAAAGTAGTGAGGAGCATGAGAATCATCTAGGGGTCATATTGAAATCTATGAAGGAGGAAAGGTTGTTATGAAAGTTTAGAAAATGATAATTTCTTTCAGAAAATGTTTATTTTCTGGGATGCATCATAACCAATGATGGAATCTCAGTTGACCCTAAAAATAAAAAGGTTGTAGAGGAGTGGCCTCATCCTACATCAGTAACTATGATTTATAGTTTCTTTGGCTTAGGAAGAAATTATAAGAGGTTATTGAAAATATTTTCATGAATTTATAATCCACAATTCAAGTAATCCTAAAAAGGGGTTTAGTTCATCTAGACAAAGGAGTGTGAGGAATTTTCCAAAGTGAAGAAGAAGATATTCTTTATTATGCCCATGTTAACTATACCCTCTTTTAGAGAATGAGTTTTTATTTTTATGATGCTTCTATGATAGTAATTTGGTGCGTCCACCTGAAATATGAATAGGTAATTACATAGGAATATCGATAGTTAAAGATTCGTGAGAAGAATTATCATATGCATGACCTGGAGCTACCTACTATTGATTTCCCCCTAATGATAGGGATGCACTATCATTATGGGGAGAAATGTGATATATACATAGACCACCAAAGTTTGAAGAATATTTTCACATAAAAGGAATTGAACATGAGTCAAAGGAGATGGTTGAAATTTATGAAATACTATTATTGTTCAATTCATTATCAACCTAAAGAGAAAAAATGACACTAATGCATTATGTTGTAAAGACCATGTTGTTCTGGAAATTATGAGGATTAAAGGAAATAATTTTATCAAAGACCTATTAAAAATAAACATGGGAATTTTAATAGAAGTTTCATCATCAACCATATCCTGAATTATTTCATAACCATAATTACTAGAGAATATCTTGAAATATCAAAGAGATGATCCTTTTTTGTAGAAGAAGGTAGATGCTGTGAAGAATGGGAAGATTACTATGTTCAATATTGATCAAGAAGGTGTAAAAAATTCCATATAATACTATGTGTTCCATCTATTCCAAAGATAAATAAATAACTAATCGATGAATATACAAGATATACTTTCTCAATACATTTTAGAATCACTAAAATGTATTGGGACCTTCATTATTATTATTTGTGCGATAACATGAAAATGGATATTTTCAACTATAATACAAGGTGAATATTTTTTCAACTATTTAAGGTAGAGTGAAAACATACTAAATGGAAATTAAAACCACTACCCATACTAGCATGGAATTAGGATAATATCATTGGGATCTTTTCCACTGGTACTTGAAAATCATTGAAAGGAAACAACTAAATATGGGTTATTTTTGGTTGTCTCACCAGGACATCAGATTTTATCCCTATTTGGGTTGATTTCTCTTTTGACCAACATGCTATGATATACATGATGAAAGTAGTGAGGATACATGGGGAACCCCTTTCTATAATTTCTGATCATGATCCATGTTTAACATCAAAATTCTAGAGAATTATTCAAGATGCTATGATTACAGAATTAATATTCAATACGGTATATCACCCTGAATCTAACGGCTAGTTTTAAATTAATATTAAAACACTTGAGTACATTATGAGAACATTATCAATGGAATTTAATTATGGATAAGATCAAAACCTCCCATTAGTTGAGTTATCATTAAACAACAACATCAATTTGAGTATTCAAATGGAACCCTATGAAGATCATTATGTAAGGAGATATAAAACTCCTAATTGATGGGATGACTCTACCTTTAGAATGATTCTTGGGATTGATCATGTAAAAGAGATAGAAGAAAGGGTTCATTCCATCCAATAAATTATAAAGGTTACTGAGTGTCATCAAATGAGCTATGCTGACAACCATCCAAGGGACTTGGATTTTGATGTTGTTCATAAAATCTTCCATCAAATATCCCCATAGAAAATATTTATGATGTTTTAAAAGAAAGGGAAGCTTATCCATAGGTATATTAAACCCTATAAAATCCTTGATCATATAAGAGTAGTGGCCTATCATATTTAACTTAATCCAAATATATCTCATGTTCATGATGTAATCCACATATCTCTATTGAGGAAATACATAACTCAACATTCACATGTACTGAATCTGGAGGTTGTACAATATTAACATGACCTCTGTTATGAGCAGCAGTCGGTGGGGATCTTGGAATATAGATATAGGGTTATACCCCAAAATACTACCTACCACATCAATGTTTTATGGAGGAACCATTCATTTGATTATGTGAGGTGTGAGACTGAGGAAAAAATGAGGTAGAAGTAACCATATCTTTTCCCAACAGATAGAACAAGATGAAATTTTGGGGATGTAATTTTTTAAGTGGAGAATATTTTAATAACCCAAACATTTTAATTGAAATTTATTTGATGTGAATGTGTGTTGTATTATTTTATATATCACAAAATCATGTCCCTTTTATTAGTCAAGTGAGTATAAAGGGAAATGTTAATATATGGTTTTGACCATTATATGACCATTGGTAAATTATAACTGTTAGTCAATATAACCATTGTTGACTATCCAAGTTTTAATAATTTTAAAATATAATATATATTTATAAGTATAAATGATGAAGGAAAAATAATGTATAAAAGAGAAATAATATCCTTAACCAGTAGAGTTGTGCCACACAAAGCCCATTTGTCAGAACATGGGAGGGAGGTAGTATAATTGGGCTTCTATCTAGGACATGCCTAATTAGAGCTTCAACATGTGAAACTTGAATGAAATATCCTATGTTAGAATTTTGTGTTGGTGGAAATTACCACTCAGGATATGTTAGCCAAGACGCCCCATGTATAGGAGACCATTGTCCCCTCTATTTTACCCCATTTCAAAAACATGTTGTAAAACCCTTATACTACCAATTTTACTTCTCAAATTTCTCTCTTATAACTAATAAAATCTTTATTATTTTATTTTAGTGAATACATAAACCTATTTCATTTCATGGTATATTCAACAATTCGTAATAATGATTTATTTTATTCTGGTATTGAAATACATAAAACTCTCATTCCCTTACGGTGGTTTAAAAATAACATAATGATCATGATTTTTAATATATTTTGAAACACTATGATTTTGTTATAAAACCCATTTTATTTTATTCTACCTAGGTTATTTATGAAATAAAAAATTATGATATATTTGTCTCACATGAAATTTAATACATAAGAATGCTGTGCTCTGATAGTGATTCAATTCATCATTTATAGAATTTTATCTCCATAGATGACATGTTTTATGATTCCTTAGTGAAAAACCTTGGAAAATATTATGAAGAATCAATGAAAAACAATGGGGATATTCTTATGAATGTATCATTTAAATGTTGTAGCCCCATTTCCATTTAATGATTCATGTTCTTCTGATTAGGTTATTCTCTTTTCTTCTTCGATCATGCCTTTATGGTATTACTCATGTTATTATTGATATTTTTCATTGATCACTTGTAAAATATTTTCCTTTTTTTCTATTACTAGGATTTATGTTCAACCTTTCCATTGATGTAGGTACCCATGTTATGAGATATAGTAAATGAACTTACTATGAACCTTTGTTGAATTGTTTCAAGTGGATTAAAAGAATATTTTTCATTTTCATGTATTTTATATACCTTATTTCCATGAAAATAAACATTAATGATCCTATATTTGTATAATTAATGAAATATTTTATAATAAAAATTCTTGATTCCATTTGAATCCTTAATTTTGCATCATTAAACAATTAATCCAGGAATGCTAGAAATGATTTAAGCTTTGTGGTTGTTCACATGTTTTATAGATTTATAGAAGCCTTGATGTATTTTTTCTTGAGTGTGAGTTAAATAAATTTAGGAAGGTAAGTTTAAGTATTCCTTAGTTGATCAAATAGTTGAAATTATTTTCAATTAATAAAATGTAAAAAATAAATGAAAATAGTATGAAGCATGATGGATAATATATTCAGAAAATAATTTACTACCACAATTGATTTAAAAATTTTAATATGGATTTTATGAATATTTATCTTGATTTTAAAATCTATGAGTGTAATGGGATGATTCTAATAGTTTATATTTGATAGGGTTATATCTTTTTTCTTTTGTGTTTTATTAGGGTCATGTCATATTTTTTGTCATGATGACTTAAGGGTATGACATGATTCGATGAACTTGTGATGTGATAATGTGGGGATATGTTGGGGGAATGTTTTGGTAATGGTCAAGTGCTTGTGGTTGTGATGATGTGATAATGGTATGATTCTAACAATTAGAGATCTGAGAATGCATGTTTTTATTTGAAATGTTGGTGACTCCTAACATAGGTTGAGAGTTGGGATTTCATATTTTTCCTGAGTATTTTGATGGTTGTGATGTTATGTTATAAGTTGTGATGTGATTTTATTATGATTATTCTACATTTCATGGATTCTTCTCATATTATCATATTTCCCCAGAAAATATTAATTCTATTTCATAATTATGATACACTATAGATTAATTAGATAAGGTGACATGACTAAAGTTGAATTATACGTACATTATTTTTCCCACACTATCTTTATCAAACACTTTTCTTTACTTAGTTGTTTTACATATTTATATCAGATAACGTTTATTCCACATGGATAGAGCTAATTACATCATGTTATTAACTCTACATAGATGGTTAACTATATTGCTGGATAGTAAGTAGTGGATTTGAGTTATTATTCAAGTAGCTTGGGGAGATTCATATAATGATATTGGTCTATTGGATTCTATTATTCCATGTATTTTATTTATGGTTTATGTCATTTAGTTAAGAATTAGGTTGTGGAAACATATTTTTTCCTTAATGAGAGCCTTTGGGTATTTATTTTTAATTCTATTTTATTTTCTTGAGAATCAAGAGGGTAATTCCTCAAATTATTATGATAGATACAATCAGTCCCAATTTTAAACACTTGACCTATTGGTGGAAGGATTTTAAGGGAAATATTATCCCTTCTTCCTACCAAGGAGGGTATTTAGTAGGGATTGGAAAACTCTAGTGGCACTAAAAAACTCAATTTTCTAATAGGGAAATATTTTTCAATATTAAAATTTAAAACACTTTGAAGAAATATGCATATATTCACAGACAAAACATAATTCACTTACTTCCATATCTCATTTACCCCTTTTTAAATTTATATCATTTTATAGAATTAAACATAGATGATAAAAAAGATAAATATATAATAACTCCCCCAACATAGAAGTCTTACATGAATGGTAGCGCTATTTAAAAATAGGGATATATGGAGAGATATTAATTCTCATATTACTATATTACATAGTAAAGATTGACGATGAACACTATGTGTGAACATCATAACACTCTATAAGGATCATCATATATTTATGAAATTATTTTTCTTTCAAATTCTTATATATAAAATCTTATTCATCAATTTCACAGTGGAATATAAATATCCTATAATTCCACCACCAGCACCACATAAGAGTCACATGGTTCAGGAATGCAAATATGTTTTAGAAACATGAATATATATGTGTGAAAAGGAACTGATAATTGAAAAAATATCAATAAGTATTTCTTGTAAAAAATGTAATTCATATAAATCATTTTACATTCACTATAAATGGTTGTGATCAATGGAGCCAAAAACTAAGATAAAGGTTGTTGAGTGGCCTTTTTAGGGAAGTTCTGAATTCACACTCATTGTGTATTTGAATTTTTTGTCTCTAATTTTTGGAGAAAAATTCAAAAAAGGGGCCACTATAACATAAATCATAATAGAACATCATAAAATCAAACATCAAAAAAATATTACGGCCTCATGTAAAAAACCCTGGTATTCATGAAATAAAAGTTTACATAAAACATAAAATATAAAATAACAATATCACACTATAGATAATTAATTTAATAAAATAATCAAGAATTTTAATATCATCTACATACAAGGTACTTAAATTTTATTTACAAGAACCTAATGAATCCAAAATTAGTTCAATAGTTTTCCATCAATTCATTTCTTTTTTCATCTTCTATGAATCCCTAGAACTATTGAACATAAGGTAGTTCTCCAATGAGTTTTCCCTAATAATTTCAAAAATATCTTATTAATATACAATAAATAATAAAATTTAGGGAAGACAACCAACAATAATGTTAACTAGAGTATTATACACTAAATATAAGGAATCAATCATAGGTTGTAGAAATAATATACCCATTTATGATGTTTAACTATGTTTTTTTTATAAATAAAATGATTCAAAAATACATTAATAATGTATTAATATACAATATTATTATTAACAGAGAAAAAATGAACCAAAATAAAATATATATTATCAGTGGAATGACATAGGACTATCTATTAAAAATTAGAATATATGCATTAGAAAACATCCCCTAAAATCTATATTTTTTATAGGTAAAAAATACACATTGATTTTAAGGTGGAATGAAACTATAACATTTTCTAACAAGCATAATAGAAATGTTTCCCTATAAATTAACAAGGATATTTTAATATAATTCAAATTTATAAGTATAATATATAATTGAAAAACTCATGGAACTGGTAAAATTCATTACAAATAATATATAAATATTTTACATACCACAATAAAATGAATCAGGTATAGATGATAATTTTTTTGGGGTTTATATGAAATGTTTTAAAATTAGTAAAATTTATTCTTAAAATAGAAAAATAGATGGAATACTTTAATAAATCATAGTAACTGTTCAATTATAAAAAACACATAATACTTGTGAAATGCCTTCCACTAAAATGAAGCTCGTGTGTATCCCTTATTAATTTTATGGCCATAATACATTACTATTTTATTTCTACCCATACAAGTGATTATGGTTCAATAACCATATTCTATGAAATATAATAAATATGAATCCTAATAATAGATTAATAAAATCCAATAGTAATGTTTTTTTCTTGTGTCTGAACCCCAAGAATGACTTTATTGCACTATATATATTTAAAACAATAATTAATGATTAATGTAATATGTATAAATTTACATAAAAAATAAAAAAATTTAGCTAAAAAGTTATTACCATTGAACTCAAGGTATATCAAGTTTGTCATCAACCATTTCCTGGAATAACACCATTATAAATGATGGACATAGTTGATTTATCTTATGATCCATCCATTTTTTCTAATTGAAAAATTTATAAATTATTAAAAAATATCAATGATATTTATAAGAAATGGAAAAAATAATTAGAAAAAGAAAATATTATTGAAAATTATTAGTATAGGAATCACTTGTGAATCTTTATGTTCCACACAATTTCTAGAAAATCGATGTTAATGATGTTGTTTTTCATCCCTATATATGCATCCATTATAATCACACACTATTTTTTACAGATTTATTATTAACACACATTGTCCACGGGATGAAATTTTTGTATCTATATATGAGATGGATAGCCTTAGAGATATTGGCTACAAAAAATTGTGCATTGTGTGTTGCCATAAGTATAAAACCATATCTCTCTTTTCTAGTAAATATTGTCGGATGAAACAACACTTTCATTTAATATAAGAAATTTTTTATAAACATTAATTAATACAAGTAATTAAATCTATTAAATTTATTCATATAAGACAAATTTTATGTATCTTACCATGTGGTCCTTTTAGCCACACAATTAATAAAATGACTAACTCATCAATAATATTAATCCCATGGGTTATAAATAAATTCAGTATCATATCATTGAAACAATTTGATCATTTTTAGGATGTTTGAAATTGGGGAACTGAATATTCACAAAATTTTCTTAAACTACCACCACAAAAATGTGATTATCTATAAATTTAACATGATGATTATTGACAATGAGTCTGTACCCAAGTGGTAAAGTTTCCTACTTGGCATCCAAAAGACCCAGGATTGAATTCGGGTAGGGACGAATTTATGGGTTATTGTAAAAACACAGTAACAGCTAATGTTGCATCAGTAGAACTATAACAGCTATAGCATGGTAGTGGCAGAGGCACTGTATCATGAACTATAGTGGTAGAACTGTAGCAGGTACTATAGTGGCCCAGGTACTGTAGCAGTACTATTCACCAAAGAGCCCATTGGGCCAAAAAATGGGCTTTTGGGCCTTGTATTCAGAGAACTTGGTCTTGGGCCTTTGGGATATGTAATGGGTATCCCTCTACCTAGCTTGAAAGAGGTCTTTGATTTAAATAATAAATGAGGCTTCAACCCCAAACTTTTTAAAAAACCATGATGATGATTAATTGTGTTCTTTATAGAAAACAAACCACCTATAGATCTTATAATAAGTCATAAATACCAAAAATAAAATGCAATTACTCAAATAAATGTAATATTATATTAATATAAAATATTAAAAAATCATACTCACTGATAAATCATTACTAAATTTTCTCTAAAAGGAAATATTAATTATGATCATCATATAATATTTTATTCATTTGAAACCACTCTCTAAGAGTGTAATCAAAACATTATTATTGTGTAATTTACTAACATTTTACCTTTTTTTTTTATTTACTAAATTTGAATATATTATACATGAAATGACAAGAAATAAATTATATAAATGGATTATATAGGATTTTAATTAATTTATGGATGGCTCCAATTGTTGAATTAATTTGTTCATAGTATCCTAAAGGATCATATAGTACAGTTTTTATAATAAGCTTCCAAATTTGGGGATACTCATTTGTAGTTAGTAATTCCATATGGCTTGAGATTCAGGAATGAGTTATGTATTGTTGAAACCCTTATTGTATGATATATTTTAATGATAAAAATAAATTTATAATCCATCAAAACTCATTTTTTTGGATAAAAATAAATTATGGGTAATTATTTTTAAGGACATGTTTTTTTGAAAGTTATGATGTTTTCTGTTTCATGGTACAATTTATTTTATTGAACACATTTCTACTAGAAATGAAATTGAAATTTATTTTGAGATTAAAATGAAAATTTTAAAAAAAAAATTAAATTTAAAAATAGATATAACAATTTAAATTTCATTTTATATTATTGTTATGAAATTAAATGAATTATTACCTTATAAGATTATTTTAATCCCTATAAAAATATTATTTTTAACAATAATAAATGGAAGTGAAAAAAGAAAATCAAAAAGAAAAAAATTTACAATGATATTTCAATATATGTTCACACCATCACTTATATATTTTATGTGAATTATATATATATTTGTGTGTTTAATATGTGTATATATTTATAAATATTTGTATTTGCGTGTTATATAATTATTTTATGTTCACATTATATGTATTAGGTTCATTCAATTTTCACATTATTACATTTAATTAAAATATATAATGTATAGAAAATATGTTCAATTTATATTCAATGAAATACATTATTTTGATGGAATATTCAATTATATACATAAATAATCTAATGTGCTTCATTTTTTCAATACCATAACCCGTTTAACTAGAATTACAACATCATAACATTTTTAAAAGTGAAAAAAAATTATCCATTTGAAAAAAATAAAACAATATAAAACATACAAAGAAATATTCTATTTCAATAATATCTAAATGACTGGGAAAAAATAATGTCTCAATGCTAATAAATATAATACTAAAATATAAATTCAAATAGAATACCAATAATTGATATGTTTCAATTTGTATCCACATAATCACTTTAGCATATTATGTTTCATCTGTAAATTATATTAATATATTATGTGTATGAAGAACACACCTTATGTGTATTTAATGCACATGTCATTTCCACCATATATAATATATATGGCATAAAGTGTTCAAACTAACATTTCACAAGGAATAATTCACCACACTGTAATTTCTATAAATGAATCATTACAAAATAAGAAATTTTGAATGAAGTTTCTCATAAGAACCAAGGGATGGAGACAGGTATAGATTCTATATGAATTGCCTCAAGTGAGGGCTATGGGGAGATGTCACACTAGTGGATGTCATTTGGGGGTTATCTTAAGCTATAATCTACGAGGAGAGTTTATCCTGTGTTGCAGGATATGGGGAGGGTGTGCTATAGGGGGAAATGCACATTTATCTCAGACTATTGCACAACTATAGTGCAGACTTCTAGATACCACTAATTTTAGAATAATTCATATACTGTGTGGTTAGTGGATCAATGTTTCATCATTATTTTTAGATCATTTTGAGGTATACATTTCATTGTTGTGAAACTCTGGTATTTTCTCTATATTTGTGCCCAAAATAATTGTAAGATTATACCTATCCAAGGATGTAGGGATTATTATATAACAACATAAATCATTTTGTCCTATGATATATTCGTCTAGTTATTTTCTTTCCCTATTATTTTTTATTTTCTTTATCTACAAACCAGTTATGCCACTGTGACTCTTGGTGTTTCCACAATAATTACCGTATCTAGTATTCAACATTTATTTCTACACTAGAATATTAAATACACAAATTAAGTAGTTTTATACTTTTACACCTTAGAGTGGAATATTATTCAATTAATTTAAATATTTAATAGTATTCAATATTAATATAAAATACTAAAACACTTCTATATATGATATATAATATTTATACTATGAAAAAATATCATGAAACAAAAAAATACACTTGAGAAATTGAATATTGATAGGGAAATTAACATATTACATAAAATGTAATAAATTCAACTATGTATGTCTTAATTTTATTTTAATAAACACAATATATATATATATATATATATATGAGTTTCATAAACCATATAAAAAATATGATGTACATTAAGATAAATAGATACCAGAAATATCAAGTGCTCATGTTGATTCCAACACGATGAACAATAGTAGAAAATCCAAAAATAACACACCTTATTGTTTTAATCATTATAAATAGTGATAATGAATAAAATTTTGATATTAACTTCAAAAATTAAATTAGAAACTTCTATCATTGATATTGAGTTTTAAGATTCCTTATATTATCTTGAAAATAATCATTTTTACATGATTGTAAGGAAGAGGTTAGAAAAGGTGTTTCCTTATAAATAAATTTGAATATATGGAACCTCATCATTCCCTTTCTCTTTTAATTTATAATAAATACACATACATTGAACCTAAGAAGTTCAAAAGTTTCATTTCATGATAATAAACTATGAATTTCATTGAGATACATATCATTCTTGGACTAGTAGACTATTTCTGTCGCTTTGTCTCTGATTTATAAAGACTCACTTATCTTATTAAGAAATTTATGAGAAAGGGAATTCCATTGAAATTGAATGATAGAATTCAGAAATACATTGAGTATTTTAAGACCCGACTCACTTCTGCACAAATTCATATCATAATAGAACCATAGATGGGTTTTCTGGTGTATTAGGACTCATGAAAATTGGATGTGGGTTGTGTTGTATTTCAAGGAGACCATGTCATATCCCCCAACTCATGATATTTGAATATATCATAAAATAATTATCTAACTCACAACTATGGTAGTCCTTTCATTAAAAACATGGAACCAAGGCCACTTCAATGAAAAGTTTACTCTCTTCTTCCATCATAAGTGATTGATGCCCATCCTTCCACATAGGGAATTGAACCAAAGTCAATGATGATGGATGGGGTATCTCCATATGTTTTTCATTGACTTGGTTTATAAACATGGGAATGTAAATTTATTGGTTTATGGTTTGGGAAAAATATTATATGACCAAGTGGTTAGAGAGGATCTTGACAAGAGAGGCTCAGAAATCTTACACCCTTAAAATAGAATTCAATGAAATTTGAATGATAACTTCTATTGGAAATATATTTATGCACTATACTCCCTACAATTATCTATTGGCTTCAACCATACCTACATATTTTATAGTTGTACAAATTATTTTCCTTAATTTCTTGGAACTCTCTAATTTTAGAATTCATAACTATTATTTTTTCATCTTTGTTATTTTCGAGTTTCAACTATATGGGAGAAATTGTATGAATAATCTATTATTTATTGCATCATTATATTATTTTGTATTTTCATATAGTTTTATTAAAATTTAATAATAAAAATAATTTTTTCATTTTGTTTATGTTTTTCAGTTTTAGACTAAAATTTGATGTAACCTTGACTACAATTCAATTTTTCATACTATGTTATGAGTACGTGGATATATGATTATAGAAAATTAATTATCACAAATAAATACACTAAATCCCATGATTTTTGAAAAAAATGGTACATTATCCTTTATTTCCATATTATATGATAGTTATTTAAGTCTTCCCCACATTAAAAATCAGAACCCACTATTTATGATTTCACGTTTTTACTATATTTTGTTTTGGATGATTTCAGTAACAACTTTATTCTCATGAGTTTTATTTAACATCTAATGTATTAATTATTTTTTCCCAATTTTAAATAATCTTGTAGTTAAAGGTGGTGTTTTTTTATTATATATATTCTTAAGAACTTTGGTGCATTCATTTTTAATTATCTTATCCCCATTTTTTACAATCAGTATATCGTTGTTGAAATAATTTTATTCATAAAGTATATCAAAAAAATGATTGGGAAATGAACAATGAAAAATTTATTAAACAATTTTATACACATATATTTCTTTGTTAAATGAATTTAAATTTCTTTTAATATACATAGAAACACATGCATGATCATAAAGTAATCTATACAAACAAAACATAACATCTGTTATTATTAAGGGATGTAACAAATGAAAATGATTTCATATAGTAATAGTTAATTATGGAGTTATTAGAATTAATATTAGCATTATTCATTGAAATGTTTAATGAATTTGTTCATGTTTAGTGTAGAAATGAATGTTTTTTACAGATGGTGAACAATTATGTTGAACAACACATATATTCTGACCATGCATGAGTGGCACATGATGAAAATATAACCATATTGTGTAATTTAAAATTTATTATAATGATGTGATGTACTTACAATGGGGGAATGGTCTATAGAAGTCCAAAAGGGTATTTCATAAACTATTCATAGAATTTGTTGACATAGGTATAAATTTTATTATCTTTTACCTTGTACCCATCACACTCAAACTCATCATTCATTGTTTTATAAGATTATTGATGCTGATTGGAACACATAATTTGGATGAAGCATATTTAAATCCCCATAAACAACCCACTAGAAAAAATATAGGTTTTGTTTCTTCCCCCTGTTTATAATTTTTTCAATTATCTTAAAAACAGAATTATGAATTGTTCATTAACCCGTTAATTAGATTGGTCTATTCCACACTATTTTTGAGATCCTGTTAACAATATAGGGATTCATCATAGTCCCTATAAAAATTTTATAGAACCTATTTTAAATATCTATATTAATCCTTTGAAATTAATTGGATTATCAGGGTTTGAGGAATTAATTGTATGGTTCCCCAAATGAAGAGATTATTTATTATTGTATATTTATTAGTGAAACATATATTAAAATTTCTCCTTTCATGAAAAATAGTTGTAGACCATATTTTTGATATGCTATTTTTTTTATAATGGTGAAAATGAAATGAGATCTAATTTTATTTTTATGTATTATTTTATTTTATATTAATCTTTTTATTTATGAATATGTGGAAGAAAGGGGACCTACATACACAAGTGCTGAAATGGTTGTGGTAGCTTCCTTTTATATTCTTGCTTCTGTCATAAGTTCTTGTTTAATTCTCTATTAGAAAAAGTAATTTTAATGTCATATTTATGAATTTAGTTCTACATAACCGATGGTATAATAGTAATTTATTATATTTATACATCATTTATTATAATAACTAATGTAAAAAAATATAATTTTATTTTAGGTGTCGGTTTTATGTATAATAGTTGCTAAAAAATCTATATAATATTTTGTCCTCGGTATTCCTATAAAATGATGATAAAAATTCTCAAGAATGTTATTTATCACGTTGGTTATAATAAAAAGGATGCCCAAAATAAAAATCCCTGGACATTTTGTGCCTGTTTTCCATAATAAGAATGGAAAATAAACTTTTTTAATTTTTTTATAGTCGGTTTTTATAGAAACCAAAGATAAAACACTTTAATAAAAAGTACACTATCATGGAACCCTTATTTTTTATTTTTATTATCCTTATTTTCTCAACCTACAACACTTCCAATGGAAACTAATACCATTTTAACATTTATTGTGGTGATGTTTGGTTGATTTGAATCATATTTTCATGACCACTAACAATCAATCAGTCATCCTCCTTGATTGTTTCGTGATCCATGTTTTTATTTCATCTATATAATTATTTTATAATTGTTTGGCACTCAGTTTATATGTTTTTACCTTATTTATTGTTCATTGTTTTTCAAATTTTATAATTGATCTTTTTAGATATTTTCATTCCCAAAAATTTAAGGTACATTATCTATATTTTTCATCTCTGGTAACCCTATTATGGTCGAGCAACACTATGATTAGAGGTTTTTTGTTGTTCCTTTTTCTTATTTTATTCAAATGTTTTAATTATGTGTTTTATTTTTCTTCATCCCAATGAATTCATGTGACTTTATCTATATACAAGATCAGTATTTCAATGTACAACTCTGAAATTTTTATTTGTTTTGTAATAATTTTTATGATAAATTTGTTATCTTTTAGTTATTAATTTCATTCATTACTTCATTTGTTTGTATGTATTTTAATTGTAATTATAATTTTATTAATTACTATTTATTTACAAAAAAATATTTATTTCAAGTTATTATCAAATGGTTTTGTTTTTTATAAATAATAAGAATATTGACTTCTGTTTTGATGGATTTGGGTTGAAAGAAAGTGGTGTTGTCTGATAGTCATTTAAAAATATACATCGAAAATTGACATAAATATATTTTTTACTTTACTATTGACATCATGAATTGATTATAATTAATAATTTAAATAAAATAAATACATAGATTAACTTATTTTTTATTTTATTCCAGTTAAACATTTATATCTCCCACCAGATAAGACATTTTTTTATGATTTTTTTTGTCTAAAATTTATCATATTATATATATATATATATTTAAATTTTCATATGTTATATATATATGTATGTGTGTGTCTATATATATATGATTATATATATCAATTCATATTTGTTGTGATATTTATAATTTTTAATTCTAAACAAATTATCTACTTTTTAATCAGCATGGCAAATCACATAAAATAAATACCTAGTGTAAATTAGATTTTATTTTATTCCTAATAATTTTTATTATCTCATGTAGGCCTACTAATCATTTTAATTGAATATTTTATGTTTAATTTTTTTCTATTTATATATTTATTTTTAATTTTTAATATGTTTTAATATATTCACTAATCATACTATGATATTAGTTATTGAATGCATCATAATTGGACATATTTATGAAGAACCACTAATAAATATGAAAAGGTAGTTGATGATTTCTTGTAATTTTCTAAAAAAAATATTCAAAACATTGATTTTATTTTTTTATCCATGTGTGATGTGTTTGAAAATGAGAAAATTAAAATATAGAGAAATCAGGGATTATCTCATTTCTTATGATTTTATCCATAATTAGACACATTGGATCTTGCATATTGAAATACCTATAAATTCCACATATAATGTTCATAAAAAAATTCATAATGAGATAGAGAATCGTATTGAAAAATTAATTCATGATTTAGGGGTTGAAACCGTTGAAAAATATCCAATGATGAATGATTGTATGGAGATTCAGAAAAACCATTATTTTTAGGTTATTGTAAATATACATTGTCATTAGTAGTTTTGCGATTTGTTAATTTGAATGAAAGAAATGGTTGGAGTGATAAAAGTTTCTCTAACATATCTGAGCTTTTAATAGTGATACATCCAAAAGGAAACTATCTTCCAGATTAAAATTATGAGGAGATGAAAATATTATGCCCAATGGTATTGGGGTATAAAAATATACACACTTTCCCCAATGATTATGTTTTGTATAGGAACAAATATGATTTTTTATCAAAATTTCCTACATGTGGAACATCACACAATATGATGAATTAAAAACTCAATTCAGATTAATTATAAGGTACTAACATCTAACCTCATGATAAATTAAATTATTACTTCCAATAATCCCTTCATATAATTGTAATAAATTATCTTCGATTCACTCTTAGGTTCCAAAATTAAAGCTCATGGTAAAGAAATTTGGTACCTACCAATATTTTCTTATTTGAAGTGTCTATTTTCAAATTCAATTGATGAAAAAAAGTTAATATGGAATTCAAATGAAGGAATATCTAATGGTAAATAGCATCACCCTGCTGTCTCAACACAATGTGAGGGATTTGATAAAAAATTTCCAGATTTTGGAAGTGATGTTAGAAATCGTAGAATGGGATTGTGTACAAACAAAATGAATCCATATCAGAGCCTATGTAGCCAATATAGTTCATGGCCAATTTGTTGGTATTTTAAAACATATATCTATATATATATATAGGTATGAATAAAAAATATATTACAATGATCATGATGTTTTTTGGACCAAAATACACAAGAAAAGATAATGATGTATATCCTTGAACATTGATTAATGATTTGAAACTTCTATGGGAGGCATGTGTTATGTATTTGAAAGATACAAAAAAGCGTATTTTATTTTACATGATATGATAATGTTTAGTATAATCAATTTTCATGCATATGGAAACCAATCAGGGTATAGTGTTAAGCGACATAAATCACATCCAATTTTTGAATAATAGACTTCATATTATCAATTGGAGAATGGAATAAAGACATCATACAAGGGACATAGAAGTTTTTTGCAAATTCATCATCCTTATCATAGATTGAAAACGGTATTTATTAGTTTAAATGAATACAACCATCCACCACAACCATGTATAGTTTAATAATATTATGAAATGGTGAAAAATATTGATTCGACATTTAGAAAGAAATGTAGTTCTGGTCTTTAAAAAAATATCTGGAAGAAATAGACTTTTTTGAACTAAATTATTGGAAATTTTTAGAGATAAAACATAAAATTACTATTTTACATATTGATAGAAATATATGTGATAGTTTGGTTGGAACATTGTTTTACATAAAAGGTATTTCAAAATATGGATTGAATTCTAGATTAAACTTGATAGCAATTTGAACACATTTGGAGTCAGATCCCACTATAAAAGGAAACATAACATATTTACCTTTGTCTTGTCACACATTAAGCTTGAATGAGAAGTTTAATTTTTTTTTATTGTATGTATGGTATAATTTTACCAAGAATATATTCTTAAAATGTGAATAAATTGTTTTTTCAGTGATGCATTTCAAATTAATAGGTATGTAATATCATGACTATCATGTATTGGTGCAATAATTACCACTCATCTCACTACATTGTATATTCACATAATCTATCATAAATACTATCATCAGGTTATGAAATTTTTTAAAATCCATTTGTATCAAAGTTTCTTATCCAATTTTTTTATATGAGTTGGATAATGAATCTCCTCTTATTGTTTTTAATTAGAAATTTATTTTACACATACATTTTTTGATATAATGGTTCATATAGTGATTCAACTGGTGTGTGAGATAAGAATATGTGGAATTGTTTATTTACATTGGATGTATCCTTTGGAAAGAAACATGAAAATTTTAAAGATGTATGTTAGTAATCCGTATTGATTGGTGGCCTCAATTGTTTAAAAATATGCATCAGAATAGGCGATTGAGTTCTTTAATGATTATTTATATGAAGTGGATCGTATTGGTCTCCCTATATCTCAACATTTGATAGTAGATAGTTAAGGTAGTGGGATTCAAGGCTTTAACATAATGTACATTCCATGTGATGAAGCGATGTATGCACATTTATATATTTTTTACAAAACATATGATGTTCAATCATATATATATCATCACATATTTATGAATAAAAGATATGATATACAAAAAGAAAAAAATTGGTTGATGATTGATAAGAAAAAGACATTTGATTCATGGTTTAAATATAAAGTTATCATAGATGTATATTCATTAGAAATACAGAAATGGTTGGCAGGGGGACCATCTCTTAATGTGATAACATGGTTTGGTTTTGATATTAATGGGTACACATTTTACACAAAAAATATTTATTAAAAGGGTACCATTCAAAATAGTGGTGTGATGGTCATCAATGAAGTAGTGCATTTTTTAAGTGAAAAATATAAAAACACAATTTCTTCTTCATCGACATATTTTGGAGTTCTTGAGGATATATAGGAAATTGATTATTGAAAATTTCGAGTCACTGTGTTTAAGTATAATTGGATTGACAAAAATTGTGGTGTAAACATGATGATTGAAGGGTTACACTGGTTTATGTGAAAATATATAATTAAAATGAAGAACCATTTATCATAGAGACCCATGAAAATTAATATTTTATGTCATTGATATATAAACTATTCATTAGTCCATCATTTTTCATAGAATAAGATACCAATTTGAGTGATGAGAATGATTCTGATGATGTTATTGATTTATATGAGTCTTATTCATATATTACTCAATTTATGGATGATTAAAGTTACTACAAAGAAGACATAGTGCATGTAGTATGTAATAGTAACTATAATGGTGTATGGGAAAACTATAAATTAACATCCTAATTATTCTGGTAATTATTTTTATTTAGTTTCTTTTTTTAAAATTTAAATGTTTAAAAATTCTATTTAAAATTAGTTAACTTTCACATATTTTGGATATAAGAATCATGACATAATTATTTATTTTAAAACATATAAATATTTGTCTCTTTTTTTACATACCTATTTTTTCATCCTTGTTTCTAAACATTGAGTTTTCTAATGATATGAAGGTACAAAAACTTTCATTACACTTACTTGTGTCAATTTCAAAGATAAAGAGAGGAGTAGTTACCAAGGTATATTTATTTCTTCATATTATTAAATATTATGCAATATACATATTTAATAAAAGAACACATTTAATTTATAATTTTTTTAGGACTGCTAATGCATCTTAAGTGGAAGAGACATTTCCTATTACTATAGAGCAATAAAGTTCTCGAGTTGGTAAACATTGTATTAAACATTTACCAAAAATGTTACATTCTCATGTAGATGAGAGATTAAATATTCGTTTTGATGATAATAACAATTCAATCGGACCATATACAATTCATTTTATCAGTTATATATCAATGAAAAGTAGTTATAGGATTAAAATTTTATATCCTGATTAGATGTCCATATACATGATAGAAAAACAATAGCTTTGGGAGGCTGTGATAGTAAAATATCTTAATTGATTTATTTTCTCTCATTTTTTGAATATTAAATATTTTAAATGAAATATTAAATTTATTCACCTACAGATGACATTAAATTTTGAGGTGATGAAAGAAATTAAGAAAATACATATCTCTTTATCTACGGTTTGATGGAGTTATTTAAAAAGAAAATTGAAAAAATTTATGATTTTTGAAAGGAAACTATGAAACTCATGTCTCAAGTATTAGTTTATAGATGCAGATACATGGATGAAATTTATTGATAGACGACATGAAGAAAAATTTCAACTATGATTTATATTTTATATTGTAAAATTTATTATATATTTATCTAATTACATTTTACTTTTTTTAATATAATATGCCTCTAAGAGATATCATAAAGAGATCGAGTATAAAAATGTATTCCCTCATACTTTATCATGTAGATGGTATCAGTTATTGGAGGAGAAAATTATTGATGAAAAAAAATTAAAGCATTAAGAGCATGATCTAGAAGTGTTTCTCAAGAATTCCAAATTGGTTCTACATCTCTTATCAATCGTAAAATATAATGTCCTAACCCCAGTTACCCAGAGTCGATGCATTATTTCGTAACATTGGCATGATCACAAATATCAAGTCTCGAAAGACCGATTTGTTTAGTAGCCTTGAAACACTAGATACATTTACATTACATCATAAATTAATATAAAACTACAACAAAATCTTGTCTTCATATCCCCTCATATTATCCCTTTGGGTCATTCATAAAATACTTCTTCAAATCCTGGAAAATAGTAAAACATTGAAAGGAGTGAGATCAGATGCCCAGTAAGGATAACAATATTTCTGAAGCATTCATAAATAAACATTAACATTTGAGGCAATGTATAACTAAAACAAAAGCCTTTTTAAACTTGAACTTCAGCATAATATGGAAAAAATAAAATTAAATAATCCCATTTACTTACTCACATGGATATTCTACTAGTTGAATAATCACATGCAATATCAATAACCACTTTCATAATGATGGAATGCATAATGCCAGACTATCATAACCACATAGCCAAGGCCTCGTGCCAATACCACAAATAAGATTTTTTCAAGGCCTCGTGCCAAGACACTAGTTTGTCTCATGAGACCTAACAATGCATCGAAAAGCTATAGCGGGCTCCACCCTTCACTTATTAATTCCAATGCATTCATTATATGAAAAATGATATATAAATATTTAGGAATACCATTTTTTAAAATACAATTTGAAATTAATCGCGACATCAAAATACCAGTTCAATTTTTAGAAGATAATTACTTTTAAAATTGCTCAAATACACTCCAGTGTTTTTCTGAAAACATTATGCAAGCTTTTAAAAACAAAATAACTAATTCTGAGACTACTCGACTAATTACAGGCCATGATGGGTCCACGCCCAATCCCTTCCTGTATACCACACTCGAGAGTCAAGTTTTATGAAAACATTTATAAGCCTGCATTAAATATTTATACATTTGCACTGGATTTTCATATATTTGAAAGAAATATATCTTTTTGAAATAATTTAAAAATATCATAATTATAAAAGAAAACTTTTTGAATAAATGTAAAAGTCAAAGGGGTTTATAAAGTGTATAAAATAAATTTGTGTATAAAACAAAATATGCCTCAATGAAAGAAGATTGAGATGAAGTACCATACAAAGATCATTTTTAAAATAGAATAGATATATTTTGTGTATTAACTGTATGTACACATAAATAAAGTATAAATACAAGATAGGACATAATAATATCATGACATAATTTTAAAGTAGGAGATTAACCCAAAGAATGGAAATTGGGTTAAGAAGTTCCCTTACCTCGTGTCCGAATTGACTCGACCGTTCTTTAACCTCCTGGATAATAAACTAGAGTTAATTTATAATTTCTTAAGAACCTTTTTCAAGTTCATTATTCCTCTTATATAACTTTTTACCATGTTATGAACATTATGTAATTATATAATTTAATAACGGTCGTTTTGTCGATCTTTGATACTTGAGTCAAAAGTAAACTTCTTATAATTACAAGTTGTTCATGTGGTAAAATATCCATTATATCAAAAATTATATTCATGATGTAGATATCATATATATAATGTATATCCTGTATATATATGCATTTATAATATTACATAACATTTAGAGGTAAGAAATGAAATGCACTGTTCATGGAGATGGTAAGTCGTACGTACGCATGAACGCTACTTTCATTTCTATTTCGTATTTAATGGAATAAAATTATAATTATATAAAGGTATACTATAATTACAGTATAATATAATGTATAATAACATTTACTCCATCCTTTATACATCTCACATATGGCATTAACGATTCAAATCACATTGAGGGGGCGGTAGTCCGCACTTCCTAAAATGAAAATATCGAGTTTACCCATAATGGAAACCTATAAAGGTATGCCATAAATGAAAAATACAGAAGATTAAGTAAAACATAAACATATTATATATGATATATAAATATATTTACATATTAATGGCCACCATTTAAGGTGTTATATCAGTGTTGAACAATCATCGTTTCGTGAGGCAGAAATTCGTCATCCACAGAAACAGTATGTTCTTTAACCATTAGATGTAGGTGTGTGTAAGTGTAGCTCAAATCCTTATTATAACAACATACTAGTATATTTAGGATACTGGTGTTGTTACAAAAGAAATTAATAAAAAGAGTTTAGGGGGTTGGAGAAGCAAAATAAAAAAAAGAGCACAAGAGGAGACATTACCTTAAAATCGGGTAACTCTTTTTGATTTGAGCCAAAGGCTTCCTTGGAAAGAGTTCTGCCCAAATTGATGCTTCTATGAGTAAGAGAGGGAAGTTTGGAGAGTATTTGGGCAGAGGTTGGTCGAGCCAAATGGCTTGAAAGTGTGAATAAGGTGGTAGTGGTGGGAGCCTTTTATAAGAGGAGAGGAGGGGTACTCTTGGAAAGTAATGAAATGTTACTTTATTATATATTTAGTTTCGGATTTTAAAGGTCCCAAACTTATATATTTCAAGGGTAAGGTGATAAGGGTTCTAAATATACTCATACAATAGGCTTTGGACAAGTGTAAGTCTGATATTTTATATTATCTTTTTATTTTATTTAAATCGTTAATTAATGAGGTAATCGCTGCATCATCATGGTGTCATAAATAATTTACTTTATTTAATGTCTAAAAATTATAAAAAAATTAACATGATGTAGAAAATCGTTTTAGATTTCTAATGAATATTTATAGTCAAAAATATGACTTGTATAACCCCATTTAAAAATTGTTTTAGTAAAACCACTCATGTTTGTGACATTTTTATTTTAACATTAAATAAAAAGTTTTTAATGTCATTTTCCTACCAAAGTGGCTCCATGGGATCTCCAAGATGACCCATGGATTGTCTTGGTCGTCCATTACTCATCCAATAGGGTTAGGGCAAGTTTAAGGGTGTTTTCATATTTTTATAATATCATTTTCACCTTAAATTTCACTAATTATCTTTAATTGCGATTAATTAAACTTAAAAGTTACTATTCACAAAAAAATTATTTTTATCCCATTTAACCACATTTTACTTCCTAATGAAAACCATGTATGTCGGATTTTTGAAAATCAAAACACATAAGTGGTAATGTTTCATTTAAACAAAAAATCAGTTTTTTAACTACCACTTAGTGGTTTCACTATTCATCAAAAATTGATGTTTTTCAGAACAATGTCAAAATTTAACCCTAAGCTATAATTGATATTCCGAATTCAAAAATGATTTATATTTTACAAAATTCCAAAAAATATAAGTTTCATTAATTAATTTTATAATTAATTCTCACTGTCACAACAAATAGCGTGTTTTTAAGAAACAATATATATCAAAAGATTGACAATTGTTTATGTCCAATTTCAAAGTGAAATTAAATATAATGAACACAATTGGATAAAATGGTAAAAATATATTTTAATTATACTTTAAAACCACTCAATAGTATAATTTATCACTATAAATTATTTTTATTTAAAATGTTGTTTTAAGTATTTTTCACTATTCATAAAAATTTGGAAGTTCTCAGAAAATTACAAAAAATTCAACTTAGGATAATTTTGATATTTTGAATCCAAAAAATAAGTCCATTTTGAAATATAAAATATATATATTTTCAAAAAGTGGGTATTACTATTCATAATGGCTATTTTGATTGGTCGCGGTGTGTTAGAATCTCGAACTTGTGTACAATGGAAGCTATTGCATTATTGCAAGAGAAGTGTATCATGGAAGCTCAGGGTGTTACATTCTCCCCTCCAATAAATTGCGTCCTCGCAATTTGAAATTTTTCTTTGAAAATAAAGGGTAGAAAATAGAAAATACCTTTGTGGAAAACCCACATCGAAAATAAGGTTAATAAAAATATAACATTAAAAGAAAGAAAGAGAAGTACAAAGGTCACCCGAGATAGCCCATACTAGGATTATATGAAAATATAGATATGGAGGAGAAAAAAACTAGCAAGGTCTGATGGAGATTTGTAGAAAACAGGATTAAGAGAAAGTTAACAATAAGAAAATCACAAACTTGTGATTGGTTAAATGATCATTGACTCCCCAATTGGAAAAGTTAACCGGCAATGTTTTTGTTTTAAGTTACCTTTCATAAAGTTGAGGAATTTATTTAAGAGATTTACTAATAATGTAAGGAAATATACCTACTTGTTGTGTAGACTTTCATTAATAATTTTTTTACCACAAACCCATCTTTCACTCAAAGAGATAATAGAACTCAAAAATATTATATTTATCCTATTTGTGCAAGGTTCCAAATATTAAAACTTACCATTTAGATTAGGAAAACTATTTTGTAATAACCAGGGACTTCCTGTAGGATAGTGGTAGGTAATAAAGGCCTGTCGCACTATGGTTGTGGGTTCGATTCCTGCAGCTTTGTCCGATGCGACGGGTTATCCCCCAACCTGAAGGTTGTCCTTTTCCTAAAACTATAGTATTTTAATATTCCAAAAATAATATTCAGAAATGTTTTAACCTTAAACAATACTATTAAAGGTTCAACTTAATCCATTCCAAAATGCCTCTGTCTAGAATTTCTCTAAAAGATCTCTAAATCCCAAAATAGATTGTAACATTAGATTCCCTAAACAAAGTAAAGTTTCTCTTATTGTCGCATACTAAAAATATGATTACCTTCATCATATTAAAACAAAAAGTACTGAAGTACAATCTTTATATATATCACATTATTCTTATAACCAGAATATAATCCTTGAGTCCAAAAACACTAATACATTAATTATTCCTCTTCAACTGTAGTAACAACATAAGATTTTCCTTGATCCCTTGGCCTTCTCTGAGGTAAGTTTCCCTGATGCTTAGGACATTCATTTGCATAATGCCCCATTTCCCTACAATTGTAGCATTCAACATGGATAGCCTCTTTCTTTCGCTTGCAATAACGAGCCTGGTGACCTTTTTCTCCACATTTATAACAAACTCCCATTCCTTTTAGGAAAGTACTGGGGTGATTCTTCCCACAATTATCACATAATGGATAATCCTTCTTTCCCATTTTCCCTTTATCTGTCTCTTGTTCCACCGTTATCTTCTTCTCTTGCTTTACTTTGTTGTCATAAGACTTAGAGAATTTTTTTTTCTGTCTTGATAGCACACGAGACTATATCTTCGTATGTGGAGAAATATTGTGATACTAATGCTCGACAGAGAAATGGTTTTAACCCATAAAATAAACAATCAATATTAATTCTTGGGTTACGTATATAATCTGCTTCATGCCTCTCTAACCTTGTAAAGGTAGCCTCATACTTTGCGACATTCTCATCCTCCTTTTGTCTCAGACTCAAAAATTGTCTTTCCATATCTGCTCGATGGTTATGTGGAAAGTATTTTTCTAAGAAAATTCCCTTAAACTCCCTCCATTCCATACTTGATACTTCTTCATCTTCCTTTGTGTTTTGAATCAGCGACCACCATTGATCAGCATCTCCAGTGAGACGATAAACTGCCATGACAACCTTCTCGCTTTCGCTACTCCCCAAGGCATGGAATATTTTCTCTAAGGATTTTATCCATTGCTCATCTACTAAGGGAATTGTAATTCCATTGAATGTTGGTGGTTGTTGCCTCATGATGTGGTCTAACATTGATCCTCCACGTTGCAGATCAGAGTGCTCCATACGAGTAAGGTTATTATTCATAACCAGAGTGAGTTGTACCAGTATGGTAATAAGTTGATCAGCACCAGTTGTATCTCCAGATCCACAATAATTATCTTGAGAAGGAGGGAAATACCTACACGGAGTGCGTGCATTGATACGGTTTCCATTACTTCCACTAGGTGACATTTCTAAATAATGGCATAAACTAGATTAGTTTATGAATCAAAATACACAATTCCATATTTGTAAAATACTTAACATAAATTGAACTATTTATGGATATAATCCATAATCATAAAAATGTTTTCTTTGAGGAAGTATATACTCATAACCCTTCATAGTGGTTTGTAAAGAAAATGAGAATTATCCTAAGCATATCCCTTGGGAGTGTCGTAACCAAGAGTGCAGCAAGGCCCGTTGTCGTGCACCAGTTCCCGTTTGAGTCTAGCTCAAAGTGATGTTTTCTGGTTTTACCCCTTGGTACATCTGTGCCAGAGCCACCTCTACCTGCTCGTATCCAGACAGGGATGTATTTCTCGGAAAACTCACAAAGTCTCTATAATACCAAAATTCTAGGAAGTTCTTCTATACTAATCCTCAAAGTCTATCTTTGGTCTATGTGCTCTAATAAGAGTTTATCTAAATCTAGCTTCCAAGGTTAGTACTAAACTGCCTCTGATACCAACTATAACGCCCCGACCCCAGTTACCCAGAGTCGGTGCATTATTTCGTAACATTGGCATGATCACAAAGATCAAGTCTTGAAAGACCGATTAGTTTAGTAGCCTTGAAACACTAGATACATTTACAATACATCATAAATTAATATAAAACTAAAACAAAATCTTGTCTTCATATCCCCTCATATTATCCCTTCGGGTCATTCATAAAATACTTCTTCACATCCTGGAAAATATTAAAACATTGAAAGGGGTGAGATCAGATGCTCAGTAAGGATAACAATATTGCGGAAGCTTTCATAAATAAACATTAACATTTGAGGCAATGTATAACTAAAACAAAAGTCTTTTTAAACTTGAACTTCAGCATAATATGGCAAAAATAAAATTAAATAATGCCATTTACTTACTCACAGGGATATTCTACTAGTTGAATAATCACATGCAATATCAATAACCACTTTCATAATGATGGAATGCATAATTCCAGACTATCATAACCACATAGCCAAGGCCTCGTGCCAAGACCAAAAATAAGATTTTGTCAAGGCCTTGTGCCAAGACACTAGTTTGTCTCATGAGACCTACCGATGCATCGAGGATCTATAGCGGGCTCCACCCGTCATTTATTAAGTCCAATGCATTCCTTATATGAAAAATGGTATATAAACATTTAGGAATACCATTTTTTAAAATACCATTTGAAATTAAATGCGGCATCAAAATACCAGTTCAATTTTTAGAATATACTTACATTTAAAATTTCTCAAATACACTCCAGTGTTTTTATGAAAGCATTAAGCAAGCTTTTAAAAACAAAATAACTAATTCTGAGTCTGCTCGACTAATTACAGGCCATGATGGGTCCACACCCAATCCCTTCCTGTATACCACACTCGAGAGTCAAGTTTTTTGAAAACATTTATAAGCTTGTGTTAAATATGTATACATTTGAACTGGATTTTAATATATTTGAAAGAAATATATCTTTTTTTAAATCATTTAAAAATATCATAATTATAAAAGAAAACCTTTTGAATAAATGTAAAAGTCAAAGGGGTTTATACACCGTATAAAATAAATTTGTGTATAAAACAAAATATGCCTCAATGAAAGAAGATTGAGAGAAAGTACCTTACAAAGATCATTTTTATATGATGGTCACCCCTATTGTGAATTTTCTTAGACTGGTTATCTTATGGGTAGTGTGTGTGTATGGGGTAGGCAAGGGCGTTGATGGAATGTTAGGTGAGGGAAGCGTTTGAGGGACCCTACATAAAAAAGTATACTTTTACCATGGGTTTCCAGGGTGTATTTTAGAGGGTGGAGTGATGATTGTTGATCAACCCTGATTAGATGGGTTAATAACCATTTTTTTTGTAAAGTATAGGTGGGTTGTGCCACTAGATTGGCAAGTTGAGGGAAGATAGTTGTTTATAGACATTAGAGCTTCACTATATGTTGGTAGGTGGTTCTGAAGTGAGTACGTCAAAGGATTTCTCTAAGGTTGTTTAGGAAATTCCCATGATTACATACTTCTATGTTTCTATTTTCTTATGTGGAACTTTTTTTCTTGATCTCATGACACATTTACATTTTATTTTATATTAAATTACATGTTATATCACTAGTTGATTATTAAAATAATTTAACTAAATGGATTATGTGTTTTGGGAATTGTATTGGAAATTGAAATAAAAAGAGAGTTTTTTTTCATAAAAATAGAATCCCATTTATTATTATAATAAAAGATTAGAAAACCATATTTTTATTCTATTTCTAAACTACCAAGAATTGATTTCACTTTTGAGGTGGGGCATCAGGCATGGTTTACTTTTTTCATTCCAACTGAGCATTTTAGTGCTCATGACTACTCTATATTTTAAGTTTCTGGTTCTTCCATTTCTGAATCGCTCTAGGAGGGAACATGGTTCTATGAGTGGTGGTGACCTATGAGGTTCTGTAGAGGTATGTGTAGCAGTTCATTTATTTTCTCTAAAACTGTTTATTTTATTGTTGAGTTTGATTTTCATTTATATGTTTATCTTAATTTCATGGGAAAAATCATTCCCAATGGTTATCATGATGCCCGAAACTAGTTTCCATCCCCTGGGGACCAGGAATGCTCTTCAGGAATTTTCATGGATTGGTTTTAGTGATCGGTTCAGGGTTTCCCCTGGATGGTTCATGAAAAAATGATATCAGAGAAGACACTTTTTTATTTAGGATGTTATGTAGTTGGATATTATGACTTTTGTGACTCGATAGAATGGGATGAGAAGAGCATTGTGAACTCATGATCATTATGATCCTCATGTTTCCTTGGGTAGTCCAGGATTTGAGTCCTTTATTTTGGTTTTTGTTGATGGGGGATGACCATGGGAGTGAGATGGTGTTTCATGGAGGATTTACATGGAGTAGCGAACCATGTGGAGACATAGTGTATGGTTTGAGATACCCCTAGTTGTTGGTTCTTGATTGGATCATGTTTTTCTAAACCATGTAGTTGGATTGGGCATAACCACTAGTTCCTCATCTAGGTTCTTTGGTGGTAGTGTTATTTTTGGTTTGGATTTGGATGGTGTGAATTTAAATAGGTTTTGGTGTTATTTATTGAGTTATGAAATGAAGTTGATTTGAAAAGGTTGGATTTCAAAAATAAAAATCCTTGGGTCTTTTTGAGAATGGAAGCGAAACTATTTTTAATGTTGAAAAATATAATTATATGGGAAATGTGAATTAAGTTGTAAATGATTTGTTTGGATGGTGAAAGGGTATGTGTGATCCTGGGTGTTCCTTATGGAAGTTCACATATGTGTGTTTGTGTAGGGAAAGTGTATGTTTTCATGTATGTGCGGATGATATAATCGGACTTGGGGATGATAAAATATTTGATGGTTTATAGGATACCATGAGTGAGTATTTAAAAATCAAATATTCATCTATTTTTTCAAAGTTTTATTTTGAAAATAAAAATTAATTCTAAGAAAAAGTGATTTTTATGAATATATTTATTGTTTTAAATGTAAAAATATGATGGTGTTTATGATTTTTTAGCAGGTGTGGTGGAATTATTTTGGAAATTGAAAATATATTTTGATTTTAAAAGGGGATTAAATTTGAAAATGGATGAATTTGGAAAATGGTGATTTTAAAAAGAGGGTTCTTGGAAGGGTTTTTTTATTGTTGTGATTTAATTATTGTTGAGATTTTATTCATCTTTGAATTGGGTTGTGATGTGTTGGTCTATGAGTATGGAGTTTGGTTGGAGATGTCCATTTTGGTTTAGATTTGGTTTGGTTTTGATTCTATTTTGTATTATTTTTTTATTAAAATTATTTTTCCAAGAAATGTCTCAGATTCTTCTTGCGTCTTTTGGAATTTATCCAAGCCCCCACTCCTATTGGAGTGGAGGGATTGAGTTTGTTTTGGTATTTCACCATTTTATTTGGTGATCAATGTTTTTTACAGTAAATTAAGTGGCGCAAGGAAGTTGAAAGTGTTTTCATGAACTTCTAATGTGGTGAGGGTTTAAGTGGTTTTGAGTTTGTTTACAGGCCCGACATTGGACTGGTGGAGGGTGGTTGTTCCAGTATCATTGCAAGTTGGGTGTCATGGGGAGTGTTGACGACCACTTTCATCCACTAATTCATCCCTAAGGAGATAATGGAAGGAAAAGTGTTGGGGTTTATGAGCTTTCAAAAAGGCCAGTTAATGATAAAGGCTTGAGTTGAATAGTTTACAGATCTGGTTTCCTTTTCTTTGGTGGTATCATTTGAAGATCAGTTTGGGATGTTTATGGATGAGGCATTTTAGCCGGGTTGGTTCCTGAAATGTAGGTAATTAGAATTTTAGTTTTTATGGTTCCTAGTAGGTTTACCCATCTGGTGTAGGGTATACACCAAACAAACCTATCAATAATAAGCTTCTCTTGTTGGTACCAACTTTTCATTCACTGGGTTGACTGCTTTTCTACTTCCAATGTGACCAGTTTTGGCATTTGAATATCATCTTGTGAAAATCCTTTGGATTCCAACTAATGATGTGGTCATCTGGGTTACTTGGGGAAGTTATTAAAGTGGCATCATTTAATGGAGAACATTTTGGCTTAAGGACATAATCGCATTACTGTGGGGTAGTAGTTGCTTCAAGACATCGAAGCTCTATCCACATGTCTTGAAGTTATGCATTTCACGTACTTAGGAATCACAGGGAGTGTGGAGGACCTTGGTCTGACTTTTTTCTCTAGTGATGGAATGAGAGATTTTATGTCTCTATTTTGGATTCTTTAATCATTAAAGGTTTTATTTTGTTATAAGAAGAATAGAGGTGTAATTTCCTCATTGTAGTATTTTTTTGAATTTCCATTTTGAAGATGAATGGTTGAGTGGACTTGTGTCTTTGTAAACCTCTATAGTTGATATTGTGACTTATGATTGTGAACCTTTGAAATTTGTCTCATTATGTATTGGTTTTAGTTTGTTTTTTTTGATTTCGATATGCCTTCATCTTGTGGAAATAATGAATAATGGTTTGGTTTGACACTTTGTTTGGGGTTTTTCATTAGGCCCCCATTGCGGTGGAGATTGGTATGTGCAGGAGTTCTAGGGTTGGTCTGTGTTTGTGGTTCCCACTTTTGTTCACATTGGTAGTTCATGAGTTTTCATGTTCGGAAAGTTACAAGGTTTTTCTATGTTGTTTAGTTCATAAATTGTCAGGAGACTCACCATAGATCTCATTTTGGTTTCTTTATGCATTAGTATGTACTAGCATATTTCTTATGGTGGTGAGAATGATCCTCTTTATTTCATGTTTCTTCTCATTTTTTCCCTTAGAGATAGTCGGGTGTGACAATAATGAATGATCAAACCAATTTGATAGTTTCATTGGACTTGAGTTTGATTCCTTATTTGACTAGGTGAATTTCTGTTGGAAGATAGTTTTTGTGTTGGGGAGAATTATCGCACCCCAACCTAATTTTTTTTTTATTTTTTTTATTTTAATTATTTATATTCTTCCTTTTATTATGGACCTATATGGGTTTAATTTTAAAAAATTTCAGGCAATGTGGGGTCCTGCATACGAGTTTTGGATGGTTAGGAATAATCATGCAAAAATTGTGCATGAGGTTCTCTTTTTGGTCAGTACCATTTGACATAGTTGGAGCATGGTTTTCTCAATCGTGTGTCTGCATGCAGGTAACTGTGTGAGGGTGCCTATCCTTGGAAGTTTCCAGTGCACGGTCTGGTAAACTGTGCACAAATCGCGTGGGCTACCTTTTTTTATAAATAAAATAAATAAAATATAAATAAAAAATATAAATAAAATAATTATTATAAATGTGTTTTAATAATAAAAATAAATAATATTAATATTATTTTTATTATTGATATTATTATTATTATGTTAGGGTTTATTTTATGTTTTATTTTTTCATTTTATTTTTCTTTCTTTCTTTTTCTTTCCTCTTCTTTATTTTTTCTATCATTATCCTCCCTCTCCTCTTTCCTCGTATGTGTGAGAATCGCCCTCCATTCTCCTCCTTTTATTTGACCATTTTGAGTCTTCCATTTCCTGTTGTAGTTAGGATAAATCCCCAGGGTGGGGTTAATCTGATTTTTGTTGGTTGGTTCCATAATTAGGTTATGTTGAAAGTCTCTAAGGTCTTCTGGAGGTGTGTTCCAATGTCCACCATCAATGGTTAGTTGGATTGGCTCATCTCTTCTCGACGATGGATCTCAGGGTAAGATATTTCTTCTATTTTTTCTGAAACCTTTATTTTGGGTCCCTTTGGTGATTTAGGGTATGTAATAATTGTTTGTAGGATGTTCAGTAGTGCCTTGGTGGTGTGAACAACCATACATAAGCAAATATATATATATATATATATATCACTTGGTCATATTCCCTCATGGCATGGGGAGTACATTCCTTGTACTAAATGGTGTATATATATATGTATAAGTGTGTATATTTGTGTGAGTTCATGGAAATTTTGAGTGGTCAACACCGAATTTTTCAAGCACCAAAGTGTCTTTGTGTGGTCTGCTACATTTTTGAGGTAGTTTCCCTATTCCCAGACCACTAATTTGGAATTCCTTGACTTCTTAGCTTATTAAAAATGTGTTTTTATAGTTATGTGGTATACATATATTTATATATTCATATCTATGAGTTTGGTAAAATCAATTATACCTCTTGTATTTGGTTTCCCATTTTATATATAAATTTTCTAAGACTGGTTGAAAATGACTTTCAAATGTAAATTATATAATGTGTTTTATAATAGTTTACTAAACGATACCTAACTTGTGAATGTTTCATTTCACATTATTTTGTAAATGGGGTTCGAGATGTTTTAATAAAATCAATTGTTTGTGTAATGTAAATGAGATCTGGGAAAACTAGTGTATTTTAAACAAAGGATTCAACGTTCTTATGACATGAAGGACTGATTAGAGATTTTTACATGTGTTGTGTTTTTTTATCCTATAATTGGAAGTGGATTTGTGAATTGAATTTGGTTTGTAAAATATAGAGGCTCGTATGGAAAGTACATTTGGAGATGGTATTTTACATTGTTTTTGAAATGGTTTATAGTATTTTTATGTTATATTTTAATGATAGTATTAAATTCCCAGTTGGAACCTTATGTAATTTTGGATGCAAAGTCTTGTTTTGGAAGTGTGAATGCTCAGTTGGAAACTTACGGTGCTTTGTGAAATTTTTTAATGGTTTATGTGATTTGATGACCCTACTGGAACAGTTTATTTTATTTTTATATGATGGGAACACCTATTTTGGATTTCCCTATATAGGTTATCATATGGTTAGTGTCCATGTATGAGGTAGGAAAGTGTGGTGATGAAAGGTATGAAGAGTCATATGTGAGAGGCCTCCTGATTACACAATATAATTTTACCATGGGTTTCCTTAGAGTCTTTTAGTGAGTTGAGTGATGGTTGAAGATGAACCCCAATTAGATGGGTTGGTATCCCTTGGATGTTGTAAAGGCCAGGTGGGTTGTTCCGCTGGATTGGTCAGTTGAGGTAGGTCAGTTGGTTATAGAATTATAAGCTTCAACATATAATGACATGTGGTTCTAAACCGAGTACGTCCTAGGATCAATCTTAATATGTTTAGGAAACTCCTAGGATTAAATACTTATATGTTCCTATTTTCTTATGTGGCACTTTTTGTTGCTTGATCTCAAGACACGTTTAATTTTATTTGTTAATTAATGTACCTATTCTATCAATATTTGGTTGTTAAAATAATTTAATGAAATGAATTTTGTTCTTTGGGAATTATTTTAGAATTTGAAATTAAAAAGGGAGTTTTTCTTAAAAATAGAAGGCCATTTATTATTTTGATAAAAGAGTAGAAAAACCTCATTTTTACATGTCATATTTCTAAACTAGAAAGATTTTTTTTTCTTTTTAGGTGGGGCATCAGGAGTGGATTATTATTTTTCATTACTATTGAGAATTTCATTTCTCATGCCTACTCTATATTTTCAATTTTATGTTCCTGAAGTTCTAGATTTCTATTGAATTGAACTTGGTTCTGTGTTTGGTGGTGACCTATGAGGTCACATTAAGGTATCTACAACAGTTCATTTATTTTCACTATGAGTGTTCAGTTTTATTGTTTAGTTTGATTTTAATTTTTTTTGTTTATCCTTTTTTCATTGGTCAAATCATTACCAATGGTTTCTCTTGATGTACGTAACCTATTTCTTGCCTCTGGGGATTGAGATTTCCCTTTGGGCCTTATTAAAGACTAGCTCAGGTGACTGGTCCAGGGTTGACTCAGTTTGGTTTGTTAAACTGAGGGTAGAATGGATATACTAGCTATGAATTTAGAAAATCAAGAGCACCAAGGCTGAGTAAGAGGTTATCAATGTGTGTTTGTATTAGGAATGTTTTTTGTAATTAAAGTAAACTATGAAGAGATCCCAAAATTGATCCCTTAAATGATGAGATAAAGGAAATGAAACACTCTATGGTGATAAAATTCAATCAACAATGCAAGCTATGTTTGAACAATTTATGAGACAATTACAACCTGCCCAGCCTGCCAAACCTACCCAGCCTACCGAGTCTTCACAACCATCACATTCAGATGAAAAACATGTACAGACTGCCCAGTTGGCCTAGCCCACCCATCTTGCCTACTCAGATCCTTCACCTCCTCATTTAGACCTGAAAATATATAGTGAGTTACATACTAGAGATACACAAGCACTTATTATAGTGTTCAAACTCATACAAATTTTTGGGCATACTATAGACCACCATCCAATTTAGTTGGGTTATGTTAGAGTATCAGTGCATGATATTATTGACTATAATTGTCCACATCCCTTTTCTACTGAGGAATTTACCAGAGTTTGGGATTGTATGGATTAGTTTTTACTTTGGTTGTCTTAGCTTAATTTTTATATGACAAATTAGGTATTCATTGTTTCTAAATATAAATTACATTTTATTAAAAATTACATATAATGTATTCAGAAATTAAAATTTTATAGGATTTTCTAGTATCAAAATAAATCTTTCAAATGAATCAAAATGTTCATGGACATTCATCTTGAGAGAATTCCATTCTTATGGGGTAAAAATATTATCATAGATTACTTCTTCAATGGAAATTTTATATGAGTTTTGGATGATGGCGGAACTATATGTAAGAGACTAGCCATTGATAATATTTAAAAAATATATAATGGATATGATAGAGTTTAAAGTTCTTAGCTCTCCTATGTTGCAATTGTTTTCAATGTAAATAATTATTTGTTTGAGTTTAAAATTTTTATTCAAATAAAGTTGATTTCAAGTGACTTACTATTTTACATATTATAATTAGTTATTTATCCATGCTTCTAATACAAAATGAGAGCGCTGGTTTTTATGGTTTCATGGATTAAAAATTCATTTTATCAGCTGCACAAAATGTGAACCTTATTGATTGAGTTAAATATATATCTAAGATATTATCAAACAAAAATATTATATGTTGATTTTTACCATTCTGTAACGGTTGAGAACACTAATATAATTATGAAATAATTTTAATTATATTTTCATTAATTGTGACTATTTTTTATTGTATAAGTCATTAAATTTTAGGAATATTTTGTCCAAGTGAATGCACTTTATACTAGTTTGGAACTTTATTAGGCCCTATACATAAACAATTTAGCACATATTTATGAAAGTATTTTTTCTTCTTTTTTATAATTTCATTAATTTTAATTTTATTATTTATAAAATGTTTTTATAGTTGATATATATGAAAATTCAGGTCATGGATAATGTTTAACAAAGATCACTTGTCGAGAAAGAAACCATATCAAACACAATACATTGAATTATAGGTAAATTTTTTTATATTACATAATATTTTTATTTTTGACACAGACATATATATTTTTTAATATCAAGTTAATATTTTATAACCTCAGTGTCAAAGTCAATAAATAATTATATAATGTAGTTATTATGTTTTACGATTCATGTATTAGATAATCACAATTGGAGTATAGATTAGTTTTCTTATGGCATGTTCATTATATTTACAACTTTTGTTTTATTTCACAATATTTTATTTTTAATTTTATAGAATTTAATGTTATTGTAGACATTCAATGAAACTGAGTCATATATAGATGAATAGCTTACTCAGATTCGATCCTTGTTTCCAAACTACTTTTTAAGTATAGTTGTCATTTAAATTATCATGTATATTTATTTTAATGTTTTATTTTTAAATTTCATTTTTCTAAAAATGTGATAAAAAACAAATTCTTTTGTTATAATAGGTTTTTGACGATTATAATAAAAAAGAAATGTTTCAACAATAACATCGGATGATTATGGTATAATTTATTAGGTATGTATTATTTAAATCTATTTTGAAATATCATTACATAAATGTATTTTTAATTAAGTTGTTAATTTTTTTATATATTTGTAACCCTTCCTTTTCATTTCATTATATTTTGTTTTGTATTACATGTACACTATTTTTTTTGGGATTTAACATTTAGAATTTTATTAAAAAAATTATTTTACTTTTGTTAGATATTTTTATATAAATAACACCAAGGACCTATATTTTATAGTCTTTAATTGTCAGTCTTAACTAAAAATCATGCCGAAAACCTATTTACAGTGTTACCTTTATAAACTTTGGTTTTTAATCAACGTTAAAATGAAAAAAACCGACGTGAAAAATGTTTCTACACCAGTGATTGAAAGAAATGAGCCATTAAACATACATAAAAAATTGGAACTAACTAGTGAACCATGGCAGTAATAGTTTCCTTGTAGATATCAGCTTCCATCATTATTTTAGGTAATTTAGTGAGACCAAGGATATTTACCTTGATAAATACATTCATTTTCTATCATAGTAAAGGTCAATTTCCTCCTCGATGAATGAAACCACCACAGGTTCAACAATTTAATAATTTATCCGGACTGATACATCCACCAAAATTTCACCCCGCGATGTAATCTACCTTTTCCATTTCCTTACCTATAATGTTAGATTTGGAACTAAAACATCCAATGGATCAACTACCAAGAAAGAATATGAATATAGAATAAGATCTTATATAATATTTATCATTTTGGAGACTAGAATTTGTTTATTCCTTTAAAAAGTTTGTATCCTCCCCTTAACTACTTGGAAGATTTATTTTATTCTTCTAAAGTACTCAAGGATATTATTTTTTAAAATAAATTAAATCACCAAGAATATTGGGTATTAACTTATTACACTTAGATATTAATAAAAATTAGGTCAAATAAAGAACATGGATTACATGACACATCTTATGGTTAATAAAGAAGAAATATTCTCCATCATTTCCTACAGTTTAAGATCTCGAGTCATCATAAGATTTGTTCTTGAAACATTCGAAAAACCACTTCTTGGAGTACTCCAAACTAAACCTACTAATACCATTTGCATTACATGTGCATTATCTTGGTCCAAAAACCTTTATATCTATCTATATCAATCATTATGCCCTATGTGTATACAATTTATCTCATGTATTTCATTGAAAAAACATTCAAAACAGTTTTATAGAATGTGAATTCATGACATCATTTTCAATATGTAGTATGTAATCCATATACAACACTAAAATTACCATGATGCATCCAATATCGTACCTATATGTAGAGGAATGATATGTGTGTTTATAAAACATAATACAATGACAACATCGTCAAACCACATATTCTTACTCTGAGAATCTTGATGCAATCCCAAAATAGATCATCACAACTTATAAACCATAAAAGTATCATTTAATATTTTAAAACATTTTGGTTATATTGTATAGATATCTTCGAAAAAATTTATCTTATAGAAAGTTATTTTGAACTCAGTTGGTTATATCATATAATAATAATGATATTTCAATTTTTATCTTAATGGACTTCATTATCACCACATAAATATAATAAAACATTATAAAAACAAAAATTATGTTTAGAAAAAAATTAATTATTAAAAAACAACACAATAGTATAAAACAATATAATTATCTTTATAAAATTATAAAATATTATAAAAAATTTAATTTTCAATAAAATAATGAAATTAATCACAAAATATATTAAAAGTGGAGTGAAAAAATTTAAAAAAAATATTCAATGTAAATAGAAAGTTCAAATTAGGACACAAATTTCTCAAACAAAACTTCAAAACATTTTGTATTAAAATTTTAAATTCAGATTTTATTAAAAAAATTTTATAAAAAAATATAGCAACGTTGATAAAACATATTTTGAAAAATAAAAAAAGTCATATTATTTTTTAACTTATAGGTCCTACATTGAAATGATATGTGTTTATTGAGGATTATTTCATAGTATTCTTGAACTACTTACATATACATTTTCTTAGAGATTCAAAATGGCATTACTAGACCCATGGAGGCCCAACCCAAGCCTATTGTAATGCGAGTGATCCACCCTATGTCCTGAACTAATTGGCTGAGGTATGGGGGCTATCACTATGTTAGCATATCACATAATATAATAGACCAAAACCAATTTAATTATATAATGAACACATCTTAAATGAATAAGATACCTATATACACATTTATGATATGTAAATATAATAAACTAAATAAAAAAAATGAACGAATGATATATTAATCACAAATATAACACCACATGGGTAATTTATAAAGGAACTATACATATGAAAAGTCCTTAAATCAAACAGATGAGAGATTCTAGAGAACTATTTCCCACTACGAGTACTCCAAGATTAGTCTCAAGATAAAACAGACACTACCACCATCATGGACTGCCACTCTTTATAATATTTCAAGAATCATGGATAGGCATTAGAATTGAAGAAATACCATATTCACATATATTGAGACCATCATCTAACTTATGAATCATCAGAACAAACACAACATGTGAATACACAAATCTTATGATACTATGAATTCATAGAATAATGAAGGGTATACAATGTATGACTTCGATATCCTTACTGTATGATATGTCCCCAAGGTAACCATGTAGAACCTAAGAAGTCACATTCATTGAAAAAGTTAAATCATTCATCCTATCCTACTTTTATAGGTTTCTTTTAAATTCCATAAAGATGACCTGCTCATTGAAGTACATGTGTCATTCAAGGGAATACCATACCATGTATTTCATCAACACCAATATAGTGATTCCATTCTATAAGCCAATAAGAGAACCCATACCATTATCCATAATATATCCCTATCAAAGATGTACTAACACCAACTATTATAATAACCTATGTGTGTTGTAAAGGATATACATCCAAACATATGAAAGATCCCCCAATTTTCATTAGCTAGCTACAAGAGAAAATAACACACAACTGAAAAAATTAAAACAACCCAAAACCATAATCCCACAAAACATTTATGTAATTATATTTTGGGAAACACACCTTGTTAGAAGAAACCTAACTCAGGGGAGTAATGACCATATGTATATAGGGCTCATTCCATGCTACAATTCACATCAGTCAAGGGAGTACTGAACCCTATTTGAAGTGTGTGGTGGACCTACACCTAATCGGCCTCGATAATGTACCAAATCCATATCGATTTAGAGGACCCTTTCCCCAGTTATCCAAGAGGTAATGGAATAAATTATGGAAAACAAGGGGCATGTGCCCTTCATAGCATACTTTTAGGGCTATATTGGCCCCATGAATTCTCTAAACAACATGGTCCAAACCTTATCATAAACCCTAAAAAGATAAATCATAAAAAAATCTATCGCACATTGAATTTGGACATAGATGGATTAATAGTAAACATAAATTGGGATCTTGGTTGAAAAATAGTTAGGATGGGTTATTTATTTTCTAAAAGGTTCATCTAATAAGAAAATCATAGAAATCACACCACTAAGGTGATGGGTGTCCATATGGAAACCCTTGTGATACCCACATAGTACATTTGCGGTTGGGGGGTGTAGGTGTATGAATCCCATGCATGTCACGTGTTCCTTCATGGGTTGGGTTGGGTAGACTTAAATGAATAGATCGTAGGTTGTCCAATGAACTTTGTCCCTACATTGAGATGCCCTAGCTGACTAACCTACACCACCCGACCTAGTGTCGTCTGGTCGTGCCCAAGGTGATAACACAAGAAAATACACATAAAGGTTTAAAAATATTATAAAAATTTTAATATATTATTTTTATGATTCATAACACTCTTAATTATACATTGGTTGATCCTAAGGGAAACAAATCACCTCACTATCCAAAGATCTAACAAAAGATTTTTCCATGGATAACTACTTCGTTAAATTTATCATTATACATATAGGGAGGGTTTGAAACTTTAAAACAAAAAAATTGAGCTAATTCTCAATTGTAAAATATCTCAGTAACTAAACAAAAATCGTCCTTCATTCCCTAATTTTGAATAATTGAAATACTGATACATAAACTCTAAAAATGCATAACGAATATTATAAGATCACATGTTTCCATGATTTATAGAATTATCCTACAAATTTTTTCTTGAGTGTAAGATAAATAAATTAATGATGGTATGTTTATGAATTCATTTTTCTGTAAAATGGTTTTAATTAATTTTAATGAATAAAATTTGAAAAAAATGAACTTAGTATGAAGCATGATAAATAACATATTGAAAAAATAATTTACAACCACTATTGTTTTAATTGTTTTAATATGGATTTAATGATGATTTTCCTAAATTGTAAAAGATAAGTTTGAAATGGGATGATTCTTATAGTTCATATTTCTTAGGGTTATGTCTTATTTAGAGATTTTATGGCTTAGGTTTATGTAATTTAGTTTTTATGATAGCTTAAGGTTATATCATGATTCGACGAGGTCATGAAGTGTGATGTTGGGGATATGGTGGGGGAATTTCATGATGATGATGTGGTTTTGGTTGTGAATGTGTGATAATGGGATGACTCACATAGGGTGGAAGGTTTGAATGATTGTCACTAGTTGATATGCTATTAATTCCAGACATAGATTTTGGGCTGTTTTTTTTGTTTTGCCTGAATATTTTGATGGTTGGGATTTTATGGTAGACATTATTATTATGTATGATGACGTGGTTTTGGTTGTGACTATGTGATAATGGGATGATTCACATAGGATGAAAGGTTTGAATGCTTGTCACTAGGTGATATGCTGTTGATTCCTGACATAGGTTTATAGCTGGGTTTTCTTATTTTTCTAGAATATTATGATGGTTGTGATGTTATGGTATAAATTGTGATTATGTATGATTATAATGATGTTATATTTCTGGACTTTATATCATATTATTATATATATCCCAAATTTCTAAATTCCATTTTGTAATTATGATACTCCATAGATTAATATGATAAGATGATGTGACTAAAGATGAATTGTAAGTGAAATATTATTGTCTAATTAGCATAAACACACTCTTTATTTGCTTATTTATTTCACATACATCTATCCCAAAACATTTATTCTACATGGATATAGTTGAGTAAATCAATTTCTCACCCATCCATAGTTTGTTAATTTTTTTACATTATCTAAGGGAGATTTTAACAGTTATTTCGGTAGCATGGGTAGAGTTAGATAATTATGTAGAGAATTTGGCATCCATTCTTGCATGTATTTTTTCAAGATTTCTATCATGTAGGAATCAACTGGATTATAGGGATATATTTGTTCCCTAATGGGAACCCTTGGGTGGTTACTTACAGAATGTTTTATTTTATTAAGAATTAAAAGGGTAATTCATACTATTATTGTTATAGATACCCCAGGTACTTGTTGTTAATTTTTGACCTATTAGCAGAAGGCTTCCAGGTATAATGTAATCCCATATTCCTACCCATGAGGGGATTCAGTAGGGATTGGACACCAGTGGTGGAACTCAAAAAATCAATTTTCTAATAGTGAAACTGTTTTTTCTAATCAATTTTAAAACAATTTTTAAAAATATGAATATACATACAAAAAAAACTTAATTTAGTTAATTTCTTGTATCTTTTCCTTCTTGGTCAGTGCATATCATTTTTTAGAATTAATCATAGATTATATACTGGACAAACATAGATGAAGTCCCCCAATTATCAAGTTCTACTTCAATGGTAGGCCTACATAAAATGATGGTAATACAGAGAGATAATTATTCTCATATTTGTATATATAACATTAAAATTAGATGATAGACACCTTGTGTGAACATCATATAATTTTATAAGGATTTAGGTGGATGTTTGCAATTGGTTTCCCTTAAAATGCTTCAATAAGGCTACTCAATTATTCAACATCATAGTGGAATATGAATATCCTATAATTCCACAACCAATACCAAGTTAGAATCACATAGATCAGGGAGGAATATAGGTTTGGTGTGCATGAATTGAAATGAGTGAAAATGTATTGATGATAGAAAAATATTCAACAGTCTCACGTAGAAAAAATGTGATTCATTCAAAATATATTTCAGTCATGAGAAAAGGAAATGGTTGTAGAAGCCAACAAACTGACATAGAGGTTGTAGAGTAGCCTTTTCAAGGGGTATCTAAATTCACACTCATTGTGTATTTGAATTTCATGTCTCTAACATTAGGAAAAGAAGTCACACCAAAGGTCATAGTAACATAAATCATACTAGAACATCCTAAAATCACACATCACCTTAATATTAAGGGCTCATGTAAAAATGCATGGATGTTGAAGATATAAAATTTTATAGAGCAACATCAAGTACAAAATTACTAAATAAAACTTTAGATAATTATTTTAACAAAATAATAAATCATTGTAAAATCATCTACATACATGGTACAATAAAAATATATGTTAAACATAATAATACAAAAAATTTTAAACGGTTTTCAGTCCATTCACTTATTTTTTTAACTTCTATGAATCATTAAAACTATTGAACATAATTATGTTTCTCCAATTAGAAATCCCTATATAATTGAGAAAAATGGATCTAAACTCTTATGAACATACAATAAATAGTAAAATTAAGGGGAAACAATTAACAATGATTTTATCCTGAGGTTTCTATAGTAAATGTAAGGAATTTCTCACATATTGTTGTAATAACATGACCATATATGATATGTAACAAACTATTATATGTGAATAGAATTTTACAAAAGTAATTTACTAATGTATTAATATACAATATTATTCTTAACAGATAAATAAAATTCACCAAAAAAATAGTGAAATGACATAGGACCTTCTACGATAAATTGGCATTTATTCATTAGAAAACTTCTCATTAAATATATATTTTGATTTATAGATAAAAAGACGCACTTGTATTTTAAGGTGGAATGACACTAGAGAATTTACAAAAAGTACAATAGGAATATTTTCCAACAAATGACCATGGATATTTAAACAAAATTCAAATGCATAAGTAGAAGAAATAATTTTGACAACTACTAGAACTTGGAAAATCCATTACAACTAATATAAAAATATATCACCTAGTAAAATAAAATGAATCAGGTATAGATTATTATCAATTTCTCATAGTTTAGATGGAATGTTGTAAAATTTGGACAATGTTTTCTAACATCTGTAATACACATGGAATGTGTTAATACATCACAATGAATGATCAATCCAGGAAAATATATAATAAGTATGAAATAACATGAACCACAATGAAGCACATGTGTATCCCTTATTTATTTTATGGACATTAGACACTGATATAAGCTTACTATACTTACAAGTAACTATGGGTCTGTAACCACATTCTCTAAAATATAACAAATATCAATATAATAAATAGAATTATAAAATTTTGTAGAAATGATTTTTCCTATGTCTGAACACTATGAAGGTATTCATTAAACTTAATATCATCAATAAATAATTTATGATTAAATTAATATGTGTCCATTGACATAAAAAATGAAACAAAAAAGATAAAAAGATCACACCATTGAATGCAATGTATATCATGTTTAACATCAATCAATTCTTGGAACCACACAAATATAAATGTTAGTTGAAGTATATTTAGCTTATGAACCAACCAATATATAAAGAAAATATAAATTAAGAAAAAATATCATTTATATTTATAAATAATGGGAAAAATAAATAAAAAATGAAATATTATTGATAATGAATTTTATAGGAAGCAGCTGAGAATTTGCATGTTCCACGTAATTTCATGAAAATATTAGAAACTCGTGTAATTTTCACCCCTATATTTACATACTTTATAATCATAAACATTTTGAAAGGAATCATCATTGAAAAGTCTTGTCCAAAGTAATAAATTTCGATATCAATATTTGATATGGATAGAATTATAGATATTGACTAAAGAAAATTGGCAATTATGTGCCGACCTATGTATAAAATCACATCTCTCTTTTCATGTTAACTGTGCAGGGTGATATAATTCTTGCCTTAATTATAACCTAATAATTATAAAATATTAATTAATATTTGTTATCTAATTTATTATATGTAATCATATAAAAAATTTAACTATCTTACCATGTTGGGAATTTAGCCACGTATTCTATAAAATGACTAAGAACATCTAGAATATTAATCCCATGGGTTCTAAGTTAATAGAGTAACATATCATTAATAAAATTTGAAGACATTTTGGATATTTGGAATTGGGGAGCCAAATATTCAACAACTATTCTTGACCCCCCAACATGCACATGGGATCTTCAGTATATTCTCCACGATGATGATTCATCATACATTTTAAGAACAAAAACCCATTTATGATATTTCTCCAATATTTAATAAGTCAAAAAAAAAACAAATTAGAAAATGAAATAACTAATAGAAATGCAATATTTTACTAATAAAAACTTATTATAACCGAAAATTAATAACTAAATTTTCACTCAAAAAAACAACTTGAATAATTATCATCATACAATACTAAATTATTTTGAAACCATGACCTAAAATTGAAATCAAAATATTTGGAGAAAAGGTCCAATTATGCACTATTCTTATCGTCAAAATTTACAAACATTACTAGAATGGTTTTAATTTTAACTTCCATTAAAAAAATATACCATTAAATTAAATCTTGATTTTTTATAGAAGAAAGGTTTTTATTTTTACGAATCCATCAATTTTTTTAGGAAAATGTTTATCACAGTTTTGATAGTCTTGTACAAATTTAATCAGAACAACATGCCCCTACATTTTATACACAAACAAAATAAATCTAAAAATACTAGATAATGATGAAAAATAAAATTTTAATCAACTATAAATGCACACAATCATCTACTAATAGAGAAAAAATTGTAAAAAAACTAGTCATACACATAAAAAGTAAAATAAAAAATTAAATAAGGGAAATTTAAAAAAAATTGGATTCTAATCATTGAGTAATAATTGATTACTTTTAAAAAAATATAATTTTGATTCAAAATGTATCATTCCTAACATGAAACAAAATTGCAAAAAAAGAAAGATGGGAAAGGCATGACTATGATTTTCAATATATTGAATAAATAAAGTCACAATCATGGACATTTGCTTTTTGATACAAACTGAGGCTAGTTGTTATTGTATTCATGTTTTTTTAATGGAATATAATTTTAATCTTTTTTTGGTTTTTTCATAAATAATTAATTATTTACCATGAGATATTTCTATTCCATAAATAATCTTATATTGTAAATTACTCACATTTTACCCCATTTATTTTTTAATTTAAATAGATTACTTACAAAATAACTTGAAATAAATTATCAAATTGGATTATATTTGATTTTTAATTGATATAGGGATGAATTAAATTGGTAAACTAATATGTTCATAGTATCCCCATGGTTGTTATAGTATAAATTTATTATTTAATGAAATTCAAAATACTGGAAGATGTATTTGTATTGAGTAATTTCATAGGGATTGAAATTGAGGAATGAGTTAGGAATTGTTGAAACTCTTGTTGAATTATTGATATTAATGAAAAAAATTTATACTGAATAATTTTTTTTGATGAAAACCAGGTATGGGTAATTTTTAGGCCACATTTTTTCTAGGTATGATGTTTGTGTTTCATGGTACAATGTATTTTTTTGAAAATATTTCTTCTAAAAATGAAATTGAAATTTATTATGAGATTAAAATTAAAAATGAAACTAAAAAATTTAAATTTATATTAAATTAGGAATGAAAATTGAAATTGAAATTTATATTATTATTAATAAATGTAATGAATTCTTATATTTTAAGAATATTATAATCTATAAACAAATCCAATTTTTAACACCAATAAATTTGATTGAAAAAATTAAAATAAAATATAAATTTTTTATACATATTTTTCAATTATTATCCACAACATCACATAAAATATTAGGTAAATTATATATATATATATATATGTATAATATATATATATATCAGTGTTTTTGTGTTATATTAGTATATTATGTTCATCTTATTAGTATTATGTGAATTAAATAATCAACTAATATCTATTCTTTAGTAAAATATAATTTATAACATTATTTTCAATTTATATTGAATGAAATAATTTTTTTTGAAGGAATATTATGTGAAATACACAAATAATCCAATTTGTTTCATTTTTACAACACCATAACCTAGTTAACATGAATTACAAGATCATAACATGAAAAAAGTACATAATATTATCCTTTAAAAAAAGAATCGAAAACAGAAAAAGAAATATTATATTTCAAAAATATCTAATGGCACATCACAAAATTAAGTCACAATGATACTAAATAGAAGTTTATAAAATCAAATCAAATAGAAGGACTATCACTGAGATATTTCAATTTCACTTTACATAATCAATTTGACATGTTATGCATAGTTTGTATATTATATTATTATATTATGTGTATGAAAGACACACATTATATGTATTTCATGTAATTTTCATGTCCATGGTATATAAGATATAATTTATAAAGTAATTGAAATAATATTTCAAAAAGAATAATTCATCACACTACTATTTCCCTAAATTAATATCCACTAAACGAGAAAGATCAAATGATGTTTCTCTTAAGAAATAGGGGATATGGGTGAACATATTTTTTATAAGTACTTTCTCAAGTGAGGAAAATTTGGAGACATCACACTGGTGGATGTCATCAGGGGGGATCCCATGATCTAGGCTACATGGAGGTGGGGTTAAGTGTGTGTTTATCTTTGGATACAACACTATTTCAGTGCATACTTCAATATACCATTCATTATAGCACTATAGACATATTGTTTGGTTGGTGTCATTGTTTTTCATCCTCCGTTTTAACTCATTTTGAGGCAGGGTTTTCTATGATGTGAAACTATGATATTCTCTTTCTATTTGTGCTCCTAAATCATAGTGATATTATGAATCTCTATGGATATAGTGGTTATTAAAAACCAAATAAATTGTTATGTCCTATGACATCTCCTCCTCGTTATTTTTTTTACTTTTATGTTTTCATTTCTTCATCTATAATATTTTTATGTTGTTGTGACTCTTTATGTTTCCATATTAATTAACATTAATAGTTTTAAAAAATTATGTTCACACATGAATATTATATTAAAAAATTATGGAGCTTTATATTCTTACACTTTAGAGTGTCTAATTATTCAATACATAGCAATATAATATACAAATCAATATTAATATACCACTTGTTATCACTAAAATAAATGCTATATAATATTTATACTATGAAAATTGTAGATAGTATATACAATTACACTTGAGACATGGGATAATGATATAAAAACTCACATATTTCATAATATGTTATAAAGTAAACATTAGATGTCTTCATTTTTATTCAAAAAACATAATTTATTAATGAGTATAATTAACAATATAAATATGATAATGCAAATTATAAAAAATAACTACCAGAAAAATCAACTTCTCATGTTTATTCCAATATGATAAACAATTTTACAAAATAAAAATATAACAAACATGATTGTTTTGATATTAATAAAGATTAATAATGATGAAAATGATTATATTGACCTAAAAAAGGAAACTGTAAACTTCCCTCTTTGATACTGATTTTTAAGTGTCCTTATATTCTCTTGAAAATAATCACATAATCAATATTTTAAGTACGAGGTTAGACAAGATGTTTACTTCCAAATTAGTTAGAGTCTATGACACCTCCTTACTTCCTTGTAATTTTCATTTCTATAAAATACAAACAATTTTACCCTAAAAAGATCAAAACAGTAAGTTTTGGGAAACTACATGTGAATGTATTTGAGATACAATGCTTTTTCGGACAATCAAACTATTTCTATAACTTTGTTTGAAATTTCTCAAGACATTATTCACTTATTTAGGAATTAAAGTGAATATTTATTCCATTAAACTTTAATGATGATGTTCATAAATAAATTCAAGAGTTTAAGACCTAAATCACTCTGTACAAGTCCTCTTCCATTAACCAATGTTGGTTTATGTTGTGTATTGGGATTCATCTGTATATGTATTAGGGTGTGCTCTTTTTCTAGAATTCCATGTCATAGACCATGACTCACAATAGTTGTGGATGCTAGAAAGGAATTATATACCACAAAAATGTTGTGGTCCATGTATTAAAAACACAGAACCGTAAGCTCTTCGATGAAAATATTACTATCTTCATTGATCATAAGAACTTGAAGAACATTTTTTCATAGAGGGTATTGAACATAATAAAATTATAATGGATGGGGAATATCTATATGTTTGACATTGAATTCGTTTATACACATGGGAAAGGTAATTTAGTGGCTGATGGTTTAGGAAAAAAATTGCATAACCAAGTAGTTATGAAGAATTATGACTATAGAGTCTCTGAAATCATACACATAGGTAAAGGTAATTCAATTTAATTTTATTCATAACATCTTTTGTAATTGTATTAATTCACCACACACCTTAAAATTTTTATTGGGTTCAACCATACCTTTGTTTTTTAGTTGTAAAATGTATTTTTCTTTATCTTCTAGGATTATCCATTTTCAGAGTTCTCAATTTTTAATTTTTCTTCTTTATAATTTTTGGTTTGCACCTTTAGTTTATAAAATTGATGAATAATATATTATTTGGTGCATCAGGTTATTATATTCAATTTTCATACAGTTTTATAATTATTGAATAATAAAAAAAACTTCTTTATTTTTGACGTTTTTTCAGTTTGAAACTATAGTTTAATGAATCTTTCCCTACCATTTAATTTTCCATGCCGAGTCTTGTGGACATGGATATATTACTACAAAAACTCCTTGACCATAAAAAATACACTGTATCCCATGAATTGCTCAAAAATGGTACATTATCATTTGTTTCCAAATTATATGATAGTTATTTATGTCCTCACAAGATAAAAAATTAGAAGCCACTATTTATGATTTCAATTATTTACTATAAGTTGTATTGTAATATTTCAGTAACCGGTTCATTCTCATGAGTCATAATGTTCTCATAATTTGTTATCCCATTTTAAATCATCTTAATAAACACGGTGGTATTTTTTCATTAAATGTTTTCTCAAGGACTTCATTTCATTCATTTTTAATTCTCTAATATCTATTTATTACTATTGGATGATCATTGATGAAATTTATATATCTAATGGATGATCATTGATGAAATTTATATATCTAAGAATAATATAAAAAAAATCTATAAAGTGATTTATGAAATTTTTCTTGATCAAGTTAATACATATCTATTTATTGGTTAAATGAATTTTCATTATATTTAACATATATATACACAAATTAATGATCATTATTTAAACTATATATTCTAAATTTATCTTCAATTATTTGTTAAGGGGTGAAAAAAATGGATATGATTTCATACTGTAACAATTAATGTTGAAGTTTATAGAATTAATTTTGGTGTTTTTGATTGAAAATTTAAATTCATTTTATCTTGTTTAGTGTAGAATGAAAGTTTTTCTCTATAAGGTGAATATTTTTGAACAATAAATTTATTATTTTGGTGCATAGATGCACACACGATTGTAATCTGAATGCATGGTGCAATTTCTAATTTGAACAATACATTTATTTTTTTACATGTGCAATAAAGTCTACCTACTTACACATGTGGTGAACTAGTGGTGTAAGACACCTCATAGATGCCTTCTTCCATCACAACTGTGTGTTCAATTACAAGAGACAAGACTTGAAACAAAAATGGGACCTACATGGCGAACCATTGAAGAAAAATTTGTCGCGTAGATGTTTACTTCCATCCCTATTTTGGTACTTTGGTGAGATTGATGTTCCTTATCTTGGGGAATACTTCATTTTTTTTTGTCAAAATGAATGTAAAATACATACTCAATGATAGATCCACCCAAGGTTCATAAATTAACATCAATATCAAGATTGATACATTCACTAACAAGTGATTCCATGATGTAATCTACCTTTTTTTCGGCATCACTAAATTGTCCAGTTTGGAACTCCATCAACCATTAGATTAACATACAAGATAAAACATGAAATGATTCTGATATCACATATCATATTTTTCAATTTGGATACTAGAATTAGTGTAAACCCTTACAATTCTATCATCCTCACCATGAATGACTAGGAATATTTTCTTAATTATTCCAATGCACTCAATGATATTATTTGCAACAACCAATTTACTCACCCCAAATATTATGTATCCACTTATTATACTTAGATAATATGAAACATTAGGTCAAATATAGAACATTTTATATATGACACATCATATGGAAGACACATAATGAATCTTATCAATCATTTCCAATAGTTTATGATATAGGATCTTACTTAGATTCGTTCTATAAACAACTAGTAGACACCCCTTATTGGAGTTCTCCGTACTAAACCACTTGAAAAATTTTCCATTATATGTTATTTTAATTGGTTTATAAAACCTTTTTCATCCATATATTTTATCTTTATACGACATATTTTGGTTATTTAACTCATCTATTTCATTGAAAAAAAATTTAATTTTTTTGTAGAATGTAAATTCATGATATCCTTTTTAATAAGTTGTATGGCATACACATACAACACTAAAAATACCATGATTCATATACTGACCTTCCTATATAAAACAAAATAATATGTATTTTTATAAAATAAAATATACTGATAGACTCACCAAAAAACATATTCACACTTCGAGAGCCTTGATTCAATCCATAAATGGGTTGTTTCAACATAGAATCCTTAACATTGTCATTTGATACTATAAAACCATTAGGTTATATTTTATACATATCTTAAGATAAATCAATGTTATAGAATTTAATTTTAATGTCCATTTGGAATATCAAATAATTATAATGATATTTCATGTAATATTTGAAAGGACTTTATTATCATCACTAAATAACAATAAAAAATTAAAAAACAACTATGATGTTATGAAAAAATCATTGATGATTAAAGAACCATATTAATCTATATATACTATGATAAAGTTTATAAAATTATAGAACACAATTAAAATTTAAATTTTCATAAAAAAATAACATTATTCACAAAATAAATTAAAATTACATTGAAATTTTTTTCAAATTTAAAAAACATAAATAGTCAATGTAAATATAAAATTCAAATAGAGGACACCAATATCTCACAAAACTGTTTAAAACATTATAGATTAAAAATAAAAAATTTGTATTTATTTAAATTTTTTATAGGAACAAAATATATAGGTTTGTGGATAAATAATATTTTAAAAGATATAAATTTTCATATTCTTCTTTAATTTATAGATCCACCACTAACATGATTTACATTTTTTCAGGATGAATCCTCAATATAATTTAACTATTTATATATGCATTTTATATGAGATTCAAAATGACATCACTCAACCCATTGAGGCCCCATCTGGTCTGATTATAATCCATGTATACCACCCTAATTCATCCAATAATAGTTTTAGGGTTGTCTACCAGCACCATCGTGGCATATCACACAACATGATAGACCTCAGCCTATTTTATTCAACAATAAAAACAACTTCAATGCATAAGATAACAATAAACACCTATAGGATAAACATATATAATGAACTAATTGGTAAAAAGTTCATCAATGAGAAATTAAGCACAAATAAAAACCCACATGGGTAAATATAATGGAACTACACATTTTACAAGTCCATGAATCTCACAGAAGTGAGACACTAGATAACCCATCACCATTAAGAGTACTCCTTGATTTGTCTCCAACAAAAATGACCATTACCACCATCATAGACCTAAATTCCCTATAATACATCACCAATAAACACTAGGATTTAGCTTTGAAATAATTCCAAATTAACATCTACTGAGACCCTCATCTATTATTTTCAACATAATAATAAGAAAAACATGTGTGGGAATAAAGACTGTGCAACTATGAATATTCAGAATACTAAAATGTCTACTATGTATGGAAATAAGAGGCCAATTGTATACTTCATCCCAAAGGAAACCAAGGAGCTCCTAAGGAGTAATAATCCTTGAAGACGTTTAATATATAAACCTTTCCAAATTTCATGTTTCTTTTAAATACCATAAAGGAGGATCCACTAATTGATGCACACATTAAATCTAAGGGAATACAACAACCTATCATTCCTAAAAATTGATAAAGTTATTTCATTCTAGAATCCTATAAAAGAAACCATTTCTTTCTCTAGAATAGTTCATAATAATGGGGGTACTAAGACCTACTATTAGAACCACCCATGTTTTATTGTAAAATGAGATAATTCAAAAAATATGAATAATCCCACACTTTGTAAAGGCCAACTATAGAAGAAATTATCATGGAACATAGAAAATTATAACTACTAAAAACTAACAACCCAAGAAACCTTTACTGAGTTATAGTGGAATATAAACACCTCATTGGAAGAAACATCATTTAAGGGATTATTAAGAATATATATGTAAGACCTGTATATCACTATAAGACACCTCGATTGATAGATTACTGAACCCTATTCATAGCATGTGGTGGACTTGCACCTAATGATCACTGATGGAGTACCAAATCCATTTCAATATAGAGGTCCCAAAACCCATGTATATTGGGGTGGGTACTAAAATAAATGATGGAAAACAAGGCCCTTATTCTCTATCGTAGCATACTAACTTGGTAGTATTGGCCCTATGAATGCTATGAACTTCATGCCCCAGAACCCATCATCATCTAAATAGAGATAAATACTAGAACTACCTATATCTCATTGAAAATGTCCTCTAATGGATGAAAAACATCTATTGTGATCTATATAAAAAAATACATCATATAGGTTATTAATTTCTATCAAACATACATATGATAATAAAATCATGGAAATCACACAAAAAAAAAATGGTGGCCATGTGGTGACCCTTGGGTGAGCCATATTTCACTTTGGGGTTAGGATCTATAGGTGTATGGATCTCATTTAGATCATGTCTTCCCTCCTAGTTCGGGTTGGGTAGACGTACCCAACTAGCTCACGAGCTATCTATATCACTTGGTCTCTGCGTTGAGTTGTCCCAACTGGATGACTTGCACTACTCGACCCAGTGCTGTCTTGTCATGATCAAGGAACTTTCACCAAGAAATTCATATGGAGAGTTAAAAATATTATAATATTTTTATGTTCTACAACACTCATAATTCTATGTCACCTTAGATCAAGGGTAAAAATTGAACCTCAAAATTAGAAGATGCATCAAATGATTTTTCATAGGATAAATACATGTATAAATTTATAATTTTACATCTAGGGGGTTCTGGAACATGAAAACCATAAAAATGAGCTAATTCTCAATCATAAAAAATCTAGTTCACTATACAAAACCCCATCTTTCAAGCCCTAATTTTTCATCGTTGAACTATTGAGACATGAACTCTAAAAATGAATCAAACTTATTGGAATTCAAATGTTTAAATGATTTTGAAAATTCTTTGATAAATTTTTTAATGAGTGTGAAATTAATAAATTTATGAAGGTAGGTTTAAGTAATCATGCATTGATAAAATCATTTAAATGAATTTGAATGAATAAAAAGTGAAAAAATAAATGAACATTGTATGAATCATGATGTATATCATATTGAGATAATAATTTACTACCAATATTGACTGAAATGTTTTAATATAGAATTGTAGAAGATTTTTCTTGATTAAAAAATCTATTTTTGTAATTGGATTATTATACATGTTGATATATCTTAGGGTTAAGTATTTATTTGATCTTTGACTTCTTAGGGTTATGTCATGCATTGGGATGTGAGATATCAATGTTATAACATGATTTGATGAGGTTGTGATGCGATGATGTGGGGATATGGCGGCGACATCTTGTGGTGATGATGTGGTTGTGGTTGCGAAAATTTGATAATGGGATGATTCACAGTTTTGGAGAGCTGGGAATGAATGTTATTGGTTGATATGATGGGGATTCTTAACACTAGTCGATAGCTTTAATTTCTGGTTTTACATTAATATTTTTATGCTTATGATGTTATGTTAGAAATTGTGATGTGATATGATTATGATGATGATAATTCTCTGTTAATCTTTTCAAATTACTATATATCTTCATAAATTCTAACATATATTTATTATGTATGAAACTCCATAGTTTAATAAGTTAAGGTGATGCGACTAAAGTTTAATTCTATGTAAAATATTGGTTTCCCACTGGCTTAGTCACACTATTTCTTGGCCTAGTTATTTCACATATGTCTATCCCAAAATCATTATTACACATGAATATATTTTATTACATTAAGTGATCAACCCTACATAGTATGTGAATTATTTTCCTAGATATTCTAATGGAGATTTGAGCAGTTGTTCAGGTAGCCCAGGTAGAATAAGAGAATGTTCTAGATCTTTTGGAATCAATTATTGCACGTATTTTTTTTATTTTTTACATCCTATTGGTAACAATAGGTTTTTGGAAACATATTTTTCCTTAATGAGATCCTTTGAGTTTTTATTTGTAGATTTTTCTATTTTCTTGAGAATTAAGAGTGTAATGCCTCATATCATTATGATAGATTCCCTTGACCCCAGTTGTTAACTCTTAACCTATTGGTGGTTGGATTCAGGGGAAAATAATACCCCTTATTCCTACCCAATAGAGGATTTTGTAGGTATTGTAAAATACTGGTGTCATTGAAAACAATGTTTTCTAATAGTGACATAGTTTTCACAAATAAATTTTAAAACACTTTGAAAAAAATATGCAATTACTGAAAAAGTAACTTAATTCACTATCATTACTCTCTATTTTATCACTTTTTCAATGAATATAATTTAATATAATTAAACATAAAATAAATAAAATACAAAGATAGTATAATTTCCCAAATTATAAAGTTTTACTTATAAGGTAGGTGAATTTAAATAGAGTGATATGGAGAGATAATTATTTTCATTTTCCTATATAGCACAATAACAATTGATAACTGACATGTTCTGTGGAGATTATATCACACTATAAAGAGAATCATGGATTCATGAACATAGTTTACCTCCAAATACATTAATAAGAAATTTCAATTCATTAATTTTATAGTGAAATATGAATATTCTATATTTCTACCACTATCACCCCAAAAGTATTGAATGGTTCGTGAATGAATATAGGTTTTGAGATCATGAATTGAAATGTAATAAAATGTAATGATAGAAGAAAAAATATGAAATAATCTTGATAGTAAAAATATCATTATTTCAAAACATAATCCATTAATGATAATAGATAGATGGCACAAGAGACAACAAACTAACAACAAAGTTGTAGAGTATCATTCCCATGGGGGATCTTAATTAACACCCAATATGTATTTGAATTTTGTGCCTCTAATATTAGGAAAAAAATTAAACTAGTTGTAATTGTAACATAAATCATAATAGAACATCATAAAATAACACAACAACTGAATAATACAGCCTCATTTATAAACCCATGGGTATTCAAAAAATAAACATTTATATCATAACATGAAATTAAAAATAACTAAATCAAAAATTAAATAATTCATATAATAATATATTCAAGCATTGTAAAATCATCTGAATAAAATTTATATAAAGAAATAGAAGATAAACTAAAGAATCCAGAAATAGTTCAAATGTTTTCAATTAATTCCGTTCTTTTTTCATCTTTAATGAATCACTAGAACAATTAAACATAATGATGTCACTTCAATGAGATGTGTCTATATAATTAATCACACTATCACTAAACTATAATGAACATAAAATAAATAGTGAAATTAAGGATAATCAACTGAAAATAAAGTTCACAATTATTTTCTACACTACAAGTAAGGAATTTGTCAATGATTGTGGCAATAAAATTTCTATATAAAATGTGTAATGAATTATTATATGTTAATGAAATGTTTGAAAAATAATTTAATAATGAACTAATATATAGTATTATTATTAATAGAGAAATCAAATTGGCCATAAATAAATATATTTTAATGGTGGAATGGCATGGGACTGTCTAATAAAAATTATAATGTATGCAATAGAAAACATCCCAATAAATATGTATTTTGTTTTATAGATAATAAAGTGCATTTTTATTTTAAGGTGGAATAACACTATAAAATTTACTAAAAAGTACAATTTGAATGTTATCCTACAAATGAACATGGATATTTAAATATATATAATATGCATAAGTTAAAGAAATAATTTAGACAACTCAAAAAACTGGTAAAATAATTTCCAACTAATAGAAAACTAGTTCACATTACACAATAAAATAAATCACTTATGGATGATAAAAAACATTCTTGGGGTTATATGCAAAGTTGTAAAAATTGGGAAATATTTTCTTAAACTAGAAAAATATATAGAATATTTTAATACATCATAGTGATTGGACAATCCTAAAAAACATATAATAAGTGTGAAATAACATACCCCATAATGAAGCTCATGTTTATTTCTAATTAATTTTGAGTTCATTATACATTTATATTCTTTTTATATATGTACACGTGATTTTGGGTCTATCACCAAATTCTATAGAATATAATAAATATCAAACTATAGAATATTATAATAAATTGTTGTAGAAATGTTGTTTATTGTATTTGATCCCCCAAAATGACTTTATTGAAAATAATAACATCAAAACAATAATTAATTATTACATTAATATGTATCAATTTAAATAGAAAATGAAAAAATAGCTAAAAATATCTTATCATTGATTTCAAGGTATATAAATTTTTACATCGACCATTTTCTTGAACCACACCATCATAAATATAGGTCGTAGTTTATTTTTCTTATAATTCAACTAATCTCTTAAAATAAAACATTTATAAATTAAAAAAAATCAAGGATATTTATAAAAATGTGAAAAATAAATAGTGAAATTAAATATTATTGATAATTATAAGTATATAAATCACATGAGAATCTACAAGTTCTGAAAAATTTCATTAAAATTAAATAAAATCATGCTTTTTTCATCCCTATATGTACATTCTTTATATTCTTGCACATTTTTCAAAGATTTTATATTTAAAAACATTGTCAAAGGGAATATATATATATATATATATACATATATGAGATGGACAAACATAGGGATATTGACTATAGAAAATTTGGAAATTTGTGCTAACATAAATCTAAAATCACATATCTCTTTTCTGGTAAACTGTGAGTAATGATACAACACTTTATTTTAATAAAACCTAATAATAATAAAACACTAAATAATATAAGTAATTACATTTATTAAATGTATGAATATAAAACAAATTTTATGTATATTACAATGTGGTAAATTTATCCACATAATCTATTAAATGACTAAGCTTATCTGGAATATTAATGACATGGGTTATAAATAAATGGTGTATAAAATATATGAAAAAATATGATAATTTTTAGGATGTTTGAAATTGAAGAGACAAATATTTAATAACTTTTCTCAAACCACCACAATTCAGACATGATATGAAATATGTTCCCCATGATGATGATTTATCATGATTCTTAATATAGAAAACCATTTTTGATATCTCTACATCATATAAAAATTCATACAAACCAATTAGAAAATGAAACAACTCATATAAATGTAATATTTTATTAATAAAAATATAAAAAACTCATACTCACCAAAAAATCGTTACAAATTATTTACTTAGAAGGTCACTTGATTTATTATCAGCATATAATATTTTATTCTTTCGAAACCACTCTGTAAGTGTGAAATCAAAAGACTCAGAGGAAAGATGCAATTCTACATTATATTGGAAGTTAAATTTTCCAAATATTATTAGAATGTATTTATTTGTGACTTAAATTGAAAACATTTACCAGAAGATTGAATCTTAATTTTTTCGTAGTTCAAATGTTTTCTATTTTATAAATCCATTAAACATGTTTGAAAATAATCTTATCCCCATTTTTATGGTCTTTTACACATTTTATCGGATAAACATAACCCTTAATTTCATAAACTCACACTCAATATATAAATAATGTATAATGATGATAAATATAATTTTAAACAACTATAAATAAACACCATCATCGATTTATAAAAAAACATGCAGTAAAAATACATGTCCCACATATAAAATTTTAATAAAAAAATGAAATTAGGGAAATTAAAAAACACCATCTTCTAATAATTGAGTAATAAATATTATTTTACAATTCATATCATTTAGATTAAAAATGGATCATTACTAAAAATAAAAACATGGTTATCACATAATATTATAAGGGAAAGAAATGACTATGCTTTTCAAAATATTTAACAAATGATGTCGCAATAGCTGAAATAGCCATTATAATACTAACCCAAGACGAATGATGGTGTCTTCATGTTTTATATAAAATGATATAATTTTTCATCATTTTTCATTTTTCATAAATATTTAATTTTCACCCTAGATAAGTTTTATCGTGAAATTTACTCACATTTTACCCCTATGATTTTATTATTATTTAAATTTAAATATATTAAAGATGAAATGAATTAAAAGAAATTATTAAATTGGATTATATCTGATTTTTATTTAATCTATGGATAACCCCCTTTAGTAAATTAGTTTGTTGATATTATCCCCTAGGTTATTATAGTATAAATTTATTTTTTAACAGACTTATAAATATTGGGAGACATGTTTTTAGTTAGTATTTCATTTTTTACTGAGATTCAGGAATGGGTTAGTTATTTTTGAATCCCATATTTAGAAATAAATTTTGATGAAAAAAAATAAATTTATAATACATAAAAATTATTTTTGTGGATGAAAACCAAGTATGGTTATTATTTTTTAAGTCCACATGTTTTTGCAGGGTATAATGATCATTTTCATGGTTCAATTTATTTTTTTTAACACATTTCATCAATAAATGAGATTGAAATTCATTTTTTGATAAAAATGAAAACTAAAAAAATTAATTAAATTTTTATATAGGGAAAAACATAAATTGATATTTCTTTTTTTAATAAAAATTTAATTAAGTCTTACATTAAAATAATATTATATTCCCAACAAAAAATGTGATTTTTAACAATAATAAATATTAGTGAAAAAAATAAAATCAAGTTGAAAAAAATATAGTGATATTTTTATATTTATTCACACCATCACATAAGCATGTTCTGTGAATTATATATATATGTTCGATATATATATATATATATATATATATATTAGTTTTTTCTTATTATATTAATATATTATGTTAACATTATATGTATTATATGCATTAAATAATCCCATTATATATATTCTTTAAAAAAATATAATGTATAGAAAATATCTTCAATTTATATTCAATGAAATACATTTTTTGAGGTATATTCATTAAACTATATAAATACTCCAATGTGAATCATATTTTAAACACCATAACCTAGTGAAAAAATTTAAAGATCTTAACAGGCATAAAAGTACATAAAATTATCCATTCCAAAAAATAATACAATATAAAACATATAAATAAATCTTCTATTACATGAATATTTAAATTACCTGTGAAAAATTAGTTATGAATTCTAATTAATATAATTTTAATAAATAAAATAAAAGTCTAATAATTGTGGTATTTTAATTTTTGTCCACATAATCAATTTACCATATTTTGTATAACTTGTATATTATATTAATATATTATGTGTATGTTTGAAACAAATTATTTGTATTTCATGTACATGTCATTTCCACGATATATAATATATAATTCATAAAGTGTTCAAACTGATATTTCACAATGAATAATTCCTCATACTAACATTTCCCTAGATAAATCATCACAAAATGAGGAGTATTGAATGATGTTGTTCTAAAGCACCAGGGGATAGAGGCATGTATAGAATCTATAAGGAATGTCTGAGGTGTGAGATATGTGGAAAAGTGACACTGGTGGATTTCCTCAGGGGTGTTTATCCTGGGTTGTAGGCTACAAAGGAGAAGTTTATCTCATACTATAGAACATGAGGATGTGGGGGCTATGGTGGTTGGTGTGAATTTATCCTGAGATACCAGACAGTTTCAGTGCATAATTCTAGTAACTAGTCATTATAGCATAGTAGACTTATTGTGCTATTTTTGGAAAAATATATATCATTCTTTTTATCTCATTTCGAGGTATGGTTTTCTATAGTGTGAAATTATGAAATTCTCTCTGTATTTATACTTCTGAATCATAGTGATCTTCTACCTCTTTGTGGAAATATAGATTATTACCAAAACACATAAATATATGTGTCTTGTGGGATATTCTTTGAGTTATTTTCTTGTTCTTTTATTTTGTATTTTCTACATCTACAAACATATTATGTCGCTGCGACTTCTGGTGTTTCCATATAAATTAACATTGCAGATATTAAAAATTTATTCTCACACTATAATATTATATACAGAAATTAAATATTTTTATATTCTTTCATTTCAGAGTGTCTAATTATTCAATTCATAGAAAATTTCAATACTCTTCACTATTAATATACAATATGTGAACACTGCTATATATGCTATGAAATATTTATTACATGAAAAATTAACATCAAACATACCAAGACTCTTGAAACATGGGATATTGATATAAAAATTCACATATTATATATAATGTGATAAATATAACTGTAGAAGTCTTAATTTAATATCAAAACACATGATCTATTTATAAGTTTCATAAACAATAAAAATAAGATGATGTACATTAAGATAAGAACCTATGAGAAACCTGAGGTTCTCAAGTTGATTCCCACATTATGATCAATAGTTGAGAATCCAAACATAACACACATGACTATTTTGATATTAATAAAGAGTAATAAGGAATAAAATGTTGATATTATATTCAAAAATGACTCTAGAAACTCTAATCTTGGATTCTAAGATTTAAGTTTCCCTATATTCTCTTGAAAATATTAATGCATCCAATATTTCAAGGAAGAGGTTAGACATGTTTTTTCCTTCCAAATCACATTGAATCTACGGTACCTCATCACTTCCTTAGTCTTATCATTTCTATTAATGACACATCAATTAACCATAAATAGTTTGAAATAGTCATTTACTGACAACCCCCTATGAATGTATTTGATATACAGAGTATTCTCAGACTAACAAACTATTATTTTATATTTATTTTAATTTTCTCAAGACTCTCTTCTCATATGAATTCATGGATTAGAAAGGTTATTCCATTCAAATTTAATGCTGAAAATCATAAATTCATTCAGGAGTTTAAGACCTGAATCACTTCTGCACATATCCCCATCTTCCTAGATCTCAGGAAGGGTTATGACCTGTATTGAATTTTTTCTGGATCAAGATTGGGTTGAGTTCTTTTTCAAGGAGACCATGTCATATCTCATGACTCACAATAGTTATTGATACAAGATATTATTTATCTAACACAAAACAGTGGTAGTAAATGTGTTAAAATCATGGAACCACATCAACTTCAATGAAAAGATTATTGTCTTCATCGATCATAAAATATTGAAGAAAATATTTTCATAGAGTTAAGTGAACATTAGGAAATGAAGATGTATGGGGTATCATAATATGTTTGACTTTGACATGGTTTATACACATGGGAAAGGGAATTCAGTGGCTGATGTTTTGGACCAAAAATTATACAACCATGTAGTCATGGAGTATCATGACTAGAGAGGCTCAAAAATCATACACAACTAGGAAAGTTAATTCAATGTAATGTTATTGAAAACATATATTAGAATTATATTTATGAACTAAGCACCTTACAATTTCCTTTGTGTTATACCATTCTTATTTATTTTTTATTTCTATTTTTGTATTTTAAAGGATTCTATATTTCTAGAGTTCATAACCATAAATTTTTCTTCCTTGTTATTTTTGGATTCCAACTTTAGTGGAGAAATTTTACTAATTATCTATTATTTGTTTCATCATGTTTTCATTTTCCATTTTCGCATAGTTTCATAATAACCGAATTATTAAAATAACTTGTTAATTATTGATTTTATTAAGTTTGAAACTATTATTTGATGTTACATTCCTATCATTAAATTTTCCATACTATGTTTTATGGCCATTAATATAAGGTTGGAAGAACTCCTTGGTCACAATGATATAAATTGTAGCCCATTCATTGTGCATAAATGTAACAAAATCCATTTTTTTTCATATTATATCATAGTTATTTAAGTATTCACAACATGAAAAATAAATAATATAATTTTTATGATTTCACTTAATTACTATAATTCCTATTAGATTATTTCGGATACCACATCATTTTCGGGATTCATGTTTAACTATTAAAGTATTTATTATAGGTTTTCCCATTTTAAATAATCTTGAATCACATAGTTTTTTATTTAATATTTTCTCAAGGACTTCGGTTCATTCATTTTTAATTTAATAATCACTATTTTTTACAATATGATTATTGATGTTGAAATTATTAATTTCATAAATTATATCATTAAAATGGTTGGTAAATAACTAAGGAAAATTTCATTGACAATGTTGATACATCTATATTTATTTGTTAATTTCATTTTCATTACTTTTCAAATACATAGAATCACATTCACGAGCATAAATTAAACTATATAAACTAAATTTAACTAAAGTTTTTAGGGGGTGCAATAAATGAATATGTTTTCATACTATAATAGTTAATGTTAGAGTTATTATAATTAATAATTTCTTTATTCCTTGAAAATTTTAATGCATTTTATCTTGTTTGGTGCAGAAAAGATGGATTTATCTAAAAGGTTAAAAATAATTTCCACAATATAATTATTCTGATGGTGTACCTGTGAAAACAAGAGGAAAGTATTATTCTATGGTGTAATGTTTACTTTACTGTACTGATGGGTTGTATTTTTGATGGCTGAATGGTGGATAGAAGTCCAAAATGGATTGTTGGTATCCTTTAATAGATGTTAATTTTGTTTTCCTAAATTGTATAATATTATTCATTACATAAATAACACTCAATCTAATATTTAATTGTTTTTTGAGATAATTTTTTGTGGATGGGAACACGTTATTTGAATGAAGCCCCATCAAAAAATCACTAGAAAAAATATAGGTTTTTGTTTCTTTTTCAAATGTATAATTCTTCACAATACCATAAAACACAATCCTAAATTATACATTAACCTATTAAATGGATTTGATTATTCAACATTGTTGTTGAGATCTTGTTACCATTTCGGTGAATCATAATTTTCCCTTTATAATTTCATATAACCAATTTTAAATTTTTATATTTATTAGTTAAAATTAATTCTATTATGAGTAATTGATGATTTAATTTTATAGTGGTTATTGTGAATAGATAATTTAGTATAGTATATTGTCCAGGGAAACATATATAAAAATTTCCCTTTGCATGAAAATAATTTTATATATTTTTTTAGATGTAAGATGTTTTATGAAGGATAAAATAAATTGAGATATAATTTTTTGTTTGATGTATTATTTTATTTTATATTCATTTTGCTCATTTTTTAAATGTGGATGAAAAAACCTAATTAAACATGTGTTGAACCATTGTTGGTAGCTACCTCCTACATTTCTACTTCCATCACAAGTGCATGTTCAATTGTAAGAAATGTGACCTATAAAAAACATAAAAAATGAGACCCTCCTGATTTACCATGGATATAAGAGTTCTCTCATAGATGTCTACTTACATCCTGATTTTAGGTATTATAGTGAGACTAATGTTCCTTGGAATGAGGAATAATTTAAGTTTTGTAATTATATATGTCAATTTCTACCTCACTTCATGAAATCACCTGGACATCAATAATTAAATGAATGATCAAGACAGATACTTTCACCAACATTTGATACCTTGACGTAATCTTCCTTTGTTTCTTAAATCACTATAATTTCAGAATTAGAACTCCATAAACCAATAGATCAATTTCCAATACCTAACATGAAACCAGATTGAGATATCATATCATATTTCTCAATTTGGGGACTAAAATTAGTGTAATCCCTTAAAATTCACTCATCCTCATCATGAAGACTAAGAATATTTCCTTAATTCTTCTAATGTAATAAATGGTATTTTTTAAGAAAATTAATTTAATAAAAAATAATATAGAGTATTGGATTAGTAAACATTAGGTAAAATACATAAAAATTCATATATAACACATCTTATGGAGGATATAAATGGAATTTTATCCATAATTTCCAATAGTTTAGGATCTAGTATCTTCCTATGATTTGTGCTAAGAAACATTGGAAGAGACCTCTTTTTGGAGTTATAAAACCCCAAGAATTCAAAAATAGATTTAATATAGAATGAATGAAACACTGATTCTCTAAAAAAATGATAATTTTCTATAAACAAACCAATAAACATTATTTTTCCACTTCTGTAATTTTAATTTTGAAAAAAAGTCCATACACAGTTGCGTTTAGTAAGATATTCATAGTCTGATAAGGCATACATGAATTTTTATGAATAGTAACATACCCTTATGAATAATAAAATACCCTTATTAATAGTTAGTAATAGTAATGAATACTAAATCTGCCAAAAAATAGAAACTTTACCCACGAATGTATAAATAGAATTTATAAATCTTATAAGTGAAAAAACGACCATAGTATATGTATTGGTATTTCTGTATGTCATAAATATTTAAATTAAAATTTTATGATAAATTTAATAATATAAAATGGTAATTTATTTTCATAAAATTTAATCATAAATTTTTACTTTATTGTATCATGGTTTTAATATATTTTAATGGGACCTTGATTAATTTCGTAAGGTGTTATAAAACGAGTTATAATTTTAAAGTTGTTTTTTGGAAAAAATTATGATTTTATTTAAAAACTAAATTAAAAATATTTAGAAAAATATTTTCAAAAAATTTATTTTATTTTTTAATTCCACACGTCAAAAAATTCTGAGTGTTAATTTTTGGGATTTTTCTAAAATACATGTTTTTTTGCGAATAGTAAAAATACTGTTTTGAGTTTTTGGTATGTTTAATGACATCATAATAATGTAATAATTAATATAAAATTCTGGTAAAACTTTTACTGTATAATATGACATGAGGTTTTCTATGTGGCTAATACCTTGGTAAAATACCATGGGAAAGCCCATGGTTTTTCAAAAACCACTAATGAGTTGTCCTTTGAAATTAATAAAAAAACTCCCTCACATTTACTATAAAAATACACTCATTAATTCGTTTTATTTCATTCCAAACTCTTCATACTCAAATATATAGCATTTTTACATCCCTAGGTGTCCTCCTAAGGTGTAATCAATCCCCTGAGGTCCCAACCATCGAGTTTTAGGAGTTACTCTACATGGTAAGAAATTCAACCACCCTTCCCCTTTTCAAGCATTCATTTTTAGTTATTATTTTTAATTTCAATTGGATTATGTTAGGATATTTCATTACACATCCCCATTACTGTCCATGTTATTTAATAATTATGAGATACCCCGTTTTCTTTCATCAAAATATTTTATGAAATTTTAAGTGACGCTTTTAGGCTGCTGAGTTTTCGTAAGGGATCTCTCAAACTTTCTTTTATTTTCTAGTTCTTTTCTTTTATTTTTCTTTCCTAACCACCATTAATACATATTTTGTGATTACTCCAGTACCTTACATGTACTATAATGTTTTCATGATAAATAAGCAATTCTTCATCATCTATCCTTTCCCATTATTTTATACTCAAATTGAAAACACCATCTAGGATGTGCTAATTTACCACATTCATGGACGATGGGTTTTAAATTTATATTACCATCTTAAATTATTATCATGAAACCATTATTATGGTCTAAAAATAATTTAATATAAGTATTATGTCTTATATATGTATTTTTAATCTATTTTTACACATGGTTTTGATTTATAAATCCACATGAGTTTGTTGTTTTAAAAAACCACGAATTAACCCAAAAGTTATCATTAAATAATTTATATAATAATTTATCTTCAATCCAAGACACCAATTTAAATTTACAACCATATAACCTTATTTATGTTCAATAATAAAAAATAACTTCAATTATGGAAATCCATCCTCATTTTAAATGATTCTTTGTTCATGTATATAAGTATACTGATCATGAAACAAATGGACCTGAACTATGAAATTGAACCTCTTAACCCATAAAAAAGGACATGAATGAACATAAAAATGTTATAATAAATAAATTAAATGAATAATAGTCTCTGGAAATATTAATTAGTGAATTTAATTTGGTTATCCCAGACACTAATATCAAGTGAAGGACACCATCAGACTTAAAGTAAGAGGTTTTTTCATCTCACTCCCATTTTTGTGAGATATTCCATATTCACCACTACTACTTGTATATAGTGTATTTATAATTCCCATTGATGTTTTATATCATGAATATATTTATTTTGATGATAATAAATTTATCATTTTTTATTATTAATTTTATGGCATAAAATTCAATTGATTACAATGTTTTAACTATTTCTACCCAAACCTCCATTTTTATTCAGGTTTCACTTATTCTCTAATCAACTCAATTAAATTATTATGTATTACCATTTACTCATCATAAATTATGTTTGAATATTCTATATATGTTTAATATTTATATTCATTCTTTATTTTTTTGGGAGTTATATCTTTTAAAACAATCTCTAAAAAATTCTTCCCAAAATACAAGCTCGATTTGGGGAACTTCTCATATTCTTACCTATTTTGATGTTCACTCTATAATCTGTTTTAAGCCATATTTATCTTTATAAAATAATAAATTTTAACATGAGAATGATATTTTGGTTAATTTTGGGTTTTAGGAATTTATACATACCTTTTCTCTTTAAATCCTTTAATATATTACATAAACCAAACTAACATGTTTTGTTTATAAAGATTCTTTAAAAACTAGTATTAAATGATATAACCTCAATAAGAATTTATTTAATCATAAAATATAATTTCAATGAAATTACATTATATTTTCTAGGATGTACATGTTCATAATATTATTTTATGACACATAAATATAATTTTCCAAAAGAACTCTTCATTCCAATGTAAAAATGATTTTTGTCTTTTCTCTTTAACTATTATGAGATATATGCCTTGTTCAACATTTATTTATTTATTATTGTGTTTGTATATCCCTTTGTTATATCATATAAATATTCTCCTTATTCTCATGATATTATATGGTATTATTATTTGAATGTTTCAAGGTGGTATGGGACACCTTGGAATGTTTAAGGATTATTTCCCCAATGATATTTCAATGGTCTCATTTAAAATTATCTTCATCTATGTTAATATCATTTGTTGAATATTTTACATCATTGAGTTTTATCTTCTATGATATCATATACCATATTTAATTTAATGGTTTATGATTAGTTTGACTATGGATTTTCTATCTTAAAACCATTCACCAATTTACTCAGAATGGTTAGTGTTTATGATTAATGTTTGAGGAAATTTATATAAATTTAATATATTAATTTAAATATGAATGTATATATTTTATATGTTTATCCCCATTCATATAAATAATGCATTGTACTTAGTGAATGTAGGGTGGGTCCCATTATATCTGCTTAGTGTATCAGTAGGTCTCATGAGACAAACTATAGTCATGGCACGAGGCCTTGACAAAATGATTCTTTATAGTCTTGGAACGAGGCCTTGATGGTATGTTTTAGAATGTTTAGAATATTAATTTACCTCATTATGAAGTGATAAATTCGTAGTTCTTGTGGTTATTCAACTAGTATAATACCCATGGGTATTTTTTGTTATGGAATTATTTACTTATCTCATATTCCTGCCATACTGTGTTCAAGTTTATTATTTTTTATAGTTATGTGTTCTTGGTTATTCAACATGCCTAATGTTTATGTTTATGATATGTTATGGTATACTTATTACCCTTACTGATCATATGATCTCACCTATTTCTTATGTTTCATTTTCTCAAGACATGAAGAAGTTTATTATGAATGTCTTACAGGGATAAACATAGAGTTTTGGATGTTCCTAATAAAACATATACATTATTTTTGTTTTCAAGTTGTAATTTTGAACCTATGTACATATATGGTATTCCAAAACTACTAAACTAATCAGTCCTTTGGGACTTTATTTAGTGTAATCATGCCAATGTATTAAAATAATGCACTAGCACTGGGCTTCTGGGGTCGGGGCGTTACATTTGGTATCAATGGAAGTTTAGTAGAAAACTTAAAAACTTGATATTAAAATTTTAGATTAGGGAACAAAACCCTATGTTAGAATTTGTGGATAATCACACAATAATGTCCTATAATATTGATAAGAAATTGATTATTTGGATCTTTCTAAAAAATACAACCTCGTCTGGATACTACAAGTGGATGTTGTTCTGGCACAAATTTACCTCAGAGTAACAAATCTGAAATAGAGTTTTGGGCTTGACACGATGTATCTGGGTATATGAAAAAATGCCTTACTGCACCCCTTGAATGACACTTCTAGGGTATATTCTTAAGATAATTCACATTTTCATTATAACCATGATGAAGGAATGAAATGTAATCTTTTAATAAAAGAAACCATGTTTACGATTATTAGATTAGTTATGTACAGGATTTTAATTTTTGCTAAGTATTTTTCTAATTTGAGATTATAAATCCTGATTCATAATATAATATAGTGTATTCCATTATTTAGAAATGAAACCTAGAAGAAGTAATGAGATTATTAACAATGCTCGTGATCCAAATAGTAAGAAGTATCATATATTTCATGGTCTTAAACCATCGTTTCAAAGGAGGATAGTCTCCCATGTGTCCTTATCATATGAGGAAATATTATCATGTGTTAACAAGGGATGTAAATAATTATATGAGTTCTATGGATTTGAAGGGAAGAAAAATAAGAAGAGGACGATAGAGAAAAATATGGATAAAGGGAATGAAGGGTTTTCCCACATGCGATAACTGGGAAAATAATCACCCTGGTAAATTATTGAAGGAAATGGGTGTTTGTTATAAGTGTGGAGAAAAAGGAAACCAAGTTCATGATTGAAAGGTTAAGAAAAAGGTTTCCAATGTACAATGCTTCAACTGTAAGTATATGAGACACTATGTGAATCAATGTCCCAAGAGTCAAAGGAATATACCCCAAATGATGATTCTGGATACTGATCAAGTTATAATTATTCCATAGATTAAGTAAAATGATTAATATTCCTTTTCAAGAATCATATCATTTGAATATTTTTTTAGTAATGTACTAGTTATAAGAATTATGGAATATAAGAGGATTACACTGCAATACTTTTTCATTAAGGATTTGAAACCATAAGATGAACGGTACCAAGAAAAGATATTTTGTGGTAGTGAGACTTTTTGGAAAACACATGATTTAGTGAAATAAAACCCTTAATATATATATATATGATATTTAGATAATGATGAAGAAATTATTGTTTCAGATATGTACTGACTACCTTGGAACAAATTATTGACTTGTTGAGAAGGGGTCTATACTATCATCATTGGAGTTTAAAAAACTTTTGGATTTAAGAAATATATCCAATAACATATATCTTACTTAAGAAATATGGAAGAATTCATATTTCCAATATGGTTATTATGGTAATTCATGTTATTACCATATTTCAAAAGGATACAAGATGAATTTATTCAAATGTTTGGAATGTGAAAATTTAGAGTTTCCTTTTGTTTATTAAGGGTTAATGATAATTTCATATTGAAAATTTTGGGACCTTCATTCCAATGTGTTGAATAATTATATTTTATAATGTTTAACCATTTACTAGATGGTTTATGTTGATCATTGTACGAGATTTTATAGGTTAATGTAATACTTCACCATATAGCATAACTTGTGCCAAGTGATGAAGTATAGATAGTTGAAGGTGCAATCAGAGGATGAGTTTGTAAATAGAGATGTATATTTATACTATTATAGAGTGAAATAATTCCTCAACTCAAGGAAAAGAGTCTTAAATAAAGTGTTTTCCTATTACCATAATATATGGTAATATCGATGATTTTCTACTGTATTTTATAGTTCTGTAATTTTCAAACATTCATCTGAACATGTTCTCTATCACATTAAATCAAAACTTCATAGTTTGATTTTTCATCCATGTTCAGGTTTTTAATTCCAACTAATGTCACTGTAAACAACCGACCCTAGTTTTCTAGAGCTGGTGCCTTATTTTATTACATTGGCATATAAACAAGGAATAAACATCCTGAAGGACAGATTAGTTTAGTATTATTGGAAACAAGTTACATACATAAGTTCAACTTTACATATTGAAATGAAAAACAACACTAAATTATTCTATTGAAAACATTCAAGCCTCCTAGATTATGCTTGAAATTCACTCAAAATTTACTTCCTCATATCCTGGGAAAATAAAACATAAGAAAGGGGTGAGCTCAAATGCTCAGTATGTGTAAGAAATATATCATAATATAACATAAATGTAAGACATGGTGAATAATTGAAAACACATGCCTATAAAAATAAAGTTGAACATAATATGACAGAAATATGAGATGAGTAATAATTCCATAAGAAATTGTAATCATGGGTATTATACTAGTAGAATAACCACATGAACTTTCAATTACCAGCTTCATAATGGGGGAAGTGCAAATTCCAAACATCAAAACCATACATTCTAGTCCTTGTTCCAGGACCATAAATAGTCATTCTGTCAAGGCCTTGTGCCAAGACCGTAGTTTGTCTCATGAGACCTACCAATACATCAATGGGATATAGAGGGACCCAACCATCACATAATAATTCCATTTCATTCCTCATATGAGTGGTGATAAATATAAACAACATATACATTCATATTTAAACTATGATATGAATTTAACTAACTTTCCCCAACCATTAAACATAAAACACTAACCATTCTAGGTAATATGGTGAATGGTTTTTGGATTGTTCTTCCAAAATATAGTTATCCATAAACCATTAAATAAAATATGTTATATTACTTCATAAATTATTAAACCCAAAATATATATAAGAATCTACAAGAGTGTTGAATCAAATGAAAATACTCTTATAAAATCATTAAGAAATTCTTGAGATAAATACTATTTTATTTTGAAAAAGAGTTCTTTTGAAAAAATAATTGTATAAAACCATATGTGATGTAAGATATTATTTACATAATAAAATTATTGATTTTATAAGTATAATTTTTTCTAAAAATAGATTGTAGAGTGGCCTTGAAAATAGGTAATAATTTGAGAAATTCTCTTGAATCAGGCTATATTTTGGAATCAATTTTTAATGTTCTTTTTAAAATGTGTAACTATCCATAAAATAAGAAAGGTTTATGGTTGGTAAAAATATATATAATAATTAAACATAATTTAATAGGATTACATAAAAATAAAGAATTTTCATTTAGGTAATTAGACAGTGAAAGTAACCCGAATGAAAATGGGAGTTCGGGTGAAAAAACCCTTACCTTAACTACGAACATTTTCCTATATTGAAATTAAGCTCCTAGAATATGAAATTATAATTATTAATAACTTATTTAAGAACATTTTACACATGTATTTAGTTTATAATAATTATGGTTAGTTCATTTATGTCTTTATTGATAAGTTATTGTATTGAATTCTGTCGTTCTAGAGTGTTCATTTTCTTTATTTTCATATTCGGTTCACTTATTTTTTAGTATGTGGAATGGATGTAAATATACAGAATTGAAATTATACATTATTTATGAACATAAATAGGTAATATTTTTCATTTATATAACTTGTTTACATGACATGAGGATGAATTATTATATATAACTTTAATGATAACTGTTTCAGTTAATTTGTGGGTTTTGATTACAACGAACTCATTTTTCTTTACAATTTAATACCATTTGTAAAAAAGGGATTACATAACCTTACATAGGGTATATTACATATATAATAATCTGGTTCAACAATAACAATAATGGTTTCATGACAATAATTGAGAATGATAATAGAAATTGAAATCCAATCATCCTTGAAAGCGGTAAAATGACACATCTCAGATGGTGTTCTTGCTACTAGTATAAAGAAGGTAAAAGGAAGAGATGATGATAAATTATTACACTATTATTAAAACTTTAGAGTACACGTAAGGTATTGGATTCATCACAACATTTTGATAAGAAGAGGTAATAAAAGAAAAAGAAAAAAATGAACTTAAAAGGAAAGACAAAGAATTGAAAAGAGGAATTTACCTCTTGAAACAAACTTCCTTGAGAGCCTTTTTAAGGGAGAGGTTTTGGTATTTTTATGAGACCAATTATTTTTGGAAGTGGGATAGGAGGTTGGGAGGATATTTGGACAGAATTTTGAGAAGTCACAAGGATTTAGAGGAGTGAAGAGAAGAGGGAGTGAGAGGGGTTTTTTATAGTGGAGGAGAGAGGGGTTTTCTCAATATAAAATTCATTAATTTATTATTTCCTCACAAGACTAGGAATAGTGAGTCTTACATGACCAATAATGGTAATTTTATCATGTGATCCAAAACCAATTGTTCTTACATCAGTAGAACATCATACATGACTCTATAATTAGCTTATTTAGCTTATTTTGTAAATTATGGTATTTCACTATTCATAAAAAATTCATGTATTTCAGAAAAATCCAAAAAATTTACACTAACCATTTTTCAACATGTAGAACCCAAAAATAAAGTCCATTTTTCAAAAATAATTTTCTAAATATTATTAATTTAATATTTAATTAAAATCATAATTTATTCTAAAAATAACAGTTTTAAAACATTTATTTATTTATTCCAAGGCATAGGTATATCACACTTCCACTTGAATATTATTTATATACCATCATAGATAAGGTAACTATTCATTTGGGTATATCAATATTCACAAGGTTTTTTTACTATTCATAATGGTCTGTTACTATTCACCAAAAATTAAGTTTTTCTTATCAGACACCAAATAACTTACTGATCACAACCGTGTAAGTCTAATTTTTAAAATTCACAATACAGAAGTGACAAAAATAAGTTTTAAGGGTTAGCTAGAATATATTAGTTCATTATGACATATTTAAAAGTAATTAATTTCCATTGAAGAAATATTGGGTCCTTACATTCTCCCCTCCTTACAAAAATTTCTCCCTCAAATTTTTATTTTACAATCAAGGCCCAAAACAGGTGGGGTAGTTTTCCTTCATTGCTTCCTCTAGTTCCCATGTTGCCTCTTCATACTTATGGTTTCACCATAGTACCTTTAATAGATGAGTAGTCTTGTTGCATATAACTTTGTCTCTATGATCCAAGATTTTCACTGGATTCTCCTCATAGAAAAGATCATCCTCCAACTGTAACACCTATTAAGATAGCACATGTGAAGGGTTTTGTATGTACTTCCTTAATTGGGATACATGAAAGACGCCATGTACTTTCAACATGCTAGGTGGAAGTGCCAGTTGATAGTCCACAACTTCGACTCGATCAAGGATCTCGAAGGGGCTAATATACCTGGGACTTAGCTTTCCTATCTTCACAAACCACATTACCTTCTTCCATGGAGACATGCATAGAAATACTAGGTCTACAAATTTAAACTCAAGGTGTCGTCGATGGTTTTCTGCATAACTCTTCTGTTGACTTTGGTCTGCCTTGATATGTTACTGAATGGTTTTTACCTTCACCACCATTTCTTAAACCAATTCAGGTCCTGGAAGCTTTCTCTCACCAACTTCATCCCAACACGCCAGTGTTTTGCACCATTCGCATAAAGAGATTCATATGGTGCCATTCAGATGCTCCAATGGAAACTATTGTTGTAGGAGAATTGAACCAGTGGAAGATGTTGGTACCATCCTCTAAATTCCATAAAACATGCTCTCAACATGTCTTTCAGTGTCTAAATAGTTCACTCAGATTGTTTATCAGTTTGAGGGTGATAGGCCGTACTAAATTTTAGTTCAGTGCTTAGAGTATATTGGATACTTTTCCAGAACTTTGAGATGAATCTAGGATCACGGTCAGATACAATAGATAGTGGTACTCCATGCAGTCTTACCACTTCTTTGATGTAAATCCATGCAAGTTGATCCAATGAGAAGTCCTCTCGAATCGCAATAAAGTGAGATATCTTTTTAAGACGATCCACAACGACCTATATAAATTTTTTTTCTCTAGATATCCTTGGATGTCTAGGGAAAAAGTCCATGGTAATGTTCTCCCACTTCAATGATGGTATGGGTAGTGGTTGCATCACCCCCTTAGACTTTTTCCTCTCAGCCTTCACTTGTTGACACACCAAACACTTTGATGTATATTTAGTAATCTCCCTTTTCATATTGTCCCACCAAAAGTTTTCTCAGAGATCTCGATACATATTTGTGCTACCATGATGTATAGAAAAATTGGAGCTATGAGCATAATTCAACAGTTCCCTCTTTAGCTTTGGATTAACGGAAACACAAATACTCTTTCCTAATTTCAATGTGCCACCTTCATATACAAATTCAATCAACTTCCCATCATTGAAAACTTAATTTTCTTTTGAAAATTCTCATCATCATCCTGATAACTTTTTATCAACTTCAGTAAAAAAGGTTTGGAAACCATTTGAAAAATTAGTTATGTGTTACCTTCCTTGATAATAACTATATCCATATTTACTATATCTATGAACAAAGGATCCCTTTAAACTCTCACCTTATTTATAATTACATGGTCCTTTATACTCAAAGTTCCTACCAACTTATTAGCCTTCCCCGGGTGGTAGTGTATTGTGCAATCATAATCCTTGAGTAGCTCAATCCATAACCTTTGCCCCAAGATTCTACGAGAAGATATATTTCACACTTTTCTCCATAGAGGTAATGACTCCAAATCTTTAGAGAAAATATTATAGCTTCTAACTCAAGATAATGAGTTGGATAGTTTTTTTCATGAATTTTTAGCTGCCTAGATTCATAGGCAATCGCTCTGTCATTCAGCATAAGGACACAACCAAGTCCTTTCTATGATGCATCACTAGAGATGAAATACCCATCATTCCCTGATGGTAGGGTTAGGATCAGAGCGTTCACTAATCTCCACTTCAATTATTCAAAACAATCTTCATATTCCATTGTCCATACAAACTTAACCCCTTTTTCTGTGATCTTGGTCATTGGGTTAGCTAAACGGGCAAAGTTATTAATGAAACCCCGATAATAACTAGCTAAAAAAAATTAAAACTACATACCTCAGTTATGTTCTTTGGAGTATGACATTCCTTCCCAGCCTTTGTCTTCATAGGATCTACAAATATTCCATCATTAGAGACAATGTGTCCTAGAAAGGAATCTTATTGGATCCAAAAATCCCACTTGTTAAACATCCAATATAATTCATTTCTTCTCTGAGTCTTCAGAATAATGCGTAGGTGATTTTCATGATCTTCAAAACTTTTAGAGTATAACAGGATATCATCAATAAAAACCACCAGAAAGTCATCAATATATTCCTTGAAAACTATATTCATCAGATCCATGAAAATATATGGTGTATTAGTTAGTCCAAAAGGCATTACTGTAAACTCGTAATGCCCGTACCTAGTTCAGAATGCTATTTTTGGAATATCATCCTTCCTCACAAGCAACTGATGATATCCATATCAAAGATCAATCTTTGGAAAATATTGGTCTCCATGAATTTGATCAAATAAATCATCAATTCGAGGAATAGGATTCTTAGTCTTTATTGTAATAGCATTTATTTCTATGTAATCAATGCAAACCTCATAGATCCTTCTTTCTTCTTGACAAAGAGGTTATGGGATCCCCATGGAGAAACACTATGTAGAATAAATCCTTTATCACTCAATTCCTCTAGTTGTTTCTTAAGTTCCACTAACTCCACAGTGGCCATTCTATAATGGGTATTTGATATGGGCCTTGAACCAAGAATTAAGTCAATGGAAAACTCAATTTTGCGTTTTGGAGGATGTCCAGGTAAATCATATAGAAATACATCAACATATTCTTGCATAATGGGTACGTCCTCTATATGTAAATTCTTCTCCCCACCCATATTTATTTCATTCCCTTCCTCCCCAATAATTGAATTCAGCAGAGCTACTGGGGGTGGATCTAGATGAGAACTAGATGGGGATGTTTCTTCTCTAAAGACAAGGGATTCTACGCTATTCTAAAAAATTGTAACTTCCTTCTTCTTGCAATAGATCTTCAAATCATAATTTGATAGCCAATATATACCGAGAATTATATCATAGTCAACCATTTGTATGATGATAAGGTTAGCAACTAAAGCACATTTATGTGTAATGAGGGGGACTAATTGACACACCTTTGTTGTAGTGATACATCCACTCGGAGTGTTGACTGATAACTCCTTTATTAAATCAAATTGAACATATCGAATTTTCTTGAAAAACTAGGAAGATATAAATGAATGCGAAGATCCAAAATCAAATAAAGTATTGGCTAAGTTTGAGGAAACAATTAATGTACTTGCCAACACATCATTAGAAACATCAATATGAGTAGTTGTGACCGCATAAGATTGTCCCTACTCCATTGGCCTTTTCTGTTGCATGTTTCCTTGAAGATTTGGATAATCATTAGAATAGTGTCCCATATCCCGACAATTATAGCAGTGAACATTGGTAGATTCTTTCTTCCCCTTACAATCCTGAGTTATGTGGCCCTTTTCTCCGCATTTTTAATAGACTCCCATTCCCTTCAGGCAAGTGCCGAGGTGTTTCTTCCCACAATTATTTCATGGTGGTAATCTAAGTCTTCCCCTTTCCCCTATTTCTTTATTTACCTTTCTAGAGTTTTTAGAAGCCCTATTCTTCTCTTGTTTTACTTTAAAGTCATAAGACTTAGATTATTACTTTTCTATCTTGATAGCACATGAAACTATGTCTTCATATGATGAGAAATTCTGGGAGACTAGAGCCCACTGGAGGAATTGATTTAGGACATCATAGAATCTATCTATTTTTCTCCATAGATTTTGTATGTAGACCACATATTTCCTTTCTAACCTTGTGAAGTTAGCTTCATAATTTAGAACATTATCAACTTTTTTCCCCTCAAATTTAGAAAACTGAATTTCTATATCTTCTTGTTGTTCAAGAGGGAAATATTTTTCTAAGAATATTTCCTTAATATCCCTCCATTCCATCTCTTATATTTCTCCCACCTCCTTTGTGTTTTGGATTAATTAACACCAATGATTCACATCTCCAGTTAGATGATAAAATTCCATGAGAACCTTCTCTCTTTCATTACATCCTAAAGTGAGAAATATATTCTCTATGGAACATATCCACTACTTTGCTACAAATGGGATTGTAGTCCCATTGAATGATGGAGGTTGTTGTCACATAAATAAATCTAATACCGCTCCACCACATGGTGGATCGAGATGCTCCATACGGGGAAGGTTATTATTCATAACCTCAGTATGTTGTCCCAGTATAGTTATGAGTTTCTCAGCACCAGTCACAGCACTAGATCCAACATCATTATCCTGCATTGGAGGAAAATACCTATAGGGGACACATGCGTTCGTGTAGTTTCCATTCGTTCCACTAGGTTCCATTTATAGATAATGGAATACACAATATTAGGCTATTAATGATAACAAATTATCTTAACTTAACAAAATACTTAGATTAAATTGAAATCCTATGCATGGATAATCCTATAATCACAAAAATGGTTTCTTAGAGGAAATTTTTACATTTAAATCCTTCAAAATGACTCGTAAAGAAAATGTTAATTATCTTAAGCATATCCCCCAGGAGTGTCATAACCAAGAGTGCAGCAAGGCCCATTGTCGTGTAGCAGGATACCCTGATTCAAGTTTGAAACTCATTGTCAGAGCTTTTACTCTTATTTACATCTGTGCCTGAGCTGCCTCTACCTGCTCGTATCCATACAGGGATGTATTTCTTGAAAAATCCACAAAATCTATTCCTTAGCAGAATACCAGGACGTTCTTGTATGTTTATCCTCAAAGACTATCTTATGGACTCTTACTAAATCTAGGTTTTTTAAATATAGTTCCCAAGTTTTCTAATAAACTTCCTTTGATACCAACAGTAAAGACCCAACCCCATTTTCCTAGAGCCGGTGCCTTATTTTATTATATTGGCATATAAATATGGAATAATAATCCTGAAGGACCGAGTAGTTTAGTATTATTGGAAACAAGATACATACATAAGTTCATCTTTACATATTTAAAAGGAAAAACAACAATAAATTATTCTATTCAAAACATCCAAGCCTCCAAGATTATGCTTGAAAGTCACACAAAATTTACTTCTTCATATCCTGGGAAAATAAAACATAAGAAAAGGGTGAGATCAAATGCTCAGTAATGTTAATAAATACTACGGAAGATAACATAAATGTTAGACATGGTGAATAATGGAAAACACATGCCTTTAAAAATAAACTTGAACATAATATGGAAAAAATATGAGCTGAGTAATAATTACATAATAAATCATAATCATGAGTATTATACTAGTCGAATAACCACATTAAATTACAATTACTAGCTTCATAATGAGGGAAGTTCATATTCCAAACATCATAACCATACCGTCCATATGACATCCCTGCTTTTATCTTATACTTAAACATGAATTATTACATAAACTTCACTTGATAAAACATAGAAGATCGAGAGGTATAGTGTCCTTGGCGATTAAGATCATTAAATAACAACTTAAAACATGATATAAATCATCTTTATTGAAAACTTTATTTACATGACCACTACGTTCCCTCATACTTAGCATTGCATGGGATAATCTGAGGACATGAATAAGAAAAGGATGCGTTATAAATCCTAGTAAGGGAAAAATCATGGAATAACATGAGGAATACAATACATGTTAGACAATAGGCATATCAATAGATCACATGAGAAGAATTAACATAAAGGCATGATAAAGCATGATAATCATAATATGGAAATGTGGCAACAACACTTGACATGGAATTAGCATGAGCCAAGGCTCATTGCACATGGAGCATAAGTAAATCCTCATTACACATGAAGCACAAGTATAAACTCTTTTCACTTGAATTAGCATGAGTAAAAACCCATTGCACATGATTTATCATGATACTATACTTTACCCAATGCATTGGTGCACTATAAGGGGCACCCTTCTTAAACATTTCATTTCATGCATAAGTGTGCCACATGGATAATATAACATCGATTCATAAAACATCATCATTTATTTCATGATAATGGAATGTTGAATTCATACATGAAACATTATAATAAATAAGTAAATGTGAATAAAGGCGAATACCCTTGATAGAGAAATGTGCATGGTATTCACTACACAATGACATTGTCTAGGAAAATCAGTTCAATTTTGGCAGAGTAACGATGTGATGTAAGAATTCATAAAAATGGTTGATGAGAGAGAAATGGGTGTATCATCATATTTACATAACATGGGAAATAAGGGGGTAATATAGATACATTTCCCAACAAATTTAATGGAATTTAGATTCATGATACAAAAGAATTGCTTGAATGTAAATGAGGAAAGAGAAGTTTCTTTCAGAATTTCGGCATAGTAACGGGTGTACGTGGGAGGAATTTAATGAGAGAGAAAGGGGTATAACATCATTCAAAAATATATATGGAAGTGTTGGGGAGGTGAAAAACCATACCCAAAAATTTATAATTGAAATTAAAAGGGAATAACAATTTAATGAATAATGGTCAAAAATGAGAAAGGAAGAAAAAAACCCTTACTTGGACGTGTGCTTCCAAAGGCTTTGGAGAGGCTTGAGAGAGGCTTCTTAGGAGCTTGGGTCACCTTGGGAGGATTACAGATAGAGTAGGGTAGAGGTTAGATGAACTCCAAAGTCTTTGAGTGAAGAGGAAGTGGGATCTTGTGTGGGTTTATATAGGAAAGGTGAGAGAATTATTTATTATTTAGGATTGGGACACCTCACATTAAACTAATCCAAAACACAAACCAGACCATGGTTCTTGCTGATGGTTTTTGGAAAAGGGAAGTGGGTAAAATATTTTATAAGTCAAAAGTACGAACTACTTAAAATAATGGGGTTGCTTATGTGGAGGTGAGTCACACTCCCAACAAAAACAATCTTAAAAGACAAGATGTTTAATAAGTATTGAAGGGTCCATTAATGCTTTTTAAAATAAGTCAAAAAAACCCATAATCACATTATTTTAATGTTAAAACATATATTGGCTGAAAATGAAGCTTATAGTATTTTATCACATCACTATTGGGGCATTATGATGTCATAAAACACATTATATATTTAAACGATATTTAATTTTTACCCAAAAATTTGATCGTCTCAGAAAATTATGAAAAATTCACCGTTGGATAATTTAGACATTCTGATTATAGAAATATTATTTTTTTATCTAAATAATTTTCTAAATATGTTAATTTTCACTTCTAATATAAAAACTGACTTTTAATGAAAATTCACAAGTTTTGACAAAACTGGCTTTCAAATCTTAACAAAAATTACAATTGCATTAATAAAATTATACGATCTTTAATATTTAATAAAAATTAATTTAATAATAATAATAATAATAATAATATTTTATTATACTATTATTTAATTAAAAAATCCATTAATTTATCAAAATTGATTTCTTAGTTGAACATTAACTAAAAATACTATTTGTGCTTTGAGAAAACTATTTACAAGGTAACAATAGTAAAATGTAATTATATTCATTATTATATACAAAAATAATGTACATAAAAATAATGCTATGGTATTGTTACGTAACCCCTTACAACACCCACATATGACCAAAGAGTACTGTGTGTGATGGTGACAGACTCTTGGGGAGTCTCAGATAACATTTCTCGGTTGGTAAACTCTATCAACCTCCACTTCTCTCGTAGGTGGCCCTACTTGAGCTTAACATATTCAAGCTCAACTTTAGCTTGGTCAGGAGTGTATCCCAATAAAACCACCTCTTTTCCAAGCTATGATAAATGGGCTTCATATGGGGCACGTCTACTGGATGAGGCCATCACTTCCTTTGTCTGAGTAAATTGGATTTGTTAAAGCCCTCTATTTATACTAATCATGTGATCACAGTTCAATAGCTAAATTAGCAACAGTCATAATTCTTAACATAAAACCAAAGAAGTTGACATTTTATATAAACATTTTACAAAAAGAGACATTTAATTATATCAATAGGGATTTCCATTAAAGAATGTTTGGGTTGTTAGAATCTTCCACCCTTAAGAAATTTCACCCTTGAAATTTCCTTTTCCCACAAAAAAACAAATGTGGGTAACTTTGCTTCATCATTTCCTCTAATTCCCACACCGCTTCTTCAAACATGTGGTCTATCCACAACACCTTAATGAGGGGCATTGTCTTATTTCATAGAACTTTTTTCTCTATGATTTAATATCTTCACTGGTTGCTCCTCGTAAGAAAGGTCATCCTCTAACTGTACCACCTATGAAGAGAGTACATGTGAAGGTTATGATATGTACTTCCTTAAGTGGGATACATGAAATACATCATGTACCTTGGCCATGGTGGGTGGAAGTACTAGTCTATAGGCCACAACCCCAACACGATCAAGATTATCGAAGGGGCCGATGCACATTGGACTTAAATTTCCTTTCTTTCCAAACCCCATGACCATATTCCATGGAGATATGCATAGAAATACCATGTCATCAACTTTAAACTCAAGGTCTCATCGACAGTTATCTGCATACCTCTTCTGTCAACTCTAGGCTGCCTTGATATGTTGCTAAATGGTTTTCACCTTCTCTACCATTTCTGGTCTAAGCATCTTACGCTCATTGACCTCATACCAACACGCTGGTGTTCTGCACCATTTCCCATAAAGGGATTCATATGGTGCCATCCCGATGCTCGAGTGAAAACTGTTATTATAAGGGAAATCAACCAGAGGAAGATGTTGATCCCATACTTCTTTAAAGTATATTGATCACGCTCTCAACATGTCCTCAAGTGTTTGGATAGTTCACTCTGATTGGACATCAGTTTGAGGATGATAGGCCGTACTGAAGTTTAGTTTAGTATTCAGTGAATGTTGAAGACTCTTCCAAAACATAGAGGTGAATCTTGGATCTCGATCGGACACAATAGATAGTTGTACTCCATGCAGCCTCACCACTTCCTTGATATATATCTGTGCCAATTTATCTAATGAGAAATCCTCCAAAATAGCAACGAAGTGTGCAACCTTTGTAAACTTTTACACAACAACCAAGATTGAATTGTTTCCTTTGGATGTCTTCTGAAGTCCAGTGACAAAGTCCATGGTGATGTTCTCCCATTTCTATTCTGGTATGGGCAATGGTTGCATCATCCCCTTAGACTTCTTCCTCCCTACCTTAACTTTCTGAAACACCAGGAACATTGATGTATATTCAGTAATCTCCTTATTCATATTATACCACCAAAAATGATCTCAGAGATCTTGATACATCATTGTGTTTCCTAGGTGAATATAAAAGTTCAAACTATGTGCATCTTCCAAAAGTTCCTTCTTCAGCTCCGGACTTGATTGAACACATAATCTTTTACCAAATTTCACAATTCCTTATTTATTATAATTAAAATCCGAGGATTTCCCTTTTCCGATAGCTTCCACTTTTTTTTGAAGTCCCACATAATCCTCTTGAGCATCCTTTAACATTTCTAAAATATATAATTGAGCAATAATTTGTGAAAGGATTTATGATGTTCCATTTTTTATGATTCTCATGTCCATCTTCATCAAATCTAAGAATATTGGGTCCTTATCAATTCTCACCAATGATATAATTGCTGGATCCTTTCTACTTAGAACATCTGTCACCTTGTTCGCTTTCCCATGGTGGTAATGGATTGAGCAGTCATAGTCTTTGATCAGATCTAACCATATTCGTTAGTGCATGTTCAACTTTTTCTGTTTGAATATATACTTGAGGATTTTGTGGTCCGTATATATTTCACACTTCTCCCCAAAGAGATAACGTTGGCAAATTTTCAAAGCGAAGATAACTGCAACCAACTCAAGTTCATGTGTTGGATAATTCTATTCCTGATCTTTAAATTGGCTTGAAGCATAAGAAATGACTTTTTCATTTTTCATCAACACACATCCCATGCCCTTCTTCGAAGAATCACTGAATACCACAAAAAGTAATCCACTTGTGGGTAAAGTGAGCACAAGCATAGTGATAAGCCTCCTTTTCAACTCCTTGAAGCGTTTTCGCATTAATCACTCTAAGAAAATGTTACTCCCTTTTGAGTTAGCTTAGTAAGAGGGTTGTACAATACTGATACATTTCTCACAAATCGTCAATAATATCCAGCTAACCTTAAGAAGCTATGGATATCCGTTACCGATGTTGTCATCGACCATCCCTCTATTGCAGCTATCTTTGAGGGATCCATAGATATCCTATTTCTTATGATGATATGGCCCATGAATGAGACCTCTTCAACCAGAACTCACACTTTCTGTACTTTGCATAGTGCTTCTCCTTTCTTAAGGTCTCTAGTATAGTTCATCAATGCTCCTCATGATCCTCCTTGGTTTTGGAGTATATCAGAATATCATCAATAAATTCTACCACAAATTTGTCGAGGTAATCTCCAGAGACTCTATTCATCAAGACCATGAAGTTTGATAAATCATTACTGAGTCCCAAAGGCATTACTAGGAATTCATAGTGCCCGTATCTTATACAAAAAGCTATCTTGGGGATATCTTCCTTCTTCACACTTACTTGATAATATCCCAACTGAAAATATACCTTGGAGAAGTATTGTGCTCCACGCAGCTGATAGAATAAGTCATCAATTCATGGAAGAGGATACTTGTTCTTTATCATGATTTTTTTGAGCTCACGATAATTGAGGCAAAGACGCATTGACCCATCCTTCTTTTTGACGAAGAGGACTAGTGCACCCCATAGTGAAACACTTCGGCATATAAACCCCTTTATCCAGATTCTCTTGTAGTTGTTTCTTTACCTCCTCAAGCTCCACAACAACCATTCTATATGGAGTCTTGGATATTGTCAATGCCCTATCTATAACATCAATTGAGAATTCAACATTTATTCTAAGAGGAAGACCTGAAAATTCCTTGGGAAACACTTCAGTGAATTCCCTCATAATAGGAATGTCTTCTAGGATGGTTCCCTCCTTAGAATCAATCATATGAGCCAAATATGAATGCTCATAGGGTAGTAATATCCATGCTTGAGATGATGGAGCTAAAGAAGATTCATCTTCCAACTTTCACTTGTAAAGAATCGGGGGTCGATTCTCCACATGGAGAGTGATTTCCCTCTCAGGACAATTTATGATGACACTATATAAGGAAAGACAATTGATGTTAAGAATTGCATAAAATTCCACTAGAAGGAGTATGAAGAGGTTCAACGGGAAGTTCAATCCAAAGATTATGATAGGGGAGGAGTTATATTCATGGGATGCAATAATTTCCCCATTTTCAGTACTCACCGACATCTTCACTTCCATGATTTGTGGTGGTGCTGGGATTGTTCTACTAAACTTTCAAGATATAAAATAATGCATAGAACCTGAATAAAAAAGTACGTTCTCTATTCTTGAATGAATAACTAGCGTACCTATCACCACTTCGTATTCTAGGTTCACTTCGGCAGTAGTGACGGAAAAAGATCACCCTTTCTGTCTTAGAGGTTGTTGGTTTCCTCTAAAAACCCTTGTCTTAGGGCACTGATTTGCAAGATTCACTGGTTCTTTGTAGTTGTAGTAATGAACCACGTATTGAGGTTCAAATGCAGCATTCCTCTCCTCTGTCTCAGCTATGGGTCTTTCTTGCCGACAATTAACAGCTAGGTGTCCTTATATTCTATACCAAAAGCATTTCCTCGTCCCCTTTAGAAAATTTCTAGGGTGCTTCTTTCCGCACCTTTGGCAGGTGGGATGATGGATATTCTTAGCACCGTTGTATTTATCCATCGGACTAATAACATTGAAGTCCACCTTACACTTATTATCCCTAGGATACCCTTGAGATTCTGCGATCTCCATTTCAACCTTGAGGGCACATCAGAAAATTTACTCATAACTATCGAAGTCACATATCTCTATCACTTTCCACAGGATAGGTTTCATCCCTCATAAGAAGCAGTCAACCTTGGATTCAGGGGTAACGACAAAGCTGAAAGCATATTATGCAAGCCTTGTGAAGTTTACCTCGTACTCTCCAATAGATTTGTCATCTTTTTTCTTGATGGAAAGGAAGTATCTTTCCATCTTAAGCCATAGGGTGCATGGAAAATATTTATTAAAAAACATCTTCTAGAAATGCTTCCATTCCAACGCCTCGATATCCTCCTCAGGCTTCGTATTTTTTATCAATGTCCACCATTGATCAGCTTCACCCTCCATATGATAAGAATCTAGGATAACCTTCTCTTGTTCAGGACATTGAAGGATGGAGAAGATCTTTTTAATGGAGTTGATCCATTGTTCAATAATAGATGTATCAGATGATTCATTAAAATTAGGATGCCTTTGTCTCATGGAGATCTCGATAGTGACTTTTTCTTTATTAGGGGGGGGGGGAAGGGTTGAATGTTCTTCTTGACCCATGTTTCTATTCAAATCTCATGTTAGATATGAGAGAACCGTGACAATGTTTGCGATTCCCGCTCCCATTGGATTGGGCATCTCATTAGTATAGTCATCACATTGATCTTCACATTGGTTGTTAGCCCAAGTCCTCCTATTATAAGCCATTGGATGAAATAAAATGAAAGTTAGGGGTAACACATAAAGGGTAATACAAGTACAAAACTGATGACTTATAAATAACTTTTATTTCCTTAACATATGAATCAATTGGCTTCAGTCTATGTTATCCATGATCTACTTTCTAACATATATTCTTATTGAATTTTTTTTGTCCCATAATAATGGTTCATAATAATATTGTGAATTTACTAAATCATGTCCCTCGGGAGTTTCATAACCATGAGTGTATTAAAGCCCATTTTCGTGCACCAGATCCCGTTCGATTCTAGCTCAAAGCGGTGTTTTCATGTTTTACCCCTAGGATACATCTCTACCAGAGCTTATTCTACCTGCTCGTATCCAGACAAGGATGTATTTTCTCGATAAACCACTTACTCAATACTCACCAAAACATAGGAATGTTTTTATTATTCATTGTCTTATCTCTAAGGCTTCATTAAAGTTTTCTAATCCTAATCTAAGAAATAACTAAACCTATCCTCTGATACCAACTATGAAAACCCTACTTTTATCTCATACTTAAACCTGAATTATTACTTAAAATTCATGTGATACGACATAGAAGATCGAGAGGTATAGTGACTTTGGGGCTTAGGATCATTAAATAACAACTTAAAACCTGAAATACATTATCTTTATTTAAAACTTACTTTACATGATCACTATGTTCCCTCGTACTTAACGTTGCACGGGATAACCAGAGGACTACATAAGAAAAGGGTGAGCTATAAATACCAGTAAGGGAACAATCATGGAATAACATGAGGAATACAATACATGTTAGAAAAAAGGAATATCAATAGAGAACAAGAGAATCATAAACATAAATGCATGATGAAGCATGATAATCATAACATGGAATTGTGGCCACACCACTTAACATTGAATTAGTATGAGCCAAGGCTCATTGCACATGGAGAATGAGTAAATCCTCATTTCCCATGAAGCATGAGTATACCCTCATTGCACTTGAATTAGCATGAGTAAAAACCAATTTCACATGACATATCATGATACTATACTTTACCCAATGCGTTGGAGTGCTATAATGGCACACCTTTCTTAAACATTTTATTTCATGCATAAGCTTGCCACATGGATCATATAACATGGATTCATAAAACATAATCATTTATTCCATGATAAATGAATGTGGAATTCAAACATAAAACTTTATAATCATTAATTAAATGTTCATAAAGGTGAATACCTTTGATATAGAAATGGTCATGGTATTCAGTACACAATGACATTGGTTTGGAAAATCGGTGCAATCTTGGCAGCGTAACAACATGACGTAAGAATTCATAAAAATGGTTGAGGAGAGAGAAAGGGGTGTATCATCATATTTAAATGACGTGGAAAGTAAGGGGGTCATATAGATATATGTCCCAAAAAATGTAATGGAATTTAGATTCATGATAAAAAATAATTTCTTGAATGTAAATGAGGAGAGATAAGTTTCTTTCGGAATTTTGGCATAGTAATGGGTGTACATGGGAGGCATTTAATGAGGGAGAAAGGGGTATCCCATAATTCAAAAATAAATAGAGAAGTATGTGGGAGGTGAAAAACCATACCCCAACATTTATAATTAAAATTATAAGGGAATAACAATTTAATGATTATTGGACAAAAATGAGATAGGAAGAAAAAAACCCTTACTTGGAAGTGTGCTTCCAAAGGCTTGAGAGAGGCTTGAGAGAGGCTTCTTGGGAGCTTGGGGCACCTTGGGAGGATTCTAGAGAGAGTAGGGAAGAGGTTTGATGAACTCCAAAAGATTTCAGTGAGGATGAAGTGGGATCTTGGGTGGGTTTATATAAGAAAGGAGAGGGAATTCTTTATTATTTATGTTTGGGACACCTCACATTAAACAAATCCAAACCACAAAAAGCCCATGGTTTTTGCCAATGGTTTTGGGAAAAGGTAAGTGGAAAAAAATATTTTATAATAACAAAGTCTTAACATATTAAAATAATGGGGTTGCTTAAGTGGAGGTGAGTCACCCTCCCAATGAAAATAATTTCAAATGACAAGATGTTTAATAAGTCTTGAAGGGTCCATTAATGCTTTGTAAAATAAGTCAATCAAACCCAAAATCAGATTATTTTAAGGGTAAAACATACATTGGCAGAACATAAAGCTTATAGTATTTTATTAAATCACTATTGGGTCATTATGATGTTATAAAACTCATTATATATTTAAAAGGTATTTAATTTTTACCCAAAAATTTGACTATCTCAAAAAATTATGAAAAATTCACCATTGGATAATTTCGATATCCTGATTCTAGAAATAATATTTATTTTATCTAAATAATTTTCAAAATTTGTTAATTTTTTCTTTCAAAATAAAAAACAACATTTAATGAAAATTCATGGGTTTGGACAAAAATGGCTTTCAAACCTTAATAAAAATTTCAATTGCATTAATAAAATTATACGACCATTTATATTTATTAAAAATTAATTTAATAATAATAATAATAATAATATTTTTTTAAAATATTATTTAATTCAAAAATCCATTAATTCATCAAAATAGATTTCTCAGCTGAACATTAACTAAAAATACTATTTGTGCTTAAAAAAACTATTTACATGGTTATAATAATAAAATGAAAGTATATTCATTATTATATACAAAAATAATGTACATAACCATAATTCTAAAGTCTTTTTAAATAACCTCTTATTACACCTGCATAATACTAAAGAGTAAGGTGTACGATGGTGACCGACACATGGGGTGGCTCGGATAACATTGCTTGGGTGGTAATCTCTATCAACTTCCACTTCCCTCGTAGGCGGTCCCGCTCAAGCTTAACATATCCAAGATCAACTTGAGCTTGGTCAAGAGCGAAGCCCAATGATGCCACCTCCTTTATGAGCTCTGAAAAATGGGATTCATATGGGGCACGTCTATTGGATGAGGCCATTGCTTCCTTTGTCTGAGTAAATAGGATTTGTTAAATCCCTCTATTTATACCAATCATGTGATCACTGTTCAACGACTATATTAGCAATGATAAAAATTATTAACATAAAACCAAATAATTTTACATTTTATATAAACATTTTACATAAGGAGACATTTAATTAGATCAATAGGGATTTACATTAATGAAAATTTGGGTCGTTACAGTCCAGGCCTCGTGCCAGGACCATAAATAATCATTTTGTCAAGGCATTGTGCCAAGACCGCAGTTTATCTCATGAGACCTACCGATGCATAGAGATTATATAGAGGGTACCACCCATAAAATAATAAGTCCAATTCATTCCTCATATTAGTGGGGATAAACATAAAAAACATATACATTCATATGGGAACTATCATATGAAATGTAACTAACTTTCCCCAATCATTAAACATAAAACACTAACCATTCCAGGTAATACGGTGAATGTTTTTAGGATAGTTCTTACACAATAGAGTTAGTCATAAAACATTTAATCAAATATGGTAGATTACTTCATAAATTATTAAACCCCAAAATACATAAGAATCAACAGGATTGTTGAATCAGAAAAAATACTCCTATAAAATCATTAAGCAGTTCTTGAGATAAGTACTCTTTTATTTTGAGAAGAAGAGTTCCTTTGGAAAAATCATTGTATAAAACCAGAAGTGATTTAAGATATTATTTTAATAATAAAATGAGTGATTTTATAAAGATAATAGTTTCTAAAAATATATTATATATTTCCCTTGAAAATAGGTAAGAATTTGAGAAATTCTCTTGAATAGGGCTTGTATTTTGGAATCAATTTTTAAAGTTATTTTTAAAATGTGTAACTATCCATAAAATAAAGAAGGGTTATGGTTGGTAATTATATATATAATACTCACAAATAATTTATCATGAGTACATAACAATAAATAATAATTTCATTGAGGTAATTAGATAATGAAAGTAACCCCAATGAAAATGGGAGTTTGGGTGGAAAAACCCTTACCATAACTCTGAACATGTTCCTCTCTGGAACTTAAGCTCCTGGAATATGAAATTATACTCATTAATAAATTATTGAAGATCCTATTATACATGTATTTATTTTATCATAATTCTTCTTAGTTCATTTATTCTTTTATTGATAAGTTATTGTATTGAATTTCGTCATTCCGGAGTGTTTGTTTTCTTTATTTTCATATTCAGTTCACTTATTTTTTAAGTATGTGGAATGGTTGTAAATATCCAGAATTGAAATTATATATTATTTATGAACATTCATAGGTGTTATTGTTCATTTATATAACTTTTTTACATCGAATGAGGATGAATTATTATATATAACTTTAATTATAATGGTTTCTATTAATTTGTGGGTTTTGATTACAACAAACTCATTTTTATTTATAATTTAATAACATTTTCACAAAGGGATTAAAAAAACTCAGATAGGGTATATTACATATATAATAATACAGTTAAACCATAATAGGAATGGTTTCATAACCAAAATTGAGAATGATAATAAAAATCAAAAGCCCATCGTCCTTTGATGTGGTAAATGGACACAACTCGGATGATGTTCTTGCTACTAGTTTAAATAAGGTAAAAGGAAGAGATGATGATAAAGTATTACACTATTATGAAAAAATTATAGTACAAGTAAGGTACTGTAGTCATCACAACATTTGGATAAGGATATTTAATAAAAGAAAAATAAAACAAATGAACTTAAAAGGAAAGACAAAGAATTGAAAAGTGGAGTTTACCTCTTGAACCAAACTTCCTTGAGAGCATCTTTAAGAGAGAGGTTTGGGTCTTTTTATGAGAACAAGGATTGTTGGACATGGGAGAGGATTTTGGGAGGATATTTGAACATAATTAATATAATTCACAAGGCTTGAGAGGAGTGAAGAGAAGAGGGAGTGAGAGGGGGTTTTTATAGTGGAGGAGAGAGGGGTTTTCTCAATATAAAATTCATTAATTTATTATTTCCCCATAAGACATGGAATAGTGAGTCTTCCATGACCAATAATAGTAATTTTATCATGGGATCCCAAAAAAAATTGGGCTTACATCAGCATAACATCATGCATGATTCTATAATTAACTTATTTAGCTTATTTTTGTAAATTATGGTATTTCACTATTCATAAAAAAAATCATGTATTTCAAAAAAATCCCAAAAATTTACCCCAACCATTTTTTGACAAGTAGAATCCAGAAATGAAGTCCATTTTTCAAAAATAATTTTCTAAATATTATTAATTTAATATTTTATTAAAATCATAATTTATTCTAAAAACAACAATTTTAAAGCATTTATTTATTTATTCCAAAGCATAGGTATATCATACTTTAACTTGAATATTATAAATATAACATCATAGATAAAGTTTCTATTAATTTGGGTATATCACTATTCACAAGGGTATGTTATTATTCATAAGGGATTATTACTATTCACCAAAATTTATGTTTTTCTTATCAAACTCCAAATAATTTACTTATCGCAACCATGTATGTTAGATTTTTAAAATTCACATCACAGAAGTGACAAAATTATCTTTTAAGGGTCACCTAGAACTTAATAGTTCCTTATGACATATTTATAAGAAATTAATTTCCATTGAAGAAATATAAGGTCATTACAATCACCCCATTTGAAATCATAATTTTTGTGGTGACCACCCCATTTCCCTTAACCTCATTTAGGAGTATATCTTATTAACCCTATTTTCGATGTGGGTTTCCCACAAGGGAATTTTCAAGCATCAACCTTTAAATTTGGAAGTGCAATTTAAAATTGTGTGGACGTAATTTTTTTGAGGTTGGAATAATGTAATACCCCATGAATTTAAAAATAGATTTAATATAGAATACATGAAACACTGAGTCTCTACAAAATAACCCTTTATTATAACCTAACCAATAAACATAATTCTTTCACTTCTATAATTTACATTTCAAAAAAACTACCATTCACAGTTGCGTTCAGTTAGATATTTAGGGTTTGATAAGAGAGACATAATTTTTCATGAATAGTAACATAACCTTATGAATAGTAACATACCCTTATGAATAGTACTGAATAGTATATTAGAAAAAAAAATTGAAACTTCACCAATGAATGTATAAATACAATTTAGACATCTTATATGTGAAAAAACGATCATAGTATAAGTATTGGTATTTTTTATATCATAAATATTTTAATTAAAATTATATGATAAATTTAATAATTTTAAATTTAAATTTATTTTCATAAAATTTTATCACAAATTGTTACTTTATTGTCTTATGGTTATAAGATAATTTTATGAGACCTTGATTAATTTCTCAAGGTGTTATAAAATGATTTATAGTTTTAAAGTGGGTTTTTTGGAATAAATTATCATTTTATTTAAAAATTAAATTAAAAATATTTAGAAAATTATTTTCAAAAAATGGGTTTCATTTTTGAATTATACCCATTGAAAAATGGGTTGGGTGAATTTTTGGTATTTTTCTAAAATACTAGATTTTTTGGGAATAGTAAAAATACAGTTTTGAGTTTTCGGTATGTTTAATTACATTCTAATGATTTAATAATTAATATAAAATGATGGTAAACATGTGTATAGTAAAATATTACATGAGGTGTCCCATACGGATTATACCATGGTAAAATACCATGGACAAGCCCATGGTTTTTCAAAAACAACTAATGAGGTGTCCTTTGAAATTAATAAGAAACTCCCTCTAATTTACTATAAATACCCATTCATTCCTTCCTTTTAATTAATTAAAAACTAATCTTACATTAATATATAGTAGTTTTACCTCTATAGGATTCATCTTAAGTTTTCCTCAAGCCCCAAAGGTCCCAACCTTCATGTTTTAGGAGTTACTCTACAAGGTAAGGGAATCTACCACCCTTCAATTTTTCAAGCATTCATTTTATGTTATTATTTGTAATTTTAATTTGATTATGTTGGTATATGTTATTAAATATCCCCTTACTATCAATGTTATGTAATAATGATTAAATAACCATTTTATTTCATCAAATATTTTATAAAATTTTAAGCGATGTCGTTAGGCTTCTGAATTTTTTTTATGGGATCTCTCAAATTTTCTTTTATTTTCAAGTTCATTTATATTCTTTTTCTTTCATCACATAATTTCATACAAATTTTGTGATTACTCTATTAAATTAAATGTACTATAATTGTTTCATGATAAATGAATTATTATTAATCATCTCTTCTTTCACACTCTTTTATACTAAAAATGGAAACACCATCCGAGATGTGCTAATTTACAACATTCAAGGACGAAGGGTTTTCAATTTTCATTACCGTATTCAATTATGGTCATGAAACCATTATTATGGTTGAAATAGACTATAATACATTTATTATGTCTCATACATGGTTCTGGAATCTATTTTTACACATGGTTTTAATTTATAATGAAAAATGAGTTCGTTGTGTCCAAAAACAACCAATTATCCCAAATAGTTAGCATTAAATAATTTATATCATGATTCATATTCACTCAAAGAATATAAATGAAATTTAAAACCATGTAACATTATATATGTTAAAAAACAACATATAACATCAATTATGGACAACCATAATCATTTTACATGATTCTCTGTTGATGTATATAAGTATACTGATCATAAAACAAACAGACCCTAACAATGAAATTGAACTTATTAACCCATACGAAAGGAAATTAATGAACTTAATAAGGTTATAATAAATCAATTTCAAATATAAGAGGTTCTGAAAATATTAATTAATGAAATTAATTTGGTTATCTAGGACACTAATACCAAGTGAAGAACACCATCAAACTTGAGTTAGGAGGTTTCTTTGTCTCACCCTCATTTTTGCAAGACATTCCGTATTCACTACTACTACTAGTAGATGGTGTATGTATACAACCCATTTAAGTTTCATATCATGAATATATTTATTTTTTTGATAATAAATTTATCATTTATGATTATTAATTTTGGGTCATATGATTAAATTGATTATAATGTTTTAAGTATTTTCTACCCGAACATCCATTTTCATTCAGGTTGCTCCTATTCTATACTCAACTCAATGAAATTATTATTTATTCCTACATAGTCCTCAAAAATTCGGTGTGAATTTTATATATATGTTTACTAATTTTATTCCTTCTTTATTTTATGGTGAGTTATATTTTTTAAAAGGATCTTTCAAAAATTCTTCGTGAAATACAAGCTTGATTCAAGGAACTTCTCTGCTTCTTACCTATTTTAAAGTTCCAAATATAATATGTTTTAATCCATATTTATCTTTATAAAATCAAAAAATTTAATATTATAAAATTATTTAGGTTAATTTCTGGTTTTATGAAAGAAAACATTCCTTTGTGCTTTAAATTCCTTTAATATATTCCTTAAACCACCCATAAATGTTTTATTTATAAAGCTTCTTTAAAAAATATTTTTAAATGATTTCACCTCAATAAGAATTTATTTAATCCTAAAATATAATTTCAATGAAATTACCTATTAATTTATGGGATTTAAATTTTTACAATCTGATTTCATGGAAAATAAAAATGATTGTCCAAAATAACTCTTCTTTCCAAATTAAAAAAGATTTTTCTAATATCACTTTAACTTTTATGAGATATATTCCCTGTTCACCACATATTTATTTCTTGTGGTATATTAATGTCCCTTTTTTATATCATATAAAGAGTCTCATTATTCTCATGATATTCTAAGGGCGTTTGATTGGAATGTTTCAAGGTGGTATGGGTCACTTTGGAATGTTTATGGATTATTTCCTCAAGTTTTTCAATGGTCACATTTAAAAGTATCTTCATCTATGTAAACATCATTTTTTGAATCTTTTACATCATTGAGTTTTATCTCCAATGATATCATCTACCATATTTAGTTGAATGGTTTGTGATTAGTTTGACTGTGGATGTGCTATCTTAAAACCATTCACCAATTTACTTCGAATGGTTAGTGTTTATGCTTAATGTTTGGGGAATGTTATTTACATTTCATATATCAGTTTCAATATGAATGTGTTTTTTGTTTATGTTTATCCCTATTCATATGAGTAATTCATTGGACTAATTAAGTGTCATGTGGGTCCCACTATATCCCTAATGCATCAGTAGGTCTCATGAGAAAAATATATTCTTGGCACGAGGGCTTGACAAAATGATTATTCATGATCTTGGCACGAGGCCTTGATGGTATATTTTAGAATTACATGAATATGTATTTTCCTTATTATTAAGCTCTAAATTCATAGTTCATATGGTTATTCATCTAGTATGATACCCATGGTTATGTTTTATTATTTCATTATTTACTCAACTCATATTCCTTCCATAATTGTTTCAAGATTATTATTTTTTAAAGGCATGTGTTATTAGTTATTCACCATTCCTAATGTTTATGTTTTTGATATATTCCTCTATATTTAACACCCTTACTGAGCATCTGAGATCACCCCTTTATTATGTTTCATTTTCTCTGGACATGAAGAAGTTTATTACTGATGACCTGTAGGGATAAACTTAGAGTTGTGGATGATCCAAATAAAACATATATGTTGTTTTTATTTTCAATTTGTAATGTTGAACCTATATATGTATCTAGTATTCCAAAAATACTATACTACTCTGTCCTTCAGTATTTGATTCCCTTTAATCAGGACGATGTATTAAAATAATTCACTGGCTCCAAGATTCTAGGGTGGGGGTGTTACATGAGTTCTCCAAAATAAATCTATTGAGAAATTTTCATTATATGTCCCTTGAGTCAGTCAAAAAAACATTTTTATCCATCTATATGGATCATTATACCCCATGTATAGGATATTTAACTCAAGTAACTAACTGACATGGATTTTCAATAAATTGTTACAGAATTTAATGTGGGGTCATACATTTCAAAAAGTAGAATATGATATGCATAAAACACTAAAAAAATAATGATGCATCTAGTAATAAACCAATATAAACATGATTAATATGTGTTTTCATAAAACACAATACATTTATAGAGTCCTAAAACTGTATATTCCTACTCCAAGAAACATGCATCATTCCATAAATGGACCTTTGAAACCTATAAAACATAATAGTATCATTTGATACATTAAAAAAATTAGGTTGAATTTTATAGATATCTTGAATAAATTTATTTTCTATAAATTAATTTTATCATCTAGTTGATATATCCTATAATCATAAAAATATTTCAAGTAATATCCTAATGGTATTTATTTTCACCACTGAAAAACAATTAAACATTATAAAAACTAAAATTATGTTTATAAAAAAACCATTATTGATTGAAAAAAATATAACATTATAAAATAGTATGATTATGATTATTAAATTTAAAAAAAATTAAAATTTTCATATAAAAATAAAATTAATCAAAAAATAAATTTAAATTATAATGAAATATTTTAAAATTTAAAAAATATAAATAGTCAATGTAAATAGGCAATTAAAACATAGGACATCCATATCTCATAAAACACTTTAAAACATTTCAGATTAGAAATGTAAAATCATCTTTTATTTAATTGTTTTATAGAAAAAAATGTAGCTATCCTCATACAACATATTTTTGAAAAATATAGATTTTCATATGCTTATTACATCTCTAGATCCTACACTAACATGATATTACTTATTTGAGGATTAATCCATAGAATTAATGAACTATTTTCATATTCATTTTCCATGTGATTCAAAATCATCCGACTAGACCTAGGGTGTCCCAACCCGGGATGATTGTAAGACAAGTTCACTACCCAATGTCCTCCACTAAAAGGCCTAGTGTTGCCGACTAGCACCATGTTGGAATATCAAACAACATGATAGACATTATCCTATTTAATTCTATAATAAGAACATATTTAGTGCATAAGATAACAAGAAACACCGGTATGATATAAATATATTATCAAAAAAATGGTACACAATGATTAATGATACATTAAGCTAAAATACAACAACAAATTGGAAATATATAATTGAACTGTACATCTTAGAAGACCATAAATCTGAAAGATGTAATACACTACAGAACTCCACCCAATTGTGAGTACTCTGGGATTGGTCTTAATCCCCAATAATCACTTCCATCATCATATACTACCATGATGAATGATACATCACTAAGTATCACTTGGAATTATCATTAATGCAATATGAACTTCACATATACCAAGACCATCATCTAACATGCACATTATCAGCATAAAAACAAGATGTTTAGAAAAAAACATGTGGAACTATGAATACTTGGAATAAAAAATGTCTACTAAGTCTGACAACGATAGCCCTATTATATGCGGCATCCCAAATGTATCTATAGAGATCCTAAAGAGTCATAAGCCTTAAAGTATTCGAATCACTCATCCTCTCCAGTTGTCATGGTTCAATATAATTCCATATAAGAAGACCCACTCATTGAATTAATGTAATGACCCAAACTTTTGAATAATATTTGTTTCCTAAACGTGTTTGTTATTTTATTTTATAGTCAACAAAACAATATCCTTTAATTAATGAAGTAAGTTTAATTAAAATGATACCATCAAGTTTAGACTATTATATGATCGTTGGTCAATATGACCATTCGAAACTAAACTCTTAACGTTACAATTATTTTTTATAAATACAAGTGATATTGGTCAATACAGAAACAAGAGTCGATGGCCTCATCCAGTAGACTCAAGCAGTATGAAGCCCATCTATTAGATCTTGGGAAAGAGGTAGCATCTTTGGGCTTTTCGCTAGACCAAGCCCAAGCTGAGCTTCAACATGTGAATCTTGAACAGAATCGCCTAAGGGATATTTTCAAGCTGATAGAAATCACCACTTAGGCAATGTTATTCGAGCTTCCCCAAGATTATATCACCATAGCACAACTTACACTTAGGTCCTATGCAGGTGTTATAAGGGGCTATGTAATGAGGCCTTAGATTCTTTTTGCAATCCCTTAGTATAAATAAAATTGTTATTTATTATTATCATAAAATATGTGATTTTACAATGTCCGGATACATATAGGATGAATATTGTTGACGAATTTGGAAAAAAGGGTATTTTGAAATATACATGTAAACTTTAAATAATTAGTAATGTGAAATTATTTTAAAAAAATGGTCTTCTACAGTTGTGATCAGTAAGAAATTTAGAGTCTAATAAGATCAACTTTATCTTTAGTTAATAGTAAAGTATGAATAGTAAAATACCCTTATGAATAGTAATGAATTGTAAATCGGCCAAAAAAATGAAAACTTTACACATGAATGTATAAATATAATTTAGTCATCTTAAAAGTGAAAAAACAATCATAGTATAAGTTTTGGTATTTTTGTAGCTCATAAATATTTTATTTACCATTTTTTAATTAATATAATAAGTTAAAATGAAAAATTATTTAAATAAAATGTAATCAAAATTTTTTACTTTATTGTCTTATGGTAATGCAATAATTTTATGGGACCCTGATTACTTTTTCAAGGTGTTACAAAACTAGTTATAGTCTTAGATTTGTTTTTTTGAATAAATAATGGTTTTATTTATAAATTAAATTAAAAATATTTAGAAAATTATTTTCATAAAATAGAGTTCTTTATTGAATTCAGATCATCGATATTAGGTTAGGGTAAATTTTTGGGATTTTTCTGGAACAGTTGAATTTTCGGTGAATAGTAAACATACAGTTTTGAGTTTCGGGTGTTTAATGACATCATTGATGATGTAATCATGGTGTAATCAATATGGTAGAGTTTTGAATAGTAATATATTTTATGAGGTGTCCCAAGTGTCCAATACCATTAGAAAATACCATGGGCAAGCCCATGGTTTTGCAGATACCACCGATGAGGTGTCCCTTGTAAATTAATTAAATATTCCCTCACTTTTCCTATAAATACCAAGCCATTCCCTAATTAATTTCATTCCAAAATCATCCTCAACGAATATATAGTCTTTTGACCTCAAAATGAGTCCTCTCAAGGTGCCATCAATCCCCCAAGGTCCCAAACTTTGAGCTTTTGACGTCACTCTTCAAGGTAAGAGAACCTTTCACCCTCCTCTTTTAAGTCATAAATTATTTTATGTCATGTATTATAGTTTCCATTTTATTATATAGGGGTATGTTATTATATATCATTATTTTTGTCCATTTATTTTCCAAATTATGATAAACCCTTTCCTCTCTCATCAACAGATTTTATGGATTTTTAAGTGACTCCATTAGGCTGCCGAATTTTCGTAAAAGAAATCGCATTTTCTCTTTTCTTTCAAGTTCTCTTTTCATGTGGTATGTCATTAAAATATCCAAAAAATGATCTTATTTATATTTTCTTCTGTCCCTCTACTATAAAATGTTTCATTTATGGATTTCATACCCTTGTACTCTCTCTTTTTATTGTTTTCTAAAACCATGTTATATAACTGTTATGCTGTAGAATTTGCGTCTCAAAATTTATCTCTCTTTCTTTCATGAAATTATCATTATTTATTTTTGTAAAAACACAAAACAATTTCATTTACATGGGTATTAATCAAGAAATATTATTTATATATTTTATTCTGGAATTTATATACATATAACCCTCACTCCCTTTCTATGGGTTATAAATGACATAAATATCTTATTTTTATACACTTTTTAAACGTCATGAATTTGATATGAAACCCATTTCTTTTATTCTATATGGGTTATTTATGGAAGGTTTGATTATTATCTATGTGGATTACATGAAAATAAATACATATTATGTGTGTTCCCTTATAGCACTCTAATGCATTGCATAATGAATTTAATCTCTAGAGATGACAAGTTTCGCAATACCTTGGTGAATAACCATAGTAATTTTTATGACACCTTGGGGATGAAACTTGGTGATATGTTCATGAATGTATAATATAAATGCTTTATCCACATATTCAAGTTATGATTCATGTTCTATTTATTTTGATATGCCTTTTATCTCTATTTCTCATGTCTTATTTTTTTCATCAAGTTCTCATTGATATCACTAGTAAACCGATTCCATTGCTTTCCTTACTGGGCCTTCAGCTCACCCATTACTTTGATGTATGTATCCAGGTTATGAGATGCAATAATTGTACATAGAGTGAACTTTTCAAGAAGCTTTTCATGGTGATTTAAAATAGTGTTTTATGTTTTTATGTTTTATTGTCTTAATTTCCAAGACACTAGACTTTAAAGATCCTATGTATGTAAAATGTAATGAAAAGTTATGTAATAAAAAGGTGGGATTCCATAGTTGGTATCAAAGGATAGTTTAGTTATTCATGGAAATTATTCTTTGGAAAATTTAGTAAGGACCCCATAAAGAAAACTGAATATAGGAAATCTTCTTGTTATTTTGGTGAGTATTGAGTAAGTGGTTTATTAATAAAATACATCCCTATCTGGATACGAGCAGGTAGAGGCTGCTCTGGAACAGATGTATATAGGAGTGAAAACACTGACAGAGAGATTCATGCTTGACCAAGGGTATCTTGGTACATGACAATGGGCCTTGCTTCACTCTTTTTTATGACACTCTTATTGGATATGTTTGGTTAATCACAAGCTTTTTATAAATCGTTATGAAAGATTTATAGATAAATGTAATTATTTAAGGCATGAAGTTTTAAGATAGAAAATCATTTATAGTTAAAAGATTCAAAAATGAAATAATCTTCTCACTAAGGTTTTATTATTTTATAAAATGGAGGGAAATAGGACGAACCATGAAAATAGTGACCACAACAGACCATGCGCTGACGACCCTCTGATGGAAGCCTAAATGAAAACTTTCATTCGAATAATGAACCAACCGAATCAAGTTATGGGAAATAACTTTAATCAAAATGAGAGACCGATCTCACCATGAAGGGAATGAATTTTTGTTGAGTCCTTTATGCGTGAATTACTACCAAGCTTTAGTGAATCTAACGACCCATGATTTCTGAATAGTGGATCAAATCTATCAAGAATATCTTTTCTATGATCCAATATTCTAAACAAGAAAATTTTACCTTGGATGTTTATCGATTAGAGGGAGAATCTAATCAATGGTGGGAACTGATTAAAAATAGGAGGCCAAGAGTGGAAGTTGAAGCTATGGAGTGGGAAGTGTTCATAGGGATCTTCTTCAGAAAGTGTTCCCCTTGATCGATGAGAACAATAATAGAGAAGGAGTTTCTCGAGATAAAGAAGAAAGAGAATGAATCTGTGGATTCTATGAGGTGAAAATTACGAGGCATTCATGTTAAATCTCTAGATTTTTCATTTATCCAAATTGTAAAGTTAATAGATTCTTTGGTTGACTAAGACCTCATCTATGGAAGAATTAAGACAACCGAGACTATGATACCTATGAGGAGATCGTGCAGAGTGCGATGAAAGTCAAACTAGAGTTTGGAAATATGCAGTGGTCTCATAAAAACAATTACAAGAAGAGATTAATGGAGCGAAGCCTAGGGAGGAGCTTCGATCAAGGAAGAGAAGGGAAGCAAGTGCAATGTCCCGCATGTAATTAATGTGGGAAGAGGCATTCAGGGAACTGCCTGATCAGAAGCGGGAAGTGATACAAGTGTGGAAGAGATGGCTATATTGCATGGAATTGTCATAGTGTTGTGATACCTCAACTCCCAAAAACTAATGACAAGGGGAAAATTGTTCAAGAACTACCTGATGTCCAATGCTATAAGTGTGGACAACTAGGGAACTTTTCCAATCACTGTCCAAATACGAGGGATGTAAAGGGAAACCACCATTAGCCTTAGCAAAGGCCAGGGGATAAAGGTCATAATTTTTCTATCACGACAGATGAAGTTGAAGTTCCTAATGATGTAGTGGAAGGTACTCTTGTTGTTCTCTCAAAGCTAGTAAGTACCTTGTTTGATTCTGGTTCTATGAATTCCTTTATTTCTCCCATTTTTGTAAAGAATTTAGAATCAACCCTTGATTTTCTAAAAGTAGAGTTATCCGTAAAGACACCTGGTGGGATTATCCAAGTATCACCAATGTTTAGAAACTCTAGTATTTACTTTAGTACTCACAATCTTATCGAAAATCTATTAGTACTTCCCATGTTGGAATTCAACATTATACTAGGTATGGGCTAGCTCTCAAAGTATAATGCTAATATCAACTGCAGAAGCAAGGAAATATCAGTAGTATGGAATGGAAAACCTACAATTATCTTCTAAGGAGTGATATCTCAACCTGATCATTGTCTAGAAGAACCTCTTATATCCTTCTTTATAGAGTTGATTGGTGAATAAGTAGAAGGAAATGTGAGTTTAAGGATAGAAAATGTCCCCATAATCCAGGAATATGTTGACGTATTTCTTGAGGAGTTTCCCGGACCTTCCCTAGAAAGAGAGGTAGAGTTCTCCATTGAACTCATACTTAGATCTCAACTGATATCAAAGGCTCCCTATAGGATGGAAAATGTAGAACTAGAGGAATTAAAGAAACAACTCCAAGATCTTTTGGAGAAGGGGTTTATCTGACCAAGTGTGTTTGATTAGGGAGCACCAGTTCCCTTTGTGAAGAAGATAGATGGATTGATGCTACTATAGATTAATTATCGAGATCTGAATGGGATCATAATAATGAACAAATACCCTCTTCAAAGAATCAATGAATTATTTGACCAACTTATTGAGGCTCAATTATTCTCTATGATTGATCTTCAATCTGATTATCATAAATTGAGGGTGAAGAAAGATGATATTACAAAAAATGCCCTCCGATCAAGATATGGGAATTATGAGTTTGTTGTTATGCCCTTCAGACTGACTACTTTACATACTATTTTTATGGATTTGATGCATATAGTCTTTAAGGACTACCTTGATAACATTATGGAAGTTTTTATTGATGATATTTTGATATATTACAAAAGTTTTGTGGAGCATGAAGATCATCTAAGGGTTCTTTTTCAAACTCTACAGAAGGAGAGGATTTTTGGGAAGTTCAGCAAATGTGAATTTTTTTTACAACAAGTTGCTTTATTGGGGCACATTGTAACCAATGAAGGAATCATAGTTGACCCTACAAAGACAAAAGTTGTATTGGAGTGGCCTTATCCTACAAAAATAACTGATATTTATAGTTTTCTTGGATTAGTGGGATATTATTGGAGGGTTGTGACCTTTTTTTCACAACTTTCTAATCCATTAACTAATTTAACTTGGAAAGGGGTCAAGTTCATCTAGAAAAAGGAGTGTGAGGAAATTTTCCAAGAGATGAAGAAGAGTTTGGTTACAACACCCATGTTAAATCTTCCCTCAAGTGGAGATGGATTCGTTATTTTTAGTGATTCATATTTGAAAGGGCTTGGGTGAGTCCTCATGAAAAATGACATAGTCATTGCTTATGCATCTTGACAGTTGAAGACTCTTGAGAAGAACTATCCTACACATGATATTGAGTTGGATGCGGTTTTTTTTTGCATTGAAGATATGGAGGCACTATCTTTATGGGTAGAAATGTGATATATACACATACCATCAATGTTAGAAGTATATTTTTACACAAAAGTAATTGAACATGAGACAAAATAGATGGTTGGAACTTATTAAATACAATGATTGTTCAATTCATTATCATCCTGAAAGAGAAAACAATGTCGTTGATACATTTAGAAGGAAAGACCTAGTTGTTCTTTTGAGGATGAGGATTCAAAGAGATCCTTTGATCAATGACCTAGTGAAGATGGAAATGGGAATTATAAGGGAAGGGACATCATCGACCCTATCCCAAATGATTTCTCAACCGTCATTACTGGAGAAGATCAAGAAAGATCAGAAAGTAGATTATTTCTTATAGAAGAAGTTTGAGGCTATAAATTATGTGAAGTTTCATTAGTTATATATTGATCAAGAAGGTGTACTGAAATTTCATACAAGACTATGTGTTCCATTTATTCCAGAAATAAAGAAGGAGCTGATGAATAAAGCTCATAACTCTACTTTCTCTATACATTCAGGAAGGATGGAGATGTATAGAGACCTTCGTGATCATTATTAGATGGATAATATAGAAAGGGAGATTGATGACAACACTTCAAGGTGCCTGGTATGTCAGTAAATGAAGGCATAGAGACAACTTCTTAAAGGGGTATTTCAACCACTACCCATACCATCATGGAAGTGGGATAATATTACTATTTACCTCATTACTAGTCTCCTGAGAACTACCAAAGGAATAAATGAGATATGGGTTATTGTGGACTATCTCACCAAGACTTCCCATTTTATCTCCATTTAGGAAGATTTATCTCATGATCAACTTGCTAGAATTTACATAAAGGAAGTGGTAAAGCAACATAGAGTTCCACTTTCTATCGTATCTGATCCTTCCCCAAGGTTCACATAAAAATTATGGAGAAGTATCCAACATGATATGAGCACTGAATTGAATTTTAATAAGAATTATCACCCCCAAATGATGGCCAATCTAAAAGGACTACTAAAACACTTAAGGACATGCTGAGAACATGCTCAATGAAGTTTAAAGGATGATGGGATCAAAATCTTCCTTTAGTTAAGTTCTCTTACAATAATAGCCTCCACTCAAGCATTCAAATGGCACCCTATGATGCTCTATATGTTAAGCGATGTAGAACTCCTAATTTTTGGCATGAAGATGGTGAGATAATGCTTCTTAGGCCTGATCTTGTGCCAGAGATGACAGAAAAGGTCCATGCCATCCAGCAACACATTAAGGCTGCTCAGAGTCGGTAAAAGAGATATGCCGATAACTGTATAAGGGACTTAGAGTTTGATGTTGGTGACAAATTCATTCTTCGAATTACACCTTATAAGAGAGTCCATAGGTTTGGGAAGAAAGGGAAGCTCATCCCTAGGTACATTGGACCCTATGAAGGCCTTGATCTTGTGGGAGTAGTGGCCTATCGTATTGAACTTCTTCCAAATATAGCTCAAGTTCATGATCTTTTCCATGTATCCCTCATGAGAAAGTACAAACCTAACCCTTCACATGTACTAAATCCATAGGTGGTACAACTGGAACATGACTTCTCTTATGAGGAGAATCCGGTGAAGATTTTGGATCGTAGAGACAAGGTTCTATGCAACAATACTACCCACCTTTTTAAGGTGTTGTGGAGGAACAAAAAATGTTAAGAAGCCACCTGGGAACCAGAGGAGTCTATGAGGATGAAGTACCCACACCTTTTCTATTTGGAGGGTATGAGTTTAAATTTCGGAGATGAAATTTCATAAGGGGTGAAGAATGTAACAAACCAAACTTTTGAATAATATTTGTTGCCAAAATGTGTGTGTTAATTTATTTTATACTCAACCAAACTATATCCTTTAATTAATGAAGCAAGTATAATTAGAATGAAACCATCAAGATTTGATTGTTAGATGACCATTGGACAATATGATTGTTGTAAACTAAACTCTTAACGTTACAATTATTGTTCATAAATATAAGTGATCTTAGTTAATACAAAAATAAGAGTCGATGGCCTCATCTAGTAGACTCAGGCCGTACAAAGCCCATATGTCAGAGCATGGGAAGGAGAACGGGATTTTCTTTGGACTAAGCCCAAGCTGAGCTTCAATATGTGAAGTTTGAATAGAATCACCTAAGAGAGAAGTTCAAGTTGATAGAAATCACCACTCGCGCAATATGGTCCGAGCCACCCCAAGATTCTATCATGATAACACACCTTACCCTTAGGTCCTATGCAGGTGTTATAAGGGGCTTTGTAACGAGGCCTTAGATACTTTTTTAATCCCTCAGTGTAAATAAAATTTTTTATTTCTTATTATGGTAAAATTTGTGATTTTCAAATGTCTGGATAAATATAGGATGAATATTATTGATGAATTTTGGAAAAAGGTTATTTTAAAATATTCATGTAAACTTTAAATAATTTATATTTTGAAATGATTTTCAAAAAATGGTCTTCTACAGTTGTGATCAGTATTACATTTAGATTCTAATAAGATCAAATTCATTTTTAGTGAATAGTAAAATATGAATAGTAACATACACTTATGAATAGTAATTAATAGAAATGAATATTAAATCGGCCAAAAAAATTTAAACTTCACCAATGAATGTATAAATACAATTTGGACATCTTAAATGTGAAAAAACGATCATAGTATATGTTTTGGTATTTTTGTAGGTCATAAATATTTTATTTAAAATTTTACAATTAATTTAATAATTTAAAATGAAAATTTATTTTCATAAAATGTAATCATAAATTGTTACTTTATTATATTATGGTTATATGATAATTTTATGGGACCATGATTACTTTTTCAAGGTGTTACAAAACAAGTTATATTTTTAGTGATTTTTTAAATAAATAATTATTTTATTTAAAAATTAAATTAATAAAATTTAGAAAATTATTTTCATAAAATGGAGTTCATTTATGAATTCAGAGCATCGATATTATGTTAGTGTAAATATTTGTTATTTTTCTGAAACAATTGAATTTTCAGTGAATAATAAAAATAAAGTTTTGAGTTTTATGTGTTTAATGACATAATTGATGATGTAATAAATATGGTTGAATTTTGAATAGTAATATATTCTATGTGGTGTCCCAAGTTTCCAATACCATGGGCAAGCCCATGGTTTTGTAAATACCACCAATGAGGTGTCCCTTTAGAAATTAAATAAATATTATCTCACTTTTCCTATAAATACCAAGCCATTCCCTCATTCATTTCATTCCAAAATACTCATCAATGAAGCTATGGCCTTTTTACATCCCAATGAGTCCTCCCAAGGTGCCCTTAATCTCCCAAGGTCCCAACCTTCTAGCTTTCAAAGTCACTCTTCAAGGTAAGGGAACCTTTCACCCTCCGCTTTTAAGTCATGACTTCTTTTATGTTATCTCTTATATTTTCCATTTTATTACATTGAGGTATGTTATTATATATAAATATTTCTGAAAATTTATTTTCTAAATGATGAGAAACCATTTCAGATCTCATTAACTAATTTTATGGATTTTTATGTGACGCCGTTAGGCTGCCAAATTTTCATAAAAGAAATCGCATTCTCTCTTTTCTTGCAAGTTTCCTTTTCATGTAGTATGTCATTAAAATATCAAAACCATGATATAATTTCTATTTTCTGCAGTCCCTGTACTATAAAATGATTCAATTATCAAATGGATACCATTTTCCCCTCTATTTTTATTGTTTTCTAAAACCATGTTATGTTGACGTTATGCTGCAGATTTTTCACCTCAAAATTTCTATCTCTTTCTTTCAAGAAATTATCTTATTTTATTTATTTGAATACCCAAACCAATTTCATTTCCTGGGGTATTCATCAAGAATTATTATTGATATATTTTATTCTTTAATTGACATACATATAACCCTCACTCCCTTTCCATGGGTTATAAATGACATAATGATCTTATTTTATTCACTTTTTAAACATCATGAATTTGATATGAAACCCATTTCTTTTATTCTATATAAGTTATTTATGGAAGGTTTGATTATGATATATGTTTATCACATGAAAATAAAGACATATTAAGGGTTCCCCTTAATATCATGTTAATGCATTGGGTAAATAATTTAAACTCTAGAGATGACAAGTTTCACGATACCTTGGTGAATAACCTTGGTAATTTTTATGACACCTTGGGGATGAACCTTGGTGATATGTTCATGAATGTATAAAATAAATATTGTATCCACATATTAAAGTTATGATTAATTTTCTTTTTATTATGACATGACTTTTTTCCATATCTCATGTCTTATGGTTTTCATCATGTTTTTATTGACATCACAAGTAAACCAATTCCCTTACTTTCCTTACTGGGCCTTCAGCTCACCCTTTACTTTGATATATGTCTCTAGGTTATGAGATGTAGTAATTTTACATAGGTTTAACTTTTCCAGAATCTTTTTAAGGGGATTTAAAATAGTGTTTTAGGTTTTCATGTATTATGGTTCCTGATTTCCAAGACACACGACATTAAAGATCCTTTTTATGTAAAATTTAATGAAAAGTTATGAAATAAAAAGGCGGGATGCCATAATTAACATGTTATACAAAGGAATACCACACTCTATCATTTTTAACCATCAATATAATTAATCTATTAAATAAACTCATAAAATAACCGATGCCTTTATCTAGAATAGATCCGATTAAATGGGGGTACTAATCCCTAATTTTATAGCCACCCATTTGGGCTATACTAGAGATAATTTCAAACGAATGGAAGATCCATAAATCTACATTGTCCATATACATGAGAAATTATCACACAAATATTCAAATTCGAAGTACCAAAAAAGAGAAACCAACACAACCTTTATGGAATTATAGTTGGAGAAACACACTTCATTGGAAGACACCACCCTCGTGAGAGTATTTATCATTTTTATAGAGGACTCGAACATCACTAGAATACACCTGTCATAAAGGAGTACCAAACCTTATTAATAATGTGTGGTGGAATAGAACCTAATTGGAATCAATGGAGTACCAAATCCTTATTAATTTAGAGGACCCATTCCCTAATTGTCCAGGGGGTACAAAAATAAATGATGGAAAATAAGGGGTATGTTCCCTTCATAGAAAACTCATAGGGTTGTAATAGCCCCGTGAATTCTTTTAACATCATGAATAAACCCTATCTTCATCCATACGATTAAAAAACCTAAAAAAACCAATCTCTCATTGATAATAGCCTCACACGGAAGAGAAAAAAAATATATTGTTATATGTCTCAGAAAAATACTTATTATAGGTTATTTATTTTCCTAAATCATACATTAGACATGTAAATATAGAAATATCACCAAAAATGTGATGGGTGGACACATTGATACCCTTGGTAAAGCTACATGAAATGCTGATGGTAGGGGGTGTAGCTGTATGGATCCCCTATATGTCGTACATGTTCTCCGGATTTGAGTTGGGCAGACAAACCCAGTTAGATTGCTGGCAAGCCAATGCACCATGGACCTATGTTGAGCTGGCATGGCTGGTTGATATACGTACCTGACCCAGTGTGGTATGGGCATGACCAATTCACCCCCAACCAAAAATAATCATAGAGGATAAAAAATATTAAAATATTATAAATATATTATTTTCATTCTCTACGACACTCTTATTTCTATGTTGGATTAACTTGACGGTAAACACCGCACCTTGGAATCAACATATCCAACAAATTATTTTTCAAAGGACTACTATATTATCAAATTTATCATTTTACTTATAGGGTGGTTCTAAAATAGGAAAACTCAAAAAATAATTTAATTATTAAGCAAAAAATTTCTCAATCACTATAAAAGACCCCCTATTCATCCCAAATTTTGAATCATTGAACTACTGATCCACGAACTCTACAAATGAATCCTTTATATTGGATGATCACATGTTTTCCTGATTTTTGAGAAGTCATCTATAAATTGTTTCCTGACTATTAGTAAAATAAATTTTGGAATGTAGTATTATGAATCAATTGGAGGATCATATTATTGAAATTAATTTGAATGAATAAAAAGTGAAAAAATAAATTAACATAGTATGAAGCATGATGAATAACATATAGAGAAAATAATTTAATACCACTAGATTAATAACACTCATTATTTTCTTAGTTTTTTCACCTATTTCTATTCTATAACCATTATTCCACATGGATAGAGATGAGTATATCATGTGCTCATCCCTCCATAGCTCTGTAATTATTTTACTAGACAATATGAGAGATATTTTAGTTGTTGTTTGGGTATCTTGGGTAGAGTAAGAGAATGATGTAGAATATCTAGAATCAATTCATGCATTTTTTATAGTTTAATTTCATTTAGGTAAAAATTTAGTTATGGAAAAAAATTACATAATGGGAATCTTTGTGTGTTGATACAATGTTTTGTATTATTTTCTTTAGAATCAATAGGGTAATGCCTCATATTCTTATGATAAATAACCTAGGTCCCTATTTTCAACTCATGAAATATTGGTGGAAGTATTCTGGGGAAAATGTTATCCCCTATGCCTACCCAGTAGCTGATTCAGTAGGGATTGGATACCATTGGTCTCACTCCCAAAATCAATTATCTAATCATGAAACTGTTTTGAATAATCTATTTTGAAACACTTTGAAAAAATATTAAAGTACTCGAACACACAACTTAATTCACTTACATCCCTCTCTCCTTTCCCCATTTGTCAATGCATATAATTTGTTAGAATTAAACATAGATGATAAATATAAAAAACATATATGAACTCCCACATTATTAAATCTCTACATCAATGGTAGTATTATTTAAAAAGAGGGAGATATAAAGAGAGAATAATTTTAATATTCCTATATAGAACAATAAAAATAGATTATAGAAATGTTTTGTGAACATCGTATCAATAGATAAGGGGAAAAATAAATAATTTCACTCAATTTACTTTAAAATGATTCAATTAATCAATTCAATTCATTATTTTTATAATGGAATATCAATATCTAATAATTAAACCATGAGAACCAAAGAATATACACATGATTGATGAAATAATATAGGTTTAGTGATAATGAATATAAATGTGCCCAAAATATTTGATAATAGAAAACATATGTAACATTCTGACTTGTAAAAATGTGATCCATACAAAACTTATTCCATTCAAAATAAAATATGATGGTCAAAGAAGACAATAATCTGAAAAAATGTTGTAGGGTACCCATTCTAAGGGGGATTTAAATTTACAATCATTGTGTATTTTAAATTCATGTTTGTAAAATTAGAATATAAATTCAAAATAGTGTTTAAAATAATATAATTCATATTCGAACATCATAAAATCACACATGAAAATAATATTATGGACTCATGTAAAAATCAATGGGTATTTATCAAATAAATATTTACATAAAAACATCAAATAAAAAATAACTAAATCATAGTTTAGAAAATTAATTTATTAAAATATTTAAACATTGTAAAATCCTCTAACAATAGGGTATATAAAAATATAAGTGGAACTAAATAATCAAAAAATATTACAAAGGTTTTAATACCATTCACTATTTTTTCATCTTTCATAAATCACTATAACTATTAACCACATTTACATTTCGACAAGGATTCTTCCCAAAAATTTAAGAACAATTCCACTAAACTCTTTTTAACATATAATAAATAATGAAATTAAGCAGAAACAATTAACAATAAAGATAACTTGCAGTTCCTACACTACAGGTAATAAATTTCTCACAGATTATGGAAATAACATGACCATATATAACATGTAACAATGTGTTTCATGTTTATTAAATTATACAAACATACTATACTAATTTATTAATATAAAATATTATTCTTAATAGGAAAATAAAATACATTAAAAAAATATATTAATTGGGGAATTAAATAGAACTATCTATTATAAATTGTCATGTATACATAAGAAAACATCCCATTATGTCTATATTTTTTATAGATAAAAAAGTGCACAATGACTTTAAGGTGAAATGAAACCAAAACATTTACTAAAAAGTATAATATTAATTTTACCCTTCAAATGAACATGGATATTTAAATATAATTCAAATCCATATATATAATAAATAATTTAGTCAAGTTATAGAACTGGTAATATCCATTATAACTAATATAAAACCATTTGAATTAATATAATCATATGAACTATGTTTGGAATGTTAACATTTTTGTTGTTGTTAAGATGAAATGTTGTAAAATTAGGACAGTGATTTCATAAATCCAAAAAACACATGGAATTTTTTAATACATTATAGTGACTGATCAATCCAATAAATCATATAATAATTTTTGATATGACATGAACAACAATGAAGCTCATGTGTATCCCATATTTATTTGGTGGCCATTAGACTTTGATATTTTATTTCTACACTTACAAGTGATTTTTGATTTATCACCACATTCTATAAAATATAATAAATATTTATATAAAGAATATAATAATAAAATTAAATAGAAATTGTTTCTTATTGTGTATGAACCCCAATAATTCGTTTATTTCAATTATATTATAAAAAACTTAATTATTTATTAAAGTAATATATCAGTTTACACAAAAATGAAATACACAAAAAAATAGCTAAAATGATCTTACCATTGAAAGAAAGTTATATCATGTTTGACATTAATAATTTCGTGGACCAATACCGTAATAAACGAAGGTTGTTGTTGATATATATTATGATCCAACCAATCTATAAAAATTAAATATATCTAAATATGAAAAAAATATCATTGAGATTTATAATGAATTGTAAAAATAAATAGAGAAATGAAATATGATTGATAATGAATATTATATGAACACCCTATAATCTTTATGTTCTTTTCAATTTCTTGAAAATTATAGAAACTCATGCGATTTTTCATCCCTATATTTATGTTCATTATAATCATTCAGTTTTTGTAAATATCTATCATTGTCATGACTTATCCAAGATAGAAAATTTTTGTATCTGTATCTGAGCTTGATTGACATAGAGATATTAAATTCTAAAAATTGGGCCTTGTGTGATGGCCTAAGTTTAAAATCACATCTTGATTTTCAGGTTAATAGTGAAGAAGTTACAACACATGATATAAATGTAACCTAATAAATAATAAATATTAATTAATATATTTAATTAAAATTATTAACTGTAAGAATAAAAAAAAATATATATTACCATGTGGGAATTTATCAACATAATAAATAAAATGACTAAGCTAATTTGGAATAATTATCCTGTGGGTTATAAAGAAATGGAGTAATGTGACTTTAAAACAAATTTGATCATTTTTTTGGATGTTTGATATTGGGGATCCAAATACTCACAAACGTTTCTCTAACCTCGCCACAAACACAATATTAGTAATAAGTTATCCCTGATGATGATTAATCATGCATTTTATAAAAAAACCATTTTTGAAATCTCTACATCATATAATAACTCAAGAAAACCAATTAGAAAAAGTAATAGCATATATAAATGAAATATTTTATTAATAAAAAAAATATATACTCAAAATCATTGAAATATCATTACTAATTTTTCACTTAGAAAACAACATGAAAAATAATCACCATAATATATTTTTATCTTTTGATTCAATTAAGTGAAAGTAAAAAAAAAGTTTTTAGAGATAAGATGAAATTAAGGACTATTAGAGTAATTAACATTCCCAAAAATTCATAGAATTTATTTATCTTGGACTTCTGTTGAAATATTATACAAGTAGAATGAATCATGATTATTTGTTAATATTTTTTTTACCAATCCATTAAATGTGTAAAACAATATTATCACCATTTTGATGGTCTTGTTCATATTTCATCAGAAAAACATACCCCTATATTACAAACACACATGTAATCAATCAAAAAATACTTTATAATAATGAAAAATATAATTTTAAACAATTATAATTCCACACAATCATCAACTAATAGATAAATATATAGAAAAAAACAAGTAAAAGACATAAGATTCCAATCCAAAAATGAAATCAGTAAAATTAAAAAACTTGAACTATTTATGATTGAGTAATAAATGTTACTTTTCCAAATAATATCATTTTGATTAAATATAAATCATTCCTAACATGAAAAACATAGTTATCGAAAAATATTTGGATGGAAAGGTATGATTATGATTTTAAATATATTGTATAAATTATGTCGCAATCATGGAAATCTTATCTTTGATAAAAACACATGATCAATGTTAGTGTCTTCATGATTTATATAATTGAATCTATTTTTTCATTTTTTTTCATTGTTTTTTAATAAATAATTAATTATATTATCAAAAAATAATTTTGTTCCCTAAATAAATATTTTTGTGTAATTTAGTCACATTTTAATCCTTTTAATTTTTTTATAAATTTAAATATACTACATATGAAAGGACTTGAAATAAATTATATAAATGGATTATATATGATTTTTAATAAATCTAGGGATGACACCGGTTGGTAAATTAATGTTTTTCATTTTATCTCAAAGGTTTTTATAGTATAATTTTTTGTTTAACAAGTATTTAAATACGAGGAGAGTATTTTTAGTTAGTAATTCTATATGTCTTGAGATTTTAGAGTGACATGGGTATTATAGAAAGACTTATTGAATTATAAGTTTTAATGACAACCACAAATTTATAATGCCTAAAAATCATTTTTTAGATGAAAATCATTTTGTGGTGATGTTTTTTAAGGCTATGATTTTTAGGGAATGATGTTTTTGTTTCACATTATAATATATATTTTTGAACATATATATTCTAGAAATTAAATTGGAATTTAATTTGAGATTAAAATGAAAATTCAAACTAAAAATATTGAATAAAATTTAAACATCATTAAAAATTGATTTTGAATATTATATTTTTATTATGAAATATAATGAATTATTTTGTTAGAAAAATATTAGATTACCTACACAAATACTAGTTTTAACACTAATAATTTTAAGTGAATAAAATAAAATAAAATATAAATAATTTATAGAGATATTTAAATATGTATCCATACAATCACATTAACATGTTTTGTGAATTATATATATAAGATCAGTATATATATATATATATGCATGTATTAGTGTTTTTGATTAATATTAATATATTATAATCACTTTATATATATTATGTTCATTCTATAATCACATAATATCTATTCTGTAACAAAATATAATGTCTACAAAAATTATCAAATTTTATTAATTAAAAGGATTTTTAAGGAATATTCAATGAAATTCATAAATACTCCAATGTGCATCATTTTTACAACACCACAACCTAGTTAACTAGACTTACAAGATCTCAAAATGCATAAAAGTACAAAAAAAATCAACTGTTTTGAAAAAAATAGAAAACAAATAAAGAATTATAATATTACAAAAAATATCTAAATGCCCTGAACAATTTTAAGTCTAAATCTTATTAAATAAGTCTAAAAAATAAAATCAAACATAATACCAACAACTCGGATATTTTAATTTGTACCCACAAAATTACTTTAACATGGTAATAGTATTATGTATACTATATTAATATATTATGTGTATGAAGGATCCACATTATGTGTATTGTACATGTCATGTCCACAATATATCAAATATAATACATAATGTGTTTGAACTAATATTTCACAATGAATAATTCATCCTAAATCCATTGACCAAAATGAATCGTCACAAAATGATCTATATCAAATGATGCTACTCTTAATAACTGGGGGATGGAGGCGTGTATAGAACCTAGAAGGACTACCTCTAGTGAGGGCAATAGGGGGACATCACATTAGTTTATTTCATTGGGGAGAGTTTAACCCAGGATGCAACCTATAGGGAGGGGGTATCCCATGATGCAGGCTATGTGGAGGGGGGTGTGCATTTACCCCTGTCTACAACACTGTTCTAGTGCGGTATTCTAGATATTTTTCACTATATTACAGTAGTAATATTTGTGTGGTTAGTAGAGAAGTGTGTCATCCTTCTTTTTATCTCATTTCAAGGTAGGGGTTTCCGTGGTGTTAAACTCTAATATTATCTCTATATTTGTTCTTCTGAATTATAGTGAGATTATACCTCTCCATGGACATAGTTATTATTACCAAACCATGTAAATCTATGTTTCCTATGAGAACATATTCTAGTTCTTTTATTTTTCTTTTATTTTGTCTTTTCTTTATGTTCAAATCTATAATGTCACCGCGACTCCCTTTTTTTAGGAATTAACATTGCTAGTATCCTACTTTTATGTTTACTCTGGAATATTATATACACAAATTATGGAGTTCTATATTCATAAAGTTCATATCATTATTTTATTCAGTACATAGAATTATATAATACTCTTAAATAAAATTATACAATATGTGGGAAGTACTATATATTATTTGAAATATTTATACTATGAAAAATTCACATGGAACATAAAAATACACTTGATACATGGAATATTCATAGATAAGTTCACATATTACAGAATATGGGATCAACTCAACTCTGATGTCTTCATTTTCATTCAAAAATCACTATCCATTTATGAGATTATTCATCCATATAAATAATATAATTCACATTATGATAAATAGCTAACAGAAACATTAAGTGCTGATGTGGAGGAAAACATAATGAAAAATAATAGAAATTCCAAGCATAACACACATGCTTATTTTCATTTTAATAAATAGTAATATCAAAGAAAATTTTAAAATTAACTTAAAAAATAAAAAAAGATTCTTCTCTCTTTGATTATGAGTTTTATGTGGATTTTATTATATTAAAATTACACATATTTCCAAGATGGTGTGGAAGATGTTAGACAAGATTCTTGCTTATAAATAACATTAAATATACCAAACCTCCTCATTTCCTTGTTTATGTCATTACTAATATTGACAATTCAATAAACCCTAAAAAGATCAAAACAATCATTTCATTACCATTTCCTATGAATGTTACTGAGATACATATATTTCCAAGACTAATATACTATTACTATTTCTTTGAATGAGATTCCACAAGACTCACTTATCTTATGAAATCATTGATGAGAAAGGGTATTCAATTCAAATGGAATGATGATAGACAAAACTCTATTCAGTAGTATTAGATTTGAATCACTTTTTCACATACCATCATATTTCTAGAACTAGGGAAGGGTCATGTCTTGTATTGTGATTCGTCTCAATCTGTATTGGGATAATTTATTTTTCCTAGATACCACGACATAGCCCATGACTCACAAAAGTTTCAGAAGCAAGAAAATAATCTAACTCACAACTATTGTGGTCCAATCATTGAAATCATGGAACCATAATATATTTGATGCAGTGTTTACAATTTACATCAATCATAAGAGCACAAACCACATATTTTAATAGTGGGCCATGAACCTCATGAAATAAAGATGGATGGGGTATCTCCAAATTTTTGAATTTTACTTTGTGTGTACACCTGGGAAAGAAAATTTAGTGGGTCATGGTTTAGGATGAAAATTGTATAACCAAATGGTCATGAAGGATATTGACCAGAGAGTCTTGAAAATCATACACACTCAGGAAAGGGAATTCAATGAAATGTGATTGATAACATCTATTAGAATTATATTTATGCATAAAACTCCCTAAAATTTCTTATTGGGTTCAACCTTGACTTTATATTTTGCAGATGTACATTGTATTTTTCTTTATTTTCATGTATTATTAATTTTTAGAGTTCATAAAAATCAATTTTTATTCATCATAGTTTTTGTTTTGATCCTTAAGTGGATAAATTTTATAATTAATCTATTATTTGTTGCATCATTTTATTATTTTTTATTTTCATATAGTTTCATAATAAATTAATAATAAAAATAACTTGTTTACTAGTTGATGTTTTTTAGTTTGATACTATATTTTTATGTTACTTTCCATACAATTCAATTTTTCATACCGAGTCATGAGGCCATGGATATATAATTGGAACAACTCTTTGATCACAATTAATCGCACTGTAGCCAATGAGTTCTTCATAAATGGTACATTTTTGATTTTTTCCAAATTATAAGATTTCTATTTATGTTCAAAAAACATTAAAAATCAGAATCCACTAATGTTGATTTCACTTATTTACTATAATTTATTTTGGAATATTTCAAAAACCAAATCATTCTCATGAGTTATATTTAAGTTATAATTTCTTCATTGTTGGGTATACTAATTAAAATCAACATTAAGAAAATGGTGGTGCTTTTTCATTAAATATTTTCTCTTGGAATTTGGTGCATTAATTTTTAATTCTATAATTGTTATTTTTTACAATATGATGATTATTATTGGATTTATATAGTCCATGTATCATATCCTAAAAAAGGACGGGAATAGACTAATGAAAATTTTATTAAACAAGTCCATTAAAATATATTTCATTGTTAAATGAATATTAATTACATTTCACAAACATAGAAACACAATAATAATCATATTTTAAACAATACAAACTAAATTTGACTTTAGTTATTTGTTAAGGGGTGCAATAAATGAATATGTTTTCATATTGTGACATTTAATGTTTGTGTTCTTCAAATTAATATTGGAATTTTTCATCTAAATGTTGAATGAATTTTATATTTTTCAATGTATAATGGAATGATTTCACCAATAGGATTAATAAAGAAGTTTAAGAGTACATTAATTTTATGATGAATAAGTAAACACCTGATAGAATTTGATAGTATGGTGTACTTTATAATTTATTGTACTGATGTGATATATTTACAATGAGTAAATGGGGGACAGACGTTCAGAAGGGGATGTCAATAACCTTGAAAATAATTCTATGAAATACTTATAAATTGTATAATATTTTTTCTTTGAAACAATCACACTCAAACTCATCATTCATTTTTTTCTGAGCTGATTATTGTGGATAGGAACACATCATTTGGTAAAATCCTATTCGAAACTAAATCAGCAACTCACTAGAAAACATATAGGTTATTGTCTATGCTTCCTATGTATAATTTTCCACATTACTATAAAAAAAATTGTATATTGTACATTATCATGTTAAAATGTATTAGAATATTCTATAATATTTTTTCAATCTTGTAAAAAATTCAGTGATTTATAATTATCAAAGTATGAATTCCATATAACCTTTATAAAATTTCTATATTACTACATTGAAATGAATTGTATTATGAGTAGTTGATGATTTAATTTTATAGTTGTCATGAAGAAGTGAATATTTTTTATAATATATTGATTTGTGAAAGATATTTATAAATTTACCTTTTACTTATAAAATAGAAATAGACCTTTATTTTATATGCTATATTTTTTATAAATGTGGGAATTAAATGAGATATAATATATTTTTTGGATGAATTTTATTATTTTATATTCACGTTTTTATTTCTATACAAGTGCATCGAAGGGGACCAACTTACTCAAGTGGTGAACCCGCAATCATAACAACCCCATAGATGCCTGCATCTATCAAATGTTCATGTTAAATTGGAAAAAACAACAACTGCAACAAACATAAAAAATTGGGGACCTACCAGGTGAACCATTGCAATGACATATTTCTCATAGATATCTGATTCCATCCCTAATTTACATACTTTGGTCAGACCAAATTTTCTAGTTTGAAGGAATAAATCCATTTTTGTCACAATAAAGGTTAATTCCATCCTAAATATAAGAAACCATCCCATGTTCATCAATTAACTTCCTGATCAAGAGAGATATGTTCACCAACATGTGATTCTATGACGTCATCTAACATTTTTGTTGACTTCACCACAATGTCTAGTTTGGAGCTTCACCAACCAATGGATCAAAATCTAAGACAAAAAGTAAAATGAGATTGATATCCCACGTCATATTTATCAATTTGGATAATAGAATTAGTTTAATCCCTTACAATGTGCTCATCCTCAACATAAAAGACAAGGAACATTACATCATTTATTCTATTTTACTCAAGGATATTTTTTGTGACACTGGATTAACATACCAAGAATATGGGGTATCATATTATTATATGTAGATCGTTATAGAAAATTTGGTCAAATAAAAAAAATTTTATACCTGAAACATAATATGGATGAAATAGAAGGACTCTTATCCATAATATCATATGGTTTAGAATCTTGGACATTTCTAAGATCCATGCTATGTAACACTGTAAGAGAACTTTTCTTGAAGTTCTCAATACTAAAACACTTGAGAAAATTTATATTATATGTTCTGTGAAATGGTAGAGAAATTTTTTTTGTCCATATATATAGATATTTATACCCCATATATAGGTTTTTTACACATGTATTCCATTTAAAAACATTTTCAAAACATTTTTACAGAATGTAAAGTCATGGAATCATTTTCAATAAGTTTCATGTTCTACATACATCACAAATATACAATTATGCATCCACTAACCTACCTATATACACAATAATGATATGTTATTTTATAAAAAAATACATTTATAACATCCCCAAACTATATATTCCCACTCCAACATGCTTTCTTCAATCTATAAATGGACCATTCCAACATAGAGACCTTATCAATATCAATTGACACTTTAAAACCTTTATGTTATATTGTATACATATCATAGATTAAATATATGTTATAGAAAGTGATTTTGACATCTATTTGTTATTTCATATTATCATAATAATATTTAAATTAATATCTGAATGAACTTTACTATCAACAATAAAGAATAATTAAATATTATAAATAATGATATGATGTTTAGAAAAAAATCATTGACGATTAAAAATATATATTACATTATAAAAAAGTAAGATAATTTTTATAAAATTCAAATACATTATAAAAAATTCATATTATCATGAAAGCATAAGATTAATCTCAAAACAAATGAAAATTATAATGAAAAAATTTTCACATTAAAATAAACATAAATACTCAATGTAAATATAAAATTAAAATATAGGACTCTAATATCTCACAAAAAAACATTATGGATTACAAATGTAAAATTAGTTTTTCATTAATAGTATTATGGAATAAAAATATATTTTTGTGTCAATATTACATATTTTAAAAAATAAAAATTTTCACATGCCTGTTGATTTTCTAGATCCTCCACTAACATGATATTTGTTTATTGAGGATTAATCCATAGTATGGTAGAAATATTTACTAATAAATTATAAATAAGAATCAAAATGACATGACTAGACCCATCAAGGCCCCACTCGGGAAGATTGTAAGATGAGTGCGCCACCCTATGCCCTCTAATAGTAGGATGAGGGTTGGTGACATGAACCATGTTTCAATATAAAACAACATGATAGACCATAGCAAATTTAACTCAAAAACAAACACATCATCAATGTATAAAATAAGAAACAACACATGTAGGATATATATATATATATACAATTGACTAAATGGTATACAAATAATGAATGCGACGTTATGCAAAAATACAACCCCCAAGTGGGTAAATATTAATGAACTATACATATGACGTGTCCTTGAATCTGACAGATGATAGTTTCTATAGAACTCCTCCCCAATGTAAATACCCCTAGATTGGTTTCAAATTGTAACAAAAAAATCCACCATCATAGACCACCATGCTCCATAATATGTCACCAAGAATCACCAGATGTTAGCATTGATGTAATTCTAGTTTCACTTCAACCTTGACTATCATCAAACATGCACATCATTAACACAAAAACAAAATTTTGGGAACAAAGAATGTACAAAAATGAATACTAAAATTAATTCTATGTTTTACATCAATATCCCTATAGTATGATTCATCCCAATAATAACCATAGAGCACATTAGGAGTCACAAGCCTCAATAAAGTCGAATCCCTCAACATCTCCAACTATCATGTTTCTACTAAATAACATAATTAATTGCCCAAAAATTGGAGTACACTTGTCATCTAGGTGAATACAACACCATTCCATTCATATACATCAATATAGTGCTCCCGCTCTAGAAACTCATAGTAGAACCCATGCCTTTATCCAGAATAGATCCATTTTAATGGGGTAATAACAATTAATATTAGAACCACCCATTTTTTCATAATGTATTTTATTCCTATAATATATAAGTACCCCTCTATATATTATATATTTAATAGAAATTATCATGAAACTCCAAAAATTCAAACTACTGATAACCAGAAACCCACACAACCTTTATGGTTTTAATGTAGGATGCCGTCCTCATAAGACACCTCAATTAGGGGAGTATTTAAATTTTTTATAGAAGACCAACACCTCTCATAAAGGAACCTTAGTAAAGGGAGTACCAAACCATATTCATATCATGTGATTGACCTACCCTTAATTAGCACTGATTGAGTTCTAAATCTAGGATGATCTAGAGAACACATTCCCTATATATCTTGGGGGGGGGGGTACTAAGTCTATGATGGAATATATGGGCCTTATTACCTTCATAGAATAATACATGGGGAGTATTGGACATATGAATGCTCTTGAAATCATGCCCCAAAACCTATAATCATACCCATGGAGATAAACCTAAAAGATTTATATCAAATATTTAAAATTTCCTCATATGGATGATAAAAAACATCTATTGTGATCTATGTTAAAAAATATTTAGGTTAGGTTATTTATTATCCTGAAACATACATCTGAAAAGAAAATCATTTAAATCACACCATACAGAGAATAAGAGGACATATGGAAAACCATGGGTGAGACACGCGACATTTTAGGGGTAGTGGAGAAGTATTATGTCTCCCATGAACATCATCTGGTCTCTCCTTGGATGGGTTGGGTAGACTTACCTGATTGACATGTGGGATTTCCATTGCACATGCACCCTGAGTTTAGCTGGCCTAACTAGCCAACCTATGTTTCCCAACCTAGTTTGGCCTAGTTATTACCAAGACACCCCCAATTCTAAATACACACAGTGGGCTAAAAATATTATATTATTTTTAATATATTATTTTTGAGAACTGAAACCCTCTGAATTCTATGTCGGTATAGCCCAATGGTATACACTACACCTCATAATCAACAGATCCATAAAATGGGTTTTCTATGGATACATACATGGGTAAATTTATCATTTTACATATAGGGTTATTATAAAACATAAAATAATAAAATTTACCTAATTCTCAATCAAAAAAAATTAGGGTCACTACACAAATCCCTTTATTTCTATCCCTTATTTTTCAATAAGAACTACTGATCCATGAACTCTAGAAATGCATTAATCATATTAAAAGATCATAAGTTTTCATGATTTAATGATTTATTATATATATTGTTTCATAGTGTTATGATAAATAAATTTAATATTGTAGGATTAAGTATTCATGGGAGGATCAAATGGTTGAGATGAATTTAAATGAATAAAAAATGAAAAAATATGTGAACTTATTATTAACCATGATGGATAACTTATTGAAAATAAATTGACTACCACTATTGATTTAAATGTTTTAATATGGATTTAATGAATATTTTTCTCATGTTTAAATTCTAGGTATGCAATGGGATGATTTAACAAGTTGATATTTCTTAAGGATATGTCTTTTTTTGGGCTGTGATGGCTTAGGGCTATGCCGTGTTTTGGACAGTGACAGATTAAGGTTATAACATTATTCTATGAGGTATTGATTTGATAATGTGAGAATATGGTCGGTTCATGTGGTGATGATGATGTGGTAATGGTTGTGAAGATGTGATATTGGTATGATTCAAACATTTTGAGGGATGGAAATTCCTATTGCTAGTAAACATGTTGGTGATTCCAGACATAGGTTGAGAGTGGGTCATTCAATTTTTCAGGAATATTTTTATGGTTTTGATGTCATGGTAGAAATTATGTTGTTATATGATTATGATGATGTTACATTTCTTGTATTATTCCCATATTATTATATATCGCTAGAAATTCTAAATTCCATTTCTTACTTATGATATGAAATAGTTTCAAAAGATACGGTGTAGCGAATATTATAGAATTGCAAGTATTATTTCCCACTATCTTAATCACACTCTTAATTATCTTAGTTTTTACACATAGGAATATCCCAAAACCTTTATTTAACTTATATGTGTGTGTGTGCATAAATTAATCCCACTGTAGAAGTTTATAAATATCTTCCTTCATATTATGCTAGAGATTTAAAATGTTGTTTGAGTAGCTTGGGTAGACTTAGAGAATGGTATATAGATTTTGGAATCCATTATTGCACGTATTTTTTTATAGAATTATATTATGTAGGCGAAAATTGGATCTGGGGAATATATTTTTTTCTTAATGGGAACCTTTAGGTTATGATTTGTAGTTTTTTATTGTATTGAGAACTAAGGGGTAATGCCTCTTATTCATGTGATAGATTCCCTCAGTCCTGGTTGTCTACTCATGACCTATTAGTGGCATGATTTAGAGAACACTATTATCCACACTACCTACCCAAGAGGGGATTCAATAAGGATTACCAACCACTGGTGTAACTCTAAAACTCAATTATAACATAGTGACCGTATTCACAAATCAATTACAATTTCTTTTACAAAATATATGTATTGAAAAACAGAACTTAATTCACTTAGTTTCCTCTAAATTAAACTTATTTACCAATGAATCTCTTTTATTGTAATTATAAATAGATTTTATATAATAAAAACATATATGAACTCCCCCAATATTCAATTACCAAATCAATGGAAGGCCAAATTAAAATGAGGGAGAGAAGGAGATAAAATGATTCTCATATTCCTATATATAATAGTAAACGTTGATGATAGAAACCTTCTATGAAAAACATATCACTCTATAAGGGGAATCATATATTCTTCCACTCAATTTAAATTCAAATTATTATATAGTAAAATTCAATTCATCAATTCCATTTTTGAATATTAATATCCTATAATTCCACCACCAACACGACATAAACTTCACATGGTTTTTGAATGAATATATATTTGACCATCATGAATAGAAATTTTTAGAATGAAATTATATTAGAAACATATGAAACAATATCACTATTATAAATTTGATTCATACAAAACATATTTCACTCATGATAAATGATGGAGGTCAATGAAGCCAACAAAATTACATAATAGTTTGAGAGTAGCATTTTCAAGGGTGATCTAAATTCACACTCATTGTGTATTTGATATTTTTGTCTCTATTATTAGTAAAAAAATTCATACAAGTGGTTATAGTAACATAAATAAATATTGAAAATCATAACATCACACATCAAATAAATAATATAACCTCATGTAAAAACCCATGTGAAATCATGAAATAAGAGATTACAGCCTAATGTCAAATAAAAACTAACTAAATAACACATTATATAATTATTTTAATAAAATATTCAATCTTTTTAAATTCATCTATATAAAAGTTAATTGAAAATAGATGAGAAACAAAATAATCCAAAAAGAATTTCATTGGTATTTAGTCTATTCGCTTCATTATTCAAATTCCATAAATCACTAGATCTATTGAACATACCTATGTTTATCAAATGAGTAATCCCTACATAATTAATCACAATGTGAATAAACTCCCATGAACATACAATAAACAATATAAATATGGATAAAAAATTTTCAATGAAATAAATTAGAGGTTTTGACACATTATGTATGGAATTTATCACATATTGTTGTAATATCATGCCCATATACGATGTTTAATGATGTATTTATTATCATAAAATGATACAAAAATACTTTACTAATAATTAAACATACGATATTATAATTAATAAATTAATAAAATTTATAACAAAAAAAAAAAATATTAACGTTGGAATGGCCAAGGTGTGTCATTTAAAAATTGAAATGAATGTAGAATAAAACGTCCCATTAAATATATATTTTGAGTTATTTATAAAAAAAGTGCTCTATGATTTTAATGTTGACTGAATCTAGAACATTTATTAAATAGTAAAATAGGAAATTCATCCTACAAATGTCCAAAGATATTTAAATATAATTTAAATTCATAAGTAGAAGAAATAATTTAGAGGACTCCTAGAACTGGTAAATTCCATTAGAACAAATATAAAACTATTTTACTTACCATAATGAAATGAATCAAGTATGGATGATAAACAACATTTTTCGGTTCATAAGAAATTTTTGAAAACTAAGACAATATTTTCTTAAATTGGAAAACCACATGGAGTATTTTAATACAACATAGTGACAGATCAATCCTAAAAAACATATAGTAAGTGTGGAATAAATTTCACCAAAATGAATCTTGTGTGTATCCCTTAATAATTTCATGGACATTAGAATTTGATACTTTCTTTCTACACTTACAAGTGATTGTGGTATTATCACCATATTATATGATATATAATAAATATACATCTGAAGAATAAAATAAAAAAATTCAGTAGAAATGTTATATTCATGTGTTTGAACCCCAAGAATGAATTCAATGACCTTAATATTATAAAAAAAAAACTAATGATTAAAGAAATATATATAAATTTATATAAAAAAACCAAATATAACTAGAATGATCTTACTGTTGAACTAGAGGTATATCATGTTTGACATCATCCATTTCTTGGATCAACACCATCAAAAAATGTTGGCTGCAGATGATTTAGCTTATGATCCAACAAATCTCTTAAAATAAAATCTTTCTAAACTATGAAAAAAATATCAAGGATATTTAAGTATAATGGGTGGAAAAATTTTAAAATAAAATATAAATGATAACATAGAGTATAGGAATCAATCTAGAATCTTCATGTTAAGTGAAATTTCTTGAAAATCGAAGAAACTCATGCGTTTTTAATCCTTTTATGAATGTTCTCTATATTCATAAACTTTTTAAAATATTTATCATTGGCATGCCTCTTCAATGGAAGAAAATTTTATTATCTATATCTGCATTAGATAGGAATTGTGATATTGACTATATAAAATTGGGCAATGATCGCCAACATATGTCTAAAATCACATATCTATTTTATGCATAACTATATAGGATGATACAATGATCTCTTAAAATATAACCTAATAATTATAAGACATTAATTAAAATAAGTAAGTAAATACATTTAATTTAATAATATAAAACAAAATTATGTATCATACCATGTGGGGAATTTAGCCATATACTCAATAAATTAACTAAGATCATCTTGAATATTAATCACATATGTCATCATTAAATGGAGTATCATATCCTTAAACCAAATGTAGTCATTTTTTAGATGTTTGAATTTGGGGTTTCAAATATTCACCAACTTTTTTGAACCCCCACCATGCATAGGGGATCAGTAATAAGTTCTACATGATGATTATTGATTGTGTTTTTTAAGAACAACAAACCAATTTTGATATATATATACCATATAATAACTCATAATAACCAATTATAAAATTAAATAACTCAAATAAATATAATATTTTTTTAATAAAAATTAATATAAACTCATACACATCAAAAAATTGAAACTAACTCTTCACTCAAAGGCCATTTTAATTTTTATTCTATAATATTCTTTGATATTGAAGCCACTCTGTATGATTTCAATCAAAATATTTAGAGACATGATGGAATTCTGGATAATTCGGGTCATCAAAATTTCCATAGATTCATCAAATGTATTGAATTTTTACCACCATTTAAAACTTATAATATTAGATTGAATCTTGCTTTTTTATAGTAAAAACATTTATATTTTTCAAAATCTGTCAAATGTGATAGAAAAAATCTTATCACCATTTTTAGAATATTGTACATATTATATCGGAAAAACATGCCCCTGCATTGCAAACAAACACAGTCAATCTATCTAAAAATAATAGTCAATGAAGAAAAAAATAATTTTAAACAAATAGAAAAACAAAAAATCATCGACTAATATAGAAGTATTTATTAAAAAATGTAACATACATAAAATTCAAATCAAAAAATCAAATCAAGGAAATTAAAAAACATCGACTTCTAATAATTGAGTAATAAATATTAAATTTTCAAATTTTATCATTTTTAATAAAAAATTATATTTCCTAGTTAGAAAAAATTGTTATCAAAAAACACTTAATGAGAAAGGAATGAATACAATTTTCAAAATATTAAATAAATTAACTCGTTATCTTTGTCATCACCTTTTTGGTATAAACAATTTCCAAATTACATCATGATCATTTTTTATATAAATGAATATATTTTTTCATTCTTTTTCATTGTTTTTTGTAATTTTTTAATTATTTCCATAAATAATTCTCATTTTTTAATTTACTCACATTTAACAACATTGCATTTTCATTTCCTAAATTTATATATATTACAGATGAAATAGAATAAAATAAATTATTTAAATGGATTATATGTTAATTTGAATTAATCTATGGATTAATCCTATTGATGAAATAATTTTTACATAGTATCCCAAAAGTTCTAATAGTACAATTTTATTATTTACCAGAATTCTATATATGGGGAGATATATTTGTAGTTAGTATTTTCATATTACTTGAGATTCAAGAATGAGTTAGGTATTATTTAAACCCCTTTTTAATGATTGATCTTAATGAGAAAAACAAATGTAAAATTCATAAAAGTAATATTTGTGGATGAAAACCATGTAGGGGTAATGTTTTATAGGGCCATGTTTTTTTAAAGGTATTATTTTTCGGTTATGTGGTTGAATTTATAATTTAGAACATATTTCTCCTTAAATTTAAATTGGAATTTATTTTTACATTAAAATTAAAAATAAAAATAAAAATAATTAAAATTTTAGATAGGAATAAAAATTGAAATTGAAATTGAAATTAAAAATTAAAATGTGATGTATTCCTACATTAGAAGATTATTTGAATCCCTGAATAAATATGATTTTTAACAACATTAAATAGAAGTAAAAAATATAATCAATTATAAAAACAATTATAGAGACATTTCAACATGTATCCACAACATCACATATACACATTATGTGTGTTATATATATATATTAAATATATATATATATATATATATTAGTGTTTATGTGTTGTATTAATATATAATATATTATGTTCACTTTACTTATGTCATGTTCGATCAACCATCACATTATATTTATTTTTAATGAAAATATAATTTAAATAAAATTTGTTTCATTTATATTCAATGAATTTAATTTTTAATAAATATTCAATGCAATATAGAAATAATCTAATGTGAATCATTTTTTCAACACCATAACCTAGTTAACTAGAATTATGAGATCTTAACATGGATAAAATTATATATAATTATCCATTAAAAAAGAATAAAAAAATAGGAAAAAAATAATTTTATATTATATTACAATAAAATATAAAGGCCCTGAACAATATTAAGTCACAATTATAATAAATAAAAACCTAATAAATAAAATCAAATACAAGACCATTCATTTAGATATCTTAATTTTAATGCACATAATCACTCTAATATCTTATGTGCAGTCTATATATTATATTAATATATTATTGTTGGAACCAAGGCCTTACTTAGTTTGTAATGCTGTCCAATGTTTCTTTTTTTTTTCTATATAACTGGTTTGATCATGGAGTTTTCATGGAATCTAATCCCTTGATACAAGATGAAAATAGTGTTGATGATTGCATCCTTCCCTAGTGTTTTCCATATTTTGGGATAAAAAATTTGGAGAATGGGAAAGGTGTTTTTGGAAAAGGATGTTTCATGAAAGTTTGAAGGAGTGTCTGAGTGTAGAGTGCAAGGCATGATTCAATATGGTCTCATCAAAAAATGGGAAAGGATGGAATCATGTGAAGGATGTGTTTCTGTGTGAAAGATAGTTTAAAATATAGATTTTTATGCACAAAGAAAACTTTATAGAAGAATAATTGAAGAAAAATATGACTTCAAACCATAGTTTTGCTTGAGTGAAGTTTTGATATAGACTCATAAAAATAAATCAAAGTCTTTAGGTTCACAAGAAAGATGAGATTGTGTGAAATAGACACATTCATCAAATTCGATGTCAATTTTAGACTTATGATCATGGGGTTTTAAATGCATGGAACTTATGTGTAGGTATTTCTAGGACTATAAATATTCATATACCCCAATTAAGACTTATAACTTTTTTCAAATAAAAATAATGTGACACTATCATGCGTAAGAGTTGCACACAAACGACTTGTAAATTAAAAATCTTGGGCGTTTAATATTAATTTAACCATATAAATCAAGTGAAACTCCTGGTGTTGATGCGTGAAAGATTAATATTTTTTGAAAAAGACACTTTATGAGACAACCCTAAAACTTGTATGCATAAATAGGTGTTGTTTTCTAGAGCTGATTCGAGATTCTTTCAGGTGTTGAATATCTAGTTTTTTTATATGTACATTCAAGGGAATTTATTTTGAATGTCAATGAAACAAGTGAATCTGAATATAATAGGAAAAATAAAATAATGCTAAAATACTAAAGTGACTTTTATGTCAATAAACTGAGTGAGGTTTCTCCCAGAGCCATGACCTAGGGGGGATCGACAGATGTGTTCTCAAGAATGCAATGTTTCATCCATAATATATTTTCAAGGAACTGTGAATATTATAGAGTGACTTTATTTTAACTATTGTATTTCACAACTGGAGAAAATTAGTGGATTTAGGTTTGACTGGAATACTATAGGTGTATCCTCCTAGGACTGTCCCTTAGTGGTGAACCAGGTAAAACTAGTGTGTTGTCTCTTTGCATATGAATGATCTAATTACTGTACATTATCATCTATAAGGATTTATCAGTTCCAACTAATATGTTATCTTGATCAGTATCCCTTGAAGAAAAAGTTGACATCATGATAAACCCCTCCCCTCTTAGGGTGTTCCGAGGTCCTTCAAGTTGTATCAGAGCCTACTGGTTGCTATAGGAAAATCTACCTCCTTGTGTTATTATAACATCCTAGGTAAATATAAAATAATACTTCTTCATATCTATTAAATATTTTTTAATTAGATAGTGGTTATTCCTTAATGTGGATTCTATATCTGATAGCGTACTCGACACCCAATAACAGGTTTATCCAAAATCTTATGTTTCACATAAGACTGAGTCATACTGAAAAATAATAAAATATTAATATAATTATATTAAATGGTTGCTAAATCCTATCTATTGTATTGGAATGAATGAATATAACTAACTATATTATGATTAAAAATGTTTTTTAAATGTTTTTCCATTCGTCCAATATATTTTAGAGGATTGAAATGATAATAAATCCAATTTTAAGCGTAAAAAACTATAATATTTTAAAATGTATTGTTATTGAATTTTAATGGAGAAACATTTTTAAATATATTTTTTGAAACTTTATAAGTTCTATTTGAAAAAATAAACATATTATTTATAACTGGGAAATCATAATCTACTTTTTATGATTTTTTGTGTTTTCCTGATAAAATTCTTAATTTAATTAATAGTGAAAAAATACTGCATTTTAATTCAAAACTAACTTTTGTATAAATTATTCATATAGTTATCTTATCATTTTAATTGGTATTTAAGTTTATATGGATTATGTTTTTTTCATTTAATCATATTTTGGTCATTGGAACTAATTTTACATTGAAATTTGATATAAATGCATGTTAATCATTTGATAGTTTTTACTTTTAAAACCCTTATTTTCTCATTTTGACTATGATGATTAATTTTAAAATTTTTACTTTAAATTATGTATTTTTAATTTCAAGAAATGAATTCAATATTTGGAATCCTAAGGTCCAAATTATGTAAATAGGTCCCCTATATTTTTCTACACTATGAATAGTAACATTAGTAAATTTATTTTATTTGTCATGATTAAAAAGTAAATTAGGTAAAAAGAGTAAAATTAATATTATAATAATATAAAACTAACCTAAAACTTGTACTAATATTATTTTATGAGTTATGGGAGACCAATACATCCCCTGGATTAATTTTTTTTTCTTTAGAAGCCACATAGGTGTGATTATGACACTTATCACTTTAAATTTAATGTAAAGGAGAATATGTTATAAACATGTATCGTCTTACTAAAAAAAAATTTAATATTGGTTTGTATAAATTATATCTTCTATTAAATATTTTAATTAGTAAAATAATTTTTTTTTCCTATATCATGGTATTTTATTTATAATTTTTATATATTAAATAAGTAAATTTAATTATGAAACAATAATGATGTAGCGATTTCTTTATTAATGAATGAATGAAATAAATGGTATTATAAAGATTAAAAAAAAAATATTATTTTACATAATTTATTTTATCCACATATTTTATAGGTGAATATGACAGTTTATAAGACAAATAAATGGTTTTTTAAATATATATCTTTTTTTAGATATTATTTAAATTCAATAAAATTTATAGTCTAAAAATTGACATAATTTATGTTTATACAAATAATAATTTATTAAGTTATTTAAAAATAAAAAATATATTTTAAAACCACAAATTTACTATGATATGATTTAAATGTTCACTAAGTATCCAATTATGGGTAATTGACACCATATAAGTCAATTAATAACGTCTTAATAATGAAAATGTTGTTACCACAATTAAAATTAAAAGAGAATAATCAAGGGTAAACTGAAAAGATATGGTTTAAATTAAAATCAATACATAGATACAAATTATATGGTTAAGAAGTTTCAAATTGAACAAATTTTATCTTCAAAATATATCATTTAGGATCTATTTTAATTAAAAAATTATTTTTTATTAATTTAATATTTTAATACATTCTAAGGGTTCCCCTCCCCTCTCTTGTAAAATGGTACCCACTCTTATCTAGTAATAAAAACTCTAAAGCCTTTTCATTCAGATGAACCCATATTATTCCTACTCCCAACCACCATCAATTCATCATATAGGTCATGATTTAGGTATAAAGACAACCTAAGGAGTCCTTTTGTGAAATTCAAAAGGAGACACTGGAAGAAAAGGTAATTGTTTTACCAACTCCTTCAAAGTTCTTTTCCCCTTCTACTTGTTTTCCATAATATGTTTCCAATCTAATGTAATAAATATAGAATATAATATATTCAGAGATTTTTTTTATGGTTATGGGACATCCATATTCATCCTTCTACCTATCCTATGAAAAAAATATCACCATGTGTGCATATGAACGACTTATTGTCTCCACACCATGGTTTAAACTATTTTCCACCTATACTTTATTTTGATGTATATGAAGATGAATATAAATGATGTAAATAATTAATATAACTTGATAAAGATTATTTATAATTAATATACTATAAAATTATATACCATTTAATCATAGATTGAATGACACTGTCGCTCCGGTGTATGAATGACTTACCGTATTTACAATGCGATGAGATTAATTATCCATATTAACTATTCAAGAAAGATTTTAAATAAATATATAAGTATTTTTAATGAATAATATGATATTATTTATGTTATTATCAGTTAGTAATGGTAAAATAATATTTATCTTCATTTCATAATGATCAAATAAAATTGGAAAACATTACTCATGCGTACGTACGACTTACCATCTCCATGATTGTAACATTGTTCAATTTTTCATATCCATATATAATAAATGAATATAAAAGTAAAATTAATATATAAAACTTATTATTATTTCATAAATATTATTCTGGATATGATGGAATCACGACCACATGGACTAGTGACATTGTACCATATTCATTTTTGACTCAAATTCTGAATATCGACAAAACATCCGACACGAACATAAATAATTATGTTATTGTCATATAATTGTAATATGTGAAATAATATGAATAATGAACTTGAAAAGGTTTTAAATAATGTATAAATTAGCTTATGTCTGTTATTATGGAAGAACAAGGACTATACATGATGAATCGAACTCAAGGTCAATGACTTTATCTCAATCACCTTTCATTAATACATATTTTTATAATATACACTACCTTCTATTATACGATGTATAATTAACCCTTTTGAAATTTAATTTCATTCAAATATTTCATAGGGAATCATTTTTGTTTGGATTGTTTTAATAAATGAAAAAATGAATGTTTTTAAAGTATATGGTGACAATGAATTCTCTACCACCATAACAGTTATTTGATATTTGGCTTCCTCAGCAAGACTGAGTAATTTTTTAAATGGTAAAGAAAACCCTTATAACCTTTTTGAGTATTTTTGTATTGAAAATGGTTTTTATAGTGGATTTACTCTTTCAATATCTTGAAATTATTTATTGTGATTGAAAATGAAAATTTATGAGTGAAAGGATGATAATTGTAATATTTTATGTGTTATGATTATATAATGGTACATGTACAGTTTATGAGATGTTATGGGATAAACCAAATACTGGTGGTTCTATGATAAAAATAGTATGGGTGGTTACGTTATAAACTCTAATTTATTGGGTATGGAAGTTAACAGTATGGATATTCCATTTTATAGAATGATATATGAGGAATTCGACCGTATGGCTATTCCATTTATGTATGATTATGTCCCAAATTACTTTTTATATGTAATATACAATTTCAACTATTTTATGGTAATATTATGGTCACAAAAATTGTATTAAATGAGCTTATATTCTATGAAGTGTATTCACTACTTCATAAAGGTGTAAATTATTACATTATGATATAGTATTCATGGTTTACATGTTTTCAAAAGGCTCACAGTTCCCCTTGTTATACATCCCTTACTGATATTTTTATACTCATCATATGTTTCTGAGATGTTTCTCACAAGTTATAAGGATGGGTAATAAAAATGATGAAGTAAATATTATTTTTATAATGAATAATAAATCATGTTTTTAAAGGTTTTCCTTTGGTGGGAAAAGTGGATACATAGTGTAGCTATCAAAATGTAATGTATGGATTAACATTGAAAAGGTTTGTCCTAATTATCTAAAAATCAAGACCTAAAATATATTTGAGAATGAATGAATAAAATTCTAGTCAATAGTCCCTAGAATATGTAATATTTAAGGTCGAGTCCTTAAAGGTGGTATAAAAGTATGGTTTTGATAATATTAGAGGTTATGGTGTTATTAGATCATAATTAACAAGTTGTATATAACAAAAATGGTACGAATATTAGAATGATTCATAGTTATTTTTGAAAAATTGAAAATGTTTGAAAAAATGGATAATTATATCTTAGTATTTTTATTCCTCATATGATAGTATATGAATCTTTTAGTAATACACTCACACTAACATTTTTGATTTTAGTAAATGGATAGATCTAGCAGGAACCAAAGTAACAATGGATGTGAAGGAAAATATGATGGTTCTCTAAATAAGAAACAAAATGGAATGGGGGATGCAATGAGATCTCTCATGGTTCTTCTAAACTAACTATCCTAAGTAATGATTTATCACTTAGACATTAGTGATATTTATAATAAATCATAAATGAGATAAACAAATCACTAGGGAAGTTTAGGTAATAATGATCATGAATGTAATTATATTGAATGATAGACGTGTCCTGGTGGTGGAAATAAACACATAGGAAAATGGCTTAAAGAGATGGTAAATTTTTAGAGATGTGGAAATGAAGGTAATCAAGAAATAACCATCTACGGAAAAAAGGAAGCGTTCAGTAGACTCTAGGAAAGGGAACAAAGTTCTTTTAGAGTTATCAATTGAATGATTTAAATGTGGGGAGTATGGTCACTATGAAAATAGATTCCCTACGAAAAAGGTTTTGCATTGGGATAAGAAATACTCTACAAATACATGTTTATAAATATTGAATTTCATCCCAATTGAATATTTGGAAACAAAAAATGACATATGGAAGGTATGGATTAATTCTTGTCTCATGATTTAGTATTATTGAATCTTAGGACATGATTCATGTTTTTGCAGGAATGTATTAACAAGGAATCAGATTGAAAAACATGGTTAAGATATCATGAATAATGATGAATGATTAAGATGTCTACATTTTAGGAATTCAAGAGTTATGTTAGATATATGGAGGATGAAATGTTTAAAGGTATTAATGCCCTTTTGATGATGGGATTACATTGGTAGTCATTTTTTATAATATGTGTAACTTTGAAGTTTGTTATGTAAAAATTATATTCGTGGAAGAATTATCCTTTATTGTGTAGACCTAATTATAATGGTATGAATAAGCTTTAGGGTTTATATGATCTTTGATTTTGAGGTAATTATTGGATATTAAATTTTGGGATGCAAAATGGAAGGCATGAGATAAAAATTGAGGTTAAAGTATGTTATGGTTATTTTCTGAGGATTTCTCACATTTTGGGAATGATAAAATAATTATATAGTTTTAGAAAAAGGAAAAACCACAGAAAGGGTGAAAACCTGTCGCATCCGGAAAAGCCGTAGGAATCGACCCCACAACCAAAGAAATACTAGTGTGCATCGCCTACCCCTGGCTTACATGAAGTCCCTAGTTTATATTACATATTGTATTTATTTAAATGATTTTATGGATTACAGAATTTTTTCTCAGAACATATATTTTATCTAATAGATAAAAATGGGAATAGAAAACGATTTTGTGATTATGAGATTATGTTTCTTTTTGGAATATGTTAACTATTTTCATAACCCTATATTTTAAAGTAAAATAGAATACTATTTTAGGAATAAAGGTTGAATTATTTTTAGAGAAATATATTATTTATTTATGAACTTTTGGATATTTTGATTATTTAATGAAATGATTATCCTATCTTAGATAATATGTGATTAGTTTAATTACTTTTTAATATGGAACATTTAGAGTGGTTGATGTTTTTTGGAGATAAAAGTCAAAATTTATCTTGGAAGATTATGCGATCAAATTCTTCTATGTTTTGGGTTTCAATCATTGTTTGAATTATTTTGAGTAATTTTAAGGAAAATTATTTTGTTGAATGGTCTAGGTTAAACTTTTGGTATTACTATTTAATTTTTGAGATTAAAATTACTCATTATCCCTATAAAAGATTATTATTTTTGGGGTAATTATCTGATCTCTTACTATCAATTTTTGTTTTGGTTAATGTTAAAAGGATGATGAAATATACAGTTTACATTTGGTGGATTATTTGAGTTTTTAGAAGATTATTATAGTGCTTCAATCATGAAAAAAACATCTTAAATACTCATAGTTTGGAGAAAAAGACGAGTTTTTGGTGGAATTGGATTAATGGATAAAAATATACTTTTCAAGTAAGTATATTTTCATATGCAAATATTCTATATAGTAAAATAATTCCTCATATTAATGAAAAGGATCTTAAAACCAATTTTTTTGTTTAATTTTCTTATTATGAAGTAAAATACCTCTTAACCCTTCATATATTTATAGCTTGGTGATTGTTAACTTTTTTATGACAATAGTTTATATCACTCTCCCTCAAAACATGATGGTTAGTTTTCTCTTCCATTTTAATTTTTTCCTAGATATAATCATAATATGTGTTATCTCAGGTGAACTTCATAATATCCTTTATTTATTTTAATTTTGAATATTTATTAGTAATTTTATATTGTTGGAATGAACTAAATGTATTTTGAGAAGTCACACCTTATTTACAGACCCCAAATTCAAATTTCAAGGATGTAATTCTCCAAAAAGGGGGAAATGATGTAATATCCCAGGTAATTATAGAATAATACTTCTTCATATCTATTAAATATTTATGAATTAGATAGGGGTTTTAAATTAATAGGGATTCTATCTATGGTAGCATACTCAACAAGCGACAATAGGTTTATCCAAAATCTTACGTTTCATGCAAGACTGAGTTACACTGAAAAATAAGTCAATGTTATTAATATTATTTTAAATAGAAGTTAACACCTAGGAATTGCATTAGAAGGAATAAAAATAAATTGAAATATTATAATTACTTGCATTTTTAAATTTTTTTTACATTCATCCAACAAATTTTGGAGTCTTAAATTGAGAATAAATCCAATTTTAAGCATAAAATACTCTAAATTTTTTAAAAGGTAGTTCAACCTTTTTTATGGTAAACCCCTTTTAATTTTTTTTTAAACTATTATAAGTTATATTTGAAAAAATAAATGTATTATTTGTAATGGGGACATAAAAATTTACTTTGGTCTAATTTTGGTGTTTTTTTAATAAAATTCACATTTTAATGAATAGTAAAAAATACTATATTTTAATTCAAAACTACGTTTTTGTCTAAATTATTTATATTGAAAGGTTATAATTTTAATTTTTTTAAAGTGTAATTGGATTAATGTTTTATAGTATAATAAAAATTTATTCGTGGTAAGTAATTTCTCATTGAAATTTTATATTAACGCATGTCAATATTTTTTTGATTTTTGCTTTTATAAAACCAGTTTTCTCATTTTTACAACAAGAACTAAATTTAAAATTAATTACTGCATCGTATATGTTTTTAAGTAGGAACAGTGGATTCCTTATTTTTAACTATAGGGTCTAAATTAAGTAAATATATTTCTTCTATTTTTGGACATTATGAATTGTAACTTTAGTAATTATTTTTATTTATCACATTTAAAGGTTAAATCAGGTAAAAAATGGTAAAAATAATATTATAACTATATAAAACTACCCTAAACATGAAATAATCTTATTTTATGAGTTATGGGTGACCAATATGACCCTTGATCTGAAACGTTTGTTTTTGGAATCACTAAAGTGTGATTATGGAAACTATCACTTTTAATTTAAAGAAAATGCAAATATGTTATAAACAGTTATCTTCATATTAACACAATTCTAATATGGGTTTATAGAAATGATATATTCGACTTAAAGTTGTCATTATAAATATAAATATATTTATTCTATCATGATATTTTATTTTTACTTTTTAGACATTAAATAATTTAATTTAATTATGACACAATAATGATGTAATGATTACTTTATTAATGAAGGAATTATATAAATGATATTATAAATATTAAAATAAATATTATTTGAAATAATTTATGTCATATACTATTTTAAAAAGTTAATAAGATATTTTATAAGGTTATTAAATGTTTTGGTTTGATGTTATATCTCAATTTATATTTTATTTAAATTCAATAAAATGAATAGTGTTTAAATTAACATAATTGATATTTATAAAAATAATAATTTATTAAATTATTTAATAATCCTAAAAGTATTTTAAAATAGTAAAGTTATCATGATAATGGATAAAAGTTCCTTAGGTGTCCAATTATGTAAAATTGACCACATATAAGTGAATTAATAGACTCTTAATAATTAGAATGTTGTTACCACAAATAAAATGTAAAGACAATAATTAAGGCTAAACCAAAAAGATATGGTTTAAAATAAAATCAATACATATTTAAAAATAATTGGATTATAGGATTTATAATAATACTCATATTATAATCTACATATCTCATGTTTTGTCCATTTTAATTAAAAAATTAATTTATATTAATTTAATATTTTTATACTTTCTAAGGGTGCTCCTCCCCTCTTCTATAAAAATGTACACAATAATATATAATAATCAAACCTCTAAATCCTTTTTTATTAGGAAAACCCTATACATTACACATAAACACCCCTTAATTAATCTTATATGTCATAATTTATAGATAAATCCAACATATGGAGTCCTTTTGTGCAATTAAAAAGGAGGCAACCGAAAAAGATGTAATTGTTTTACCAACTCTTTCTAAGTTCTTTTCCCATTCTACTTCCTTTTATGAAGTTGTTACATAAAAATTTAATAACTAAAACATCTATTATATGTTGATATTTTTTTTATCTTTATGAGAAAACCATATTCAACCTTCTACCCTTCATTCAAAAAACAATGTCACTATGTCTACGTTCGTACAACTTACTATATCCACCCCATGGTGTAAACTGTCTTCCATATATTAATTATTTTGAGGGATATAACAATGAATATTAAGGATTTATATAATTAATATTACTTATTAATTATTTTTTATAATTAATATACCACCTAATTACATACTATTTAACCATTAATGGAATGATACTGTCGCTCGTGCGTAGATACAACTTACTGTCCCCACAACGTGATGGGATTAGTTCTCCAAACTAACTATTCCAGAATTATTATAAATAAATATATAAGTATGTTTAAATGATTAATATGATATTAATGATTTTATGATCATTCTGTAGAGATAAAATTATATTTAACTTCTTTCCATAATGATCAATGAAAAATTGAAAATGTTACTCATTAATACCTATGACTTATCATCTCCATGATTGTAACGTTGTTCAATTTTTCATTTCCATATTTAACGAATTGATATAAAAGTATAATTAATATTTATAAGTGATTATTATGTCATTAATATTATTCTAGATATGATTTAATCATGACCACATGGGCTAGTGACATCCTACCATGTATATTTCCGACTCATATACCGAATATCAAAAAACAAAACTGACATGAACTTATATAATCATGTAACTGTATTAACATGAAAACAAGTGATATAAAATGAACAATAAAAATGAAAATGGTTATGAAGAAATTATAAATTAACCTATGTTTATTATTCTGGAAGAATAAGGAACATTCTTGATGAATCTAACTCATGTTAAGGGACATTGTCTCAATAACATTTTATTGAGGCATATTTGGATAATATTCACTACCTTCTTTTATACGGTGTATAATCAACCATTTTTAATTTTTTTAAATCAATGTTTTCAAAGGTACTATTTTTTAATTGAGTAATTTTACTAAATGAAGAAACGATTGTTTTAAATTAATGTGGTGACAATGACTTCTCATCATCCATAATCGTTATTTGATATTTGGATTCCTTAATAAGACAAATTTTTTTAAATAAAAAGAAATACATTATTATATTTTTGGGTATTTTGGTATTGAAAATTGTTTTGAAATTATATTTACTATTTCAATATGTTGAAATTATTTCTTTTGATTGCAAATGAAATTTTATGAGTTAAAGGTTGATAATTGCAATATTTAATATATTATGATTATATAATGGTACGTGAACATATGACAGGTGGTTATGTGATAAACTGAAGATGAGTGGTTCTATGATAAACTAAGGATGGGTGGTTACATTATAACCTCCAATTCTTTGGGTATATAATTTAGACATATGGATATTCCATTTGAATGAATGTTATGAATGGAAGTCGACCATATGGTTATTCCATTACAATATAATTATGTCCCAAGTTACCTTTAATATGTTATATGTGATTTCAATGGATTTTATGGTAACATTTTCATCTAAAAAAATGTTAATCAATGATATTATATTTAGTGATGAGTATTTACTAATTTATAAAAGTGAAAATTATTACTTCATGATATATTATTCATGGTTTGCCTATTTTCTCTAGGCTAACAATTTTCCTTCTTTTGATTCCATTATTGAGATTTTTATACTCATAACATGTTTTAGAAATTTTTAGAACATGTTATAAGGATGTGTAATATAATGGAATAAGTCAATAATATTTTTTTCCAGAAATATAAATCATGTTTTTTAAAGGGGTTCCTTTGGTTGAAAAAGTGGATACTTCATGTAACTGTCCACATATATTGTATGAGTCTACTTTGAATTTTTTTCCTAATTATATAAATCTATAGAACTAAATGGTATTTTGGGATAAATGAAAATAAATTTAGTCAAAAGTCACTAGATTAATTATTGTTTAATATTGGGTCCTTATAGTTATCAAGGTGAATTAAGTCAATGTCTGGGGAGTCCCTCTCTTTGATGGAAGAAACTTATATATATAGAATAACATGATGGTATCTCATCTATGATCTATTGTAATGGAATTTATTTTCTCTATTTCATATGGGATTTAGGTTAATGAGTAAACATGACTTTATATGACCGATTCAGATAGAAAAATCCCTCATGTAGATGCCATTGCACAGAATTCACTCATATCCCCTCATTCTAATCAAATCCATCTTAAGTGCATGAGTTTTACATCATCCAAGTATATTTGGTAATAGTATGAAAATATATATGAAGAAGACAACTATTTCATGTGTTACACCCCAATATTTCATGGTAATTTAACTTTTTAATGAAATTCAATAGCATATATTGCATAAAAAATTGACATGTCTTGTGTTACACACAAGATTGAGTTTCTGAAAAACAACACTTTAGTATCATAATTATTTAAATAATATATTTTTAAATTATCATTTAAATATAGTAATATTTATAGTAAAAATTAAATTTTATTTGATATTTTTAATGTTTTCACATAAAAAACACATTTATAATTATATTCATAAGATCTGAAAAAATAGTTATATGTTTAGGAATACTATTTTTGTAAAAGAAATAATTGTTATCTCATTGTTATGAAAAATAATAAAAACAATATTAGACACAATTAGAAATTAAATTTGGTAAAATATATATCATTTTTAAATTTGAAATATAAAAATTATCATATGGTGTATTTTTTGTATTTTTCTAAAAATATTCAATTTTTTGATAAATTGGGAAAATACTACATTGTTGATAAAAAACTATCTTTTTCATTTAAATAATGTTTTTAAATATAAATTGATTTTAATGTACTTATTGGTAAATAATACCTATATTAAACCAATTTAGTTCACTGAAATAATTTTTATAATATTATTAGATATAAAAATTCAACGAACTTTTGAATGTCCCTCCTACCCAACTTACAACCACATTAATGGGATTTACATTAAATGTAATTTTTCTGATTTTAAAAAATGAATTTTGAAAAAGGGAAATAATTTTTTTAATTAGTATGATAAATTTGGACTAATAGTTTTAAAATAATTTATTTATGAATAGTAACATTTGAATTTCATTTACCACTGTTAAAGGTAAATAGGGTAATTAAAGGTAAAAAACATATTATAATAATATAAAATTACCCTAAAACTTGTATTAATTTCATTTTATAAGTATATTTTATACCAAAATCAACCTTATGTTGAAAATGTGATCCTTTTTAAGCCACTTTTGTTGGATTAGGACATTTATTATTATTTTATTTAAAGAAGAATTAAAAATTTTATATTCAAATATTAATAAATATATCATTTTTAAAGTCATGTAATATAAGTCTTTTGTTCAACAATAAATAATATTTAGAAATATAAAATTATTATATACTTAATTGTAATTTATTTATAATTTTAGGAAATAAATAATTAAATTAAATCGTAACCCAATGATGATGTCATAATTTATTTATTAAAAGAAAAATATATTAAATGGTTGTAATAATATTAAAATAAACATTACTTGAATATTTAATGCCATACAAGAATTTATATATGAAATTTAAAATATAGGGATGTTTTATTGTATTTTTATTGATATAATCATTTTGTTATGACTTTAACAAAAATCATGTATTGAATAGGGTCAAAATTGACATAAATGATATTTTAAAATAAGTACTATTTTATTAAATGATAAAAAATTCATAAAAACATAAGACTTGTCCAGAAAACCCTTATACTATTAAATATTTTATAAATGATCCAATTGGTGTTATTTTTGCATTTTATAGTAAATATACTAACCTCATAGTGTAAAAATAAATTTAGACACAGTAAGAGTTAAACAATTAAACTAATGGTTAAACCCCAAAGATAAGGTTACTTTTGTGACCTAAACATGACTAAAAATTATTTATTGGGTGGATTTAGATATATACACATCTTGTCCTATAATTATCTTACATTGGAGCTATTTTATCTCAATTATAAATTTATATTAATTTGACAGTTTTGGAGTTTACAAAAGTTCCCCTCCCCTCTCTTAGAAAATGGCACTTCTCCTTCTCTTTCATTCATACATATACACCCCATTAGTTCTGTAAAAATATACTCATTTATTCTCTTAACTACCATAAATTCTTCCTATAGTCCATATAATGGGTATAAAGAAAACCTATAGAGTCCTTTTGTGGAAATCAAAAAGAGATACTCGAATAAGAGGTAATTATTTTACCAATTCAATTCAATTTCATTTCATCTTTTTCTTCCTATTTATATTTTTTCCAGACATAAGTAATAAATATAGTATAATAAATATAATGATATGTTATTATGATTATGGGAGAACCATATTTGTCCTTTTACCCATCCTATGAAAAACAATATCACTATGCATGTGTATATATGGATTGCCGTCTGGAAGTTGTGGTGTCAATTGTGTTCATCACTAAAATATTTAAATGGTTATAATGATGAATATAATTGATATAAATAATAAATATAAAATTATTTTGACTCTTTATAATTAAAATAACATTAATTTACTTACCCCTTTACCATTAAAGAAATGATTCCATCACTCGTGCGTACGTACGACTTACCGCCTTGACGACATGATGAGATTAATATTCGACATTAAAAATTAAAGAATGATTATGAATATTTATATAATGTATATGTATAAAATATATAACATAAAAATTATACTATAATATATATATATATAAATATATATATATTATTTACTTGCATCCATTCAATACGATAAGAAAATAGAAACATCGTTCATGCATACGTACGACCTACCGTATCAATGATCAATGTTTTCCATTTAATATATATATAGATTATATATATATATTATAAATAAATATGATATATAAATCATGTTATACATTCTAGATGTATGTAAATCATGATTTATATAATACAATCAATAATAACTGGTCAAAACACATATGATAAACAAAGAAATTATTACACGAAACATTGCATAAAACAAGAAATTATTATAAAAAAGTAATGTAAGGTCATAAATGAATGATATATGATATAATAAATATTATTATGTTATTTTAGAAGTTTATAATATTTTTAAAATAATTATACTGGATTTTCAGATAGGTATAAAGAGTATCAGACATAAGGTAAGGGAATTCTGTCTCACATTTAGTTTTCACGAGATATAAGAATTGATCCCCACCTATTTCTTATGTGTGGTGTATGTACTGAATCCATTAAATTTGATATCATTAATACATTTATCTTCAGGGTATTTAATGATTCATTTTAAGATATTTGGATTATTATTTTAATGTTCACTACAGTATGTGTCAATTAGAATGTTTAATGAATCAATCCTTTCTCCATTTCAACATTTTTGATATTATCATACATATTTATTTATATTTATACAAAGGATTATAATGAAATATTTATGTCTATTTTTTAATTAATTCAAATTATTCCAAAATGATTATTTTTACCATTTTATTTATGCGAATAATTAACTAAAACATAATTTAAATTTTTTTAATGTTTTATTCTTATAAATAATTTTCATTAATGTAAATTTCTTCAAATGTTGTATAGTATTTAAATATATAGACATGAATACTTTAAAATGTTAATTCTTTTCAAAATATTCAATGTGTTTTGGGACACATTGATACAAAAATCTCTTTTAAAATGTCTTTTTTATAAGGGTGTAGCTATTGAATAAATTATCTCAAAGAAATAATTGCTATTTGTATAAAGATATTTTTTTATGAATTTAATAGAGTATTTTAATATATCTAAACATATATTATTGGATATTAGACTTAGTTGAGGTTAATCTCTTATGATACCATTTACCATATTTTATTAAATGGTTGATGATCATTTTGATTGCGGTGGTGTTATTTAGATACCATTTTTGGTTTATGGTTAAAGTATTCACATTTTGTATAATATTTTTTTAATATTAATGTTTTTGTTTTCATATAATGAATATATTAGACTTAGTAAGTGATGAGAGGGGCATGTGATATCCCCTCGATGCATCAGTATGTTTCATGAAACAAAATAGATACAGTTTTTTCAGAGGACTTAACTATTTTTTTAATTCTTGGAAAGAATCCTAGAAGGTATTAAATTCATGGAGTGAATCCTTTTGAAAATTAGATTCCTGTCATAAAGCCTCGATGGATGGTTTCAAATGTCCATTATTATGCATTACCACATTATGATATTAGTTATTGATATTAAATGTGATCATTTGACTAGATGAATATCCATGTGAATGTTTAAATATAATTATTTTATTTATTATTTCCATAATATTCTGAATATTATGATTAAAATGATTTTGATTCATTTTTACAACTTTCCATAAAAGATAACACTTATTTGTGAAAGCTTCTGTGGTATTTTTTACCCTTACTGAGCATCTAAGGCACCCATTTATTATTTTTTGTTATCCATGATGTTAAGAAGAGTTATATGATTGATATTCAGGGTTAATAAAGGATAATAATAGAGTTAAAAAACAATTATCTATGTTTCATTTTAGGGTTTGAATTGTAATGAAAGGTTTATATATGTAATCTTTTTTCCAAGACTGCTAAAATGATCGTTCCATTAAGATTTTTATTACAAGAAAACATGAAAATTTATTAAAATAATGCACTGGATCCATGGTTCTAGGGTCGGGTAATTACATGAAATAAGTGAAAGTACATGGTTTGTACAATTGGTTCGACGATATGAAGATGCAATCCTAGATAGTTTCAATAATAACATAACTGAGGATGTAGGATCTATTCATGGACTGGGAGAACAAATTAAGGACATTAATATTTTGAAGAAAATCATAAGAAGGATTCCACCTCTGTATTCTCCAAAAGATTAATCTCTTTAGAAAAAAATATTTCTAAACTATCTATGGATAATCAACTAAGTAGCCTAGTGGCATATAAAATGAGAGTTAAAATGGATGATATAACAAGTTGTGTATGAAATGACATGAAATTCAAGTCCATAGAAAGAATCAATATTTTATACATTGTGTTGATGAAGATATTGAAGAAGAATAACTTCCTTTTTCCCTTTCTAAGAAATTCAACTGATGATAAGGAAAATTTGAGGGAAAGCTACATCGGGGAATATTTTGTTGTGGTAGAGTTGGAAATATTCTCTTTCAGTGCTCAAGGATGTTTTTTGATAAATAAAGTGAATCTGAAAAGACGAATAATACTCAGAAAATGTTTCCCTAAAAAGGATACTTCTAATCTAGAATTAAGTTATAGAGAAAGTGTTTTGTATCTATAGAAGATGGCGATGTTGCTGAATTTTTTGAGGATGAAGAGCTAAATTTTAAATATAGAAGCCATGCATCCATTATAGATACTATTGAAAATCCCAAACCATAAAAATTTAATTCTAGAGATAATAAGTTTTCTCCTGATTTTGAACTCATGTTGGTACTTGAGAAAGCTATTGGTGACCTCGAAAATCTAGGAAAAAGAAACAAAATGTAAAGACCTATTCTCTAAGTGTCATCCAAATATATTGATTGGATTGATTTTGTAATTGATCAACTATAAGAATTAGTAAAAGAGAATTCAAAAACTTTTGAAATCTCAAATTATTTGGTAGATTTGAATATCCATAATGAATAACAAGTCACGACCCTCAATTACCATACATCCATACTGGAGGAGATGTTTGAGAAATTTTTGTGTTTTTATGAAGAAGTTGTTACTCTAATATGTAAACTTGAAACTAAGTTAAATTCATGATAAAAAAATAAGAAATTATAGTTTGTAATATTCATATATACAATGCTATTAGAAAGAGATATCATTTTTATGAAGGAGTGGATATGGATTTTAATGATAAGAGATAACCATGTAAGTGTAATAGTGTAATTGGATGTGATGTTAAATCATAAAAAGATTGAATAATGATGATCCAAAATATAGTCAAGCATAAAATTTGAACATATCACCAAGACACCCCATTTTACAACAAAGAAAGCATCAAATCAAATATATATGAGCACTAACAATTTTCTCCAAGTACACAATAATGAACATCGAAAACAAATATGATGGTCAAATCTAACATGAGGAGGAATGGAAATTAGAAGGCATTTCCACCAATGAAATTTCAATTTTGTGGCTATCTGGGCCAAACCATGTGATATTGTGAAGATTATAGGACGTATCCTAATCGGGAAGCACATGAAAATAAAATAACAAAGATGATATCATATCATTTTTTCTATAGAATAAATTTTTCCTATAGATATTATTTTCATTTTTCTAATTGTGGCCACAAACCAATTCATTACAGGAAGGTGAAAGATGAAAACATTTCCTATAAAACACTGAGAAAATAAAATACTCTACAACTAAGAGAATTTACCTTGGTAAAAATATTTTATCCTCTAGACGATTAAAATGAGTATGAAGAACCCATGCATACTAAAACAAGAGTGAAAAGACTATCTTTTCCCCCACTAAATCAAGTATCTCGTGGAAGGATTAGAAGAAAGATGAAAAATACATTTTTTCCAAAATAGATCTCAAAGCTATAAAGAACTGGAAAACCTAGATTCATGACAGTGGATTATCATCTCATATGATGTGAAAGGTTTATTTATTGAATAATTTTAGGAAAAGTGTTGATGGAGCTGTAAGGTTTAGTAGTGATGATGCCTTCATGATAAAATGTATCATATGTTCAAATATGAAAAATGATCTGCTTCTAAAAATGATGTTCTCTATGTGGATTGGTTTCATAACAATTTCTTGACAATGATTCAACACTATGACTCAAGACTGACAATGAAATTTAGTCAAAAGGGATTCCCTATCACATAAATTACATGGATTTCTCTCATGAATGTATATATAATAGATGGAAATTTATATCAAGTTTATGTAATGAGAACATTTGTTACCTGACAGTTAAAGAAAAAAAACGTGAAATCGATATTTAGGTTAAATTAATAATCATGACTTGGTAATGAAATATAATATGAAGATATAAATCAATATCCCTAATCTTATTTGTGAACAAGAAAATTCATGAGAGGCTAGTTTGTGAGGTATGTTGGTTAGTAGTTCATATCAACCAAAAAGAAAATGGCGTCAAATCTTCTTGATCATATCCACATAGAAATATGTGGTTCTATGAATGTGTCTTGAACATGTGGAGAAAGGTAATTTTTTATATTTATTGATGATTATAGTATAATGGATTGATTTATGGTCATACATAGAAACAAAAAGTTCTTTATTACATGAAAAGTTATCATTTGATTGTATAGAATAATACTGGAAACACAATAAAAGTTCTATTATCCAACAATTTATTAGAACACACATCCATCAAATTTGAAAATTATCTAGAAAAGAATGAAATAAGAAATGAGTTGGATGTAGAGAGAACCCAACATCAAAATGGTGTTGTTGAGCACCTGAATAGATATGTAAATAATATGGCTGAGCCATGCAGATTGAGAGATGTATGCCTCATCATTACTGGAAAGAGTTTTTTCAATTTCTAGTATACACTCAGAATAAAACAAGGAATTATATGGGAGAAGCCAAGACACCATATATGTTGTGGAATGGATGTTAGCCATATTTTTAGTTTTTTTGTGTTTTTTTATGTAAATTTTTCATCCGAATCAAAGAAGGAAATAAAGGAAAGTATGGTGATTTAGTTGAAAAATGAATATTCCAGGGATATTCAATAAAGTGAAAAGCCTCTAAATCTTTAAATAATCATCTTGGAATAATTGTGGAAACTGGTGATGTCATAATCGTTGAATATAATTTCACAAATACATCAAGATGATCAAATTATGATATAATAGAAGATAGTGAAGGAATATTTCATGGAAAAACTTCAAATGCAGAAGTAGAGGAAGTTGTGAAAAACATTACGGGGTTACAAAATAATGATGACTTAGAAGAATAATTGGATGATGAAACCATGGTTGAAGAAACAACATCTGAATATTAAAGGAGAAATAGAAGATAATAAATTGATCAATCCAATATCATTAGGGATTGTATGGAACCCACAAAGACTATGAGATTGAAGGATGAGGTACAATATACCCTTACATAAATGGTTGATCTAACCTAATTTTATGAAGTAATAAATGATGAATTATGGGCTAAATCCATGACTAAATAACTATATCAGATTGACCGAAAACATACATGGGATGTTGTTATGTGACCTAACCAACATAATGTTATTGTGATGAAGTGTTTATTTAAAAATAAATTTGTTGAGTGTGTATGTGTTATCCTAAAAGGGAACAATTAGATAGTAATGGATATGAACATATTGAAGGCATCGATGTGTAAAAAACATTTTTCCCAGTTGCGATACTAGAATTGATCAAGAATTTGTTTCTATGGTTACTTAGAGAGAGTATAATGATTATTAGATGGATTCCAAAAACAAAATTACATAATGAAGTTATTTAAGAAGAAGTATTCATTGAACAAACTATTCAATTTATGATTTATAATGTTGAACATAATGTTTTAATATTAATTAAGTTACTCTATAGTCCGAAGCAGGTTGATAGAGCATGGAATTCATGATTGGATTCTTATCTGAAGTAACATCAATTCAAAAAATTAGGTTTAGTTTATAATCTTTTTGTGACAAATTTATAGGAGGATAATTTTATGGTGCTTGTATACAATGATGATATTATTTTGGATAGATGCAAGAAGATATTAGTGGAATAATCTTATAATCACATAAATTATATATTTGATATCTCTATGATTGGAAACTAAGATACTTTTTGGGGCTACATGTGGTATAAATGATATCATACTCATTAATTTCATAGGAAAAAGAGGCGAAATAGATTATTAAAAAATCAACATGCATGATTCCAAACCAATGAAACTCCAATTGTGGTTGAAAAAAAACATGGATACTATGAGGATATGGATTATTTGGATCCATCATTGTATAAGAGAATTATTTGAATCAAATTATATAGAAATGTTACATGACCATATATCATCTTTGAAGCAAGATTAGTAGCCCAATTTCAATGTAATCCAAAGGAAGAAAATATGGTAGTAGTTAAAAAAATCATGAGGCACATTCAAGGTACAATGAATTTTGGCTTAGACATTGCTATAGGTAAGCATTAGGAATTTTAAACATTTTTCAATGTAGACAAGGCTAGTGATGTAGTGGATATAAATTCCATAAGTGGTGGGGAATATTTCACTGGAACTAAATTTTCGGTTTGGCTGATGAGGAAACAAGAAAGCACAACTCTTTGTACAGATTAAGTAGAATATATCTCTGATACAATGTCTTTCACTCAGAAAATGTGAATGAAGAAACAACAGATGGAAATTGGTGATGAGGTTAAATAGTCGATGGCGATTCTCAGTGATATCAACGATATGATCGATCTTACAATGAACATGGTTAAAAACTCTAATAAAAAACATATTGAGATCAAATATAATTTATTTAGAAAAATGGTGGAAAAAGTGTGACTAAAATGAATCATGTCTAAAATGATGACTAAGTGGAAAACTTATTTACCAATCCACTGGAATCACATGTGTTTGAAAAACATCCGTTGAAACTTGGTATTCACCCACCCCCCATTACATAATAAGGTTACACAATTTCCCCTCTCCCTATTTGTATTGACAGTTTTAATCTGTTTGTGGAATTGATGGAGGTTTATAGGGAAGATAAGATCAAGGGGGAGTTTTTTATCCCTAAATGTACAAATACATGTTCTTTGGGTTTATTTTCAAATGGGGAGAAAATGAAAAAATTGAATAATAGTATAAAAGGGTAGAGTGAGAATTCAATGATTTGAGGAAACAAAAAAATCTTATCTTGGACATATTTAATCATTCCAAAACATGTGAACCCAATTCATTCTTTCCATATTGTATTCTACACTGATCATTTCTCACTCAAACTTAGAGGATTGGAAGACTTGTCTCTCTTGTTTTAGGATTTTATAGTTTCTTGTGGTTTATCAAATTTATCTGAAGATTTCCAAAAAACCCAATGGGATAGTTAATTGGAACCAAGTAAATAATAACTAGAAATGTAATCTTGTTTTTTTCAATCCATACCTGTTAAATCATGGAGTTTTCATGGAGTGATATATTGTGGTACAAGATGACAACAATGTTGAATATGGCATCATTTCCTAATGTTTTCCAAATTTTTTGGGGTCAAAAATTTGGAGAATGGAGAAAGGTTTTTTGGGAAAAGGAATGTGAACACACAGTTAAAGGTGTATATGAATGTTATGTGCAATGTATGTTTTCGGATCATCTCATAAAAATATGGAAAATCATATAATCTCAAAAAATATGTGTTTTTTCTTGAAATACAATTTACACAATAGAATTTTCTATACAAAAATAAAACAATGCATAAGAATATTTCACGCCAAATGTGATGTCAAACCATAGTTGGGCATGAGTGATGTTTTGATATGGATACTTCAAAAGATTGAAATGGAATTAGGTGTGTGAAAAAGTTGAGATTTGGAGAAATAAGATTATGTGTAAAATGAAAGATTCAATATTATACTTAGGAACATGGGGGTTGGTGTGTATATAACATGCGCATAGAGACATTTAGGTCTATAAATATGTGGATTCTCACTTGATGACATAGAATTTTTTTCCAACAAAAATAAAATATATCTACGATATTTAAGAGTTTCACGCAAAAGACTTATGCATAGAAAATATTGCATGAAAAATGTTGCTTGTTTCTATATATACCATGTTAAACATGTGGAGTAGTTGTGCGAAAGAGAAAGTTTTGCGTGAAATAAACTTTGTGAGAAAACCCTAACACTTGCGCGCATGAACAGGTGTTTCATGCAAGAGTGGAGTTGATATTCTTTCAGGTTTTGAATATCCAGTTTGTTTAAAAAGTTCTTTCTAGGGCATCAATTTAAGAAGTTGATGCAAGTAGAGTCTCATACTAGACCTAGAAAAAATTTCAGTGAAAAACTACTGAATTAAACTTTAATTTGTTAAATTAAGTAAGAATTCTCCAAGGGAAGATTTTTTACTAGAGTGGATGGATTTGTTTTGAGTGATATAGTGTGCCATCCCTAAATTATTTTAAAGGCAGTGGGCCTGGAACAAAGTGACTATGTATTAACTATTTTATTTGGAAACTAGAGAAGATTAGATGATTTAGGAATGAATGAAACACTATTGCCATGTTCTCCTTGGAAAATCCCTTAGTGGTGAACCATGTAAAACTAAATCATTGCCTCTCTACATGTAATGATTTAATTAGTACACATTACCATCTAACATGATTAAATTGTTCCTACCAACATGGGAATAAGATCGTTATCATTTGAAGAAAACGTTGATATGGACTCCCACATTTTTAATACATAACATTAAATTTCATTAAAAAAATAGAGGATATATGAAATAATATTTTCATTAAAAAAGGTACCTAATAGATTGAAATATAAAATATTCTTATAATCCCCTTGAAAGGCTCATTGATTGGTTCATTCTCTATAAAATCACTCCATCTCAAGACTTGGGGAAATACATCAAATGAAAGGGTGAGGATTTTATGTATTTGAATTATTAAATCAAATAAATCATTTTTATATCATGTTGAATACCCATAAAAATGAAGGTGGTTTTGGTATTCACATAATTTAAATGAAATGATTTTTTTGAGTAAAAGATAGATATTTTGAGAAGAAAAACTAGCTGCATAAGCGGTGTGAAACATGGTTTTTTAAAATATTAAAAATAGAGGAGAAAAGGTTATCCCATTCATAACATTATCTTAATACATTAAAGGGATAGAAAAAAACTGATATAATAACATATTTCGGAAATTTTAATGATAGACCACATAAAAAGGGGACATGAAAGGAAGGGAAATTGAGATTTCCCTTAAATAGATGAGTAACTACTAGAACACTATGATTGGGAACATGAGGGAATGAGGACACCTTTGGAGGAATACTTGGGAGTTAAACCTGAAAGATCTTTATGGAGTATAAATTTTTAATCAAATATTGTGGAAAAATGTGTGGGTACTTATTAAAATGTTCAAGAGTTTTTTAGTAATTTCCTTGGACACCTTGGTAGGTGTATTAGAAAATACATGGGATTTCCCATGGTATTATACCATGATATTGGCTAATTGATACAAATATTATGTTACATTAATCCAAAATAGTAGACCATAATTTTATATTACTCATTAAATCATTATGATATAGTTATGGTGTCTTTAAACATACAAAAAAATGCAAATTATATTTTTACTATTCATGAAAAAATAAGGTATTTTATAATATTTTCATAAATTCACTCTAACCTAATATCAATGTTATTATTTCAAAAATGAAATTTAAAATTTTCATCATAAATCTCAAAATATAATAAATTTACCTTTTAACCATTACATTACTGATTTATTAAAAATAATGACGGGTAGAAAATGCATAGTAAAATTCATAGTAAACTTTTCGACACATGAAAAAAATAAAATTATTATTTCATTTTAAATTAAATAAGAGTGATTTTATCATACAATTTTATTATAATAAACCCTATTAATAAAACCTTATTTTAATATAATATATTATTCCTCTCAGAAAAGTACCATTTTTACCTGAAAAATCTGTTTATAAAATTTTTAAGCAGAACTATTCTTAAAACAGAAATGATAGAACAACACTTTTATTTAAAAAAAGGGATTAAAAATTATGTGAATAAGGCCTTAATACATAACTCCTTATGAAACCTATATATTACCTATGGTCATGGTGTGTGATGGTGATAGAATTATTGGAATAATCAAATAACATTGCTAGAGTGGGAATTTCAGCCAACTAAAACTTCTCTGGAAATAATTTCATTCAATACTTACAAGTTGATGCTCGGCTTGGACTTGGTCATGAGAAATGACTTATTACAAAACCTACACCTTAATAATTGATAAATGGTCTTTGTATGACATGAATCCACTGGTTGAGTCCATCGATTCTTCTTTCAACATTAATTTTCCTATGTATGTTTTAATTACAAACAATAATTATAATGTTAAAATAAATATTAAGAGTATAATTTCCAAAGGTCAAATTGGAAAATAGTCATAATTGACCAACGGTCATATAATGGTTGAAAACCAAGGGAAACATTTGAAATTATAATCAATTCATTCTTAAAGATATGTATATTTCTTGTAAAATAAAATATAACACACATTTTCAAAAATAAATTAACTTTAAAAAAAGTTTGGTTTGTTACATTATTCCCCCCACAAGAAATATTGTAATAAAAAATTTCATCTAATTCACTTAGTATATAAAATGAGTGGGTACTTATACCTCATTGATTACTATGGTTCCCACTTGTCTTCTTTATATTTGTGGTTCCTCGACAACACATTAATGTGGTTCGTAGTCTTGTTGTGTATAATCTTGTATCCGTGATCCAAGATCTCCCTTGGATCCTACTCATAAGAGAGTTCATGTTCCAGTTGTACCACTTCAAGATTTAGTACATGTGATAGGTCAGGTATGTACTTCCTTAAGAGAGATAAATGGAATACATCATGATCTTGATCTATATTTATAGGAAGTTAAATCCAACGGGACACTGCTCCTATGAGATCAATGATTTCATAGGGGCCAATGTACCTGGGTTTGAGATTCCCTTTATTCCCAAAACTCATGACTCTCTTCTAAGGTGAAATTCAATTAAATAGATTATCACTGACATCAAACTCTAATTCCATTATATGGATGTTAGCATAGATCTTTTGCGGTCTCAAAGCACCCTTAGTGTGTTGTTGGATGGAATGAACCTTTTATATAATCTCTTGAATGTGATCAAGCCAGAAAAAATTCACCAACCAACTTCAACCCAATAAATAGGATTTCTAAATAGATTTTCATATAAAGCTTCATAGTGTTCCATTTAAATACATTAATGGTAGCTGTTGTTGTAATAGAAGTCATCTAATGGGAGATGATGATCCCATTAACCTTTAAATTCCATTAATAAAGTTTATAGAATATCCTCAAGTATCGAAATAGTCCTTTTAGATTTACCATCAGTTTGGGGGTGATTTGACATTCTAAAATTCAATTATATATCTAGAGCATGTTGAAGCATTCTCTATACTTTTTTTGATAGCTTCAGATCATGATCCGATATGATGGAGAGTGGTATCCCACATAGCCTTACCAATTCCTTTATGTAAATCATGAAAATTTTATTAAGAGATAATTATTATTGAATAGAGATAATATGGGTAGTCTTTGTGAGACAATCCACTATATCCCAGATCCCATTATTTCCTTTAGATTTTTTTGGGTCTCCAGTGACAAACTCCATAGTAATATTGTCTAGCTTCCATGTTGGTATGAGTAGTGGTTTGAATACCACTTTAGGATGTTTTCACTCTTCCTTCACTTATTGACACACCAGACACCCTATAGTTAGCAATCTCCCTTTTCATGTTATCCCACCAATAATGATCATGAAGGACTATATACATTTTTTTATTCCAAGATGTATAGAGAATATATAGCTATGAGCATCATCCATTAACTCCTAAATTATTTCCTAAATAGATGGTACACATAGCCTTGTATGAAATTTCAGTACTCCTTCTTGATCAATATTTAACTCAAGAAACATTCCATCCTTCATAGAATCTATCTTCTTCTCTTTGAAATTTCTTGATCTTTTATAGTAACGATGGTTAAGAAATAATTTGGAATAGGTTTGATGATGTCCATTCCCTTATGATTCCAATTTCCAATTCTATGTGATCCTTGATTAAAGGATCTCCTTGAATCCTCATCATTACCAATACAATAGGTACTTTCCTACTTAATTCATCATTGACTTCATTTTCCCTTCCAATATGATAATGAATTGAACAGTCACAATATTTATGAAGTTTCATCCATTTCTTCTACATCATGTTCTATTCCTATCTCATGAAAATATATTTAAATCATTGATGGTTAGTGTATATATCACATTTATCGACATAATGATAGTTCCACCATATCATTAGGGAAAATAAAACTATATCCAGCACTAGTTCATGCGTAGGATAATTCTAATAATGACGATTCAACTTTTAAGATGAATATGAAATCACCGTGTCATTTTTCATGAGTAAAAACCCAATCCGTTTCATTGACTAATCACTAAAAATAATGAACCCTTCTATGACTAAGGGTAGAGTTAACACGAGTTTTATAACCAATATCATCTTCATCTATTGGAATCCAACCTGACACTGTACTGTCCATATAAACTTAACCCCTTTTAAAGATAACTTGGTTATTTGATTTTAAGTTCATTAAAAATTATTCAAAGACCTTTTATATTATCTTGCTAATCCAAGGATACTAGTAATCTCAGTTACTATTGTAGGATGTGTTCACTCCTCTATAACCATTGTCTTTTCAGGGTCAACTATGATATCTTCATTGGTTACAATTCTCCCCAAGAAAGTGAATTGTTGTAAAAAAAATTCAAATTTCTGAAACATTCAAAATATCATCTCTTTCTATTGATTATGAAATATAACCCTTATATGATCCTCATTATCCATGTTTAATTTAGAATTTATCCAAATATAATCAATAAAAACTACCACAAGGTTATCAAGGAAGTCCTCAATGACTCTATACATCAAATCCATAAACATAGCAGGTGCATTAGTCCAGATAAAATGAATATCAAAAAATCATAATACCAATATCTTAATTAGATGTTAGTCAATGGAATATCTTATTTCTTAAACCACAATTGAGTTTAACCAAATGAAATATCAATCTTAGATAAGAATTGATCCCCTAAAATATGGTAAAATAAATCACCAATTCTTGGAATAGGGTATTTGATCTTCACTATGATCCTAATTAGTTCTCTATAATCAATGAATAAAAACCTAGATCCATACTTCTTCTAAAAAAATAAAACACGTTCTCTCAAAGGAGACACACATGGTTGGATAAACCCTTTCTTCAAATGATCTTTAATATCTTTCATTAATTATTCTAGCTCCAAAATTTTCATTCGATATGGATTCTATGATATAGCATTAGATCTAGGTACAATTTCAATTGAGAACTATACCTCTCTTTAGGGGGGAGGCCTAGGAATATCCATATAAAAAATTTCAATGTATTCCTAAATTATGGGGACTATTATATACATATACTCTTATTTCTTTCTACTTATTCACTGATCAACTTCATAAAGAAGGCTATAGGATGTTCTTCTAGATAAAGATGAGGATGAGTTATCTCCCCTTGGAAGATAACTATTGGTCTTCCATTCATGACTAATAGTAGATCATTGATCCGAAATTTGGTCTTAGTATTATACTATGAGAGATAGTCTATCCCTAGTATAATTTCAAATAGATGCATGTGAATGACTAATATATTTGTCATAATATTGTTGTCTCTAAAGTAAATACTACAGTTTCTAGACATTGTTGATGCTTGGATAATCCCTATAGGATTATTGATTAATATTTATGCTTATATTTTTTAGGCATTGATTCTATATTTTCTGTAAACATGGAAGAAATAAAAGATTTTTCATAACCACAATAAAAAAATTACTTTCTAGCTTTGGATGAACAACAAGAGTATATACGACCATATTATTTGGAGCATCAACTCCAACCGTTGTTATAGAAAAACATAACCTTTATCCCATGGCCAATGGTGTGGTTGATGATGAATCCCCTATAAATATCATAGGTTTGGAAAGTGATTGGAAAATTATCTAAGCTATCCATTACATAAGAATTTGAATTAAGGAAAATACCACACTATCTTTATTTTTTCATTTCAGTTGAGAAGTTGAGGCCTCACCTCACTATGATAGTTCCAATCAATATATACATATCTTCCATATTTTATACATTTCCCACTCCTGGTCAAGTAGTTCCCTAAATGAATCTTCCCTCATTTACTACATGTGTAATGTTTTACATGATTTCCAACTATTCCCTAATCAAAGCCCCTCATTATGTTTTAATCCAATTATCTCTTATTTTAATTGGATTTGTGAGACCACTGAATCTCACTAAACTCTAGTTTGACCTTCATAACACTCTGAACAATCTCCTCATAGGTATAACAAACCAGGTTGGATAGATTCATCTGTAGATGGGGTATTAGTCCAACTAATAGCATGATGTTAATATCATTTCTTCCAACAGATTTATTCTCCTTCTGCTACAACTTCAGAAATTTCTTCTCAATTTTCATTCTCATCGAATGAGGGAAATATTTTTTTTAAAAGAGTTCCCCTGAATGTTTCCCACTCCATAGCTTCAAAATTCCATCTTGGGTTTATATTTTTAATTATTTCCCACCACTAATCAGCTTCACCTTATAAGAGGTACATAGCCAGGGTCACCTTATCTTGTTCTGAATAATGAAAAACAAAAATATCTTTTTGATAATGCTTATCTATTGCTCAAAAATTAATGAGTTGTTAGATCCACTAAAATTATGTGGTCATTGAGATATAAAGGACTTAACAGAGAGTTTCCCCCTGTGTATTGAATTTATTCCCTCATCTTGATTGAAGTTATTTATCATTACTCAAGTCATTTTATTCATCATTCTCATGAATTTTTTGATTCAATCTTCTATTGAAAGGTCATCAACACCTATTCCATTACCCTCACCATTTAGGCGGTTCATCCAATATCCCACCATTTTTTAAAATAAGAACACCTTAGTGAGAAACATTTTTCCTTTAATAATATTATAATCCAAAAGCAATTTCATGTCTTCAAAAATAATGTGTAATTATGCTATTATTTAACAATAAATAATTATTCTATAGATCCTTCATAATGATTCATAAAAAACTTGTGATTTACCAAACATACCCATCTGGGAATTTCAAACCTTCAGTTCAGTGCGGTCTATTATCATATACATGTTACATTGAGTCAGGCCCAGAAAACCTTGTTAGAGTAGTTACCCATAAGTACGTCTATGATAGATACATATCCAATTGTTCATATACAGACATGGTTTTATTTGTTTGGAATCAACTTACATAATATTTCACCAAAATAGTATGTTGTTTTTTGTAACATCTCAGTTCCAGGTTCAGCCTAAGGGTTCTTAGTACTTGGTTGGTCACATGAACTCATGCATATTTCCCAAAGGCCAAAGTATTATGACTAGTAGTGAGGGACACAGTCTAATAGTGGGGAAACTATTCCCTCATTGGTAAAATATACATAGTATAATAACAAAAAGAAAACAATAGTGGAAGTAGTAATTCAAAAAAAATAAGTAAACAATAGAAGACAGATAAGAATATAACAACTGGATCATAAATAAATGATGCATGTCACATGTGTCTTGGAATGTATCCAAACAAGTCACAATGATCGAAATAAAATACAGAATCAAAGTTCAAAAAATCAAGTAAACTCCAACAACACCGCAAGCCTCAGTTTGGTCCCATGATCTCCAGCTCCAATTGCAATCAAGTACCCAATGAAGAAGGGAACTTTCCCTTATCTATACCTGTAACCGTATAATCTATTTGAGTCCAAAACCATAACCCAAATAGTGTGTGAGACGAATCGTAGTAGGAAACCAAAAAAATATCTATGCCCAACTATTAGTGAATATATATAACAGGAAATATTTAGAAATAAATCAATAAACTAGGAAGTACTCAAAATTAAACAATGCTACAATTTTCAATTACATTTATATACATTGATTAATTATTAAATCCATTGGATAATGTAATATTGGGATCTTTCCCAAGAACTAAATCCCTTATATAATAGTAGAAAAACAAATTTCTTAGAAGACTATCTAAAAAATCACGTAAGCTTGAGTCCAAGATTTTTATTTGGCTTGGAAACTCGTCACAATCATTCAATTATCCATAGCTGACCCTCTAGGGATTCTCTCATGGTTTAACCCCTATAGTCCCACATATCATAGAGTAATTATAAACAACCACTTATATATATCTCACGGTCAATACCCATGGGTCTATATAGTATAAATAATTTATAAATGACCTTCAGGTATCTCTCACAGTCAATACCCACTAGGTCAACAGATCATAAATAATATATAAACAACCTATGGGTAGCTCTCATGATCAATAAACCCTTGGTCAACATATCATAAATAATTTATAAACAACTTCCTAGGTATCTCTCATGGTCAATACCCCTTGGTCAATATCTACACCGAGGCTCTCACGGTCCTATACAAATAAATATGGAAGCCCCCAAAGTTTTTCGGGTCCAATGACCTCACGGTCTATTTGAAAAAGAAACACACATATCATATCAAGAAGCACATGTAATATATAACTACTACATGGACTACCATTCACAAGAATAACACACAATATCCATATAATCAATCAAACTCCATCCTAAATAAAAAAAGGCATGGAAACAAAGTACGCCTCGTAGTAAACCTAGGCCAAACATCTGTAAATAGTCAAAATAGGGAATCACACCCATGAGGTGTCCTGGAAACAAGGAATCTAACCTTAGGAATATGATATAACGCCTTTTCAATCAATTAAATCATACCAGGTAAATAATATGGTTAATTTTACAATTAAGCAATATCAGAAACATGGGTATGCATTACTTTTATCATATACAATCCAAAGACAAAAAATGAAAGGCACAAACCACCTACCTCGATATCGTACGATTGATATAATTGAACATCGGACCTTCAATCGGCCTAGAGTAGTGTAGATCTACAAAAAGGGTAAAAATTATCATCCCTCGATAACTCACGAGAGAGGATGAATTGAGATGAAATGATCTAGGATAATTGAGAACTAATCAGTGGGATTCCAATGCAACCAGTGCTATATCAATCAGAGCTCAGATGGAGAACCAGGAGGGGCTTGAAGTTCACCGCCATTCCATCACTCTTCTGTATGAACAAAGGAGAGAAGAAATATGTTCCAGAAATGATATGGGACCTTTCTCTAATTTATCAAATAAAAAGAAAAGTACACAATGTTTTCATTAAATTTACATGCTGTGTATTAGCCTCAACTGGACCCTGCTTTAGGCAGTCTTCCAGGTCACCTACATAGCCATGTACTTGGTCGTTACACGACAAGTACACAACTGTACGTGGTACCCAGGTACATGGAGTATACTCATAATTATAGGAAATATACTTAGAAAATTACCAATTCTTCCTTTTTCTTAAAAAAAACATGAAATAAAGATCCATAACTGAAATGAAGATTCAGGTTCTTAAAAAATTCCCCCTTAAAGAAATTCATCCCTGAATTTCACTTCAAAGAGCGGTGAAGAAGAAACTTCAAATAACTCTGGACACAATGATCATAAAATGGCCACCCTCTCCCAAGTCTCATCCAGTACTCACCCATGATACCATAGCACCCATACCAGAGAACAAACAATCCACGAAGAACCTTCATTCTATGATCCATAATTCAAATAGGGTGTTTCTAAAAGGATGCATCCACCTCCAACTCAACCACCTCGGGTCAAAAAAATGTGAGATGGGTCTGGAGAGTATTGTCATAGTTGAGAAACATGAAATACATCATCCATAGCTTGGTGCCTCTATAGTAACTATAACCAATAGGCAACCATCCCAACTCTCTCCAAAACCTCAAACGGGCTGATGTATCTCAGTGAAAGCTTTCCTTACCTCATAATTCTCTTGTGTACAAACCTTTGTGTTCCATTTAAGAAAACCTGATCCCCGACATCAAAATACATAGGTCATCTCCGTCGGTCACCATAATATTTTTGGGAGGACTATGTAGTATCCATACTCTTCCAAATCAACTCCACCGTCTTAGTGGTCTCCTAGACTAGAAGAGTTCCTAGCATAGATTCTTTTATTGACTCCATCCAACATATGGGTGATCAACATGGCCTACCATACAAATACTCATAAGGTTCCAACTGAATCATTACCTAAAAATTGTTATCGTAGAAAAACTCCACATTGGGTATGTGTCTCTCCCATGAGCCCTCAAAATTCAGGATGCATGATCGAATAATTTCCTCTAAAACCTATAGTACATGCTTGTACTGACCATTTGTCTGGGGATGGAAAGTATTACTCAAAGGTACCTATGTACCCATAACCCTCTGTAGTCCCTTCTTGACATGAGAAGGAAACTGGGCATCCCGTTCTGAAATAATAGAGTGAGAAACCCTATGAAAATGTAAAATAAATCAGATGTACAACCTTCCAAGCTCATCAAAACTGAAATATTCCTTAATAGTAAAGAAATGTTTAACCTTTGTGAGTCTATAAACAACAACCAAAACTACATCATTCCCTCAAGGAGACCTCTATAAACCAATCCTGAAATCCATCACGACATCATTCCATTTCCACTCAAGAATGGGTAACTACTGTAAATTCCATTCCGGACACTGATGTTCTGCCTCCATCAACTGATAGGCGGAACACCTCATAAAAAATCAACAACATACCCCTTCATGCCTAGATACCAATACTGAAGGTGTAGATCTCGATACATCTTGGTGACACCAGGATGAACTGTCCATGCTAAGGCATGAAAATCTTGCAAAATCTCATCCTGTATGTCTGCTGACACCCATACATGCCCATGAAAATGAAAAACCACACCCCCCCTATGGTCCACCCATAATTAGGGTCCTCCCATAACACTCTCTCTGTAGGACCAGGCCTTCAGAATCTTATAGCTGCCTCAATGTCAGTCAGTATAGTAAGGTAGATGTGACATCTATAGAAGAAAAGAATGTCCTCCCCTGTCTATCATGAACCTCCAAATGCATCTCAATGAATATAGCCATAATCTACCACTCACTACTGGCCTCCTAAATTTCTGCATCTGAGTCCTCCTGCTCAACACATCAGCCACTACATTTCCTTTTCCCTGTGTGTAGGCATGATCAAAGTCAAAACACTAAAGGTACTCAAACCACCTTCTCTCTCTGAAATTTAGATCACGCTGAGTAAAGATATAATTTAGGCTTTTTTGGTTAGTGTATACCACCAAATTATCTCCCAACAGATAATGTCTCCCACATTGCAAAGAATTCACAACTATAGCTAACATGAGATCATGCACAGGATAGTTCCTCTCATGTGGTCTCAACTACCGAGACCCATAAACAACGAATCCTTCCCCCTACAAAAGCACTAATCCCATCACGATACCAGATGAATCACAGTAAATGGTTTAACTCTTTCCCAGCTCTGAAAAAATCAGTATCAGTGAGGATGTTAATCTCCCTTTTAGCTCCTGAAAGGTTAAATTGTAAGAATCTATCAACATGTACCTTTTAATCTTCTTAGTCAGTCCCATAAATGGTGTTTATAAGTGTGAAAAGTCTTTTATAAATCACATTTAGTAACCATCTAGCCCCAAAAAAGCTCCATACCTCAAAGACGTTCTTCGGCTGCTCCCAAGAGAACTATTAATCTCACTTTCTCTAGGTGTACTAGTACTCTTGCATCTAATATTACATGACCCAAGAAGTGAATTTGGTCCATCCAAAAGTTGAATTGTTAGAGATTATACTTTAAAGGATTCTCTCTCATTGTACTTAGAACAATCTCAAGATGGATGGCATGGTCATGTTGAGTGTGAGATTACACCAACATATCATCGATGAAGACTACCACAAAAAAATCCGAGTAAAGATGGAACACAATGTTCATCAGCTCAATGAAAGCTTCCAATGCATTCGTGAGACCGAACAATATAAACAAATACTCATATAGGCCATACCAGCTTCGAAATTCCGTAAGAGGTATATCTGATTATCTAATATGAAACTGATGATAACCTAATCTCAATTCAATCTTCGAGAATACCCAGGCTCCTCAAAGCTAGTCAAAGAGATCATCAATCCTCTGCAAGTGATATCATTTCTTAACTGTAAATTGGTTCTAATTCTTATAATCCATAGAAAGTCTGAGTGAATCGTCTTACTTCTTCTCAAATAAGAAATGATAAACCTAAGGAGAAGTACTGGGTCAGATGAAAACCTTCACCTACGACTCCTGTAACTACTTATTGAGCTCCTGTAACTCGGGTTTAGCCATCCTATAAGGAGTAATGGATGCTAGAGCCTCTCTTTGATCTAGATCAGTAGAGAAATATACCTCTCACTCCAGAGGTAAACCTAAAATGTTTTCTTGAAAGACATCCCAGAAATGATTCACCACTGGAGGAAATTCTATATGGGAAGTCCCCTAGTAAAAAAATAAAAACATGATATATGGGCTATAATTCTCCCCAACCCATGATGCTCGGTTCTTCTAGCTCTTCTTTCTTGGACATACTATTCTCCCTTGTGAAGAAAATACCCTCCCTCTATTGACATGAAACTCACCCTATGGAAATTGTAGTAAAAAAAGTCATGAAAGGAGACCAACCAATCCATCTTGAGAATGACATTGCATCCAGTCCTCTCTAAGATATAGAGGGCCCATAAGATGTGACACCCAAAAACCATAAGAGGGAACTCATTGCACTACCGTACACTAGACATAATAATCGTCAATAGAGTGAATAGTGTCATAACATCATCATATGCAATGATACAGTGCCCAAGTATATCAAAAATGGAAAAATATGAAACTATGGGAAACGCCTATATCAGAAAGAGCAGAAGCTAAAACTGTGGAAACTAGAATCGTATCTCTATCAATAAAGGATTCAGGATCCTACTCCTACTGGGTCTACTCCACTATAAATGTCCAGCATGTACCACAACCCTGTGAACCTTCCTAACACACCTAAGACGATCCAACCTACTATCACTGAAAACATATCATGTGGCTTCCATTACCACAACCACCTCCTCGGCCTAAATAGCATGACAAACCCCAATTACATGACTAAGGAGAAAATGGTTGTCCTACTCTTGAACATGGAGTCTTAACAAATCCCCTATCACTCTCTACAAGTGAGAAATACTATAAAAAATGATAAATATGACCCATATTGAAGCACTATTGGCACTAAAGTTCTTCTCTTGGGCACTGAGGTCTCATGGTCCCACTCATCTCGCACTTGTAGCACCTCACCTGGCTACCTATAGTCACATCCTTGCTACTAGAATTACCACATATAGGCTCATTTGGGTACTTCCTGATACAAAACAAAGGAGTACTATCCCAAGATGCTAAGCCACATAGGCTCGTAGCTCCATAATCACTTATATTACACTTAGTAATCAATGCCTAATTTACCATAGCAGTCACCGAAGTCATCCTGAAAACATTCATCTATGATCAGATTTCATACCCGAGACCATCCAAAAACCACCTAACCAGTGATAACTCATCACCACCCAAAACCGATGAGAAGTGATGAAGCTCTATGAAATAAGATGATTAATCCATCACTAAAAAAGTTCCAAACTCAAAATGCATGAACTCTCATGCTCGATTGGACTACAACATCTTGGGGTAGAATTTGTGTATAATGTTCCTCTAAAACTCTTCCCAAGCCATATACCGATGATGTCCCGCCTGTGAGATAACATCAAAACATCTCTTGGAGGAATCACATATCATGTTTGTCACATGATTCACCATCAATTTAGGAGGCATCTCAAGATGCTCGAAGATAGAAAGCATGACCTCCAACCATGACTCTATAGCCTGTGGTCCTCCATCCCATGAAAAGGTGGGAGGATTCTAGTATTGGAACACCCATGTTAATTCTGCCATTCATGGGGCAGGATGTGGTGCACCCTAGAAGTTTTTCATCATCCTAAAAAATCATTCACTGAACTATACATCTGTAACTACGTCTGGTATAACAGCCGGTACCAAAAAAGTCATGATGGGAGGATCTACTTGTAGTTCCTGATCTACCATTTCTGGTGTCTGGTCATTGACCTGCAGCTAGAATACAAACAAAGTATGGCTTGGGGGAATGAAGCTAAAAGGTCAAGTGCACTCCTCAGTTTAATATTATCAAGGATTTCAACATAGAAGTGTAATAACAGAATATAAGAAGGAAAAAATTCATGATTTACAAAACAGTGTTACGTGGTGTGTGTAATTACCACACAACGTGTTCCCTTTAATCCTTTACAAGGGAGTGTACCTTTTCTAATCTAGGTCATTTAACACTCCTAAAAAAGTCATGTTCATCATATGACACGGTGTGTACTTGAATTTTCCCTCCTACCCAATTACATCTACATGACTCGAACCACACAATTCTGCTGGTGTAACAATACAAAACATGTTCACCTTAGACAGGACGTGTACTAGTTAAGTCCCATCCACTCGTGTTGTTAGTCACACGACCAGATACAAGGTTTATTACTACCCGACATGCACAAAAAAGACATGATGTGTGCAACCTATGTTCCATCCACCCATGTCGTTGGTCACATGGATGGATACATAGTTCTTTACAACACGGTGTGAACAATCTTAACACGCCATGTTCTACCAAAAGATTTCCAACCCTATGTCTATTCTCACATAGTCATTCACATATTCAATAACTATATGGTGTGTATATATGGTACATTGTATTTACATTAGAAAAGTCAGTTCTTCCAAATCATAAGAACACATGGCATGTGTTCATAACATCACACACCATGTTGTCTGGGTTTCTAGACAGTAAGCCTATGAAACTAATATGGAACCCCTAAAAACATAAAATTTGATCAAGGAATTCCATGTTCCAATACATTAGGGCCCATACTCCCCCCAAACTAATATTTGGAATCCTTATCCATGTCATAACATTACATAATCCAATTAAAGTTCAAACATGACCCACCAAATTCCGATCCAAGAGGGTCCGTAACACCTCAGGAACCAAAGAATGTTGTTTATCCAAATGAAACATTATATATATAAATAACCTATAAAAATATCAGGAATTATATCAAGGAATATATCTCAACATCATGTATATCTAGTAAAACATCTATCTCAACAGCACGAAATTAGAAATGCATCCTAATGGCAAGGCAAGAATACAAGAAATGTGATCTCTAGAAAGTGCCTATATGATGAATGAGATGGAATACCATTATCTAAAACGATTTTAATAGATATAAACGAAAAATGATATCAATAATAATAGTATAAAAGAAGTGAATCACCCAATGGTTAAATCAAATCAACTGTAACAATTGACAAACCAGAAAAAATTGCAATATTCGAGGTAAATTAGCTTTTCCATATACAAGGGTTAGCTAACCATAATCATAGCTTATTAACAACTACCTATTCCTTCATATCCCTATCTATATGCTCCAAATATTAAGAGAAAGTAGAAAAGAAACTCCTCTGGTACCACTTTGTAACATCCCGGTTTCGGGAGCCGCCCAAGGGTGCCTTATACTTGGTTGGTCACATGACCTCAAGCACATTTCCCAAATTCCCGAGGTTGCATACTAGCATTTATGGCCAAGGTATGATAGTGGACAAAATATTACCTCATTGGTAGATTATATATAATGAAATAAAAAATACTAAAAAATTGTCGAAGTAGTAATACCAACAAAATAATTAAACAATAGAAGACTGATATGAATATAACAAATAAAGCATATATAAATGATTCATGTCACAAGTTTCTAGGAAAGAATCCAAACAAGTCGAAATATTGGAAATACAATACAAACCAAATTACTGAAAAGAAATTAAACTCTGATAGTTTTGCAAGCCTCAACCTGGTCCCATGCTCTCTAGATCCAACAACAATCAAGTACTTGATGAAGAAGGGTGCTTTCCAATATATATACCTGCAACCAAATAATCTGTTTGGGTCCAAAAGCATAACCTAAACAAGGTATTAGACGAATCCAAGTAGGCATCCACCAAAAGTATTGTTCCTAACAATTAGTGAATATATATATCTTGTAACATGTAGAAATGAAGCAATAAACTAGGAAGTACTCAAAAGTAGACAATCCTACAGTTTTCAATTACATTCATTTACATTGAATAATTATTCAATTTATTGGATAATGTAATCTCGAGATCTATCCTAAGATCTAAACTCCCTATGTAACAGTAAAAAATATTTTTCTCAGAATTCCATCTAAATAATCAAGTAAGACCGAGTCCAAGCTTGTGCTTTGGCTTGGAAACTTGTCACAATAATTTAATTATCTACAACCGAACCTCTTGGAACGCTCTCACGGTCAAACCCCTATAGTACCACATAGCATAGTGTAATTATAAAAGAACTACTGGGTAGATCTCACGGTCAATACCCTTTGGTCTACATAGAATCTAAAATTTATAAAAACACTTTTGGGTAGTTGTCCCAGTCTATACCCCCTAGGTCAAATGTCATAAAAAATTTATAAATGACCTCAACGTAGCTCTCACGGTCAACACCCCCTGGGTCAACATATCATAAATAATTTATAAACAACATCTTGGTTGTATTCATGGTCAATTCCACTGGGTCAATATCTACACCAAGCCTCTCACGGTCTTTTTCAAATAAACATTGAATCCCTCATTATTTTTTAGGTCCAAGGCTCTCATATCCCATTCGAAAAACATCACACATAGCATATCAATCAGATCACGTAATATATTACTACTACATTGCTAAAAATTCACTATCATAACACATTAAATCCATATAATAAATCAAACTCCATCTTCTACAAAACAAGTCATGGATACAAAGTACGACTCATAGGAAACATAGGACAAATGTCCTTAAACAGTCAAACTAGGGAAACACACCCATGTGGTGTCACGTAAACAAGAAATATATCCTTAACCATATGCTAAAACCCCTATTCAATAAATTAAACCATAGAAGATAAACAATAGGGTTCATTTACTAATCAATAGATACCCCAAATGTGGGTATTCAACACTTTTAGAATATATAATCAATGGAAGAACAATGAAATGAACAAACCACCTACCTCGATATCGTATGATTGATATACTTGAACGAAATCCCTTGAATAGTCCTAGAATGATGTAGATATATTAAAAGGGTAAAAATGGTCATACCATGATAAATAATGATAGATTATGAATCAGGAAGAAAGTATTTAAGATAATTGATAACTCACTGGTGGGATTCCAACACAATTGACAATGTCTCAATCGGAGCTCGGAGAGAGAACCAGGAGGGGATCAAAATTCACAACCATTATATTAGTCTCTTTTACCAACCAAGGGAAGAAAAAAATATGTTCTATACATGATATGAGACCCACTCTGATTTATAAAATAAAAGGAAAAGTACACAACATGTTCATTAAATGCACACATCATGTATTAGCTTCAACTGGCCCCCGCTTTAGGTGGCCTTCTAGGACAGCTACATGGCCATGTAATCGGCCATTACATGACCAATACATGGTTGTAAGTGGTAACTGGGTACATAGAATGTACTTATAAGTACATAGAGTGTACTAATAAAATTCTTAATTCTTTATTTTTCTAGAAAAGCAACCTGAAATAATGATACATACATAAAATAATGATTCAGGTTCTTAGAGTGTTCCAATATTTTAACATTTTCTTTAGGTTATTACTAAATATTTAAAATCCTAATTTCCACAAATAACTAAACTATTATTTCATACCAACTATGGAATCTCTCCCTATTAATACAGAACATGACATTTAACTGAAGAAAAATAGAGGATATTTAAATGTTTATTTTATTGGAAATAAGGTACATAATAGATGGAAACCTATTTTTTTAAAATCCTCCTGAATGTATTATTGATTGGTTCATCTATTTCCAATTACTATATCTCATAATTTGGGTACAAACAATAATGGAAAGGTGGAGAATAATGCTCGATATGGGGAAATAAGGGAAACCATTTACATGTGAACTTGAGAGATATCAATAAGAACTTGAGGAATATCATAATTACATGATAAAGAGAACATGAGGCATAAAATATTAAAAATAACATTAATTGTAAATTGAAATTTTGTCTACACATTTTAATTTAGACATTTATAAGAATATCACCATGGTTTGTCACCATGGTGTCGTAAAAATTGAAAAGGTTGTTCACCAAGGTATTTTAAAACATGCCATCTTTAGATATTAAATTCATTTCCCAATACATTATTTCCCTATCAGGGTTCACCCATAATATGTATTAATTTTCACGTGATCCACATAGATCATAATTAAATATCCCATAATTAACCCATGGATAATAAAATATTGGGGTTTGTATCAAAATCATGGTGTTTTTTTAAAAAGTTAATAAAAAATGATCATCGTGTCATTTAAAACCCACAGAAAGGGAATGAGGGTTTTATGTATGTAAATTATAAAATAAAATAAATAATTTTTTCATATTTGTGAATACCTCTAGAAAATAAAGGGGATTGGGTATACACATAATGAAAATAATAGAATTTATTGAGAAAAAGTGGGAGATTTTGAGAATAAAAACACGCAGAATAATAGGTATGAAACATGGTATTAGAAAACATTAAAAATAGATATGAAAAGGGTATACTATTCATAAAATTATCACTATATAGTAAATGGATAGAACAAAATGGATATAATAACATATAATGGATATTTTAAATACATACCACATTAAAATAGGACTTGAAAAGAAGAGAAGTTGAGATTTCCCTTACCTTGATGAATAATAACTAAAACTAAATTATTGGGTACTTTTTGGCTTGAGGACACCTTGGTAGGACACCTAGAGCGGTAAAAAACCATATTATCATGGAGGATGAATTTTTAATGAGTTATAATTGAGAAATATGTGGGTATTTTTAATAAAGTGAGAGACTTCTGTTTATTAATTTCCTTGGACACCTTAGTAGTGGTATTTGCAAAACCATACAATTACCCAGGGTATTTTCCCATGAAATTGATCACTTGTGACAACTATTGTGTTATATTAATAGAAATGAGATTATAATAATTTTATCTTACTCAATAAATAATTATGAAATTTTTATGATGTCGTTAAATATACTAAAAAACTCAAACTGTATTTTTACAATTCATGAAATTATGAAGTATTTTATAAAATTGTCATAAATTCACCCTAATCTAATATCAATGTTCAGAATTAATAATTATATTAATTTTACCACAATAAATATTTAAATATGAGAAATTTAACTTTTAACTATTAAAATAATTATTTATTAAACATAATATTGGATAGAAAATACAAAGTAACATTTTCAACAGTTGAAAAATAATAATTTATTTTATCATTTTTAATTAAATAATAATATTTTTAGATAAAGGTATTACAATATAAGTGACCATTTAATTGAAACATAACCCCTTATAGCACTCGCATATGATCTAAGGCAGGGTGTGTGATTTTCATAGATTCTTGGGGAATATTAGATAACATTACCCTAGTGGAAATATCCACCAACTTGAACTTCCCTGATAGATGATTGTGATTGTGATTAACACATTGAATCTTGTCTTGGGATTGGTCAAGAGAAAAAATGAGTGATGCTACCTCCTTCCCAAGATATGATAAATGGACTTTATATGAAATGACTCTACAGTATGAGCCCATCAACTATAATTTTTCCATTAATTTCCCTTTTGTTATTTTTACTTATAAACAATAATTATAATGTTAAAATAACAATTAAAAGTATAGTTTCTAATGATCATACTTATAAGTCCCCGACCTTAAACATTACTTAATCATGAATTAAATGAATAATTGACATATAGGATCTTTTTAGGTTTAGAGTTTTAGAGAATTAGGTCATAACTATTACATCTCAAAAGATTACATAGTAGAAACTTCTACCATGTTTCCATAAAATAAAAAAACACTTAAAAAGAAATATGTCTAGTTCCATGTTTTAGATAGAATGTCTTTCCTTGATCCCATCCTTGACCCAATTTATCTTTAAGTCCTGTGGAAAACAATTAAAAAACTTGGGATGAGCATAAAAAGCCTAGTAAAGGATACAAAAAGAAGGAAAACTAATAGTTTTTCAAAACAACAAGTGAACCATGAGTACTTTACCAAAGTAATAATTTTCACCTTTATGAAGTAGTAAAAACTCTTCACTGAATAAAAGATCATTAATTACCCCTTTTGTAACAAAAAGATTACCATAAAAACCCATATAAAGAAAACATAACAAATAAAGGTAACTTGGGACATAAACATACTTAAATGGAATAACCATACAGTCGACTTTCACACATATCACTTAATGGAATAGAAATACGGCTGACTTCCACACCCAATGCATTAGAGGTTATAACGCAACCACCCGTCCTGGTATTCACGGCACCACCCGTCATATGGTTTATCACGTAACCACCCATAAAATGTATAAGTACCATCATTACACATAAAATATTTAAAATATAAACATTTCAATAACAACATTCGATTTTCAATCACAATAAGTAATTCCAAGATATTGAATTAATCAATCCATTTTCAAAAATCATTTAAAAGAGATTTTTGAATCAAAGTGTCCCATACCACTTTGAAGATTTTAATGGAATTATAATTTTAAAACATTAATTTCCATATAAATAAATACTGAAAACCATTTTGAAAACATGGACATAAAAGATAAAGATTTAGAATAATGAATCTTTAAAAAATATAAAACGATATTTTTATTAAAGAGTTTTTAACAAAATGAGAGACTCTTGAATACAAATAATTGAAGAATAAAATTTAATCCAAACTTTATAATATCATGAGAATAAAGGGATTCATGATATAATATGACAAACGACAGTATACACTCCATATAAGAGTGAATTGGTGCATAACAACAATGAAGTCTCAATGGAAATGTAAATTGAGATGAAATCCATTATAAAGATGGTATCCTTAAATTAAGGATAAATCTATCACATAATTATGTGTGAGAAATATAAATAAACCCAATATAAGTGGATATTAAGTGTGAAACAATAAGAGGACATTCAAACATAATCTTGGAAAAAAAACCAATGACATAGATATTTAACTCAATGAAATGAGATTGAGTTTTGATTTCCCATACAAGTTCGTAAGAATTTATCAATGAGAAGATTATGTGTATAAATAGTATATCCACAAAAAGTATTGTATAAATCAAAACATAGAGATTCCACACATAATCTTGCCATAATAAAATCAAGAAGTAGAGGTTTAACCCAATGAATTGAAAGTGGGTTAAGAAGTTCCCTTACAGAAATCTGACAGCCTAACGACATCACTTTAAAATTCATAAAATGAGTTGATGAGAGAGAAAATTGTATCTCATAACATGGACATAAAATTTACACAAATAATTATATATAATAACATATCCCAACATAATATTATGTGAATTAAAATACATAACAAAAGAAGTCTTTTAAAAAGAGGAGGGTGAAAGGTCCCCTTACAGAGTTGGGTAACTTTCGAAACGTACACCCCATGGAAGAAGGATCAGACAATGAAGATGTAAATACCCATAAATGATATTATACTACAAAAATTGTATAATAATGGGCAGTATATACACCCCTCAAAGGAAATAGTGGCAAACGTAGCATAAATGTCACGGGAATAAAAGTGAGAAGAAAAATCCCTTACGAAAACTCGACACCCTAACAGCGCCACTTAAAAATTCAAAAAATGGATTTATGAGATCAAATAGGGTATCTCATAATATGAACATAAAACGTACATTATGAGGAATATTAAAGAACATCCCAAAACATAAGAAAGATGAGCTTAAAAGAAATGACATAATATAGAGTACTTAAAAAGAAAGAGAGAGGTTGGATCCCTTACCTCATGTCCGACATGACTCGATCGTTCTTTAATATCCTGAATAATAAAATTTGTTCAATTTATAATTTCTTAAGGACCTAATTTAAATATTATTATTCAGTTCATATCACATATTATAATGTTATAATAATTGGTTAATAAAGTGAGTTCATATCAAATGTTTTTGTCGATGTTCGGTACATGAGTAAAAATTGAACTTGTTGGAAAAGAATTTTCCATGTAGTTATAGGTAAATCATCTCCATAATAGTATTAATGTTTTAAATATAATATATATCTAGTATATATTCACTTTGTACTATTCCATAACATTTGGAGATAAAAAAATTATAAGCACCGTTCATGGAGACGGTAGGCCGTACGTACGCATGAACGCTACTTTCATTTTTTGTCATATTAATGGAATTAAAGTTAAAAGATATATATATATATATATATATATTATAATTACAGAATGATATCCATAATTTATATTTAATATAAGACATATATATCCATTATATATATGTACTTATAATAGTACATAACATTTGGAGATAAGAAATGAAATGTATCATTCATGGAGACAGTAAGCCGTACGTACGCATGAACGCTACTTTCATTTCTTTGGCACATTAATGGAATTAAAACTAGATGATATATATATATATATATTATAATTATATTATAATATATATGTTATATATATCACATAAGTTCATCAATTTCATTCTTTATACATTCCATGTATTGCATGAACGAGTCACATCACTTGAGGGGGCGGTAGTCCACACTTCCTCAAATGAAATTAACGCATTTGCACAACATGAAAAGAAAAAAGGAATGTATTAAATATAAAATACAGAATCATAGAGAGAAAATAAATATAATATATATCATAAATAAATATAGTTCCATCATAATGGCCACCATGAGAGGTGGTATGAGAAGATAGAATAATCATCGTTTCGTGAGGCAGTAATTTGTCATCCACAGAAAGAGTATGTTATTTAACCATTAGAGGGAGGTGTGTGTTAGTGTAGCTCAAATTCTCCTCATAAAAACATCCTAGTATATTGAAGATACTGGTGTGGTTACAAAAGAAATAAATAAAAGGAGTTTAGGGGGTTGGAGAAGAAAAATAAAACAAAAGAACACTAGGGAAGCCATTACTTTTAAAACGGGTAACTCTTTTTGATTTGAGCTGAAAGGCTTACTTGGGAAGACTTCTGCCCAAAGTGAGGCTTCTAGGAGTAAGAGAGGGATGTGTAGAGACCAAGTGGGTAGGGTTTGGCTGAGCCAAAGGCTTGAGAGTTTTGGGTAAGGTGGTAGAGGTGGGGGCCTTTTATAAGAGGAGAGGAGGGGCACTCTTGGAAAGTCAAAAACGTTTGAATTATTTTCAAATGAGTTTCGGATTTTAAAGGTCCCAAATTGATACATTTATAGGATAAGGTGATAATAGTTTGGAATCCACCCATAAAATATGTTTTTGACATGTTTAGGTCTTATATTTTATATTATCGTTTTATTTTATTTAAATCAATAAATAATGAGGTAATCGCTGCATCATCATGGTGTCATAAATAATTTAATTTATTTAATGTCTAAAAATTTTAAAACAAATATCAAGATTTATTAAATCGTTTTATATTTCTAATTAATATTTATAGTAAAAAATATGACTTGTATAACCTCATTTAAAAATCGTTTTAGTAAAACAACTCATGTTTGTGACATTTTTATTTTAACTTTAAATAAAAAGTTATTTATGTCATTTTACTACCAAAGTGGATCCATGGGGTCCCCAAGTTGACCCATGGATTTTATTGGTCGGCCATGACACATCCAATTAGGGTAGGACATGTTTCTAGTTCATTTCATATTATTAAAACATTATTTTTACCTTAAATTACACTAATTACCTTTAATCGCGATTAATAAAACATAAAAGTTACTATTCACCAAAAATTATTTTGATCTCATTGAACCACATTTTACTTCTTAATGAAAACCATGTATATCATTTTTTTGAAAAACAAATCACAGAATTGGCAAATTTTCATTTAAACAAAAAATCAGTTTCTTTAACTACCACTTAGTGGTTTCACTATTAATCAAAAATTGAAGTTTTTCAGAAAAATACCAAAAATTAACCCTAAGCTATATTTGATATTCCAAATTAAAAAATGAAATCTATTTTACAAAATTCAAAACATATAAGTTTCATTAATTAATTTAATAATTAATTCCCTCTGTCAAAACAAATAGCGTGTTTTTATGAAACAATATACATCAAAAGATTGACACTAGTTGAAGTCCAATTTCAAAGTGAAATTAATTTCAATGACCACTGTTGGATTAAATGGTAAAAATATATTCTAATTTTACTTTAAAACCAATCCAAAAGATAATATAATCATATAAATAAATTAGATTAAAAAGAGGTTTTGAATTAAAATACAACATTTTTCACTATTCATTAAAAAATGAACTTTATCGAAAAAAACCAAAAAATTTACACAAAGTAAAATTTGATGTCCCAATTCTAAAGAAGATTTTTATTTTGTCAAATATAACACATAAAATTTTCAAAAAGTGGATTTAAAAGATGTTCGCCATCAAAAGGGCGGTTAATCGACCTTTTAAACAATATTAGAAGATTTATGCTTAAAATTGGATTCATTTGCATTTTAAGCCTCTAACATTTGTTGGATAAAAGTAAAAATATTTGAAAAACATATATAATCATTTTTTAGTTAGTTCCGTTCATTCCCACCATTACAACGGCTAGGTGTTAACTACAATTTAAAATAATATTATTTTATTATTAGAGTGCAATGTAATATTTCAAAGAAACTCATTGTTGCGTATTGGGTATGCCATCGAGCATAACATTAACTTTAAAGTAATATTAATATTTTATTCACAAATATGGATAAATATGAAAATTTCATATTCTTTATTTACCTGGGGTGTAACATCCTTCCCCCCTTTTGGGAATTGCGTCCTCAAAATTTTAAAATTAGGCTCAGAAACATCATTGAGAGTCCCACATCGGAACAAGGGTCGGTAAAACAATCACTTTAAAAGAAAGAAAGAGAAGTACAGAGGTCACCGAGTTAACCCATACTAGGATTCCATGTAAGAAAACATGGATATGGAAGAAAAAGTAAAGGGTCATGTTTTGAGGGAGAGTGATAGAAAACAAGTTTAGGAGAGAGTTAACCACAAGAAAATCACAAACTTGTGGTGGGTTAGATGGTATTCAATTCCCAAGTAGGAAAAGTTAATAGAAAACATTTTTTTTAAGTTACATTTCATTGAGGAATTTATTTTTGATCTTAAGGAAATATACTTACTTGTCATGTTAACTTTCAACTTTTACTATATTTCTTACACAAACTCATACTTCCCCAAATGATGAGTATTTAAGAAGAATTGTTCACATTAAGAGTACTATAATCAACTTCTTGAGAATCACCTAATCCAAAAAAGAGAACTATATATTTCCCATGTCTTTAGACCCTTACCAAAACCAAAATTATCAGAACAAGATTAGATAATCCAGAAAAGGATAACCCTTTTTAAAAAGAAAATCTATTCTTAATCTCCAAAATTTGTCCAACCAAACCCAAAGTTCAACGAGGACCATTCGATAAACAATTTGTCCATAAAATTCATCAAAGTAAACCAAAATAAGATTGAAACCAAAATATTTTAAGGATTTAGTCACATAGTCTTCCAAGGTACAAATTAACACTTATCTCCAAATAACATCAGTTTCTCTAAAAGTCTCATATTGAAAAGTAATTAACCTAATCACATATCCTCCATGATAGGTTAATAATTTCCATATATAACCCAAAATCAACTTACTCTTAATTCATAAAATCATCTAACTAAAAAGACTAAGTCATACTAACCAGGGACTTCACGTAGTCTAGTGGTGGGTGATAAATACAAGTTGCACTTTGGTTGTGGGTTCAATTCCCACAGCTTTGTCCGATGCGACGGGTTGTCACATGATCTACGTGTTGTCCTTTTTCCAAAACTAAATAATTCTTATAACATTCCCCAAAAAGAGATAAAATCTTCAAAAATAACCATAACATAATTTAACCTCAAGTTTATCTCATGTCGTTCATAATGTATAGTATCCCATAATTACCTCAAAAGTAAGGATCATATAAACCCTAATGGTTACCATTATAATTATTACCTGAACATCCATGTCGAGTTGGTTCTCTCGTACATGATGCATTAGAGAACTCACCAAGGTTCAAGTGGTTGATCATGACTCCTGATAGTAGGTTTAGAATAACCATGAGATTTCTAATTAAATCCCCCATTTCATCTAGTCTCTTAATCAGAGAACCACCACAGTTTCCTTCAAACCCATTGTCACTTTGGTGCCTGCTAGATCCATCCATTTACAAAAACCATAAACGTCAGTGTGAGTATATCAACAAAATCATTATGTACTAATGAGGAAGATAAACACTAAGACATACTTACTCATTCACTTTATCTAAAAACTAGGACTCTTTCTGAAATCCTAACCATTATGGTAATGTCACTTATACTTAAAGAATAACCTAACCTCTAAAGTTATCTAAACCGACCTTTGATACCAACTATAAGGCTCCGGCCTTAAACATTACTTAATCATGAATTAAATGAATAATTCACGTAGAGGATCTTTTCAGGTTTAGAGTTTTAGAGAATTAGGTCATAACTATTACATCTCAAAAGATTACATAGTAGACACTTGTACTAAGTTTCCATAAAATAAAAAAAACACTTAAAAATAAACATGTCTAGTTCCATGTTTTAGATAGAATGTCTTCCCTTGATCCCATCCTTGACCCTATTCATCTTTAAGTCCTATGGAAAACATTTCAAAAACATGGTATGAGCATAAAAAGCCCAGTAAAGGATACAAAAAGAAGGAAAACTGTTAGTTTTTCAAAACAACAAGTAAACCATGAGTACTTTACAAAAGTATTACTTTTCACCTTTATAAAGTAGTAAAAACTATTCACTGAATAAAATATAATTACTTACCCCTTTTTTAACCAAAATATTACCATAAAAACCCATATAAATAACACATAAAAAATAAAGGTAACTTGGCACATAAACATACATAAATGGAATTACCATACGGTCGACTTCCACACATATCACTTAATGGAATATCCATACGGCCGACTTCCATACCCAATGCATTGGAGGTTATAACGTAACCACCTGTCCTGATATTCACGGCACCACCCATCATATGGTTTATCACATAACCACCCGTAAAATGTCCAAGTACCATCATTACACATAAAATATTGAAAATATAAACATTTCTATAACAACATTTTATTTTCAATCACAATATGTAATTCCAAGATATTGAATTAATCAATCCATTTTCGAAAATCATTTAAAAGAGATTTTTGAATCAAAGTGTCCCATAACACTTTGAAGATTTTAATGGAATTGTAATTTTAAAACATTTATGTCCATATAAATAAATACTGAAAACCATTTTGAAAACATGGACATAAAATATAAAGATTTAGAATAATGATTGTTTAAAACATTTAAAATGATATTTTTGTTAAAGAGTTTTTAACAAAATGAGAGACTCTTGAATACAAATAATTGCCTAATAACATTTAATCCGAAATTTGTAATATCATGAGAATAAAGGGATTCATGATATAATATGCCAAAGGACAGTATAAAAACCATATAAGAGTGAATTGGTGCATAACAATAATGAAGTCTCAATGGAAATGTAAATTGGGATGAAATCCATTATAAAGATGGTATCCTTAAATTAAGGATAAATATATCGCATAATTATGTGTGAGAAATATAGATAAACCCAATATAAGTGGATATTAAGTGTGAAACAATCATAGGTCATTCACACATAATCTTGGAAAAACAAAACCAATGACATAGATATCTAACTCAATGAAATGTGATTGAGTTATGATTTCCCATACAAGTTCGTAAGAATTTATCAACGAGATGATTATGTCTACAAATAGTATATAAACACAAAGGTTTTTGGAAATTACAACATAGAGATTCAACACATAATCTTGGCATAATAAAATCAAGAAGTAGAGGTTTAACCCAAAGAATTGAAAGTGGGTTAAGAAGTTCCCTTACAGAAATCAGACAGCCTAACGATGTCACTTTAAAATTCAGAAAATGAGTTGATGAGAGAGAAAATGGCATCTCGTCACTTGGACATAAATTTTACATAAATATGGATATATAAGAACATATCCCAACATAATATTATTTGAATTAAAAGACATAACAAAATAAGTCTTTTAAAAAGAGGAGGGTGAAAGGTCCCCTTACCGAGTTGGGTAACTTTCCAAACGTACACCCCATGGAAGAAGGGTCAGAAAATGAAGATGTAAATACCCATAAATGAAATTATACTACAAAAAGTGTATAATAATGGGCAGTACATACACCACTCAAAGGAAATAGTGACAAACGTAGCATAAATGTCATGGGAATAAAAGTGAGATTAAAAATCCCTTACAAAAAATCGGCATCCTAACGACGCCACTTAAAACTTCCAAAAGTGGATTTATGAAATCAAATAGGGTCTCTCATAATATGAACATAAAAAGTAAAGTACAAGAAATATAAAATAACATCCCCAAACATAAGAAATATGAGCTTAAAAGAAATTACATACAAGACAGTACTTAAAAAGAAAGAGAGAGGTTGAATCCCTTACCTCGTGTCCGACATGACTCGATCATTCTTTAATCTCCTGAATAATAAAATTTGGTCCATTTATAATTGATTAAGGACCTATTTTAAATATTATTATTCAGTTCATATCACATATTATAATGTTATAATAATTGGTTAATAAAGTGAGTTCATATCAGACATTTTTGTCGATGTTCGGTACATGAGTAAAAATTGAACTTGTTGGAAAAGAATTTTCCATGTAGTTATAGGTAAATCATCTCCAGAATAGTATTAATGTTTTAAATATCATATATATCCAGTATATATTCACTTTGTACTATTCCATAACATTTGGAGATAAAAAAAATTAAAATCACCATTCATGGAGACGGTAGGCCGTACGTATGCATGAACGCTACTTTCATTTTTTGTCATATTAATCGAATTAAAGTTAAAAGAGAGATATATATATTATAATTACAGAATTATATCCATAATTTAGATTTAATATATGAAATATATATCCATTATATATATGTACTTATAATAGTACATAACATTTGGAGATAAGAAATGAAATGTACCGTTCATGGAGACGGTAAACCGTACGTACGCATGAACGCTACTTTCATTTCTTTGGCACATTAATGGAATTAAAACTAGATGAGATATATATATATATATATTATAATTCTAGTATAATATATATGTTATATATATCACATAAGTTCATTAATTTCATTCTTTATACATTCCATGTACTACATGAACGAGTCACATCACTTGAGGGGCCGGTAGTCCACACTTCCTCAAATGAAATTATCGCATTTGCACAACATGAAAAGCATAAAGGTATGTATTAAATATAAAATACATAAGAATATAGAGTAAATAAATATAATATATATCATAAATAAATATAGTTCCATCATAATGGCCACCATGAGAGGTGGTATGAGAAGATAGAACAATCAATGTTTCATGAGGCAGTAATTCGCCATCCACAGAAACAATATGTTCTTTAACCATTAGACAAAGGTGTGTGTTAGTGTAGCTCTAATTATTCTTATAAAAACATCCTAGTATATTGAAGATAGTGGTGTTTTAACAAAAGAAATAAATAAAAATATTTTAGGGGGTTGGAGAAGTGAAATAAAACAAAAGAACACTAGGGAAGACATTACCTTTAAAACGAGTAACTCTTTTTGATTTGAGCTCAAAGGCTTCCTTGGAAAGACTTCTGCCCAAAGTGAGGCTTATAGGAGTAATATAGGGATGTGGAGAGACAAAATGGGTAGGGTTTGGCTGATCCAAAGGCTTGAGATTTGTGGGTAAGGTGGTAGAGGTGGGGGCCTTTTATAAGAGGAGAGGAGGGGAACTCTTGGAAAGTAAAAAAAGGTTACATTATTTTCAAATGAGTTTCGAATTTTAAAGGTCCCACATTGATATATTTCGAGGATAAGGTGATAAGGGTTCGAAATCAACCCATAAAATAGGTTTTTGACATGTTTAAGTCTTAGATTGTACATTATCTTTTCATTTTATTTAAATCTTTAAATAATGAGGTAATCACTGCATCATCATGGTGTCATAAATAATTTAATTTATTTAATGTCTAAAAATTCTAAAAAATATATCATGATTTATTAAATCATTTTATATTTCTAATTAATATTTATAGTAAAAAATATGAATTGTATAACCTCATTTAAAAATTGTTCTAGTAAAACAACTCATGTTTGTGACATTTTTATTTTAACTTTAAATAAAAAGTTATTTATGTCATTTTCCTACCAAAGTGGATCCATGGGGTCCCCAAGTTGACCCATGGATTTTCTTGGTCGGCCATGACACATCCAATGAGGGTTGGATATGTTTCTAGGTCATTTCATATTATTAAAACATTATTTTTACCTTAAATTACACTAATTACCTTTAATCGCGATTAATAAAACATAAAAGTTACTATTCACCAAAAATTATTTTGATCTCATTGAACCAAATTTTACTTCCTAATGACAACCATGTATATAGGATTTTTGAAATTCAAATCACAGAAGTTGAAAAATTTCATTTAAACGAAAAATCTGTTTCTTTAACTACCACTTAGTGGTTTCACTATTCATCAAAAATTGAAGTTTTTCAGAAAAATACCAAAAATTCACCCTAAGATATACTTGATATTCCAAATTCTAAAATGAATTATATTTTAAAAAATTCAAAACATATAAGTTGCATTAATTAATTTTATAATTAATTCCTGCTGTCAAAACAAATAGCGTGTTTTTATGAAACAATATATATCAAAAGATTGACACTAGTTTAAGTTCAATTTCAAAGTAAAATTAATTCCAATGACCACTATTGGATTAAATGGTAAAAATATATTCTAATTTCACTTTAAAACCAATCCAAAAGATAATATAATCATATAAATAAATTAGATAAAAAAGAGGATTGGAATTAAAATACAACATTTTTCACTATTCATTAAAAAATGAACTTTATCGGAAAAATACCAAAAATTTACACAAAGTAAATTTTGATGTCCCGATTCTAAAGAAGAATTTTATTTTTTAAAATATAACACATAAAATTATCAAAAAGTGGATTTAAAAGAGGTTCGCCATCAAAAGGGCGGTTAATCGACCTTTTAAAAAATATTACAAGATTTATGCTCAAAATTGGATTAATTTGCATTGTAAGCCTCTAACAATTATTGGATAAAAGTAAAAATATTTGATAAACATATATAATCATTTTTTAGTTAGTTCCATTCATTCCCGCCATTACAATGACTAGGTGTTAACTACCATTTAAAATAATATTATTTTATTATTAGAGTGCAACGTAAGATTTCAAAGAAACTCGTTGTTGTGTATTGGGTACGCCATCGAGCATAACGTTCCTTTTAAAGTAATATTAATATTTTATTCACAAATATGGATAAATATGAAAATTTCATATTCTTTATTTACCTGGGGTGTTACAATACTGACCAGAGATCATCATTTACCAATAGTAAAATAATGGTTGATAACCAATATAAGATTTAATATTATACTCAATTCATTATTATAGAGAAAAATATCTTTTATAAAATATAATATAACAAAATTTTTTTGGAAAAAATATTCCTTTAAAAAAATTTGGGTCATTATGATTGAATCCTTGATTCTCACCTCCCCCCCTCAAGGTGTTCCAGGGACATTCAATTATGTGTATGACAACCCACATTATCTGTATGTCATGTACATGTCATGTCCATGATATATAATATATAACACATAAAGTGTTTGAACTAATATTTCACAAGGAATAATTTATCATGCTGCTATTTTACTAAACAAATTATCACAAAATGAGGAAGATAGAGCAATGCTACTCTCATGAATTAGGATCTGGAAAAGTGTATATATTGTTGAAGGAATGCCTCAAGTCGGGGATACGGGGAGAAATCACACTCATGGACGTAATGGGGGGGGGAGATGAGTTTATCCCAGGTTTTTCACAACTAGGGGTGGAGTATATCCCATGCTACAAGATTTAGGGTGGGGGATATGGGTGGTGGTGTGCATTTTTCCTGGGGTGATGTACTGTTGTAGTGTATAATTCTCGGTACCATTCACTATATCGTAATGGAATTACTATGCAGTGGGTTTCACATTGTTTAATCATTATTTTTAGCTCATTTCATGATAGTGTTTTCTATGATGTTAACTCGAATATTCACTTTGTATTTGTGCTCTCGAATCACAGTGAGAATATTACTCTTCTTGGACATTAGGACTCATACCAAACCACATAAATCATATATTCCTATTAGATATTATTCATGTGTTTTCCGGGTTCATTTTCTTTTTTCTTTTCTTCATCTACAAACCTGTTATGTCATTTTGACACCCAGTGTTTCCACAAAAATTACCATTTTCAATATTCAACATTTGTGTTCACAAAAGAAAATTATATGATAAAATTAAGGAGTTTTATATTATTACACATCAGAGTGGATTATTATTCAATACATATATATATATATATATAGAATACTCTTTATTATTAATATACAATATACATGCACTAGTATATATTCTATGTAATATTTATACTATGAAAAATTCACATGGAATATACAAAAAACACATGAAATAAGGGATATTGATAGAAAAATTCACATATTACATAAAATGTGATAAATTCAAATATAGAATTATTTATTCCATTTCAAAAAACATAATTTATTTATATGTTACATAAACTATATAAATAATATTATGCACATTATGATAAATAGATACCATAAAGATCAAGTGCTCTAATTGATTCCAACATGATGAACAATAATAAAAAATACAAAAATAACAAACATGACTATTTTGATCTTAATAAAGATTAATAAGGAAGAAAATGTTCTTATTAACATCAAAAAATGAAACTAGAAACCTATCTATTTTATACTATGTTATATACAGCTGTATATTTTCTTGAAAAAAATCATATTTCCAAGATAGTAATGAAGAGGTTATACATGTTTTTTCCTTCTAAATCAATTTGAATATATGAATCCTTCCCATTTTATTAAATATTGTAATTTTTAATATTTAAAAATCCGTTGACCATAAAAAGTTTGAAATAATAATTTCAGGACAACCTCTTTTAAATGTATTTGAGATACAGAGGTTTCCGGGAATAACACACTATTTCTATCGCATTATATGAGATCTTACAAGACTCAATTCTCTTATGAAGACATTGGTGATGTAGGCTATTATATTAAAATGTAATGATGAAAGTTAGAAATATATTCATGTGTTTATGGACTGACTCACTTCTATACATATCTTTATCTTGGTTGAACCAGGGAAGGGTTATGTCATTTATTGTGATTCGTACGGACCGAGATTTTTTTTGGTCATTTATAAGGTGACCATGTCATAGACCACGATTGACAATATTTTTAGATGCAAGAAAATAATTTCATGAATCAAAACATTGGTGGACCACACATTAAAAACATGGAACCACCACGTCTTCGATAAAAATATTAATATCTTCATTGATCAAAAAAGCACGAATCAAAGCTTTTAAGAAAGGGAATTGAACCACATGGAATGATGATGTATGGGGTACATCCATATGTTTTACATTGACATAGTTTATAAACATGGTAAAGGGAAGGTTTTGGCTAAAGCTTTGGGCAAAAACTTTTATAACCAAGTGGTCAGAGAGGATCATGAACATAGAGGCTCGAAAATTGCACATACTAAGGAAATATAAATCAATGTAATGAGATTGATAAGTTATACTATAATAAAATTTATGTGAAATAGTCCCTACAAATTCCTATTTTCTTCTACCATTCATATTTATTTTGTATCTGTACATTTTTTAATTTATTTTCTAGGATTCTATATAATCTAAGTCTATTAAAAACCAATTTTCTTCCCTATTATATTTGGGTTTCACCATTAGTGGATAAATTTTATTAATATTATATTATTTTTTCATCATGTTATTATTTTAAATTTTCATATAGTTTCATAATAAAATAATAATAAAAATACTTGTTCATTTGTTGATGTTTTTCAGTTTGAAACTATAGTTTTATTTTACATTCCCTACCATTCAATTTTCTATACATAGTATTGATGCAATGGATATATGATTTTAAAAACTACTTGATCACAATTAAATACACTACACCAAATACATTTTGTTTAAGTGGCTATTATTCAATTTTTATCCATATTATATGATATTTATTTAGTCATCATAATAGTAAAAATAAAAACACACAATTTATGATTTCACTTATTTAATATATTTTTTTCAAAAGATTTCAGTAACCACTTCATCCTCATGATTCCTATTTAACTATTAATGTTTTGATTATTTATTTTCCCATTTTAAGCAAACTTTAGCCAAATTGTGGTGTTTTTTCATTAAATATATTCTCAAGGACATTAGTGCGTTCAATTTTAATTATCTAATCACTAATTTTTACAATCTAATGATCATTGTTTAAATTATTATGTCTATAAATCATATCAAAAAAATTGTTGGGATATTACTGATGAATATATTTTTGACCCTTTTGATACATATCTATTGATTTGTGAATTGAGTTTTCATTACATTTAACATACACAAAAACTCATGCATGAGCATAAATGTAATCGATGAATAATTTATGTTTTTAGGTATTATATACGTTCTTTCCAAGACAATAAATTTTAATATATACTCTATTTGTAAAATTTCATGTAATGTTATGCAATAAAAATGTGTAATGAAATAATAAACAAAACTATTAAAACTAAATTTAACATTAGTTAGTAATTAAGGGGTACAAAAAATGATTTTTTTTATTTCATACTAAAATAGTTAATGTTGGAGTTCTTAGAATTAATATAGGCAATTGTCATTGAATATTTTAATGTCTTTTATCTTATTCAGTGCTAAAAGGAATGTTTTATCTAAAAGATGAAAAAAGAAGTTGAACAGTACAATTATTCTGATGGTACACAACTACATACATGTTGCCACTCTGACTATATAGTGTAATTTAAAATTTATTGGACTAATGTGATGTATTTGTGATGGGGGAATGGTGTATAGTAGTTTATAAGGGTATTCCATCAGCCTTGAAAAGAACTTAATGGTGCACATTTAAATTGTATCATCTTATTCATTGTTCTAGTCACACTCAAGCTCATCATGAATTTTTTTTATGAGATGATTAAAATGTACGGGAAGACATAATGTAGATTAATCCTATTAGAAGCCCCATCATCAAATCAATATATATAATATAGTTTATTGTTTCTTCATCCCATTTATAATTTGTCACATTAATCTAAAACACAATTCTAAAGTGTACATTTACCAATTAAATGGATTAGAATATTCAACACAATTATTGAGATCTTGTTAACATTTCAGGGATTCATAATAGTCTATGTATACATGTTAAAGAACACATTTGAAATTTATATATTAATTCATTGAAATGAATTGTATTATGAGTATTTATGATTTAATTTTATAGTGATCGAGTTGAAGAGATTATTTAGTACAGTATATTGAATATTGAACCATACATGGAAATTCCCATTTGCTTGAAAAATAGTTTTAGAACCATTGATGATATGTTAGATGTTTTTAATGTTAAAAATGGAATGAAATCTAATTTTTTGTTTGATGTATTATTTTATTTTTTATACATCTTGCCCACCCTATATATTTGTATGAAATGGGACCAATATACCCACGTGGTGAACTAGTTGTACAGATACCTCATAGATGCCTGCTTTAATGACAAGTGCATGTTCAATTGTAAGAAATGAGTCATGCAAGTAATTTAAAAAAATATGGTCATGCCCAGTGAACTGTGGAAGTAAGAATTAATCTCTTTGATGTCTTCTTCCAACTCTATTTTAGGTACTCAGGTGAGACCAATGTTCATTAGCCTAAATAATATTTACATTGTTGTCATAGTGAAGGGAAATTTCCTCCTCAATGCAAGAAATCACCCCATGTTAAAAAATTTAATTCATTATCAAGACTAATAGTTTCACCAACATGTGACACCACAACATAATATACCTTTTTTGTAGACTTCACTACAATGTTAGCTTTGGAACTCCACCAAACAATGTATCAACTTCAAAGATACAAAATGAAACTAGATTTTGATCATGTAACATATTTATCAATTTTGAGACTAGAATCATTGTATGCCCTTACAATGAGTTCATCCTCACATTGAAAGACTATGATCATTTAAAAAATTCTTCTTAAGTACTCAAGGATATTATTTGTGACAACTGATTGACTCCCCAAGAATATAGGATATCTTATTATCTATGAGAATAAGAAATATTTAGTCAAATACAAACCATTGTATACATGAAACATTGCTCCATATAGAAGTAATTTGATCAAACATTTCATACAGTTTAGGATCTATGATCTTCCTATGCTTTTTGATATGAAACATTTGAAGAGACCACTTCTTAAAGTTCTTGATACTAATACGCTGGAGAAAGTTTCCATTACATGTGCTTTGTTTAAGTCCAAAAAAACCTTATTATCCATAAATATGTATATTTATTCCCAATGTGTTGTATATTTAACTCATGTATTTCATTTACATTTTTTTTCAAAACATTTCTATAAAATGTAATGTTGGGACATAATTTCTGATATATATTATGTCATCCATATAAATAACTAAAAAAACCATGATGAATCCACTAACCTGTCAATATATACAAGAATATCATGTGTTTTTTTATAAAACATAATACTTTGATAGGGTCCTCAAACCATATATTACCCCTGTGAGAAGCTTGCTTCAATCCATAAATGGACCATTGCCTCTTAAAAACCTTAACAATCTCATTTGACTCTTTAAAACCATTTGGTTATATAGTGTAGATATCTTCAAATAAATATATGTTATATAAATTGATTTTGACATGCATTTGATATAACATATAATCATAATGATATTTCATTTAATATCTTAATGGACATTGTTATCACCATTGAAAAATAATAAATCATTATAAAAACTACTATTCTATTTTAAAAAACCTTTAATGATCAAAAAATAATTTAACATTATAAAACAATATGATTATGTTTATAAAAGTATAAAAAATTATAAAAAATACAAATTATAATAAAAATATAAATTTAGTCATAAAATAAATGAAAATTATAGATAAAAAATTTCAAATTTTAAAAAATAAAATTAATCAATGTAAATAGAAAATCCAAATATATGACTCCAATATAGCATAAAAGTTTTTATGAATTGTTGATTAAAAAGGTAAAATATGATAATATATTATAGTATTATGGAAATAAAATATATAGTAGTGTTAAAACAATATATTTAGGAAAATAAATATTTTCATATACTTGTTGTGTTTCCATATCCTCCACTAACATGATATAAGTTGTTTGAGGAAATATCCTTAGTATGATTGAACCTTTTACATATGAATTTTCTATAGGATTCAAAATGAAAATACTAGACCCATAGAGGCCCAACTCAGGATGATTTCAAGTTGTGGGTGCCACCATAATTCCTCCATAAATTGGCCTATTTTTGGAAACTAGAACCATGTTGGTATATCATATAACATGATTGACCTTATCCTATTTCATTTGACAATAGATGCATCTTAAATGCATAAGATAACTTGTAACACCTATATGATATACATATACAATCAACTAAAGGGTAAAAAATGCATGAATATGACATTGAGAATAAATATAACCACAGATAGGTTAAATATAAAGGATATATATACATCTGAAGAGTCCCTGAATTTGATAGAGACAAGAGGATAGAGAAATCCTCCCCATTCAGAGTACTCCTATATTGGTCTCTAGATATAGAAAATGCAACCACCATCATTGACCTTCATGCTCAATAATACATTACTACAAATCACCAGGAATTACCTTTGAAACAGTAACAGAATCACTTCAACTGAGACCATCATCTATCATATGCATCCTCAACACAAACACAACATGTGTAGGCACAAAGCTTGTGAATCTATGAATACATTGAATACAGATATGTCTACTAGGTCTGAAATCTATATAACTATTGTATACAACATCCCAAATAAACCCATAGAGAACCTAGGGAGTCACAGTCCATGAATTAGTTGAAACGATCAGCATCTCCAAAATTCATGTTTCTACTGAATACCATAAAGAGGATGCATTCATTAAATAAAAAAATTTATCCAAGGGAATACTCTCCTATAATTTTTATCCATCTATACAGAGATTATATTCTAGAGTCAGGAAGGAGAACCCACACCATTCTCAAGAATTGTTCATAGTCAAGGGGTACAAACAATAACTATTAGTTTCAACCACGTGGGATGTAATTGAGATAATTCCAAACATATAAAAATACCCCACTCTACATAGGCCAGCAATATGTAAAATTAGCACACAATTCCGCAAATTCAAACAACCCAAAAACAGAAACCAAAAAACCATTATGGAATCATAGTGGGAGACACACACCTTATTTGAATACACCTAACTTAGGTGAGTAATGAGAAAAATGTATAGAAGACCTCCCCCACAATTGATGATTCATCGGTCTAGGGATTACAGAACCCTATTCATAGTGTGTGGTGGTCCTGATCCTTATATAAAATGATGGGGTACCGAATCCATGTCAATTTAGAGGACCCACACCATATTTGGGGGGGGGGGGGTACAGAAATCGATGATAGTAAACAAGGGGCGTGTACCCTTCATAGCATACTTACAGGGTTGTATTGGCCATGTGAATGCTCTGAACATCATTCCACAAACCCCATCATCATCCCTACAAATATAAATATTAAAACATACAATCAATCATTAAAAACATGATTATATGGATGAAAATAAAACATACATTGTGATCTTTGTTGAAAAATAATTAGGATTTGTTATTTATTTTCATGATTCATATATCTAATAAGAAAATCAGGAAAATCACAGCAGAAAGAAGATGGGTGGCCACATGGTTAACCTTGGGCAATCCACATGCAGCGTTGGGGATAAGAGGTGTAGGTATATGCCACCCTTGGATGTCATGCATTCCATATTAGTTTAGGTAGTGAATACAATCCTGACTAGCTCACTAGATTTGCAATGAATTTGGGCCTTGCATTGAGCTAGTCTGACTGGTTGACCTATGACACTTGACCCATAGTGGCATGGTCATTTACAAGGAAACCAAACTCACAAATACACACATTGGGTTAAAAATATTAAATTATTTTTAATATATTATTTTACAGATCCAAAAAATCATAATTATATATCGGCTCATGATGAGAGTGAACACTGCACCTTGGAATTAGAAGATCCACCAAATGTTTTTTACAAGGATTAATACTTGGATAAATTTATCATTATTTGTCTACATAGGTTCTAAAACATGAAAACCCAAAAATTAAGATAGTTTTCAATCAGAAATTATCTTTTTCACTACACAAAACCCCCTCATTCAAGCTAAAATTTTGAATTATTAACCAACTGAACCATGAACACAAAAATGCATCAAAAAAATTTTATGTTCACATTCATTCATGATATAAAGAAGTATAATATAATAATTTTCTTGAGTGTGATATGGATAATTTTAGTAATGCAGGTTTATGAACTCATTGGTGGATCAATTGATTGAAAGGAATTTTATTAAATAAAAAGTGAATATGAAATCGAACATAGTATGAAGTAATATGGATACATTATTGAGATAATAATTTAATACCACTATATAATTAATTTTTTTAATTTTAATTTAATTATTTTTTCTCAAGTGTAAAATATATGTTTTAATTGAGATGTTTATAAATGTTTATAATTCTTAAGGTTTTTTCTTCTTTTGAGAAGTGATGGATTATGGTTATGCAATGTTTTGGGATGTGATGGCATAAGATTATAACATGATTTGATGAGGTTGTGATGTGATGATGTTGTGATATGGTGGGGATGTTTGGTGATAATTATGTTGTTGTGGTTGTGGTTATGCGGTAATGGGATGATTAATATAGAGTAATAGGTGGGAATGCATGTTTCTAGTTGATATGTTGGTGATTCCTGCCCTAGGTTGGGAGCTCGACATTCCTATTTTTCATGAATATTTTAATGGTTTCATTGTTATGGTAGAAATTGGGATGTGGTATGATTATGATGATGTTACAATTTTGGGATTCTTCTCATATTATTATATATCCCCAAAATATCTACATTAAATTTCTTACATATGATATACCATAGTTTAATAATACTAGATAGTGTGACTATAGATTAATTTTATGTAAAGTATTTTTCCCACTAGTTTCATCACACTCTTTCTTTTCTATATTGTCTCACATATGTATATTCCCAGAACATTATTTTACGTGGATATTGTTGTGTACATCAAGACATCACCCCTACATAGTTGGTTAATTATTATTTGTGGTTGTTCTAAGGGATATTTTAGAAAATTTTCAGATAGATTGGGTAGAGGAATAGAATAATCCTATACATTCATCACCCATTCAAGCATATGATATTTTATATTTTTATATCATGTAAAAAATAATTGGGTTGTGGAAATATATTTGATACTTAATGGGAAAATTTTGGTGATTATTTTTACTTTTCTTATTTTCTTTATAATTAAGAGGGAAATGCCTCTTATTATTGTGATAGATACCCTAGGTCCCTATTATAAACTCATAACCTATTGGTATACAAAGTCAGTTGACAATTTTACCCCCTATACCAACCTAGGAGGGGAATCCAATTGGATTTTCAATCACTGGTGGCACTCCAAAACTGAATTTTCAAATAATGAAATTGTTTTCATTAATAAATTTTAAAACACCTTGACAAAATATGAATGTAATAACAAAAACAAGTTATTTCAATTACTTCCTTCTCCATTTCTTCCTTTGTTCAATTCAAATAATTTTTTTGAATTGAATAAAGATGATACGCAAGTCAAAAAACGAATAAATCTCCAAATATTCAAGTACTACTTCAATGGCAGTCCTATTTAAAAAAGTCAAAGAAATAGACAGATAATTATTCTCATATTCTTATATATCACAGTAAAAATTGATGATAGACACTATGTTTAAACATTATATATCTCTATAGGGAGAATATTATATTCTTACACTCATTTTACCTTCAAATGAAACAATATGGAAATTCAATTGATTAATTTCATAGTGGAATTAGAATATCCTATATTTCCACCCCCAAAACCAAAGGATAAGTACATGGTTCATTAATGAATATATATTTTGACATAATGAGTTGAAATGTGATAAAATTTACTAATAATATAAAAAATATGCAATAATCTCTTTTGTAAAAATGTAATTCATACAAAACATATTTCATTCATCGGAAAATGATAGTCAGAGAATCCAAAAAATTATATAGAGGTTATAGGGTAGGAATTTCAATAGTTATATAAATTTACCCTCATGTTTTATTTGAAATTCAATACTCTAATACTTGGAAAAAAATTCAAACCAATGGTCAAAGTAACATAAAATACACCAGAACATCAAAAAATCACACATCAACTTAATATTAATACCTCATGTTAAAACCCATGGGTATTCAATAAATAAATGTTAATAGAACAACATAAAATAAAAAATATATAAATCCCATTTTATATAATTATTTTTATAAAACATTCAAGAATTGTAAGAATGTCTACACACAAGGTTCTTAAATAATATAAGAGAAACTAATGAATCAAAAATAGTTCAAAGTTTTTCAGTTACTTCACTTATATTTTAATCTTACATAAATCACCAGAACTATAGAAGATATATATATTTCTCCATTGATACATCCCTACATAATTAATCATAATTCTACTAAACACTTATAAACATACAATAAACTATAAAATTAAAGAGAAACAATTAGTTATAATGTCAACCAGAAGTTTCTACAATTCATATATGGAATTTATCAAAGATTGTGGAAATAAAACTACCTTATATGAAATGTATAAAAGTATTCCATATCTATAAAATTTTATGTAAACACATTACTAATGTATTAATTTACAATATAATTCTTAACATAGAAATGAAATTCACCAAAAAACTATATATATTATTGGTGCAATTACATATGACCCTCTTTTAGATTTTAAAATATATGGATTATAAAAAATCCAATTAAATATATATTTCAAGTTATAGATAAGAAAGTGAACTTTGATTTTAAGGTGGAATGAAACCATACCATTTACTAAAAATTAAAATAGGAATTTCAGCTACAAATGAACATGTATATTTAAATATAATTCAAATGTGTAAGTAAAAGAAATAATTATGACAAATCATAGAACTGGTAAAATCCATTTCAACTAATGTAATTTTTTTTCTCATTCCACAATCAAATGAATCAGGTATGTATTATGAACAAGTTTTTATTGTTCAGATGATGTTTTATAAATTAGGACATGTTTTCTTAAATTTGAAAGACACATGATATATTTTATTACATCACAGTGACAGATAAATCCTAGAAAACATATAATAAGGGTGAAATAAAATTCACCACAAGGATGTTCATTTGTATCCCTTACTAATTTGGTGGCCATTAGACTTTGATATTATCTTTCAACACATTCTTGTGACTGTGGATCTATCACCACATTCAATGAAATATAATAAATATTAATTTAAATAATTGAATAATAAAATTCACTAGATACATTTTTCTCCTGGGTTTGAACAATAATAACATATTACTTTCACTTAATTACATCAAAACAATAGTTAATGATTAATTTAATATGTATAAATTTAACTAAAAAAGAAACAAAAATAGATACAAATATACTACCCTTGAATGAATGGTATATCAAGTTTGACATCAATAATTTTTGGAATAACACCATCATAAATCCTAGATCCATTAGATTTAGCTTACGATGGAAAATATCTCATGAAATAAAATATATCTAAACAATTGTAAAATATAAATACCCAGACCCTAGATGCCCAAATATGGTTACTTACATTATTATATTATCATGGTTACATGGAACCAAACCTAGAAGGACTAAATAGATTAGTAATGTTAGATAAATATATATGAACGTATATTTTAACTTATTACATGAAATGGAAAACAACAAAGAAACTATACTTAAAACATCCATATACTTCGAGATTATCTATACATTTCATTATTAATAAACATCTACACATAATCTAGACAAATAAAACATAAAAAAAGATGATATCAGATTCTTAGTAGGGTAAAAAATACAATAAAAGATATTAGAATCAATAAGGAAAGGTGAATAAATAAAAAAATGTTACTTGAATATATTATTTATCGTAGTATAGAATATATATAAATATAACTATATAATTCCATATAAATAACCAAATGAGAAGGAAACATAACCATGGATATTATAGTAGTAAAAAATTACATTTGATATTAGTTACTAGAATAATAACGAGGGAATTCATATTTCTAGACATCATAGAAATTCCATTGAGGCCTCGACCATTACATTTGAAAATAAATACTAATGCCCTCATCGAAGACCAAATCTTTTTGACTCATGAGACCTAATTATACATCAAGGGGATATAGGAAGCCCACCCATCACTTAATATATACGATGAATTCCTCATATTAAAGAGTTGAATTGTAGAGACCCGGTTATTTACCTATAAGACCTTGGAATATTTCTACATTTATTTCCAGAGCTAGGAGCCGAGACGACGTGCGATTCTAGGGCCCGATGGGCCCAAAATAAATTTTATAAAAATAATAAGTGTTTTTATGCTACGAACATGGCAGGGTTGTGTTTTCTCCTAAATGGTAGCTTGGATCGGAAATCCGAGGGCACGGTTCCGTCTGGAGCGTGCCGTTTACCCTAGGTGGGGTGTAAAAGTTGCGGGCACGGGCCTGCTGTGAGAGATGTCACCCAGGGGAAAAATCATAATTTTCAAATAATAACTTAGTGATTTTTATCACTAGTGTTCTTTTTGAATAAAGGTCGAACAAAGTATTGAAATGGAAATCCCAGACTTCTGTTGACTTTGAAATGGGGCGTTTATCCTAGGCGTGTTATAAAATGAGAGGGCATGACGGTTTCAGATTCTGCGTTAAGAGGATTTTACTATAAATAGAAAATATGAGTTCAGATTTAGGGTTCTCCCTTCCCTCTCCTCTGTCTCCCTCTCTCTATTCCTCTCTCTCTCTCAACTATTCTTCGGTGTTCTTTACTGTTCCTCACCAAATCGAGGAGCGAACTCCACCGGAACCTTGGCGGATCGAAGCGGGAGGGTCGTGGACATGTTTCCAACGACAAACGAGCGGATTGAGGTAGGAATTATTCTATTTTTGAGTACCAATTCAAGTTTTAATTTGAAAATCCCTTGTTTCCCCTTGTTTATTTGTTTTGGATAATATTGTTGATGGCCATACGAACACGACCGTCAACCCATGCTGCAAATCAAGTTTTCTTCATCTTAATCTTCAACCGTTCATCGGGTTCTTGGACGCCTACAATTAAGAGTGTCAAATATTCAACGATTTGTTGATTAGAGGCAGGAAAATCGATGATCTCGTCAGAGGGATTACAAGAATGGGCTCAGAATAATTTTCAGGTAACCGGCCGGAGTTTCACCGGTAGCGCGAGGCCTTGGCGAGGCGGCACTCGACTGGTATGCAGCGGCCAACGGTCGAGCCGGAGGTGTTCAGGCAGAGAGGTGTCAGGTGCGGCCGTTGAGGATGGAGGCATCGGGGGTGGCTGGAGCAGTGCACCCAGTTTCTCTGGTGAGGTGTGGCGGCATTCGGTGGAGACACCGAGCGGAGCGGCGGCCGGTGCGGTGTGGCAAACCTAGGTGGCGAAGTGGGGAGGCCCAGGCTGCCATGACATTTGGCAGGCCAGCGTGCGGTGGTGTACTCAGCTGGTTGGGAGATGGTGGCCTCGGCTGGTCGTGGTTGGGGCGGAAGACCCGAGACACTGACCTCGGGGGTGCAACACAGACAAGGACCCACATTCAGTGGGTCCTGCTAGTGCAACACGGATGAAGACTGGCCCATTGGCCGGTCTGATTTGAAGAATCAGACCTGAGGTTTCCGGTGTTACTAGGGTGGGCCACGGTGAGTCAGGCTGGACCTACGGCTGGTCCGTGGGCCGATGGTCTAGATTGGGCCGGCCGGTGTGAACCGGCCCGGTTGGGCCCCTTGTGTTCAAGGGACCGTATCTCTCAAATGGCGCGTCCGTTTGATGCACTGTCTTGGGCTATGGGTTTGTCTCTTAGAGACAAAATTTTTAAGTTGGGTTTCAAGGTTTTTTGGGTTCTGCACCCGAATATGTGTGACCCAAAACGATTTATTTAAATACTATTAAATTATTATTAAAGCTTGCGATAGTCGTGCTTCACGATCCAGACATCTGTTTGACGTGCAGTTAGAGGCGTTGTGTCCCTCGAGTTCAGATAGTCCTTCAAAAGTTGGTTCAGAACCTTTTTGAATTGGTTTTTTTGCTCGGTGGCACGAAACAATTAATGAGAATAATTAATTAATTAATTAATTAATTAATTAATTAATGATTCTTGTGTTGGACCTAACTCCTATTTGGGATGTCCGATTGATGCTTCCTCAGCAGCAGCGTGACCCCAGACCTCGTACGGACTTTTTGAGATACTTTCCAAAGCGTTTGGGTTGGAGACAAGGTGCGATACCCAAAGGGCCTAGTTCACACATTTTACTGTGAAACACCACTTTTTCACCCGACATCCGTTTGGGGTGTTTGAATACTCATTTCTAAGTGTTCTTCCGAGGGGGTTGCGATGGCACAATCTGCCCGACTAAATTCGGGCCTGTGGCATGGGCCCCACGAGGCGGCTTTCAGACGTATGCTGCATCTGTATGACTTATGCTTCATAAGTCTATTCTGGGTAAATGAATAGACTTTGCCTCATAGTTATCTGCATGGAACAAAATGGTATGATCTACATGACGTGTTTCGGGGGTGAGGTGTGGGCGCCACAGGGCCCCATTTGCAAAACATGGGGAGTTGTAGCTTCTATATCTAGAGTTCGTTTTAGGTGATGTTAGTGGCGTTGTGAGCCTGGAATCGAGGTGAAGTTGACCCGGGTGGTTTTATGCGTTGAAGCCGTAGTTGAGGCGTGGACCCTGTGGGCTGTCTTTTATACTGTGTGCAGTGTACTGCGACTTTTTCATCAGATGTCCATTGGGGGCGTATGAATAGTCAATTTGGTGTGTTTTTCTCAGAGCATCATGATAACATTGTTCGAATGAACTTTTTCAAGATGGAGGTGTGGGCCCCACAAGACGCTGTATGAGCCTAAAGCGGTATTGAATAAATTTTTTGTCAGGAGTCTGTTTCCTGTGATTAAGTAGTCTTTCTCGCATATTTTTCTGCAAGGATTACAATGGTGTAATCTATTTGGGAGAGTGGAGACTCTTTAGAGATTTAGTTAAATGTGGAAACATGAAAGGGCGTTGGTCGGAGGTACCTTTGACGCAATCTGAACCCACGCACAGTAGCGGTGTTAGTGACACCCAGTGATGGCACAGGCAGTGCAGAGTTATCAGACCAGTTCCAGGTTTACCCTCTTGTGGGGCTGGGTAGTGGGTTACCCATTGACCTTAGGGTTTACCCTCTAGTGGGGCTGGGTAGTGGGTTACCCGTTGACCTTAGGGTTTACACTCCAACATGGCTAGGTAGTGGGTTACCCGTTGACCTTAGGGTTTACCCTCCAGTGGGGCTAGGCAGTGTGTTACCCATTGACCTTAGGGTCTACCCTCAAGTGGGGATAGGCAGTGGGTTACCTATTGACTTTAGGTTTTAGCCTCCAGCGGGGCTGGGCAGTGGGTTACCGAACGACCTCTTAGGGTTTACCCTCTAGCTGGGCTGGGAAGTGGGTTACTCGACAACTTCTTTCAGACTCAGCCCTTTCTAGGAGGCTATTCAGTGACTTTTCTTTGAGGTTACCAGAGCGGGACCCTTGGTTGTATGGTTCAGCGATGAGATAGATTTGGCATGCGGGACTTTTGGGTATTAATGGTGGATATCCTTAGAACTGTTGGTGACTTTTCCTGGGCTGATCTTGGAGATGGAGATCCCCTTAGACACTCATTCAAGTTCTTTGTTGAGAATATATATATATATATATATACCCCCTACTTTTTTCCCACTCCTTGGGTTCGGTTACACTCCTCCTAGAAGGGGTGAAGACGTGCGTGGTATGCCACGTGCTTTCCGTGTCCAGCTCCTCTTAGATTGGATGAGTCTACTTCGTTTCCTTCATTGGGTTGTGCTGCACTCTCTCTATTGTACTCTTACACTGTTCTTTATTCTGTCTACTGTTCACCATTTAGTACCTCTTTTGTTTCTCCCTTGATCTTTCGGGGCATCCTACAGAGGATCTTTATACTCACCCCTACTTGGGATTTTCCCACACTTGGTGTGACCTTGTAGACGATGGACAGGTTGATCAAGACTACAGAGGAGCATAGAGGACACATGAGTTTAGGCTATGTTCAGTGGTCATAGTAGGGTTCTCAGGTGTGAGACTCACTAGATTTTTACTTTCTTTTACCTATTTCCGGGTTGTGGAACCTTTCTTGTTGGGCTCGTGTTTTTCCCCATTTTCTGCTCAGTTATCTTGTCAATAATTTTAAGAACATTACTTGTTCTATTTAGAATTTGATGCATGAATGTAGTTGGTTATAGTTTGTTCTCCTTTGGTTTTCTTTTTTGCTCTACACTTCTGCATCGAGTGGGCTATGTGTGTGTTTACAAGTACTTAGGAAAAGGCCTCCCTAAGATCGTTACGCCTTCAGCACTTGTCTCCAGCCCCTGGCCTATGGAGGTAGGCCTAGGGCAGTTGTGGCTTGAGACCGATAGGGTCGGGTCATTACAAGGTGGTATCAAAGGTGGTTCGTTCCTTGGGGCATTGTTCGAACATCCCTAAAAAGGAATTGGTTGTGTTTTGGGGCAATAGTGTCAACGTGTCTCGAGAACGACTCTTAGGCTAGGGAGTCCAGTGATGGTGTGGCGACCAACGTATCCATTCACCAGGACCCTGATAACATGCTTGTCGACTCGGCACACTGAGACACTTGTTGCAGAGAATTTGGTTCGTGCATCATATAGGATTGTGTCTTTGACTGTCCTTATTGAGTCAGCTTCCTTTCATTGTTGGTATATATATTTTCATTTGACCGCGATACTCCTTGACCGGATTCAGGATTTCGTCGCGATGATAGCCAGTCAAGATACTAGCTCCGCTTCGTGACGATGACTCCGTGAGCGACATGGCCTTAGTTCAAGATTCATCATACGGTTACCCTTTCTCTATGAGGACAAGTATTAGCACCGCCAACTGTGGAGTAGCAGAGAGTACCCGTAGCCAAGGTTGATGACGAGTGCATACTGGGCGCACTACGTGAGTTCCATCGTCAGAGACTGCTGAGGTTCCACGGTGAGCCATACCCTCAGACAGTGAAGGGTTGGCTAGAGTTGGTGGTTCCCCTATTCAGGCTTGTTCAGAAATTGATAGGTTAGATGGTGGCTTTGATAGCCAATCAATTTCCACCTAGCTGTTTGGAATTAGTAGAGCCAGGTTTACACAGATGCACGATGAGTTGGTACTCTCGTGGGATTACTTCTAGCAGCTGTTTTGTGAGAAGTACTACCCCTTCTACTTACGATTTATACAGTTTCAGGAGTTTCTGGAGCTTCAGTGAGGAGTGATGGCATTGGCTGAGTACACGACTAGGTTCATAGACCTTAGTTGGTACACTTTGGATGTGGTCCATGACGGCAACTTCCATGAACATAAGTTTGAGCGAGGTCTCTGTAGGGGAGATTTGTGCCAGCGTAGTGACCATGTGCATCCTCAACCATCTCGAGGTACTAGAGAAGGCACTGGTGACAGAGAAATTTCTATCATAGATATGTCAATTAGCAGGGCCTCAGTGCCAAAGGTCTCCCCTTTATGGGACTCAAGAACTTGTTCGGGGACAATATAGAGCACCGAGACAGCCCAGGGAGGACTAGTTCTATTATTGTGATGTGTGAGGTCACATGGCGTGAGACTAATTGAACAAATGTGATGAGTTTTCCAGATAGTAGGATGATGAAATGCCACGAAAGAGGCCGTTTTGAGATCAGATAACTCCCAGGTAAGGATATGGTGGTCTCCAAGGAGGCGGGGTTGGCAGAAAAGTAGGAAGAACTATGGTTGGTGGACAACATTTGAGGTCCTTCCACCACCACTAGGTGGCCCATGTCAGGCTCATGGAGCTAACAGACAGGGCCATGTGCGACTGTGTGCTATGGATGTCTATAATCCAACATCGCATGATATGATAAGAGGTATGATCTGTGTCTTTTTCTATATTTCTTAGTAGAACTTGTTAGACACTACGTGAGGTACTCTTTTCGTCTAACTCTTTGTTTGAGCAGTTACTGAGGGTGATGCAGGGCATCAGTGTAACCCTGTGTTGGTGTTGTCCGACGTAGCATTGAATGCATGGGAAAGAGGAGTTATTCACCCACTGAGACATGTTTTTGTGATGTGATCAAAACCATGAGGGATATTCAGTACCAACCAAAGAGGATAGTATTGAGGTGTGATGGATAAGTCTCTCTAAAAAGTGCATTCATGGAGGGGTTGTGTGGTGGAGTGTTAGAGCAGGTTCTGGATTCTCCATAGGGGATTTTCTACCTGACCCCTTATTTTTGCTTGAGGTTCCACTATTGGGTTTGGTAGAGTGTCTGTTTTAGGGATTACTCTCCTTCTAAGAGGGGAAAAGACATGTGGGGTAAGCCACGTGATTTCTGTCTCTAGCCTCTGGAGGATGAATGAGTTTGCTCGCCTGCCCTGTTCATCGATACCTTGTGTGCAAAATGTAAATCTTGATACCATTATCACCTACATTCTGAGGTGATGGAAACCCCATAAACAGAACTACGCACTTCACTATGTGGTGCTGGTGGTGGTGGTCGTAGCGCTGAGAATGTGGAGACGCTATCTTCTGGGACAATGCTTTGTGGTTTGCTCAAACCACCAGTGTCTCAATTGCGCCCTCACCCAGAGAGACTTGAACCTGAGATGACGAGGCTGGTTGAAATTTCGGCAAGACTATGATGTCGATGTACTCTATTATATGAAAAAATGGAAGTGTTATAGAAATTTCCCTTAGAAAGAAATCCTAGGCTCGACTAGTGTGGAAATTTTCAGAGCAGTTGGCATCCCTACAACTGACCTTGGTGGAGTAGGAGGGTATGACTTTTCTGCAGTAGATGGTGTCTACTCATCCACTATTTGAGTGTGTAAGAGAGTCTCAGTTATGATGCACCAACTGTGAAAACTTGTGTGACTGGATATACTTGGCTGTTTCACCAGATGGGTGTTATGAAGGAGGTAATCATGAGAGCATGTTCGAGGAACAAATCGTGATTTTGGTCACGACGTGGAAATTAGAGGTTCGACCAGGTAAGTCCCCAGAGTTTCATTGGGCCATTCGGGAATCGTGTAAGGGATTGAGGGGTTTCCTACCAATTTTCCCTACCCTCCCAATAGTATGAGTGGGCGCACAACGTCTTCCAAGTGTCACAACTAATGAGGTGCATGCATTTTCTTACACATTTCATTAAATGTAGCAGACCTTATGAGTATGAACCATCCCTTGGTTCGCGTGTTGTGCCAGCATGGTGTTGTGCAAGTTTTCTTCAGAGAGGGAGAGCTAGGTGTGAGCTCTGTATCCCGAGTTTTTTTCCATGTTTTGCTTTTTGGGGACGAAAATATTGAAAGAGGGAATGATTTAGATACCCGATTTTCTCCCTATAATACTTTGGAATATTTCTACATATATTTCCAGATATAAGAGCAGAGACAGCGTGCGATTCCGGGGCCCGGTGTGCCCGGAATAAATTGTATAACTCTATTAAGTGTTTTTATACTATGCACATGGCGGGGTTGTGTTTTCTCCTAAACGGTAGCTCGGATCAGAAATCCGAGGGCACAGTTGAATCCTGATCATGCCGTTTACCCTAGGCGGGGTGTAAAATTTGCGGGTGTGGTCTTGCTGTGAGAGATGTCACCCAGGGGCAAAATAATCATTTTGAAATAATAACGTAGTGATTTTTATCATTGGATTTATTTTTGAATAACATTCGAAGAAGTGTTGGAGTGGAAATCCAAGACTTCCGTTGAATTCAAAATTAGGCATTTTTCCTAGGCGCGATATAAAATGGGAGGGCACGATAGTTTCAGATTCCGCGCTAAGAGGAATTTTCTATAAATAGAAAATAGGAGTTTGGAGTTAGGGTTCTCCCTTCTCTCATATATATATCTCTCTCTCTATCTCTCTCTCTCTTACTCTCTCTATCAAATGTTCTTCGGTGTTCTTTTATGTTCTTCACCGAATCGAGGAGCGACCTCCGCCGGAACCGTGCTGGATCGAAGCGGGAGCGTCGTGCACGCATCACTAATGACAAACGAGTGGATTGAAGTAGGAATTATTCTATTTTTGAGTTCCGATTCATGTTTTAATTTGAAAATCCCTTTTTCCCCTTTTTTCTTTGTTTTGGTTAATATCGTTGCTGTCCGTACGAACACGACCATCATCCCATGCTGAAAATCATGTTTTCGTCATTGTAATATACAACCGTTCATCGGGTTCTTGGATGCTTACAATTAATCACGTAAAATCTTCAATGATTTGTAAATCAGAGGAAGGAGAAGCGATGATCTCATCACAGGGATCACAAGAATGGATCAGAATATTTTTTAGGTAACCAGCAGCCAGAGTTGCATTGGTGGCGTGAGGCCTTGGCAAGGCGGCACTCATTCGGTGAGTGGTGGCCAGCGGTCGAGCCCGAGGTGTTCGGGTGGAGAGGCATCAGGTGTGGCTGGTGAGGATGGCGGCATCAGGGGTGGCTAGAGCAACGCACCAGGGTGTGCTGGTGAGGTATGGCGGTGTTTGGCGGAGACGCTGAGTGGAGCGGCGGCCGAGGCAGTGTGTCGAACCCAGGCGGCAGAGTGGGGAAGCCTGGGCGACTGTGACGTTCGACAAGCCGGTGTGCAGCGGTGACCTCGGATGGTCGGGAGGCGACGACCTCAGCCGATCATGGTCGGGGCGGATGACCCGAGGTTCTGACCTTGGGGGTGTAGCATAGACAAGGACCCACATTCGGTGGGTCTTGCTGGTGCGACGCAGATGAAGACCGACCCTTTGGCCGGTCTGCATTGAAGAACCGGACCTGAGGGTTCCAGTGTTGCTTGGGCGGAACGTGGCCAGTGAGCCATGATGAGTCGAACCGCACCCGCGGCTGGGCCGCAGGGCGGTGGTCTGGACCAGGCCGGCCTGTGTGAACTGGTTTAGTTGGGCCCCTTGGGTTCAAGGGACCATATCTCCTAAACGGCATGTCCTTTTGACGCACCGTCTGTGGCTATGAGTTCGTATCTTAAAGATTGACTTTTTAATTTGGGTTTTGGGGTTTTTGGGTTATACACCCAAAGACAGGTAACCTGAAATGATTTATTTCAATAATAATAAATTATTATTAAAGCTTTCAACGGACGTGCTTCGCGAGCCGGATGTCCGTTTGACATGCCGTCAGAGTTTCTGTGGCCCTGGAGTTGAGACGGTCTTTCCAATGTTAGTTCAGATCCTTTGCGGTTTGGTTTCGTTTCTCGGTGGCACAAAACGCTTAATGTAAATAAATAAATAAATAAATAAATAAATAATTATTCTTGCGTTGGACCTAAGTCTTTTTTGGGATGTCCGATTGATGCGCTGTCAGCGACAGTGTGACCCCAGACCTCGTGCAGACTTTTTGAGATGCTTTTCGAAGAGTTTGGGTTAGAGACATAGTGCATGCTCCATAGGGCCTAGTTCACACGTTTTACAATGAAACGACACTTTTTCACCAGATATCCATTTGGGGTGTTTGAATACTCGTTTCTGAGTGTTCTTCCGAGGGGATTGTGGTGACGCAATCCCCCCACCTAAATTTGGTCCCGAGGCATGGGCCCCACGAGGCGACTTTCAGACGTATGCTGCATTTTTACGACTTATGCTTCATAAGTCTGTTCTGGGAAAATTAATATCATATTCCTCATGGTTATCCACAAGGAACACAATGGTACGATAAGAGTAATGTGTTTCAAGGTCGAGTTGTGGGCCCCACAGGGCCCCGTTTGCATAACACGGGGAGTTGCAGATTTTGCATCCAGAGTCCATTTTAGGCACCGTTAGCGGCATTGTGACCCTGGCATTGAGGCGAAGTTGACCAGGTTTATTTCAGGCATTGAAGCTAGAGTTGAGGCATTTGCTCTATAGTCCGTCTTTTAATGTGTGTGTAGCGTATTGCAACTTTTTCATCAGACGTCTGTTTGGGGAATATGAATAGTCAATTAGATGTGTTTTTTGAGAGAATCTTGATGAAGTATTTCACCCGACCTTTTTTGGGATTGAGGTGCGGGCCCCATGAGACGCCGTATGAGCATAAAGTGGTGTTGAATAACTTTTTCATCGGGAGTCTGTTTTAAGCGATTATGTAGTCTATCTCGCGTGTTTTTACGCGAGGTTTAAAATAGTGTAACTTGATTGGGAGAAGAGAGCCTCATTTTAAATCTCATTAAATGTGGAAACATGAAAGGGTGTTGGTTGGAGGTTCCTTTGACACACTCCGAACCTATGCACGGTAGTGGTGTTAGTGACAACTTGTGATGGAATGAGCAGTGCGGAGTTATCAGACTAGTTCTAGGTTTATACTCTAAGAGGGATAGGTAGTGGGTTACCTATTGACCTTAGGGTTTACCCTCCAGCGGGGCAGGGTGGTGGCTTACCCATTGACCTAAGGTTTTACCATCCAGTAGGGCTGGTATGTGGGTTACCCGTTGAACATAGGGTTTGCCCTCTAGTGGGGCTAGGCAGTGGGTTACCCATTGACCTTAGGGTTTTCCCTCCAATGGGGCTGGGTAGTGGGTTACCCGTTGACTTTTGGGTTTTCCCTCCAACAGGGCTGGGGAGTGGGTTAACTGACAACCTCTTAGGGTTTACCCTCTAGTTGGGCTAGGAAGTGGGTTACCTAATGACTTCTTTCAGAATCATCCCTTTCTATGAGGTTAGTCGGTGACTTTTCTCCACGATTACTAGAGTGGGACCCTTGGTTGTATAGTTCAACGATGAGACAACTTTAGCATGCGGGACTTTTGGGAAGCAATAGTGGATATCCTTTGAACTGTTGGAAACTTTTCCTGGGCTGAGCTTGGAGATGGATATCCCCTTACAAAGTCGTTCGGGTTCCTTGTTGAGCATATATATATATATATACACCCTAATTTTGTTCCCACTCCTTTGGTTTGGTTACTCTCCTTCTTGGAGGGGAGAATACGCATGGGGTATGTCCCGTGATTTCCGTGTCTAGCACCTCTTGGATTGGATGAGTCTACTTCCTTTCTTTCGTTGGGTTGAGATGCACTTTCTCTATAGTACTCTTACACTGTTCTTTGTTCTATCTACTGCTAACCATTTAGTACCTCCTTTGTTGCTCCCTTGAGCTTTAGAGGAATCCTACTGAGTATCTTTATACTCACCCCTACTTGGGATTTTCTTGCACTTGGTGACACCTTGCAGAGGACAGACACATCGATCGAGACTACGAAGGAGCATAGAGGACACAAGAGCTTGGTCTGCATTCAATGGTCATAGTGGGGTTTATAGGTGTGAGACTCACCAGTTGTTTACTTTCATTTACCTATTTTTGGGTTGTGGCACCTTTCTAGTTGGTTGCGTGTTTTCCCCTTTTTCTGTTCAGTTATCTTGTCAGTACTTTTCAGCTATTTACTTGTACTATTTAGAAGTTGTTGCATGATATTGGTTGGGTTATAGTTGGTTTTTCTTTGGTTTTATTCTTTACTCTGCACTTCTTTATGGAGTGGTTTGTGTGTGGGTGTACAGGTACTTAGGCGAAAGCCTTCCCGAGATCATTACACCTTCGGCACTTGTCGCCAGCCCCTGGCCTATGGAGGTGAGCCTGGGGTAGTTGTGGCTCAAGAATGGTAGGGTCGGGTCGTGACATGAATCATAACAAAATATAGGTATGAAATGTAAATAACATTCGCAAACTAGTTAATATAGTAACCTACCATTCTGAGCAATGCGGTGAATGGTATCATGATAGCACATCCATAGTCAAATTTACAATAAACCATTTAATAAAATAAGGTAGATTATAGTCATAATAGAAAAATTTCAATGAATCATAATATTCAAAAGAGGTTTTGAAATATATTATATTATTTTAATAAAATCTTCAAGTAATTGTTGACTAAAATACCCATTTTACTTTTATGAGATGAGTTCTTTAAGAAAAATCATTTGAATTAGACATAAATCTTTGTGTTAACAAAAAATGAAAAAATATATTATTTATAACACAGTTTTTGATTTTATATGTAATGCCCCGACCCTAGTTACCTAGAGTTGGTGCATTATTACATAACATTGACATGATCACAAGCAAGATCAAATCTCGAAAGACCGATTGGTTTAGTAGCCTTGGAAACACTAGATATATTCATAAAGTTTTACATCATAAAAATAAAAACTACAAAAACATAGTCTCTATATACCACACTCTTATCCCCTCATACTATCCCTGCAAGTCATTCATAATTTACTTCTTCATATCCTAGGAAAAATAAAACATAGAAAAGGCGTGAGCTCAAATGCCCAGTAAGGATAACAATATAGCAGAAACTTTCATAAATAAGAATAAACATTTAAGGCAACGTATAACTAAAACAATAGCCTTTTAAACTTGAACTTCAACATAGTATGGCATAAATAAAATAAAATAATTCCATTTACTTATTCACATGGATATTCTACTAACCGAATAATCACATGCAATATCAATAACCACTTTCATAATGATAGAATACATAATGCCAGACTATCATAACCACATAGCCAAGGCCTCGTGCCAATACTACAAATAAGATTTTGTCAAGGCCTTGTGCCAAGACACTAGTTTGTCTCATGAGACCTACCGATGCATCGACGATCTATAGAGGGCTCCACCCGTTACATATTAAGTCAAATGTATTCCCATATGAAAAGGTTTAAACATAACATAAACATTCGTATTAAAACTAGCATAAGAAATGTCAATAATTTCCCCATAAACCACGAATGGTATAAAAATAGCACATCTGCATTCAAACATACCACAAAACCTTCAATACAACATAGAAGTTTTGTATCATAATAAATCAATTTCACATAAGCGTAAAATCCAACAAAAGATGTTGACATAGATGAAATCAAAACTCTTTTTAGAGAAATATCTCTTTTTGATTTTGAAGTAATTTAAGAGCCATATGAAATAAAAAATTTTCTTTGAAAATCTTCTTATAAACTTATAAGGGAAGCTTTGACGATTTTATAATGGCGTAAAATAACCGCACCAACTGTATAAGTTAAAAAACATTCTTACCCTAATTCTGTCGAAAAGGTTAAAAGCACCTTGTTTGGAAAATGACAGAAAGATTACTTTATAAAAATCTTATAAAAATCCAAACAAGGGTATAAATGACTTTAACCCATATTCTTTTAAATAGTAAAAATGTTTTGAAATACATTTTTAAGAAACATGGATGTGGATGATAAAGAGATCCCAGTAGATAATTACGTATAAACAACCTCAGATAATGAAGAGATTGTGAAATAACCGTTACCTTGTAATTTTCCATGGTTTAGGGTAGTTTAACCTCCTGTATAATGGTGAAATAATTGTTATTAAATTATACAAGAATCATATACATTCATATGATATCATATATGATCTTTTAACATTGCTTTGTTAATAATATCTTAGAATTATCGTTTCTTACTCGTTTTCTTTTATATGTTTTGTTACGTAAGCCATGTTTTTAATGGATAGGTTGTATCTTAATCATATACATAATGATATCAAGTCCTTATATACTATTATTAATCATCAAATGAGAATTATACTTGAATGGATACGATGGAGAATGAATCTTATCGCGTTCGTGGAGACGATAGTCCGTACGTACGCACGAGTGATAATATCATTCTTTTGATATTAAAATAATATATAATTGATGTTATATCATATATACAGAATCATTATCATGTTATATTTATTATTTTCATGAGTTACACATCATTATTATTCCCATCCAAATAATAATTTATTGAATAACAATTACACCACGACGTGGAGATGGTAAGCCGTACGTATGCACGTATGGTGACATGTTATTCAAAGGATGGATAGAATATTGAATATGGTTGTAGCATATTTATAATAACATCACAGTATATATATGATACTGGAGTTATTATTTTATAATGGTAACAACAAAGGAAGAATAAGTGGAAGAAGAAAGGAACTTGAAAAAGGGTGGTGAAATCATTACCTCTTCTTTGGGTTCTTCCTTTTGATTTGATCAAAATGGATCCTTAGGTTGGCTATCTGATCAAAATAAGGCCTCTAGTTTGTATTTAGGGAATTTGGGAGAGTATTTGGACAGATTTTGGCTGAACCAAAAGGCTTTGAAGGTGTGAATAAATGAGAAGGAGGAGTGCCCTTTTATAAGAGGGGTGAGGGGCACCTTTGGAAAAGCTAGAAATATTAATTTATAATAAATACATATTCGCTTTCTAATGACTCCAAAGTGTATTATTTAACGGTTAAGGTGGGTATAGGTCGAAAAACAATCAACCAATAGAATTTAGATAGGTTTGGGTCATTATATTAACCTTATCTTTTAGTTTTAACTCTTAGTTAATTAGATTGACATTTACCATGTCACTTTTTATTTTTATATTATATAGTTAATAAACATACTATATACATCCAAGAGACCCCCAAGTGGTCCATTAATTATACACCTATCATGATATAAGTCTCTTGGCCGAACCTTATATTTTTAGGAATTTAATATCAATTTATAATATAATATTTGTTTTAAAAACTCTTTTATGTCAATTTTGACACTATTCAATAGTTGATTTTTGTGAAACTCATAACAGATTTATTACTTAGAAAAAAGTCAATTAAATCAATTATAATATGTCATATTATCCTATAAAATTAGTTTAATTCATTAAAAGTTTCAAATTTTATTTATTTGGGTATTTATAATATCAATTATTTTAATTTTTCATTATTATAATAATTAATGCATCATCATTGTATCATAAATAAATTAACTTATTTAATGTCTAAAAGTTATAAATAAAATATCATTATGTAGGAAATATTATTATCTTTCTAATGAATTTTTAAAATAGAATTTATCTTATGTATAACCCTATATTAAAAATGTTTTAGTAAATAAACTTTGATTTTAACTCTTTTAACTCTTCTTTGAATTAAATAATAATAAATGTCCTAATCTATTCCATGTGGACCTAAATGATAATATTTTATTCCTAAGGTTGTTTTTGGTCTAGATAAACTTGTACAATAGAATTAGGACATGTGTCAGGGTAATATTAATATCATTTTTACCCTTAATTACCCTATCTACTTTTAACCGTGGTAAATAATAGTAAAAAGTTACTATTCACTTAAAATTATATTCATCTCATTGAACCACATTTTACTTATTGATATTAACCGTGTCTCTAGGATTTTTTAAATTCCATTCAAATAAGTGGTAAAATTAAGTTTTATGAAAAATTCAGTTTTTTAACTACCACTAAGTAGTTTCACTATTCATAAAAAATTGATGTTTTTCAGAACAATGCCAAAATTTCACCCTAAGTTATAATTGATATTAAAAATTCAAAAATGATGTATATATTACAAAATTCCAAACATATAAGTTTCATTAATTAATTTTATAATTAATTCCCACTATCACAACAGATAGCGTGTTTTTATGAAATAATATATTTTAAAAGATTGACAATTGTTTAGGTCTAATTTCAAAGTGAAATTAATTATAATGAACACCATTAGATAAAATGGTAAAAATATATTCTAATTATACTTTAAAACTACTCAATAATATAATTTATCACCATAAATTATTTTGATTAAAATTTTTTTTAAGTATTTTTCACTATTCATAAAAATTGGAAGTTCTCAGAAAAATACCAAAAATTCATCTTAGGATAATTTCGATATTCCGAATCCAAAAATGAAGTCCATTTTGAAATATAAAATATATATAATTTTAAAATGTAGGTATTACTATTCATAACGGCTAGTTTGATTGGTTATGGTGTGTTAGAACTCGATGTTGCGTACAACACACGCTATCGCATTATTCAAAGAGAAGCGTACCGTAGAAGCTTGGGGTGTTACATTCTCCCCTCCTTCAAATAATTTCGTCCTAGAAATTTCTAGAATACTACCCCATGAAAAGACTTGGGTGGTTCTTCATCATAAGTTCCTCGGGTTCCCACATTGCCTCTTCCATCTTATGGTTTCTCCACAAAACTTTTACCAGACGCGTCGTCTGGTTTCTCAGTACTTGTTCTCTCATATCAAGAATCTTGACGGGCTCTTCGCAATAAGACAGATCGGGTTCCAGTTCTAACTCCTCATAGGTGAGTACATGCGTTGGGTTAGGAATGTATTTCCTCAACAAAGATACGTGGAACACATCGTGAACTTTGGAGATACTTGGCGGCATTGCCAATCGGTAAGCTACAGCCCCAATTCGTTCTAGAATTTCAAAAGGTCCGATGTACCTGGGACTCAATTTACCTTTCTTACCAAAACGTATGACTCCCTTCCATGGAGATACCTTTAGGATAACATGATCACCGACTTGAAATTCCAAATCCTTCCTTCGATTATTGGCATAGCTTTTCTTCCTACTTTGAGCCGCTTTGATGTGATTTTGGATTACCTTCACCTTTTACATTGTTTCCTCCACCAGTTCTGGACCTACAAGTTTTCTTTCACCAACGTCATCCCAACAGGTTGGTGTGTGACATCTCTTTCCGTATAACGCTTCATATGGTTCCATATGAATACTCGAATGGAAGCTATTGTTATAGGAAAATTCCACCAAAGGTAAATATTGATCCCACATACCTTGAAAGTCAAGTGAGCAGGATCTCAACATGTATTATAAGGTTTGAATAGTCTGTTCTGATTGTCTGTCTGTCTGAGGGTGGTAGGTAGTGCTCAAATGTAGTTCAGTATCCAGGGATTTCTGAAGACTTTTCCAGAATCTTGAAGTAAAATGGGGATCACGATCAGAAACAATCGATAGGGGTACTCTATGAAGTCTCACAACTTCATTAATATATAGTCTTTCAAGACGTTCTAGTGGTAGATCTTATATTATAGCAAGAAAATGTGTTGACTTGGTAAGACGATCAACAATAACCCATATTGCATCATTCCTTCTAGGAGTCTTTAGTAGCCCCATGACAAAGTCCATCGTAATATTGTCCCATTTCCACTCCAGTATGGGAAGAGGTTCCATGAATCCTCCAGGGTGTTGCCTTCTAGCTTTCACTTGTTGACAAACCATATACCTTAACAAAAAATCAGCAATCTCCCTCTTCATATTGTCCCACCAAAAACGTTCCTTCAAATCTTTATACATTTTGGTGCTCCCAGGGTGTATAGAGAAATTGGAACTATGAGCATCATCCAGCAATTCCCTTTTTAGATCAGGTATATCGGGAACACAAAATCTCTTCCCAAATTTCAAAATTCCTTCTTCACACACAAAGTCTCTCAATATCCCATCATTCATAGCTTTAATCTTCTTTTTAAATTCTTTATCATTGGTCTGAGAACTCTTAATCCTTTCTAGTAATGATGGTTTGGAAACCATTTGAAAAACCATGGATGTTTCACCTTCCCTATTTATTCCCATGTCCATATTCACTAGATCCATGAAAATTGGATCCCTTTCAATTATCATCATGTTCAAAACTCCATGGTCTTTTCTGCTCAAAGCATCTGCCACCTTGTTTTCTTTCCCCGGGTGGTAGTGTATCATACATTCATAATCCTTGAGTAATTCAAGCCATCTCCTTTGCCTCATGTTGAGTTCTTTTTGTGAGAAAATATACTTCAAACTCTTGTGATCAGTATAAATCTCACATTTTTCACTATAGAGGTAGTGCCTCCATATCTTAAAAGCATAGACCACAGCTGCTAGCTCGATATCATGAGTAGGATAGTTTTGTTCATGAATTTTCAACTGTCGTGATGCATAGGCAATAACCCTATCATTCTGCATAAGGACACAACCAAGTCCCTTCTTTGATGCATCACTATAAATAACGAATCCATCATTCCCCGATGGTAGAGTCAATATAAGATCATTGACTAATCTTCTCTTCAGTTATTCAAAACATTATTCACAATCTTTTTTCCAAACAAATTTAACCCCTTTACGTGTGAGCTTCGTTAATGGGTTAGCCAATCGGGCAAAATTCTGGACGAAACGTCGATAATAACATGCTAAACCAATAAAACTACGTACCTCAGTTATATTCGTAGGTGCTGGCCATTCTTGGATTTCCTTGGTCTTAGAAGGATCAATAGAGATTCCATCTTTAGAGACAATATGGCCAAGAAAATAAATCTCCTAAAGCCATAATTCACACTTGCTAAACTTCCCATATAATTCATGTCTTCTCAGAGTCTTTAGGATAATGCGCAAGTGATTTTCATGATCTTCGTAACTTTTGGAGTATACCAAGATATCATCAATAAATACCACCACAAATTCATCAAGATATTCCTTGAAAATTCTATTCATTAGATCCATGAAAACAGAGGGAGCATTAGTCAATCCAAAAGGCATTACTGTAAACTCGTAATGCCAGTACCTGGTTCGAAATGCTGTCTTCGGAATGTCTTCCTTCTTCACACACAACTGATGGTATCCAGATCGAAGGTCAATCTTTGAAAAGTATTGAGCTCCATGCAGTTGGTCAAATAAATCATCAATGTGAGGTAGGGGATAATTGTTATTTATTGTTATAGCATTGATCTCCCTGTAGTCGATACATAACCTCATAGATCCATCTTTCTTTTTAACAAAAAGAACAAGGGATCCCCATGGAGAAACACTAGGAAGAATAAATCCCTTATTACTCAATTCCTCTAGTTGTTTCTTTAGTTCAACTAATTCTACAGTGGCCATTCTATAAGGGGTCTTCGATATAGGCCTTGATCCAGGAATTAAATCGATGGAAAACTCAACTTCTCATTCTGGAGAATGTCCAGGTAAATCTTCCGGAAATACATCTACATATTATTTCACAACAGGTACATCCTCTATTTGAACATTCATTTCCTCACCCATAGTCATTTCATTCTCTTCCTCCCCAATAATTGAATTTAGTTGAGCTAATGGGGGTGGATATAGATAAGAATTAGGTGGTGATGATTCTGCTCTAAAGATAAGGTGTTCCTTATCATCATCATCAAGAATAATAACCTCTTTCTTCTTACAATAAATCTTCACATCATAGTCCTAAAGCTAGTCCATACCAAGGATTATATCAAACTCAGTCATAGGTATGACGATGAGATCAGCAGATAAAGAACATTTATATGCTCTAATGGGGACTGATTCACAAAACTTTGTTGCAATGATACTTCCCTTAGGAGTTTTAACTGACAACTCCCTTGTAAAATCAAAGTGGAAATATCTAATTTTATTAGCAAACTGGGAAGATATGAAACAATGCGATGATCCAGAATCAAATAATGCATTTGCTAAACTAGAGGAAACCATTAAATTACCTGCCACCACGTCTTTCAGAGCTTCTACCTCATCAGTAGTGATAGCATATGCTTGGCCTTGATCCCTTGGAATTTTCTGAGGTAAGTTCCCCTGACGCTTAGGACATTCATTTGTATAATGTCCCATCTCCCTTCAATTGTATCATTGAACATTGGTAGCTTCCTTATTCCCTTTGCAATCACGAGATTGGTGGCCTTTTTCACCACACATGTAATAGACTCCCATTCCCTTCAAGCAAGTACCAGGGTGTTTCTTCCCACATTTACCAAAGGATGGATATTCAACCATTCCCTTCTTCTGATTATTTCCATTCCCAGATTGATCAAAAGATCTCTTCTTCTCTTGCTTTGATTTAAAGTCATAAGACTTAGAAAATTTCTTTTCAGTCTTGATAGCACATGAGACAATGTCTTCGTATGATGAAAAGGATTGTGAGACTAATGCTCGACGGAGAAATGGTTTTAACCCATCAAAGAAACGATCAATCTTACTTCTTGGGTTTCGTATATAATCTTCAGCATACCTTGCTAAACTTGTAAAGTTAGCCTCATACTTTGTGACATTCTCATCCTCCTTTTTTCTCAGACTCAGAAATTGCCTTTCCATATCTGCTCGATGGTCACGAGGAAAGTATTTTTCTAAAAACAGATCTTTGAACTCCAACCATTCCATATTTGATACTTCATCATCTTCTTTTGTATTTTGAATCAATGACCACCATTGATCAACATCTCCAGTGAGGCGGTAAACTGCCATGATAACTTTTTCCCTTTCACTACTCCCCAAAGCCTGAAATATTTTCTCTAGGGAATTTATCCGTTGCTCAGCTACTAAGGGATTTGTACTCCCATTGAACATTGGTGGTTGTTGCCTCATAAAGTGATCTAAAATTGATCCTCCACGATGCGGATCAGGGTACTCCATACGGGTAAGGTTATTATTCATAACCTGAGTGAGTTGTCCCAGTATGGTGATTAGCTAATCGGCACCAGTTGCATCACCAGCTCCGCTATAATTTTCTTGAGTAGGAGGGAAATCCCTACATGGAGTGCGTGCATTGATACAGTTTCCATTTCTTCCACTAGGCAGCATTTCTAAACAATGGCATAAACTAGATCAGTTTATGAATCAAAATACATAATCCCATACTTATAAAACACTTAACATAAATTAAACTATTTATGGATATAATCCATAATCATAAGAATGTTTTCTTTGAGGAAGTATATACTCATAAACCCTTCATAATGATTTGTAAAGAAAATGAGAGTTATCCTAAACATATCCCCCAGGTGTGTCATAACCAAGAGTGAAACAAGGCCCGTTGTCGTGCACCAGTTCCCATTCGAGTCTATCTCAAAGATGTGTTTTCGGGTTTTACCCCTATTTACATCTGTGCCAGAGATGCCTCTACCTGCTCGTATCCAGACAGGGATGTATTGCTCGGAAAACTCAAAAAATCTCTACAATACCAAAATTCTAGGAAGTTCTTATATACTAATCCTCAAAGTCCATATTAAGTCTATGTGCTATAATCAGAGTTTATCTAAATCTAGGTTCCAATGTTTGTACTAAAATTCCTCTGATACCAACTGTAACTCCCCGACCCTAGTTACCTAGAGTCGGTGCATTATTACATAACATTGGCATGATCACAATAAAGATCAAATCTCGAAAGACCGATTGGTTTAGTATCCTTGGAAACACTAGATATATTCATAAAGTTTTACATCATAAAAATGAAAACTAAAAAAATATAGTCTCCATAGACCACACTCTTATCCCCTCATACTATCCCTGCAGGTCATTCATAATTTACTTCTTCATATCCTTTGAAAAATAAAACGTAGAAAAGGGGTGAGCTCAAATTCCCAGTAAGGATAACAATATAGCGGAAGCTGTCATAAATAAGAATAAACATTTAAGGCAATGTATAACTAAAACAAAAACCTTCTAAACTTGAACTTCAATATAGTATGGCATAAATAAAATGAAATAATTCCATTTACTTATCGACATGGATATTATACTAACTAAATAATCACATGCAATATCAATAACCACTTTCATAATGATGGAATGCATAATGCCAGACTATCATAACCACATACCCAAGGCCTCGTGCCAAGACTACAAATAAGATTTTGTCAAGTCCTTGTGCCAAGACACTTTTTAGTCTCATGCGACCTACCGATGTATCGAGGAGCTATAGCGGGCTCCACCCGTCACATATTTAGTCCAATGGATTCCCATATGAAAATATTTAAACATAACATAAACATTCGTATTAAAACTAGCCTACGAAATGTCAATACTTTCACTATAAACCATGAATGGTATAAAAATAGCACATCCACAGTCAAACATACCACAAAACCTTCAATACAACATAGAAGTTTTGTATCATAATAAATCAATTTCACATAAGCGTAAAATCCAACAAAAGATGTTGACATAGATGAAATCAAAACTCTTTTTAGAGAAATATCTCTTTTTATTTTGAAATCATTTAAGAGCCATATAAAATAAAACATTTTCTTTGAAAATATTCTTATAAGCTTGTAAGGGAAGCTTTGATGATTTTATAATGGCGGAAAATAACCGCACCCACCGTATAAGTTAAGAAAAACATTCTTACCTTAATTCTGTTGAAAAGGTTAAAAGCACCTTGTTTGGAAAACGATGGAAAGATTCCTTTATAAAACTCTTATAAAAAGTCAAACAATGGTATAAATGTCTTTAACCCATATTCTTTTAAATAGTAAAAATGTTTTGAGATACATTTTTAAGAAACATGGATGTGGATGATAAAGAGATCCCAGTATATAATTACGTATAAACAACCTCAGATAATGAAGAGATTGTGAAATAACCCTTACTTTGTACTTTTACTTGGTTGAGGGTAGGTTAACCTCCTGTATAATGGTTAAATAATTGTTATTAAATTATACAAGAATCATATCCATTCATATGATATCATATATGATCTTTTAACATTTCTTTGTTAATAATATCATAGAATTATTGTTTCTTACTCGTTTTCTTTTATATGTTTTATTACGTAAGCCATGTTTGTAATGGATAGGTTGTATCTTAATCATATCCAGAATGATATCAAGTCCTTAGATACTATTATTAATCATAAAATGAGAATTATACTTGAATGGATACGATTGAGAATGAATCTTATCGCGTTCGTGGAGACGGTAGTCCGTACGTACGCACGAGCGATAATATCATTCTTTTGATATTAAAATAATATATAATTGGATGGTATATCATATATACAGAATCTTTATAATGTTATATTTATTATTTCCATGAGTTACACATCATTATTATACCCATCACTATAAATTATTTTGATTAAAAAGTTGTTTTTAAGCATTTTTCACTATTCATAAAAATTGGAAGTTCTCAGAAAAATACCAAAAATTCATCTTAGGATAATTTTGATATTCCGAATCCAAAAATGAAGTCCATTTTGAAATATAAAATATATACAATTTTAAAAAGTAGGTATTACTATTCATAACTGCTAGTTTGATTGGTTATGGTGTGTTAGAACTCGATGTTGCGTACAACACACGCTATCGCATTATTCAAAGAGAAGCGTACCGTAGAAGCTTGGGGTGTTACATTATAAAAATAATGGTTTCTATAAAAAGATTATGGATGATACATGAAAATGGGTATAAAATCCTGATGTTTTCATAAATGGAGTAAGATAATCAAGAAGAATTTAGATGAGAGACATGTAAAACATGTATTCTCCAATCAAAGAATGGTGAAATAATCTGACTTTAAGATTTTGGAACATATGAATAAAATTTAGATGAAGTATATAAAAATAATGAATAATTAAATTACGGTAAAAAAATAGATAGTGTATCTTGAATGAAACATAGAGGTTCCGAAAGAAACCCTCACCTTATGTCCAAAATTGTTCTGCACATGACTTTAATTTCATGGATAATCAAATTACATACATACATTTTTTAACATATAAAACTTTATTCATGTGTTTTATTTATTATTATTTTATTAAGTTCATTTTTGGTCTTTTTTATGAGTTATAAAATTAAATTTCATCATTCGAGAGTGCTTCTTTCCTTGGTTTTCACAATCTATTTACTTTTATACAGACACAGTAGATAATGTAAAATAAATATAGTTGTACAGATTTGAAAATATTGTTTTTTATTAAGGATCATTAAAAAGAAAAAATGGTTATATAAGTATTTTTTTTATTTAGGGTGAGGATTAATTTTTACAAAAGACATTACTGATAATTGTTTAGATTATTTTGGTAGTTTTTTCAATCATTACAAACTAGTTTTGGTTCATTAATTAATTTTATTTATATATTCTAATTTTCATAAAATTAATAATATTTATTACATACATTTTAACCTGGTTTAGCCATAAAAATGGTTTTATGACCTGCGTGGAATGTTGTATTGAAAAATGAAAGCATGTCATCCATGAAGGCGGTAAATAGAAACCTCAAAATGATATTGTCATATTTTAAAATAAATAAAAAGGGAGAAAAGATTTGATGGTGGATTTTACATTGAAATAATAACATTATAAAATATAAAATATACCATATTTATCATTTTATGTTGGACGTGGGAGGAGGGGTATGATAAAAATTTAAAATAAATTTAAAATAAAACAAATGAAAGAATGATGATTTTTACCTCTTGAATTATTCTTCATGAGAACCTCTTTTTGGGGAATTTTTAGGAACTTTTGTTAAGACCAAAGGCTCTTATACCTTTGGGAGAGGTTTGAGAAGAATATTTGGAAGAAATTGGGGAAGTCTCAAATCTAGGAATGTGTGAGGGGAAGGGGATATGAGGTTGGTATTTATAGTTGTGGAAAGCGGTGTTTTTTGAATATGTTATTCCATTGTTTATTATTTTGGAGCAATATTATGAATTTATTTATCATTATAACAAAATATATGATAAAATGATGACAATTTAGATATTATGGTTCTTATAACATTTATGGATCCTGGAATAGGAAATTTATCTTATAATTTATTTATATTGTAAATTACCAAATTTTACTATTCATCAAAAATTGAACTACTTTAGAAAAATTCCAAAAACATTCACCCTAACCAAGATTAGATGCGTGTAAAACAAAAATAAATCCAATTATTTGAAAATAATTTTATAGATATGAGAAATTGTTACTTTTAAATGAGATCATCATTTATTCTAAAAATAAGAGTTTTAAAATTAGAACTAATTTTATCAAACATAGGATAGTTAGTCAAGGACTCAAAAAACTATATTATAATACTATGAAAATAAAATATTAATTAATCTCTATGTTTTATAAATATTATTTTAAATTAATATATTTATTATTAAATTGTAAATAAAATATCTATTTTACAAAAATACTGATAATTAATTTATGATTTTAAAAAATTTATTTACATATTCAATTATGAAAAAATTTGATATTATTTTTTATGTGAATCAAAAATTTTATTTATACTTTCATATTTGAAGATATTATTCTAATGTTTATATTTCTATTCCTACACATTACATTACTATTCCAATGGTTATATTCAATAGTGCATTGTGTTCTTAATCTTGGTGTTGTGTTATGCATAAACTATGAAACATATTAAATTTTAAAAGTTGAATATGATAAAATTACGGGGTGTTACATTCATACATCTGAAAGAACATTCAAAAAAGAAATTTCCTAAGTGTCACCTCAAACAAAATCTAGATAGTTCATCATCATTAGTTATTTGGGTTACCACATGACCTATTTAATGAATATTCTTCCAATTATATTTTTAGAACTGAGAACATGTGTTAGGTCTAGTATATACTTCTTAAATTGGTATATATGGAACACATCATAAAAATTGGAAAGGCTAGGTTCCATTGTTATATGATAATCCACAACTCCAACTCTATCCAAAATTTCAGAAAGGCCAATGTACCATGGGATTAGTTTCCCTTTATTTCCAAATCTTGTGACACCTTTCCTTGGAGATATCATTATAAAGACATCATATCCCACAAGTATCTTGGAATACTTCCTTACATTATCATAATAACACTTTTTCCTACATTGAACTTATTTGATATGGGTTTTAATAGTCTCCACTTTTGCGATCGTTTCCACCAAAGGTTTTTGACCTAAATGATTCCTTTTTTAATTTTCAAACAAACGTGATTTTGTATGAAATATATTTCTATAAAATTCTACATATTGTACAATTTGAATAATATAAGGAAAAATATTGTTTTTCAAAACATTACTAAAGGTAAAAACTGATTCCACATGCCTTGAAAGTCAAGTAAGAATGATCTCAACTTATCTTCTAATTTTTTGATTTTCATTTTGAACTTCCAGTAAGTTTGAGAGTGATAAGAAGTTCTCAAATGTAACCTAGTATATAATTAATTCTGAATAATTTTCCCTAATTTTAATATAAATATTGGATCATGATCATAAGCAATAGAAATTAGTTCTCCAAGATGTCATTCAACTTCATTAAAATAGTGTCAGGTAAGAAAATCCATTTGAAAACCTCTATAATAGTGATGAAATGTGAAGATTTGTTAAGTTGATCAAAAATTACACACATTGTGTCATTAATTCATGGTTTTTTTTGGAAATCTATTGAAAAAATACATAGTAATTTTATCCAATTTCCAAGTAGGAATAAGAAAAGGTTGAATGGCTCTTCTAGGATGTCCACTTTTAGACTTCACATATTGATAGACTGAACAACTTGATACATAATCATCAATTTCAACTTCATATTATCCCACCATAACTATTCCTTGAAATCTCAATGCATCATATTTCTACCAGGGTGGATAGTGAAATTTGAGAAATGGGTATCATCCAATATCTCTCTTTTTAGCTTAGTTTTATAGGGAACCCACAACCTCTAACAAAATTTATGAATTCCATCTTCATACATGATGTCTGCCAACTTCCCATCATTCACAACATTAATTTTTATATAGAATAATATCATTATAAGAGAGATAAATTTTGATTATTTCCAATAAATATGTTCAGAAGTTCAATTACAATTGTAATGATTTTTCATCTTCCTTATTAATAACCATATTCATATTTTCTAGATCCATGTATATAGGATCCTTGTTAATCCTCATTTTTGTCAGAACACCATGATCCTTCGAGTTCAATGCATCAGGTACCTTATTATCCTTCGGTAGTTGGTATTTTATTGAACAGTCATAATATTTGTGTAACTCAAGAAATCTCCATTTTCTCATGTTGATTTATTTTTGTGAGAATAAATATTTCAAGATCATGTGATCTGTATATATCTCACATCATTCAACATAGAGATAGTGACTCCGTATCATCAGAGAAAATATTTATAGATACTAACTCAATATCATGAGTTTTATAGTTTTTTTTATTAGTTTTTAACTTCCTTGATGCATAAGAAATAACTTTATCATTCTACATAAGGACACATCCATGTACACTCCTTGATTAATTACTATAAATCTCAAATCCAACATTTCAAGAAGGTATATTCAAGATAAAATAATTCACTAATCTCCTCTATAATTCATAAAAACATTCTTCACAATCATCTTCCCATACAAACATATCCCCTTTACTAGTATTCTTGGATAAAATGTTATCTAATTGGGAACTTTTTTAATGAAACACTGATTATATCATTATAAACTAATAATACTAAATAACTTAGTTTGGTTTATGGGTGTATTCCATTCAGGTACTGACTTTGTCTTTACAGGATCAACTGATATTACATACATAAAGAAAATATTTATAAGAAATGAAACTTCTTGAAGCCATAATTAAAACTTTATAAACTTCCCATATGAAACTTTTCTTCTATGAGTTTCCATAAAAACCAGTAAGTGGTTCTCATTATCCTCATAGATATTGGAATATATAATGATATCAATAATAAATATAGCAACAAAATATTCATGATATTAATTGAACACTATATTCATTAGATAAAAACAATATAGGGTGAATTATTCCATCTATATGGAATTATTGTAAACTCATAACGTCCATACCTAGCTCAAAATGCACCCTTTGGAACAACATTATTTTTTACATGCAATTTATGATTTCTAGAATGATAGTCATTGTTTGAAAAATTTTTAGTTCTGTGAAGTTGATCAAATAATTCATCAATTCGAGGAAAAGGATAAAAATGTTTTTATTACTACACTTGAAGGAAGCACTGATAAGTGAAAATATGTCATCAATGAAAACAGTAAATTGGCACCTCACAGACCATATTATGATCTTTTAACATAAATGTAAAGGGATAAGAGACTTGATGGGGGATTTTACATTGAAATCATAACATTCCTATATATAAAACACACCATATTTATCATCACTCTTCAGACAAGGGATGTGAGTGAAGGATATGAATGAAAAGAAATTGAAATCATAATAAAATAAATGAAAGGGGATTCTTACCTATAGAATTCTCCTCCATGAGAAACTCCACAAAAAGATTAGTTTTGGAATTTTTTTAAGAAAAAAAGATCCTATACATGGGGGAGGTTCTTTGAATGAATATTGGACATAAATTTGATGAGGCAAAAATCTTGGATTGTGTGAAGAGAGGAGGTGATAAGAGGTGGTATTTATATAAGAGGAGAGAGGTGTTTTTTAAATATTGTAATCAGTTGACTATTATTTGGGCTCAAAACAACGAATAGTTTTAGTATTATCACTATATATATTGAAATAATAAACGAAAGTTAATGATTATGTGTCTTACATCAATCTTGACTCATGTAATAGAGTATTTATCTTATAATGTATATATAATTTAAATTACATTATTTTAATTTTAATAAAAAATTCATCCTTTTTTGAAAAATCCTAAAAATTCACCCTAACCATTCATCGACATGTTGATATCAAAAAAGGATCTCCATTTTGGGAAAATAATTTTCTAAATATCATAAAATTATTTTTTTAATTAAAAACATCATTTATTAAAAAATTAATTGTTTTAAAATTATAACTGATTTTATAAAACATTGAAAAATTAGTGTAGTTCTCATAAAATTATATTATAATATTAAGAAAATAAAATATTAATATATGTATATATTTTTATATATTAGTTTAAATTATTACATTATTTATAATTTTTTTATTCTTTTTTGATTTACAAAAAAATACTAACATTTTATTTATCATTTTTGAAACATTTATTTAATTATTCAATGATGTAAATATACTATATTTTTTTATAAGGCACCAAAATTTTATTTATACTTTCCTAGGTGATGTTCCATTTCTTTTGGTCATATTACTTGTAATATACTGGATTTATCCATAAGGTATGTTCTACTTATGTTTTAGTTTAATCCCTTTATTTTGGATAATTAAGTGTCTACCCAAGTCCTTAAGGTGGATTGGGGGTGTTATGAGGGTTCAGGATATGAAAAAGGGGATAAAAATAATTTTTTGGTAGGCCGAATGGTTTGCATACATTTAGTGATAACAGTGTAGATAACTCAGGGAAACTGTGGGGGAGGTTGGATTTTGGACAGTGGCTTTAACATGGTTTGCGCACGGTTTGGAAAACCGTGTGGGTAAACTGTACAACCCCAAAACTTTTAAAAAATTATGATTTTATACTCGAAGATTTTAAACCCCAACCTGGGATTTTCTTCCACTATCTTCCTCCCAGCCCTAATGATGAACCAAAGGGATCAAGAGCTCCCAAGGATCGATCTCCTTTGATTCTAGACCATTTGGAGTGCCTTTGGAAGCAAATTGAAGATCTGGTTGAGTCTAGTCTCCTCCTCCTCTCTCTTTTTCGGTTTAGGTTTTTTCCTTTGTGCGATCTCCATACAAAGCTCTCAAATATTTTTTTTCAGTGAGATCTAGGTTGTGGATTCAAGGGTGTGTTGGATTAGGATCTAAGGCCTTTATTAGGAGGGAGTTCATCAACGGATTCAAGGCAGGTGGTCTACAAGTTACATCCATTGAGTTTCATGGAGATTCGTGCATGTAGGGTTTTCATTATTACCCTCTGAGGAGTTCTTCATGCCATTATTGTGATGTGATGTTTAGGGTGCCTAAAAAACCCAATGGAACCCTCATAATCCCCATATGATGCATGGAGGATGATGTGACCTATGTTAGGGCCACCCATGGGGTGTGACCACATCCCTGGACATAGAGTTTAAATAAGTAAATGTAGGTCTGTTATGCGAGAACATATAGCCCAGGGTGAATATGATATTAATCTTGAAGGATGTGAATGGTAGTTCTAGTAACACACATTGGTTTGGCGGTGACCTATGTGGGTGTTAGGTTGATTTAAAAAGGGGTTAAGTGAGATAGTGGGAAATTCTAAGTGATTAGATTTATATATGATTATGATTAGTGATATAGTCCGGAGAAATGGGGAATGGGGATGAATTATGTGGGTTAGAAATGAAGAATGTGTTAATGGATTATGTCATAATGTTAAATTCTCATTTATTGATATTCTTTTGAAGTTAAAAATGACATTAATGATGCTTGGTCGTGAATTGTGGTGAAATGTGATGAATGTTAAATAATGCATGTGCACATGGCTTGTTAGTGTGGGGTATAGACTTGTGGTTTTATTCCACGGGTCACATTATTACTGAGGTTCCGAAATCTACCCACTAAATGCACAAGTTAGGGAAGCAGAGAGAGTTCCATTCCCCTAATGGTTGCATCCACCCCGACTGAGGCTTCAAGGTGAGGATAATAAAAAATATTGTGTTATGATGACTAGTGAGATATGACTTTTCTAATTACCTCATGTTTTGAATTTTGATCTTTCCTAATCCATTGAATATATATAAACGGTGTATTGATAAATGAAGTGTCTTGGTATGAGTATGGGTTATTTGGTTGGTTAATGAAGAATGGAACAATTGAGATTGGATTTATAAAATGTTTCCCTATTTGATTTTTTTTAACTTTGTATGCACTAGATATTGACTAGAAAATTTGTACACACCATTGTTGGTGGCCTATTGAGTTTTACTCACACCCTTCTTGAGCTTCCATTGGGTACCCATGCCAATTTCATGGTTGCAGGTCAAAAGAAGGGAAATGGCCCAGTTCATGAGAATTGAGTCAGGATTCAGGATCAGCTTAGTTGAGGTTCAGGACTTAGTACAAAGACTATTTTGGGGATTTCTCTATTTGTATTCATTTCAGTTTTGTTAACTTTTCACTGTATCATGGCGTGACAAACTTAATATTGGTTGTTTTGTACCCAGCTTGGGAATGGTTTGTTTATGCATTATGTTGGTTATTTTATAGTTTCTCTACTGTTTATATTTTTACTACTACGGATTACTCTTGTAAAATGAAGGTATATTCTCCCCATGTGTCTATTTATACCATCACTTCTAGTCAGAATCCTATGATGTACAAGGAGGTGTGCTTGAGGTCATATAACCACCTGGCTCGAGGCACCAATTAGTGGCTCTATGGTCGGGGACATTACAAAGTGGTATTAGAGGAGGTGTGATAAAACACAATTTTATTGAATATTTTATTGATAATAAATTATATAATATCTTCACATTGTGGTAACTATGTTCATTTATGGATTATTTGAGATTAGATCATTCATTTGAGAATTTGATGAAAATTCAAGTTTTACCCCTAAAGAATTCACTGTATAATTTAAGATATAAATATTTTTATATATATTGTTTGAACTAATAATTTTGTAAATATGTTCTTTACTTAATGGGATACACCTTTCATTCAGGAAATGGGAGCTAAATCATGCATTTAATTGGTGCAAATGGGCCAAGAAGTTAATGTTGGGCTGGACTCTCCAGATTGGACAACGGTTCTGTATTTGGGACATAACTACTACATACTTTCTTGTATTGGACTCATATTTGGATAGGATCTCAGGAAAAAAATTTATCACAGATAATAATTTTATATGAATATTTGTTTCAGGGGTTTTTGTGGTCAAATGGGCAGTACAATTTGGCTTAAAATATTTATCTAAGATTCCCCATTTACACTTGACACTACTTTAAACCTAACCTCCCCTCCACTCAATAAATTGGTTTTTTTCTATTTTAAATGGGTTGGGACGTGAATTAGTATGTTTAGGGAAGAGTATAAGTGGATCCATTCCAATTATATGACCATTTCAATAAGGGTATCTCTTGAAGCAAGGATCCCTTCGACGAAGCCTTCTTCTTCTTTTTCTTCATGTCGTAATACTTTTATTCGTGTAATAAACTCCTTTGTTATTCAATAATTACTTATGTTTTCCTCTATTTTTTTTTCATTTTACTCCCTCATTATTCTTCCTATTTGGGATTGAATTCAATATTAGAAACAATATTTGGTTATACCCTTTCCAAACCTTTGCACATGCAAAACGTTTCTCCGATGACTACACCGCCCAAGGATGCATAGTTATTTTTAGTAATCAATGTACCTCTAACCATATTAATTTATTTATTTATAATCAATGTGATAATATAATTCACTTAATATGATCTATGAATTTATATTTTTAAATTAGAATAAAGTAAGTAAGCAATTGAACAATTAACACAAAAGCACTAAAGGTCGAGAATTTGTGTAAATTGTGAGAGCGCAAACTTAATCGATAAAACAAGACCACATGAGATAAATTTATTGAGTTAAAATATTATCTCTAAGATCAATTAATCATAATTTTACATAATAAATGTGTAACATAATTTACCACTAACCATAAGCTAGATTTAGAACATTAATCCAAGCATTATTCCGTGATTGCATGTTTCAAAGCTATCCTAGGGTTTAATTAATTTTGTCTTGGTGGTTAAGTTAATTCTCATAGTGTTATAGGGTTAACAAATTAAGGGATCATAATTATGTGGATATTTATTTAAAGTATAATGATAAATAATTGAGTGAATATGTATAGTTATATCATTACTCATTTTAAATATTTTCTATTGAAACATCTCGTTGTTGTGTCTTTTTAATCGAACTTCATTTCAAAAATAAAAACAAAAAAATAATACAATCTTCTTCACGAAAATTTATTCTAGTTTTATGACTTATAAACAACCCATAAAATACTTTAAACTAGTGTTATTATTTAGTTTTATGTTAGTTTCAAAATAAATTTAATAAATTGTCAAATTTATAGCCTCCTTTGAGAGACAACCTTGGCTAGCCACTCTGCCACACCTATGTACCAAAAAATCACACTTCATATGAGAGCACCCATGAAAACACTCATCAGTTTGGTTCCATTTATATAGATCTACATAATTTATTCAACAAATTAAAGGTATTTATTTTATTTTTCATTTATTTATTCTCTTCTCCTCTCTCTTTCTTCTTTCCCATTTCTCACATTTTTTTCTATTACTCTCTTATTTTATTTTTATTATACCTTATAAAAATTCTTTTATTTTTTATTATGGTCCACATTTAATCATTTATTTTTTTATCTTTCATTGATTTATGACACTAACTAATCCTGAGGATCTCTTAGATCTTAACCCTAAGATTAAATGTTGACTTAGAGCTTGAATTAGACATTTTCAGTCTATAAGAAGTTCCAACATTCAAACGGTTGGAGAATTTCTCCACTCAATGAACATTGAAATTGGAAACACTTCAAATTAAATCATAAAAAAAGAATAAAATGATAAAAACAATAGCAATGAACTTAATAGAACCATTTTAGAATTTGTTTCACCGAAAATTAATTATCAACCAAATTAAATTTCATACCCAAATATAGAATGAGATATTGAACTAAAATCTATTTTAATTCGCCTACTTCCAAAATTTAACATCCCCTCTCATGAGAATCCCAATACACACCTTAAAGAATTAAACATGGTTTTCTTAAACCATAAACCAAGAAATGTATCTGAAGATCAAATAAAACAAAGTGCATTCCCATTTTCACTTGATAGAGTTGAAAAGTATTGGATGTATTAAATACAACCTGAAGATGTAACATGTTAAAATGATTTGAAATGTCTTTTCATTCAAAGATTTTTTATAACATCAAGGACCACTACCATTTGTATAGAGATTTCACGGATCAAGTAAGAACAAGGAAAGTCAATGTATGAGTACTAAGAGCGATTCAAGAAGTTTTCTGCATGATGTACACATCACCAAATCTGTGAGAAAATTCTCATATAGTACTTATATGAATGACTCAAACCTATGGAGAGGAGAATGGTGGATGTTGTGGATGAATGAGAGTTGGTGGAAACGAAACCAGTAGTTTCATGTGCGTTGATCGAAGAGATGGAACAAAACTCCCAAAAATTTGGTGATCGAGGTACACCACATGTTAGCAGAGTAAATTAGGTAAGTTCTTTATATCTTGAAAATCATTTGATTGATAGTAAGTTAAAGGAATTGACCACTATGGTGAGGAAGATTGCTTTGGAAAAAAAGACATCACAACCCCCTCCTTCAAGGCTATGTGGCATTTTCACTGAGACATGCCACCCAACTGACTGTTGCCTCAAACTACAAGAAAAATAATATTGTGTAGCAGTGTTTCCTGGGAGACCATATCAGTAGACACAAAAACCATATCCCCCAAAAAATATTGAAATGAACCAACATATAACCAAGGGTGGAAGGATCAAACAGACATGAGGTATGGCTATGGACAACAACAAAGGCTACCCTTTAAATAAAACTTATAGCATCCTCCGCCTTTCCAATAGGGTTTACAACAACCCTGGAGGAGATTTAAATCCCAATAATCTACAATAAAACAACATGGGAATCCCCAAAAAAAGGTAGATTCTAACACCAATGACATTTTGAAACAAATTGTTCTGAATAAACAGAATGAGATGAAGAGTCAAGGTTTGGAGTTGAGGGAGTTGAAGACTCAAATGGGATTGGTTTCCACTTCCCTCCATGAAATCTTATGTAAGAATTCCAGAAATCTACCTTCCCAACCTACTCCAAAATACCAAGGGGAATGTCAGTGCCATCACATTGAGAAGTGGGAAGCAAACAACTGATACATCTTCACCTATCGTCACACCGAGATTCACCTAAACTCTAAAGAATCCACATTCCATAAAAATTGATGAGAAATACAAGGATAGAGATTAATTTAAGAAAAAGATTGATTATGTTTCTACTAAACCCATTCCATTTCCAAGAAGGGTTGTACAAAACCAAAATATGGATGAAGAAGAAATGCAAAAATGAGTTTTGGATACATTTAAGCGTGTGGAGATCAACATCACTCTACTTGAATCTATCAAGAAAATCCTTGGTATAACATATTCCTAAAATAAATTTGTACCAATCGAATAAGGATTAAGTGAAATGAGAGGTTCAATCTTGGAAGGAATGTGTTATCACTCATTACACCAACTATACCAATTCCAACAAAGTGCATGAATCCCGAGACATTCACCATCCCATGCACCATAGGGGAGCTACACTTTTCCATTGCACTTTTTGATTTAGGAGCTTCCATAACTAGGACTCCTCACTATGTATTTTCTTTATTGTAGGTTAGTGAGTTGAAGTTGACGAGAGTAGTGCTGTAGTTACAAAATAGAGCTACAACATATCCAGTGGGAGTCCTTGGGGATGTAATTTTTTAGGTAAGAGACATGATCTTTCCAGCATATTTCTACGTGATTAAAATAGAGGAAAACATGGTAAGTTCATTTACTTACATTATCTTAGGTAGTACCTTCCTCAAAACTACTAAAATGATCATAAATTTCCATGAGGGTACACTTTACATGGATTTCAGTGACGAATATTTTATATTTAATGTTATGGACCCCATGAAGTACCCCTCCAAGGGCCATTCTGCTTTTGTAATCTCCCATTTTGGACCACCAAATAAAAACCCCATGGAATTTTATTTTCTTGTTCTTAGAGAGATTATGAGTATTAGTTCTAGTTTGATGTCTAAGAGTATATCCACAACTATTTCTAATGCACAATAATCTCTTAGATTTAATTTTGAAATGTAATCATATTCTAATTTTGATCATTTGTACTCTGATTATGACATGGATGTTGAGTATGCTGATGCATTTGATGGTATATTTTATGATTTTGATGATGTATATTCTGATACTAATGATCATTGTACACATATTTCATTTCCTTCAATGTCTCCATCCATACATCACCGAATTTGTTGGAGCTCAAGCCATTGCCACCAAATCTCATATAATCATACATGTTAAGTGGTAAGAGATTACCTGTTATAATTGCTAAAAATATTCCTTTTTAAGAAAAGGAAAAACTTTTGAATATTTTGAGGGAGAACATTAGGGAAATTAGGTGGTCCTTTGGTGACATATCAGGCATTATCCCCTCCATTTTCATGCATAAGATTATTTTGGAGGATGATGATAAACCAGTGAGGTAGCCATAAATGAGACTCAATCCAACCCTTAAATATGTTTTTAAAAAAGATTTTTAGAAATTTCTTGAGGCTGGTATAAACTTTCTCATTTCAAATTCTCAGTGGGTAATTCCTATTCAAGTTGTGCCTAAGAAAAGTGGTGTTAGCTTTGTTAAAAATGATAAATATGAGTTAGTTCCAATGAGGGTGAAAAATTGATGGCATGTGTGTGTTGATTATGGGAAATTAAATCTATCCACTCGCAAGGACCATTTACCCATCCCATTTATTGACCAAATGCTCAATAGACTAGCTAGGAAGACACATTATTGTTTCTTGGATGGATTTTATGGTTATTTTTAGGTTCTTATTTCTCTAGAGAACCCGAAGAAGACAACATTCACTTTTCCATTCGGTATGTTTTCCTACTAAAATATTCCACTTAGACATTGCATCACCCCAGGTACCTTCCAGAGATTCATGGGGAGTATTTTTTTTTTTCTGATTTTATTGGGACATGAATAGAGGTATTTATAGATAATTTTACAGTGTATGGGTCTTAATTTGATGATGTTATATCTATTTTGGGAAGGGTTTGGAATCATTGTTTTGAAAAGAATATGGTATTAAACTTTGAAATGTGTCATTTCATGGTAGAGCATGGGATTTTCTTAGGGCATGTAGTGTCAAAACATGGGATAGAGGGTGATATATCTAAGGTTGATATCATTTCATCCTTAACCTATCCTTCATATGTGCATGATGTTAGCTCATTCCTAGGGAATGCAAGATTTTATCAGCATTTCATCAAATATTTTAGTAAGATTTATCTTCCTATGTTACGATTACTTCAAAAGGATTCTGATTTTGTGTTTGATGGTTCTTGCAGTAATTCATTTGATGAGATAAATAAGTGTCTGACCACTCCAACAATCATACATCCCCTATGACGGGAGACTCCTTTTGAGCTTATGTGTGATGCCTCTAACTTTTCAGTTTGAGATGTCCTAGCATAGAGAGTGGAGGGACGTTCACATGTGATTTCCTATGCTTCGAGGACATTGGATTTAGCATAATAAAACTACACAACCATGAAAAAAGAGTTTTTAACATTATATTTTCTTAAGAAAAATTCTGTTCATATTTATTAGTCTCTAAAGTAGTTGTTTTTTCTGACCATGTAGCTCGAAGGTACCTTTTAAAGAATCCAGATGAAAATCCCAAACTTATCCGATGGATGCTCCTTCTTCAGTAAATTGATATTGAAATAAAGGATATGAAGGGGTCAGAAAACATAGTGGTGGACCCCGTGTGTAGGCTTACTCACACACTAGAGGATGACACCTTGGACCAGGTACCACTTCAGGACACTTTCCCCGATGAGCATCTTTATTCCATATCAGGTACACATCCTTGGTATTCAGATTTTGTTAACTACCATGTTTCCTATGAAAACCCTGTAAATTTAAAGAAACAACAAGTCCTGAAATTAAATAGTGAGTCTATATTTTTTCTTGGGATGATCCATACCTTTGGTGCATGTGTAGTGATCATGTTATTTGGAGATGTGTTCCTGATCATGAGATTGAGTCTATTTTAAATTTTTTTCATACACTTTCTTGTGGTGGACAATTTGGACCCCAACGAACAACAAGGAAAGCCTTATACAATAGATTATATTGGCCTATCTTATTCCACGATGCTCACCTATTTTTTAAGTCATGCTCACGTTGCCAACACACTGGTAAAATTTCTATGAGACATGAGATGCCCCAACAACCCATACCATTATGTGAGAATTTTGACGTATGAGGAATAGATTTTATTGTTCTTTCTCCTAGTTCATTAGGGTTTTTTATTTTGGTTTCTATTGATTAGTTCTATAAATGGATGGAGGATAAGGTCACCAGGACTGGTGATTCGCATGTTGTAAAGAAAATTGTCAAGACATAATTTATTTAGGTTTGGAGTACCAAAGGCTATCATCAGTGACCATGGGAAACACTTCTATAATCAAAACTTGGCTTCCCTCCTTCGAAAGTATGGGGTGACACATAAAACATCAACACCATACCACCCCAAAAAATATCTACGATGAGGTTCCAAATCACGAGTTAATTTTTTTGGAGAAAAATGTGAAACTTAATAGGAAGGATTAGAGAAAGAACTTGGAAGATGCAGTATGGTCATATAGTACATCATACAGGACCCCAATTTGTATTTCCCCATTTCAGATTGTTTTTGGGAAATATTGTCATATTCCCCCGGAAGTTGAGCGTCTTGCTTATTGGGATATAAAGAAACACAACATGGGTTTGGCTCAAGATGGAATCCAAAGAAAGATACAAATTAAAGAGAATAAAGAGATTAGATTGTCTTCATATGAGAACTCAAGGCTCTACAAGAAATATCAAAAGTAGCTTATGATAGAATGATCCAACAAAGGGAGTTTAATGGTGGAGAGAAAGTCCTTATACATCGTTCACAGCTGAAGAAAATTCTTCGTATGTTTCATCCCAGATTGTTGGGTCCTTATATTGTATATAATGTTTTTCATTATGGTGTAGTGGAGATCACACAAGTGGACACTAGAAATAGCTTTATAGTCAAAATGAAACTCTTGAAGAAATACGTTGAGGGACTTTCTACTAATGTAGTAGATTTCATCACACTGAAAGACCCCATTATCACTTGATCATATCAGGATTTTCCAAACCCTTTCACTTTTATATTATTTTTCCTATTTAAAATTATGCATTTCATGTGCATATATCATCTCATGGGTTCACATTGAGGATAATGAAATATTTTACGTGTGGGGGAAGTAACCTTTTAGTTTAGAAACTTCAATTGTTTTCCAATTTTTCAATGTTTTTCAAAAAATAATTGTGTGTTTATTTTTCAAATTATTGCGTGTTTTTGAATCTTATGAGCTGAAATGATTCTTATCACGATTTTTAAATCCATATCAATAAGTGAAAAAATTTATCCCATGAAACCAAGCTTAAATTAATGCTGAAAATGACTTTGCTTCAAGTTCAAATCTTTAGTAATTTAACGAAAAATACTCTTTATTTTTAATCCCATGCCACATATCACTTTATTTATATTTGAAATCAATTTCCTATTAGGCTTTTGAACCATTATTTTAATTTCTTTACATTCAACTGACTTCTTGAGAGAACCAAACTATGCTTTATTTAACAAGAATTTGATTTATTCCTATCAAAACATGAGGGTTTGAGGTATTTTTGTGTTAAATTATTGAGGAATTTCTTTAGTATTAAAGCCCCTATTTTATAAAAATACTTTTTATAATGGCCTACCTTGAACATTTAACCCTTGTATCCCTTAGAATACATGAAAAACCTCTTAGGATAGCCACATTACAAGCTAGTTTTCTCTATCTAACCAACTATTGAAGTGAAATTGCATAATCTAGTTGAACTTAAGTGTGAGGGAAGCTGTGTTGTGTTGTTCTACCACATTTTGTGATACATTAGGTGGAAAACTTACTTCTGAAGAGATGCGTTTTCTGCTGAAAAAAATAATTATGTTGGAATATGTGCATTTTCTAGAGTTTTTGTGATATGGGATGTTGTGCCTTTCAGGATCTTCTAATAGAGAAATAAAGTTGTGCTTATCTGGATCTATTAAGAAAATCATTTTTGAGAATATTGACATTTTTTCTACTGAAATGTTGAATGGTGTGCACATTCCTTTATTTTTCATGATTGTAAACATGAATTGATTATAAGTGGATTGTTAAGGGGACCATATTAAAATGGAAATTATATTAATGACTTTTCTTAAAAAAGTGTCAAACCCCCCTCATTCATCCTCATAATGTTTCACATCTAAATCCTTCCAATAGAAAGCTCCGGAACAACCCTAAAAAGTAATCATGATAAACATATGTCCATGACTTACATTGGGTTGTGATATATGAATTTTTCAAGCCTATGGTGACCCTTGTATGAGTTTTTATGAGAAATACATTTCTAAAAAATTGACATTTGTGCGATAAGAGAAATTTCAAGTGAGGTAAGTGTTTTGTGCATGGGAGGATAAATGAAGTAGAAATATATTGAATGATATAAATAGGGAACTTGAAATAATGTTCTTTATGAGGCATGATATCTTTTTTTATTTGTGTGGAGTGTTTGGATCTCAAGAATATGTGTTTTAACATTTGTTTTGATTTGATATTGATGTTTACTTGTCAAACGTTTTTGGAATACATGATATGAGGTATTACCAAGGTGTAAAAAAGGTTAAGTGTGTGGAAGTAGATAAAACACAATTATATTGAATATTTTATTGATAATAAATGATATAATTTCCACACATTGTGGTAACTATGTTCATTTATGGAATATTTGAGATTAGATCATTTATTTGAAAACTTGATGAAAATTCCAATTTTACCATTTAACAATTCACTATAGAATTTCAGATATAAATAAATATATATATATATATATATTATTTGAACTTAAATATTTTTAAATATATTTCTGACATAATGGGATACAACTTTCTTTTAGGACATTAGAGCTAAATAGTGCATTTGATGGGGGCAAATGGGCCATGAAGTCAAAGTTGGGCTGGACTCACCAGATTGGATAATTGTTCTGTATTTGGGCCATAACTATTACATCCATTCTTGGATTGGACTCTAATATAGAGGGGAGATTGGGAAAAAAATTTCTCACAAACAATACCTTTATATTGATATCTGGTTGATGTGTTTTGGTAGTAAAATGGGCTGTTCAAGTTGGATTAAAATATTTGGATGAGATTCTCCATTCAAACTTGAAACTACTTTAAACCTAGCCTTCCCTACACTGTTTAATTTGGTGTTTTTATCATTTGGAGTGGTTGGGGCGTTAAATATGATGTTTATGATAGAAGATAAGTGGATCCACTCCAATTATACAACCAATTCAACAAGGGTATCTATTCAAGTAAGGATCCCTTCGACAAAGACTTCTTCTTATTCTTCTTCATGTTGTAATACTTTTGTTTGTGTAATAAACTCATTAGTTATTCTTTAATTTTTTATGTTTTCCTCTATTTTTTTCATTTATCTTCCTCATTATTATTCCTATTTGGGTTGTAATTCAAGAGTATAAATGATATTGGGTTATACCCTTTCTAAACCTTTTCACATGCAAAACGTTTCTACGATGACTAAACCACCCATGGAAGCATAATTCTTTTTAGTAATCGATCTTCCTCTAACATTAACCATCCATTTATTTTGAATAAATGAGATACTGTAATTCACTTAATATGAAACATGAATTTAGTTTCTTAAATTAGAATAGACTATGTTAACAATTGTACAATTAACACAAAAAATATGTGAGGTCATGATTTTGTGTAAATTGTGAGAGTGAAAACATAATCGGTAAAACAATACCACACATGATAAATTTATAGAGTTAAAATATTATCTATAAGATCAATTAATCCTTATTTTCCAGAATGAACATGTTCCTTAATTTACGACTAATTGTAATCTAGATTTAGAACATTAATCAAAGCAGGGTTCCACGATTGCATGCTTCAAAGCTTCCATAGGGTTTAATTAACTTCATCATGGTGTTTAAGTTAATTCTCATAGGGATTGGGGGTTAATTAATTAAGGGATCAAAATTAAGTGGATATTGATTTAAATGATAAGGATAAATAATTGATTTAATATGTTGAGTATTATTGATCACATCTTTTAAATATTTAAAAAAAAAACATATCCCCATTGTGTCTTTTTAATCAAACTTCCTTTCAAAAATAAAAACAGAAAAATTATACAATATTCTTCCAACAAACTTCTTCTAGTTTTATGAATGGTAATCAACCCCCCATCCTTTCAAGTATTGTTCTTATTCCCTTTTATGTTATTTTCAAAATACATTCAATAAGTTGTCAAATTTACTCCCTCCTTTGAGAGATGAACTTGGTCAGCCACTCTAATGCACCTAAGTAACCAAAAATCACACTTCATTTTAGAGCACCCATGAAAAAACTCTTCATGTTCCATTATCTTTATTACTATTTATGGATGGTAGATGGAGTTTAGGATAGTTTTGGGACTTGGTAATGAGCTCGTTCTTAGGAGTAGCTAACCCATGTATGGGGGAAAACCAAGCCACCCTTGGTGGGAATTTTTGTTCTTGTTATGTGTTGTTACATTTGATTATATATCACCATCAAGTGATGAAATTTTTGTGTGATTTGAATTTTTTTTGATATTTAAATCATTTTGAGAGTGGAACAAGGTTGAGCATTCATGCATGATCCTAGGAACCTATAATGTTAAGTTACATGCATTATGGTAGGCACAAAAACAAAATGAGTGTGCGGGATGTAAAGGTTAGGATGCTTTATTTCATTTAAAACTAACGAAGTTATGCCTAATAAGATGATGTGAATGGGTAACAAGGGGTGTAAAATGGTTTGTTGATAATAAAGGAACATGTTTAATAAGAATGTAAAGTGGGTTAAGATGTTGTTAAAGTAACTTGGAATGTGGAATGGTCTGAAATGATATCGGAAATAATGGCTTCAAACTGTGTGAGTTGGTTGACTATGTTGGCCATGGTCCTAGGAGGAATGGCTAAGGGTAGTGTCCCAGATGTGATGGGAATGATGGAATGGTGTATGAAAAATGGTTGATTATGGCTAGTGATGAGCCTTCCAATGTTATAACTTATTTTCATGATAGCTTCAGAGTTCATTATAAGGTTGTTTTTGGAATTGTAGAGAAATGTCATTGCAAAGACGCATTCCAGTTGGGTTACTGAAAGACGTTGCCGAGAATCCTCCTCTGGTAGTGGAGTAGGGGAATACAATGGTTTAGGGAGATAGGGAAGAATAATTCCATGAGAAATTCACTCGTTTTATCCAGACGATGGAATGAGACCTAGGGCGGGTTGCGCCAAGTATGTTCGAGCTGACTAGAGAGTTTCAACTGTAGCACCCTCTGACCTTTACCAGAGAGGGTGGGCCAGAGGCAAGAGAGTTCTACATCAAGTATATCTATACTATTCTTATTCATATGGAGACTCATGTTGATAAGTTAGTCAAGTTGGTGTATTTTATGATGAGAGGGAAAGCGAAGAGTTAGTGGGACATCATGGTCCAAACAGAATATGTTGAGAGAATGATATGGAATGACTTACAGGAAAGTTTTATTGAGCACTTCTATCCAGAGACCGTAAGATAGAAAAATGCATGGGATTTTCTGAGTTTGACTCAAGGGGAGATGTTAGTGATGGACTACGCTAGTCATTTCACTAATTTTCATCACTTCGCTATAGCTTTGATTGGAGATGAGACAACTATGGTGAGACATTTCTAGGATGGGTTGAGACATGAGATCAGGTATCATGTAAATATCTTTAATATAAAGAATTTTTATAAAGTGGTAGACCATTATCTTATCTCAAAGGGAAGCTTCAAGGGGAATTTAGGTAGTGAGATTGTGGGGGAAGATGGGTGGACCAATAGTACAACTTTTAAGGGAAGGACGTGCCTTTTTGGAAACATTCATAAGAGTGGATGTTTTCAGAGTAGACAGAAGAGGGGAACACTATCTCATAGTGGAAACCAGATATTTTGCTATCAGTGTGGAAGGCCAGGGCACATGCATGACTAGTATCCCCTACCACCAATCAAGTTCCGTGAATGTGGATGGTTAGACCATGTGCATATGTTTTGCAGGAACCCATGATATCCAATAAATGAAGGAAGTTAGAAATAGATTCTGAGTGCAAGAAGGGGTTCTGTTACCCCATATCAGGCTGGCAGTTGGAGCTCTACATGTCATACTGGTAGGGATGGTGAACGTTGAACTATGGGGCGAGACCATTCTTACCATCAGGGTAGTGCAGTGCATGGTACTCAATTTGGAGCCCAGGGTAGAAAGGTATGTCGACTCCATGCAGTTCAGATTACGCCTAAGTGTGGTGAGGTAGGATTGTCCACAGTTCAAGGCATGATTCTTGTTGCTTCCCTGCTTGCTAGTGCATTATTTGATACAGGTTATACACATTATTTTATTTCTAGTCAGTTCATAGTAGTGTTGGGTTTGACCGTGGAGAATTCATGTGGGGTAATGTCACTTGATACTCCGTTTGGAGTACGAGTCGATAACATCTGGAAATTTAAGGGTTGTCCTCTAGAGATCGGGGGTTATCGTCTTCTCTATGATATGTTTGTTATGGACATGAAAAGTTTTGACATGATCATGGGCATGGATTGGATAATGTTGTATCAAGACCACATCATCTGTTATCGATATTGGGTAATGTTTACATCGCTCAATAGATACACTTATGTCCTTTATGGTGAGTGGGTTGCTCGATCGGGCCATGTCGAGCCTCTTTTCCAGTAGTTGGGATATCTCATGGCCTAGGAAGCATGCCTTAGGTTAAATGATGGGGATAAGGGGTATTCAATCTTCCCACCCATAGTGGATCATTTTCAGGATGTGTTTTTTATGGACTTCTCATGGTTTCCACCAAAAAGAGATGTTCAGTTCAGCATTGATTTGTTACCACGAGCAGAGCCACTCTCCATTCTTCCATATCATATAGTGCAGGTAAAACTCCATGAACTAAAGGTTTAGTTGAAGGAATTGGAAGAAAAGGGGTTTATTCATCCTAGTATATCATCTTGGTGATCACTTTCACTTTTTCTAAAAAGGATGATGGGTCACTTAGAAATTGTGTCAATTATAGGAGGATAAACCATATAACGGTGAAGAACTGATACCATCTTCCTAGAATCGATGATCTTTTTGACCATCTCAGAGGTTTTTTAGTGTTTTCTAAGATTGATTTGAGATCATGATACCATCAGTTATGCGTGAGACCTTATGACATACCATGAACAACTTTCCAAAGAAGGTATGGGTTGTATGATTTTTTTGGTAATGACGTTTGGGTTGACCAACACACCAGCTGTGTTCATGTAATTGATGAACCAGATATTTCACCCATATCTAGACTGGTTCATTGATGTTTTTGTTGATGATATATTAGTGTAGTCTTGGACTCATGATGATCATGCCCAACATCTTGACGTCATTTTGAGTACACTAAGAGAGAATATGGTTTACACCAAGCTATTAGAGTGTTAGTTTTGGATTAATGAGGTGCACTTTTTGGGACACATCATCTCATAATTGGGTGTGTCTATGGATCTAGAGAAAGTACAGGCTCTGGTTTCATGGGAACATCATAAGAGCATTTCGGATGTTCGGTGTTTTCTTGGTTTGGCCATTTATTATTGGAGGTTCATTAATTAATTCCCTCAATTTTCAGCACCACTCTCTAGTTTGACCAAGAAGGGAGTGATTATTGAGTGGTTAGTAGATTGTGAAGGTGATTTTCAAGAATTGAAGAAGAGATTGAATACCATACCAATTCTAGTTTTACCTAAATTTGGAAACAAGTATACCTTGTTTTGTGATGCGTCTTGTGTGGGACTTGGTGTAGTGCTGATGCAGGATGACCGAGTTGTGGCCTATGGGTTGAGATAGTTGAGAAAACATGATAGAAAGTACCCAACTCAGGTCCTTCAACTACCTATAGTGGTTCATGACTTGACGTATTCGATGAATTACTTGTTGGTAGAACCTTTTACGGTGTTTACCAACCATAAAAGTCTAAATTATATATTCTATTATTGGGATCTGAATATTTGACAATGAAGGTGGGTTGAATACCTATTATCCTTTGATTTTGAGTTTGTTTACACACTAGGAAAAGGGAATAGTGTTGCTGATTCTCTAAGATGGATGGATTAGATACAAGTGGTCCATGAATCATTATTAGAGTGGAGATTTATGACATTTTTTGCTGAGATGCACTTCGAGGTAAAAGATGAGTCGGGGCAGATGACTCTTCCATCCATAGTAGTTGAATCTACACTTTTGAGATAGATTAAGGAGTATCTTTTGGCAGATCTAGAGTGTTTATGTATGAAGGAAAGTTGTAAAGTTGGGGAGTCACCTTCTATCTGGGTTTTTGGTGCTGATGGTGTTTCTTTTGTTCATCACCGTATGGTGGTACTTGTAGGAGTACAAGAAGAGTTGATGTAAAGGATCCATGAATCAAAGTGGGCAGTACACTGGGGATTGACTAAAATGTACTGTGACCTCTGTAGGTATTTTTGGTGGCCTCAAATGAAGAAAACATTTGCGATCTTTGTTGCAAGGTGACTTATTGGTCAACAGGTGAAGGATGAGCACTGACATCAAGGTGGATTGTTGCAATAATTTCCCATACCTGAGTGGAAATGGAATGACGTGATGATGGACTTCATGACTGGTCTTACAAGGAAGCCTCATAAGAGTAATGAAATTTGGGTAGTAGTGGACCGGTTAATGAAATTGGATCATTTATTTCCAATACAGGAGAACTTACAGTTGATCAGGTGGGCGAGTTATATGTTCGAGAGTTAGTGAAGTTGCATGGTGTGCTGAGAACCATAGTTTCAGATCATGATCTGCATTTCACTTAATGCTCCTGGCATGGGTTATAGAAATCACATGGATCCCAGGTGTTGTTGAGTAAATCTTATCACTAACAAATGGATAGTAAATCAGAACTAATGATTCAGGTGTTAGAGGAAATGTTGAGAGCTTGTGTTTTAGATTTTGGTGGCTTGTGGGAGAAACAATTGCCTCAATTTGAGTTTACCTACAATAATATTTTTTAGGCTATAATTCAGATGGATCCTTTTGAAGAACTCTTTGGGAGACTGTGTAGATCACCATTTTGTTGGTTAGAGGTGGGAGAATCTGAGTTGTTGGACCCAAGTCTCATGAGAGAGACATTTGAGTAGGTTAGTTTGATTCAGAAATGCATGGAAATGGTGCAAAGTAGGCCAAATTATTATGTATATCAGATATGTAGACCTTAAGAGTTTAGGGATGGTGATAGTGTGTTTCTACGAGTGTCTCCAAGGTTGGGTTGCGGTCAAATTATGATGCAGGGAAAGTTGGAACCTATGTATGTGGATCCATTTGAGATTGTGGAGAGGATCAGGTAGGTGGATTACCGATTGGATCTTCCATAACGGTATAGTGGAATGAATGATGTGTTTCATGCTTCACTACTTCAACAATATCACCCTAACCCATTTCACATTCTATATGTTGATGATGTTGATCTTGATGTTGATGAGTCCTTCTACGAGCATCTGGTTCGTGTCATGGACCGTAATGAGAATGTTTTGGGAGGAAAGGTTGTGCCTTTGGTTTGTGTGATGTGGAAACACAAAAAAGTTCATGATGAAACTTGGCAGCAAGAATCGGATATACAAGCCCAGTGGCCCAAACTCTTTTCATAACAACTTAGTGATGCTCAGAAGAGTGACTCGAGTATGAGTAGCTCAAGGACGAGCTTCTATAATTCAAGGAGGTTGTAAGACACTGGTTTTCTCTTTAAGGTATGTTGTACTTACATTTCAGTTTAATCCATTTATTTTGGTTAATTAAGTGCCTAACCAAGTCCCTAACAAGGCTAGGGTGTGTTTTGAGCGTTTGGGACATGAAAAAGGAGAAAAATGGGTTTTTTGGGTAGGATACATGGTTTGGAAAACCATGCGGCAAAACCATGCGGCCTGGAAACTTTAAAAAAATTACATTTTTTACACTCTGAGATTTTAAACCCCAACTCGGAATTTTCCTCCACTCTCTTCATCCTATACCTTGTGATGATCGAAAAGGACCAAGAGCTCCCAATTAATTATATAATTTGATTCTTGAACATTTGGAGTTCCATAAAAAGTAAATCAAAGATTTGGGTGAGCATAATCTCCTCCTACACTCTTTTCAAGTTTTGGTCTTTTCTTTTGTGCGATCTCCATCCAAATCTCTCAACCCATTCTTTTTCGGTGAGATATAAGTTGGGGATTCAAAGGTATGTTGGATTGGGATCTAAGATCTTGATAGGGAGGGAATTCATTAATAGATTCGAGGTCTGTGGTCTACATGTTATATCACTTGTATTTTATGGAGATTTGTAAATATAGGTTTTGATTATTATCCTCTTGTGAGGAGTTATTTGGGCCATTATTGTGATGTGATGTTTAAGGGGTGTAAAAAACCCAATGTAACCATCATGATACCCGCGAGATGCACCGAGGATGATGTGACCTTTGTTAGGCCCACCAATGGGGTGTTCCCACATTCCTCGACTTAGAGTTTAGAAATGTAAATGTATGGCCGTTGTGAGAGAACATAGAGACCAGGGTGAATATGATATTAAGCATGAAGGATCTGAATGGGATCCCTAGTAACACACCTTGGTTGGGAGGTAACATATGTGAGTGTTTGGTTAACTTAAAAATGGGTTATGTGAGATAAGGGGAAATTCAAAGCGATTATCTTTATTCATGACTATGCTTAATGAGATAGGCATGGGAAATGGGAAATAGGGATGAATGTTGTGGGTTATAAATGAATAATGTGTTATTGGATTGTGTCATAATGTTAAGTTCCCATTTATTGATATTGCTGTGATGTTTCTAAGGAAATTAGTTATTATGGGTTGTGAATTGTGGTCGAATGTGATGAATGTTAAATAAATCATGTGCACATGGATTGGTTGTGTGGGGTATATACCTGAGGTTATACACCCACGGGTTGAGTTTTTACTGAGGTTACAAACTCTACACACTAAATAAATGTTTTAGGGAAAGGGGAAAGAGTTCTATTCCCCTAATGGTTTCATCCACTCTGACATAGGCTTCAAGGTGAGGATAATTAAAATTGATGTATTATGATACCTATTGAGATAGGACTTGATTAATTTCCTCAAGTTGTGAATGTTGATCATACATAATAAATTGAACACATATAAATGGTGAATTTATAAATGAAGTGTCTTGGTATGAGTATGGGTTATTTGGTAGGTTAACTGAAAAGGGAATAATTTATAATGGCATTCTAAACTGTTTACTTACTTTCTTTTGAATACCTTTTCATGCATATCTATTGACTGTAAATTTTGTAGACACCGTTGGTGGTGGCCAACTAAGTTTTACTCACACCCTGCTCAGGCTGCCATTGGGTACCCGAGAAGATTTTATTATTGCAGGTCAGGAGAAGGGCACGATCCTAGTGATTGGGAATTGTGTCAGGATTCGGGATGAGCTTGATTGAGGTTCAGGACTTAGTGCCAGGACTATTTTGGGGATTCCGCTATTTGTCTTCATTTTAGTTTTGTTCAAGTTTCACTTTAGCATAGCATGACATACTTTCTATTGGTTGTATTGTAACCAGTTTGGGAATGGTTTTTATGCATTGTTTTGGTTTTTTTATAGTGTTTATGCTATTTATATTTTCACTAATGTGGCCTACTCTAGTAAAATGATGGTATTGTCTCCCCACATGACTATTTAGACCCTCTCTGGTAGTCGAAAACCTCTAGCATACATGGAGGCATGCTTGACATCAAGTAACCTCCTCGCTCAGAGCATGAGTTAGTGGCTCCTTGGTCGGGGACATTACATTACTATTCTTAAGGGTTATATTACTATTCCAAAGTTCATATTAAATATTAAATTATGGTTTTAATCTTAGTGTTTTGTTAAACATAATCCATTGAAATGTTAAATTTTAATATAGGCATTCCATAAAATAATTGGCTGTTTAAAAAATATAAAGGATATTTATAATGAATGGGAAAAAATAGAAAAATGAAATATTTTTGATAATTCACCATATTAAAATCACTAGAGAATCATCTTCTTTAGTGGAATTTCTTCAGTATCGAAGAAACTCATGAGTTTTTTCATCCATATATGTATGTAATATATAATAATAAACATTTTTAATTAATTATTATTCACATTAATTTTCCAATGTAGAAAATTTCTATGTATATATATGAGCTGTATAGACTTAGAGATACTGACTACTAAAAATTGGGCATTGTGTGATAACCTAAATCTAAAATCACATTTCTATTTTCTGGATAACTAGGTAAGATGATACAATGCTTGATTTAAATATATCATAAGAATAATAAAAAATTAATTAATATATGTAAATAAATTTATTTAATGTAAGCATGTAAAAAATTTATGTATCTTACCATGGGAATCATTTATCAAAATAATCAATAAAATGACTAAGCTCATCTACAATATTAATCTTAGAGGTTATAAATAAATGAAAAAACATATCATTAAGAAAAATGAATATTATTTTTAATATATTGAATAAATGAAGTCGTAGTAATAGAAATTTTCTTTTTAATACAAACCAAGGATGAGTGATAGTGTCATCTTATTTAATATAAAAGTATCTAATTTTTCACCCTTTTTAATTTTTTGTAAAAAATTCATTATTTTCCATCTAATATTTTAATTCTCCAAATTAAATCATACTGTGAAATTTACTCAAAATTTACCACATTCAATTTTTTTAAAATTTAAATATATTACACATAAAATTACTTGAAATAAATTATATAAATGGAAAATATCTTATTTTTATAAAATATAGGGGTGAATACCACTAGTAAATTTTCTTTTTCAAAGAATTCCCTCAGTTTTTATATTATAATTCTATTGTTTAGTTTATTTATAAATACATTGAGACATATTTTTTGTGAGTAAATCCATTTGGATTGAGATTTATGAATGAGTTAGTCTTTATTGAAATTCATATTTAATGATATATTTTAATGAAAAAAACAAATTTATAATGCATAAAAATATTTTTTTTGGATGAAAACAAAGTGAAGGTAATATTTTTTAAGGCCTTGATTATTTTGAATGGAACAATGTCTATGTTTCATGGTATAATCTATTCATGTGATCATATTTCTTCATAAATGAAAATAAAATTTATTTTGAGATTAAAATGATAATTGAAACTATTTTTTTAAAATGATTTAAATTATGAGTAAAAAAAGATATATAAATTTATATTTTTATTTAGAAATGCAATTAATTCATATTTTTGAATAATAGTATCATCCCTACAAAAATAAAATATTTAACACTGATAAATGGATGTGAAAAAAAGAAATTCAAATCGAAAAAATTTACACTGATATTTCAATATATATCCGCACCATCACTTAAACATTTTATGTGAACTATATATATATATATATCTCTGTGTGTCTCTGTGTGTGTCTGTGTGTGTGTTGAATATAAATATATATTAGGGTTTGTGTGTTATATTTATATATTATTTTTCACTTTATTTTTATTATGTTTCTTCAATAGTAATATAATATCTATTCATTAAGAAAATATAATTTATAAAAATATGTTCAATTTATATTCAATGAAATAACATTTTAGGCATATTCAATGAAATACATAACCACTCCCATGTGAATACTTTTTTCTACACAAAATCCTGGTTGAGTAGAATTACAATATATTAACATGTATAACAGTAAACAAAATCATCCATTCAAAAAACAAAACAAAATAATAGAAATCATTGGTTTAATTATTATATCACATGAATATCTAAAGGACTTTCATAAAATTAACACATAATGATAATAAAAAGAAATTTAAAAATCAAATCAAATTAAAGGCCAATCATTGAGATATTTTAATTTGTATCCACATAATCACATTAACATGTTATTTTTAGTCTTTAATTATAATAATATATTATGTTTATGACCAAAACACATTATGTGTATTTAATTTACATGTACTTCCTACGATATATATGATATAATGCCTAAACTGATCCAACTAATATTTTATAAGGATTAATTCATCCCACTTCCAATAAATTAGATTAATCATCATAAAATTATCAATATTTAACGATCTTTCTCTTATGAACTAGTGGAGGGAGGCGGGTATATAATCTCGATAGACTGCCTCATGGTAGGTAAATGGGGATACATCACATTAAGTGGATGTCAATGGGGGAGCTTATCCTGGGTTCATGGTATGAGGGGGGTTTATTTTTTATGAAACTATGGTATTACCCCTATATTTTTTCTCACGAATCACAGTGTTATTATTCCTCTTCATGGACATAGAGATTCATACCAAACAACGTAAATATCTATTTCCTATCAGATATTCTTATCATTCTTCTCTTGTTATTTTATTTTGTATTTTCTTCATCTAAAATCATTTTATGTCGCTATGACTCTTGATGTTTACAAACCAATTAACATTTCTAGTATTTAAATTTTATATTAATATATGAATATTATATTTAAAACTTAAGGAGTTTCATATTACTACACTTTAGAGTAGATTATTATTCAATACATAGTGATATGAAATACTTTTCAACATTAATATAAAATATTAAGGCACCTAAATATAATCTATGTAATATTTGTACAATAAAAAATTCACAAGGAACAATCAACGACACTTGAGATAAGGGATTCTAAAAAAACAATTTATATATTACATAATATGTGGTAAAGTAAATTGTGGAAGTATTTATTTTAATTCAAAAAACAAAAACAATTTGTGAGATTCATCATCCATATAAATAAGATGATATACATTAAAATAAACATCTACACGAAACATCAGCTGCTCAAGTTGATGCCAACATGATGAAAATAGTAGAAAATCCAAACAAAACACACAAGATTGTTTTGAAATGAACAAAGAGTAATAAAAACGAAATTGGTGATATTAACTTCAAAATGAAACTATAAACTTATCTATTTTATATCTGGCTTTAAGTGGCCTTATATTCTCTTTAAAATACACATATTTCCAAGATTATAAGGAAATTTTTAGACATTCTCTATCCTTCTATATCACTTTGAGTCTACAGAGCTTCCTGGTTTCCTTGGGCTTGTCATTTATAATAATGGAACATTAATTGACCACAAAATATCAAAAGATTAATTTTATGAAAAATAACTATTAATGAATTTGAGATACAATGAATAATGGGAGTAGAAGACTATTACTGTCACTTTTTTTTGAGATTTATCAAGACTCACTTCATATATGATGAAATTGAATTGAAATGGTGTTACATTCAAATATAATGATGACATTAATAAAACCATTCCTGATATTAAGTCCCAACTCACTTCTCCACATGTACTCATCCACTTAGAACAAGGGAAGGGTTATGTATTATATTGTGATTCATCTAGATATAGATTGGGTTGCATTCTTTTTCCAAGATACCATGTAATATCCCATGACTCAAAATAGTTGATAACTTAATAAAAGAATTTTCCAACTCACAACTGTGGTGGTATAAGCATTAAAAACATGGAACCACAATCTCATTGATGTAAAGTTTACTATCTTCACCGATCATAAGAGCTTGAAGAACATATTTTTACATAGGTACATGAATATAAGGAAACTAAGATTGATGTGGCTTCTAAATATGTTTGAAATTGACTTAGTTTATAAAAATGGGAATGTAAATTTAGTGGCTGATGGTCTGGGAAAAGAATTACATAACCAAGTGTTCATGGAGGATCATAACCAAAGAGGCTCGAAAAAATTTAGTCAACTGTTAAATGGAATTCAATGTAATATTATTGATAACTTATGTTAGAATTATATTCATGCACCACACTTGCTTCAATTTCCTATTGGCTTATAACACACCTCTATTTTTTTCAGTTTTAAATTTTATAAATATTTATTCTCTTGGATAATATATTTTTAGAGTTCATAACTATTAATTTTTCTTCACTGTATTTTTTTATTGGAGTTTAGTGGATAATGTTTATTAATAATTTATTACTTGTTTCATAATTTTATTATTTTCATATAATTTATAATATATGGATAATAAAGATAACCTAATAATTTTTTGATGTTTTTTAGTTTGAAACTACAGTTTGATGTTATATTCCCTTCCATTCAATTTTATATATAATTTATTGAGGCCTTGGATAAATGATTGGAACAACAACTTGATCACAATGAAATACATTTTATCTCTATATTTGGGCATAAATGGTACATTTTCTCATTGTTTCGACTTATATGATAGTTATTCATGTCCACAATAAATTAAAAATTAGAATAAAATATTGATGATTTCATTTATTTACTATACTTTTTATTGGAATATTTTAAAAATCACTTCATTCACATGAGTTGTATTTAACTCCTAATTTCATTATTTTTATTTCCAAATTTAAATCAACATTAAGAATAAGGTGGTGTTTTTTTGTAAAATATTTTCTTGAGGACTTTATTCAATTCATTTTTAATTATCCAATAACCATTATTTAAAAAACGATGATCATTATTGAAATTTTTAGGTCCTTGATGCATATCATAAAAAAGTTTTTGAAATGACTAATAAATTTTATTTAGAATGTTTGTACTAGTTTATTGAATTGTTAAATGAATTATCATTACTTTTCACATAGATAGAAATATATGAATTACCATAAAGAAAACTATATAAAAAAATTTAACATTATATACATATTAAGGGGTGAAAAACATTAATATGTTTTCATACTCAATTAGCTAATGTTAGAGTTCTTATAATTAATATTGTCATTGTTAATTGAGATTTTTAATTCATTTTATCTTGATCAGTGTAGAATTTATGGTTTTATATAAAAGGTGAAAAAAAGAAGTTGAATAGTTCATTTATTTTGATAGTGTATTGGTGCACACATTATGGAAATCTGACTGTATAGTGTAATTTCTAATTTCTGGGACTTAATTTATGAATATTTGATTGGTGAATGGAATATATTACTCTATTAGGGGATATCAACAACCTTGAAAAGAAGTTGATGACGTATGTATAACTTATATCATCTTATTCCTCGTACAAATAACACTCAAACTAATCATTCATTGTTATATTACCTAAATATTATGTGGGGGAAAATGTCATTTGGAAGAGGTCTATTGGATGCCACTTCAAAAACTCACTAGAAAAAATACAGGTTGTTGTTTCTTCCTCCCATGTATAACTTCCGACATTACTGTAAAAATAAAATTCTGAATTATAAATGAACCTGTTAAATATAATAGACTATTAAACATTATTGTAGAGATATTTATAACAATTAAGTGATTCATAAATGTCCCTATTTGAAATTCATATAACTTATTAATTATTTATTTTTTATTTCATTGTGATGATTTTTTATGATTAGTTGATTATTTAATTTTATGGTGGTCAGGCTGAAGAGATTATTTAGTATAGTAGATTTGTTAGTAAAATGTTTTTGGAAATATCTCTTTTCATAAAAAAAAATTGTATACCTTTTTTGGATATGTTTGATGATCTATTAACGTTAAAATGAAATGTGACTGAATTTTTAGTTTCATATATATTTTTTATTTTATATGCATGTTGTTTATTTCTTACTAGTGCATTAATGGGTACCAACTTATAGAAGTGGTGAACCGATGGTGGTAGTAGCCTCGAAGACACCTGCTTCTATAACAAGTACATGCTCAATTGCATGAAACGAGACATACTAGAAACATTAAAAAAGGACTTCCCAAGTGAACCATAGAGGTAAAAGTAATATTTTAGATGTTTGATTCCATCCATATTTTTGGTACTTCTATGACATTGGGGTTCATTATACTAACAAATACATCAATTATTATCACAGTAATGGTAAATTTAGTCATCAATGGAAGAAAACACCCCACGTTCAAGAATTATCTTCATGATCTAGACATATACATTCACCAACATGTGATATCATGATGTAATCAACCCTCGTTTTCAAACTCACTACAATTTCTAGTTTGGAAATCCACCAAAAAATAGATAAACCTTCAAGAAAACACATGATGCTCAATTGATATCTAATAAAATATTCATGAATTTAGAGACTACTAGTAGTGTATTCCCTTACAATGCACTCATCATCACCCTGAAAGACTAAGAACATATCTTTAATTCATATAAATTACCCAATATTATTCATTACAACAACCAATTGACAAACCAAGAATAAAGGGTATCATATTATTATACATGGATAATATGAAACATTATGTCAAATAAAAAATATTTTATACTTGAAAAATCTTGTGGAAGATATATAATGAATCTTATCCATCATTTCTTATAGTTTTGGATATATGATCTTCCTATGATTTGGGCTATGAAACACTATAAGAGACCCCTTTTTAGATTTCTCTATACTAAAAAACATGAGAACATTTCCATTATATGTTATATCACTCAGTATAGAAAAACTTATTATCCATATATATGGATATTTATACCTCATATGTAGGTTGTATCACTAATGTTTTCCATTGAAAAACAATTTCAATTTTTTTTAAAGAATGTAAAATTGGGACATTATATTAAATAAGTAGTATTTCATATGCATAATAATCAAAAAATAACATGATGAATCCACTAACCTAATTATTTATACTAGAATAATATGTGTTTTTATAAAATAAAATACATTTATAGTATAATCAAACCACAAATTCCCACTCTAAGAATCTTGAATCAATCCAAAAATTGACTATTACAACATATAAACCTTAATAGTATCACTTGACACTTTAAAAACCTTATTTTATTTTATAAAAATATCATTAAATAAATAAATTTCATGTAATTTTATTTTTACATCCATTTTATATGTCATATAATCATTATTAAGTTTCATGTAATTTATGAATGGAATTTATTATCTCCCTAAAAAATAATAAAATATTATAAAAACTAAAATTATATTTAGCAACAAAACTGTTGATGAATAAAAAACAATATAACATTTTAAAATAGTATGATTGTGTTTATAAAACTATAAAATATAATAAAAAATTCAAATTTTCATAATAACATAAAATTAATCAATAAATAAATTTAAATTATACTGATAATTGTATCGATTAAAAAAAAGCATACATAGTCTACATAAATATAATATTAAACTATATGACTCCAATATGTCAAAAAACACTATAATAATTATGGATTAAAAATGTAAAATTATCCTTTATTTGACAATTTTATATAACAAATGTTGGAGTGTTGATACAAAATAATTTGAAAAAATACATATTTTTATATGCTTGTTTCATTTCTAGAACCCCTACTACAATGATATAAGTTTATTGAGAAATAATCCATAGTATTCTTGAACTATTTACATGTGAATTTTACATGAGATTCAAAAGTACATTAATCGACCCATCGAGGCCCCAACCAGGCCAATTGTAAGCTGAGTGTTCCACCATACGTCCCCGACTAATAGAATGAGGGTTGGGGACTACAACTATGTTGGAATATCACACAACACAACAGACCTTGTCATATTTTATTCAATAGTAAACATATATTAAATGCATATCATAACTAAAAAAACCTATAGAATATAGATATATAAACAACTAAATGGTAATTTTTTTTAAAAGGTAATGCTTCGGTCAATGACCGAAGCACAATATATTAGAGAGCAAATGGATTACAAAGATTGGAAAGATGGGATTTTTTTACAATCTCTCTCAAAGAGAGGTAATAAGTCATCTGGAAGAGTTTCAATCCAAGTCATGTTTTGTTGAATACCTTTGTTGGCGAGGGCGTCGACAATAACATTCGCTTCACGGTATGCATGACTAGCAATATAATCAATCCCGTGAAGCAAGTTCAGACACTTCATCCAAAGAGTGGAAAGCGGCCAGGCAAGATGAGTGGTATCGTTCCAAATGGCCTGGATGATAGTGGTGGAATCAATTTCAATCCAGAGCTTTCTCCAGCCTCTTTGAAGCACGAAATCAACCGCATGGATGACACCCAGCATCTCAGCCTCAAGCGACGAAGAAAGACCATAACCAACATAAACACAGCCCTAACATTGACCAGATGAGTCTCTGAAGATGGAACCACAACTTTCAGGGCCAGGATTGCTTTTGGAAGCTCCATCGACGTTCACATTAATCCATCCTAGCATCGGGGCTTGCCATAAAACATCAAAGAAGCGTTTGGGCTTTGGATATATGCCAGGAATACAGAGATTCCGAAGGATCACAAAGTCATCGACCGAGTTGTTGCAAGAATCTTTTTGGACTGAAGCGGCTTCATGAATCGCAATAAGAATCCGAGATTTACCTGCATTGAGACTACATGAGTGGTTGTTATGAATAAAATCATTACGAGCATACCAGATCACATGCTGAAGCTCCGCCACTGCCGCAAGGAAGATATTCTTGATCTGCAGAGAAGCATCATATCTAATGCAATTTTTAAGAAACGATCAAATAGAATCAATATCTATCCATCTACAATTAAAAACATTCAGAACGTATATCCATAAAGTAGAGGCTGTCGCGCAGGACAGAAAAAGATGGTTAGAATCCTCTCTATTTTGTTTACACATGCAACATTTAGAGCATAGTTGAATGACAAAGGATTGAAGACAAGTATCAGTGGGTGTTCTATTGTGAGCAATACGCCAAATAAGGGTGAGCCTAGAAGGTTTTATCCAAGGCTTATTAAAATGACTCACCCATTGATAATTAGAATCCTCTCTAGAGAAGCAATGATTATAGAAGGATCTAGAATCAAGGATGCCATTTGAAGCCGGTTCCCACACCAGGAAGTCACCATGGGGAGAGAAAGGATGATTATCAATGATCTGAGTAATATTATTGGGGAGGGTATGTCGATGGGACCGCAAGACCTCTTTTATAGAATGACTAGTGTCCCCAGGAGAGGTATTTGAAGGAAGAAAATAAATCAAGGGGTTACCACATCAATTTCCACACCGAAAATTAATAGAAGAATCCACACTAAACACCCATCTAGAATTCTCCATGATTATGTGAAACGAGTCTCTGATAGAGGGCCAGATCGAAGAGTTGATGTAACTAAAATTCCCATTCATGAGTTTAGGAATGAATCTATTCTTTAAGAACTCAGAGGATTTAGAGGAACCATTAATGATACACCAAGTAAGGCAGGCTTGGAGAGCATTGTTGAAAAGATTTAGATTTTTTATACCCATGCCACCTTTATCAAGAGGTTTACAACAATAATTCCAAGGGATAGTGAAGAGATTCCTTTAAAAAATGCTCCCTGTCCAAATGAAGTTTTTTATATAGGTGTTAATATTTTTGAAAATGCCGGTAGGCCAATTGTAGATCATGAGAGAGTAGACCATTTTGGAAACAATGGTTGATTTGACCAGACATATCCTACCATCCATGGAGAGCAGTTTTCCCTTCCAGGTGGAGAGTTGGTTAATAATTTGATCAGTAATATTGGTGAAATAGTTTGCTTTAGGACGACCCCAGAATAGAGGGACGCCCAAATAATTGAATGGAAGGAGGCCTTCTTTGATACCAATAGAAGCGATGATACTAGATTTCCTTCTAACAGGGAAACCTTTGCCAAGGAAAATAGAAGATTTATCCCAGGAAATCGCTTGTCCAGAGACCTCTTCATAATGATTAAGGGCTTGTTTTAGGGCATGTATATTTTTTTGATCACCTTTGAGAAATAGGATGATATCATCAGCATAGAAAAGATGAGTAGGGGTATTTAGATTTCTGGTAGCTTGAATAGGTTTGATCTTGCCCTGATCAACCAGGTAAATGACGAGTCTACTTAAGTAGTCTTCAGCGATAACAAAAAGGATGGCAGGGAGAGGGTCAACCTTTCTGACACGCTTAGTACAACTGAAAAAACCTCTAGGGGTACCATTGATCAGAACCGAAATAAAAGCTGATCTAAATAAAGTTTTAAGTTTTCTAATGAAAGAATCATGAAAGCCAAAAGACATTAGAACATTGAAGATGAAGTTCCAGTCAATGGTGTCAAAGGACTTCCTGATATCAAGCATAATGGCCGCACATCCCCCTCTACAGCTTTTATTAAGACAATTGGTACATTCGGAGGCAATAAAAATACAATCCTGGATGGACCTACCTTTAATGAAACCGAACTGATTCCAAGAGACAATTTTATTGCAAATAGGCATAAGTCTGTTTGCAATAAGTTTGGTGATTATTTTATAGAGAGTATTAATCAGGGAAATAGGTCTGAATTGATGGATCTCAAGGGCATTTTTGACCTTGGCAATTAAGGTTAGAAATTGAGCATTTATGCCATGTGGAAGAGATCCATGTATAAAGAAGGTCTTAACAAGGTTGCAAACATCGTTGTAAACAATATCCCAATGTTTTTGAAAAAAACCATTATTGAACCCATCCGGTCCAGGCGCACTGTCTGGGTTAAGACCAAAAACAGTATCTTTAATTTCGTGATCAAAAGGAAAGCTTAGAAGAGATTCATTGTCACTTTCATCCACCAAGGAAGGAATAATGTCAGATCTGAGATCAGCATTGGTCTTCATACCATTAAAAATATTATAAAAGTACGAGATAACATGATCCACTATTGCCTCTTCAGAGTCAAGGATCAAGTCCTGATGAGTAAGTTTAGAAAGAGGGTGGTTAGCCTTTCTGACTCTTTGAAGGGAGTTATAAAATTTAGTATTACGATCACCATCAGTGAGCCATTTAGTCTTAAACATTTGTTTGCGGATATTATCTTTAAGGGTGAGCAAATAATTAAGTTTGAGAGAGAGATTAGCTTCTAATTGAGGGTCCATATTAAAATCAAATGAGGTATTTTGAGTTTGGACCCGGCTAAGATCCCATTCAAGGGAGGAAATATCCAGGTCAATTTGAGAGTTTGCAGTTTTACACCAACCTTTAAGGGCATGCTTTATGATTTTCAATTTGTACATACAAGCAAAGGAATCCTTGTGATGATTCATGGAGTTCCATGTGTTATGGATAGAAGAGACACAATCAGGGGTTGAAGACCAAGAATTATTAAATTTAAAAGGAAGGGAAAGCTTACGGCTATTCATACTGATGATGAGGATAATAGGATGATGATCAGAGTTGAGTCTAGGCAGAGTAATACTGGAGATGCAATCCCAAGTATCAAGAGCCTTCATGTTGAAAAAATATTGGTCTAGATTACTTGCAACGGTTTTATTATAATGTTTTCTATACCAAGTATATTTGGCACCAGTAAGATTGACTTAAAAGAGTTCACAGTCTTCAATCATAGATCTGAATTCTCTAGAGGATATAGAAAGGTGGGAGGGACCAATTTTTTCACCCGAATTAAGAATGGCATTAAAGTCTCCCATCACAACCCAAGGGTCATGAATGGAGGTTCCCATATCAAGAAGATTATTCCATAGAGTTATTCTTTCTTGATACCTATTATTGGCATAAACCATGGTGCAATAGGTATGACGAACATTCCATAAGAAGTCGCAGGTGAGTTGTTGATCGGTATTTTTAAATATGTTGATATTTTGAAGAGAATTATGATAAAAAATACACATTGAGTCAGTTTGCGAACCATTTTTACAGGAGCTTAGAAAATTATAGTTAGGGGAACCAAATCCCATGGAGTTCATCTTATATTTGACTTTAGGTTCAGCAGTAGCAAAGAGTTGAGGATTATGGGTGTTTAAGAACCTCTTAAGAGTTGTAGAAGTATCATTATTTTCCAAACCTTGGCAATTACAAAAGAGAAAATTCATTGCTATTTATGTTTTGGGTTAGCACCTTTTTTTTTTATTTTCCAGATCCTTTCTTCCCTTGGGCTCGTTTGACCATAGGGGTGGTAGGAGGTTTTTGTTTGGTATTGTGGCCAGAGAGTGGAGCATCTAAAGGAGTGTTGTCCAGAGAATGAACCTGATCAGTAACAAGAATAAGAGGCTGGACTAAGGGCAGGGTCCTGGCCGGGTCCTCTGATCTGGGTGAACGTTGTTCCTGACCTAATGTGAGAGCAGTAGGCACGGAGGTTGAAAATAAGGAGTCTATGTCACTAGGAGTGCCAAGGGGGGCAGCACTTGCAACAATTCTAGACGAAACAGCAGGGTCTATTTCAGCATTGTTAGAAGAAAAAGTAGCAGGAATCAGAAGTGATATAGCAGAATTCTGTAAGTCCAAAACAGAATTGGGGTCTCTATTGCTAGCAGTAGAAGGGGGCTGGACAGAATCAGTTTGTGGAACATGAGAAATGCATGAAATACTGTGAGAGATAGAAACCGAAGCATTGACAACATGAGCAACAGTATCAGCAATCGTGGATATGAGCTTTTCAGTAGCAGAAGAAGAAGAAATAGTAGGCACTGTCAATGACAGTGGAGAATCAATTTTAGTAGAAAAACCTGTTTCTGGTGCCTTATCCATAGAACTATGTGGAACCATGGCAACAGCAGGGAGATCATTCAGTTCCAAAGGATCCGAAGCAGGTCTCTCTAAGACCTTACAAACCTGTAAATTCAGAGGTGCTGAACCAGAGGTTGATTCATTAGAATTACATATACCTTCAGCAACTAAAACACCTTTTCCAGTGTCAATGTTTTCAGTTTTTTGTAGAAACTCTTCTTCATCAACTAGTTCCCCCCAAGTTTTACCCTCTAGAGATGAAGAAACATAGGATTTTTTTTATCCAAGTACTTTGTGTCTTTTTAGGTAGATCAGATTTGTCCAAATTGAATTTTCCTTTTTTACCATATTTGACTTCCTTCCAGTCATTAGAGATTGGGGGCTCCATTTGTTTTCTAACCACTCTACAATTAGAGAGATTATGTACAACTAGTTTGCACACCTCACAAAAGGGTGGTTTCTTTTCATATTCCATTCTAAGATCTGTTTTATAGTTAGGAGCATTGAATCCAATACAGGATGGAAGATCAGTGGCTAAATTAACTTCAACCATTATTCTAGAATATAGGCCAAGGTCTCCATTCAATGTCCTGTGATCAATTTTAATGGGGGACCCTATGCAGGAGGCAATGTCATTTAGAATTTTTGGGTGCCAATAATACCAATTTAGGCCGTGAATCTGGACCCAAACCTGTGCCATGTGATTTTTGTGTGTGAATGGATAAAAAGTAGCATCCCAATCTAAGATTCTAAGAAAGCCAGGCTTAAGTTAGAGATTACCGATTTTCCATACCTAGTCTAACTCACCTTGAAAGTTGAAAACAATGTGATAATATCCTTTACCGATGGGAACCATCTTCCATCTGCATAAGCCCCAACAATTAGCAATCCGGGTCTTTAATTCGAATAAGGGCCACGACCGGTCGCCTGTGCTGTAGGAGACACGTCCGAGAATCGAGTATTTTCAAAGTTGTTCCCGCTGTTGCAGGGCCACCGGATCCGCATCAATAATGAAACTCCCATCATCGAGCTTTTTATAGCACTGTTGTTTGTCATCCTTCATGCAGCCAAGATCAGCTCCTAGATTTGTCTCCAACTGCAACAAAAACTATCACCAATATGGACATTCATGCACTATAATACGTCACCATGCATTACTAGGAATTATCATTGAAATAATACATGTTTAACTTCTTCCAAAACCATCATATATCCTACACATCGTAAAAAAACACCTCTTTCATGGGATAAATCCATTGAAACTATGAATTCATGAATGAATTAAATGTCTACTAAGTCTAAAATGGATATCCCAATTGTAAAATTAATCCCAAAGGTATCCATGGAGTGACTAAGTAAACACAATCCTTGAAGAAGTCGAATCTCCAAATATTTAACACAATCATTTCTCTACTACATACCATAAAGGAGGACCCGATCATTAGTGTACAAATTTCATTTGATGGATTACCACACCCTATCATTTGTAACCATCAATATAATATTACCATTCTAGAAATTAGTAGGAGAACCCATAACATTATCCAAAATAGACCCCAATCAGTGGTGTATTATCCCATACTATTAGAATTACCCATTATTGTTTTAAAGGAGATAATTCTAAACATATGAATGCTCTCCCACTCTACATAGGCCAGCTACTTGAAAAATCCACAAGAAACACTAATAATAAAAATTACCCAACACCAGAAACCCATGAAAACATTATAAAATAATACTGGGAGACACACACCATGATAGAATAATCCTCAATCATAGGATTGTTGACCATATGTATAGATTACCATCTCCCCTCTAGAAGACAATCGGTTAAGGGACTTCCAAACCCTATTGGAAGAGTTTGGTGGAGTAGAATGTAATAATAATCAATGGAGTACAAAATAAAATTTTATCTAGAGGACACAAGACCCATGTATCTTGGGGTGGATAAAGAAATCCATGATCGAAAATAAGGAAAAATTACTTGTCATAGAATACTTCTAGGGGAGTACTGGCCATGTGAATGCTCCGAACATGATGGACCAAAACCCATCATCAGACCTATGGTGCTAAATCTTAAAACTACATATCTCTAATTGAAATCAGACACATATGGCTGAATAGAACACATCCATTGTGATATATTTTAAAAAATACATAGGATTGGTTATTAATATTAATGAAAGATAAATTTGATAATAAAATCATGGAAGTAACCCCACAAAAGAAATTTGTGGCCATGTAGTGACCATTGTTAGAGCTACATGGCACATTGGGTGTACATGTGTAGGTTTAAGTATCCCATTCATGTTGTGTACACCCTCCTAAGCTAGGTTGTGAATATTTATATGACTAGATCGGGAGATGGAAAATGAATTTAGGCCCTACGTTTAACTGTCCTGGATGGTCGACTTGCACAACCACACCCAATCTGGTCTTATCATCCTTAAGGAAATCCCACCTAAAAATACACGTGGAGGGTTAAAGTTATTATGTTATTTTTGATATAATATTTTTGAGCTCAACAACATTAAAAATTCTATGTCGGCTCATCCTAGGAGTAAAAAATGAACCTTTGAATAATTATATCCTTTATATGCTTTTTACACCAATATTTACTTGGGTAAATTTATCATTTTAGTTCTAGAGGATTTTGAAAATTGAAAACCCATAAATGATAAAATTATCAATCAATAAAAAACATAGTCAGTACACAAAACACCATTCTTCAGTTTAACAACCAATTTTTTTTAAATGAAATTTGTTTCTAGAAAATGTGTGTTATATTATTTTGTATAGAACAAAATAGTGTCACTTTAATAATTAAGTGTGTATAAAGAGAAATGTGACTATTTGTTTTTGACCAATATATGATAGTTGGTTAATTATTATAATTGGTTAATATGACTATTTAAATATATATTTTTCTTAATGATTTTAACGTTATAATTTCTATTTATAAGTAGATATGATAAAGAATAAGTAATGAATATAATAGAAATAATGAACTCAACCAGTAGAACCATTCCATAAAAATACCATTTTTCTGATCTTGGGAGGGAGGAAGCATCACAAGGATTTGATCTTGACCAAGCCCAGGCCTATATTCAACATGTAAAGCTTGATCCAAAATCACCTAAAAAAGTTCAAGTCAGTAGAAATTACCACTTAGGATATGTTACCTATGTTTCCCCATGAATCTATCACCAACACACAACATAAACTTAGTTTGCAAGTCACTAGTTACATAAATTTTAATACATTTGTATAAATAATTTTTTGACCAATTTTTTTGTATGTATCATATTTTATCAATAAATTGAGATCAAATATGATAAATTGATTCTTCAGAAAAAATAGGACTTTTCAAAAAAATATATAATTACTATAATAAACTTATTTATTACTTATAATTTTTATTTTAATTTAATAGTAAGATAACAAAAATTATTTAAAACCATATTTTAATTTTATTTTGTCGCAATGGTTTGAAATTCTACTATGCATTTTATATACTTTATAGTATTTAATAAAAAAATTATTTTTATATTTAAATGTTAATTTTATCATTCATAGAGAGTTATAATGATAAAATTTCATCATTTTTGAAATCAGAACATTGACATTAGGTTAGGGTGAATTTATGAGAATTTTCTAAAATATTTTATTTTTTCACGAATAATAATTTTTTTTGATTATTTCAGTATGTTTAATGACATAGGTATTAAGTAATAATTATATAATAACTATTTAACGAAAGTTAAAACATTACAATCTTTTATTTTTTTGTATAATTTATTTTAAAATATTTTAAGCAGTTTCTAAATATATTAATTACTTTCCAAATTATATAATGGAATCATTAACTTCAAAAAATTTATCTTTTGGAATAATTTTATTTCATGAAAAATTAAGTAATATAAAATTATGTTCAACTCTTATAGGTTAATAAAACATAATTGGTGTCCCTTGTGTCCAATACCATGTGAAAATACTTTGGGAGTTCCATGGTATTTAATTTACCACTACCTAGTTATCCTAAGAAATTAATAAACAAATCCTACTCTTTTTCTATAAAAATAGTTTCATTTATACATTTTATTTCATTCCCAATTATTTCTCAGGGATGATATGATAATTATACCTCCCATGGAGTCCTCAAGATCCCATTTCCCAATCATTAATTTTTTAGAACCACTCTTCAATGTAAAGGAAATCTCAAATACAATTTTCCTTTCAAGTTCCATTTTTTATGTTGTATGTCTATGAAATTTCAAAACTATATTCTTGTGTACATTTTTTTAAAATAGATTTACTATATTATGATTCTTTTTTTAATGTTATTCCATTGTCCCAACACTTTTTACACATTTTAAAATCCACATTTTAGACATGATATACTACCGGTTTTACTTCTCAAATTTATATACTCTCCACCAATAATTTATATATTTTTTTATTTTTTAGAATACTCAACCCCATTTATTTTACAAATATATTAAACAATATGTAAAATTTATTTATTTTATTATATTAATAAAATATATAAACCACTCATTCCCTTTACATGGGTTAAAAATGACATACTGATCATGATTTTTAAGTACATTTGAAACTCGAGGAGTTTTTATGAAACTATTTTTATTTTTAAATCCATGGGATATTTACGAAATGATGAATTATTATATATGTATGTCACATGAAAATTTAGAAATATCAAGGGTTTCCCATTATATCAATCCAATTTATTGATGAAATAATTTAATATCTAGGGATGACAAGCTTTACGATACCTACGTGATAATCCTTTATAATATTTATGAATCCTTAGTCATGAAACATGGTGATATGATTATGAATGTATCATTTAAATGTTGTATCCATATTTACTTTTAAGTATTAATATTTTTTTTAATTTGTATATTCTCCATTTTCTTCAATAATTTCTTTATAATATTCCTTAAGTTATTAATGATATTTCTCAATGTTCAAATGAAATTGTTACCCTTATTTTCCCTTACGGGTCATTATTCCCACCATTTACATTGATGTATGCCCTTAAGTCATGAGATGCAATATATGTGAATATGATGAAACTTTTGTGAATCCTTTTAAGTGGATTAAAATATTTTTCTAAATTTTCATGAATTTTTTTAAATTATTACCAAAAAACTAAACATTAACGACCCTATATTTGTATAAAAAAAATGAAAAGTAATGTAATGAAAATGTTGGATAACATAGTTGGTATCAAATGATGATTTAGTTTTTATGGATATTAGGTTTTGAAAACATTATTTTTAATCATATACTAAAGAATAAATATAGTATATCATTCATATATTTTAGTGAAATACATTGTATGTGGGTTTTGAGAAAATAAATCCACAAATGGATATGATCAAGTGGACGCGGTTCTAGAACAGATATAACTAGTGGTAAAAACTCCAACATGGTGCATTAGTCCTAACTTAGTGTAAACTGGTACATGATAACATACCTTATGGTGCACCTAATTTGACACTATGTGGGGTTATGTTTGTTTAATTACATGATTTTTATGAACCAATATGAATGATTTATAAAAAATGTAATTTTTTATAAAGAATAACATATTAAATAATGATATTTTAAGAGATAAAATTGTTTAAAAATTATAATATTATTAAAATAAACATGTTTTCCGCTATGTTTTTCATCATTATAATATGGTTGAAAATATGAGTAATCATGTAAATGGTGATTGAAATAGACTATAAGAAGATGACCCTCTGATGGAAGAAAGTATAAAAAACTTCATGAGAATGATGAACCAACTGACTTTAATTATGTTAAAAATATTGAATAAATCCAAGAGTCCAGATTAACCAAAAGGTAACAATATTCAATTCAGTTCTTTATGTGTCAGTGACCCCCATATTTTGGTGCATCTACAGACTAATTGATTTATAAACATTCAATAATCTCTATATAAAAGATCATTTTTATAAATTATTGTTCAGAACCATAGAAAGTCACCCTGGATGAGTACCACATAGACAGTGAAGCTGATAAGTGGTGGAAACTGATTAATACATGATTCCATTAGAGGATATTGATGTAATGGAGTGGAAAGAGTTCAGGGTAAATTTTTTCAAAATATAATTCCCATGTTCGAGGTGAAGTAAAATGGGGAAGGATCGCCTAGGGTTGAAGAAGAAGGAAAATTAATCTATGGTAATCAATGAGATGTACTTTATAACACATTCCCATTTCTCATGAGGCTTTTTCATGGATCCTAATGGTAAGGCTAATAGATTCCTTGGTAGAATCTGACCATATCTATAAAAGAATATATACAACTGATACAATGAAAACTATAAGAAAATTTTGCAGAGTGTTATGAAAGTCGATCAAGAGTTGGGAGAGAGGAAGTAGTTCTATAGATTAAATGAAAAATATAGATATTTAGAGTCAAACATAGGGAGTATATTTGATCAAAAAAGTGGAGAAAATAAACTAAAAATTCTAACATGAAATAAATGTGGGAATACTCCTTTAGTGAAAGTCCTAAATGGGAGTTGGAAGTGTTAAATGTGTGTATGAGATCATCATATTTATAGAAATAATCATAATGAGGTGAATCCTCAAGTCATAAAGAAAAATGACAAAGGGAAGATGGTGCAAGCCTAGTATGATGGCCATTTCTGTAAGTGTGGAAAGATTGGGAACTTTTCTAATCACTGTCAAAATTTGAATGAAGTAGAAGGGAATCACCATCAACCCTAGAATGTGAAAAGTGAGAAATTTCATTATTTTCCTATAATAATGGATTAATTTGAATCTCAAATTAATGTGGTGGAATGAACTATCATTATTATTTCAAGGAAATTAAAATTTTTTAATATAGTTTTACTCATTATTTTATTTCCTCTATGTTTTCAAGGAATATAGAATCAATACTTGAACAACTATAAGTATATCTATCCGTCCAGACACCTAGTGGGATTATCCAAGAAACAAAAGTGTATATAAAATCTAGGATTTACTTTGGTGAGCATAATCTCATAAAAAATCCAGTATTCATTACCTAGCTAAAATTTGAAATTATACTAAGAATGGACTATATATGAAAGAATAATGTTAATATCAACTATAAAAGCAACAAAATCTCAGTAGTATTAAGTTGATAATATACAACTACTTTTAAAGGAGATATATTTCGCCCTGATCTTTATCTAGAATTGTCTCATATAGCTTTCATTATGTATTTTAATGATGAGGAGAATGAAGAAAATGAAAGTATAAGAATAGAAAATGTCCCCATCATTTAGGAATACATTAATGTATTTCCTAACAAGTTTTTAGGACCTCCCATAGAAAGATAGGTATATTTCACCATTTAAATTGTAATATGTTCAAAGATGATTTTGAAGACCCCCTAAAGAATGGAAATGTGGAGATAGAGAAATTAATGAAAAAAACTCCATGATCTTTTGTAGAAGGAGTTTATCTGACCATTTGTGTCTCATGGAAGAGCAAATTTTATTATTTTTATGAATATGGATGGATCAAATTGGCTATACATTGATTATAGAGAATATAACAAGATCATAGTTATGAAAAAGTAAACCCTTCTAAGGATTGATGATTTATTTTACTAACATCATGGGGCTTAATTCACCATATAGATTGATCTAGTTATCATCAATTGTGGGTCAAGAAAAAATATATTTCTAATAATTCCCTATTATCAAAATATTTTCATTATGATTATGTTATTATTCCCTTAGTCTTGACTAATTCTCCTTCTATTTTTTGGATTTTATGAATAAAGTCTCTAATGAATAACTTTTTAAATTTGTGTTATTTTTTATTGATGATATTCTTATATATTTGAACATTCATAAGGGGGATTTGGATCATACAAGGATCATATTGAAAGCACCGTGGATGGAAAATCTATTTCTAATGTTCATCAAATGTTAATTTTGGTTACAATAAGTTTATTTCTTTGGGCACATCGTAACAAATGAAGGAATATAATTTGACCCTTCCAAGACAAAGGTGATAGAGGAGTAGGATTATTCTATAATAGTACGTGAAATTTATAGATTGATGGGTTTATAGAAATATTATCAGAGGTTTTTGATATAATTTTCATGAAATACTAATCTACTAAGCATGTTAACTCAAAAAAGGGTTAAGTTCTTCTGGACATAAGAGTGTGAGGAATGTTTCTTATAGGTGAAGAATAGATTGGTTAATACAGAAGTTTTAACTCGATCCTATAATGGAGAAGGATTAATTATTTTTCATGATGCATCTATGAAATGACATGGGTACATCATCATGACAAATGACAAGATGATTTCTTATGAATCTTATTATTTAAAGGATCGTGAGTAGAATTATCCTACGTATAACCTGGTTCTAGTTGGGTTTTTTTTCCACAAATGATATAGAAGATCTGTCATTATAGGGGTAAATGGGATATACCCATAGAAAAAAAATGTTTGAATTGTATTTTATATTAAATGGAATTTAATATGATTAAAATGAGATAATTAGAAGTTCATAAAGACTATGATTTTCCAATTCATTATCACCCTAGAATATAAAACAAAGTCACTAATGTAGTATGTAGGGAAGAACATGAAGTTGTACACTAATTTCGATTCATGGAAATACTTTTTTGAATGACCAAGTAAAAATGGACATGGTAATTCTATGTAAATCAAGACCATCAACCCTACACCAATGATTTCTCAACCATCATTACTCTAGAAGATTAAAAAATCTCAAAGAGGTGATCCTTTTTTGTAGAAAAAATCGATGCTATGAAGAATCATAAGATTATTAAGATTAATATTGATCAAGAAGGTGTATTTAAATCTCATACATGACTATGTGCTTCATATATTTAGAAGATAATGAATTAACTGATGGATGTAGATCATAGCTTTAGACTCTCTATACATATTAGAAGCACTAAAATGTATAGGTACCTTCATGATAATTATTGTTAGGATAACATGAATAGGTAGATTGAAGACTACACAAAAAGGTGCCTAGTATTTCAAAAAGTAAAGGCAGAGTGAAAAAATCCTATAGGGGTATTGCAACCTCTACACATACTGGCATGGAATTGGTAAAATATCACTATAGTTTTTGTCACTGGTATCCATAAAACATTCAATGGAAACAACATGATATGGGTTATAGTGGACTATCTCACCAAAACTAACCATATTATAGATATTCAAGATGATGTCTCTCCTGAACATAATTCCATCAAATACGTTAAATTAGTAGAGAGGATGAATGGGGTACAACTTTCTATTATTTATGATCATGATCCATGTTTCACATCAAAATTATATTGATGATTGCTACCTACTCAAAGTACTAAATTGAATTTTAGTACGAACTATCACACTGTAACTAATGGATAGTTTTTAATGACTATTAAAATACATAAATACATGTAACGAACATGATAAATAGAAATTAATGTTCTATGAGAACAATACCTCCAATTAGTTTTGTTATCAAACAGCAATAACTTCAATTTGAGTATTCAAAATAAACACTCTGATGATCTACATGGAATGTGATGTAAAACACTTACATGCTATGATGAAGATGATGAGAGAATGTTTCTTGGGCCTGATCTTGTGTAAGAGATGACAGAAAAAGTTTATTCCCTCAAAAAACACATAAAGGTTACCCAGAGTTTGTATACGAGATATGAAAACAACAGTCAATGGGACTTGGTGTCTGATGTTGGTGACAGTGTCTTCATTTGAATATCACCAAGAAAGAGAGTCATGATATTTTTGAAGAAATGGAATATTATCTAGTGGAACATTATCCCATATGAAATCCTTGATAACATAAGTGTAGTAGCCTACTGGCATGAACTTCCACCAAATCTAGCTCATGTTAATGATGTTTTCAATGTATCTTTCTTGATGAAGTACATATCTATCCTTTCAAATATACTGAATCTGGAGGTGTTATAACTGGAACATTACCTCTCTTATGAGAATCAGTTGAGGGTGATCTTGGACAATTGCGAAAAGGTTCGATGCAACAAGACTATCCACCTTGTCAAAGTGTTGGGGAGAAACCACATGTATGAAGAGACTGTGGGGGAGCCAGAGAAATCAATATGGGAAAAGTACTAACATCTTTTCTCAACCGAGTTAATGAGTTGAAATTTAGGGGACACAAATTTCTTATGTTGAATAATTTGAGTTATAAACTTCTTAAATGATTGTTTTTCCTGAAAAAGTGTGTTATAGTATTTTTTACACAACAAAACCATGTCCCTTTATTAAATTATTGAGTATAAATGGAAATGTGAGTTTCAGTTTTTGACTGTTATGTAACCATTTGTCAATTATATCTTTTGGTAAATTTGACTGTTAGTAACAATACTCTGGTTAATTATTTTAACATTATAATTTGTATTTACAATAGGAAATGACAAAGGTTAACTAATGAAAAAATGAGAAACATTGTTCTTAACGATTAGATTTATTTTGTATGAACCTCATTTATAAAATCTCTGGAGGGAGTTAAAATCATGAGGATTCACTCTTAACCAGTCCCAATCATATCTTTAACATGTTAAGTTTGACTGAAATCTCCAATTGGATAATTCCACATTTTTTTAAATTACTACTTAGGCGATGCTAGCCAAGCCACCCCATGAATCTATCACAATCACACTCATTAACATTAGGTCATAAAAAGGTGTTATAATGGTATATGTTTCATGTCTCTAGATAAATAAATTTTAATTATTTTTTATAATTTTTTCTATCAATGTAATTTTAAGAATAGTTTTTTCTTAATAAAATTGTGATGAAATTTGAAAAATTGAATTTTCGGATAGAAATGTTAATTTTTGAAAAGATATAATTATTGTAATATAATATGTTAGAATTAGTAATTTTTATTTTAATGAAATATTTTTATTAACACACTCTTACTTATAAATAAATGTTAAAATAATTTATTTTTTTCATTTATCTAAAATATTACTATAAATTTACAATGAATTTTCTATCCTCTATTATTTTTAATAAATTATGTTTTCTTATATTTAAAATATTATATTTTTATTCATATAGAATTTTTATGATAAAATAAACTTCATTTTTTAATCAGAAATTCAAAATTAAGTTAGGGTTAATTTATGAGAATTTTATAAAATACACTTTTTTTCATGAATATTTCAAATAAAATTTGAGTCTTTCAATATGTTTAATGATCTAATAATTATTTATTAATGTAATAATATCAATTTAACCAGAAACCACAACATTGAATATGTTATTTTATTATTATAATGTATTTTAATATATTTTAATATATTTATAAATAAATGATTTACTTTTCAAATAATAAAATGGAAACTTTATCTTTAAAAGTGTTACCTTGTAGAAAAATTTTGTTTTCATGAAAAATTACATAATATAAAATTATCATATACTCTTTTAGATTTAAATAACCATTTTTCCCCAGTGTATAATACATTGAAAAAATACCATGTGCAAACCCATGGTTTTTCATTTACAACTACCTAGGTATCTAAATAAATTAATAAAAAAATCCTCCCTTATTTCTATAAATACCCAAACATTTTAGAATTTATGTTCAATCACAATTCTTCCTCAATGATGACATAATAGTTTAGCCTCCAAGGACTCCATCCAAGGTGTCCAAAATTCCCCAAGGTCCCAATCCTCATGTTTTATGAAGAACTCATTAAGGTAAATGAAATCTCAACTTCTTTTTTTCGTTCAAATTCACATTTTATGTATTATGGATTTCAAGTTTTAGAAATATGTTAATATGTCCATATTATTCTATATATTTACGATATTAAGTGTCTTTTATTAATGGGAAATTTTTGTCCGAAATCTTTTTACCCAATTTCATAACCATGTTTTAAAACCTTTATGATGTCAATTTTATTTCTGAAATTTCTCGCTTCTCCCCAAGAAATTCTATGTTATTTTCTTTTTATGAATTCACAATCTTTATTCTTTTCTAGGGTAATTCACCCAAATGTATAAAATAATTTTTTTTGTGGAATTGAAAAAGATAAAACTCTAATTCACTTTATGTGGGTTAGAAATTATATAACGATCATTATTTTTAGCTCTATTGATACACCATGATTTTGTTATTAAACACATTTTATTTTATTATCCATGGGTTATTTATGAATTGATTAAATTTTGATATAGATTATTCACATTGAAATTAATAAATATGATGTTTTTCCCCTAATAGGACTCTAATGTATTAAGTAAATAATTTAATCTCTATATACGAGAAGTTTTAGGATACCTTAGTGAAAAACCATTCTTACTTTTATTACAACTCTGTGAAAATCCATGGTGGTATGATTGTGAATGTCTCATTCAAAAATTTTAGAAAAATTTCCATGTAATTATTCATGTACTCATTATTATTATATGCACTATTTTTATTTGATCAGTCCGTTATGATATTTCACATGTTAATATTGATATTTCTCAAAGTACACATGTAAAATGTATCACTTGTTTTCTCTTACTAGGCCTTTTGCACACCCATTAACTTTATGTATGCCCCCATGTTATGATATAGAGTAAATTAACTTATGATGAACCTTTGGTGAAGAATTTTATGTGGATTAATTTTTTTGTTTTCAAACATTTTTGGTACTATATTTCCATGAAATTAATCATTAAATATCCTCTGTTTATATAATGTAATGAGAAGTTATGTAATATAAATTCAGGATTCCATTTCAAGACCAAATTCTTAATCATTGAATAATTGATCCATTAACTATAGAAACTAATCATGTTTAATATAATTCAACATGTTTTCATGATTTGTATATGTCTCTGATAAATTGTTTCTTGAGTGAGAGATAAATAAATTAAAGATGGTAGGAGTAAGTATTCATGTGTGGATCAAACGATTTAAATGAATAAGAATGAATAATTTTTTTTAAATAAGTGAACATAGTATAAATCATGATGGATACCATATTGAGAAAATAATTTACTACCACTAATGATTTAAACGTTATAATATTGTTTTGATGAATATTTTTATTTTGTGTAAAAAACTAGGTGTGTAATGGGATGATTGTACTGGTTAATATTTCTTAGGGTTTTGTCCTTTTTTTATGTGATTTCTTAGAGTAATTTCATGTATTTGGTCATGATAGCTTAAGGTTATAACAAGATTCTATGAGTTCATGATGTGATGATTTAGGGATATGGTGGGGGCTTGTTGTGGTGATGATGTCGTGGTTGTGGTTGTGATGTTGTGATAATGGGTTGATTCTTACAATTTAATTGTTGTGTAGTTATGTTAGTATTTTTAATGTTATCTTATTATTATTAAGTTAATTTTGTAGGATTCTTACTATATTATTAAATATCCCTAAAATTTAAAAAAACATTTTTTAGTAATGATATTCCATTAATTAATAAGTTTAGGTGATGGATATAAAGTTAAAATCTTAGTCATTTATTGATTTCCCACTATCATAATCACACAATTTCATTTATTAGTTGTTTCACATATTTGTATCCTAAATCCTTTACCCCACTTTGATATATCTAAGTAAATCATGTTATTTCCACTATATAGTTTGTTTATTTTTTTTGGGTAGACTTTGAGAGATTTGAGATGTACTTTGAGAAGCTTGTGTATCATTAGAGAATGATATATAGATTTTAGATTCCATTATTGAACGTATTTTATTTATGGTTTTATGTTATGTGGGTAAAAATTGGGTTGTGGAAGCATATTGTTTCCTTAATGGGATACTTTGAGTGTTGATTTGATGATTTGTTTTATTTACATGAGAATTAAGAGCGTAATGCCTCCTATTCATGTGAATGATAAAATCAGTCCGAATTGTCAACTTGTGACCTATTGGTGGTAGGATTGGTGGGAATGTCTTGTCCTATCTTTGATAACAGGAGGGGATTCAATAGAGACTTCTAATTTCTTGTTGTACTACAATGCTCATTTTTCTAATTTTTTCCCTATTTTAAGTATTAAATATTAGAACACATTGAAAAAATATTCATATACTGACAAACAAAATTTAATTCAATTACTTCCCACTCTATATTTTATTCATTTTCAATGTATATAATTTGTTAGAATTAAACATAGATTATCTACAAGAAAAATATAGAATAACACACAAAATATTCATGTCCTACTTCAGGGGTAGGAATATTCAGAGAGAGGGATAAATGGGGAGAAAATGATTCACATATTACAATATAGAACTATAAATATTGAAGACAAACACCTAGTGTGGAAATATTATCACACTATTTGGAGCATCGTAGATTATAGAATTCATTTTACATTAAAAATATTCAATAATTAAATTAAATTGATTAATTTCCTAGTGGAATATGAAGATCAAATAATTTCATTACCATATCTACAAAAGCTTCATATGTTTCATGAATGAATATAGCGTTTATGAGCATGAATAGAAATGTGTGAAAATGAACAGATAATATAAAACATATGAAATATTATGACTTGTAGAAATGTGATTTATACAGAACAAAATTCCATTCATGATAAAATATGGCTTATAGAGAATCCAAAAAACTGAAAAAACCTAGTAGAGTATTCTTGTCAAGGGGGATTTAAATTCACACATATTGTGTCTTTGAATTTTTGTTTCTCTAATATTTGGAAAAAACTCAAACTAGTGTTACTATAACATAAATCATACTAGTTCATCATATAATCACACAGGAACAACAAATTATGTCCCAATGAAAAAACCCATGGGTATTTGAGAAATAAACGTTTATAACGTAACATCAAATAGAAAATAAATATATCACAATTTAAATATTTCATTTAATAAAATATTACATCATTGTAAAATAATCTGCATACTAGGTACTAAAAAAATTAGAAGATAAACTAGAGAATCCAAAACTAGTAAAAAGTTTTCCAGTCCATTCAATTCATTTTTTTCTTTAATGAATCAGTAAAACTATAGAACATTTTGATGTTTCCATAATTATTTATCCCTACATAATTAATCATAATGTTACTAAACTCTTATGAATATACAATAAATAGTGAAATTTATGAGAAATAATTTATAATAATGTTAACAAGAGGATTCTACACTACAGGTTAGGAATTGATCACAAAATTTGGAAATATCAAGCCTGCCATATATAATGTTCTACGAAGTATTTTGTGATAATAAAATTATTCAAAAATACATTACTAATTTATTGATTTTTAATTCTATTATAACATAGAAATTAATTTCACCAAAAATAAATTTATATTTATGGTGGAATGACATATGACCTTCTATTAATAATTATCATGTATGAATTATATAACATCCCATTAAATTTATATTTATATTTATATATATAAAAAGTGTACTTTGATTTTAAGGTGGAATGGCACAATACCATTAACTAAAAAGTAGAATATAATTGTCAATATAGAAATTAACATAGATATTTAAATATAATTCAATGAATAAGTAGAATAAATAATTTAGACAACTCTTAGAGAAATTAAAATCCACTAAAACTAATATAAAAATATTTCAATTAATGAAATAAAATGAATCCGGTGTAGATGATAAAAATATTTTGAGGGTTAGATGCATTTTTTTTAAAATTTGGATAATGCTTTCTTAATTATAAAAAAACATAGATAATTTTAATAAATCACAGTGACTTGTCAATACAAAAAAATATTTAAAAATATTGAAATATCATGAAACATAATGAATTTCATGAGATTCCATTATGAATTTTGTGTACATTAGACGTTGATATTTTCTTTTTACACGTACAAGTGAATATGGGAGTATCACCACATTCTATAAAATATAATAAGAATCAATCTAAAGAATATAATAAAAAAAATTATTTTAAATGTTTTTTTCTTGTGTTTTACCAAGAAGAATAACGTCATTTCACTTAATGTCATCAAAACAATAAATATCATCAAAACAATAAATATATATTAAAGTAATATTCATTAATTTTCTAAAAAAAGATACAAAAAATTGATAAAAAGATATTGCTGTTGAATGAAATGTATATCAGGTATGACATCCACAATTACTAAGAACCACACCATCATATATACTAACTCTAGTGGATATAGATTATCATCTAAATAATCTCTCAAAATTAAATATTTACAGATTATAAAGAAATATCAAGGACATTTATATATAATGGGAAACATAAATAGTGAAATGAAATATGAATTATAATTCTTATTATAGGAATCACTCAAGAATCTGTATGTTGTTCCCAATTTCATCAAAATCGAATAAAATTATGCTATTTGTCATATCTATATGTACATACTTCACAATCATGAACTTTTTTCAAATATTAATCATTAACACGTGTTGTCCAATGAAGGGATTTTTTGATCTATATTTGAGATGGATAGAATTAGATATATTGTCTTTAGAAAAATGGGAATTATTTGCCGGCATAAGCCTAAAATCACATCTCCATTTTTTTGGATAATAGTGCATAATCATACAACAATTTACTTAAATAGAACCCAATAATAATAAAACATTTATCAATATATGTAATTAAATTTATTATATAGAATCTTTTTAATTAAATTTTATGTATCTTACCAAGTGGGGAACTAACAACATTATCAATAAAATGAATAATATCATCTATTATATTAATCCCATTAAATAAATAGAGTATCATATCTATAAGGAAAATGTGATAATTTTTAGGTTGTTTGAAATTGGATATCCAAATATTCACCAAATTTTGTGGACCCCCACCTCACACATGTGATAAGAAATAATTTATTAATGATAACTACTCATCATGTTTCTTAATAAAAAACCCCATTTATTATATCTTCAAAAAATATAATATGTCATTAAAATCAATTAGAAACTGAAATAAATCATTTAAATGTAATTTATTATTAAAAAAACTATAAAAAATCATACTCACCAAAAAATAATTAGTAAATTTTCATCTAGAATACAACTTAGATTATTATCATTATATATTATTTTATTATTTTGAAACCTCTTTGTAAGAGGGTGATCAAAACAGTTTGAGACAGAAGAAAATCTTTACTATTCTTGTCCTCAACATTTCCAAATATTTTTATAATGTATTGATTTGTGACTTCCATTGAAAAAATATACCAGTAGACCAAATATAGATTTTTTTTGTTGTGAAAATATTTTTATATTTCCAAATCCATCAAATTTGTTAGAAAAAAATAATATCCTGAATTTTATGGTCTTGTACATAATTTATCGTAACATCGTGCCCCTACATTCCCCCCCCCACACACAATAATTGTAAAACTATTGGATATTGAAGAAAAATAGAATCTTTAAAAACTATAAGTAATCACAATAATCAACCAATAGAGAAATATGCATTAAAAAGGTCAAAAAAATTCAAATCATCAAATGAAATTTGAGTGATTAAAAGCACCAGCTTCTAATCATTGAGTAATAAATTTTACATTTTCTATTTAGATCATTTTGATTTAAAATTTCTCATTCCTAAAAAAATAGGGATATCAAAAAATATTATATAGGAATAAAATGAATATGCTTTTCAAAATATTGAATAAATGAAGTCATAGTTATGGAGATACCCTTTTTGATACAAACCCCAGAAAAATGATAGTTTAATTATTATTTATATATATGTTTCTATTTTTTAATTGCATTTTTTTGTTTTGTAAATATTTAAATTGTTCCATAAATAGTTCTTAATGTTTAATTTTCTCAAAATTTACCAATTTTATATTTATATTATCTAAATTTAAATATATTACAAATTAAATAACTTGAAATAATTTCTATAAATTGAATATAATTGATTTTTAATTATTCTATGGATGACCCCCATTGGTAAATTAATTTTTTCCAAGTATCCCCAATGATCTTATATAAAATTTTTATTTTTTAACAGATATAGGGAGAAATATTTTTAGTTTTTAATTCCATATGGATTGAAGTTCAGGAATGAGTTAGGTATTATTGAAACCCTTATTGAATGATAGATTTTATTGACAAAAAATGTATAATGTATAAATATAATTTTTGTTAATGAAATCCATGTAGGGGTAATATTTTTTTAAGGAATGTGTTTTTTCAATGTATGATGTTTATGATTCAATGTAAAATTTATTTTTTGGAACATATATCGTCTATTAATGAATTTAAAATTTACATTAAGATTAAAAGGAAAAATGAAACTAAAATTTAAAATAATTTTTCAAAAACAAGAAATTTAAATTTAAATTTATATTTTTAATAAGAGATGTAATGAATTCTAATATTTTAAGAATATTATAATCCCTACACAAATACTTTTTACAATAATAAATGAAAATTAAAATGATGAAAAAAATACAATGATATTTTAATATGTATGCATACCATCACATAAACATTTTATTTGAATTATATCTATATATTCAATACAAATATATTCATATATATATTAGTGCTTGCGTGTTAAATAAATATATTGTGTTCACTATATATGTTTTATGTGCATTCAATAATCACATTATATCTATTATTTAATAAATAACAATGTATATTAAATATTTTTACTTTTATATTTAATGAAATACACTTTTGAAGTCATATTAAATGAAATACATAAATTATCCAATGTGAATATTATTTTCAAAACCATAACCTGGTTAAATAGAATTACAAGATCTTAATATGCATAAAAGTAAAGAAAATTATCCATTCAATATAATAATTAAATTGAATATATATAATAAAATATTCTGTGAAATTAATATATAAAGTCCCTAAACAAAATTAAGTCATAATACTAATAAATATAAGTCGACATAAATAAAATAGAAGACCAATCATTGAGATATTTTAATTTCATCTACAAAATCACTTTAACATATGTTGTGTATTATGTACACTATATTAATATATTATTTGTATGACTGACAAATATTTTTTTTATTTCATGTTTATGTCATGTCCATAGTACATAATATATAATACATAAAGTGTTCAAACTTTTATTTCAAAAGGAATTATTCAACACGTTTCCATTTCCCTAATTGAATCATAAAAAATGGGTGATATCAAATGATAATTCACTCAAGAACCTAGGGAAAAAGGTTTGTATAGATTCTAGATGGACATCCCCAAGTGAGGGATATGGGGACACATCACACTTGGGGATGTCCTCCAGAGGTTTTTATCTAGGGCTTCAGGCTATGAGGGGGAAGTTTATCTCATACTACAAGATTAGAATATGGGGGCTATCAGGGGTGTTGTGCATTACATTCTCTTGAAAATGATCATAAATAGAAGATTTTAAGGAATAGATTAAAAAATTTTATTCCTTCAAAAAAAATGTTGAATCTACAACATATCATCATTTCCTTAGGCTTGTCATATCTATCTAAGACACATCCATTTACTATAAAAATATTGAAATAATCATTTCATGGCAACCACTTATTAATGTATTTGAGATACAAAGCTATCCAGGACTAGCATACTATTACTATCTCTTTGTCTATGCTTTCACAAGAGTATCTTCTCTAAGGAATATATTGATGAGAAAGGGTATTTGATTCAAATTGAACGATGATAGTTATAAATAAATTATGGAATTTATGACCCAACACATTTTTGAACATATGCTCAATGAACTAGAACCACAGAATTATTATGTCATGTATTGTGATTCATCTAGATCATGATTGGGTTGATTTATTTTGAAAGGATACCATGTCATATCCCATGACTCATAAAAGTTGAGTAAGTAGGAAAACAATCATCTCACTCATAACTGTTATTATCCATGCATTAAAAACATGAAACCAGAGCATATTTGATGAAAAGTTTTTTGTCTTTATTGATCGTAAGACCTTGAAGACATATTTCCATAGATGTAATTGAACCTCATTAAATGTAAATGGATGGGGTATCATCATATGTTATATTTTTACATGGATTATAAAAATGAGAAATAGAATTTAGTGGAAGATTTTTTCAGCCAAAAATTGCGGTCAAGGAGGATCATGACCCAAGAGAAACAAAAATCATTCACACATGGGAAAGAAAATCCAATGTAAGGTTATTGATAACCTTTTTCAAAATTATATTTATGCACAATAATCCATACAAATTCCTATTGGCTTATACCATAGCCATTTATTTTTTTATTTTAATTTTCGTTTTTCAATAGTTTCTAGGATTCTCTATTTTTAGAGATCATAACAATCAATTTTTCTTCCTCATTATTTTTGGTTTTAACCATTATATGAGAATTATTATGATTAAGTATTATTTTTTGAATAATGTTATTATTTTACATTTTCATATAGTTTTAAAATAAATAAATAAATAAATAACATGATCATTAGTTGTTGTTTTTAATTTTGAAACTATTGTTTAATGTTACATTCCCTATAATTCAATTTTCTATACCGATCCTCTAGGACATGGATATGTGATTTAAAGAACTCCTTAATCAAAATGAAATACATTTTAGCCCATGATATTTTCATAAATAGTACATTATAATTTTTTATTATATTATAAGATTGTTATATAAGTCTAAAAAAACTAAAAATTTGAAGCCACTATTTATGATTCCACATATTTAAAATAATTTGTATTCGAAGGTTTTAGTATCCTTTTTATTCTCACATGTCATATTTAACTGCTAATGTATTCATTATTGGTCTTCTAACTTTAATTCATATTTTAGAAAAAGTGGTGTTTTTTTATTAAATATTTTCTTAAGGACTCTAATGTAATCATTTTTTAATTTATCATCTCTATTTCTTGATTTTGATGATCATTATTGAAATTCATATGTCCGTAAAAAATATCATAAAAATGGTTGAAAATTTACCAATGAACAGTTTATTGACCATGTTGATACACATCTATTACATTGTTAATTGGATTTTTATTACTTCTCACAAACATATTATCACATGAATGAGTTTAAAGTAAACTATACAAACTAAATTTAACTTTAGTTATATTTTATGTGGTGAAACAAATGAATATGCTTTTATTGTGTAACAATTAATACTGGAGTTATAAGAATTAATATTAGAATTTTTCATTGAAATGTTGAAAATTTTTTATCTTATTTAGTAAAAAATGGATGTTTTTCTCAAAAAGGTGAAAAAATAAGTCCATCATCGTATTAATTCTGATAGTGTATAAGTGTAGACATAATGGAATTATAAATGTATATGTAATTCTAAATTTATTGGACTGAAGTTAGGTATTTACGATGGGTGAATGGTGGATAGTAGTCTAGAAGGGGATGTCAACAACATTGAATAAAACTTGATGATGTACCTCTAAAATGTATAATGTTTTTCCTCATTCCAGTCACACTCAAAATCATCATGAAATGTTTTATCATCTGATTATTATGCATGAGAACATTTAATTTGGAAGAATCCTTACCGTAAATCACTATAAAAAAACAAATGTTGTTGTTTCTTCCTCTCATGTATGATTTGTCACATTACCGTAAAAGAAATATTTTAAATTGTAAATTGACCTATTATTTGGAATGTACTATTCAAAACTATTGTTGAGATCATGTATACATATTAGTGATTCATAATTTTTCTTTATACAAATTTTATAGAACCTATTTTAAATTTATATATTAATAATTTGAAATGAATTTGATTATGGGTAGATAATGATTTTGTTTTATGGTGGTTGGGGTGAAGAGATTATTTTTTATAATAGATTTATTGTTGAATATTATATGAAAAATTCACTTTGATTGAAAAATATATGTAAACTTTGATTGATATGTTATATGTTTTGTGTATGGGAAATTAAGTGAGATCTAATTTTTTAGTTAATTATTTTATTTTATATTCTCTTTGTTCATTTTTTACATGTGTAATAAAGGGGCCTCCTTACACAAGTGGTGAACTATTGGGGGGAAGCTACTCATACATTCCTGCATGCATAACAAGTTCATGATAAATTTCAATAAAAAATACATGCAAAAAACAAAAAAATAGGCAACCTTCTCAATGAACCATGACAGAAATAGTTGTCTCATAGATGTCTTCTTCCATCCATATTTTTGGTAAATTGGTGTGGTCGAGAGTCCTTGGGTTGAGGAATACCTCCATTTTTGTAATTTTAATTGTTAATTTCCTCCATAATGAAAGTTACCACTTTAAAATAAAGCATTAAATGAATTATCAAGATTGATAATTTCAACTACATGTGACGTTGCGACATAATACACCATTATTGTCAACTTTAGGACAATGTTATAATTGGAACTAACCCCAAAAAATTGATCAATATAAAAGATAGAATATAAAACTGGATTGAGATCTCAGATAATATTTATCAATTTTTGGTCTAGAATTAGTATGATCCCTAGTAATGCATTTGTCTTTACCTTGAATAACTAGTAATATTTCCTTCATATTTCTAAATTATTGTAGGATATTATTTATAAAAATTGATTGACACACCAATAATATAGTGTATTAGCTCTTTATACTTATAGAATAAGATAAAATAGGTTAAATGTAAATAACTTTATACATGAAACATCTTATAGAGGATATAGAAGAACTCTTATCCATCATTTCCTACAGTTTAGGATCTAGGAACTTCCTATGATTCACGCTACAAAACATTGGAAGAGACTGCTTCTTGGAGTTATCCTTATCAATCCTATTGATAAATTTTAAATTATATGTTCTTTGACTTGGTCCAAAAAACAATTTTATCCATATATATGGATCATTATTCCCAATGTAAATGTTTTTTACTCAAATATTTCAGTGGAAAACTTTTTTAAGGAATGTAAACTCAGGACATCAATTTCAATAAGTAGAATTCCATCCACCTAAAACACTAAAAATATCATGATTTATCCACTAATATAATTATATACACAATAATCATATGTGTTTTTATAAAACACAATACATTTATATTGTCATTGAACAATATATTCCCACTTTGAGAAGATGATTCTATCTGTAAATGAACCATGGAAACTTGTAATCCTTAATAGTCTCATTTGACACTTTAAAACAATTAGGTCATATTGTATAGATCTATTTGAATAAAGTTATATTATATAAAGTCATTTTGACATCCATATTATACATCATATAATCATAAGGATATTTCATGAAATATCTTTATGTACTATATTTTCACCACTGAAAGATAATAAAACAATATAAAAACATATATTATGTTTAAAAAACCATTGGTGATTGAAAAATATATAACTTTATAAAATAGTACTTTTATGTTTATAAAATTATAAAAAATTATATTTATCATAAAAAAATATAATAAATCCCAAAATAAATGAAAATTATAGTGAAAATATTTTCAAATAAAAAAAACATAAATAGCCAATATAAATAGAATATTCAAACATTGGACTCCAATATCCCATAAAAAACTATAAAACATTTCGGACTAAAAATAAATAATATTATTTTATTTATTTTTTTTTATAAAAAATATAGATGTATTCATACAACATATTTTGAAGAATACATATTTTTATATGCTTGTCGAATTTGTACACCCCACACTACCATGACATTTGTTGATTGTGGATTAATAAATTGTATTCCTGAACTATTTTCATATTCATTTTCCATGAGATTTAAAACAACTTGAACATACTAATAGAGGCCCAAACTGGGATGATTATATGTCAAGTTCACCTCCCTATGTCCTCCACTAATAGGCTGATGGTTAACGACTAGAACCAAGTGGGCATATCACACTATTTGACAGACCTTAGCCTATTTCATATGAAAATAATCAAATTTTAAATGAATATGATAATAGTAAAAACAATAACATATATATATATACATATAAACAACTAAATTGAAAAAAATGCATGAATGAGACATTAATCATAAATATAACCCCCAAATGGGTAAAATATAAAGGAATAGTATATCAACAAGTCCCAGAATCTGAATGATATGAGACACTAGAGAAGTTTTACACATTGCATGTTTTCTAGGATTTTTCTCCTCCCACAATAAACTCTACCTCCATCATGTGCATAAATTATTCATAATACATCACTAAGAATCACCATTTGTTATCTAGGAAGCAATATAACAACAAATTCTACTGAGACTATCGTCTGACCTATGCGTTATCAGTACAAACACAACATGTGTAGGAAAAAATCCTATGAAACTATGAATATTTCGAAGAGTTAAATGTTTACTAATTCTAACATTGATAACCCTTTAATAAAAAAATCTTAAATGTGACCTTTCATCACTTAAATAGTCACATGCCTCAAAGTAGTCAAATCACTTAACTTCTTAGACATTTATGTTTCCACTAAATTCCATAATGGAGGACCAATTAATTTATGAAAACATTTCATACAAGGTGATTCCACACCCTCTCATTAATAACCATCAATAAAATCCTTCCATTTTAGAATCTCATAGGAGAACCCATTCATTTTTAAATAATAGATTCTAATAAAGGGGTACTAACCCCTAGAATTAGAACCACCCATGTGGGTTTTAAAAGCTAATAATTCTAAACATAAGAAAGATCACCACACTACATTGTCCAACTACATGAGAAATTATCACATGAATCCAAAAATTAAAACTACCAAAAACCAGAAACCAATATAAAATTTATAGAATAATATTGGGAGACACACACCTTAATAGAAGGTACCTCACATTGGAAGGTAATGACCATATGAATGGAGGACTCATACATCACAAGAAGACACCTCTCCTGAGGGAGTATTTAACCCTATTTGTAGTGTGTGGTGGACCTCCACATAATTAGCATTGATGGAGTACCAATTACATGTTGATTTATAGGAATCACACCCCATGTATCATGGGCGGTACATAAATTCTTCATGGAAAACAATGAGCACGTTCCCTTCATATCAAAATTACAGGATTGTACTGGGCATATGAATGCTCTAAACATCACACCCAAAACCCCATCATCCTACCATTGAAGGTATATCCTAAAACGTCTGATCTATCTTTAAAAAACTTTCTGATTGATTAATTGAAAATATCCATTTTTATCTCTATCGAAAAATACTTAGAATATGTTATTTATTTTCTTAAATCATACATCTGACAAGAAAATCATGGAAATCACACTACAATGGTGATGGGTGCCAACATGGAAACCCTTGGGTGAGCTACATGTCATGTTAGAAGGTAGGGGTATAGGTGTATGACTCCCATTCACCATGAACATTCACTGTTGGGTCAGGTTGGACATGCATACTCGACTAGATTGTGGGATAGCCAATGCACTTGGGCTATGGATTAAGATAGCCTAGCTAGCAGGCTTGCACCACCCGACCCATTGTGGTATATTCATTTCCAAAGTTCCCCCACCACTAAATAAACACACTGGGATAAAATTGTTATATAATTTTATATATATTAATTTTAATATCTACAACACTCTTAATTCTATGTCGACTTAGAATAAAGGTAAAAACTAGACCCAGAAATCAGAAGACCCATCAAATGATTTTTTACAAGGATGAATAGTTGGTTAAATTTTTTATTTTATATAATGGGAGGTTGTAAAACATGAAAAAAACAAATATAAGCTAATTATCAATTGGAAAATATCGTGGTCACTACAGAAAACCCCATCATTAAATCCCTAACATTGAATCATTGAAATTGTGAGATGTGAACTCAAAAAAAAAATTAGCATATCATAAGTTCACATGTTTTAAAAATTTATAGACGTATTATTTAAAATATTTTCTTAGTGTGAGAAAAAATAATTTTGTTATATAGATTTCTGTATTCTTTAGTGGATCAAATGGTTGAAATTAATTCTAATGAATAAAAAGTAAAAAATAAATGTAGATAGTATGAAGAATGACGGATAACATAATATGACAATAATCAACTAACAATAATACTCTAAATGAGTTAATGTTTATTTAATGTTTATTTTTCTCAAGTTTAAAATCTAGGTGTGAAATGGAATGATTCTACAAATTGAGATTAATGGTGTTTATGTCTTTTTTGGGGATGCGATGGCTAAGGGTTTTGTGATATTTTGGGATATGATTGAAAACTTTTATAACATTATTCAATGTAGTCGTGATGTGATGATGTGGGGATATGGTGGGTGTGTGTGGTGATGATCTTGTGTTTTTATATGTGAAGTTGTGATACTGATATGATTCAAAAATTGTGAGAGGTGGGAATTCTTATTTCTAGATGCAATGCTAAAGATGTCCGACACCAGTTGAGGGTTGGGATTTCCAATTTTGAAGAAATTTTTTGATGGTTGTGTTGTTACTGTGGTGATTTTTATATAGTATGACAATGATGATGTTATATTTTTTGGATTTTTCCCATATTATTATATATCCTTGGAATTTATAAATTCATTTTCTTACTTATGACACACCATAGTATTATAAGATAAGATGATGCAACTAAATTTGATTTATATGTAAATTATTGTTTCGCAATAGATTATTTAAACTCTTTATTTGCATATGTTTTTCACATAAATCTATCTTAAAATCTTTATTTCACACGGATAGAGCTATGTACATAATGTAATCACCCCTACATTGTTTTTAATTTATTTTTCTGAACAGTCTGAGGGATATTTTAACTATTGTTCTAGTAGCATTGGTTGATTTAAGGAATGATATATAACATTTTGTTTCCATTTGTTGCTTGTATTTGTTTTATTGTTTTAGGTCATACAGTCAACAATTGGGTTATAGAAACATATTTTTTTCTTAATTTGGTTCCTTTGGGTGTGGATACAAATATTTTTTTAATTTAATGATAATTAAGATGTAAATTTGTCATATTCTTATGAAAGATACACTAGGCCCTGGTTTTCAACTCATAACCTATTGGTGGAACACTTCATGGGGCAATGTTATCTTCTATACCTACCTTGGAGGGGAAATAGCTGGGATTAGAGAGTGCTGGTGCCACTCTAAAAATAAATTTTCTAAAAGTGAATATGTTTTCATTAATCAAGTATAAAACACTTTAAATAAATAGAAAAGTACTAGAAAACACATCTCAATTCACTTACATTACTCTATTTATCAATCAATTTTTAATGAATATGATTAGTTTGAATTAAGCAGAGATGATATATGGGACAAAAAAAAGATAAACTCCCCCAATATTCAAGACCTACATCAATGGGAGGACATTTTTAAAAAAGGAGAGGTGGAGAGAGAACAATTCTCATATTCCCATATAGCACATTAATAATTGATGATAGAAACCAAATGTGAACATAATATCACTAAATAATGAGAATTATTGATGAGTGTACTCAGTTTCCTTTCAAATTCATTAATAAGGAAATTAAATTCATCAATTTCATAGTGGAATATGAATATCTTGTAATTCCAACTCTATCAAAAAAGAAGCTTCACATGGTCCATGAATGAATATAGGTTTGGTGATCATGAATATAAATTAGAAAAAATATTCTGATATTAGAAATCATAAGAAACAATCCTACTTTTAGAAACATGATTCATACAAAAAATATCACATTCATGATAAATGATTGTGGTTAGAGAATCCAATTAACTTACATAGAGGTTGTAGAGTAACCTTTTAAAGGTTTATCTAAATTCAAAATCATAGTTTATTTGAAATCCATGTATTTAAAATTATGAATAGAAATCAGTGGTCAAAGTAATGTAAATGATACTATACCATCAAAAAATCACATATCAACTTAATATTATGGCCTCCTATAAAACCCATGGGCATTCCATAAATAAAAGATTACAACCCAATATACAATACAAAATTACTAAATCAAACATTAGATAATTATCTTAATAAAATGTTTAAGCATTTTAAAATATTCTATATATAAGAATCATAAAAAATATAAGAGATACTAAATAATCCAAAAATAGTTCTATGGTTTTCAGTCTATTCACTTCATTTCTAATTTAGATGAATCCCAATAACTACTAGACATATTTATGATTCTCCAATGTTTTATCCATATATAAATAGACACAATTACACTAAACTACTTTGGAAATAGTAAAAAAAATGTAATTAAGGATAAATAATTAACAGTTAAATTAAAAATATGATTCTACAGTACATTTTTGGAATTTATAATAGATTTTAGAAATATAATGTCTACATATTACATGTAACAAAGTATTTTATGTTGATAAAATTATACAAAAATACATTAAAAATGTATTAATATAAAATATTATTCTAAACATAGAAATAACGCGCACCACAAAAAAATATATTAATGGTGGAAGGGAATTAGATTGTCTAATAAAAATTGATATTTAATTATTAGAAAACATCAAACGATGTCCATATATTGATTAATAGATAAAAAAATTGAACATTTATTTTAATGTGAAAGGACACAAGACCATTTACTAAAATGTACAATAGGAAATTTATCCTATAAATAAACATGGATATGTAAATATAATTCCAATCAACAGGTATACTAAATAATTTAGAAAACTCCAAGAACTAGTAAAATTAATTTTAGATAATATAAAAATATTTCAATTAACACAATCAAATGAATCTAGTATGTATTATTAACAATTTATTAGGTTTTAGATGAAAATATGTAAAATTAGGGAAATGTTTTCTTAAATGGGAAAACACTTAGAATATTTTTACACATCATTGTGATTGATAAATCCTATATAACATATAAAAATTTTGAAATAAAATTTACTACAATGAAACTTGTGTGTATCCATTATTTATTTGGTGGCCATTAGAAATTGGTAATGTATTTTTATACTTACTAGTGACTGTGGGTCTGACACCACATTCTTTAAAATATAATAAATGTCAATATAAAGAATATAAGATTAAAATACAATAAAAATTGTTTCATGTGTTTGAACCCAAAGAATTTATTCATTTCACATAATAACATCACAACAATACTGAATAATTATTTTAATATTAATCAATTTACATAAAAACATAAAAAAGTAGCTGAACAGTTATTACCATTGATTGAATGGTATATCATGTTTGAGATCAATAATTTCCTTGAACCACACCATCATATATGTTCAATGCCATTGATTTATATTATTTTACAATCTATCTAAAAAAATAATATATATAAAAATTATGAAAAACTAGAAAAAATACATATAAATAATTGGAAAATAAATAGGAAATGAAATATGATTAACAATGTATATAATAGGAATCTCCAAATAATATTCATGTTAAATGAAATTTTTTGAAAATCGAAGAAAATAATGTTGCATTTAATCCTTATTTGTACATTATTTATATCCATGCTCTTTTTTTAAAGATTTATCATTGGCATGCCCTGTACAATGTAAGATATTTTAGTATCTGTATATGAGTTTGATTGATATAGAGATGCTGACTATAGAAAATTGGGAGTTGTGTGCTGAATTAAGTCTAAAATCTAATCTCTCTTCTTTGGTTAACACTGCAGGATGATACAATTCTTACTTACAATGTCATCTAGTAATTATTAAAAATTTAATTAATATAAGTAATTAAATTTATTAAATTTAATAATATAAACCAATTATTATCTATCTTACTATGTGGGACATTTAACCACAAAATCAATAAAATGAATAAGCTCATCTAGAATACTAATCCCATGGGTTATAAACAAATGGAGTAACATAACTTTTAAAAAAATATGATCATTTTTTGGATGTTACAAATTGGGGAGACAAATATTCCCCAAATTTGGTCAACACCTTACCACACACATGTGATTATTGATAATTTATCCATAATGATGATTCACTATTCACTTTATGAACTACAAACCACTTATGATATCTCTACATCATATAATAAGTCATTAAATCTAATTAGAAAATTAAATAGATTATATAAATATAATATTTTATTAATAAAAACTATAAAAATTCATAATAATTTAAATTTCAATAATATTTCATCACTCAGAAAACAACTTGAATAATTTTTTTCATACAATATTCTATTCTTTAGAAACAGTTATGAATTAGTGCAATCAGAATATTCAGAGACAAGATGCAATTATGGAAAATTCTTGTCGACAACATAGCCAGACATTTATATAGTGTAATGATCTGGGACATCTACTGAAAACATATAATATTAGATTGAATATTTAATTTTTGGGACTACAAATGTTTTAGGTTTACAAATCCATCAAATGTGTTAGAAAACATATTCTCTCAATTTTGATGGTATTGTACATTTTTCCGTAGAAAAAAATGCCCTTCATTTCACACATATGGAATCAATATAAATATATTATAGAATGAATAAAAATATAATATTAAGCATCTATAAATACATACAATAATGGACAAATAGATAAATATGTAATAAAAAACAATTCAATCTCATAATATTCAAATAAAAAATGTAATCCATGAAATTTAAAAACATCAACTCTTAATCAATGAGTAATAAATGTTACTTAATCAAGTCAGACAAATTTTATAATAAATGTCTCACTTCTTACAACAACATCATGGTTCTCAAAAAAATATTGGAAGAGAAATGCATGACTTATTTTTAATATATTGAAAAAATGAAGTTGTAGTCATAGACATAGCCTGTTTGATACAAACCTGGGATAAATTATATTTTCTCCATGTTTTTTAAAAAGGAACCTATCTATTTATTATTTTCATTATTTTTTGTAAATAATTAATTATTTAAAATCAAATATTTTGGTCCCTAAATAAATCATATTGTTTAATGTTGGGATGTTTTAACTCTTTGATTTTTTTCAAAATTTAAATACATTACAGGTCAAATGACATGAAAAAAATTATATAAATTTATTACATATAATTTTTAATTAATCTACATAATACTCCCATTGGTAAATTAATTTAAAAATAGTATCCCTATAGTTTTTATCATATAATTTTTATTTGAACGGAATTCTAAATACAAGGATACGTATTTGTTAATAGTAATTCCATAAAGATTTAGATTGATGAAGGAGATAGATATTGTTGAAACCCATTTTTAATGATAGATTTTAATGAAAAAAACCAATTTTATATGTATAAAAATCATTTATGTGGATGAAAACTAAGTAGGGGTAATTGCTTTCAAGGACATTTTTTTCAAGGTACGATGTTTGTGTTTCATGGTAAAATGTATTTTTTTGAATATATTTATTCTTGAAATGAAATTAAAATTTATTTTAATATTAAAATTAATATTGAAACTAAATATATAATATAAATTTCTAATGATATATAAAAATTGATATTTAAATTTTATTTTACCAATAAGAAATAAAATGATTTCTTATATTAAAAGAATATTTGAATCCATATACAAATTTGTTTCTAAGCACCGATTAATTGAAGTGAAAAAAAAAGAAAATGAAATATAAGAAATTTACAGAGATACAAAAATATGTATCCACACTATCACTTAAACATGTTATGTGAATTATATATTTATATATGATCAATATATATATCTATGTGTGTGTGTCCTATTTTAATACATTATGATGACTTTATATGTATTATGTGAATTCCATAATCTCATAATATATATTCATTAAAACAATTTAATCTATAAAAATATGTTCCATTTTTATTCAATGAAATAAATTTACTTTTAAGTAATATTCAATGAAATTCATAAATACTAAAATGTGCATAATTTTTAAAACATAACTGAGTCAACTAGACTAACAAGAATTTAACATGCATAAAAGTAAAATAATTATCCATTAAAAAACAATATAAAACATATAATGAATTCATATATTTCAATAATATCTAAATGACCTATAAAAAATTATTTCTCAATGATAATAAATAGAAGTATAAAAATTTAAATCAATAAAAAGTCCAATCATAGAGATATATCATTTGGTATCTTCATAATCTCTATAACATGTTATTTGTAGTATTAATACTATATTAATATATTATGTTTATCAAATAAACATGATATATGTATTTTAGGTACATTTCATGTCTACTATATATATGATATAATTCAAAATGAATTCAAAATAATATTTCACAATGAATAATTCATCTGCTACTATTTCCAAAAATGAATCATCACAAAATGATAATTAAAAAATGATGAAACTCTTAAATACTAGGGTATGGAAGCACATATAGAATCTACAAGGCCTTCCTAAAGTGTGAGAAATGAGGTCACATCACACTGTTGGATATCATCAGGGGGATTTTATCTTGGGCTACATGATATGGGGGGTTGTCCTATGCTGTAGGATATGGGGAGGGGGAGGTGTATATTTATCCTAGGCTACAACACTGTTGTAGTGCTGAGATTTAGATATCGTTCAATATAGCTCAGTTGAAATATTGTGAGGTTGGTGGAAAAGTGTTTCATCTAATTTTTTTCTCAATATGAAGTAGGTTTCTTGTGTTGTGAAACAATGTTAGTCTCTCTATATTTGTTATCCCAAATCATAGTGAGATTCTAACTCTCTATGGATATAGAGTTTATTAACCAACGAATTTTTTTGTGTCATGTGAGAACTTCTTATAGTTCATTTCATGTTCTTTTATTTTTTCATTTTTTCATGTTAAATATTGTTATGTCACTACGACTCCATCTATTTCTATAGAAATTACAATTTCTAGTATTGAACATTTATGTTCACACATGAATAATATATGCACGAATTAAGTAGTCTTATATTTTTAAAGTTCATAGTACCTTATTATTCAATACATAATAATATATAGTACTATACAATAATATTATAAAATATTTGCGCACTACTATATATGCTATATAATATTTACACTATCAAAAATTCAAATGGAATGTACAAATACACTTGATAGGTGGGATATTGATATAGAAATTAAAAAATTAACTAATATGTGATAAATTCAACTCTGGAAGTATTAATTTTATTTCAAAAATTATTAATTTATGATTTTTGTTCAACATATAAATAAGATGATTTACATTAAGATAAGTAACTATAATAATCATCATGTTCTCATGTTGATACAAACATGATGAAAAATAGTAGAAATTCCAAGACAAACACACATGATAGTTTTAAACATAATACAGAATAATAAAAAAATAAAATGTTGTTATTAACATAAAAAATGAAACAAAAAACCTTTCTATTTGATAATGAGTATTATGTGACCTTATATTTTCATGGAAATATAAATATTTACATGATTGTGAAGAAGAGGGTATACAATTTGTTTCCTACCAAATAAATTTGAATCTATGACACCTCATCTTTTCCATGGGCATGTAATTTCTAATAAGTACACATCAATTGTCTCAAAAAATATTTAAATAGTCATTTCATGACAACTACTTATATATGTCATTGAGATATAGATTTTTATGACACTAGCAGACTATTAATGTTTTTTATCTGATATTTCTCATGACTTGTTTCTCTTGAGACAACATTGATTATAAAGGTTGTTTTATTCAAATTAAATTATGATAAAAAAACCATTTAATAGTTTCTGATCCAACTCACTTCTAAACATATCCTAATATTTTTAGAGCTAGTTAACGGTTCTTTCTTGTATTTTGACCTGTCTTGATTTAGATTGGATTTAATTTGTTTTCCATGAGACCATGAAATATTCCATGACTCCAAAAAGTTGTGGATGTAATAAAAGAATTATTCGACTCACAATTTTGGTGGTATAAGCATTAAAAAAGGGAAACACAATATCTTTGATGAAATGTTTACAATTTTAATCGATCATAAGATCTTTATGTTAATCATTTTCAGTTAATGACATCAACCTTAGGGAATGTCTATGGTTGGGGTATCTAAATATGTTTTACAATGATTGTTTTTATAATCTTTATAATGGAAATCCGGTGGCTGATTTTTTAGGCCAAAAATTATATAAACCAGTGGTCATGGAGGTTACTTACTAGAGTGGAATGTAAACAGTTCACACCTAAGAAAGGGAATTCTATGTAATGTGATTGTTATCATGTGTTCTAGTTATATTTATTCTCCAAACTCCCTACAATTTCTTATTTAATTCTACAATAACTTTTTATTTTGAAGTTTTACATTATTTTTTATTTATTATCTTGGATTATCTACGTTTAGAGTTCATAACTATAATATTAACTTCCTCATAATTGTTTTAGTTCACCATTAGTGGATAATTTTTTTGAATAATATATTATTTAATGCATCATGTTATTAATTTCATTTTTATATAGTTTCATAATAAATGACTTATAAAAATAACTTGTACATTTTTTTAAAATTTTTCAGTTTAAAACTAAATTTTAATAATACTCACCCTAGCATTCAACTTTCAATACCAAGTCTTGAGGCCATGGATATATGATTGGAATAACTCATTTATCACAATGAGATATAAAATAGCCCATGATTTTTCCATAAATAGTTCATTTTACTTTGTTTAAAAAATATAATATTGTTATTTAAGTCCACACAATATTAAAAAGCATAATCCCCAATTGATGATTTCACGTATTTACAATAATTTCTATTGTATGATATGAGTAACCACTTCATTCTCATGGGTCATATGTAACACCAAATTTCTTAATAATTGGTTTTCACATTTTGAATCATATTTTAGAAAAAGGTGGTTTTGTTTCACTAAATATTTTCTCTAGGGATTTAATGCATTAATTTTTAGTTTTCTAAATGATATTTTTTATAATATGATGATCAATTTTGAAAATTTTAATTCCATGAATAATACCATAAAAATTGTTTGGGAATGACTAATTATAATTTGATTGACCAAGTCGACATAAATCTACCTCTTTGTTAAATTAATTTTCATTACATTTAAAAAACATAGAAACACATGAATGAGCATAATGTTAACTATACAAACTAAATTTAACACTCGTTATTTGTTAATGGGAGAAACAAATGAATATTTTTTCATAATAAAATTTTTAATGTTAAAGTGATTAGAATTAACATATTCTCTATTCATCTAAATGGTTAATGCATTTTATCTTATTCAGTGCATAATGGAAGGTTTTTCTATAAATATTAAAAAATTAGATGAATAGTTCATATATTCTAAAAGTGAACAGGTTCAAAAATGATTGAAATCTGACAATATGGTGTAATTTATAATTTATTTTATGGATTTGATGTTTTTTTCTACGGGTGAATAATGGATAGATGTCCAGAAGTGGATGTCAGCAGCCTTCAAATCTGTTAAAGACATATGCATAAATTGTATCATCTTATTATTTGTACCAATCATCCTCAAACTCATCTTTTTTTAGTTTTTGAGATGATTTTTGTTGATGGGAACATGAAATTTGGAATAAGCCTATTGTAAGCCACACCGGAAACTCACTAGAAAAAATATAAGTTTTTTTCTTCCTCTAATGTATAATTTAACACATTATAGTAAAAATAATATTCAAAATTGTATATTAATCTTTTAAAAGGATTGATTATTCAACCCCATTGTTGTGGCCTTCATAACAATTCATTTAAAATTAATTGTCCCTGTATTATTTTTCTAAAACCCATTTAAAATATATATATTAGTCCTTTAAAATCAATTCGATTATGAGTAATTAGTGCTTTAATTTTATGGCATTCATGCCAATGATATTATTTAGTATAGTATATTGATTAGTGAAAAAATATTTTGAAATTTAACTTTGCATGAAAAACTATTATAGACCTTTTTATATGTTAAATGTTTAATGAATTTGAGAATTAAATGAGATCTAATTTTTTATTCAATGATGTTTTTTTATTTTATAGGATTGTTGTTCATTCTATAAATATGAATGAAAGGGTACCTACTTACACAGCTGTTAAACCGATGTTGATAGGATCCTTATAGACACCTATGTCCAGCATAAGTGAACGTTCAATTGTAATAAATGATACAGAAAACAAACATAAAAATAGATATCTACTAGGAGAACGATGGTAGTAATAGTTGTCTCATAGATGTCTTCTTCCATCCATATTTTAGGTACTTTGGTGAAACTGATGTTCTTTGTCTTGGGTAATACTTCCTTCATTGTCACATTAAAGGTCATTTTCCTCTTCAATGTAATAATGAACCCCTTTTTTAACAATTAACATCATGATCATGACTCAAACATTCACCAATATGTGATTCCACTATGTAATATACCTTTTGATCGAATGCACTAAAATGCCTTTTTTATAAATCCCCCAACCAATAGATCAAAATCCAAGGAGAAATACTAAATGTGATTGATATCACATATCATAAATTTTAATTTGGTTACTAGAATCATTTTAAGAACTTATAATGAGATCATCCTTAACATGAAATACAAGGAAAATTTCCATAATTTTACTAGTATACTCAAGGATATTATTAGTGACAACTTATTGACACACCAAGAGTATTTGGTATCAACTTATTTTACATAGGGAACAAGAAACAATAGGTCTTATTCAAAGACTTATATACATGTCCCTTCATATGGAGGACACATACAGTCTATTATCCATAATTTCCTACAGTTTATGATAAAGGATATTCCTAATATTCTTGCTATGAAACACTGGATGGGACCCCTTCATGGAGTTCTCCATAATAATCACATGAGATCTTTTCCATTATATGTTCTTTTAATCAATCCAAAATACCTTTTTATTTATCTATATATATAATTATAAATCATATATAGTCTATTTAACTCTTGTATTTCATTGAAAAACATTTTCAAAACATTTTTACATAATGAAAAGTTAGGATATCTTTTATATTAAGTATTATGTTATCCACATAAAATACTAAAAATACCATTAATCATCCACTAACATACCTATATACACAAGAATCATATGTGTTTCTATGTAACCAAATACATTTATAGCATCAAAAAATTATATAACCCCTCTTCATGAAGCTTAATTAAATATATAAATGGACCGTTCCAACATAAAAACCATAACAGTCACATTTGTCACATTAAAACCTTTAAGTTATACTATATAAAAATATTGGAATATATTTATATTTTATAATGTTATTTTAAAATCCATTTGATATATCATATAATCATATGGATATTTTATGTAATATCTGAATGAACTATATTATCTCCTTTGAAAACAATAAAAAATATAATAACTACTATGATGATTAGAAAACAAAAAATCATTGATGATTGAAAAAAAATTCTACATTATATTACTATATGATAATGTTTATAAAATCATAAAAAATTATAACAAAAATTAAATTGTTATAATAACATAAAAAATTACATTTTTTTGGAAATTTATAATTCAAATATTTTTAAATTAAAAAACATAATTAGTAAATAAAAATATAAAATTCAAATATAGGAAAAAATATGTTCAAAAACATTTTAAAATAGTAAAAATTTACAAATTATAATCATCATTAAATTAGTAGTTTAATGGTAAGAAAATATATACCACAGTTGATACAACACATTTTAAAACATACAGATTTTAATATGCTTGTTGCATTTATTGATCCTCCACTAACATGATATAAGTTGTATAAGGATTTATCTGTAGCATTCTTGAACTATTTACATGTGAATTTCACTTGAGATTCAAAATGACATGACTAGACACATTGAGGTCCCAATTAGGATGATTTTATGCAAATTTTACAAACCTATGACCTTAAAAAATAGTCCTGGGGATGAAGAATAGCTTCATGTTTCTATATCACACAACATGATTGACCATAGCCTATTTCTTTCAAAAAATAAAAACATATTCAATGCATAAGAGAAAAAGAAACACATATACGATATAAATATATAATATATTAGATGGTAAAAAAATCAATAATAAAAAATAAAACCCCACATTGATAAATATAAAAGAACTATACATCTGATAAGTCCCCAAATATGACAGATGTGTGACACTAGATAACTCATCCCCATTGCGAGTAATCCTAGATTTTTCTCTACCCACAACAAAACTTTCCACCATCATGGACCTCCATGCCCCACAATACTTCAACAAGCATGACCATGAATCAAAATTGAAGTAATAATAGTTTCAATTATCCAGATACCATCATATAACATGAACATCATCAGTAAAAACACAACATGTGTGATAATGATGCATGAGAAACTACTAATACAGGAAATAAAAAAAGTATTCTATGTCTAAAATCGATATCCATATTGTACTCTAGGACCCAAAGGTTACCATGGAGTTCATAAGTAGTCAGAATCCCTGAAGAAGTGAAATCTATCAACCTATCCAAATTTTTTGATTATACTAAATACCCTAAATGAGTACCCCCTAATTGAAGTACACATGTCATACAAGTGAATACCACACCCTTTCATTAACAATAATCAATACAGTGCTACTATTCTAGAAACTTGTATGATAAAAGAATAAATTCTATAGAATTGAACATAGTCACGGTGGTACTCACCCCTACTAGTAGAACCACACATGTGTTTTTTAAAGGAGATAATTCCAAATATATAAAGGTGGCACTAGTATACTTTTGCTAGCTATTGGAGAAATCAGCGCACAACTACACAAAATCAAACTACCCAAAACCAAACACCCCCAACCTTTTTGGAATTATAGTAGGATACACACTCTTCAATGGATGACACAACCATTAGTGGGTTATTAACCATATGTGTAGAGGACCCATGTCTCGCTAGAAAAATCTCGGTTGAGGATGTATCGAACCCAATTTGTGGAATTTGGTGGACCAACACCTAATCAGCACCGATGGAGTAACAAATCCAAGATAATATAGTATTAACCCACCCCGTGTATCTGGGGGGGGGGGGTATAGAAATCCTTGAAGGAAAACATGGTCATTAATATTAATAGATAAATAATATATGAAAAAATAAGGAGTTTTGTATTCCTACACTTCAGAGTAGATTATTATTCAATAAACAGAGATACAAAATATTCTTCAATAATAATATAAAATATTAGGGTCCTTAATGTAGTCTATGTAATATTTTCACAACAAACAATTCACAATGAACATTCAAAGACACTTAAGATAAGGGATTATAATAAAAAAAATTATATATTACATAAAATGTTATAATGTTAACCGTGGAAGTATTTATTTTCCTTCCAAAAACATAAACTATTTATGATATTCTTCAACCATATAAATAAGATGATAGAAATTAAGATAAACATCTACAAGAAACATTAGGTTCTCTTGTTGATGCCAACATGATGAAAAATAGTTGAAAATAAAAACTAATACACATGATTGTTTTGATCTGAACAAAGAGTAATACTAAATAAATTGGTGATATTATCTTCAAAAATGAAACTATAAACTTCTCTCTTTGATATTGAGTTTTAAATGGCCCTATATTCTCTTTAAAATACCCATATTTTGAAGATTACAAGGAAAAGGTTAGACATTATATATCCTTCCATATCACTTTGAGTCTATGGAACTTATTTGTTTCCTTGGACTTTTCATTTATAATAATGGAACATCAATTAACCTTAGAAATATAAAAAATTTCATTTCATGAAAAATTCCTATGAATGACTTTGAGATACAATGAATTTTGGGCATAAAATACTATTACTATAACCTTTTCTAATATATCTCAAGACTGAATTTTTATATGATGAAATTGAAGAGAAAGGGTATTCCATTAAAATGTAATGATGATAGTAATGAATACATTCATGATATTAAGACCTAACTCACTTCTCCACATATCCTCATCCTCTTATAACTAGGTAAGGGTTATGTTTTGTCTTCTGATTCATCTGGATCTGTATTGGGTTGCGTTCTTTTTCCAAGACACCATGTCTTATCCCATGACTCACAATAGTCGAGAACTCTAAAAAATAATTTTCCAACTCACATATATGGTGGTTTAAGCATTAAAAACATGTAACCACAATCTCATTGAAGAAATGTTTACTATCTTCATCGATCATATGAGCTTGAAGAACATCTTTTCACATAGGGAGATGAATATAAGGAAACAAAGATGGATGGTGTATTTAAATATGTTTGAAATTGACTTAGTTTATAAACATGAGAAAGGAAATTCAGTGGTTGAAGGTCCGGGACAAGAATCACTTAACCAAGTGTTCATGGAGGATTGTGACCAAAGAGTCTTGAAAAATGTACACAACTGGTAAATATAATTTATTATAATGTTATTGATAACTTCTGTTGGAATTATATTCATGCACCACACTCCCTTAAATTTCCTATTGGATTATACAATACCTCAATATTTTACAATTTTAAATTGTATAATTCCTTATTTTCTAGGATAATTTAGTTATATAGTTAATAAATATCAATTTATCTTCCTCGTATTTATTTGATTACAATTTAGTGGATAATTTTTATTAATAATATATTACTTGGTGAATAATTTTATTATTTTCATACAGATTTATATTATATAGATAATAAAAATAACAAGATCATTTTTAATGTTTTTTAGTTTTAAGGTATAGTTTTATGTTACATTCTGTACTAATCAATTTCACATATAATTTATTAAGGCCATAGAAATATGATTGGGAGAACTACTTGATCACAATGAAATACATCTTATCCCATGATTTGGGCATACATGGTACATTTTCACATTATTTCAAATTATATGATAGTTATTCATGTCGACACAAAAATAATAATTAGAATAAAATATTGATGATTTAATTTATTTAATATAATTTTTATTGGATGATTTCTATAACCGCTTTGTTCACATGAGTAGTATTAAACTACTAATTTCATAATTATTTTATTTAAAAAATTGAAATCATATTCAAGTAAAAGGTAGTGTTTTTCATTAAATATTTTATTGAGGACATTATTCCATTAATTTTTAGTTCTACAATAGATATTATTTAGAAACTAATGATCATTATTGAAATTTTTACATCCATAAAGAATATCATTAAAAAATTTGTGAAATAACTAATTAATTTTATTTTATAAGTATTTACATGTCTATTTAATTATTAAATGAATTCTCATAACTTTTTACTTACATAGAAACACATGCATTACCATGATATAAACTATACAAAATAAATTTAAGTTAAGATACATATTAATGGGTGAAACAAATAATATTTTTTATACTATTATAGTTAAAGATAGGGTTCCTTCAATTAATATGGTCATTGTTAATTGAGATGTTTAATGAATTTTATGTTGTTCAGTGTAGAAAATATGGTTTTATCTAAAAGTAGAAAAAAATAAGTTAAATAATACATTTATTTTGATGGTGTATTATTGAACACATGATGGAAATATGACTGTATGGTTTAATTTATAATTTATTGGACTGATGTGATGTATATTTGATTGGTGAATTGTATATATTAGTCTAGTAGGTGATATCAATAGCCTTGAAAAGAAGTTTATGAAGTATATCAAAATTATATAATCTTATTTCTTGTACAAATCACACTAAAACTCATCATTCATTGTTATATTATCTAACTATTGTGTATGGGAAAATGAAATTTGAAAGTGGTCTATTAGATGCCACATCAACAACTCACTAGAAAAAATACAGGTTGTTTTTTCTTCCTCCCATGTATAATTTTTAGCATTTCTGTAAAAACAAAATTATGGATTATACACAAACCCATTAAATGGATTAGAGTATTCAACATAATTGTTTCAATCTTTATAAAAATTAAGTGATTCATAATTGTCCCTACATGAAATTGATAGAAATTATTTATTTTTTATGTATTATTCCTTTGTGAGAAATTTTTTATGAGTAGTTGATGATTTGATTTTATGGTGGCCAGGCCGAAGAAATTATTTAGTATAGTAGATTTATTTGTAATAAGTATTTGGAAAATCCACTTTTCTTTCAAACCAATTGTGTACATTTTTTTGATATATTTGAATGACTATTAATATTAAAATGAAATGAGATTGAATTTTTTGTTTCATATATATTTTTTATTTTATACGATTGTTGTTATTTTCATTAAAATTGCATGAATGGGACCTAATTATAGAAGTGGTGAAACATTGGTGGTAGTGTCCTCGTAGATGCCTGCTTCCATAACAAGTGCGTGTTCACTTACATGAAACGAGACCAACAAGAAATATATAAAAAGGGGACTTTCCTGGTGAACTGTGGAAGTAATAGCTATCTTGTAGATGTTGGCTTCCATCCCTATTTTTGGTACATTTTTGACATTGGGGTTCATTGTACTAATAAAAAATTCAATTATTTTCACAGTAATGGTCAATTTCATCCTTAATGGAAGAAAACACCCCATGTTCAATAATTATCTTCTGGATCTAGATAGATAATTTCCCAAACATTTGACGTAATGATGTAATTGACTCTCCTTGTTAGCTTCACTACAATGTCTAGTTTAGAACTCCACCGAACAATAGATCAACTTCCAAGACAAAACATGAAACATGATTGAGATATCATATCATATTCATGAATTTGGAGACTACCAGTAGTGTAAGCCCTTAAAATACACTCATCCTCACCCATAAAGTCTAAGAACATTTCCTTAAATCTTATAAATTACTCAATATAATTGTATACAATAACTGATTGACACACCAAGAATAAAGGGTATCATATTATTATAAATAAAGGATATAAAACATTATGTAAAATAAAAAACATTTTATACATGGAAAATAATATGGAAGATATAGAGTGAATATTATCCACTATTCCCTATAGTTTGGGATCTAGGATCTTCCTATGATTTTAGTTATGACACACTAGAAGATACCCCTTTATAGAGTTTTCTATACTAAAACGGATGAGAAATTTTACATTATATGTTCTATCACTCTGTCTAGAAATTTTTTAATCCATATATATATGTATATTTATAGAACATATGTAGGTTTTTTCACTCATATTTTCTATTGAAAAAACAATTCAAAACATTTTTACAGAATGTAAAGTTGGGACATCATTTTCAATAATTAGTATGTCATCTGCATAATACTCAAAAAATACCATGATGAATCCACTAAACTGCCTACTTACACAAGAATCATATGTGTTTTTTTAAAATAAAATACATTTATAGAATAATAGAACCATAAATTCCTGCTTTGGGAATCTTACATCAATCCAAAAAATTGACTATTAGAACATATAATCCTTAAAAATCAAATTTGACAAATTAAAACATTTAGTTTATATTATAAAAATATAATTAAATAAATTAATTTTATGTAATGTTATTTTTAAATCTATTTTATATCTCATATAATTATTATTATGTTTCATATAATTTATGAATGGACTTTATTATCACCACCGAAAATAATAAAATATTATAAAAACTATAATTATATCTAGAAAAAAACCATTGATGATTAAAAAACAATATTAAATTATAAAATAGTATTTTTATTTTTATAAAACTATAAAATATAATAAAAAATTCAAATTATCATAATAACAGAAAATTAATCAAAAAATAAATATAAATTATAGTGAAAATTGTTTCAATTTTAAAAAAGCATACATAGTAAACATAAACAGAACAGTCAACTATATGACTCCAATATCTCACAAAACACCAAAAAAAATTATGGATTAAAAGTGTAAAATAATATTTTTTTTAGCAGTTGTATATAAAAAATATAGGAGTGTTGATAAAAAATATTTTGACAAATACAGATTTTTATATGCTTGTTTTATTTCTAGAACCTCCACTATCATGATATAAGTTTATTAAGTATTACTTCATAGTATTATTGAACTATTTACATATTCATTTTACATGAGATTCAATATGACATGAATCGACCCATCGAGGCCCTACCCAGGCCAATTGTATGCTGTGTTCGCCACCATATGTCCCCTACTAATAGGCTGAGTGTTGGAGACTACAACAATATTGGCATATCACACAATGTGATAGACCTTAACATATTTTACTCGATAATAAACACATCTTCAATAAATATGATAACTATGAACACCTATTGGATATACATATATTACCAACTTAATAGTTAAAAATTCATTAATGATACATTAAGCACAAATACATACCCATGTGGGAAAATATAAAGGAACTATACATCAAACAAGTACCAAAATCTGATAGATGTGTAACACTAGAGAACTACTCCGCATTATAAGTACTCTTGGATTTGTCTCCAACTGCAACAAAAACTACCACCATCATGGAACTTCATGCACCATAATACATCACCATACATCACTAGGAATTATCATTGAAATAATACAAGTTTCACTTCTTCCAAAACCATCACCTATCCTGCACATCATCATAAAAAACAATCCCTACAGTGGGAGAAATCCATTTAAACTATGAATACTTGAAATAATTAAATGTCTATTAAGTTTGAAATTGATATCCCTATTGTTTGATGCATCAAAAATGTATCCATGTAGTTTTTAAAGATTAAAAATCCTTGAAGAAGTAAAAAATATCATCATTTACCACATTCATGTCTCTACTAGATACCATAAAAGAGGACCCAATCATTAGTGTACACATTTCATCTGATGGATTACCACACCCTATCATTTGTAACCATGAATATAATTCTTCCTATCTCGAAATAAATTGGAGAACCCATGACATTAGATGGAAGAGAACCCAATTAATGGTGTATTATACCATAATATTAGAACCACCCATTAGTGTTGTAAATGAGATAATTCCAAACCAATGAATGATCCCCCACTCTGTATAAGATATCTACGAGATAAATCTGCAAAAAAAACTGATAATATAAACTAACCAAAACTATAAACTAATGAAACCATTATGTAATAATATTGGGAGAGACGCAACTGGATGGAAGAATCCTCAATCATAGGATTATTGACTATATGTATAGATTAACCACTCCCCTATAGAAGACACATCAGTCGAGGGATTGCCAACCCCTATTTGTAGAGTTTGGTGGACTAGAATACAATCATCAACGATAGAGTACAAAATACATGCTGATCTAGAGGACACAAGAAAAATGTACCTTAGGGTGTCTAATTAAATCCATGATGTAAAATAATGCACAATTCCTTTTCATAGCATATCTCTTGGGAATTACTGGCCCTATGAATGCTTCTAACATGATGGTCCAAAACCCATCATCAGACCTATGGAGAAAAATCCTAAAACTACATATCTCTCATTGAAAACAGACATGGATGGATGAATAGAACACATCTAATGTGATATATATCAAAAAATACTTTGGATTGGTTATTAATTTAAATGAAGCATAAATCTAATATGAAAATCATAGAAGTCACACCACAATGGAAATTGGTGTCCATGTGGTGACCATTGGGGGATCCACATGGAACATTGGGTGTACATGGTTTAGGTTTAAGGATCCCATTCACTTTGTGTTCACCCTCCTTGGTTAGGTTGTGAATATTTATCTGATTAGCTTGGTATATGGAAAATAAACTCGGACACTATGATGAACTGGCCTGGGTAGTCGACCTACACTGTCCGACCAAGTCTAGTCTTATTATGCTCAAGGAACCCCCACCTATAAATTCACATGTGGGGTTAAAATTATTATGTTATTTTTGATGTATTATTTTTGAGCTTGGAAAAATTCATAATTTTATGTCGACTCATCCTGAGGGTAAAAAATGAACCACCAAATAAGCATATCCATCATATTCTTTTTCCACAGATATTTACTTGGGTAAAATTTTCATTTTAGATATAGGGGTTCTTGAAAATAGAAAAACCAAAAAATGATCAAATTATCCATCAGGAAAAAACATGGTCACTACACAAAACACCATTCTTCAGTGTGACAACCAATCATTTTTAAATGAAATTTGTTTCCAGAAAATGTGAGTTATATTATTTTATATAGAACAAAACCGTGTCCCTTTATTAATTAAGTGTGTATAAAAGGAAATGTGACTATTTTTTTTATCATTATAAGATTGTCAGTTAATTATGACTATTGGTTAATATGACCATTTAAATATACAAATTGTTTTACATTTTTATCACTATAATTTAAGTTTATAAGTAGAAATGAGAAAGAATAATTAATGCATAAAAGATAAACAATGTCCTCAACCAGTAAAATCATTTCATAAAAATACCATATGTCAGATCTTGGGAGGGAGGAAGCATCACTTAAAGTTTCTCTTTACCTACCAAATCTTAGCTTCTATATGTTAACCTTATTCCCAAATCATATAAAAAAATATCAAGTTAGTCGAAACAACCACTCGGGTGATGTTAGTTGAGTTTTCCCATAAATCTATTACCATTTCACAATATAAACTGAGGATTCAGGTACCTAGTTACTAAAATTGTAATACATTTTTATAAATAATTTTTTTTATAAATTTCGTTTTATGAATAGTAGTTTCTTAATAAAATTTAGATCAAATATGATAAATTGATTTTTAGGAAAAAATAATACTTTTTAAAAAATAACGAATTACCATAATAGAATAATTTATTACTAATAGTTTTTTTTAATTTAATATTATGATAAAAAACATCTATTTAAAACTAAATTTTAATGTAATTTTGTCTTAGTGGTCAAAAATTTTATGATGCATTTTTTAAATGTTAGTGTTTATAATAAAAAATTTATTTTTATATTTAAATGTTAAAATTTTTATTCATAGAGGGTTATTTCATTATAATAAACATCATTTTTGAAATAAAAAAATTGTAATTAGGTTAGGGTAAATTTATGAGAATTTTCAAAAATAATTTATTTTTTCATGAATAATAAAAAAGAATTTTGTTTTTTTGGTATGTTTAATGAAATAATAATTATGTAATAATGATATAATAACTATTTAACAATAATTAAAAGTTTAATTTTTTTATTTTATTAATATAATTTTTTTTAAAATAATTTAATTAATCTCTAAATATGTTATTTACCTTCCAAATAATAAAATGGAATCATTATCATTAAAAATGTTATCTTCTTGAATCATTTTGTTTTAATGAAAAATAATGTAATATAAAATTATGTTTGACTCTTGTGGGTTTAAAAAAATAATAGGTGTCCCTTGTGTCCAATACCATGTGAAAATACTATGGGAGTGCCCATGATTTTTCATTTACCACTACCAAGTTTTCCGAGGACATTAACTAACAAATCCTACTATTTTCTATAAAAATAGACCAATTTCTACATTTAATTTTATTCCCAATTATTCTTCATTGATGATCTGATAGTTATCCCTCCCATGGAGTCCTCAAGATCCCATTTTCCAAATTATAATTTTTTAGGATCCACTCTTCAATATAAGGGAAATTTGAAATTCTCTTTCCTTTTAAGTTCCATTTTTAAGTTGTATGTATTTGAAATTTCTAAATGATGTCCTTGTGTACATTTTATTAAATCCCTTTACATTTTTAAGATTTCTTTTTGAATGGTTTTACATTGTGCAAAATATTTGTATGCACTTTCAATGTGACATTTTAGACACATTATAATGCCAATTTTACTTCTCAAATTTATATCATCTCCCCCAATAAATTATAGGTTATTTTATTTTTCCAGATACTAGAGAATCTTTTTTTTCTAGGAATATTAAAAAATAAGTGAAAATGATCAATTTTACACTATTATTGACATACATAAACCCCTAATTCCATTTCCATGGGTTAAAAATGACATAATGATCATTCTTTTTAAGTACATTTGTAAATCCAAGATTTTGTTATGAAATTCTTTTTATTTGAATCTCCATGGGATATTTATGAAATGGTTAATTCTGATATATGTATATCACATTAAAATTAGGAAATATGAAGGGTTATTCCTTATATCACTCAAACTAATTGGTCATATAATTTAATATCTTGGGATGACATGTTTTATGATACCTATGTGAAAAAACTTTGTCCAATTTATGACACCTTGGTTACAAAACATAGTGATATTCTTATGAATGTATGATTTAAATTTAGTATCCATATTTTCATTTGATTCATGTTATTGTCATTTGTATATTCCCATGTTTCTTTAATGATTCCTTTATAATATTCCTTAAGTTATTATTGATATTTCTCAAAGTTCAAAAGAAATTTTTTCCCTTATTTTCCTTTAATAGTCCTTACGCTCAAACATTCCATTGATGTATGTCCCTTAGTTATGAGATGCAATAAATGTGTGTATGACGAACCTTTAGTGAATCCTTTTATGTCGATTAAAATTATTTTTTAAATTTTCATGTATTTTTTGTAACTTATTACCAATAAAATAAACATAAATGACCCTATATTTTTATAATATAATGAAAAGTAATGTAATGAAAAGGTTTGATGACATAGTTGGTATCTAAAGGCGATTTAGTTATTTTTATAAATTTTGTTTTGAAAATATTATTTTTAACCATATAATAGTTTTTAAATATAGTAAATCATTTGTATATTTTTTTTTGAAATACTATATAAGTGGTTTTTGAGAAATAAATCCATGCAAGGATATAATCAAGTGGATGTGGTTCTAGAATAAATATACCTAGGGGTAACAACTTTGAAAAGGTGTATTGGGCCTAACTCAGTGTAAACTGGTACATGACAACTTGCCTTATGGTGCACCTTTTTTGAAACTCTTGGGGGATATGTTTGGTTAATTACATTATTTTTATGAACCCATATGAATGGTTTATAAAAAATGAATTTTTTTTAAAGAATAACATATTTAAGAATGATGTTTTAAGAGATAAAAATATTTTAAAATTATAAGACTATTAAAATAAACATGCGTCTCACTATATTTTTCTTCATTATAAAATGGTAGGAAATATGAGTAATCCTATAAATGGGTATTACAACAGACTATAAAAATACAATCCTCCAATGGATGACAAAATAAAAAACATCATGAGAATAATGACCCAACAGACTCAAATTATGGACAATAATTTGAATAGATCTAAGAGACCAAATTCAACACAAAGGTAAAAAATTCCATTGAGTCCTTTATGTGTCAATGATCACCATGTTTTGGTGGATCTACCAAATGATTTATTTCGAGAAATTTAATAATCTCTATATAAATGATCTTTTCTATACATCATTGTTCATAACAAGAGAAAGTCACCCTGGTTGAGTACCACTTAGACACTGAAGCTGATCAGTGGTGGAAACTGATTAAAACCTGAATCCATTAGCGGAGATTAATGTAATGAATTTGAAATAGTTTAGGGTAACATTTTTAAAAATATAATTCCCTTGTTTGGGTTGAAGGAAAATGGAGAATGAATTATTATTGTTGAAGCCTAAAGAAAATGAATCTATTGTAATCAATGAGATGTAATTTACAACACATTCCCATTTCACTTGAATATTTTTCATGAATCCTAATTGAAATGTTGATAAATTCTTTGGTAGAATAAGACCAGGTCTATAGAATAATCTATCCAACTGATACTATGGAAACTATGAGAAAATTGTGTAGAGTGATATGGAATTTGATCAAGATTTGGCAGAGAGGCAGTAGTTATATAGATCAAATGAAAAGAAGATATATTTAGAGATAATCATAGGGAGGATATTTGATCAGAAAAGTGGATAAAAGAGACAAAAATTTCTAACATGCAATAAATCTGGGAATAATATTTTTGTGAAAATCTTATTTAGGAGTGATAAGAGTTAAAAGTGTTGAAGATATCATTATATTTCTAGAAACAATCATAATGAGGTGAAGCCTCAACTCATCAAGACTAATAATAAAGGAAAGATGATGGAGGCCCAGTTTGATGACCATTTCTATATGTGTGGACAGATTGGGAACATTTATAATCACTATCAAAATCTAAAGGAAGTAGAAGGGAGTCACCATCAACCCCAACATCGGCCAAGGGAGAAAGTTCATTATTTTTCTATCATAATGGGTGAAGTTGAATCTCAAAATGATATGTTGGAATGAACTCCCATTATTATTTCAAAGAATGAATATATATTTTTTATAAAAGTTCTTCCCATTCTTTTATTTCCTCCATGTTTTCACGGAATATAGAATCAATCCTTGAAAAACTATAAGTAGAACAATCTTTCAATACACCTAGTGGTATTATCCAAGAAACAACAATGTATAAAGGCTCTAGTGTTTACTTTTTTGAGCCTAATCTCATCACAAATCATGTAGTCATTACCTTCATGGAATTAGAAATTATACTAGGGATGGAATGGATCTAAAAATGTAATGTTAATATCAACTATAGAAGTAAAAAAATCTCAGTAGTATTATGTGGATAATATACAATTGTTTTCAAAGGAGATATATCACGACCTGATCTTTGTATTGAAGAGACTCCAATAGATTTCATTAATTATTTTATTTGTGAGGATAAATATGGAAATGAATGTATTAGAATTAATAATGTCCCCATAATTTAGGAATACATTTATGTATTTCTTTAAGAGTTACTGGGACCACCCCTAGAAATATAGGAAGAGTTCACCATAGAACTTGTACCAAGATCCAAGATGATTTAAAATACCCCCTAAATAATGTAAAATGTAGAGATGGAGGAATTAACGAAATAGCTCCCAGATATTTTGGAGAAGGAGTTTATCGAACCATTTGTGTCTCAAGGTGGAGATCGTTTTCTTATTTTTATGAATATGGATGGATTTATTCAGATATACATTGATTATAGAGAACACAATAGGATCATAGTTATGCTAAAGTACCATATTCTAAGGATTGATGATTTATTGGACCAGCTTCATGGGGCTCAATTCATCTTTAAGGTTGATCTTCGATCATGTCATCATCAATTTAGGGTCCAAAAATAAGATATTCCTAATAACACCTTATGATCAAAATATGGGAATTATGAGTATATTGTTGTTCTCTTTAGCTTGACTAATTCTCCAACTATTTTTGGATTTTATGAATAATGTATTTAATTAATACCTTGATAAATTTGTCGTAGTTTTTATTTATGATATTATTATATATTTGAAATGTCATAAAGAAGATGAGGATTATATAAGGATCATATTGATACCACTATGGAAGGAAAGGCTATTTGTAATGTTCAGAAAATTTTATTTTTGGTTACAATAAGTTGATTTATTTGGGCACATCATATGCAATGAAAGAAACTAATTTGACCCTGCCAGGACAATGGTTGTGGAGAAGTAGCCTTATCCTACAATAGTATGTAAAATTTAGATATTGACGGGTTTTGATAAATATTATCAGAGGTTTTTGAAATAATTTTCAGGACATTCTAAAAATCAAACCATGTTAACATGAAAAAGGGTTAAGTTCATCTTGACATAGGAGCGTGAGGAATGTTTCCAATAAAAGATAAATAGATTGGTTACTATTGAAGTATTCACTTTTCCCTCTAATATAGAAGGAATAATTAATTTTCATGATTCTTCTATGAAAGGACATGGGTGTGTCCTTATGAAATATGACAAGGTGATTGCTTATGAATCTCAGTAGTTAAAGGCCCATGAGTAAATTAACCTACACATAACTTGTTTCTAGTTATGGTTTTTTTCCACTAATGATATAGAGGAACTATTGTTCGGGTGATAAAAAGGGATATATACATAGAATAACAATGTTTGAATTGTATTTTCATGTAATTGGAATTTAACATGAGTCAAAGGAGATCATTAGAACTTCGTAAAGACTATGTTTTTTAAATTCATTATCACCCTAGAATAGAAAACAATGTCACTGATACAGTATGTAGGGAAGACCATGTGGTTGTAAAATGATTTGTATTCATGGAGATTCTTTTTTGGAAGTCCTAGTAAATCTAGACATTGTAATTCTAAGGATATCAACACCATCAACCCTACGCCAATGATTCCTCAACCATAATTACTCAAGAAGATTAAAAAATCTCAAAGAGATGATCCTTTGTTGTAGAAAAAAATTAATTTTATGCAGAATATTAGGATTTCTATGTAGAATTTTGATCAAGAAGGTGTATTGAAATTGCATACAAGACTATGTGTTCCATCTATTCAGAAGATAAAGAATGAATTGATGGATGTATCTCATAGCTCAAAATTCTATATACATCTTGGAAGAACTAAAATGTATAGGGACATTAATTATCATTATTGGGGGATAACATTAATATGGAGTTGTCAACTACAATACAAGGTGACTAGTGTTTCAATAAGTTAAGGGATAGTGAAAACATCATACATAGGTATTACAACTACAACCCATACTAGAATGGAATTTGTAAAACATCACTATGGTCTTTATCTCTGGTATCCAGTAAACATACAATGAAAACCACATGATATGTGTTATATTGGACCGTCTAACCAAGACTACCCATATTATACATATTTAGGATGAATTCTCTCTAGAAATACTTGCCATGAAAAATGTGATCATAGTAGTGATAATGAATGGGGTACAAATTTCTATTACTTTTGATCATGATCTAAGTTTTATATAAAAATTCTACTAATGTGTTCTACCTACTCAGAGTACAATATTGAATTTTAGTACGACCTATCATACTCTAACAAATGGATAGATTTAAAAGGACTATTCAAACACTTTATGACATGAAATGAACATGATAAATGGAATTTAAAGTTTTATGGGAGAAATACCTCCCATTAGTTTAGTTATCAAACAAAAAAAACTTCTACTTGAGTATTAAAATATAACCCTTTGATACTCTACATGGAATGTTTTGTAGAACTCCTACATGTTAGGGTGAAGCTGATGAGAGAATGCGTCTTGGGGCCTAATCTTGTGTAAGAGATGATTGAAAAGGTTCATTCTATCAAAAAATACATAAAGGCTTCCTAGATTCTATAGAAGAGCTATGCAAACAATAGTCAATGAGACTTAGAGTTTGATTTGGGTGATAATGTCTTCATTTGAATATCACCATGAATGAGAGTCCTGAGATTTGTGAAGAAATGGAATCTTATCCTATGGTACATTATCCCATATTAAATCCTTGATCACATAAAAATATTTGCCTATTGGAATGCACTTCCACCAAATCTAGCTCATGTTCATGATGTATTCAATGTATCTATGTTGATGAAGTATATATAATCTCTTTCATATGTACTGAATCTGAAGGTGGTACAATTGGAACATGAGCTATCTTATGAGCATCAGTTGGTGGTGATCTTGTACCATAGAGAAAAGGTTCTACAAAACAAGACTATCGACCTCGTCAAAGTGCCGTGGAGGAACCACATGTATTAACAAACTATGAGGGAGCCAGTGAAATCATTGAGTCAAATGTTCCAATATCTTTTCACAATGGAGTGAACACATTAAAAATTTGGTGACAAAAATTTCTTATGTGGGAATAATGTATGGTCCAAACTTCTTATATGATTGTTCCCTTGAAAATTTGTGTTATATTATTTTTTACACAAAAAATCCATGTCCCTTTATTAAATAAATGAGTATAAAGGGAAATGTGAGTATCTGGTTTTGAATGTTTTATGACCAGTGGTCAATTATGAATTTTGGTCAATATGACTATTAAGAACAATACTCTTGTTAATTATTTTAACGTTATAATTTTGGTTTATAAAATGAAATGAAAATTTTAATAAATGAAGAAAAAAAGAAACATTGTCCTTAACCATTAGAATTATGTCAGACAAAGTCCATTTATCATATCTTGGGTGGGAGTAACCATCACTGGGATTTACTCTTAACCAAGTCCAATCAGAGCTTCAATATGTTAGAAATGAATGAAATTTAATATTTAATAAGTCCAAGTTAGTGTGAATTACCACTTATGTGATGCTAGCCAAGCTGCCCATGAACCTATCACCATCACACACATTACACTTAGGTCGTATGAAGGTGTTATGATGGTATATGTTTCATGTCCCTAGATACATAAATTTTAATTGTTTTTTATAAATAATTTTTTTCCATCAATGTAGTTTTAAGAATAGTTTTTTCTTAATAAAATATAGATGAAATTTGGGAAATTGAATTTTTGGATAAAATTGTTACTTTTTATGAAAGTTAAAATAATTATAGGAAACTATGTTATTAATTAAAATTTTTATTTTAATGTAATTTTTTTAATAAAACACTCTTATTTATAACTAAATGATAAAATAATTTAATTTTTTTCATGTGTTTGAAATATTACTATACATTTTTTATTCATTTTATATTCGATATTATTTTCAATAAATTACAATTTTTATATATAAAAAGATATTTTTCATTCTTGGAGAATTATTATGATAAAATAAATATCATTTTTTAATTCAGTAAGTCTAAATTATGTTAGGGCGAATTTATGAGAATTTTCTAAAATACATTTTTTTCATGAGTATTACAAATACAATTTAAGACCAAAAATATGTTGAAAGACCTAATAATTATTTCTTCATGATATAATATCAATTTGACCAAAACCCACGAAATTGAATATGTTATTTTCTTAATATGAAGTATTTTAATATATTTTAACCAATTTATAATTATATTATTTACTTTCCAAATTATAAAATGGAAACATTAACATTAAAAGTGTTACCTTTTGTAAACATTACATTTTCATGAAAAATTACATAATATAAAATTCTCATCAACTTTTAGGGATTTAAATGGAAAATTATTTTCCATAGTGTACAAAATAGTGGGAAAATACCATATAAAAAACCAGGGTTTTCATTTACCACTACCTTGGTGTCTAAGGAAATTAATAAAAAAAATCCTCCCATATTTTTGTAAATACCCAGACATTTCTAAATGTCCATTCAATACCAATTATTCCTTAATGAGTATATAATAGTTTTACCTCCAAGGAGTCCACCCAAGGTGTCCTCAATCCCATAAGGTCCCAAACCATGTGTTTTTTGAACCACACATCAATGTATATGAAATCTCAACTTCTCTTTTACTTTAAAATTCACAATTTATGTATTATGGATTTTAGGTTTTAGAACAATGTTCATCTACCCATTTTATTCTATCTCTTTACCATATTACATTTCTTTTAAGAAAGGGATACTATTTCCCATCCTTATTTACCCTATTTCAAAATAATGTTTTAGACCCTTTATGATGTCAATTTTCTCTCTCAAATTTATCTCTTCTACCCAAAAAATTCTATCTTATTTTCTTTTTATGAATTAAAAATCATCATTATTTTCTAGGGTTATTACCAAATATGTATAAATGATTTATTTTATTTTTTTTATTTAAATTGATAAAAATCTAATTCAATTCTTGTGGGTTAAAAATGACATAACGATCATGTTTTTTTAAGATCCACTGAAAGACCATGATTTTAGTATAAAATCAATTTTTTATTTCTCTATTAGTTATTTATTAAATGATTAATTATGATATATCTTATTCAAATTAAAATTAATAAATAATATGTTATTCCCTGATAGGGATCTAAATCATTGGATAAATAATTTAATCTTTATAGATGAGAAGATTTACGATACCTCGGTGAAAAACCATTCTTACTTTTATTAATCCTATATGAAAATACATGGTGGTATGCTTGTGAATGTATCATTTTAATGTTTTAAAAAAATTTCCATGTAATGGATCATGTACTTGTTATTATTAGATGCCCAATTTTCCTTCGATCTTTCCATTATGATATTTATCATGTTATTATTGATATTTCTCAAAGTCCACGTGTAAATTGTATCACTTGTTTTCTATTACTAGGACTCATGAACACCCATTCCCTTGATGTATTTCCCAATGTTATGAGATATAGTAAATGAACTTATGATGAAATTTGATGAATCATTTTTTTTGGATTAATTTTTTTTTAGGTTTTTCTTCATTATTAGTACCATATTTATAAGAAATTAAACATTAAATATCCTATGTTTATATAATGTAATGAGATGTTATATAATAAAAATACTGGATTCTATTTAATGGATAAATTTTTTATCATTGAATAATTGAGCCATGAAATATAAAAATGAATCATTTTTAATGGAAGTACACATGTTATCATAATTTGTATTTGTCTCTCATAAATTGTTTCTTGAGTTTGAGATAAATAAATTTAGGAAGGTATGCGTATGTATTCATGTTTGGATCAAATGATTTAAATGAATATTAATGAATAAAAAGTTATAAATAAATGAACATAGTATGAATCATGATGTATAACATATTGAGAAGATAATTTACTACCACTAATGATTTAAATGATATAATATAGGTTAGATGAGGTTTTTATTTAGTGTAAAAGAAAGGTGTGCAATGGGATGATTGTACTGGTTAAGATTTATTAGGGTTATGCCTTGTTTTGGGTTGTGATTTATTAGAGTAATATCATGTATTTGGTCATGATAGATTAAGATTATAACATGATTCTAGGATATCATTATGTGATGATGTCGTGGTTGTGGTTGTGAAGAAGTGATAATGGGTTGATTCATACAGTTTGATGGTTGTGATAATATGTTAGAATTTGTGATGTGATGTTATTATGATGAAATTACTTTTCAAGGATTCTTATCATATTATTAAATATCCCCAAAAATTATAAAATCATTTTTTACTTATGATATTCCTTTGTTTAATAAGATTATGTGATGGATCTGAAGATAAAATTTAAGTCATGTATTTTTTCCCTCTATCTTAATCACACAGTTTCATTTTTTAGTTGTTTCAAATATTTCAATCCCAAACCCATTACTACACTTTTATATATCTGAGTATATAATGTTATGTCCATTATATAGTTTGTTAATTTTTTTTCTTAATATTCTTAGAGAGTTTTTAGATGTGCTTTGGGAGGCCTATGTTTAGTTAGGGAATGATATAAAGATTTTAGATTCCATTATTGAACATATTTTATTAATGGTTTTATATTATGTGGGCACAAATTGGGTTGTGGAAGCATATATTTCCTTAATGGTAAACTTTGGGTGTTTATTTTTTGATTTGTTTTATTTACATGGGAATTAAGAGCGTAATGGCTCCTATTCATGCGATAGATACAATCAGTCATAATTGTCTACTTGTGACCTATTGGTGCTAGGTTTAATAGAATGTCATATCTAATCTTTGAACCCATGAGAGGATTTAATAGTTATTTCAAATTTCTAGTGGTATTACAATGCTCAATTTTCTAACATTGTCCCAGTTTTAACTATTAAATATTAGAAAAATTTGAAAAAATATGCATATACTTACAAAGAAAATTTATTTTACTTCCCACTCACTTTTAATTATTTTTCAATGTGTATCATTTGTTATAATTAAATACATATTATCTAGAAGAAACATATAGAATAACAAACAAAATATTCATGTTCTACTTCAGGGGTAAGCCTATTTAGAGAGAGGGATAGATGGGGAGATAATGATTCTCCAATTACTATATAGAACAATAAAAATTGATAATAGACACCTTGTGTGGACATCATATCACACTATATAGAGCATCAAATATTCTTGAACATATTTTACCTTAAAATTATTCTATAATGAAATTAAATTGATCAATTTCGTAGTGGAATTTGAATATAAAATAACTCCACAACCATACACATAGAGGATTTACATGGTTCGTGATTGAATATAGGTTTTCTGAGAATGAATATAAAGGTGTGAAAATGCACTGATAATATAAAAATTATGCAATAGTATCACTTGTAAAAATGTGATTTATACAAAACAAATTTCAATCATGATAAAATATGGCCACCAAAGAAGCCGAATTACTCACAAAAAGGCTATAGAGCATCCTTGTCAAGGGGGAACTAAATTCACACATATTATGTATTTGATTTTTTGTTTCTTTAATATTATGAATAAACACAAACTAGTGGTACTATAAAATAAATCATACTAGTTCATAATACAATCACACATCAACTACAAATTATAGCCTCATGTATAAAATCATGGGTATTTGAGAAATAAACGTTTACAATGTAACATCAAATAAAAAATAACTATATCAGAATTTAGATATTTGATTTAATAAAGTATTACATCATTGTAAAATCGTCTACGTATAGGGTACTAAAAAAATTTGAAGAGAAACTAGAGAATCCAAAACTATTTAAAAGGTTTTCAGTACGTTCAATTAAATTTTCTTCTTTAATGAATGAGAAAAAATATTGAACATTCTGATGTTTATCTAATGAATCATCCCTATATAATTAAGAACAATGTCCCTAAACTCTTATCAATATACAATAAATAGTGAAATTTAGGAGAATCGATAAACAATAAAGTTAACAATAGGTTTCTACACAACATGTAAGGAATTGATTACATAATGTGTAATAACATGACTGCCCATATACAATGTGCTATGAAGTATTTTGTAATAATAAAATTATTCAATAAAAGATTACTGATGTATTGATATTCAATATTATTATAACATAGAAATGATTTTCACCACAAATAAATATATATTAATGGTGGAATGATATATGACCTTCTATTAAAAATCACCTTGTATGAATTATATAGAATCCCATTAATTTATATTTTGATTTATATATATACACTGTAATTTGATTTTAACGATTAATGGAACCAGACCATTTAATAAAAAGTAGAATATAATTGTTTCATAAAAATGAACATTGATATTTTAGTATAATTCAAATGAATAAGTGGAATAAATAATTTAGAAAACTCTTAATGCTAGGAAAATCCACTAAAACTAATATAAATCTATTTCACTTACTCTAATAAAATGAATTTGGTATATATGATAAACATAAATTTAGGGTATGATTTAATTTTGTAAAATTTGGATAATTTTTTATTAATTAGAAAAAAACATGGAAAATTTTAATAAATCATAGTGACTAGTCAATCCTAAAAAATATATAAAAAGATTAAAATAGCATGCCCCACACTGAATCTCACAAGTATACCTTATCAATAATGTTTCCATTAGAATTTGATGTTGTCTTCCTATACTTACAAGTGACTGTGGGTATATCAGCACATTCTATTAAATATAATAAGTATCAATCTAAATACTAGAATAATAAAATTCAGTTGAAATATTTTTTTCTTGTGTTTGACAAACAAGAATAAATTCACTACACTTATTATAATTAAAAAAATAAATATTTATTAAAATAATATTAATAAATTTTAAAAAAAGTTTCAAAAATAGTAAAAAAGCTCTTACTGTTGAATGTAATGTATATCGTGTATGACATCGACCATTATCGAGAACCACACCATCATATATACTGGCTCTAGTTGATATATCTTATGATTCAAATAATCTCTCAAAAAAAATATTTAAAAATTATAAATAAATAACATGTAGATTTATATATAATGGGAAACGTAAATAGTTAATTGAAAAATGATTTAGAATTCTTAGTATAGGAATCACTCAATAATCTGCATGTTTTTCTCAATTTCATCATAATCGATGAAACTTATGAAATTATCCATATCTATAGTTACTTCCTTCACAATATGGCCCTTTTTTCAAATATTAATCATTAACATGCATTTTAAAAGGGATAATTTTTTTTATCTATATATGAGATGGATATACTTAGAGATATTGACTATAGAAAAATGGGTATTGGGTGTTGAGAAAAGTCTAAAACCATATCTCCAGTTTTTTGGTTTACAGTGTGTAATCATACAAAACTTTATTTGAATAGAACCTAATAATAATAAAACATTAATTAATATATATAATTAAATTTATTAAATAAAATTATATAAAATAAACATTATGTATCTTACCATGCAGGGAATTAACAAAGTAATCAACAAAATGACTATGATGCGATCATTTATAGGTTGTTTGAAATTGGTGATCCAAATAATCATCAATTGTTTTGACCCCCACCACACACACATGATAAGAAACATGTTATTAATGGTAAATATTAATCCTTTTTATTAATAACAACATTCCATTTATGATATCTTTGCATCATATAATAATTCAAAAAAATTAATTAGAAAATTCAATAACACATTTAAATGTAATATATTATTAATAAAAACTATAAAAATTCAAACTCACCATAAAATCATTAGTAATTTTTCATCTATAATACAACTTTGATTATAATCGTCATATAATATTTTGTTATTTTGAAACCACTTAGTAGGATTTTAATCAAAATATTCAGAGAAAAGATGTAAATCTTGAAAATTCTCGTTATCAACATTACCAAATATTTTAATATTGTATTGATTTGTAACTTCCCTTGAAAACATATACTGGTAGATCAAATCATGATTTTGTATTGTACAAATTTTTTTCTTTTTCCAAATCCATAAAATATGTTATAAAAAAATTATTTCCATAATTTTACAGTCTTGTACATATTTCAACATAACATCATTCCCATGCATTGCACACACACAAACTCAATAAATTAAAAATTATTAGAGATTAAAGAAAATTAGAATTTATAAAAACTAAAAATATAGACAATGATAAAAAAATATAGATATATGAATTAAAAAAGCTACAAAAAAATCAAATCAACAAATGAAATATGAATTATTAACTCTATCATCTTCTAATCATTGATTAATAAATTTTACTTTTTCTGTTCAGATCATTTTGTTTAAAAATTTATAATTCCTAAAAATATAGGGATATCAGAAAATATTATATTGGAAATAAATGAGTATGATTTTTTTGAATATTAAATAAATGAAGTTATAGTTATGGAAATATCCTTTTTGATACAAACCCATGACGAATGTGAGTTTCATTATTATTTATATATATGTTTTTATTTTTTTATTTCTTTTTATTTTTTTGTAAATATTTAAATTGTCCATAAATAGTTCGTATTGTTTCAATTACTCAAAAGTTACCCCTTTATCATTTTTATTTTCTAAATTTAAATATATTACAACTTAAATGACTCGAACTAATTTGTTTAAATTGAATATATTTGATTTTTAATTAATCTATTGATGACCCCCATTGGTAAATTAGTTTTTTACTAGTATCCCCAAGGTTCTTATAATATAATTTTATTATTGAAAAAGCTTCTAAATATAGGGAGAAATTTATTTAGTTTTTAATTATATATGGAATGTGGTTCAGGGTTGAGTTTGGAATTGTTGAAACCCTTATTGAATGATAGATTTTAATCACAACAAAAAATGTAGAATTCATAAAATTTATTTTTGTTGCAGAATTCCATGTAGGGGTAATATTTTTTAATGTAATGTGTTTTTAAAGGTATGATGTTTTTGTTTCAATGCAAAATTTATTTTTTTGAACATATATCATCAATTAATGAAATTGGAATTTACCGTGACATTAAAATGGAAAATGAAACACACATTTTAAATAAATCATCAATATAAAAAAAATTAAATTGAACTTTATATTGTTAATAAGAGATGTAATGAATTATTTTATTGTATGAATATTATAATCCGTATACAAAGATTTTTCTACAACAATAAATGGAAGTGAAATAGATTAAAATAAAATAATTACAAAGCAATTTCAGTATGTATCCATTCAATCACATAAACATTTTATTTGAATTAATAATATATATATATATATATCCAATACATATATATATACTTATATATATTAGTGTTTTTTTGTAATATAAATATATTATTTTCACTTTATATGTATTATGTGCATTCAATAATCACATTATAATAGTTATTTAAAAAATAATAATGTATAAAAAATATGTTCATTTAATATTTAATGAAATACATTTTTCAAACAATATTCAATGAAATACTTAAATTATCCAATTTGAATATTTTTTTCAAAACCATAACCTGGTTAAATAGAATTACAAGATCTTAATATGTATAAAATTAAAGAAAATTATCCATTCAATACAACAATGATGTTAAAGATATATAAAGAAATATTATATTAAATTAATATATAAAGGACCTGAACAAAATTAAGACATAATGAAAATAAATATAAGTCTACATAAATAAAATTGAGGAACAATCATTGTAAAATTTTAACTTTATCTACATAATCACTTTAACATCTGTTGTAGAGTTTTTACACTATATTAATATATTATTTGTATGGATGATAGATATTTTGTGTATTTAATGTGCATGTCATGTCCATGGTACATAATATATAATATGTAATGCGTTCAAACAATTATTTCAAAAGGAATAATTCATCATGTTTCCATTTCCCTACCCGAATCATAAAAAATGGGCAATATTAAATGATGATTCTCTCAAGAATCTGGGGAGGAGGTGTGTATAGATTCTAGAAGTACATCCCCATGTGAGGGATATGGGGAGACATCAAACTGGTGGATGGCCTCTGGAGGTACTTATACCTAGCTTCAGGCTATAAGGGAGAAGTTTATCTCCTACTATTTGATTAGAAGATGGGAGATATGTGGGGTGTTGTGCATTATATTCTCTTGAAAATGAACTTAAATACAATTTTTCAAGGAATAAGTTATAAAATTTGATTCCTTACAAAAACATTGAATCTACAATGCATCATCATTTCCTTGGGCTTGTCATCTCTTTGTAGGACACATCCATTGATTGTAAAAAGATTAGAATAATCATTTCATGACAACCTCTTATGAATGTATTTGAGATACATAGCTATCCAGGAAAAACACACTATTACTGTCTCTTTTTCTATGTTTTCACAATAGTCGCTTCTCCTAGGATTACACAGATGAGAAATGGTATTCTATTCAAATTGAATGATGATAGTTATAAATCAATTATGGTGTTTATGACCCATTACATGTTTTCACATACCCTCAATGAACTAAAACCAAGTAAGGTTTATGTCAAATATTGTGATTCGTCTAGATCGTGACTGGGTTGAGTTCTTTTTCAAGGATACAATGTCATATCCCTTGAATCAAAAAAGTTGTGTATGTAGGAAAATAATCATCTGACTTATAATTATGGTTGTTTGTGCATTAAAAACATGAAACCACAACCTCTTCGATGAAAAGTTTATTGTATTCATTGATCATAATACCTTGAAGAAATATTTTCATAAAAGGAATTGAACCTTATTAAATTTCAATGGATGGGGTATCGTCATATGTTCTATTTTGACTAGGTTTATAAAAATGTGAAATATAATTTATTGAATGATTATTTTGGCCAAAAATTTCCTAATCATGTTGTCAAGGAGGATCACGACCAAAGATAATCGAAAATCATTCACACCTGGGAAAGGAAATTTAATGCAAGGTTATTGATATCTTTTTTCAGAATTATATTTCTGAACCAGACTCCATAAAATTTCGTATTGGCTTCTACCATAGCTATTTTTTATTTGTACATTGTTTTTTCTTTATTTTCATGGATTCTATATTTTTAAAGATCATAATAATCAATTTTTCATCCTCATTAATTTTGGTTTTCACCATTAGTTGAGTTTTTTTGAGTAAGTATTATTTTTTGAATCATTTTGTTATTTTAAATTTTCAAATAGTTTCATAATAAATAAATAAATAAATAACTTGATCATTTGTTGCTTTTTTCAATTTTGAAACTATGTTTTGATGTTACATTCCCTATATTTCAATTTTACATACTGAGTCTTCAAGCCATGGATATATGATTTGAAGAAATCCTTGATCAAAATGAAAAACATTGTATCCCATGGTATCTTCATAAAAAGTATATTATAATTTGTTGTTATATTATAAGATAGTTATATAAGTCTACACAATAATAAAAAATTTGAAGCCACTATTTATGACTTCACATATTTACAGTAATTTCTATTGTAAGGTTTCTGAAACCTATTTATTTTCAAGGGACATATTTAACTGCTAATTTCTTCATTATTGGTCTTCTAATTTTAAATCATCTTTATAAAAAAGTGGTGTTTTTATATTAAATATTTTCCAAGGACTTCGTTTATTAATTTTTAATTCCAAAATCGCTAGTTTTCCTAAACTAATGATCATTGTTGAAATTCATATATCCATAATAAATATAATAAAATTGGTAGGAAAATTACTAATGGAATTTATTTGACCATGTTGATACATATCTAGGACATTTTTAATTGGATTTTCGTTACTTTTGTCATACATATAATCACATGAATGAGCTTAAAATAAACTATAATAACTAAATTAAAATTGAGTTATTTTTTAAGTTGTAAAACAAATGAATATGTTTTCATAGTGTAAAAGTTAATGTTGGAGTTCTATAAATTAATATTGGCATTTTCCATTGAAATGTTTAAAACATTTTATCTTGTTTAGTAAAGAAAAGATTGTATTCTCAAAAAGGTGAAAAAATAAGTTCAACAGTGTATTTATTCTGATAGTGTATAGGTCTACACATAATTTAATTACAAATTTATGGTGTAATTATAATTTTATTGGACTGATGTGATGTATTTAGGATTGGTGAATCGTGGATAATAGTATATAAGTTGATGTCGACTACCTAGAACAGATGTTGATGATGTACCTGTAAATTGTATAATGTTATTCCTCATACAAGTTGCACTCAAACACATCATAAAATGTTTTTATATCTTATTATTGCGAAAGATAACATTTCATTTCTAAGAATCCCCATCATAAACTCACTATAAAAAACGTTTTATGTTTCATGCTCCCATGTATGATTTTTAAAATTACCATAAAAATGATATTTTGAATTGTACATTGACCTGTTAAATGGATTTCACTATTCAGCACTGTTTTTGAGATCATGTAGACATTTCAGTGATTCATAATTGTCCCCATATAATTTTTACAGTACTTAATTGAAATTTATATACGAATCATTTGAGATGAATTGGATTATGGGTAGATGATTATTTTGTTGTATGGTGATTGGAGAGAAGAGATTATTTGGTATAGTAGATTGATTAGTGAATGTTATATGGAATATTCCATTTTCATGGAAAATATTATTAAACTTTGTTTGATATGTTATTTGTTTTGTGAAGGGTAAATGAAATCAGATCTATTTTTAATTGATTATTTTAGTTTATATGCATCTTTTCTTAATTATTAAATGTGTAATAAAGAGGAAATAATTACACAAGTGTTGAACCTATGGTGTAAGCTACTCATAGATTCATAATTTCATCAGAAGTTCATAATGAATTACAAGAAACAAGACATAAAACAAAAGAGAAAATTGGTAACCTTCCCACAAAATAATTGCAGAAACAATTGTCTCATAGATGTCTTCTTCCATACCAATTTTTGGTACATTGGAGTGACTGGGGATCCTTGGCTTGAGGAATACTTCCATTTTTTCATTGTTAATTATCAATTTACTCCTTAATGAAAGTTACCACCTCAAAATAAACAATTAAATTCATCATCAAGATTGATAATTTCACCTACATGTGATTTTGTGACATAATTAACCAATTTTGTTGACTTCACAATAATTATATCTTTGGAACTACGCTAGAAAATGGTTTAATATCAAAGAAATAACATCAAAAAATATTGGTATCTTATATATTTTTTTATCAATTTTGGAACTAGAATTAGTGTTTACCGTTATAATGCATTCATCCTCACCTTGAACGACTAGTAATATTTCCTTAATTCTTCAAAAGTATTCAAGGATATTATTTATAACAATTGATTAATTCATTAAGAATATATTGTATCAGCTTATTATACTTATATCATAAGACAAAATAGGTAAAATAAAAAACATTTTATACATAAAACATCTTATATAGGATATATAAGGACTCTTAACCATCATTTACTATAGTTTAGGATATATGATCTTCATAAGATTCATGCTACAAAACATTATAAAAGACTGATTCTTGGAGTTCTTCTAATCAAACCTCTTGAGAACATTTCCATTATATGTGCTTTGACTCGGTCCAAAAAATAATTTTATCCATCTATATGGATCATTATACCAAATGTGAAAGTTTTTTAACTCATATATTCCATTGATCTTTTTAGAGAATGTAAACTCAATACATCAATTTCAATAAGTTGAATTTCATCCACATAAAACACTAAAAATATCATGATTCATCCACTAATATACCAATATAAATAATAATCAAATGTATTTTTATAAAAAAATAATACATTGATAGTGTCATCAAACAATATATTCCCACTCTAGGAAGCTAATTAAATCCCTAAATGGGCCATTAAAACTTGTAATACATAACAGTCTCATTGGACACTTTAAAACCATTAGGTAATATTAAATATATATCTTTGATTAAATTTATCTTATATAAAGTGATTTTGACAACAATATTATATATCATATAATCATACTGATATTTCATGTAATATCTTGACGGACTATATTTTCACCCCTGATAAATAATAAAACATTATAAAAACATCTATTATGTTTAAAAAAAATTGGTTTTTAAAAAACAATATAAAATTATAAAATAGTACTTTTATTATTATAAAAGTAAAAAAAATAAATTTATCATAAAAACATATAACTAATCACAAAATAAATCAAAATTATTGTGAAATTATTTTCAAAAAAAAAAAGACAATGTAAATAGAAAAATCAAATATAGGACTACAATATCTCACAAAACACTTTAAAACATTTTGGATTAAAAATGAATAATATTATTTTATTTAAAAGTTTTATAAAAAAACATAGATGTGTTCATACAAAATAATTTAAAAAATATTGATTTTTTATATGGTTGTTGCATTTCTAGGCCCCACACTAACATGATATATGTTGATTGAGGATTAATCCACAGTATGGTTGAACTATTTAAATATTCATTTTCTATGAGTTTCAAAATGACGTGACTAGACCCATGGAGGCATAACCCGAGCTGATTATAAGTCATGTTCACCTCCCTATGTCCTCCACTAATTGGATGATGGTTGAGTAATAGAACCATGTGGGCATATCACACTATGTGATCGACCTTAACCTATTTCATATGAAAATAATCTAATTTTAAATGCATAAGATAATAAGGAAAAAATAACATATAAATATATAACAAACTGAATAAAAAAAATTCATGAATGAGACATTAATAAAAAATATATGCCTAAATGGGTAAAATATAAAAGAACTATATATCTGAGAAGTCCTTGAATATGAAAGATTCCAGATGCTAGAGAATATCTCCCTATTGCATGTTTTTAGGGAGTTCTCTCCTCCAACAATAAAAACTACCTCTATCATGGACATACATTATTCATAATACATCACTAAGCATTACCATGAATTATCTTGGATGTAAAATAACATTAACACATACCGAGACTGTCATATAACCTATGCATCATCATCACAAACACAAAATGTTTAGGAACAAAGCCTATGCAACAATGAATATTTGGAAAAAATAAATATCTACTAATTATAACATTGATAACTCTATTATAAAAAAAATCCCAAATGTAACCATTCATCACATAAAGAGTCACATTCCTCAAAGAAGTCGAATCACATAACCTCTCATAAATTCATGCTTCCAGTAAATACCATAAAGGAGGACCAACTAATTTAAGTAAACATGTCATACAAGGTAATGCCACATCCTGTCATTCGTAACCATCGATACAATGATTCTATTTTATAATATTAGATGAGAACCTATTTATATTTTATGAATAGATCCAAATAAAGGGTTACTAACCTATACAATTAGAACCACCCATTTGGGCATAAAATCTAATAATTCTAAACATATGAAAGATTACTCCCACTAGATTGGCCAGCTACACGAGGAATTATCACATAACTCCAAAAATTCAAACTACCCAAAACCAAAAAACCACATAACATTTATGGAGTTATAGTGGTAGAAACACACCTATATAAAAGGTACCTCCATTAGGAAAGCAATGACCATATGAACAGAGGACTCATGCCTCACAAGAAGAATCCTCAGACGAGGGAGTATTGAACCCTATTCCTAGTGTGTGGTGGACCTACACCTAGTTATCATTGATGGAGTACCAATTACATGTGGATTTAGAGGAACCACACCACATAAATCATGGGGGGTACATAAATTCTTAATGGAAAATATGTTGCACGTGCCCTTTATTTCATACTTCCAGGGTTGTACTAGGCTCATGATTGCTTTAAACATCACACCCTTAACCCCATCATCACCCCTTTGAAGCTATAGCATAAAGCTTCCTATCCCTCATTAAAAAAAATCTCTGATGGATGAACAGAAAATGTCGATTGTGATATCTTTAAAAAAATACTTATGATAAGTTATTTATTTTCTTGAATCATACATGTGAAAAGAAAATCATGGAAATCAAAATACAATGGATATGGGTACCCATATGGGGACCCTTGGGTGAGATACATGGCATGTTCGGGGGTAGGGGTGTATGTTTATAACTCCCATGCACTATGAACATGAACTCTTGGGTTAGGTTGGGAAATCATACTCGACTTGATTGTGGGCTAGCCAATGCACTTGGGCCATGAATTAAGATAGCCCTACTAGCGGGCTTCTACCAGCCGACCCATTGTGGTATGTTCATTCCCAAAGCACCCCTAGAGACAAACACACATAGTGGGTTAAAAATATTATATAATTTTTTATATATTAATATCAATCTCTACAACACTCTTAATTTTATATTGACATAGAATAAGGGTAAACACTAGACCTCGAAATTAGAAGATCCACCAAATTATTTTTACCAGGATGAATGATTGGGTAATTTTCTTATTTTATATAATGGGATGTTTTAAAACACAAAAGCACAAAAATTTTCCTAATTATCAATTGTAAAATATTGTGTTCACTACAAAAAACCCCTTCATTCAAGCCCTAATATTGAATCATTGAAATAGTGATATGTGAACTCAAAAAAGGTATCAACCATATCATAAGGTCACATGTTTTCATTATTTATAGAAGTATTATTTAAATTTTTTCCTTAGTGTGAGAGAAATTAATTATCTAATGTTGGTTTTTGTATTCATTGGTGGATCAAATGGTTGAAATTAATTTTAATGAATTAAAAGTGAAAAATAAATGTACATAGTTTGAAGAATGATGGATAACATTCTAAGAATCTAATATACTTAAAATAATGATATAAATGATTTAATGTGTATTTAATGATGATTTTTATTAATTGTAAAATCTCGGTGTGAAATGGGATGATTCCACTAGTTGATATTAATGGGGTTTATTTCTTTTTTTTGGGATGTGATGGCTACGGGTTATGTGATATTTTGGGCTATGATTGAAAATTTTTATGACATTATTTGATGTGGTTGTGATGTGATGATGTAGGGATATGGTGGGGGTGTGCGGTGATGATGATGTAGTTATAGATGTGAAGATGTGATATTGGGTTGATTCAAAAATGTTGAGTTGTGGGAATGCTTATTGCAATTTGATATGATCGTGATGCCTGACACTGGTTGTGGGTTAGGATTTTCTATTTTGAATAAACATTTTGATAGTTGTGATGTTATGGTGGTTATTGTTATATGGTATGAAAATTATGATGTTATATTTTTTGAGAATTTTATCATATTATTATATATCCCTGGAATTTCTAAATTCATTTTCTAACTTCAGATACACGATAGTGTTACAATATAAGATGATGTGACTAAATTTGATTTATATGTATAGTATTTTTTCCCACTAGATTATTTAAACTCGTTATTTTATTATTTTTTCAACACACATCTATCCTAAAACCATTATTTTACATGGATAGAGATAAGTACATAATATAATCACCCCTCTATAGTTTTTAAATTATTTTACAGGATTTATTGAGGGATATTCCAGCTGTTGTTTTGGTAGAATTGGTAGATTTAGAGAATGATCTATAACAATTTATGTCAATTTTTTTGTTGTATTTTTTTATAGCTTTAGGTCATATAGTAAAAAATTGGGCTTTGGAAACAAATTTATTCCAGAATGGGTTTTTTGGGGAGTTTTATCATAGTTTTTTATTTTCATGATAATTAAGAGGGAAATACAATTTATTCTTGTGAATGATACCCTAGTCCTCTGTTTTAATCCCATAACATATTGGTGGAAGGCTTCATGGGACAATGTTATCTGCTCTACCTATGTTGGAGGGGATTTAGTAGGGATTGTAAATTGTTGGTGGCACTCGAAAATGAACTTTCCTAAAAGTGACTATGTTTTCACTAATCAAGTTTAAAATAGATTGACAAAGTATATAATTACTAGAAAAAACATCATATTTCTCTTACATTCCTCTCTTTATTCCAAATTTTTAATGCATATTATTAGTTTGAATTAAACATAGATGATTTATGGGATAAACAAATAAAAACTCACCCAATATTCAAGACCCATATCAATGGGAGGCCTTATTAAAAAAGGAGAGTTGGACAGATAATGATTCTAATATTACCATATATAACTTTAAAAATTTATGATGGACACCTTATGTTAACATAATATAACTAAAAATGAAAAATCATAGATTCTTGTACTCAGTTCCCATTCAAATCCATCGATAAGAAAATTAAATTCATCAATTTCATAGTGGAATATGAATATCCAATAATTCCACCACCATCACTAATGAAGCTTCATATGGTCCGTGAATGAATATAGGTTTGGTGAAAATGAATATAAATGAAAAAAATGTACTGATAATAGAAATCGTATGCAATATTAACACTTTAAAAATTGTGATTCATGCCAAAAATATTACATTCAAGATATTAGATAGTGGTTAGGGAATACAGTTAACTAAAATAGAGAATATAGAGTATCCTTTTCAAGGTTTATCTAAATTAAAAATCATTGTGCATTTAAAATTTATGTCTCAAAAATTATTAACAAAACAATCAGTAGTCAAAGTAATATTAATGATACTATACCATCATAAAATCACACATAAACTTAATATTATAGCCTCCTATAAAAACCCATGGGTATTCAAGAAATAAAAGATTACATCCTAACTCCAATAAAAAATAACTAAATAAAACATTATAATATTATTTTAATAAATTATTTAAGCATTGTAAAATATTATATATATAAGACGATTAAAAAATATAAGAGAAACTAAAGAATCTAATAATATTTGAATCGGTTTTAGTCTATTCACTTCATTTTTCATCTTCCATGAATCACAATAACTATTTTACATATTGATGTTTCTCCAATTATTTAACCCTACATAACAAGACACAATTCCACTAAAATACTATGAACATACTATAAAAAATGTAATTAAGGGGAAACAATTAACAATCAAGTTAACAAGAGTATTCTACATAATATGTAAGGAATTTATAATATATTGAAAAAATAACATGTCCATATATGGTGTGTAACAAATCATTTTATGTTGATAAAATTATACAAAAAAACATTAAAAATTTATTAATATAAAATAATTTTATAAACATAGTAATGAAGTGCACCACAAAAAAAATATATAAACAGTGGAATGTCATTAGATTGTCTAATAAAAATTGGCATGTAATAATTATAAAACATCCAATTAAATATATATTTTGATTTATTGATTAAAAAGTGAACTTTTTTTAATGTTAAATGGAACCATACCATTTACTAAAAAGTAAAATAGGAATGTTAGCCAATAAATAAACATGGATATGAAAATATAATTTCAATCGATTGGAAGAAGAAATAATTTAGGCAACACTTAGAACAAGTAAAATTCATTTATGATAATATGAAACTATTTCAATTAACAAAATAAAATGAATTTGTTGTGAATTATAAACATTGTTTTGGGTTTCACATGCAATGTTGTAAAATTAATACATTGTTTTCTTAAACCAGAAAAACAAATAAAATATTTTAATACATCATTGTGACTGATAAATAATATAAAAAATATAATAATTATAAAATAACATGCACCAAAATGAAACTTGTGTGTATCCCTTATATATTTTGCGGCCATTAGAATTTGATAATGTATTTCTATACTAACAAGTGACTATTGGTTTATCACCACATTCCATAAAATATAATAAATGTCAATATAAATAATATATGTATAAAATACAATAGAAATTGTTTTCATGTGTTTAAACCCCATGAATGTCTTCATTTAACTTAATATCATCAAAACAATATTTAATAATTATTATAATATTTATTAACTTACATAAAAAACAAAAAAGTAACAGAAAATATGTTACCATTGATTCCATGGTATATCATTTTTGAGATCAATAGTTTCCTAGAACCACACAATCATAAATTTCATATGACATTGATTTATATTATGATACAATCTATCTAAAATAACAAAATATATCTAAATTTTGAAAAAAAGAAAAAATACTTATAAATAAGTGGAAAATAAATAAATACCTAAAATATGATTGACAATGCATATAATACAAATCTCGCAAGAATCTTCATGTTAAATGAATTTTTTTATAAAATAGAATATAATCATGTTGTTTTTCATCCCTATTTTTACATTCCTTATAATCATGCTCTTTTTTCAAAGATTTATCATTGACATGCCTTGTAAAAAGTAGGATATTTCCTTATCTATATATGGGTTGGATTGACATAGATGTAAGGACTATAAAAAACTTGTAATTGTGTACTGACTTATTTGTAAAATCAAATCTCTCTTTTCTAGTTAATAGGGAAGGATGATAGAATGAATTCTTAAAATTTAATCTAGTAATTATAAAAACTTAATTAACACGAGTAATTAAATTTATTAAATGTAATAATGTAAAACAATTTTTTATTTTTCTTACCATGTGGTAAATTTTTCCACATATTCTATAAAAGTGATGATCTCAAATAAAATATTAATCCAATGGGTTATAAACAAATAGAGTAACATATCTTTTAAAAAATGCGATCATTTCTTGGATGTCTGAAATTAGGGAGCCAAATATTCACCAAATTTGGTCAACACCCAATCACGCACACATGATCATTAATAATTTCACCATAACTATGATTCATTATTCTCATTATGAACTAAAAACCACTTATGATATTCTACATCATACAATAAGTCATGAAATAAAATTAGAAAATTAAATAGCTAATATAAATATAATATTTTATTAATAAAAAATATAAAAATTCATAATCATTGAAAATTAATTACTAGTTCATCACTTAGAAAAACACTTGAATAATTATTATCATACAATATTATATTCTTTTTAAACTATGAGGAATGAGTAAAATCATAATATTTAGAGATAAGATGCAATTATAGAAAATTCATATCACCAACATGGCCAAAAATTCATATAATGTAATGATTTGGGACATATATTGAAAGATATATATTATTAGATTGAATCTTTATTTTTTGGGAGTACAATGGTTTTATTTTTACAAATCCATAAAATGCGTTAAAAAAAACTTCTCACTATTTTGATGGAATTTTACATTTATCATTAGAAAAAAATTCCCTTTCATTTCACAAACATGAAATTAATATACAAATACAATATAATGAATAAAAATACAATATTAAAAATATATAAATAAATATAATAATTTAATAATTGAGAAATATGTACTAAAAAACAATTCAATCTCATAAGATTCAAATCAAAAAATAAAATTTGTGAAATTAAAAAACATCAACTCTAAATGTATGAGTAATAAATGTTACTTTATATAATAAGATCATTTTTATTATAAACGTTTCATTTCATAAAACAAAATCATGGTTCTCAAATTTTTTTTGGAAGGGAAATGCATGACTATGATTTTCGATATATTGAAAAGATGAGGTCGTAGTTGGGGACATAGCCTCTTTGATACAAACCTTGACTTAATGATAGTGTCATATTGTTTAATATAAAGGAATATATTTCATTATCATTATCATTATTTTTTGAAATTAAATAATTATTTAAAATTGAATATTTTTTTTCATTAAAAAAATAATATTGTGAAATATTGTGAAGTTTTATCCATTTGATTTTTTTCCAAATTTAAATATATTACACATAAAATGACATGAAATAAATTATATGAATTAATTATATATAATTTTTAATTAATATATAGAATAATTCAATTAGTAAATTAATTTAAACATAGTATACCCATGGTTTTAATAGTATAATTTTATTTTAATGTACTTCTAAATACGAGGATACCATTGGTAGATAGTAATTCCATATGGATTTAGATTGAAGAAGTACTTAGGTATTGTTTAAACCCAAATTGAATGATATATTTTAATGAGAAAACAAGTGTAATATGGATAAAAATCATTTATGTGGATGAAAAAAAGTAGGGGTAATGTTTTTGAAGGCCATTTTTTTTCAAGGTATGGTGTTTTTGTTTCATGGTACAATATATTTTTTTGAAAATATTTCTTCTTGAAATGAAATTAAAAATTATTTGAATATTAAAATGAATATGGAAACAAAAATATTTATATAAATTTCTAATGAGGTATAAAAATTGATATTGAAATTTATATTCCTATTAAGAAATATAATGAACTATTACACTGAAAGAATAGTAGAATCCATATACAAATTTGATTCTAAAAAAAAATTTATGGAAGTGAAAAAATAAATATGAAATAGAATAAATTTATATAGATACATAAATATGTATCCGAAATACCACTTATACATGGTATGCAAATTATATACTTATTTAAAATCAATATATATATATCTCTATGTGTGTCTATTGTATTAATATATTATGATCACTTTATATGTATTATGTTTATTCCATAATATAATAATATATATTCATTAAAACAATTAAATCTATAATAATATTTTCTATTTATATTCAATGAAATAAATTTACTTTGATGGAATATTCAATGAAATTCATAAATAATACAATGTGTATAATTTTTAAAACATAACCGAGTAAACTAATCTTACAATAATTCAACATGCATAAAAGTAAAAACCATTATCCATTTAAAAAACAATAGAAAACATGTAATTAATTCTTATTTTACCATAATATTTAAAGCCATGGTAAAAAATTATTTCTCAATGATAATAAATATAATCCTAAAAATTTAAATCAAATAGAAGTCCAATTATAGAGATATGTCATTTTTTATCAACATAATCACTTTAACATGTTATTTTTAGTATTTAGACTACATTAATATATTATCTATATTAAATTCATATATTATATGTATGACATACACACAATATATTCATTTTAGGTACATGTCATGTCTATGGTATATATGAAATAATTCCAAAACATTCAATCTAATATTTCAAAAGGAATAATTCATCTGCTACTATATCCCAAAATGAATCATCACAAAATGATCATTATCTAATTAGGAAAATCATAATAACTAGGGGTTATAGGTGTGTATGGAATCTAGAAGGGATTCATCAATTGTTGTAAATGAGGAGACGTCACACTAGTGGATATCATCGAGTGGAGTTTATCTTGGGCTGCATGATAGGGGGTAGTACCTTACTATAGGCTATTGGGAGGAGAGGTGTGTATTTATCCTAGGCTACCACACTGTTGTAGTGCAGACATTTAGCTATCATTCACTATATCATATTAGATTTATTATGAGGTTTATGGAAATGTTTTTCATCCTATTTTTTAGCTCAATTCGAGGTATGTTACTTGTGTTATGAAATTGTGATATTCTCTCTATATTTCTTCTCTCGAATCATAGTGGAATTATAACTCCTTGTAGATATCGGGATTATTACCCAACCACATAAATTGTTGTGTCATTTGAGAACTTCTAGTTTGTTTCTTGTTATTTTATTTTGTATTTTATTCTTGTGATATCTTGTTATGTCACTGTGACTCCTCCTATTTCCATAGAAATTAGCATTGCTAGTATAGAACATTTATGTTCACAGTTGAATAATATTTGAACAAATTAAGAAGTCTTATATTTTTATAATTCAGAGTAGGTTATTATTCAATACATAACAATATATAGTATCGTACAATAATATTATAAAATATGTGTGAGCTACTATATAATATATGTAATATTTATACTATGTAAAATTCACATGGAATATACAAATAAACATGAAATGTGGGATATTGATATAGAAAGTCACATATTACATAATATGTCATAAATTCCCCTATGGAAGAATTAATTTTCTTTAAAAAAATAAATTTATGTCTTTCATCCACTATATAAATAAGATGATGTACATTATGATATGTAGATAACAGAAACATCAAGTGCTCAAGTTCATGCCAACATGAGGAAAAAAAGTATAAATTCCATGATAAACACACATGATAGTTTTGAACTAAATAGTGAATAATAAAAAATAAAATTTTGAAATTAAAATAAAAATTGAAATAAAAAAAGCACTTTTTCATAATGAATTTTATGTGGCCTTATATACTCTTGAAAATATAAATATTTCCATGATTGTGAAGAAGAGGTTATACAAGTTGTTTCCTACCAAATCAGTTTGAATCTGCGACACCTTCTCATCTTCATGGGAATTTCATTTCAAATAAATACACACCAATTGTCCATAAAAATTTTTAAATTGTAATTTAATGAAAACTAATTATAAATGTCATTGAGATATAGATATTTATGAGACTGTAAAACTATTAAAATTTATTTTTATGAGATTTCTCATCACTCACTTCTCTTTTGAAAACATTTGTGAGAAATATTGTTTCATTCAAATAAAATGATGACAAATAGAAAATTATTTAAGGGTTTCTATTCTGACTCACCTCTAAACATATCCTCATCTTTTTAGAACTAGGGAAGTGTTATGTATTGTGTTTTTACTTGTTTATAACTAGATTGTATTGAATTATTTTCCTGTGAGGCCATGTCATAGACCATGAATAAAAGAATTTTTCGATGTATGAAAAGAATTATTTGTCTCACAATTGTGGTGGTATAATAATTTAAAAAAGGGAAACATAATATCTTTTATGGAATTATTACAATTTTAATCGATCATCAGAGAATGAAGTTCATATTTTCACATATGGACATCAACCTCAGGAGACATTAAAGGATGGGGTATCTCCAAATGTTTTACATTGACTGGGATTATACCCTTTAGAAAGAAAATTCGATGGCTGATGATTTAGGATGAAAATTGCATAATGTAGTGGTCATGCATGAACCTAACTAGAGCAGCGTGAAAATTGTTCACACTCGAGAAAGGGAATTATTTTCAATGAGGATATCTTCTGTTGTAATTATATTTATTCACCATACTACTTACAATTTCATATTGTCTTGTATAATAAATTTTTATTTTGAATTTTTTACATTGTTTTTTTCATTATTTTCTTGGATTATCTATGATTAGAGTTCATAACTATCAAATTAATGTCCTCATAATTTTTTTTATTTTATCCTTTAGTGGTGAATTTGTTTTGAATAATATATTATTTGGTGGATCATGTTATTATTTTCAATATTTATACGGTTTCATAATAAATGAATTATAAAAATAACTTGTTTATTGTTTAATATTTTTTAGTTAGAAACCATAGTTTGATGATACTTTCCCTACCATAAAATTTTCAATACAAAGTCTAGAGGCCATGGATATATGATTGGAAGAACTCCTTGATCACAATGAAATACAAAATAACCCTTGATTTCTGCATAAATGACACATTTTCCTTTGTATACAAAATATAAGATAATTATTTAAGTCCACAAAACATTAAAAATAAGAATCCACTATTGAAAATTACACATATTAAAAATAATTTGTGTTGGATGATTTGTGTAACCACATCATTCTCATGAGTCTTATTTAACATCAAATATCTTAATTATTGGTTTTCCAATTTTAAATCATATTTAAGCACATGGTGATTTTTTATTAAATATTTTCTCTAGGGATTTTGTGCATTCATTTTTAGTTCTCTAATTTATATTTTTTACAATATGATTATAATTGTTGAAATTATTAAATCCATTAATAATATCAAAAAATTGGTTTGGGAATGACTAATGAAAATCTGGTTGACCAAGTTAACACAAATCTACTGCTTTGTTAAATTAATTTTCATTACTTTTAACAAACAAAGAACCATTTGTATGAGCATAATGTAAACTATAAAAAATAAATTTGACATTATTTATTTATTAAGTGGTGAAACAATTGAATATTTTTTTATACTAAAATTGTTAGTGTTTGAGTTATTAGAATTAAAATTGTCATTGTTCATTGAAATTTTTAATGAATTTTATCTTGTTCAGTGCAGAATGGAAGGTTTTCAATAAATGGTTAAAAAAGAAGATTAATTGTACATATATTCTAATAGTGAAAAAGTTGAAACATTATGGAAATATGAAAATATGGTGTAATTTTTAATGTATTTTAAGTATGTGATGTATTTTATAAGGGTGAATAATGGATAGAAGTTCATAAGGGGATTTCAGTAGCGTCCAAATCCATTAATGACGTATGTCTAAATTATATCATCTTATTCCTTGTACCAATCACACTCAAACTCGTCATGCTTTGTTTTTAAGTTGATTTTTGTTTATGGGATAATTCCATTTGAAATAATCCTATTGTAAACCACATCAGTAACTCACTATAAAAAATATTGGTTGTTTTATCTTCCTAGAATGTGTAATTTAGAACATTACTATAAAAAATAATTATGAATTTTATATTAACCTCTTAAATTTGTTAGACTATTCAAAACCATTTTTGTGGTATTTATAACAATTCAATGAAAAATAATTTTCACTGTATGAATTTTATTGAACCATTTTAAATTTATATATTAATCATTTAAAAAGAATTATATTATGAGTAATTAGTGATTTAATTTTATAGTGTTCATGCCAATGAGATTATTTAGTATAGTATATTGATTAGTGAAACATATTTAGAAATTTCCCTTTGCATGTAAAACCGTTGTAGACCTTTTTTGATATGTTAAATGTTTAATGAATGTGTGAATAAATTGAGATCTATTTTTTTTCAATGTATTTATTTATTTTATATGAATGTTGTTGATTATATAAATGGCATCAAAAGTGGACCTACTTAAATAGTGGTTGAAATGATAGTGTAAGGAGCCTCATAGAAACCTAGGTCTATCACATGTTCATGTTCAATTGAAGGAAATGAGACATGCAACAAACATAAAAATAGGGACCTACCAGGAGAACCATGGTAGTAAATATTGTCAATAGATATCTTCTTCCATCCCTATTTTAGGTACTTTGGTGAGACTAGTGTTCCTTTTCTTGAGGAATACATTCTTTATTATCACATTAAAGGCAATTTTCCTATTCAATGTAAAAACCCACCCCATGATTATCATTTAACATCATAATCATGACTCAGAAATTCATTAATATATGATACCACTATATAATATACCTTTTTATATACTTCACTACAATGTCTAGTTTAGAACTCAACCAACGAATGGATCATCATCCAAGAAAAAATATAAAATGAGATAGATATCACATATCATATTTTTCAATTTAGTGACTAGAATCACTTTAATCCCTTATAACACACTCATCCTCAACTTAAAATACAAGGAACATTTCATTAATTTTGTTAATATACTCAAGGATATTAATTGTGAAAATATATTTACACACCATGAATATAGGGTATCAACTTATTATACACCTGGAACAAGAAACATTAGGCCATATACAAACCATTTTATACATGAACCATCACATGGAGGGTACATATAGACTGTTATCCATCATTTCATACAGTTTATGGTCAAGGATACTCCTATGATTCGTGTTATGAAACACTAAAATGGACCCCTTCTTAGAGTTATCCATATTAATCACATGAGATCATTTCAATTATATTTTCTTTGAATCGATCCAAAATAACTTTTATTACATCTATATGGATTATTATATATAATATATAGGTTATTTTAACTCATGTATTTTAGTGAAAACGTCTTCAATTTTTTTTACATAATGAATACTTAGGATATCATTTCAATAAGTAGTATGTAATCCAAAAGCAACACTAAAAATACCACGATGCATCCAATAACATACCTCTATAAACAAGAATAATATGTGTTTTTACAAAACTGAATACATTGATAGCATCACAAAATTATATATTTTTTCTATGAGAATCTTAATTTAATATATAAATGGACCGTTCCAACATAGAAACCATAATATTCACATTTGACACTTTAAAACCATTAGGTAATACTATATACATATCTTGGAATATATGTATGTTATATAATGTTATTTTGACATTCATTTCATATATCATATAATCATAATGATATTTGATGTAATATCTAAATGGACTATATTATCTCATTTGCAAAACAATTTTTTTATAAAAAACTACTATGATGTTTAGAAAAAAATCATTGATGATTAAAAAACAATGCTACATTATATAACTATACGATAATGTTTATAAAATTATAAAATATTATCACAAAAATTAATTTATCATAAACACATAAAATAAATGAAAAAAATTATGAAATCTAAAATGAAAATATTTTCAAATTGAAAAACAAAATTAGTAAATGAAAATATAAAATTCACATATAGGACAAAAATATCTTAGAAAACACCTTAAAAACGTATATATTAAGAAATTATATTCATATTTAACTTAATAGTTTAAAAGAAAAAATACATGGCACTTTTGATACAATTTTTTTTTGAAACATACTGATTTTCATATACTTGTTGCATTTATTGATCATACAGTAACATGATATAAGTTTTTTGAGGATTTATCAATAGTGTAATTGATCTATTTACAAATGAATTTTACATGATATTCAAAATGACATGACTAGACCCATTAAGGACCAACCTGGGATGATTGTAATCTAATTTCACAAACATTTGACCACAAAAAATAGTCTCGGGGATGAAAAAAAGCATAATGTTTCTATATTACAAAACATGACTGACCACAACCTGTTTCATTCAAAAATAAAAACATCTTCAATTCATAAGATAACAAGAAACACCTATAGGAAATAAATATATAATTGATTAAATGGTACAAAATGAAATAATGAGAAATTAAGAAAAAATAAAACCCTACATGGGTAAATATCACAACTAGAAATTCAGGATATAGACATGGTTTAAAACCATGGCTATAGGTAATAGCCATGGTTTAAGAAACCGTGGATAAGTTTGGAGTGGCTATAGGACTAGACTTATATCCACGGTTTGGGACCGTAGCAACAGGTCTACAGCCACGGTTCCAACCGTGTCTTTAGGTATACAACCACAATTCAAACCATGTTAATATCTATATTGCCACTGTTTAGAACCATGGCTATACTAGAGGAGGGATACAGTTTATTACCACAGTTAGAAACCGTGTCATTAGACCTTTACTTATGGTTTGTAACCGTGGAAATAGACCTATAACCATGGTTAAAAACCGTGGCTATAGGGCCTGGAAATCCATAAAAAATAGGACTCACCCCCTGCACACCCCCCTGCACCCCCCCCCCCCCCCCGCAGTAGCCCACCCCTGTAGACCCCTCCGTCCTAGAAACTGGAGACCCCTACCCTACAAACCCCCTGCAAAGCTGCCCTTCTGGAAAGACCCTAGACCACCCCAGACAGACCCTAGACACCTCCCCCAGAACCAGGACACCCCCCAGATAGACCCTGGACACCCCCCGAAAAGACCCTGGACACCCCCCTGACAGACCCTGGACACCCCCTCAGACACACCCTAAACACCCCCCGAACAGACTCTGTACACCCCCCAGATAGACCCAGGACACCCCCAAACCTAGGACACCCCCTGGACAGACCCTGGACACCCCCCAGATAGACCCTGTACACCCCCCAGATAGACCATAGACACCCCAGACCCTGGAAACCCCCCAGACAGACCCTGGACACCCCCCAGACAGACCCTGGACACCCCCTGGATAGACCCTGGACACCCCCCGGATAGACCCTAGACACCCCCAAACACACCATGGACACCCCCCGAACAGACACTGTACACCCCCCAGATAGACCTAGGACACCCACCCCCCTAGACAGACCCTGGACACCCCCTGGACAAACGCTGGACACCCCCAGATAGACCCAGAACACCCCCAGACCTTGGACACCCCCAAACCCTGGACAGACCCCCCTAGAAAGCCCATACCTCCACTCCCCTGGACAGCCACCCCCACCCTCCTGGACAGTCCTTGGAACCCCCCAGAACCTGGACACACCCCAGACCCCCACTCCCCTAGACAGAATCCCCTCCCACCCTTCTGGACAGACCCTGACCCCCCCCCAAAACATGGACACCCCCATACCCTGGATAGATCCCCCTGGACACCCCCCAGAACCTGGACACCCCACCCCCACCCCAAGCACCCCCTCTAGTTACCCCTCCCCTACCTTTCCCCCTACTAGTCCCCTCCCCTACTAATTCCCATCCTCCCTCTGCCAGTCCCCCTCCCCCTGCTAGACCTCCCCCCCAAAACCTGGAGACCCCCAAAAACCTGGACACCCCCCAGACCCCCTGGACAGACCCCCAGATAGACCTTAGAAAGACCCCCCAGGATAGACCCCCCCAGACACTGGACACCCCCGCAGAACCTGGACACCCCCCAGAACCTGGACACCCCACCTCTTGCACCCCCATGCCTGTTACCCCCTCCCCTAAGAGTCCCCTCCCCCTACTAGTTTCCCTTACTTGTTCCCCCTCCCCCTGCCACTCCTCCCCCCCAAACATAGACACCCCCAGACCCCCTGGACAAACCGCCCTAGATAGACCCTGGGTAGACCTGTCAGGACAGACCCCTCCTAGACCCTGGACACCCAGCGAGAACCTAGACACCCCACCCATTGCACCCCCTTCCAGTTACCCCTACTAGTCCTTCGAGAGACCAACCAAACAGAAAAGCAGATTTATGCATTGAAAAACTAACATCAGCCCTTGATGACATCAAGGAAAACAGAAACTTTGTTAGTAGTAGACCCAAGCAACCATGTACTAAAGATTCTCTTTTTCCAAAATATCTCAAACTCTATGAGAAACATTATAATAGCCTCATTCAAGAAGGCTGCATGATCAAGCATGTTCAAAAACTGGTAGGAGTACATTTCAAAGCCCCCATAGTGCAGATCTGAAAACTTCCACTATACAATGCCATTGAGTAGAATCGGTTGAAAAAGAGAAACAACGCAAGACAAATAAGAACCTGATTTAGAGAATCAGAAGAATCTCAACCGCTTCATTTCCAGGGGATTTCATTAAAATTGAATCTTGGATTCTTTTTAAATTCCTCTACCACTTTGATAAACATCCTCTTTCTGATATCAAGATATGCATCTACTGTCATCTCTCTTTTTTATACTATCTAAATACAGTAGTGTCTTTCTCATCCATCCATGCGTCGAGGTCATTTGGAAAATCAAGCTTTTCTGTAATTGCGTAGGCATACTTATAAGCTAGGTCATTTTCGTCATCCTCACTAGATGACTCATCCGAGTCAGAAGAATTGGAGGAGCTTGCTGAAGCATCTAATGAGGCAGACACTTTTTCAGTAGGGGCTGGCTGTGGGGGTATTTTGTTTTGTTCCTTCATGTTGGTACCTAGGGAACGTGTGATAATTGTTATTTTAAAATTGGAATTATCCCTACATTTCTTGGTGTTTCTAGCACTTGGTGTGATGGAGCCATCGTAGTCAACCAATGATTTCTTCCCTACCCTAGCCTTTGATTTTAGGAATTCTTCTTCCAATTGACAGGGTTTTTCAATCTCTACTTTCAAGTAATCTTCATGATCCGATTTCACATCTTCTTTATCTCTTTGTATAGGTTTTCTTGCTTCAAGATTAGGTGAGTCAACATTGAAGACTTTCTTTCCTTCTTTATAAGTTATGAGGTCCACATGCAAGGGATCTTGATGATTCGATTGCACCTCCTCTGTATCTATTTTTATTGGTTTGCTTACTTCAAGAATAGGTGATTTAGCATTGAAGGTATCTTGCTTTCCTTCTTTAGAAGTCCCGGGGATGTGCAAGGTCTCGACATCATAATGGGAGGGGGATGAATATTAGAGAGGCCAGGGGGATTCTTGTTATTAGTGTAGTCAAGAGTAACTGTCTGAGAAATAGGGGGCATTATGGGGGTTTTCTTTTCCACCCAAACAGATTTATAGAGTGTGGGAGGTTGAGGGTCATTATATTGAGTCACACATTCATTCATAGAGTGAACAATTCATGAGCATTTTTTTCAGAATGTTGAGTCATTCTCAAAGACCACGTCTTGAATAAAACCATTATCCCCATTTTGAATCCATAATCCGGATGGCAGAGATTTAGAAACATCAAACTCGGTGCAAATCCTAGAGACAGAGGGGCGTGTAAGGTTTAAAGTGGCAGAGTCAGTCTTAATGGGTATCCCGAATAGACCAACAATGGAAAATAAGGCACTCTGTTTGAAAATATTAAGGGGTAAATTCAAGAACCCTAGCCAGATAGGAACAATGGGGGGCTCATCACCGAAGAATAAGTTCAGAGACAATTTAAGAACATTCATTTTGCAACCCCCAAAGGACCAAAATCCATGTGTCAAAAATATATAATATTCATCCTCTGAAGAAATTCGAAACAGAACATGCAGTGAATTCATTAATCCAATGTGAGAGATGAGGAAATATTATTATAGATGAAGATCTAAGGGAAAAAACGAGACATTAGAGAGATGGTCTCCCATCTCTCTCTAACATTCCCAAGAATCTAGGGTTCTCTGGCCCGGTTCTCTCGATTCGCTATCATGAAAGATTTTATCACATCTGGAAGGTTTTAATCTCATCACTTTAAAAATCCACCGATGTTACAGACCCCTCTTGCTCAACGCAATATGGTGTAAAATCATGAAGAGGACCCCCCTGAGGAAAATCTTCACAATCGCTCGCTCCCCGGTAGATATCACGGGGTATCCTTTCTTGATACAGTGACGAATACAAGCCTATGTGAATCCATATCAACGAAGCCCCCTCTTTATAATAATATTGAGGATGGTAGTTTCTCAGTGGAGGCGGACCCGAATGCACTTCAATAGTGCATGCAACCATGAAAATTCTCTGTCATGGGCCACATCTCCTACCTCAAAGGTGACAACCCTTGTCCTTTGCCTTATTTACATTCATGCATTGCACATTGATGGAATATATCGAATTGGAAATTGATTCCTGTTGACCTCACCTGTTTTGATAATCTCAATCATGTATTCATATGTGTTGAAAATCCCAATTATGCTTTCATTCTCTATGATATTGTTAAGTATCATTGATCTATACTTTAATTCTTTAAAATATGTGATCAAATCAATAATAATTTTTAAAATAGTCTTTGGAATATGTTAATACTCTTTTATCCATGTTCATACAAGTTATAAATTGATTCTAACACAATCGGATGTGTTCTTCATAAAACAGATAAGTAATCTGCCTATAGCTACTGATAAAGAGCTACCGGTACCTAGTCTACCGATAGACTTAGTCTACCGACAGACAGAGTCACCGATATACTTAACACAGAGCTACCGATGTGCTTATAAATGTAAGCTACTGACTTACAGACAGCTACCTATAAAAACATAGAGCTACCGGTGTAAGTATAAATAGCTACCGATGGAATAAGAGTCACCGATGGACGAAGCTACTGACAGACTCACAGCTACCGATGCATGGAGCTACCGATGCATGGAGCTACCGACGCATGGAGCTACCGATGCATGGAGCTACCGACGCTTGGAGCTACCGATAAACAAAGTCACCGATACAAGCATGTACCAACCGACACATAGAGACACCGATAGAGTCAAAGAAACTAATGACATTGAGCTACCGATGTTCAAGCTACCGATGTTCAAGCTACCGATGTTCAAGCTACCGATGTTCAAGCTACCGATGTCCAAGATACCGACGCTGATTTCCAACCGATCACTCGACGCACTGTTTGAATTTCTTTATTTCCTATATTTAATCCATCTAATGGTCATATCATGTACATTTTAATGATTTGTCAAATGTCTGATAAAGATTGTCGGATGTCAGGAACCCGTACCTCGTACCTGCAGAAAGGAAATATTTTCTGTCTCCTGTTGCACGTGACATAAATACAAGAAGACTCTGCTGAAGAGACAGGAGATAACACACACAGAGACAAGACATACGACATACTCAAGAAGAGCTCTGTGCATACAAGAAGAACCAAGCAAGACAGAATCATATATACAATCAAGCCTACTCAAGAAGAGTCCTAGAGCATACAAAAGAATATCAAAGAGCTTCATCGACTACATTGTCACTGTCTGCGAACCTGGAGCATACGACACTCTGTTTCTCAAACAGAAACGAGAAGAGGATTCAGACTCACTTCTGATCGAATCCAAAGGAGTCCAGAGCTACACTGAAATCACCAGAACCACTTCTAAACTCTACATCTCTTGTTCTGTGATTTACTATCATTCATTTCGAGCAGTGTGTGTTATCTGCTGTATCTAACACATACACTGTCTCCTGTACTCAAACTGAAGGATTAGTATATCCTTACCAAACTCTTTCATTCTTTCTTTCCCACGAATAAATGTGGTAGAGGTCGTGTGTGACCTGGACAGCTGGTTGCTGTTGTACTGTTTCCCACGAAGAACAGTGGTAGAGGTCTTGGACCTGGACAGTTGTAAACTGTTGAACCCCGATCCAGGGTGTTGATCATTTTTATTAAAATTTTTGAGAGGACTAAGTCTCGGCTTGAGACTGAACCTCTTGGTTACATTTGTTGTGCCATCTCTTTCAAAGTTTTATTCCGTTGCTAATCACTTTAAAACTAATACTGTTTTTAAAGTTACTTTGATAATTAAATTAGCAAGTGTTTATGTTAAGTGTAGATTAGTAAGTTAGTTTCAAAAGATAATCACACACTCTTGTGTTGATTAACTGGGAATTAATCAATCCCTTGAGAATCTAACAGAACCATTACTTTAATATAAATTCACTACAGTTTAATTTATTATTTTATTTGGGGGTCTTTAAGATAGAGTTTTTAAATAAAGAAATTTTAATTGGTACTCAATTCACCCCCCTCTTGAGTAAACCACTCCGACCAACACTTGGTATCAGAGGTTTGAAAATACTTTCTAAAAGTACTCTTCTTTTGAACTATGATTTTAGTTGTATTTTAAAGTTCTTAAAATTTCTGTTATATCTAAATTTTTATTTCTTTAAAATTTTCTCATCATGGACAATAGACTTGATGGTGCTGCTACTAACCGCCCACCTTTCTTCAATGGAACTAATTATGCTCAGTGGAAACTGAAAATGAAAATCCATCTAGAAAGCATAGGTTTTGATATTTGTACTGCTATTGAATCAGAATACAAAATTCCTACTACTGCTAGATCTACTTGGGATGAACCTACAAAGACTGCTTACAAAAACAACTATAAAGCTATGAATGCCTTGTACTGTGCTCTAGGAGATGAAGAGTTTAATAGAATTTCTGCTTGTAAAACTGCTTTTGAAATTTGGGATACCTTAGCTATTTCTCATGAAGGAACAACGAATGTTAAAGAAATGAGATTGAACACTTATACTATCAAGTATGATAATTTTAAAATGAAGCATGACGAACCCATTTCTGACATGTATCTCAGGTTCAATGAAATTGTCAATACAATGATCTCACTGGGAAAGGATGTCTCATCGAAGGAACAAATTATGAGAATTTTGAGATGTCTACCTGATAGATGGAGAGGAACATCTGTCTCAATCAGAGAATCATGTGACATTGCTGCTCTACCTGTCAAGGAACTAATTGGCAAGCTGATGATGTATGAAGAAGAGCTCAAAGTGAATAAAGAGGAAGAAAATGAACCTCCAAGAAAGTCTGTCGCTTTCAAATCCTCAACTTCAAATAATAAGGACAAAGAAAAGCTTCAAGATATAGTTGAAAGTTCAAGCTGTGAAGACAGTGAAAGTGATTCTGACAGTGATGCTGAGATGGCTCACATTGCTAGAAGATTTAAGAAATTTTATAGGAAAAAGAAGTTCTTCAGAAAAACAAATTATAAGGATAAGTATGATCACCAAGGCAAATGGAAAAAGGATTGGAAGAAGAATGACAAATCAGATGATGTTGTCTGCTATGAGTGCAAGAGAAAAGGACACATTAAAGCCAACTGTCCAAAGCTGAAGTATAAAAAGAAATATGAATATAAGGACAATAAGTTTAAGAAAGCCATGAAGGCTACTTGGAGTGCTTCAGAAGACAGCACAAGTGAAGCTGAATCTTCAGACTCTGAAAGGAATCGAGCCAACATGTGTTTTATGACAAACACTTCTGAGGTAACTGCTGAAACTCCTGCTTCAAATTCATATTATTCTGGAGATGATTCTGAAGGTGATAACATGTCTAAATCTGAATTGTTTGAGTACTGTAATATGCTGGAAGAGACATGTAATGAACTTAAGGATAAATACAAAGGTTTAAAGAAATATCATGCTTTAAGTGTTAAGCATAAATCTGATCTTGATATAGAAAAGGAGAAGAATGCTCAACTGTTAAAAGAAAACACTGAACTGAAACTATCTAATGAGCAACTCAAGAAAGACTTAGAGAAGTTCACCAATGGAAAAAATACACTAACAATTATGCTAGGAAAGCAAATAGCACCTAAATATACTACTGGTATAGGATACCAACCCGGATAGAGGAAAATTGCCAAAACTAGATTCATTTCTAAATCTGGACAGAATGAAGGTAATTCTGGAACTTCATATGCTTCAACCAGTTATATACATAGCTATGGATATAATAAAGTTTATCTTTCAAAGCATGTCAATTCTACAAATTATATGAGACCCATTAGACAAATATGGGTACCTAAAGTGTTATTGGCTAACCTGTCTGGACCCAAGAAAATCTGGGTACCAAAATCATCTCCCATCTAAATCTGTTTTGTAGGGAACTTGCTTGAAGAGCTCCTGTAAAGAGACGTGGTATTTGGACAGTGGATGTTCAAGACATATGTCAGGAGACTTCTCTTGTTTCAAGAGTTTAATAAAAGTTTATGGAGACTTTGTCACCTTTGGTGATAATTCAAAAGGAAAAATCATCGGCCTAGGCCAGATTGGTAACACTGATTCAATTTTGATTTCTAAAGTTTTATTTGTTGATGTCCTTAAATACAATTTATTAAGTATTTCTCAGTTATGTGATGATGGTTTTCATGTTAAATTTGAAAATGATTCTTGCAAAGTTTTTAATTCTAAGAATGTTTTGGTATTTTCTGCCTTAAGAAATGAAAATGTTTATGCTGTTAATCTGAATTCCTTAGCTAAACAGAATATTACTTGTTTGAATGCTTTTCATAAAGAATCTTGGCTATGGCACAGAAGATTGGGACATTGCAACATTCACTCACTTAGAAAACTCTCTAGAAAGAACCTAGTTAGAGACCTACCTAAATTAGAATTCCCAAATGATAGAGTGTGTAACCCCTGTCAAAAGGGAAAACAACACAAAGTTTCTTTTAAATCAAAGAAAGAAGTTTCGACTTCTCAACCACTTGAATTGGTTCACATGGATTTGTTTGGACCATCAAGAGTTTGTAGTTTAAATGGGAAGAACTATGTTTATGTTCTTGTAGATGACTTTTCTAGATATACTTGGGTATATTTTCTAGCTCACAAAAGTGAAGCTTGTTCTTCTTTTGTTAAATACTCTAAATCTGTAGAGAACCTTAGTGGACTTAAGTTTAAAACTTTGAGGAGTGATCATGGTCGTGAGTTTAAAAATCAAGATTTTGAATCTTATTGCTCACACAATGGCTATACTCATAACTTTTCTGCCCCTAGAACACCCCAACAGAATGGTGTAGTAGAAAGAAGAAACCGAACCCTTCATGAAATTGCTAGAACCATGCTCAATGAATACGACCTGCCTATTTATTTTTGGGCTGAAGCTGTAAATAAAGCTTGTTATGTCATTAATAGAGTCTTAATTAGACCTGTTCTTAAGAAAACCCCTTATGAATTGTGGAACAATAGAAATCCTAAGGTTAATTACTTTAAAGTTTTTGGTTGCAAAGTATTTATTCTGAATACTAAAGATAATCTGGATAAGTTTGCTTCCAAAAGTGATGAAGGAATTTTTCTGGGTTACTCTATTGCAAGTAAAGCCTATAGAGTATTCAATAAGAAAACCAAATGTGTGGAAGAATCTGTTCACATCAAGTTTGATGAAACTGATCCACATGAGCCTAAAAACTCTCTTGAGAATCTTGAAGAAGATTTGTCTATTCTGGACCTTAATGATAAATCTAAAGAACCTGTTATAAAAGCATCCAGTTCTGGACTTTTTCCAGAATCTGCTTCTGTTGAACCCGAACCTATAGATGAACCTGAAATTTCTAGTCCAACCTTTACCAGATCAACGAGGATTCTAAAGAATCATCCCTTAGAAGCTGTTGTTGGTAATATTGATAGAGGAACACAAACTAGAGCTTCTCTAAGAAACCAGGTTGAACATCAAGATTTTCTTTCACAGCTAGAACCCAAAAATATCAATGATGCTATCAATGATGAATTCTGGGTAATAGCTATGCAGGAAGAATTAAATCAGTTTGAAAGAAACAAAGTCTGGGAATTAGTTGACAGACCTAAGGACACTTTGACAATAGGCACAAAATGGGTTTTTAGAAATAAAGTAGATGAATCTGGAAATATAGTTAGAAACAAAGCTAGACTAGTTGCACAAGGATATAGTCAAGAAGAAGGTATAGACTATGAGGAAACTTTTGCTCCTGTAGCTAGACTAGAAGCCATTAGGATCTTACTTGCATATGATGCACATTTGGATTTCAAGTTATATCAAATGGATGTGAAAAGTGCATTTCTAAATGGTTTTATAATTGAAGATGTTTTTGTGGAACAACCACCTGGATTTACTAACCCCCATTTTCCAAATCAAGTTTTTAAAATTTCTAAAGCTTTGTATGGTTTAAAACAAGCTCCAAGAGCTTGGTATGATAGACTTAGAAATTTCCTTATTTCAAAAGGTTTTACTAAAGGGATTGCTGATCCAACTCTTTTCATTAAAAGAATTTCTAAAGATGTTTTAGTTGTACAAATATATGTTGATGATATTATTTTTGGATCTTCTAAACACTCCTTATGTACTGATTTTTCAAAAAGTATGCAAAATGAATTTGAAATGAGCTTAATGGGAGAGCTTAAGTACTTTCTTGGATTTCAAGTATTTCAAAATTAAAATGGTATTATTTTGAATCAACGTAAATATACAAAGGATCTTTTAAAACGTTTTGGTCTGGATAGTATCAAGGAAAGTGAAACTCCTATGAGTACTACCTGTAAATTGGATGCAGATGAAACTGGGAAACCAGTTGATCAAACAAATTACAGAGGTATGATTGGTAGTTTACTTTATCTTACTGCTAGTCGACCTTATATTATGTTTAGTGTGTGTATGTGTGCTAGATTTCAAGCTAATCCAAAAGAATCTAATTTGCTTGCTGTTAAAATAATTTTTAAATATCTCAAACACACGGTTAACTTAGGTTTGTTTTACCCAAAAGGACAATCCTTTGAGTTAATGAGTTATTCAGATGCTGACTTTGCTGGTTGTAAGTTAGATAGAAAAAGCACATCAGGAACATGTCATTTGCTTGGAAAATCCTTAGTTTCTTGGTGTAGTAAGAAACAGAACTCAGTTGCGTTATCTAATGCCGAAGCAGAATATATAGCTGCTGGTAGTTTCTGTGCACAAATTCTGTGGATGAAACACACTCTTTTGGAATATGGATATGTTTTTAAACATGTTTCAATCAACTGTGATAACACTAGTGCAATAAACATCTCTAAGAATCCTGTATCTCACTCTAGAACCAAACACATAGATGTAAGACACCATTTCCTAAGAGATCACTATCAAAAAGGTGATATTTCTCTTGAATTTATTGGCACTGAACATCAATTGGCTGATATTTTCACTAAACCTTTAAGTTCGGATAGGCTAAGTTACATAAGACACGAATTGGGAATGTTTAATCACTGATGTGAAAATTCTCACCGATGTGAAATTCTCACCGATGTGAAATTCTCACCGATGTAAAAATTCTCACTGATGTAAAAATTATCACCGATGTGAAATTCTCACCGACGTGAAAATTCTCACCGATGTAAAACTCTCACCGATTTGTTTTTCTCACCGATGATTAACTCACACCGATGCAAGGTTTTAAAACTTCTGTCTGCCGCCAAGAATACGAATCGTTTTATTTTATTTTATTACTATATTTTAGTTGTTTATTTGGAATTCCTAAATGATAAAACTCAGTCTAAGCCACTTCTTACCTCACCGAGCTCAAAATCTCTCACCTTCGAACCTTAGCTCTCAAATCGGCCAAGAACCCTAAACCTGCGATGGAAAAAACCAAGCTTCCTATCGTCAGAGATGAAAGTGCAGAACCAAATGCTAAGAAGTAGAAGACACAACATAAAGCCAGTGTTAGTGAAGTCAGATCTAGATTGGGAAGGCGACCAGTGAATCCTCACTTGCAGAATAAGGACATAGTAATCGAGAAGGAACTGTGCGTGGAATGGCTACTGCCTAGAAAATCCTTAGTACTTGAGATTATAGAAGACCAGAAATGGGTGGATTGTTTCTCGAATAACAATGGCCCATACTAGCCAAAGTTGGTAAAACAGTTCTATAAGTTTGTAACCTTCGAGAAATCTGAAAATGAGAATCGGGTAAGCTCTTTCTTAAATGGAAAAGAGATGTCTTTTTCTTCAGTAGAGTGGGCTGAGTATTTAAAAGTACCACATGAAGGTGTCTCTGGGTATGTATCAAGAGCAATGCCACCTAGCAGTGACATCTTTGATTATGAAACCGCCTTAAAAGAACTGACTGGTAATGTGAATCAAAGGCAAGTGGTTGCTGCTGAAATGGATGGAGAAAAGCGACTGCTCTTCAAGTTTGTTCAGCATGTGTTGATACCGAGGCAAGGAGATTTTGCAAATCTGAGATATCAAGATATATATCTTCTTCATTTTCTAAGACATGGTGTAAAAATCAATCTGTGCAGATTGTTAATGCTTCAAATGGAAGACATAATTAGATCAAAGTCAAAGACTAATGCTTTATTCTTTTCCAAGCTGATTTCAGTGATGATAAAAGTGAAAGGAATAGCTGAGTCTCAGGATGAGACGGTTGTAGTCAAGAACAATTTCTGCATCACCTCGACTGTGTGTAAGTACATGAAAATTAACTGGAACCCATGGAAGGGAGAATGGGTCAGTGATGATCAGAAGATCTATGATAGGTTTAATCCTGTGGATCATCCCTCAAGACCAAAGGATATGAGAGATCCGAGTCTGGGATCTGATGAAGAGTAACCTGTTTATAGTGATGAAACAGAAGAAGAAGAAGAAGAAACTCCTATGGATGTTAGAGGAGATCCAGACTTGCCCCCAAGTGCTGTTGCAGAATTGGTCTATTCTAGGAAAGGAAAGGAAGAGAAAATTTTGTCTACTCATGAGGAAGACCAGTCTGTACCTCACCAAGTAGAAGAGGAAAAGGAAAATGTATCTGAATTGTCTGCTTCTGGTAGTTTAAGTATGAGTCCTTTGATTGGAAGCTCAGCTATGCCTGCTGCTGAAGTAGAAAAAGATACAGAAGAAGCTGTACCTATATCAGAAGATCTTCTAGATGCTGCACCTGTGGAACTTGTAGTAGAAGATTCTGATGAAGAGAATCCAGCACTGAATGCTGTTGTGATACATGAGAATGCACCCATTGAGGGGGAGCATCAATCTGTTCTTGGAAATGTTACTGTAGCTGTTGAGCTTGGAGACTGGGTAGAAGACCCAGGGTTTATAGTCTGTGGATTGGATTATCCGGATTCAGATAATGAGATGTCTGAGAATAGACCGAAGACCAATTATGATCTTGCCTCTGAGTTGTTGCCAGATGATGTGGTCAGATTTCATGATCTGAATAAGCTGAAAGAGGACCTCAAATCCAGTTTTGTTAAAGAAGTGAAGTTAATGGAAACCTCTCTTGCTTCCTCAATTAATTCAATAATGACTGATTCTGTAGTTAGTTTGGCCTCAGCAAGAGGATCTGCTGCAGTTGTCTCAAATGATTTTGTCTCTAAATCTGATCTTGAATCCATGAAGAATGAGCAGAAAGAATCATTCAGTGCATCAGTTTCTGAGATGAAGAAAATCTTTTATGAAGAAATGAAAATGTTAGAGAGATCCTTCGAGCTATCTCTGGCTTGTAATTTATCTTCTTTTGTGTCTGAGCTTATGGAAGAAGTGAAAGAGTGCCAGACTCAGTCTTCTAGAATCGAAGCAGACCTGGAAGCTCTCAAGACATCAGTTGTTGCTTTGGATTCTTATATGAGCTCCAATTCTCAAGCTGACAAGGACCTATATTATGTGAAGAGTGTAGTAAGCCAGTTTGTCTCGGTGTTTGAATGTTTCAAAACCTCAGTGAAGGATCATGTTCAATTACAAGACTCTCAAGTTCAAAGCCTAATCAGTGGGTTTTCTAAGAGTTTCAAAGAAACTGTTTACTTCTCTCTTAGCCCTCTCACATCCAAACTATCAGTTGACCTGAATCAAATTCGAGCAATGTTGAAGGAGGAGATTGGTTCTATTTCAACCAGTGGCTCTGTGGACTCATCAGAGTTTAGCCGAGTGGTGCTTTCTACAAGAGATTCTGCTAGAGAAATAATGAAGATTGTTCAAGATTATATGAGAGAAGCCTCTGCCTCTCAGGAAGCCATAAAGAGCAAAGTGGACCACTACTTCACCAAAAGTTTCACCAAGCATCAACTCGAACACCACTTCAAGCTAATGTTGGAACACATGAAGCTACCTCCAGTCACTCAAGATTTCAGAGAACAAGTGAGCAAGCTAAGAGATTTGACTCCTGCCTTAGAGAAATTTATGGAGAACAAAGATGATTTCATCTCTGCTATGGAAAGAGGAGGAGGAATTATTATGGATTTTAGAAATCTGCTGCTGCCCTTCTTGCATGTTGATGCCAGACCAGTCATCATCCCTCCTGCTTTGCCTGCTTCTGCCTCAGCTGCTTCCACAGTCCAGCTAACTCCTGCTCAAGCTATTCGAAGCCTCACACCAATGATCACCCAAAGATCTTCAACCTACAGGCCTGACTCTGTGTCAGTGGCCCAGCCTCCTTTGATCTTTTCTGGCATTCCAAAACCTTCACCTGCATCATCACCACCCGAACCTTTTTCTGATCCCAAAGGGAAATCTCACGTGGAAGATGAGGATTGATCCAGTGGCCATGATTTTTGATAGGAATTCATTTGTATTCTGTTTTTTTACTTTTTGACTACTCTAATACAGAAGAACTCTTTTTCCTTCTCATGTTTTATTTGTCTCCTATTAATGCTTTCCCACTTTTTTATTATCACAAAGGGGGAGAAACATTTTATGAGAGAATAAGGGGGAGAACAAAATGAGAAAATGAGAAATATTTTCAATGGAGAAAAATAAGGAATAAGGGGAGACACATTATCTTTTTTTTCTTTCCATTTTTACCTCTGATACCTTATGTCTATTTAGTACCTTTTGATTGTTACCTCTGATAACTTATGTCTATATCATACTATTTCTATTATCTCTGATGCTGATTTCAATAAGAAAATTGAATTCAATATTATACTCTTTACTATTATATTTTCACTATGTTAAATGCCCATATCATAAATTGTGATTATCAAAAAGGGGGAGATTGTTGACCTCACCTGTTTTGATAATCTCAATCATGTATTCATATGTGTTGAAAATCCCAATTATGCTTTCATTCTCTATGATATTGTTAAGTATCATTGATCTATACTTTAATTCTTTCAAATATGTGATCAAATCAATAATAATTTTTAAAATAGTCTTTGGAATATGTTAATCCTATTTTATCCATGTTCATACAAGTTATAAATTGATTCTAACACAATTGGATGTGTTCTGCATAAAACAGATAAGTAATCTGTCTATAGCTACTGATAAAGAGCTACCGGTACCCAGTCTACCGATAGACTTAGTCTACCGACAGACAGAGTCACCGATATACTTAACACAGAGCTACCGATGTGCTTATAAATGTAATCTACTGACTTACAGACAGCTACCGATACAAACATAGAGCTACCGGTGTAAGTATAAATAGCTACCGATGGAATAAGAGTCACCGATGGACGAAGCTACTGACAGACTCACAGCTACCGACGCATGGAGCTACCGATGCATGGAGCTACCGACACATGGAGCTACCGATGCATGGAGCTACCGACGCTTGGAGCTACCGATAAACAAAGTCACTGATACAAGCATGTACCAACCGACGCATAGAGCCACCGATAGAATCAAAGAAACTAATGACATTGAGCTACCGATGTTCAAGCTACCGATGTTCAAGCTACCGATGTTCAAGCTACCGATGTTCAAGCTACCGATGTTCAAGCTACCGATGTCCAAGCTACCGACGCTGATTTCCTACCGATCACTCGACGCACTGTTTGAATTTCTTTATTTCCTATATTTAATCCATCTAACGGTCATATCATGTACATTTTAATGATTTGTCAAATGTCTGATAAAGATTTTCAGATGTCAGGAACCCGTACCTCGTACCTGCAGAAAGGAAATCTTTTCTGTCTCCTGTTGCACGTGACATAAATACAAGAAGACTCTGCTGAAGAGACAGGAGATAACACACACAGAGACAAGACATACGACATACTCAAGAAGAGCTCTGTGCATACAAGAAGAACCAAGCAAGACAGAATCATATATACAATCAAGCCTACTCAAGAAGAGTCTTAGAGCATACAAAAGAATATCGAAGAGCTTCATCGACTACATTGTCACTGTCTGCGAACCTGGAGCATACGACACTCTGTTTCTCAAACAGAAATGAGAAGAGGATTCAGACTCACTTCTGATCGAATCCAAAGGAGTCCAGAGCTACACTGAAATCACCAGAACCACTTCTAAACTCTACATCTCTTGTTCTGTGATTTACTATCATTCATTTCGAGAAGTGTGTGTTATCTGCTGTATCTAACACATACACTGTCTCCTATACTCAAACTGAAGGATTAGTAAATCCTTACCAAACTCTTTCATTCTTTCTTTCCCACGAATAACTGTGGTAGAGGTCGTGTGTGACCTGGACAACTGGTTGCTGTTGTACTGTTTCCCACGAAGAACAGTGGTAGAGTTCTTGGACCTGGACAGTTGTAAACTGTTGAACCCCGATCCAGGGTGTGGATCAATTTTATATAAATTTTTGAGAGGACTAAGTCTCGGCTTGAGACTGAACCTCTTGGTTACATTTGTTGTGCCATCTCTTTCAAAGTTTTATTCCGCTGCTAATCACTTTAAAACTAATACTGTTTTTAAAGTTACTTTGATAATTAAATTAGCAAGTGTTTATGTTAAGTGTAGATTAGTAAGTTAGTTTCAAAAGATAATCACACACTCCTGTGTTGATTAACTGGGAATTAATCAATCCCTTGAGAATCTAACAGAACCTCTACTTTAATATAAATTCACTACAGTTTAATTTATTATTTTATTTGGGGGTCTTTAAGACAGAGTTTTTAAATACAGAATTTTTTATTGGTACTCAATTCACCCCCCTCTTGAGTAAACCACTCCGACCAACAATTCCTATAGGCATGGGATATTATCACATTCTATAGAAATAACAAGATTATCTAGAAAAAGTTTAAAAAACTAGTAATATAAACCTAAATCCAGGATTCCTTAGAATAACTTAATTGGATTGTGCTTTCAACCTGCACACATATAAGAATACCATGGCACAAGTTTGGGTTAAACTACATAGACTGAATTGATTTTTTTGGCACCCAAAAATTCTAAATGAAATTGTTTCCTTCATTGGATCCCCTCTCAAAATTAACCAGAGAACTTTGATTGCTGACCTAGGACTCTTTGTGTGAGTAATGGTGGAAATTAATTTAGATTCAAAGCTACCGAACATGATCAATTTCAACGCTAAAGATTATAAAACTGAAATTAGAATAGAATTTGAGTGAAATTCCCCCCGTTTGTGAAATTTTTAAAATAATTGGACATACAATATCCAATTGTAGGGTGGTTAGAAAACAAGTAAATCATCCAATTGAAAATGACTGGCAAGAAATAAGGAGAAAAAAAGACAAAACTCACACAATGGACATACCTGAATCCTTTAAAAAGAAACCTAAAATCTGGTTGAACAAATAACACATCCTGACACACATTCAGGTTGATTTGGGTAAAACGTGGGTAGACGTAGTTGAAGAGGATGAAAAATCCATGAAGGAAAAAACTCTTACAGAAGAGACTCAAGATCTGGTTCTAGAAACTATTAGACTATCCAATAATGAGCATGAAAGAAAAACTCAGTACATGTCCATCCAAGAAGGTACCGAACTCTAACCTCACCAAAAATGATGAACCCACACTGGGTAGGATGGATACAATATCTCCACCTGTTCACATAAAAGGCAATGATTACAGCTTAAGCACTACAACTAAGAAGAATGTCGATCATTTTCTACAAGCTGTGGTTGAACCCACCTACTCAGATATGATTTCTAGACAAAACCGAACACCCTCCCTACTGACTTCTACTGCTACTCAGGAGATAATAAATGGGACCATCAATTAGACAAATGGATTAGGTTCCCTTCCCTCTGTTCAAACAATGAAATAATCAAATATCACCGAGGTTAATTCTTGTACTAAAGCCTTAGAATCTTTTAAATTTATAAATGAGAACACACCTGTGGTGCAATTTCCTCTAAAAATGTAGGATAACAGTGACTCTGGTGAAAAGAATCAATATCTCACAGTTACTTTGGACACTGTCCAGGCACCCTATGTAATAGCTGCTTCTGCTGTGGAAGTGATTCCAGGTATGCTGCTTCCCACTTTTCCTCATTCAGCTACTAAAGACATAGGGAATGACTATACTGATCCTCTGATTCTATGTAATTTTGACTCTATGGAATCAACTCTAAATACTTCTCACCCAAATCACACTAAATCTATCAACAGTCCTAATGAGATGGAGACCATTGTTTGTCCTATAAATTACGGGGGTCCTAATATTAGTCCAAAGTTTATTCAGGCTAAGACACAGACCAAACATACTAACACTAATAAACAATATTCCATAACACTAGAACCTATAAAATATACAAAAGAACTCCCTCGGTACATGGCCCCTTGCTTATGCAGGCACTTACTGAATCCACCAGGCAGAGGCACCTTGCATCTGTTCAGGATGATGTCAAACAGTAGGATATAGATTCTTCAAAGGACCCAGGTACTCCTACTCCTCAATCTATTAATTTACCTTTTGATGGTGTTCAATGTATAGATAATAAGAATAGTTCTGAACAACCTGGTATTCTGTTAAATAACCAAAACACGACTTCTTTGATTCTATGTAATACAAACACAACAGACTCAATTATGAATGCTTCAAGAAATGAAACTACAAAGAAGAACCCTATCACTACAAACAACGAACAGGAACAGACCACTAACAATAACAATTCTAAAAACATTAGAAGGTAATCTATAAATAAAGGCTCTGTAAAGAAGAAAAAAGGGAGATCTAGCTCTAAAAATAGGTTTAAATGAAGATTATTTTTTGTAATTGTCAGGGTATTACCAACTCTGACATGTTCAATGTTCTAAAATGAATTTTTAACACTCACTATCCCATGTTATTTGCTATTTCTGAACCAAAAATTTCTTTTTCTCCTAAATACTCTCACTTGTGTCAACACAATTAGATCTTTACTGGCGCAATCTCAAATACCAACAATTTTGAATCTCTAGGTATTTTTTCGCAGTCTTCCTTACAAAATGTTAACACCATTATTGTATATGATCAAATATTTACTTGCAATTTTAATACTGATGGAATACACCCATTCATCTCTTTTTTCTATGCATAAAATAGATACCAAGAATGGAGAACTCTTTTGAATGACCTTTCTTACCTAAGCACTAATATTAATGAACCTTGGTTTATTCTTAGAGACTTCAACGCCATTTTCAACTCAAGTGAGAAAATTGGACCTTCTCATGCCTCTATTTTCACGAGGGAATTTAAAGCCTTGATTGAAGACAAAAATCTCATTGAAATTAATCTCACTAGTGTGAAATACACTTGGTTTAGAAAACAGTACAATAGAGTGGTCCCTTCCAAATTAGATAGAGCATTCACGAATGTACATGCTTTAGAAAGAGGTTAAGAGTGCCATTTGTTCTCTAAATCTTGAGAGTCTGGCTGGTCCTGATGGGTTCACAAATGAATTCTTATGTTCTACTAAGACATAGTTCATGATGATCTCTTAAACGCTATGAGGGAGTTCTTTAACCATGCCTAAATTCCATATGGAATCAACTCCAATTTTATTGCCCTGATCCCAAATAAGGAAAATGTTGTGGATGTAAAGGATTTCAGACCTATTTCTATTGGGAATATCTTTCCAAAAATCATTAGAAAATAACTGTAAGAGGGGCTGTTTTGCAGGTAGAGGGCTGGAACTGGTGGCTGGGGCTGTTTTGCAGGTGGCATAGGGCTGGAATGAATGTTTTGCAGGAGGATGGGGGTGGTGGCTGGTGTAGTGGCTGGTGCGGGCTGGATTGCAGGTGGTTGGGTGCTGGAGCGGGCTCAAATGTTGGTGGAAGGGGGATGGAATTCTGGTGGAAGGGGGCTAGTTGTAGGTGCTAGGGGATGGTGTGGGATGATTTGAAGGTGACAGGGGGGCTGTTGCGGGCTGGAATGCTAGTGGCAGTGGGCTGAAATGAAGGTGGAAGGGGGATGGTGTGGGACAGATGTGGCTGGATCAAGGCCAAATCACGACATTACCATGGCGGGACTGCGGCGTGACCTGCGATGTGACTGCAGCGTGTTGGCCCGGTCCAGCGACATCAGTGAGGGACCATCTTCTTGCTAGGAGCGAAGAGAGTGGGAGGAGGCGGGGCAACATGCCGACCATCGCCCCGCGGGTAGAAATTGTGATTAGTCAGTCTCGACATTGATTACAAGACTCATGGAATACTATCAATGTGAACCGCCGTGGGGTGTTGTCCTAGAGCAGGGCCAAATAACGGCATTACCACGGCGTGATCGCAGCGTGACTGCGGCGTGACCATGACGTGACTGCGGCGTGACCATGGTTTGACCGTGGTGTGACCGTGGTGTGACCGATTCCTGTTGGCTTGGTCCAACGACATCAGCAGGGCAGCATCTTCCAGCCATGAGTGAAGGGAGCGAGAGGGGGTGGGGCAACATTCCAGTCATCGCCCCATCGGTAGAAATTGTGATTAGTCAGTCTCAACAATGATCATAAGACTCATGGAATACTATCTCTGTGAACCCTCGTAGGGTTTCATCCTAGAGTAGGACCAAATCATGGCGTGACCGCGGCATGACCGCTGCATGACCGTGGCGTGACCGTGGTATGACCGCGGAATGTTGGCCTGGTCTAGTGACATCTGCGTGGCAGCATCTTCCTGCCAGGAGCGAAGGGCATAGGAGGAGGTGGGGAAACATTCTGACCACCCCCTACCCCTCCCCCCATGCACTGTAGACATCCCCCCTGCCCCCTGCCTTCTGCCCCCTGCCCTGCAGACCTCCTCCCTCCTCCCTTCCCCCACCACCCTACCGCCTACCCCCTCCACCCACCCCCTGCCCCCTACCCCCCTCCACCCACCCCCTGCCCCCTTCCCCCCCACACATGATCATATTGTAGGCTATGAGCTCCTAAACACACATGGTATTATTTTTTAATAGGTTCCACAGTCTTCATGGCTATATAATCCTCACCTTTAGATTTTATCTTAGATGTTTCCAGATTCTTTCTTAAAACCCTTGAAAATCTCTTATGTACTGTGGCGCCTGATTTCTAAATAGAAAAATTCGGAGATACTCATCCCTCCTTAGGCTTAGTTTTATCTGAAGCACATGGGTGTTGTACCTGATGATCTTCAAAACTTTCAGAGAATTATACCGTTATTGAGTTTAAAGGACACTGTGACTAGATGATCCTCCTCACCTCCCCTTCATGTGTCAAAGGACACTTGGTATCCAGTGAATCACTAGCTAGAGAAGCATAAAACACATGTTCCCCATCTTGATAAGTGCTAGATTAAGCCTTTAATATACCTTTGGACTGAGACTCTAGCAGTTCACTATGGAATTGCCTTAAAGAAAATAGGAAGAAAAGTACTCCTCTTATGTTTCCTAGACAATGTGTTGTTTAACTTTGAACTATTTTTCAGCAGTGAACCAAATAAACTCTAGATGTTTCTTAGACATGTCAATCTCTACAAACAAAAAATAATGAATTAGATGTTTCCCTTTAAGTATCTTCTAGTCGACCTAAAATATTTCCAAGAATGTTGCTGAAAATAGTAAGAAATGAAGGATTTAAAAAAGGCAGATGAAATCTGATAATCTAATATATTGGGATGAAAACTGAGAGTCTCTCCTACAGTGAACATTTAGGTTCCACTGGTAGAGGAAACATGGTTAACAGTTGAAAGAACATGAATATTTGGACAAAGACAAAGCCAGATCCACCACTTCATGCAACCTGAGAAGGAATAAATGAGAACTCAATTCAGTACACCTATGGTGGATCAATTTTTCAATTAGGGAGGTAAATAATTTTTAAATTTGAGGGAATAATGTTCAATTGCAAGAAAATATTTGAAAAATACTGAAACATTCTGGTTAACCAGAATACTAGTGATCGATCGTGAAAGAAGTGATTTCCAAATTGATGGATATCGAACCCCAGGAAAAAAGATGTAGAATAAGAAGGTAAATGAGACTTAAAGGTAAGGAATAATAGATAAGGTGAAGTATGGGAAACTATAAAGGGAAGGAGTAGGCCTAAAGGTAGATCCAAACCCCTGAAACCTCAAGTCACCAGTGATGCTTAGTAAATGTTTCTCATGGATGAGAAATCGTATAGTGGATAGTTTGTAACGAATATGTATTTCTTTTTTGGGTTCTTATAATTTAATTTTGGTGATTTCTATTTAAAATGATTAAGTTATAATTGAAATTTTATGTTTCGGGTGGATGGATTTTGTAAAGGGGGGAATAAGTATGTGGTGTTCATAAAAAGAAGTAGATGGGGCCACCATCTAGATATTACAAAGCACCATGAACATATTATCTGTGATAGTGGGGGAGGGTTGGCTCTAGACTAACTACTAGATGGTTGATGGTTGGAACCAAAAATTTTATGGCCATTGGTCGGTTGGTGGGTTTCCACTGGGTAATCAGTGCATTCCTTGACCTTGTTTTTTATAAGGGCAGTTTATGTCATTTTTATCATGGATTTTGGAGGAGGATTAGAATGTAATTAGAGTATCTGTTCCACTTAGTTTCAAATAGGATGGTATAGATGGCATGAGAGGATGTTTTCTTAGAAGATTTAAAGAAATTAATGTTAATCTGTGATGACTAGAGGATTGTATGACCCATGATATACCTAATTCGGTGAGATTTGGAGATCTAGCAATGAGTAGAAATTCCTAAAGGAATACCCCATGGGATCCGGGAAATCACAGGTTACATAAAATGTAATCTGACATTACTGGTGATGTGGGACCCCTGGACCGTGGAACTGGGTTTTGGTTAGATTTAAATATCACATGCCATGTGACTTGTTCACACAACATGGGACCCATCTTAAAAGTCTAATGTCACTTAAATAATGTCTTGGTTAAAACAACCATTTTAATAAAAAGAGGGAAACCCCCTACAGGGATTTAAAAAGGGTCATGTATGATGTGTGCTTTATGACTAACAATGACATCAAATATAAGGAAAACATCAATGCAATAATGTTAAGCAAGGTATACCACTGTGAGTTTTTGTAGACAACACACCTCCATTGGAGGGGTTTTATTAAAAAACCATGACTTATTTATCAAAGGAAACAATTATATTAACTAACACTTATTAAAGAATTTCAATTTAATATAAACATGCAGAATTAAGAAGTCAACTAAATGCAATTTAAAAAATTCTTGAATTAAATAGTCTAGGAGAGGGACCCTACCTCAACTTCAAGGCGTGTTTGCTTTTGATGAAGACACCTCGAATCTTCCTTTTTCCTGCTTGCATGCATATCCAACTTGACATATATATAATGACACCTAGCCCTTATTTACATATTTTGATGGATAAATATAGACAAGGGGGTCCTTAGATATATGTTTATACTTGCATATAACATTTTTTCCACTTGCATTCATTTGAAACTTAACATCTATATAAGGACACCTAACCCCTATGTACATATTTCCATGGCCAAATATGCACAAGGAGGTCCTTAGATATATGTTTATACATGCATATACCCTTTTACACTTACACACGTATGCATTTTTCATATCTATATATAAGCACACCTTTCCCCAATATATATATTCATACTGCCATGAGTGAATATATATAAAGGGGGAACTTATATATGCATATGCCTACCTATGCATACACATGTAATCCTTCATCAACGACGACTCGAATCCACCTCAACGAAATCCAAAACACACAAAAAAAATATAAGGAACCCAAAAATCAAAAATTCCCTAATTAAAATTGGGCCAAAGAATAAAAACCGAATAAACATTACAAAAATCTTGAACTCATTGTCTTCGATGGTGGTGGATAGAACTGGTCTTATCATTAGAAACCACCTATAAGTAAATAGTGGGAAAAGAAATGAGATATAACAACTTCTTATATATATGTGTTCAGTGTGTCAACTGTACATGATAAATGATACATGAATCCATAACCAACAATGAATAAATAATATTTAAATTGATATGTATATCCCAATACTAAATAAAATGATCATTAATAAAGAACTTTATTTTTCAAACTTCACCTTCAATTTCCTATTAAAAAATCAAAAATCACCAAAATATGAGAATAAAGAAAACCTCCATCATCACTTGAAAGTGAGAAATAGGTATTAGACATTGTTCTTAACCTAGAAAATTCATTCCATGAATGTATAAAATACCTAAAACTCTTCAATCCTATATCCTTTTTAATTTTCTAGATTAAAACCTCATTTTTTAGCATGTTCTTCTTCTGGAATTCATCTTTATTCTTAGTTTATATAGGTTTATCAATTTTAGAAAGTAGATAATTTTCTTTATTTTATTCATACTCAATCTTCTTGGATTTTTCAAACCAGTTTTCTAATATGATTAGACAATATTTTGGTGCATGATCTTCCTTCTTCTGGATTGTATATTATTTCTTTGTAGAAACTATTTTCGAACATGTGATAATTGGTTCTTTACTTTTATAATTCAACAATTATTATTGTTATGGAATCTATGTCATAAATTATTAACAATTTGGACTACTTGGTTTCCCTTCCACACACACTTTCAACAACCTTTAGAGTACCCTTTTTAGGCTCCCTTTCAAACTCCACACTAGAATTATCAAGAACTAGACCACTGCAACATCAAATATTGATACTTAACCCAACACATTGATCTGAACGACATCTTATAAATACTAAAGCTCTAAATAGCATTTTTACCAATATAAACTCCTCATAATTAACTGAACACCCTGACTATACCAACCACTATATGTAAATCATTAATTTTGGTGTGGTCTTGGAACCAAATATGGTTCATCCAACATCCAACTCTAGACACTGAATTCATCCATTTACTATATATGTTCATACATTTCACAACCTTGATAATGATCACCATCCCTTGATAAAGATTTCACTCAAAAATGACAAGTATGAATCTCTCCACTATAGTATTATCGATTCCATCATCAATCCTACATACACATTTCTAGTTCTTAATATCACATTATGATCACTATAGAAGATCCTGGCCCAAAAATGATACAGCTCCATGAATTCCCAAAACATGCTCTTATTCCATAAATCTACCATAGCCTCTCATAGAAGAGGGACTGAAACTCGATCCATAAAACATCATCATTCATTCTTTTATGATAAAATATATTTATCCATTATGATTCATCTCCTTTGAATTTAGAAACTTCTAGTTTCACACATATATCCTCTAGAGTTCCAATCCTTTCAAATAGGAACTAAACTTTCTTCAACATATTCTAAACATCCTAAGATCCCATATCACTACTGAAAATTAGATACTGCTACTCCAAGAACTCATGGATAACTTAGAAAACCATTGTTTGTCCTTTTCGAAGGACTTGGTCAATGGATCAAAGTAGTTGTAACATAATATGAGGGAAACAAACAATTGATCATATTTCCCATGAGAACACAATGCCATCCTAATTAGTTGCTTTGTTGATGAATTTTGTCTAAAAAATATTCGATAATAACAACATTACTAATTAGAAACCCATCGCGCCACAATCCTAAGCATGCATTATTACCACAAAATCATGAAACTACCTTTAATCCATACTTCATAACAAAATATCATTTCCAAAACACCAAACCCTAAGGTTTATCATAATAATCTAAGGGTTACTCTCCTACAAACCAAGCATAACAACCAAACCCCACACATTCACCCCTGATAATAAGAATCTAGCCACCCCTTAACTAATCTAAAAAGAAACTTCCTAATAAAAATACACAATCAAATCACCCAGAAATCACCAAAATTCCCTATATCGATAGTTTTACATCAAAACATCATGAAAACCCCCAACAAGATCCACCAACTTGAGGGATTACCACCAACCCAAACCCCAGAGAAAAATCCAAACCATACCCAATACATAACCATCATACTCCAAACTACTAGGAATCTAATATCCTAACAAACCAACTAAAGGTTTTCATCTACTATATATACCTGATTTAGATATCATAAATCAAAAAACACACGTGAAAACCACTATTTTAGATTCTATTAATTAATATATCATCAATAGGTCATTCTAGAAAACACCAATTCATATATTATTGATGTTTTAATTAATGAAAACCACTTTCAAATCAGTTTTCCAATAACTTGAACACAAATATTACTTTCTCAAACCAACTTTCAAAACAGACTTTCCTTTTTTAAAACAATTTTTCATAGACAAGTATACATGAACATGTAGAAAAATACCCATATTTCAAGTACAATTCATGAACTTGGATTCTATTTCCACCCCATGGCAAGAGTCAAACAAAAAATTACAATCTCAACCCAAAAACAATACTTGAATAAATATCTCAATGATAATAGTGTAAATCTATAATCGAAAAAAACACCCTTGGTGACTTGGGTTTCAACCGTATAGGTGTTATTGAAGCATACAACCTGTGTACATCCTAATATCAAACCATTGGAGAAAATACACATTAGTGAAATTTGAGGGGTTAAAACCCTAAATAAATTCGATTGGTAATTAGGAGGTCTAACTGGCCAAGGAGGAGGATGATCTACGGAGGTGGGGTAGCCACATCAGAGGCGTGCCATGGGAGGAGGTGGGGCAGCTGTTTTGGGGAAGTGTCTACGGGGTGGCAGAGTTGGGTGGTTGAGTCGGGGGAGGACACCTTGATGAGGATTCTGCAGTGAACAACATGAGAGGTTGACGGTTCGGAGAGGAGGGTCGTGGTGAGAGAGGTTGACGACAGAGTAGAGGGTGTTGATAGCAACAGTCTGGAGGAGGGCACCACGGTGAGAGATATAGACAGAGAGGAGAAGAGGGTCACACCGGATCGGGGGAGGAGGAGAGGAGAGCCCAATGTGGATCTCAAAGAAAAAAGAGGATAAAAGAACCCGATGTGGATCGCAAAAACAATGAACCGAGATGTTTAGCCACAGATAGGTAATTAAATTGTGGCTATAAACAACCTATAGACACAGACCTATAAAACCTTGGCTATAGGTCTATGGCTATAGATTAAATTTCTAGTAGTGTATAATGGAACTATACATCTTATAATTCCCCAAATCTGATAGATGTGATACACTAGGGAACTCCTCCCCATTGCGAGTACTACACGATTTGTATCTACCCACAATAATGATTACCACCATCATGGACCTCTAGGCTCCAAAATACATCAACAAGCATCACCATGCATTAGAATTGTAGTAATAATAGTTTAAATTATTCCAAGACCATCATCTAACTTGCAAATTATCAGCACAAACACAACATTTGTGGTAAAATTTCATGTGAAAATACTAATAAATGGAATAAAAAAAATCTATTCTCTATCTAACATCGATATCCATATAGTACTCTGGGTCCCAAAGGTAAATAGGGAGTTCCTAAGGAGGCACAAGCCTTGATGAAGTGAAATCCACAAACCTATCCAAATTTCATGATTATACTAAATATATAAATGAGAACCCTCTCATTGAAGTACACAAATCATATAGGGAAATACCACACCCTTTCATTCACAATAATCGATACAGTGTAGTTGTTCTAGAAACTTGTAAGAGAACATAATAAATTATATTGAATTGAATATAGTCAAGGTGGTACTATCTCCTACTATTATAACCACCCATGTGTTTTATAAAGGAGATAATTCCAAATATATAAATGTGTCCCCAGTCTACATTGGATAGCTACAGGAGAAATAAATGAACAACTCCACAAATTAGAACTACCCAAAAACAAAAACTGAACCATATTATATGGAATTATAGTTGGAGACAAAATATACAATGGATGACACAACCATTAGTAGAATATTGACTTATATGTATAGAGGACCTGTTCCACGCTAGGAAAAACCTCGGTCGAGGAAGTACCGAACCCAAGTTGTAGAATGTGGTGGACTTACATCTAATCGACACCGATGGAGTAACAAATCAATGATGATCTAGTATAAACTCGCCCTATGTATCTTGGGAGGGCACTGAAATCCATTAAAGAATACAAGTGCCTCCTTCCCTTCATAAAATACTTCCTAGGGAGTACTGGCCCTGATAATTCTCTGATCATCATGCCTAAAACCCCATCATCATCCTTATGGAGCTAAATTCCAATGATTCCAATCTCTCATTTAAAAATACTTTATAGGGATGATGAAAAATATATCCATTATGATATATTTCAAAAAAAATAATAAGATATCTTATTTATTATCCAGAAACATAAATACGTCAAGAAAATCATTGAAATCACTCCACAATGGCGATTCTTGGCCATATCGAGACCCTTGGGTAAGACACATGTAATTTTTGAGGTATGTATAAAGGTTTATGTCTCACATTTTTGTCACTTGTTCCCTCTTAGGATAGGATGGGTGCAAATAACTGATCGGCTCATGGGGAATCCAATGTACATGGGACCTACATTCAGTTGGCCCACCTGGCCAACCAGTACTGGCCAACCTAGTGTGGTTTAGTTTCTCCCAATACACAGCCACTTGCAAATATACATAGAAGGTTAAAAATAATATATTATTTTTAATATATGATTTTCAAGCACCAAATACCGCTTATTTCAATGTCAGCTTAGTCTGGGGGTAAACGATGCACCAGAAAATAAACATATCCATAAAATGGTATTCCACAGATGCCTACTCGGTTAACTTTATCATTTTACATATACAGTGGTTCTGAAATATGATATCTAAAAAACCAAGATAATTATCAATAAAAATTTTTATTTATTCAATTATCGCAACCCACTCTTCAGATACCTCATTTTTCATCATCGAATTACTAATCCATGGACTCTAGAAATGCATCATGAATATTATGAATTCCCATTTTTTATGATTTAGAGAATTTTTCCATATATTGTTTCTTGGGTGTACGATTTAAAAAATTAGAGATGTAGAGTTAAGTGTTAATTCTTGTATCAAATGGTTGAAATGAATTTGAATCAATTAAAAGTGGAAAAATATATAAACATAGTATGAAGCATGATGTATAACATACTATGAAGAGAATTTACTACTAATATTGATTTAATTGTTTTAATATTGATCTGATGAATACATTTCTCTTGTGTATGTTCTTGGTGTGCAATGGGATGATTCTACGAGTTGATATTTCAAAGGGTTATATCTTTTTTTTTAAATGTGATTGTTCAAGGTTATGTCATGTTTTGAACAATGATGGATTAAATAAATAACATGATTCAATGAGGTTGTGATGTGATGATGTGGGGTTATGGTGGGGGGATGTGGTGAAGATTATATGGTTTTGGTTATGATGATGTTATACAAGGATTATTCACATAAGTTGAGAGCTGGAAATTCCTATTTCTAGTTGATATGTTGTTGATTTCAGACACAAGTTATGATCTATGTTTTTCTATTTATCGAGAATATTTTTATCATTTGGATGTTATGGTATAAATTGTGATTTGATTTGATTATGATGATGTTAAATTTCTAATTTTCATATGCTATTATTATATATACCCATAAATTCTAAATTTCATTTCATACATGTGATATACCAGGGATTAAAATATATGGTGATGCGACTAAAATTGAATTATAAGTGTTATTTTCCAACTATATTAATCACACTCTTCATTTTCTTATTTGTTCCACATATGTTTATCCCAAAACCCTTATTCCACATTGGTATATCTATGTAAATCAAGTTCTCACACCTCTATAGTTTTTTAATTTTTTTCGGATAGTCTGAAAGAGATTTGAGATGTTGTTTGAGTAGCTTGTGTGGAGTTAGAGAATAATCAATAGAATTTAGAGTCCATTATTGTATGCATTTGTTTACTAATTTATGCAATTTAGGAAAAAATTGGGTTGTGTAAATGTATTTGTTCCTTTATAGAAACCTTTGGGTGTTGATTTTTTGTTTTTTTCTAGATAATTAAGCGAGTAATGAATCCTATTCTTGTGATAGATACCCTCGGTCCTGATTTTCAACTCATGAACTATTGGTTGAATTCTTATGGGGAAAATCTTATCAACTATGCCTACCCGGGAGGAGATTTTTAAGGGATTGGAAACAACTGTTGGCACTCCACATCTAAATTTTTAAAAAGTGAGAATATATTTTCTAATAAATTATAAAACACTATTAAAAAATACTAAAGTTCTAAAAACTCAACATAATTATCATACGTAACTCTATATTTCCACATTTTTCAATTCATTTCATTTATTAAAATTAAATAAATATGATATAAAAGATAAACATAGAAGAAATCCCTGAATATTCATGACTTACTGTAATGGTAGGCTAATTTTAAATGAGGCAGAGTTGGAGAGAGAATGATTCTCATATTCCAATATAGAACATTAAAAATTGATGACAAAAACCTTTTTTGAACATTATAACACACTATAAGAAGCATCATAGATAAATTCACTCACTTTCCATTAAAATTATTAAATGGGGGAATTCACTTCATCAATTTAATAGTGGCATATTAATATCCTATAATTACACCACCAACACCACATAAACATTACGTGGTTTGAGTATGAATATAGGTGTGATGAGAATGAATATAAATGTTTGAAGATATACTGATAATAAAACACATATGCAACAGTCTCACCTATAAAAACGTGATAAAATGCATATTCCATTCTTGGTATAATATGGTTGTCAGAGAATCCCACAATGTAACACCCCAAGATTTCATAGTACATTATTTTTTCAAAGCAATTCAATAACTTGCACTACACGCAACACCATATTCATGCACATCACGACATACCAAACTAGCTGTTCAAAAGAGGTTATGAATAGTATTAACAAAATTTTGAACATTATATAACCCTTATAATATTAGAATCCATATTATGAGTTTCTTAGTCATTATATAAGGAAAACTTCATTTTTTCAGATAGATGAAGTATTCTAAAAAATGAAATTTTACCGCCTTTTAATGGAGAACCCTTTTTAAATATGATATTTTAAACTTTAATATATCCAATTTGACGAAATAAACTTCTTTTTTGGAATCTGGAGATAAGAATTTAGTTTCAATAAATTTTTGGTGTTTTTCTAATAACTTTCATATTTGGGTGAATAGTAAAAAATAATATATTTTAACTGAAAAAAAGTTTTTAATCAAAATAATTTATAGTTTTAAACAATACATATGAATAATTTGGATGTATAATTAGATTATGTTTTTAAAATTTAATTCAATGTTGGTCATTGAAAGTAATTTTACTTTGAAATTGGACATAAACAAATGTCAATATTTTGGTAGTTATTATTTATTAAAAACATGCTTTTGGTTTTGACAATAGAAATTAATTTTAAATTAATTTCTACCACTTATATGTTTTTAATTTAAAAAAATGTATTCAATATTTAGAATACATAGGTCCAAATTCTGTAGATAGTTAAATTTTATTTTCATACATTTTGAATAATTACGTCGATAAAAATTATATTTACAATGGTTAAAGGGTAAATTCGGTAAATAAGGGTAAAAAATAAAATTATAATAATATTAAATTACCCTAAAATATGTCCTAACCCTATTTTATGATACATATCCAACCATGGGTATGACAACCCTGCTTTTTATTACAACTTAAACATGCTTTATTACATAAAACTTCACTTGATACAACAAAGAAGATCGAGAGGTTTAGTGTCTTTGGGGCTTAGGATCATTACATAAAAACTTTAAAATTGAAATACAACATCCTTATTGAAAACTTCCTTTACATGACCACTACATTCCTTCGTACTTAGCATTGCATGGGATAACCTGAGGACATGCATAAGAAAAGGGTGATCTATAAAGCCCAGTAAGGGAGTACACAATGAATAACATGAGGATTACAATACATGTTAAGAAATAGGCATATCAATAGAGCATAAGAGATACATGAACATAAAGGCATGATAAAGCATGATAATCATAACATGGAAATGTGGCAACAACACTTAACATTGAATTAGCATGAGCCAAGGCTCATTGCACATGGAGCATGAGTAAAGCCTCATTGCACTTGAATCACGAGTAAACCCTCGTTGCACTTGAATTAGCATGAGTCAACACTCATTGCACATGACGTATCATGATACTATACTTTACCCAATGCATTGGAGCGCTATAAAGGGCGCACCCTTCTTAAACATTTCATTTCATGCATATGTGTGCCACATGGATCATAAAACATGGATTCATAAAACATAATCATTTATTCCACGATAAAGGAATGTGGAATTCATACATGAAAATTTATAATCAATAAGTAAATGTACATAAACGTGAATACCCTTGATGGAGAAATGGGCATGGTATTCACTACACAAAGACATTGGCTTAGAAAATCGGTGCGATTTCGGCAGCGTAACAGCGTGCCATAAGAATTCATAAAAAAGGTTGATGAGAGAGAAAGGGGTTACTCATCATATTTACATGTAATGGACAGTAAGGAGGTCATATATATACATGTCCCAACAATAGAAATGGAATTTAGATTCATGATACAAAAGTATTTCTTGAATGTAAAAGAAGAGAGAGAAGTTCCTTTCGGAATTTCAGCATAGTAACGGGTGTACATGGGAGGCATTTAATGAGAGAGAAATGGGTCTCCCATCATTAAAACAATAAGAGGGAAGTATGAGAGAGGTGCGAAACCATACCCCAACATTCATAATTGAAATTAAAAGGGAAATAGAACTTAAAAAAAATTGACAAAAATGAGAAAGGAAGAAAAACCCTTACTTGGAAGTGTGCTTCCAAAGGCTAGAGAGAGGCTTGTGAGAGGCTTCTTGGGAGCTTGGGGCACCTTGAGAGGATTCTAGAGAGAGTAGGGCAGAGGTTGGACTAACTTAAAGGGATTTTAGTGAGGAGGAAGTGGGAGCTTGGGTGGGTTTATATAGGAAAGGTGAGAGAATTCTTTATTATTTAGGTTTGGGACCCCTTATATTAAAATAATCCAAACCACAAACCATCCCATGGTATTTGCCCATGGTTTCTGGAAAAGGAAAGAGGAAAACAATATTTTACAAGGCCATGGTCCGAACGTATTAAAAAATTAGGGTTGCTTATGTGGAGGTGAGTCACACTCCCATGGAAATTAATTTAAAAAGGCAAAGTGTTGAATAAGTCTTGAGGGCTCCATTAATGCTTTGAAAAGTGAGTCAAACAAACCCAAAACCTCATTATTTTAATGATAAAACACATATTGGCCGAAAATAAGGATTATGGTATTTTATTACATCACCATTGGGTCATTATGATGTCATAAAACACATTATATATTTAAATGGTATTTAATTTTTACCCAAAAATTTGACTGTCTCAGAAAATTATGAAAAATTCACCGTTGGATAATTTCGACGTCATGATTCCAAAAAAAATATTTATTTTATCTAAATAATTTTCTAAATATGTGAATTTTCACTTTTAAAATAACAACCGACATTTATAAAAAATTCACGGGTTTTGACAGAAATGGCTTTCAAACCTTAATAAAAATTTTAATTGCATTCATAAAATTACATGATCATTTATATTTAATAAAAATTAATTTAATATTAATAATAATATTTTATTAAGATATTATTTAATTCAAAAATACTTTAATTTAATAAAATATAATTCTTAATTAAATAATAACTAAAAACACCGTTTGTACTTTAAAAACTAATTACAATGTATCAAAAATGACTAGAAATTATATTCATTATTATATACAAAAAATAATGTACATGAACATGGTGCTACTTATTTGTTACATAACCCCTTAAAATAGCCGCATAAAACCTAAGGGTAAGGTGTGCGATGGTGACAGACTCTTGGGGTTGCTCGGATAACATTGCTCGAGTGGTAATCTCTATTAACTTCCATTTTTCCCGTAGACGATCACGTTCGAGCTTGACTTGATGAAGCTCAGCTTGGGCTTGGTCAAGGGCAAAGCCCAAAGACGCCACCTCCTTTCCGAGCTCCGACAAATGGGCTTCGTAAGGGGCAATTCTACTGGATGAGGCCATCGCTTCCTTTGTCTGAGTAGAAAATTGGTTCGTTAAAGCCTTATATTTAAACTACCCAGATGATCACTGTACAACGGCTATAAAAGTAACGGTCACAAATCTTAACGTTAAACTAAATAAGTTGACATCTTATAAAAACATTTTTTTTTCATAAAGAAACATTTAACTGGATCAAGAGGGATTTTCCATTAATGAAATTTTGGGTCGTTACAACATTCCCCCCTTAAGAAATTTCACCCTCGAAATTTTCCTTTTCCCACACTAAAACAAATGTGGGTAACTTAGCTTTATCATATCCTCTGACTCCCATGTTGCTTCTTCAAACTTGTGGTTTCTCCACAACACCTTGACGAGGGGCATTGTCTTATTTCGTAGAACTTTTTCTCTACGATCCAAGATCTTCACTGGTTGCTCCTCATAAGAAAGATCGTCTTCTAATTGTACCACCTCAGAAGAGAGTACATGTGAAGGGTCTGGTATGTACTTTCTTAATAGGGATACATGGAAGACATCATGCACCTTGGCCATAGTAGGTGGAAGTGCTAGTCGATAGGCCACAGCCCCAACACGATCAAGAATCTCGAAGGGGCCGATGTACCTTGGACTTAACTTCCCTTTCTTTCCAAACCTCATGACCTTCTTCCACGGAGATATGCGTAAAAACACCATGTCTCCGACTTTAAACTCAAGGTCTCGTCGACGATTATCTGCATAACTCTTCTGTCGAATTTGGGCTGCCTTGATATGCTGCTGAATGGTTTTCACCTTCTCCACCATTTCTTCGACCATTTCTGGTCCAAGAAGCTTACTTTCACCGACCTCATCCCAACATGCCGGTGTTCTACACCTTTTCCCATACATGGCTTCATATGGTGCCATTTGGATGCTCGAGTGGAAACTATTATTATAAGAGAACTCAACTAGAGGAAGATGTTGATCCCATCCTCCTTTAAAGTCCATTGAGCACGCTCTAAACATATCCTCAAGTGTTTGGATAGTCCGCTCGGATTGGCCATCAGTTTGAGGATGATAGGCCGTACTGATGTTCAGTTCAGTATTCAGAGCATGTTGAAGACTCTTCCAAAACATAGAGGTAAATCTTGGATCTCGGTCAGACACAATAGATAGTGGTACTCCATGCAACCGTACCACTTCCCTGATATATATCCGTGCCAGTTGATCCAAAGAGAAATCCTCTCGAATAGCAATGAAGTGTGCAGTCTTTGTAAGACGATCCACAACAACCCAGATTGCATTGTTGCCTTTGGATGTCCTTGGAAGTCCAGTGACGAAGTCCATGGTGATGTTCTCCCATTTCCATTCTGGTATGGGCAATGGTTGCATCATCCCCTTAGACTTCTGCCTCTCTGCCTTCACTTGCGGACACACCAGGCACTTTGATGTATATTCAGCACTCTCCTTCTTCATATTATCCCACCAAAAGTTTTCTCAGAGATCTCGATACATCTTTGTGCTCCTTGGGTGAATAGAGAAATTTGAACTATGTGCATCATCCAAAAGTTCCTTCTTCAGCTCCGAACTTGATGGGACACATAGTCTTTTCCCAAACCGCACAATTCCTTCTTCATTAACATTAAACTCTGAGGATTTTCCCTTTTTGATAGCTTCCACTCTTTCTTGGATTCTCGCATCATCCTTTTGAGCATCCTTTATCCTTTCCAAAAGAGATGGTTGAGAAATCATTTGTGAAAGGATTGATGATGTTCCCTTCTTTATGATTCCCACGTCCATCTTCATCAAGTCTAAGAAGATTGGATCCTTCTCAATTCTCATCATTGATAGAATTGCTGGATCCTTTCTACTTAGGGCATCCGCCACCTTGTTCGCCTTCCCAGGGTGGTAATGTATTGAACAGTCATAATCCTTTATGAGCTCTATCCATCTTCTCTGGCACATATTAAGCTCTTTCTGTGTGAATATATATTTAAGACTGTTGTGGTCAGTATATATCTCACATTTCTCTCCATAGAGATAATGCCGCCAGATTTTCAAGGCAAAGATCACCGCCGCCAACTCCAGATCATGCGTTGGATAGTTTCGCTCATGGATTTTCAACTGTCTTGAGGCATAGGATATCACTTTATCATTCTGCATCAGCACACATCCTAAGCCCTTCTTCGAAGCATCACTGAATACCACAAAAAGCTCCCCACTTGTGGGTAAAGTGAGCACAGGTGCAGTGATAAGCCTCCTTTTCAACTCCTTGAAGCTTTCTTCGCATTCATCACTCCAAGCAAACTTTACTCCCTTTCGAGTTAGCTTGGTAAGAGGGTTGGACAATCGTGAGAAGTTTCTCACAAATCTTCGATAATATCCAGCTAACCCCAAGAAGCTACGGATATCAGTTACCGATGTTGGCCTCGACCATCCCTCAATTGCATCTGTTTTGGAGGGGTCCACAGATATCCCATTGCTTGTGATGATATGGCCCAAGAATGAGACCTCCTTCAACCAGAACTCACACTTGCTGTACTTGGCATAGAGCTTCTCCTTGCGCAAAGTCTCCAGTACAATTCTTAAATGCTCCTCATGGTCCTCCTTGGTTTTGGAGTATATTAGAATATCATCTATAAAGACTACCACAAATTTATCTAGGTAATCTCTAAAGACTCTATTCATCAAGTCCATGAATATTTCTGGAGCATTGGTGAGTCCAAAAGGCATTACTATGAATTCATAGTGCCCGTACCTTGTACGAAAAGCAGTCTTGGGGATATCTTCCTTCTTCACCCTTACTTGATAATATCCCGACCGCAAGTCGACCTTGGAGAAGTATTGTGCTCCACGCAGCTGATCAAACAAGTCATCGATTCTTGGGAGAGGATACTTGTTATTTATCGTGATTTTGTTAAGTTCACGATAATCGATGCAAAGCCGCATTGACCCATCCTTCTTCTTGACAAAGAGGACTGGTGCACCCCATGGGGATGCACTTGGGCGTATAAACCCTTTATCCAGATTCTCCTGTAGTTGTTTCTTCAGTTCTTCAAGCTCAACCACAGCCATCCTATATGGAGTCTTGGATATTGGTAGCTCCCCAGGTATAAGTTCAATTGAGAACTCAACATCTCTTCTTGGAGGAAGACCAGGAAGTTCCTCGGGAAATACTTCAGCGAATTCCCTCACAATAGGCATTTCTTCAAGGGCGGTTTCTTCCTTGGACTCAATCATCTGAGCCAGATATGCATGCTTATAAGGCAGTAATATCCATGCTTGAGATGATGGAGCTAAAGGAGATTAATCTTCCTCCTGACACTTGTAAAGAATCGGGGGTCGATTCTCCATATGGAGTGTGATTTCCCTCTCCCGACAATTTATGTTGGCTCTATATAAAGAAAGCCAATCCATGCCAAGAATTGCATCAAATTCCACCAAAGGGAGTATGACGAGGTTCGCCGGGAAATTCAATCCACAGATTATAACAGGGGAGGACTTATACTCATGGGATGCAATGATTGCCCCATTTTCCGTACTCACCGACATCTTTACTTCCATGATTTGTGGTGGTGCAGGAATTATTCTACTAAACTTTTGAGATATAAAAGAATGCGTAGAACCTGAATCAAAAAGTATGTTCGCTATTCTTGAATGAATAACTAGCATACCTGTCACCACTTCGTTGTCGGGATTCACTTCGGCAGAAGTGATGGAAAAAGCTCTTCCTTGCTGTCTTGGAGGTTGTTGATTGCCTCCGATAACCCTTGGATTAGGGCATTGATTCGCAAAATGACCCGGTTCTTTGCATTTGAAGCATTGAACAACGCGTTGAGGTTCGAACGGAGCGTTCCTCCCCTCCGTCGCAGCCGCGGGTCCTTCTTGCTGACAGTTAACAGCTAGGTGCCCTTCTCTTCCACACTTAAAGAATTTTCTTGTCCCCCTAAGGCAATTTCCAGGGTGCTTTTTTCCACACTTTTGGCAAGTGGGGTGCTGGAATTTCTTAGCGCCGTTGGATTTATCCATCGGACCACCAGCATTGAAGTCCACCTTCCGCTTCTTGTCCCCATGATACCCCTGTGATTCTACGATCTCCATTTCAACCTTGAGGGCACATCAGACAATTTCCTCATAGCTGTCGATGTCATGGATCGCTAATGCTTTCCGCAAGCTAGGCTTCAGCCCACCAAAGAAGCGGTCAACCTTGCATTCGGGGGTAACGACAAAGCCGGAAGCGTATCGTGCAAGCCTTGTGAAGTTTTCCTCGTACTCTCCCACAGATTCCTCATCTTTCTGCTTGAGGGAAAGGAAGTCCCTTTCCATCTTAAGACGGAGGGTGCGTGGAAAATATTTATTGAAAAACATCTTCCGGAATACCTTCCATTCCAAAGCCTCGATCTCCTCCTCAGGCTTCGTATTTTTGATCAATGTCCACCATTGATCAGCTTCACCCTCCATACGATAAGCCGCCAGGAGAACCTTCTCTTTTTCAGAGCATTGGAGGATGGAGAATATCTTTTCAATGGAGTTGATCCATTGTTCAGCAATCGTGGGATCAGATGATCCACTAAAAGTAGGAGGCCTTTGTCTCATGAAGCTTTCAATAGCGACTTGTTCTTTCTTAGGGGGGGTTGAACGTTCCTCTTGACCAGTGTTTCTATTCAAAACTTGAGTTAGCTGAGAGAGAAGCGTGACAAAGTTTGCGATTCCCGCTCCCATTGGATTGGGCATCTCATAAGTACAATCATCACACTGATCTTCACAACGGTTGTTAGCCCGAGTTCTCCTATTACCGGCCATTGGCTGGAATAAAAGGAAAGTTAGGGGTAACACATAAAGGATAATCCAAAGACAAAAGTTGATGACTTATAAATAAACTTTAATCTCATTAACTCAAGAGTCTATAGGATTCAATCTAGGCTTTTCATGATCTTCCTTCTAACATATATCCTTAGGGGCATTTTTCCCTTAATAAGGGTTCATACTAAGATTGTGAATTTATCAAAACATATCCCCCGGGAGTGTTGTAACCAAGAGTGCAGCAAGGCCCGTTGTCGTGCACCAGTTCCCGTCCGAGTCTAGCACAAAGCGGTGTTTTCGGGTTTTACCCCTAGGATACATCTGTGCCAGAGCCGCCTCTACCTGCTCGTATCCAGACAGGGATGTATTTGTTTGATAATCCACTTACTTAGTATTTACCAAAACTTAGGGATGTTTTTATTATGATTAGTCTTGTATCTAAGGCTTTACTAGGGTTTCCTAATCCCAAAAATAACTAAACCTATCCTCTGATACCAACTATGACAACCCTGCTTTTTATTACAACTTAAACATGCTTTATTACATAAAACTTCACTTGATACAACAAAGAAGATCGAGAGGTTTAGTGTCTTTGGGGCTTAGGATCATTATATAAAAAATATAAACTTGAAATACAACATCCTTATTGAAAACTTCCTTTACATGACCACTACATTCCTTCGTACTTAGCATTTCATGGGATAACCTGAGGACATGCATAAGAAAAGGGTGAGCTATAAAGCCCAGTAAGGGAGTACACAATGAATAACATGAGGAGTACAATACATGTTAGGAAATAGGCATATCAATAGAGCATAAGAGAGACATGAACATAAAGGCATGATAAAGCATGATAATCATAACATGGAAATGTGGCAACAACACTTAACATTGAATTAGCATGAGCCAAGGCTCATTGCACATGGAGCACGAGTAAACCCTCATTGCACTTGAAGCACGAGTAAACCCTCGTTGAACTTGAATTAGCATGAGTCAACACTCATTGCACATGACGTATCATGATACTATACTTTACCCAATGCATTGGAGCGCTATAAAGGGCGCACCCTTCTTAAACATTTCATTTCATGCATATGTGTGCCACATGGATCATAAAACATGGATTCATAAAACATAATCATTTATTCCACGATAAAGGAATGTCGAATTCATACATAAAAATTTATAATCAATAAGTAAATGTACATAAATGTGAATACCCTTGATGGATAAATGGGCATGGTATTCACTACACAAAGACATTGGCTTAGAAAATCGGTGCGATTTCGGCAGCGTAACAGCGTGCCATAAGAATTCATAAAAAAGGTTGATGAGAGAGAAAGGGGTTACTCATCATATTTACATGTAATGGACAGTAAGGAGGTCATATATATACATGTCCCAACAATAGAAATGGAATTTAGATTCATGATACAAAAGTATTGCTTGAATGTAAAAGAAGAGAGAGAAGTTCCTTTCGGAATTTCAGCATAGTAACGGGTGTACATGGGAGGCATTTAATGAGAGAGAAAGGGGTCTCCCATCATTAAAACAATAAGATGGAAGTATTAGAGAGGTGAGAAACCATACCCCAACATTCATAATTGAAATTAAAAGGGAAATACAACTTAATGAAAATTGACAAAAATGAGAAAGGAAGAAAAACCCTTACTTGGAAGTGTGCTTCCAAAGGCTAGAGAGAGGCTTGTGAGAGGCTTCTTGGGAGCTTGGGGCACCTTTAGAGGATTCTAGTGAGAGTAGGGCAGAGGTTGGACGAACTTCAAGGGCTTTGAGTGAGGAGGAAGTGGGAGCTTGGGTGGGTTTATATAGGAAAGGTGAGAGAATTCTTTATTATTTAGGTTTGGGAACCGTTATATTAAAATAATCCAAACCACAAACCATCCCATGGTATTTGCCCATGGTTTCTGGAAAAGGAAAGAGGAAAACAATATTTTACAAGGCCAAGGTCCGAACGTATTAAAAAATTAGGGTTGCTTATGTGGAGGTGAGTCACACTCCCATGGAAATTAATTTAAAAAGGCAAAGTGTTGAATAAGTCTTGAGGGCTCCATTAATGCTTTGAAAAGTGAGTCAAACAAACCCAAAACCTCATTATTTTAATGATAAAACACATATTGGCCGAACATAAGGATTATGGTATTTTATTACATCACCATTGGGTCATTATGATGTCATAAAACACATTATATATTTAAATGGTATTTAATTTTTACCCAAAAATTTGACTGTCTCAGAAAATTATGAAAAATTCACCGTTGGATAATTTCGACGTCCTGATTTGAAAAATAATATTTATTTTATCTAAATAATTTTCTAAATATGTGAATTTTCACTTTTAAAATAAAAACCGACATTTATAAAAAATTCACAGGTTTTGACAGAAATGGCTTTCAAACCTTAATAAAAATTTTAATTGCATTCATAAAATTACATGATCATTTATATTTAATAAAAATTAATTTAATATTAATAATAATATTTTATTAAAATATTATTTAATTCAAAAATCCTTTAATTTAATAAAATATAATTCTTAATTAAATAATAACTAAAAACACCGTTTGTACTTTAAAAACTAATTACAATGTATCAAAAATGACTAGAAATTATATTCATTATTATATAGAAAAATAATGTACATGAACATGGTGCTACTTATTTGTTACATAACTCCTTAAAATAGCCGCATAAGACCTAAGGGTAAGGTGTGCGATGGTGACAGACTCTTGGGGTTGCTCGGATAACATTGCTCGAGTGGTAATCTCTATCAACTTCCATTTTTCCCGTAGACGATCACGTTCGAGCTTGACTTGATGAAGCTCAGCTTGGGCTTGGTCAAGGGCAAAGCCCAAAGACGCCACCTCCTTTCCGAGCTCCGACAAATGGGCTTCGTAAGGGGAAATTCTACTGGATGAGGCCATCGCTTCCTTTGTCTGAGTAGAAAATTGGTTCGTTAAAGCCTTATATTTAAACTACCCAGATGATCACTGTACAACGGCTATAAAAGTAACGGTCACAAATCTTAAAGTTAAACTAAAGAAGTTGACATCTTATAAAAACATTTTTTTTATTTCATAAAGAAACATTTAACTGGATCAAGAGGGATTTTCCATTAATGAAATTTTGGGTCGTTACAATGGGCATCACTGGGTCGATTTTGGGACCTTATTGGGCCACTTGGAAATGATAATGACATTATATATTAAATAATTAATAGTAGATACAAAAATATCAAAAGTAAATATCTTTTAGTAATTTTTTATATGAGGTTATATAATTGATATATTATGACTATAAATAGTCGTTATAAATCTAAAAATATTTCCTAGCTCAGGGTATTTTATATATAAATTTTAGACATAATATAAATATATTTATTTATGAAACAATGATGATGCAATATTTTTGTCATTAATGAAAGAATCAAATAAATGGTATTATAGATGTTAAAATAAATATAACTTGAAAGTTTTGATTCTATACACGAATTTTATAGGTTAATATGATAGGTTTGGATTTATTAGATGATTTTTTTTCAAAGTAATAATGTTGTTATGAATTTAGAAAAAAACCAAATAGTGTCAAAATTGATATAAGAGTTTTTAAAACAAATATTATATTATTAATTGATATTATATTCCTAAAAATATAGGGTTTGGACAAATAACTTATATAATGATAGGTGTATCATTAATGAACCACTTGGGGTTCCCTTGGAAGTATATAGTATGTTAATGACCATATAATATAAAAATACAAAGAGACATGGTAAATGTCAAACTATTTAACTAAGAGTTAAATCTAAATGATAAGGTTAATATAGTGAAAAAAACCTATCTAAAACCTATTGGTTGAGTGTTTTTCGACCCATCCCCACTTTATATATTAAATAATCCATTCTAGAGCCATTATAAACAGAAAATAATTTTATTCTAAAATAATATTTCTAGCTTTTTCTAAGGCGCCCCTCACCCCTTTAATAAAAGGGAACTCCCCCTTCTCTCTAATTCACACCTTTAAAGCCTTTTGGATCAACCAACATCTATAAAAATAACCTCCCAACTATCCTCCCTTTATCCTAGATGGCTTAAATTAGTCAAAAATCCATCCTATGGATCCCTTATGATCAAATCAAAAGGAAGAACCCGAAGAGGGGGTAAATATTTCATCACCTCTTTCAAGTTTCTTTCTTCTTCCACTTCCTTTTTCTTTGTTGTTTACATGATAAAATAATAAATACAGTATCTTTTTTATACTATGATGTTATTATAAATATGTTACAACCGAATTCATTATTCTATCCATCCTTTTAATGACATGTCACCATACATGCGTACATACGGCTTACCGTCTCCACGTCATGGTGTAATTGTTATTCAATACATTATTATTTGGATTGGTATAATAATGATGTGTAATTGATGTAAATAATAAATATAACATGATAATGATTTTTCATATATGATATACTATATAATTATATATTATTTTAATATCAAAATAATGATATTGTCATTTGTGCACACGTATAGATTACCATCTCTAGAAACACGATGAGATTCATTCCCCATCGTATCCATTAAGGAATAAATTTCATTTGATGATTAAAAATAATTTTTAGAGACATGATATAATTCTGGATATGAAGAAGATACATCCCATCCATAATAAATATGACTCACATAATAAAGAATATAAAGGAAAACAAATCCGTTAACACCCGAAATGATGATAATACTAAGATATTGTTAACAAAGTAATGTTAAATGATCATATATGATATCATATTAATGTATATAATTCTTGTATAATTTAATTAAAATTATTTAACCATTATACAGGAGGTTAAAGAACCATCAACCAAGGTAAAAGTACAAAGTAAGGGGTTTCTTATCTCACTTTTAATTCCGTGAGATTTCCGTTGTTCGCCACTTATTTATTACATGTGGCGTGTGTATTTCCCTTGATTGTATTAATTGTGTAATATAATTTAATTTATTTACATTTACATAATCATTTTATGATCCTTCTTTCATGGGTGTATGTTTCATAAGTTAACAAATCAATAATGGAATTTGAAATTTCAATTTCCACTCATTCGGCTTTATGCATACTTCATTGATTATTTTACTCCAAGTTTATGTGTGGAATCAATATTCATTTTCCTATGTCATAATTTCCACTCCAATTTCTGTGGATATAATTTTGATACACATAATCAATCCATTTATGAATTCTCAAGTCATCGATAAGAACTTGATAAGAGTAATTTATACTCAATCTCCATTTGTTGAGTTAAGAATCCTATTTATTGGTTTGTTTTTACAAGAATATGTGTGAATGTACTCTGATTGATTTAAACTAAATATACAATCATATTGAGTGTATTTGTATTTTTCACAAATAATTATGTCGTTAATTTATCCTTAACCTAAGGATATGGTCTTTATAAGATATTTCATCCCAATTTAAATTCTATTGAGACTTCTTTGTTGTTATACAACAAATCACTTTTATATAGTGTATATAATGTACTTTGACATAGTATATCATGAATCCATTTATTCTCATGATATTATAAAGTTTTTATTACTTCAATTATTTGTATTCAAGTTTCTCTCTTTTGGTTAGGAACTCTAACTAAAATATCATTTTAAATGTTTTAATGATTTATTATTGTAAATATTTCTCATTAATCTCCATTTTTTAAAAATGTTTTTAAAGATTTATTATTATGTAAATTAATGTTCTAAAATTAAAAATCCTTTTAAAAGTTTCAAAGTGGTATGGGAAACTTTTATTCAAAAATCTATTTTTAAATGGCTTCTTGACAAATAGTGTGACTTTTAAATGTTTTCAAGAAAAAGGGGAAATTTCTATCAAATAGTTTTAATGATTATTTTCATCTATGTCAATATCCTTCATTAGTATTGATTGAGGTTAATCTATTACAATATAATCTTTGATATTGTATTGAATGAGTTATGCTTGGCTATGGATGTGTTATTTTTATACCATTCATAGTTTGTGGATAATGTATTTACATTTAGTATGTTAGTTTCAATATGAATTTTTATGTTCTGTTTCAAAATTTTCATATGAGGAATGCATTAGATTTAGTATGTGATGGGTGGATCCTGCTATAGCTCCTCGATACATCAGTAGGTCTCATGAAACAAACTAGTGTCTTGGCACAAGACCCAAACAAAAATCTTATTTGTAGTCTTGGCCCAAGGCCTTGACTATGTGGTTATGATAGTCTGGAATTATGAATTTTATCACTGTGAATGTGGTTATTGATATTGCATGTGATTATTCATCTAGTAGAATGTCCATGTGAATAAGTAAATGGCATGATTTCATTTTATTTTTTAAATATTATGCTGAAGTTCATGTTTGAAAGTATTTTCTTTCAGTTATACATTTCCTTAAATGTTTATGCCTATTTATGAAAGTTCTTGCTATATTGTTATCCTTACTGAGCATCAGAGCTCACCCCTTTCAATGTTTTATTTTTCCAAGGATGTGAAGAAGAAATTTATGAATGACCAGTAGGGATAGTCTGAGGGGATATGAGTGTGGACTATGGATACTATGTTGTTGTAGTTTTTCAATTTATCATATAATGTAAGAGTTATGAATGTATCAAGTGTTTCCAAGGCTACTAAACTAATCAGTCTTTCGAGACTAGACCTTTTGTGATCATGACAATGATACGTAATAATGCACTGACTTTGGGCTTCTGGGGTCGGGGCGTTACAAAAAATCTAAAAATAAAAATATCATTGGAACAACATGCCCCTTCAATGCACACAGACACCCAATCTATCTAAAAATACACGAGAATTATGAAAAATAGATTTTTAGAAAACTATAAATACACAAAATCATTAACTAATAGAGAAATATGTATTTCAAAACAAGTTAAGCATATAAAATTCAAATCAACAAATGAAATTTGGGAAATTTAAAAACACTAGCTCTTAATTATTGAGTAATACATGTTAATTTTTATAATGAGATGATTTTGATAAAAACGTCTCATTCCTCACAAGAAAAACACAATTCTAAAACATATTGGAGGGGAAGCGCCTGAAAATGATTTTCAATATATTGAATAAATGAAGTCTCAGTTATAGAAAAAACCTTTTTGATACAAACCCAAGATACATGATAGTGTGATCATGTTTTATATAAATAATGCTATTTCTTCATCATTTTTAATTGTTTTTTTAAAATTTTAATTTTTTATAATCAATTTTTTTATTCTCTAAAGGTTTCTAATTTTTAAACTTACTCTCGTTTTATCCTTTACATTTTTATTTTATATATTTAAATAGACTAAATTTTATATACCTTGAAATAAATTATATAAATGAATTATATCTGATTTTTAATTAATATAAAGATGACTCTCATTGATAAATTAATTTCTTGAATGCATCCAAAATAAATTTATAGAAAAGAAAATTTAACTGAATTCCAAATATGGGGAGACAATTTTGTAGTTAGTAATTCCATATGTCTAGAGATTGAAGAATGAGTTAGGTATTATTGAAATCTATATTGAATGATTGATTTTAATGACAACAAAAAATGTATAATTCATAAAAACAGTTTTGTAGATGAAAACCAAACAGGGGTAATATTTTTAAGGCCATGTTTTTTTGAAAGGTATGTTGTTTCTACTTAATGGTATGCTATATTTTTTTTAAACATATTTCTTTTAAAAATGAAAATGTAATTTATTTTGAGATTTAAAAAAATTAAAATTAAAATATTTAATATAATTTTGAAATAAGAATAAAAACTGAAATGGACGTTTTAAATGCTATAAAAAATGTATTGAATTAATCCATTATAAGAATATTATAGTACCCCCAAAAATTTAATTTTTAACACCAATAATTGGATGTGGAAAAAGATACAGTAGAAAAAAATTTATAGAGATAGTTCAATATGTATCTACACCATCATTTAAACATGTAATGTCACTTATATTTAAATGTATAAGTGTTTATATATATATATATATATATTATGTTCACTTTATATGTATAATGTGCATTCAATAATCACATTATATCTATTCATTTAAAAAAATGTATAGAAAAAATGTTCAATTTATATTCAATGTAACAAATTTTATTTCAGGAATATCCAATGAAATACATAAAGACTCCATTGTGCATCATTTTTAAACACCAAAACAAGTTTTACTAGAATTTAAGGATATTAACATACATATAAGTGTAGGAAATTATCCATTCAAACAAAATAAAATAGTTGAAAATATATTATGAAATTTTATATTACAAGAAGATATAAATTCCCTGTAGGAAAATTATGTATCAATGTTAAATTTTTTTATTAAAAATGAATTTTAATAAATGATATATATAACATTTTATCCACATAATCACATTAATATTATATTTTTAGTCTATATCTTGATACCAGTATATTATGTGTATGACAGAAACACATTATGTTTATTTCATGTACATTTCATGTCCACAATATATAATATATAACGCATGAAGTGTTGGAACCAATATTTCATAAGGAATAACTCATCACACTACAATTGACCTAAATTAATAATCAAAAATAAGGAATATGGAATGATTATTCTCTTAACCACCAGGGGTTGGATGCATGTATAGAATCCAGAAGGATTGAAGCATATGGGAAGTAGTCACACCGATGAATGTCATCGGGGGGCGGGGTTTATCCCAGGATTCAGGTGACGGGGAGACGTCACAATGGTGGATTTCATCAGGGGGTAGGTTTTAATTGAGGAAATAATATTCTTGATTGGTGATATTTGGAGGTGTGAGAATAAATAAAAAATTAAAAACTTTTACAAAAATAGAGAATTTTTGTGACATATTCTCCCATTTCTCTGTGAGAAATTTGGGAGAATTAAATGAGGATTTTCATGATGAAATCATGAAGAATATTTTTTTCTATATTCAAACACTTATTGATAATTTTCATTGATATATGAATATATTTTCAAAAAGTTAAAATTTTTTAATATAATATTATTTTTTCATTTTTAGTATTTAATCATTTTTAACATTTTATTTATTTATTCATTATTTATATGAGTTTATTTAAAAAATTTAAAGTGCATTAATTATTTAATATTTATTTATAAATTTTTATTCATTGATATTTAACATTTTTAAAATGATTGTAATTTAAAATAATATTATTTTTTTAATATTTTCCGTGTTTAGTGTTTTAGACAATCGTTTTTTTTATAAATGAAAATTTTAACATTTAGGCATTTTAAAAATTTTTGAAGTAACTATTATTTATATTATTTATTCATTTTTAATTTTTTTTATTTTATATAATCAATTTTATTTATCACTTTTTTGTGTTTGAACCTGGAGTTATGAAAAATTATAAAAAACGAAAATTATATCAGTTAAATGTAATTCATAGTGAATTTAATATTTGTATTTTTATTAGTATTGAATATTAATATTTCATTTAAATAAATAGGTCATAATATTTATAAATATAACTATATCTTTTTTATTTAGTGTAAAATAATTATTCATTTATAAAAATATTAATATTCATTTAAAATATAGATAAAAACGTTCAAATTCTTCTTCTTTAGTATTAAATATTTATTAATTTATATCATTAATGATTTTTTTAAAAATATTACATAAAATATTTGAATACAATTATTTTAAATATTTAAATAAAATTCATAATTTATAAAATTACTAATTTTTCAGATGGTGCACACACGCAACACCCCAAATGCATTGGACCTCCATTATTTTGTTCACCCCTCTCTTTTTGTTTTATAACTTTCATTAGTTGGCAATATCGATCAACCTAAATTCCCCAACCCCATGATGAGATGTTAATACCCCTGTTCATAGCACCTATGTTTTATATAGAGATTTTATATGAATAATCCCCACTTCTATATATATTTTTTTCCTCCATCCAAATAGATAAATTCCAATACCTATCACCATAACCCACCCCTATAGTGTTGGGGAGGAAAAAAATTTATACCGGGATAAAAAATCACCTACAATAAAAATATTTTTAGAATCTCCAATAAAAAAAGAATCACAAAAATAAATCCTACGAAATTATTTGAGATAGGGAATTTTATTGTGGCTAACCCTCCAATGTGAAGGATTTAAACCATGGGGAAAGTCCAAAAAATTACACTATTATTCATAGAGTACAATATCATATTTCATGCATGAAACATGAATAGAAAATATAACATATAAAACTTATGCTAAAATACGCACCCTAATACACTTCTGTCTTCTCTATGAATATTGTCTTTTCACAAAATGTCACCTATCAGAAGTCAAAACTGAATAAACGTTGTCACTACAGAACCTTAACTATGTCATTGTATAACATGAATTGGGGATACTTCTCACTGCACATTCCTTAAAAAACCATTGCTCATATATTTTCTTTTCTCGAGGCCTTATCTACTCATACCTTTAAAAGCACACTTGTTGCTCCCATTTTATAAGCCCTTGGAATCCCTAAACAACCACTACTACAGGCCGACCCATAGGAAGCGCTGCATTTTATCAATGCCATGAAAGATGTGCTGATAATTATTACCATCATCATCACTATTCTTAGATTATATAAAAGGTTTTAATAATTTTTTTTAATAATTTTTATAAAATTATTGTCAAAACCTGTCCCCTAGGGACCATACCGTGACTACCCTAATCCATCTATCCATAGGCTAGGGGCTGGTGACAAGCACGAAATGCGTAAATCCCTAATTGGGAAGGCATTGACTTTATAACATGAAAACGCACACAACAAAGTACGAGATGGAAGCAAAACACTAAATAAAAATGTATACAAATAAAGTGAAGAAAGTTAAAAGGGGGCTAAAAATGCAACCCCAACTATAAAGTATAAGAAAACTGAATGTACAAGTTCTTGAAAAAGGGAAAAAGGATCCTGGATCTTCCATTGGATAATCCTACATGAAGGGTAGGTAAAAATAGCCTCCACATCACTCCACGTCTGTCCGTCTCCTCCGTGTACCATCACACCATGTGGTCTACCTCCGAGTACCATCTAGTCCTGGTACACTTAGCCTCGGTCAGCGCTGTCCTTCTTCTGTATCCAACACAACGAGGTGCGGGCATAGCCCGTGCAGTGGTGACTATAATCATACCCAATAGGGACCCTGAGACCCTTGAGGTCTCACAAATCTAACAAAAATAAACCAAAAAAGTATGAAATCATCAGATAACCCCACCTAGGTATATTCCTATACATATACCTAAGTTATCAATTAATCCATATCAATCATGAGGTAAACAAAAACGTTACTAACTCATCTCAAACCAGGATTTTATTCTAGAGGTAGTACCAAGTAACAAGCCCAATCACACTGTCGAAACCTTGGCTACTGGAGAACTCTTCCTCTATCAAGTAAAGTGGGCCTGCCGCATCACTAAGGCACTTCCCACTAACCTTGGACTACTGAGGTACTCCTCTCGTCGAGTACCGTGGGTCTACTGTGTCGCAAAGGTGCTCCCCACCATGGGTCTGTCGTTCCACTGAGGTGCTCCCCCTCGTAACCCGATGAGGTACTCCTCCTGTCGAGTATCGTGGGTCTGCCGCAACACCGAGGTGCTCCCCATTGTGGGTCTTCAGCGACACTCGGTCGCTCTCCACAGGGCTAGTCGAATCACTCCATGTCGAATCGGTCTACAGTCGTCAGGTCTCAGCCAGCTACTAGGTCTCCACACTATGCTCGCTCATCTCTGGGAGGATCCACTCCACGCGATATAGGTCAATTCTCCAACTGTCACAAAGTCCCAGGTAGAAGTATCTCCAAGGTCCTCCAGGTAATAGGGGTATCAACACAACAAACGACGCGTTAATCAGATTCCCAGTCTGTGAGTTATTAGCCTTTTAGACCCGGGGCCCGGTTGGATTCGTACATGATCCAACCTGACTATATCTCAATCTTACCCTAAACTTCTGTGGGGTATGCTCAAAGGGCCCGTCGCACTCGAAGAATACCATCGCCGCTGACAGTTCATCAAATGGTCGTCTGGTGCCAATGATATAGCCAAAGAAAGTAAAGGGGAGTCGCAACGCGCCTGGGTTTGGTCCGACCTGACCCAACATAGTGTGCGCCAACCTAGTGGGATTGGACCATAATGACGTGAAGGCCGTGAGTAGTGTGGGGGCATGGACTGGTCGTGAGAGCACAGATCAGTCACGCGTTTGTGTAAGGGCGGTTCGACCCGGAGGTGCCGCGAGGGGCACGAAAGGCTGGCTCAGCCCGGATGGCTGATACTGGGTCGGACAGCGCTGTGAGGGGCGTGGCTCGGGTGGCACAGGGTGTGAGGAGTGTGTGGGGCACGCGGGGTACATGACCTAGTGCGGTTCGGCCGGGCGCCTGGGAGGCGGCCGAGGAGGTCGGCAGGTGGGCCGGGCAGGGCACGATAAAGCTGGCTGGGGGCCGGGCAAGGTGCCAGGCGACCCGGCTGGCGGCTGGAAGGAGACCGGGTTGGGTTCCAGAAGGCCTGACGGGCGGTCGGGCAGGGCGCGGCCAGGTCGGCAGGATGCGGGCCATCTTAGGGCAGCAGCTCGGCTCTGCAAATGGCGCGGCCGGTGGGGGCTAAATTGGGGCTGGTTCGGCCGGTGTCGGTACAGAATGCCATGGGGGCGACACAGATCACAGAGGCTGTGGGTTGCGTGGCCTTTGTCTTCATTGCCTTCGTCGCCTCGTTGCTTCAACACCATGCCGAAGATCGTCATAAACAAGAACGGCAGATGGGATGGGCAATGTTGGTTTTTCCCGTACCCTCCGCGTTTAGGGTGGTAACATTTGGTTCATCAAGAATGAAGAAAGATGAACTTCAATTTTTACAACCACCGCAATGATTCCTTTCCAACTGAAGAAGAACAATAAGGAAATTAATATTACATAATTAAACCCCTTACCTTGATCATTGGCCATCGACAGTGTCACGGGGAAGAAGACATGGGAGATCATCATTTGTCGCATCCACCACACACTATCAATCCCGAACTCACATGTCGGTTGTGGACGGCGCTCTACGTTGGTAGGAGTCTGGGGAAGAGGATCAAAGGAGATCATTACCGGTGTTCTTCATTGGAAGAACGAGTTCTTCATTATTCTTCGTTGGGAGACGTGGTTCTTCGTTGGAGAATTATTTTTCTCCCATGCTCTCCCCCCCAATATTCCACCCCAAATTCCAAATAATAGATTATGTTTATCTATTTTAAATTTGTTGACACAAAATTCAAAATGGAGAAATTAATTAACTTGGCACCCCTTAATTAATTCAAAAGGTTGGCACAAGGAATTAATGTGAAGGGGTGGTGGCACCATAAATGGTAGAGGAGGTCAAGGGGCTCCCCCTAATTAACGAGGGGAGTTGAGAGATTTTCCTCTCCTCCCATTAATAGCGGTCAGGAGGTGTAATACCCCAAGATTTTATGAAAAATATTCTTTTTAATTTCCTTAATGTCTTGTGTTGTACGCTACAACAAAAGGATCTTTCACAACACACATCCTTGACTTGCCTTGCATTACACACAATCACGACCTTCCTCGATAGCATGTGTAGTACGCAATAACGAGTTTCACTAAACAACAATATGCTATTAAAATATTATTAAAACTAGCCATTATGAATAGTAATAAACACTTTTTTAAATTTTGTATATTTTATTTTTCAAAATGGACTTAATTTTTGGATTCGGAATATCGAAATTATCTTAGGGTGAAATTTTGGTACTTTTCGGATAACTTTCAATTTTTGATGAATAGTGAAACCACTAAGTGGTAGTTAAAAAAACTGAATTTTTCATAAAACTTAATTTTAACGCTTCTGTGAGTGGAATTTCTAAAATCCGAGAGAACACAGTTAATATCAAGGACTAAAATGTGGTTCAATGAGACGAAAATAAATTTTTGTGAATAGTAACTTTTTACTTTTTTTTTACCACGGTTAAAAGTAAATAGGGTAATTAATGGTAAAAATGATATTATTATTACCATAACACATGTACTAATTCTATTGTATAAGTGTAATTAGACCAAAAACAACCTTAGGAATATAATATGACCATTTAGGCCCACTTGGATTAGATTAGGACATTTATTATTAATTTATTTAAAGAAGGGTTAAAATAGTTAAAATCAAAGTTTAATAACTAAATCATTTTTAATATACGGTTATACATAATAAAAATTCGACTATAAATATTAATTATAAATCTAAAACTATTTCCTAAAAAATGATAGTTTATTTGTAATTTTTAGACTTTAAATAATTTAATTTATTTATGACCCAATGATGATGTAGTAATTACCATAATAGTGAAAAATTAGAATAATTGATATTATAAATACTTAAATAAGTATAATTTGAGACTTTCTATGAATTAAACTAATATTCTAGGTTAATATGACATATTATTATTTATTTAATTAACTTTAGTCGAAGTAATCATTCTGTTATGAGTTTAAAAAAAATCAATTATTAAATAGTGTCAAAATTGACATAAAATAGTTTTTAAAACAAATATTATATTATTACTTGTTATTTTATTCCTAAAAATCTAAGGTTCGGACAAATGACTTAGATAAGGGTATATATATTAATAAAACACAACTTGGGGGTCGCTTGGATGTATATGGTATGTTTATTAACTATATAATATAAAATACAAAGTGACATGGTAAATGTCAATCTAATTAACTAAGAGTTAAAACTAAAAGATAAGGTTAATATAATGACCTAGACTTGAATAAATTATATTGGATGAGATGATTTCGACCCATACCCACCTTATTTTCGAAATAAATTAATTTGGAGCTATTTAAAACCGACATTGACTTTATAATAAAATAATATTTTTAGTTATTCCAAAGGTGCCCCTCTCCTCCCTTATAAAAGGGCACCTCCTCCCCCTCTTCCTCACACCACTTTGAGCCTTCATGCTCGGCCAAACCCTGCCAATTTCTTCTCTCCACTTCCCTAGAAACATCCTAGAGGTTCTGGTCTTCTTCAAAGACCTATTTTAGTGCCCTAAAAGGAGGTCTCAAAGAAGCACTTCAAAGAAGAGGTAATGTCCGTTACCAATTCTTTCATCTTTATTTCTTCTTCAACTTATTCTTCTTTAGTTGTTTAATTATGAAATAATAACATCAGTATCACTCATATACTAATATGTTATTATAAGTATGAAACAACCCTATTTCACCATCTATCCATCCCACGGAAAAAGAAATCACCGCGCGTGCGTACGTACGGAATACCGTCTCCACGCCGTGGTGTAATCTATTTTCCACCACCACCTTACTTGGATGGATATAATGGTGTAAATAATGACTATATATGACTATTATAAAGTGATATTGTTCTGAAATAGTATACATACACTCCAATACAATTCAACGATCATAGGAACGATATCATCACTCGTGCGTACGTACGAAATACCGTCTCCACAATGTGATGCGACTCGTTCTACATGATCTTCATTTCATAATGATTATATAAATGAATTGAATGAATGAATATGATATATATTACAATAATACCATTATGGAAATGAAGTATCTATAACCTAAAGATAAGAATAAGAATTTATTCGACCAAACACGCATAAGAACAAAAAGTAATAAACACCCGAATAACAAGTAGTAATGAAATATTACTAATAATAATCTAAGAATATGACCATATATGATATCATAAAAATAAGTATGTTTCTGTAATAAGTTAATAACATTATTTAAATCATTATACAGGAGGTTTAGACACGTACAAAGCATATCGGACCAAAGGTAAGGGAAATATCACAATCTCATTTTTATCCAAGATTGTTTATACTTTAGCATTTACTAGGGTGTATTTTATCATCCACATCCATGTTTCCTCAATATTTAATATTATTTCCATTCACCTACAATTGTTTAAATCCTATTTTACCCTTCGGTGAGTTTTTAGTAAAAGATATGAAAGTAATCTTTTGTCGTATTTCGTACGAGGTACTTTTTGACTTTTCCGACAAAAGTACAAGAAGAATGTTTTTTAACTTATACGGCATGAATGGATTTTTAAAAAATTATTTCCAAGAAGCTTCCTTTACAAGTTTTCAGGTTTATTTTTAATCAAATTCTTTTAGTTTAGAATTGTATGACATGTTAATAAAGGAAAAGTGTTTTTAAAGTAGAAAGGATATTTTCCTCAAGAATGGAGTTCAAGTGTTTTATCAAAATTATTTTCCATATAATATAATAAAGTGTTCTGTTTCTATCCCTATTATTACATGGATTAGATTATGTTGTGATGGAAATATTTTTATGAATTCATTTACCCTATATGAATTGTTTTATGATGTCACGATGCTTAAGATTCCCATTTTTATTACATGGGTTATGCTATGATGTATGGTTTATGATTTTGTGGCACACATAAGAATGGTATCATTATGAGATGGGTGGGACCTATATCTCCCTCCAATTCATTGGGTAAAGATTTTATATCTCATGAGATAAAAATGGCTGGAACGGTAGGTTATACCGGTTCAGTGAAACAGGACTGAAACGAGGGTGACTCGGTTCAGAAATGGACTTTGTCCACTAAGATAGTCTTGGAAATGAGTATTCACTAATAAGATATGATTCTCTATGATTATGTGTGTATGAAAAAAGTTTCATGTTTTAGGTTATGATTATTGGGATTTCATTTATATACAATGATTTATCCCAGGTTAAGAAATTATGCTCTGTTTTGCAGGTTACGATTTTCAAAATGTTATGTTCTTATGAAAATGATGTTATTGATATTTCTTCTGTTTACCCTTACTGAGCATTTGAGCTCACCCTTTTATGTTTTCTTTTCCCCAGGATATAAATAAAGGTTTTAGGTAGAAAAAAAAGAAAGATCTTTATGGGAGATGTTGAAGATCTTTCACCACGATTAGAAGATTATATTCCGAGTTTCCAAAGACACTAAACTATTACGGTCCTTGTGTGTATGTTTTTGTTATGTACTAAGTATTCCGAAAAAGTAATGTAATGTCCATGTACGTCAAGCTTTGGGTCTCTACAGTTGGTATCAGAGTAAAGGTTTAGTCAACCTTTGGAAACTAGGATGCGAGAAATTTAGTGAGATCCCTAGAGATATTTATAAGGTATGTCTAGGGATGTCCCAAAGGATAAGTATACGCATAGGATATAGTCCTAGAACTACGGTAACGATCTTATAATTTAACCTAAGATGTTAGATATTGAAGGTAATCCCCCTTTATTATGTTGTTTTCCCTAGCATTATTTTTTCCTCTCACACTATTCTTTTTGGGTTTTAGATGATGGATGGAACCCGAAGGAACCATGTTGATTAATGTAATGGACAATGCAATGATTGTCCTCCTGAACAAACAAATGTTATGGTAGATGGAGTGAAAAATCTTATTGCTATACTTACACAAGCTATGAATCATTCTGGACTTCCAAATGAGCAGAGAAGGGAACAATATTCTATTGAGTCCTTCATGAGGCAATATCCACCTTCTTTCTGTGGGTCTTCTGATCCACTTGTTGCTGAACAATGGATCATTACCACTGAAAAGATATTTTTAGTTCTTCAATGTTATGAACATGATAAATTCATCTTAGCAGTATATCGTTTGGAAGGTGAAGATGATCAATGGTGGAATCTTATCAAGAATACGAGGAAAAGGGATGAAATTGAGTCCATGGAATGAGACGAGTTCAAAAACTTATTTTTCAATAAGTACTTCCCTCATATTCTTCGAACAATTATGGAGAAGGAGTTTCTTGAACTAAAGCAAAAGGATGATGAATCTGTTGGTATATACGAAGAGAATTTTACAAGGATTGCGAGGTATGCATTTAGATTTATCATCCATCCTGAAAGTAATGTTGATCGATTCTTCAGTGGCTTAAAACCAAATCTTCGAAGGGCATTAGCTATAAAAGAGTTCAGTAGCTATGAAGAAATTGTGCATTGTGCTGTCAAGGTAGAAATGGAAGTTGGTGTTACTTATCCATCTCATAGTTTTGACAAGAAACGAAAGATGGAGGTCAAGGAGAAATCTCAGAATAATGGTGAAAAGAAGATGAATGTTTCCTTATGCTCAAAGTGTGGAAAGAAGCATGGTGGAGATTGTCTTAAAAGAACTAGAAAATGTTTTAAGTGTGGAAAATAAGGTCATCGAGCAGCTGAGTGTTGAAGTAATGGAAAAAGGGTTTCTAATGATGTGAATAAAGAAAAGACTGCAGAGAACGCACCAACAACACTTCAATGCTTCAAGTGCAAGGAAATGGGGCATTATGCTAATAAATTCCCTAATCCAAGGGTTAGTGACGATCGACATGAGCAACCACTTAAGGAAAAGGACAAAGGGAAGTCACATGCGATCACCATTGGCGATGTTGAATATGAAAACGATGTGGTGGAATGATTAAGTGTTTATGTAATGGGATTCCAGAATAATGTTGTATATAGTATCGTGGAATATTGGAATATTTATGTTTTAGTCTATTTTGGTTTTCAATAATTTTATGGCATCGATAACCATGAAAAGAGATTGAAATATTTTTGGAAAGCAGATGATATGAACATATGAAGGGATAAAGAGAATCTAATATGTTTGATAGTATTCATGAGCTCATGATTGATATAAGGACTAAGTGATATCGTGGTTTGAGTATATAGAATTTTGAGGATTTTGGTATGTGTAAAATGTTAACTTTTAACAGCATTCATGTTTTCACTATAGTTCAATGGGTATTCAAGAGAATACATGATTAAGGCCTTTGAATGTTCGGAATGTGACCAACAAGACATATCTTATGATATATGGGGAACAACGATGGTATTAAATCTCTGGTAATCGTTTTTACTATATTATGAGAAAGGACTGCAGTATTATGGATAAGCCTAAAGACTAGAATGGATTATGTTGGGCATAAGTTAGTATTGTTTAATGATAGAAGTTTTTTCGATATTATTGATGGGATGTTATAGTAATATAGTTTTAGAAAATGGATAACCTGCAGGACGGGCGATAGCCCATCGCGTCGGACATGGTTGTAGGAATCGAACCCACAATCGAAGTGCGACTGGCCTTTATCGCCTACCACTGGCCTACAGGAAGTCCCTGGTTAGTAGAAACTAGTTTTATTTTATTAAGCGGTATGATATATGAAGTATAAGTTAATTTTAGGAACCATATATGATTTATCTCACAATAGATGGACTTATGTATTATTTGATAACTTTTTCTAACCTCTTGTTTGAGACAGATGGAATGACCCGTCATTCTATCACATGATCTGCTAACACTTCACAAATAACAAATTCAACTTCATTTATTTAAGAGATGAAGTGGAAATTTTTCAAAGCATGAACAACAGTGAGATTGTACCAAAATAAAGTAACTATTTATTCTAATTCAAATTCTTCAACTTTAGAGTAATGATCTTGAAAACCAAAGATGTTGTCCTAGTGCCCTTATTTCCAATGAATCAAATGGTACCTTAGATCACCACAAATTTATGGCTTTTTGATTGTTGGTTTTTTCATAGCAATGTTCTCTACCACTCTCCATCAGAACTTGATGGTTAGATTTTTCTTCCATATCCATATTTTCACCTATGTTCTCCTATGTGGAAACCCAGTGATTAGTTTATTTGGTAACCGTGACGTTTCATACTTTTGTTTTTAAAGATTGTTATTGGTATTCCATTTTATGATGTGGGTTTCTATAAAAGAAACTTTCGAATACTAAACCATTTATAACCCCAACGAATTTCGAGGGCGAAATTCATTTTAAGGGGGTAGAATGTAACACCCCAAGATTTTATGAAAAATATTCTTTCTAATTTCCTTAATGTCTTGTGTTGTACGCTACACCAAAAGGATCTTGCACAACACGCATCTTTGAATTTCCTTGCTTTACACGCAATCACAACCTTCCTCGATAGTGTGTGTAGTACGCAATAACGAGTTTCACTAAACAACAATATGCTATTAAAATATTTTTAAAACTAGCCGTTATGAATAGTAATAACCACTTTTTAAAATTTTGTAAATTTAATTTTTCAAAATGGACTTCATTTTTGGATTCGGAATATCGAAATTAGCCTAGGGTGCAATTTTGGTACTTTTCGGATAACTTTCAATTTTTGATGAATAGTGAAACCACTAAGTGGTAGTTAAAAAAACTGAATTTTTCATAAATCTTAATTTTACCGCTTCTGTGAGTGGAATTTCGAAAATCCGAGAGACACGTTTAATATCAAGGACTAAAATGTGGTTGAATGAGATGAAAATAATTTTTGGTAAATAGTAACTTTTTACTTTTTTTACCACGGTTAAAAGTAAATTGGGTAATTAAGGGTAAAATTGATATTATTATTACCAAAAAACATGTCCTAATTCTATTGGATAAGTGTAATTCGACCAAAAACAACCATAGGAATAAAATATGACCATTTAGGCCTACTTGGATTAGATTAGGACATTTATTATTAATTTATTTAAATAAGGGTTAAAATAGTTAAAATCAAAGTTTAATAACTAAATCATTTTTAATATAAGGTTATACAAAAGATAAATTCTATTATAAATATTAATTAAAAAGCTAAAAAGATTTCCTACATAATGAAATATTATTTTTAATTTTTAGACTTTAAATAATTTAATTTATTTATGACACAATGATGATGCAGTAATTACCATAATAGTGAAAAATTAGAATAATTGATATTATAAATACCTAAATAAGTATAATTTGAGACTTTTTATGAATTAAAATAATTTTCTAGGTTAATATGACATGTTAGGATAGATTTAATTAACTTTTGTTGAAGTAATCATTCTGTTATGAGTTTCAAAAAAATCAACTATTGAATAGTGTCAAAATTTACATAAAATAGTTTATAAAACAAATATTATATTATTAATTGTTATTTTATTCCTAAAAATCTAAGGTTCGTCCAAATTACATATACAAGGTTATATATCTTAATGAAACACAACTTGGGGGTCTCTTGGATGAATATGGTATGTTTATTAACTATATAATATAAAATACAAAGTGACATGGTAAATGTCAATCTAATTAACTAAGAGTTAAAACTAAAAGATAAGGTTAATATAATGACCTAAACTTGTCTAAATTCTATTGTATGAGAGGATTTCGACCCATATACACCTTATTTTAGAAATAACTCAATTTGGAGCTATTTAAAACCTAACTTGACTTTATAATAAAATAATATTTTTAGTTATTCCAAAGGTGCCCCTCTCCTCCCTTATAAAAGGGCACCTCCTCCCCCTCTTCCTCACACCACTTTGAGACTTAAAGCTCAGACAACCCCTGCCAATTTCTTCTTTCCACTTCCCTATAAAAATCCTAGAGGTTCTTGTCTTCTTAAAAGACCTATTTTAGTGCCCTAAAAGGAGGTGTCAAAGAAGCACTTCAAAGAAGAGGTAATGTCCGTTACCAATTCTTTCATCTTTATTTCTTCTTCCACTTCTTCTTATTTAGTTGTTTCATTATGAAGTAATAACATCAGTATCACTCATATACTAATATGTTATTATAAGTATGAAACAACCCTATTTCACCATCTATCCATCCTACGGAAAAAGAAATCACCGCGCGTGCGTACGTACGGAATACCGTCTCCACGCCGTGGTGTAATCTATTTTCCACCACCACCTTACTTGGATGGGTATAATGGTGTAAATAATGAGTATATATGACTATTATAAAGTGATATTGATTCTGAAGTAGTATACATACACTCCAATACAATTCCACGATCATAGGAACAATATCATCACTCGTGCGTACGTACGGAATACCGTCTCCACGATGTGATGCGACTCTTTCTACTAGATCTTCATTTCATAATGATTATATAAATGAATTGAATGAATGAATATGATATATATTACACTAATACCATTCTGGAAATGAAGTATCTATAACCTAAAAGGAAGAATAAGAATTTATTCGATAAAACACACATAAGAACAAAAAGTAATAAACACCCGAATAACAAGTAGTAATGAAATATTACTAATAATAAGCTAAGAATATGACCATATATGATATCATAAAAATAAGTATTAATCTGTAATAAGTAAATAAAATTTTTTAAATCATCATACAAGAGGTTCGGACACGTACAAAGCATATCGGACAAAAGGTAAGGCAAATATCACAATCTCATTTTTATCCAAGATTGTTTATACTTTGGCATTTACTAGGGTGTATTTTATCATCCACATCCATGTTTCCTCAATATGTATTATTATTTCCATTAACCTACAATTGTTTAAATCCTCTTTTACCCTTTGGTGAGTTTTTAGTAAAAGATATGAAAGTAATCTTTTGTCGTTTTTCGTACGAGGTACTTTTTGACTTTTCCGAAAAAAGTACGAGAAGAATGTTTTTTTAACTTATAGGACATGAATGGATTTTTAAAAAATTATTTCCAAGAAGCTTACTTTACATGTTTTCAAGTTTATTTTTAATCAAATTCTTTTATTTTAGAATTTTATGACATGTTAAGAAAGGAAAAGTGTTTTTAAAGTAGAAAGGATATTTTCCTCAAGAATGGAGTTCAAGTGTTTTATCAAAATTATTTTCCATCTAAGATAATAAAGGGTTCTGTTTCTATCCCTATTATTACATTGATTTGATTATGTTGTGATGGAAATATTTTTATGAATTCCTTTACCTTATATGAATTGTTTTATGATGTCACAATGCTTAAGATTCCCATTTTTATTACATGGGTTATGCTATGATGTATGGTTTATGATTTTGTGGCACACATAAGAATGGTATCATTATGAGATGGGTGGGACCTATATCTCCCTCCAATTCATTGGGTAATGATTTTATATTTCATGAGATTGACATGGCTGGAACGGTAGGTTATACCGGTTCAGTGAAATAGGACTGAAACGAGGGTGACTCGGTTCAGAAATGGTCTTTGTCCACTAAGATAGTCTTGGCAATGAGTATTGACTAATAAGATATGATTCTCTATGATTATGTGTGTATTAAACAAAGTTTCATGTTTTAAATTATGATTATTGGGATTTCATTTCACTACTATGATTTATCCAATGTTCTGAAATTATGCTCTCTTTTCCAGGTTAAGATTTTCAAAATGTTATGTTCTTATGAAAATGATGTGATTGATATTTATTTTGTTTACCCTTACTGAGAATTTGAGCTCACCCTATTATGTTTTCTTTTCCCCAGGATATAAAGAATGTTCTAGGTAGAAAAAAAGGAAGATCTTTATGGGGGATGTTGATGATCTTTCACCATGATTAGAAGATTATATTCCGAGTTTCCAAAGACACTAAACTATTACGGTCCTTGTGTGTGTGTTTTTGTTATGTACTAAGTATTCCGCAAAAGTAATGTAATGTCCATGTATGTCAAGCTTCGGGTCTCTACAGTTGCTCCCCACCCCTATTATTCAAATGGGGAGGTTATGTGGTCTTGGGTGGTCCCCACCACATTAACCCCACATGGGAGGTTGAGGCGTGGTGGTCGCAACCACCATAACCTCTCATGGGAGGTTATGGCCTGGTGGGACCCACTTCCAACCTCCACTAGGAGGTTATAGATCCAATGGGACCCACCTCCAAAAACCCACAAGGCTGCTCAAATAAAAATAAGTGAAGCTCACTTTATTTTATTATTTTCCACAAAAACCCAAAAACTAACTTTTATTCTCGACCCACTACCGTCGATGAGAAAGTCTTCTTAAATGAATACCAGTGCTGTGTGTTCAACAGTATCCTTAGATTTCAATTACCAATGCATGTTCAAAGGTTATAAAAACTCACTCGTACGTTTAAAGAACTTACCCAAACAAAACATCAGAAATTGAATCCGGGCACACCGGGCCTCAGAATCACGCGCCGTCAGTTTTCGTGGACTTGTAAAATTCCCATGTATTAAAGAGAAAAATAACCATAGAAATTCCAGGTCTTTAGAATTATTATATTTATTATAGAAAATTATGTTTATTTATAAAATTATATTATGTTCTTATGTGTATATAAATAATGTTTATTTATATAAATTAAATGGAAAATTATTTTTTATAATTAATATATATTTTTAAATAAATAAAATTTGTATATTACAATTTTTAAAAAGTATTCATAAGATTATAATTAAATAAATATATATATAACTAATTATAAAATGATAATAAAATTTATAAAGCAATAAATATATTTATTATATTTATTATTACATAATTATAATTTTTTATTTATAATTATTTTTACATACTTTTTTAATATATATATTAATAATTTTCATTTCAAATAATTATATTTATATAATAAAATATATTACTCTAATGAATTTGGTCAGTATATATATATATATATATCCAAGGAGATAACGATGGACATGATTGTCATTATTTATGTCCATATATATATATATATGCATTAGAATAATTGACTTGCACATATCTATATGTTATTTGTTAATCAGAAATGTTCATTTATACATTGACATGTATTATTATTCAATTTTTCCATTTCTATTATGATTTGGTTTTTATGATCTATAATTTACTTGGTATGTGATTCCTTCATGTACCACATGATCCTATTATGTTCTCATAAAAACATATAAATTTACAATAAATACATTTAAATAATATATATATTTATTTTATATTTTTATTACAAAATTTTAATTATATATAAATAATTTTTAATGAATTTCTTTTATAATTATAATTATAAACACCCACACACATATTTGAATAATTATAAAATTACATTAAATACTTCTATTTTACTTTTATAAATATATAAACATATATATATATATATACATATATAAACACACACACATATATATAAATACATTTATAAATATATAAAAGTTTATATATATATTTATCTATACTTATAATTATAAATTATTATATATATATTTAGATATTTATAAAATTATAATAAATATATTTATTATACTTATACTTTTATAAATATTTATAATTACATAAATATATCTATAAATATATTAAAATATAAAAATAATTAAATATAGATATATTAAAAAAATTATAAAATTATAATTAATATATTAATTATCTATATTAATATATTTACAAATACAATAAATGTAATTATTATAATTTTATAATTCTGTAAATAAATATTTATTTTAATTATAAAATTATAAATATAAGAAATATAGTTATTAGAATTATTTATTTATTTATATAAATTTATATAAATTTATAGTTATAAATATATATATAATATATTTAAATATTTATAAAATTATAGTAAATAATTTTATTATATATATTCTTATATGCAATAAATATATTAATTATAATTATTTATTATATATGATTATAATTATAATAAACATAGTAAATATAATTTTATATTACTAAATAAATTTTAATATTTTTATAAGTTGTTGGGGTGTTCTGCTAGTGGTAAATTCTTCATGAAATCGTACGTCAGGACTAATTTCAAATCCGAGTGGGTGTGAATTTTCGTTTGGAGGTAGTGATGCATGAAAGACACGGGGAGGTGGTGACGCAAGCATAACACATGTAGGTAGTGACATGGGCATGACACAGGTAAGTGGTGACATAGGCACGATGCATGCCCAATGATGTATGGTGTACGATGTAGGCATGATGATGCACTGGGCCTTCAAGCTAGTTTGTGGTCCTTTGGGAAATGTAATGTACTTCATGCAAGTGGGTATTCTGGCCATGTACTGAATAAATAAGGATTGGTGGGTGGGCTGTCGCTTGTGAGGCTATGGCCTATGTTTCTGGCCAGTGTGTGTGGTTTGCATGTTTAAGGTAATTTTACCCCCAAACAGAATATATATATTTATATATAATAATATATATTTATAATTTATATAATCTTGATAATATAAATAATTATATAATTAAATAAATAAAGGAAATAATATAGAAATATATTTATTATATATACAATTTTATAAAAATATTTAAGATTATAAATTAATTATTTACATTATATTAAATATTTATATATACACTTTTATAAATATGTAAAATAATATAATAAAATTATTGACAATATAGTAAATATTTATAGTTAATAATTATAATTATATATAATAAATATATTACTCAAAATCCTTATCCATGGGTTTGAGAGGGAAACAAATGACCAAAATTTTATTAATAATAGATAAGAGTGCAGTAGAGAATACAGTTCTAGCATGGCACATAACCCACCATGAAACAAGTCTCACATCATTAATATACCTTGATGTGTCTTTCTCCTACGATATCTGCCTCTTCCTTTTGGATGTATTCCCTCCTCAAGGTCTTGGGTTCCAGGGGAGCCTGCTCCTCATCAAATATATTTACTATATATATAAATACAAATAAATATATATTTATTATATATATCTTTAGTCTCTTACATCCCACTCTCCATTCCCCCTTTTTTCAAAGAATACCATTTGTTATAATTAAACATTGATTATATAGAATACAAAAATAGAATAACTACCCTAATATTCAAGTCCCACCTAAATGGTTGTCCAATATTAAAATAGGGAGATATAAAGAGTGAATGATTCTCATATTCCTATATAGCACAATAAATATTGATGACAGAAAACTTGTGTGAACATCATATCACTATATAAGGAGGATCATAGAATATTGAACTTAGTTTCACTAAAAATGATTCTATATGTCTATTCAATTAATCAAAATTATAGTGAAATATGAATATCCAATAATTCCACCTCAAATACCACATAATATTCACATAGATCATGAATGAATATAGGTTTTGTGACCATTAATAGAAGTGTATTTAAATATACTATTAATAGAAAAAATATTCAATAGTATCAACTGTAAAAACCTGATTCATACAAAACATATTACATTCACGATAAAATAATGCGGTAAGAGAAGCCAACAAACTGATATAAAGGTTGTAGAGTATCCTTGAAAATGGGTAACTAAATTCACACCCAATGTGTATTTGAATTTTGCACCTCTAATATTAGGAAAAAATTCAAAATAGTGGTTATAGTAACATAAAAAAATAGAACATCATAAAATCTCACATCAACTAAATATTATGGCCCCAAGTTAATACCCAAGGGTATTCATGAATAAAAAGTTTACAACATGACATCAAATAAAAAATAACTAAATGAAACTATATATAATTATTTTAATAAACAAATAACTCATTGTAAAATCATATACATACAAGGTACTTAAAAAAAATTGTTGAGAAAATAAAGAATCCAAAAATAGTTCAATGTTTTCATCTATTCACTTCTTTTTTCATCTTCCATGAATCACTAGAACTATTGAACATAACAATGTTTATTAAATGATTATTCCCAACATAATTAAGCACAATGTTACTAAACTCTTATGAACATACAAAAAATTGTGAAATTAAGGAAAAACAACTAACAATAATGTAAACCAGTGGTTTTAATACAACATGTAAGTAATTTCCCATAGATTTTCAAAACAACATGCCTGTATTGGATGTTTAACAAATTATTTTATGTTAATAAAATTATTCAAAAATAATTTACTAATGTATTAATATAGAATATTTTTATTAACATAGAAATTAAATACACCACACTGATATATAAATTAATAGTGGAATGACACGGGATCATCTATGAAAAACTTCCATGTATGCATTTGAAAAAATAAAATTAAATAAATATTTTGTTTTTTATATTAAAAAAGTGCACTTTCATTTTCAGGTTGAATGACACCACACTATTTACTAAAAAGTATAATAGGAATGTTATCCTACAAATGAACCTGGATATTTAAATATAATTCAAATTGGTTAGTATAATAAATAACTTGGACAACTCCTATAACTATTAAAATTCATTATGAATAATATTAAACTATATCACTTACCACAATCAAATGAATTGGTTATAGATCATAATTTTTTTTCTAGGGATAGATTCAATCTTTTAAAATTAGGAATTTTTTTTTCTTAAATCAGAAAAAGAAATAAAATATTTTAATAAAACATAGTGGCGTGCCAATCTGAAAAAACCTATAACAAGTGTGAAATAACATGTAATACAATTCAGCTCACTTGTATCCCTTATTTGTTTGGTTTCCATTAGACATTGATATTTTCTTTCTATATATACAAGAGACCGTGGGTCTATCACCAAATTATTTAATATATAAAAATACCAATCTAAAAAATATAATAATGAATTTTAGTATTTTTATTTTTTTCTTGTGTTTGAACCCAAAGAATGTCATCACTACAGTTAATATAATCAACAAAATATTTAATTATTAAAGTAATATTTATCAAATTACATAATAGAATGAACAAAAAATAGATACAAAGAACTTAACATTGATCTCAAGGTATATCATGTTCAATATTGACCATTTCTTAGAGGTACACCATCACAAATACCATCTGTAGTTTATTTAGCAAATGGTCTTACCAATATCTTAAAATAAAATATTTTTAAATTGTTAAAAGAATATAAAGGTGAAATATAAATAATTTTAGATCTAAATAGAAAAATAAAATATTAATGATAATTATTATTATAGAAATTACCCTAGAATCTGAATGTTGTAATAAATTTCATTAAAATTTAAGAAACTCATGTTTTTATTTATACATTTTTGTACATCCTTTTTAATCATACACATGTTTCAAATCATTATCATTGAATCATAATGTCAAACAGAGGAATTTTTTGTATCAATATCTGATTTGGATAGACATACTCATACTGACTATAGAAAATTGGGCATTATATGCTATCTTTAGTATGAAATCACTTCTCTATTTTCTGGTTAACAACGAATGCTTGATTTAAGTATAAAAAAAAATTATAAGTCATTAATTATCAAAATTAATTATATTTATCAAAATGAATGAAAATAAATAAAATTTTATATATCTTACCATTTAGGGAATTTATACACATAATCAATAAAATGACTAATCTAATATTAAATATTAATCCCATGGTTTATAAATAAATGGTGCTTCATATATTAAAAACTAATGTGATCATTTTTAAGATGTTTGAAATTAGGGATCCAAATATTCAACTACTTTTCTCAACCCCCACCACTCACACAAGATCAACGACAATTTCTCAATGAGAGTGATTTATATTGTTTTTTAATAATAAAAAAACATTTATGATATCTCTACTTCATATAATAATTCATACAAACAAATTATAAAAAATAAATAACACATATAAATGTAATATTTTTTTAATAAAACATTAAAAACTATTACTCATCGAAAAATGGGCACTATTTTTTTCACTCAGAATACCACTTGATTTTTTATTACCATATAATTTTTTATTTTTTGAAACAAATCTATAAGAGTACAATCAAAATTTTGAGATACAATATTCCATTTTGAAATATTCTGGTAGTCAATATTGAAAATATTTGTAAAATTTATAGATTTTTGACATCCATTTAAAACATAACCAGTAAATTGAGTCTTAATGTTTGGTAGTACAAATCCTAATCTTTAAAAAAATCTACAAAATGTGTTAGAATGAAAATCTTATCACAATTTTATCAGAACAAAATTCCCTTGGATTGCACACACACAAACAATCTTTCTTACATTACTAGATAATAACGAAAAATAGATTTTTGAACCACTATAAATTCACACAATCATTGACTAATAGAAAAATATTTATTGAAAAAGTCACAAAAAGTAAAATTTAAATAATAAACTGTAATGAGGAAAATTAAAAAAACATCATATTCTAATCATTATGGAATAAATGATAATTTTTTAGTTAAATATTTTCAATTAAAAATGTGTCATTCCCGACCTGAGAAACACGGTTTATAAAAAAAATTCGATGGGAAAGGAATGTATGTGTTTTTATGTTTCATATAATATAATTTATATTTTCATCCTTCTTTATTATTTTCTATAAATATTTAATTTTCCACCAAATATTTCTCATTGGGTATTTTACTCACATTATACACCATTGCTCTTTTATTTTCTAAATTTCATTATATTAAACATTAAATGACATAAAATAAATTATATAAATGGATTATATCTTATTTATAATTAGTATATAGATGAAATACATTATTAAATTTTTTTTCTTAGTATCCCAATGGTTCTTATAGTAATTTTTTTTAACAGACTTCTAAATCTGGGGATACATATTTATAATCAGTAATGACACATGGATTGAGATTCATGAAATATTTTGGTACTATTGATAACCTTTTTGATCTATATCATTTAATGACACCAAAAAATCTACAATTCATGAAAATATTTTTTTTCTATTTGCAAACCATGTATGGGTAATTTTATTTAAGGACATGTTTCTAGAGTTATGATGTTTGTGTTTCATGGTACAATTTTTTTTGAACATATTTCATATAGAAGTGAAATTTAAATTTATTTTGAATATAAAATGGAAAATTGAAATAAAAACATTTAGAAAAATTTTAAAATAGAAATAAATACTAAAATAATAATTTTTATTTTAAATAAGAAATGTAATTTATTTAAACATTAGAACAATATTAGAATCACTACAAAAATATTTATTTTAACATCAATAAAAGTAAGTAGTGAAAGAAAAAAATAGCCATATGTTAATATGTATCCACACCATCACATAAACAGTTTAGGTGAATTATATATTTTTATATATAGGTTCAATACACACAGACAGATATATATATATATATATATATTATTTCTTGTTTTAATTGTTAAAATATAATATATTATGTTCACTTTATTTCAATTATGTGCATTCAATAATCACATTATATCTATTATTTTAAATATTATAATTTATACAAAATATGTTCACATTATATTCAAAGAAATGAATTTTTTTGAAGGAATATTCTATAAAATATATAAATACTCCAATTTGAGAAATAATTTCATCGTTATAACCTGGTTATCTAGAGGTGCAAGATCTTGGCATGCATAAAGGTACATAAAATTATCCATTTCAAAAATATAAAACAATAGAAAACATATAATTAAAGATTCTATTTAAAAAATATTTAATGGGCCTATAAAAAATTAAGTCTAATTGATAATAAATAGTTGATTGAAAAATAAAGTCAAATAGAAGGAAAATCACTGAGATATTTCAATTAGTATCTTGATAATGGATTTAATATCTTATGTGTAGTCTGTATATTACATTTATATGTAATTGTTAGAAGTAAGCCCTTTCCAAGTAGGAAATGGAATATAGTTTTTGTTTCTTTTCTCTCCATACGGGGTTGATCATGAATTATTCATGGAAAGTGATGTTATGGTAAAATCTAATAAAATTATTGAAGATGGTGATGTTCCTTAGTTTTGTCCACATTTTTTCAGTCAAAAAGTTGGATAATGGAAAAAGTTATTTTTAGAAATGGATATTTCATTAAATATGGAAGGGGTATTTGAGTGTTGTGTGAAATGTTTATTTTAGGGTCTTCTCATTAAAATTTGTCAAATATAGAAATCTCACGAAATATGTTTTTTTTATGAAAGAATTTTTACACAAAAGAATTTTTTAGATGCACACAAATATATGCAGGGTAATATTTTATGAAAAATAGGATTTCAAACAAGAGTTTTACATGGGTGATTTTTTAGATATACTCTCCAATATATTTCAAATGCATGAGGTGTACACAAAATATGTGTTTGAGTGAAAGTGAATTACACATCAAATTCAACCTCAATTTTATATATTCATTAATGTGGGTTGAGACACAATGATCATTCACACATCTATTTCACGATTTAAAAATTTGAAACTACCCATTGATGACTTGGGACATTTTTCCAACAAAACTATCATGTCACTTCTGGGCATAAGAGTCGTGCATAAAAGATAAACACATAGAAACTATTTCATGGAGAATGTTTCTTTTTTCTATATAGACCATGGGAAACGTATGGTGCTATTTTTTGAAAGATAAAGGGTTGTGAGAAATATAGTTTTCATGAAAACCCTACAACATGTATGCAATAATGGTTGTTCCTTTATGGAGATGAGATGATCTTCTTTCAGGTTTTGAATATCCATTTTGTTTGATTAATGCTTTCAAGGGAATTAGTTCTTGTCATCATTTCAAGAATATTCTCTTTATAGACCATGAAAAAGACTCCAATGCTAAAATAATAATGATTCCTTTAATTCGATAAACTGAGTAATGATTCTCTTAGAGATGTTTGCAAGGGGGTGTCAACATAAGTGGTCTAAGGAATATAGTGTGGAATACCAAAAACATTGGAATGGAACTTTTCCTGGCATAGTGTGATTGTGTACGAACATCTTTATTCCAAAACTAGTGATTATTTGGGGATTTAGATATGACTGACAAGCTTTCAACATATTTTCCATAGACTTTTCATAGTGGTGAACCATGTAAAAGGACTATTTTGTCTCTCCGAATGTGAATGATTAAATTACTACATATTACCATCTGATAGAATTAACTAGTTCCTACCAATTTCAGAACAATTTTTGAATCTATTGAATAAAAATCTGACACCTAGATTTACCCAACCCATCTTAGGGTGTTTCTACATCCATCAAGAGGTATTATAGCAGATAGGTTGCTTGATATAAATCTTTCCACTTGTGTTATCATAGATAATTTAGTAAATGTTATGATATTACCTCTCATTGTTGTATGAAACATCCATAAATGGGAAGAAATACGTCTTCTCATCTATGATCACTTAGAATGGATATTCATTTCACCACAACATAGGGTACTCAGTTCACTGATGTAACATGATTGTATATGAAATATTTAGACAGAAATTTTTTTATAAAGTTGTCAAAGCACAAAATTCCCTCATATCCCCTCATTCTGATCAAATATATCTATATGTGATGAGTTGTACATCAACCAAATATATGTTGGAAATATTGAAAACATATATAACGGAAACAAAAAAAGTGAAGTAAGTTAAACTATATGTTTTTCATAATTATTTTAATGATTTTAAGGTGTGATCAGATGATAATATAAATAGTTTTATAATCACATAACCATGGTTGATGGAGCTACTCAACAATTGTTAGAAGAAATTATGGACATAGATATTGTGAAGAAAATCATAAAAATGTTTCCATATAATGTATAATCCTAATGTGTCATCCCTTGATGAAAGATATCTTTCTATACATTCTCTAGATTATCTATTAAGTAGCTTGGTGTCATATGAAATGAGAGTTAAATAGGAAGATGCAATAATCCATGTCAGAAAGGAGATTTAATTTAAGGTCTTTGATAAACTTGAGATTTCAAGAGATTATGTTGACGAAGATAGTGTGGAAAAAGAACATCATTCTCTATTTTCAATGAAATTAAAGTGAGTAAAATGAATATTTGATGGAAATATTCCTCATGCATATTTCTATTTAGAAGAGTTAGACACATTTCCTATTGGTTCTGAAGGAATTATATTAATGATTAAAGTGATGATAAAAACATACAGAATCCAAAGGAAAGGTTTACTCAAATAGTAGTCCTCAAATATGTAAAGAAGTTATAGTGAAAGTGTTATGTCTCTAATGGAAGAGATAAGGATGATGAATTTTTTAGGTTGAAGAAATAGATTATAAATCTCGAACCCATGCATCAATTATAACAACTGTTGAAAATCCTAAACAATAAAAAGATAATTCTAGAGATAATTTTTTGATTACTGATGCTAAATTCAAGTTATAAGTTGAGGATTCTCTTGGTATGATTGAAAATCCATGATATTGAAATAAAAAAGTTGAGATCATTTTTAGAAGTTTCATTATAATATGTTGATCGACAATAATCATAAATTGATCGGCTAAAAGAATTAGTAAGAGAACATTAATGAACTTTTTATAGCTCAGAAGATGTGGTAAAATTGATGCCCAAGATCAAAGAAGAATCCAAGGACATCAATTAACTAATATAAAAACATGAGGAGAAGTCCAAGATAGTTGAGGGCCTTGAATAATATGTTGTTACAATATGAAAAAATTATTAAACTAAGATAAATTCAAGAGAATCAATGAAGAAATTCTAGTTTAGAGGATTCGTAGATGCAGAACAATTAGAAAGAGATAATGGTGGTTCTATATCATTAGAGAAGGATTTTAATGATCCAAGATCCACATATATGCATAAAAGTAAAATTGGATGTGATTCCAAATCATTAATGGTATGAAACATGATGATCCAAAATAAATGGATGAAAAGAGTTGGACATATCAAAAATAGACCCCATGTTCCATCAAATAATTCTTCAAATAAATTAGAGAGGTGTGTTGGAAATTATACCCACGTACCCATAAATGGAGCGTGTGCATAGCACCACAACTACATTGGACCACCATGCTTTTTTTCTACTCTTTTCCCTCTATTGATATTTGGAAATACTGATTGACCTCAAAACCCCGACCCCATGATGAGAAGTTAATCCACCCTTAGAATCCCCTAGGGTTTTTATAGATATTTGAATGGAATACATCCATCTTCTTTAGATTTAGATCTCCTCCCTCCATATATATAAATTCTCATACCTATCATTATATCCCAACCACACAATGTTGGCGAGGAAATAAAAAGATACATTGGTAAAAAATCTTTTACGATATAAATATTGTGAGAATCTCCAATGAAAAACAGAAGAACAAAGAAATAGAAGGATTTAAATTGAGAAACAAATATTTTAATATGAAAAACCATCCAATGTGAATGATTAGAAATGTCACGAGCCAGCCTCGGTCGACCTTGAACCCGTCACCCAAGCCGGTCCGCGGCGAGTCCCGAGGGGCGTTCCCGATCACCCCAGGATAGCAACTAGTGTTGGGCATCAAAATTAAACAGGTGGGAACGATTTGGCCCAAAAGAAAACCCGAAATAGTTACATAATAGAAACTAAACAAAACATACAAAAAAACTACACAACCAACATACCTCCACATGAATCCATGGGTCACCACCCAACTAAAAACTAACCTCGCTCCAACACTTACCGACTAAACCAGGAAAACCCTGTACACAAAGGAACCTGAAACTGAAAAGATAAAAGATATGTGTGAGTACAAAAAGTACTCAGTAGGTGAGCCTAACAACAAATCCCAAAGCACTTCCTGTAAATAAGGAATCTACAAATTCTAGGTTTGAACTACTATGTATAAAAGTAAGCTTTCATAATGTTTCACTGGATAATCAAAACATGAGACATTACCCTTATTCTTTTTCAAAAGGTGAATTCCTTTCATTGGAGCCAAATTCATTCTAAAAGATAAATACATGTTATATTTTCAAATTTTACACAAAGAGAATAACACATTTTCATTTGAAAACCATTTTCGCAAAGTATAATAGTATAAGAAGTGAATAAAAACTGGAAGTAAAGAAGCATGGAAAGTCAAGTAACCATGGGTGATCGTAAACATCCCTAGAAAACCCCTAGATTAACTCGGGTTCAGACTACCTACCGACATAGTACTTACTATAGAATAACCAACTGGCCGCCCTAATAACCAACCAGTGGCACGCCCTACAAGGCCTTACCTACCAAGGGGGGACTAACCCGTCTAATCGGGGTTATCCAGCAACCGTCACTCGATTATCTAAAAGTCACCCAAGAACCCATGATGGTTTTAATAAAACTGTGTAAGTGGGAGGCCTTCGCACGTGTGACTCACCTCACCGCACTTGCCAACCCCTTACACGGACACCGCTACACGACAATCCTCGAAGGGAAGTCCCCCTGTAGAGGTACCCCATAAGTACGTCTATATATATATATATATATATATATATATATATATATATAGTCAGCTCACAATCAATAAAGTGCCAAACGGGCTGCCACATCGTTTACATTTAAACCATTTAATATCAAAGCGTTTCCACAAGATATGACACACACCATCATGTTGAAGACCATAAAAACATCTTTAGTTTAAGGAAAATGAAACCACCACTGAAGAATTTCAAAATCCAGTTTAAAGGCCAAACAATATTTCCTCTATCCAAGTATTCAAGAAAACACCATTTTCTATAAACGATACACCCATCATTTTATACACACAAAAAAACCATCTCAGAACATAGTTTAGTATGACTTTCACATTTCATAATGTACCTGTATGACAATATCACAAGAAAACCACACAAATTTATTCAAGGAAGATATTTTCAGTGCGATGCAAGAAGTAACCAGTTTTTCAAATTCAGCAATTCAAAACTATAGTAATATCTATCCAGTGCTACGATAAATTTTTTGAAAAATAATGAAATGAACAGGAATAAATAATTTTATAAATTTAAAAGCAAGTGTAGTGGGAGACCTACCTCGAAGTCGCCAGCTCAACTCGATGAAGGAACACGCTTCGTGCAGGCGCGTACGCACACGCAAGCTGACAATCACTGTATCGCGGAACCATTCCGCCAATGCGCTACAATAAACACGGAACACATAAAATAGCTCAACTATCATAAATATAAACACAAGCATATAAACAACACGTGATCACCTCGGCGCAGGGATGTGCCCGACCAACGGAGGCACGCGCCAGCTGAAGACCGCAACGTTGTGGAATTATCCCACTGACATGCGGCAACCAACACCAAAATAGCAAAACAGCAAACCACAGATATAAAAAAAAATAACCACAAACAGAAATTAGCCACAAAAGACTACCTCGGCGTAGATGCGCTCAACTGCCGGGGTCACATACCAGTTAAAAGGGCGGCGCGCACTGGCAGGGTGACCGCCAGAGGTCGCATGATGATTATCGGGTGCGCCGCTGCCTGACGCAAGATGATGGCGGCTTGCCGGACCAAGATAAGCCGGTACGCGGCCTCCCAAAGGTGTGGCGGAGCCGATCGGAGTTCCGGAAAGGACCGGGGGACGCTGGCAGGCGGTGCCGGAGCGAAGCAGAGGTGCCGGCAGGGATGGGGAACGCAAGAAGGGTCGCCGGAATAGGGCAGGGGATGCAGGAACAACTCCAGACAATGAAGGCAGGTCATGCGGGGGCTGGGGGCAGTGCTTTGGAGTGCTGGGAAAAAGAAGGAAGAGGGCTGGGGGCTACTGGTGCGGGTCGAAGGCCGCTGGCCGGCGGCGGGCTCGCCGGAGGAGGGAGGCTGGCAGCAGGCGGTCATCGAAGGAGGGACATTGGGGCAGGTGGGGTCGCCGGAGGTGGAAGGCTGGCGCAGAGCAGAGGGAGCGGCACCGGAGGCCGGAGCGGGAGCGGGAGCGGGAGTCGGAGGTCGCGCGGAGGTCGGGGTCGCGCAGATTCCAGGGCGGCGAGCGCGAGCAGGGCCATTGGAGGAGCAGGGGGGCCGCGCGGCGGCGCCGCCTTGGGCGAGGTGGGATGGCGAGCGGGGAACGACGGTCGGGAGGGCCGGAGGCCGGTCGGGACGCCAGGAGGAGACCGGCGGAGCCCGGGGGTTGCGCGGAGGCCGGCCCGGGGGTGCGGGCGCGGGGTGGTGGCACAGGGAACCGGGTTCGGGGATGGGCGATGGGGAAGGGAAGTAGGAGGGGGGCGTGCAGCGCAAGAGGGAAAGAGAGGGGGGCGTGTGGCGCTAGGGTTAGGGTTGTTTTTTTTCATTCCATTATAATAAAATAATAATAATAAAATCTGAATTAAAATAATAAAAATAGTAATAAATCATTAATAATAATGATATACCAGAATAATAACAATAATATAAAACACAACAATTAAGATAGTAATAATAATAAAAATACTAATAATTCATTAATAATACTAATGTAGTTAAAAATATTCATCTTTCTTCATAATAATACAATAATAATAATGAAAATCTAAGTGTTAACAATATTAATGATAATAATATAATATTAATAAAAATGATAATAGTAATACAAATAATGATGTAAGTGATATAAATATTAATATATAATGAATAACAATAATAAGAATATGAATAATAAAATAAATAAATAAATAAATATATAAAAAATATTAAGAAAATTTATTAACAATAAAGATAATAATAATAAGAATAATAATAATTATAATAATGAGCAATTGCACGTCACATGGACGAGTTACGTGGCTACTGCCAACCGTGTGGTGGTCGCTCACGGGTCTGAAACAAACTAAAAACGTTAAACGTCAACAATTTTAAATCGGGACTCAACCCAAAACTCGGCGCGAGAACCCAAAACTAAGAAATAATAAATTGAAAAAATTAATTCAAAAAGTCGGGGTGCGACAATTCTCCCCACCAAAGACACTTTCTGCCCCCATAAAGTCACCCAGTTGAATACTAAACAAAACATGAAACCATGCCCGGTTGAAACCGAAGGAAACCACAATAAAAGAGAATGGGAGAACGTGAAAGGGTTCTCCCAACCACAGAACTCAACTAGTGTGGAAATTTAATACTCAATCATACCACCCCTGAAGGGGGGGGGGGGGCGACGTGGGAACTCCAAACTAACCCAAACTAACCTTTATAGCATGAGAGAAACAACACCACCGCCAAAACTTGGAACTCTTGACATAGACCAAAATCCCTAAACATCTGAGAAAGACTTATGAGAAGAAACTTAACCCACGAAGAAAACCCAAGCCCAACATAAAACGTAAATTCTTCCAAGACACTTACATCTGCAAACAAACATGGACAAACCGAGATCAACTCACGTAAGATCCAAACATATTTTAGAAAAAACACACGACTCAGAGAATCATAATTCAGACAAACCAGACTGTTTAGATTACAAACGAACACATCCTTCCCAACATCATGATGAACCAATGGACTTACAAAGATGTAAAAACTTTGAGAGTAGAAAAAGAAAGGACAAAAAGACTTTAAACGTTCCACCTCCAGCATGGAACACAAAACCCGAACCGAGGCTTCGCATCCTTGGAAACTCCTGACTGTGCGCGAGCATCACCCCAAGACCTATGGATGGGGCTCTGTTAGCTGAAGAATCTCCTGCCTCACAGTCAGACTCTAGAATCTCTTTGGTCACCGCATCTTCTCCAGCCACGTTTCTTTTGGAACTTCTTCAAGTGACCCATACAACCGCAATGACAACACATCTTCAGAGGGGTGCGTCATGACGACTTCACGTGCCCGAACTGGCCACAATGGTGGTGCACCACTGAACGGTCCGATGAACTAGGAGCTAGAACCACTTTAGACGATTATTTAGAAACAGGCCCCTCTGGCACACCCTGCTCGCCAAATGGGAAACTTTGCAAGCAACTAGATACGCTAGATTCCTAACCATCTGCACTTTGAAGACCCACTCAGCTAAGAATGCCTAATCCACCAGTTTCTCGAAACAATGGGCCTTTAAAGGGAGGGCCTGCTCCTTGATCTATAGATGAATACCCCTGATGAAGAGGGAAGTCCTTATCAATCCCTGCAATGCTACTTCCGGAGAATGCGACACAAGCTCCTTGAAATGGTCAACATATGTTTTCATTGTCCGTTGTCCTTGTTGAATGCGCATAAGCTTTTCCTTTTCTTTATCTTCCCCTCTTCAAGTGTAAACAATTTAATGAAGACAACTTTGAAGACATACAACATCATCCCAACTTGCAGTAATTGCTGGGCAAACAACTCCTACACATCCAGATAAGGACATTCAAACAGACCCAAAACAACACGCACTCAGATTTCTTTGGGAGTTCCCAATACCCTAAAGACGCGCTCGACTTCTTCAAGCCACTACACTATCTCTAACAGGCTCCAGTCACCATGAAGGACAGACAACATCTGAAAATGACAAAAAACTGGGCATGACTCATCAAATCTCCAGGAACCTTTCTGGGTTGAATTTCTGGTCAACATATACAACACTGATCCAAAACCGATATCAATCAAATCAACATCAATAAAAGTGCTTTCATAAAAAGCAATCATCACAAAGTCCAACAAAATACAAACACAACCCAAAATAAAATACCCCTCTTTTTTTCTTAAACATTCCATTTTCATTTAAACATCAAAACCTCCTTCTTTTTAGATTTCAAAACCGCCTTCTTTCAAGGCCACCTTCTAAATACTAAATCCATTTTTCAGACCAAAATCACTTTCCAAAACCACTTTCCCATTTAAAAACCAATTTAGAGGACAAGGCCAAGCCTTGAATTTCAAAAACACACCCAGGTAATCCCATTATCCATTGCACATGGCATTATCCAGATTCCATTTATATACACACCAACATGCCCTTTCAATGCATTATCACACACGTGAAATCGTTCATAAAGGGAACCTGCGGTTTCACCCCAATCCATTTTCAACCAATTTCCAAAAAAACACCAGTTTTCCAAATCAAAAGCTTCTAGTTTTTTTGAAAAACAAATTTCATAAATTTAAAGTCATTTAAAATAAATCAGTCCCATTTTCAAAAACCCTTTTTCATTTCCAACAATGCACTTACACCAATTAGAACAAAAAAAACACTCAAATTGCATCTAACACTGGAGTGAGGGACTAGTAGTCACGCCTACCCTGGTGGTCTGGTAGTGGGCCATGTCCCAAGTAACCTTAGACCACTAGGAGGAATTCAAACCGTGTAACCAGACTCCACATGGGTCACTACTCCATTTGAAATCATGATGTAACATAGGTTTGTCTCCGTTGTCATCCCTCGATCCCAAACAAACTAGAAATAGACAAAGACAAAATTCCCGGACTACCCCTGGAGAATCGAGATGCGGAATAGGCGAGGGTTCATGATGTCCTTCCCATACCTACCTCTCAAGTCCCGACAATCCTAATCTCCAATTACCGAACAACCCAAATAACAAGAACCTCCTCTAATACCATTTTGTCACGAACCATCCCGGTTCGACCCTGAACCGGTTACCCGAGCCGGTCCGCGGCAAGTCCTGAGGGGTGTTCCTGATCTCCCTAGGATGGAAACTAGTGTTGGGCATCAAAAGTAAACAGGTGGGAACGATTTGGACCAATATAAAACCATAAACAATAAAAGAATAGAAACTAAACAAAACATACAAACAATACTACACAACCAACGTACCTCCACGTGACCCCACAGGTGAGCACCCAACTGAAAACCAACCGCGCTCCAACACTGATTGATTAAACCAGGAAAACCCTGTACACAAAGGAACCTACAACTAAAAAGATAAAAGATAGGCGTGAGTATAAAAAGTACTCAGTAGGTGAGGCCAACAACAAATCCCAAAGCACTGCCAGTAAATAAACAATCTACAAATTCTGGGTTTGAACTACAATGTATAAAAGTAAGCTTTCATAATGTTTCACTTGAAAATCAAAACACGAGACATTAACCATATTCTTTTTCAAAAGTTGAATTCCTTTCATTGGTGCCAAATTCATTCTAAAAGAGAAATATGTGTTACATTTTCAAATTTTACACAAAGGGAATAACGCATTTTCATTTGAAAACCATTTTCGCAAAGTATAACAGTATAATATGTGAAGAACAACTCGAAGTAAACAAGCAAGGAAATTCAAGTAACCATGGGTGATCCTAAACATCCCTAGAAAACCCCTGGACGTACTCGGGTTCAGACTACCTACCGACATGGTACTCCATAGTCAATAACCAACTGGCCGCCCTAACAAGAAACCAGTGGCACGCCCCACAAGGCCTTACCTACCAAGGGGGGACCAACCTGTCTAATCGGGGTTAGCCAATAACCATCAATAGATTCTCTAAAAGATTCCTAGGAACCTACGGTGGTTTTAAAAATACTATGTAAGTGGGAGGCCCTCACACACGTGAATCACCTCACCGAACTTGCCAACCCCTTACATAGACACCGCTACACGACAATCCTCAAAGGGAAGTCCCCCTATAGAGGTTCCCCATAAGTATGTGTATATATATATGTAGTCAGTTCACAATCAATAAAGTGCCAAACGGGCCGCCACATCATTTACATTTAAACCATTTAATATCAAAGAATTTCCACAAGATATGACACACGACATCATGTTGAAGACCAGAAAAACATACTTAGTTTAAGGAAAACCAAACCACCACTGATGAATTTCAAAATCCAGTTTAAAGGCCAAACAATATTTCCTCTATCTATGTTTTCAAGAAAACACCATTTTCCATAAATGATACACCCGTTATTTTATACACACCAAAAACCATCTCAAAACACAGTTCAGTATGGCTTACACATTTCATAAAGTACCCATATGACAATATCACAAGAAAAACACACAAATTTATCCAAAGAAGATATTTTCAGTGCGATGCAAGAAGTAACAAGTTTTTAAAATTCAGCAAGTCACAAATCTAGTAATATCTATCCAGTGCTACTATAAATTTATTGAAAAATAATGAAATGACAAGGAATAAATAAATTTCTAAATTTAAAATCAAGTGTAGTGGGAGACCTACCTCGAAGTCGTCAGCTGAACTCGACGAAGGAACACGCTTCGCGCAGGCGCGTACGCACACACAAGCTGACGATCACTGCATCGCGGAACCATTCCGCCAATGCGCTACAACAAACATGGAACACTTAAAATAGCTCAACTGTCATAAATATAAACACAAACATATAACCAACATGAGATCACCTCAACACAGGGATGTGCCCGACCAACGGAGGCACGCACCTGCTGAAGACCGCAGTGTTGCGCAATTATCCCGCCAACGCACTGCAAACAACACCAAAAAAACAAAACAACAAACCACATATATAAAATAAAATAAACACAAATAGAAATTAGCCACAAAAGACTACCTCGGCACAGATGTGCTCGACCGCCGGGGTCGCGTGCCAGTTAAAGGGGCGGCGCGAACTGGCAGGAAGACTGCCAGAGGTGGCGTGCTGATTATCGAGTGTGCCGCTGCCCGGTGCAAGACGATGGAGGCTGGACGGACTGCGGGAAGCCAGTACGCGGCCTCCCAAAGGTGTGGCGGAGCCTGTAAGAGCACCGGAAAGGACCGGGGGACGCCGGCAGGCGGTGCCGGAGCGATGCAGAGGTACCGGCAGGGATGGGGAACGCAGGTGGGGTCGCCAGAACAGGGCAGGGGACGCCATAACATCACCAGACAATGTAGGAAGGTTGTGTAGGGGCCGGGGGTAGTGCTCTGGAGTGCCGGGAAAAAGTAACATGAGGCCTGGGGGGCTGCTGGAGGGGGTCAGAGGCTGCTGGCTGGTGGCGGGCTCGCTGGTAGGGTTGCTGGAGGAGGGAGGCCGGTAGCAGGTGGTCGTCGGAGGAGGGACACTGACACCAGGTGGGGTCGCCGGAGGTGGGAGGCTGGCGTGGAGCAGAGGGAGCGGCGTCTGAGGCCGGAGCGGGAGCGGGACTGGGAGTCGGAGGTCGCGAGGAGTTCGGGGCCGCGCGGAGGCCGGGGCGGCGAGCGGGAGCAGGGCCGGTGCAAGAGGGGGGGGGGGGGGGGGGGGCGTCACGGCGCTGCCTTGGGCAAGGTGGGACGACAAGTGGGGCGTGGAGGTCGGGAGGGTCGGAGGCTGGTCAGGACGCCGAGAGGAGACCGGCGGAGGACGTGGGTCGCGCGGAGGCCGGCCTGGGGGTGTTGGCGCGGGGTGGTGGTATAGGGAACCGGGGTCGGGGATGGGCGACGGGGAAGGGAAGCAGGAGGGGGGGTGTGCGGCGCAAGATGGAAAGAGGGGGGGGGGGGTGCGGCGCTAGGGTTAGGGTTGTTGTTGTTTTATTCCATTATAATAAAATAATAATAATAAAATTTGAAATAAAATAATAAAAATAGTAATAAAATATTAATAATAATGATATACCAGAATAATAACAATAATTTAAAACACAATAATTAAGATAGTAATAATAATAATAATACTAATAATTCATTAATAAAACTAATGTCGTTAAAAATATTCAACTTTCTTCATAATAATACAATAATAATAATGACAATGTTATTGTTAACAATATTAATGATAATAATACAATATTAATAAAAATGATAATAGTAATAAAAATAATGATGTAAGTGATATAAATATTAAGATATAAAGAATAACAATAATAAGAATATGAATAATAAAATAAATAAATAAATAAATAATATTAAGAAAATTTATTAACAATAATGATAATAATACTAAGAATAATAATAATTATAATAATGAGAAATTTCACGTCACATGGACGAGTTGCGTGGCTACTGCCAAATGTGCGGTGGTCGCGCACAGGTCCGAAAGAAACTAAAAACGTTAAACGTCCACAATTTTAAATCAGGCATCAACACAAAACTCGACGCGAGAACACGAAACTAAGAAATAATAAATTGAAAAAATTAATTCAAAAAGTCTGGGTACGACAAGAAAACTACAGGGGAAATACCAAAAGTTTTACTAATAATCTTTGAGTAGAAAATCCATGAAAAATCATAAAACAAGAATTTCAAATATATTGTTAAAAACCCATGTAAAGATCCACACCTTAAGACGCCTCCACATTCTCCCTATAAATTATCCCATGAAAAAATATCACTTATAAAATATTAGATCCTAAAACATAGTGTGGTTTAAGAGAATTCACAAAGTAGTTACACATCCCTAATTATGGATAATCCTTTCTACTCACACACAAAAAGACTGTCACTCATGTTTCTTGTTTCGACAATTCCTTTTCAACTCGTACCTTCAAAATCATCAATGTTTCCCTTTTTTAGAGTCCTCTGAAATCCCCAAACAAAACATATGAGTTATAATTGAAATTCAATTATAAAACCATTGGATAAGAAAAATATATCCTCAATTAGAAACCTAGTGATTCCATTGGATGGTTTTAAAATTTAAAACATGATAAAAATCTCCCTCATTTCTATTTTCATCTCAGCATGAAAAAAATAAAAAAATTGGATGAACCTATCAATCTCACCCTGCAATTCGACAAATAAGTCTATGGATTCAAATGGAAAAAATTGAATGAAAACTGATTTCTTTCACACCAACCATAAACCACTAAAAAAATTATGACGATTCTCTTTTATAACTCTAATAAAAACATGATATCACCCCCTAAAAAATCCAAACACTGAAGTCTTAATCATACATATGACTACACTTCCCAACTATATAAGTATGGAAGCAACACATAGCTCCCCCTTAACAGTGATCACCACATAATCAATGTACCCACATAGTCTAATTTTCCCATCTTCCTAACACACACTGGGCATTATGTAATTCTCAGCACATCACCTTGATCTTGGATTTTAATTTCTTATTCACTAGTGAAAAATACAGATGAAACTAATTATGTTTAAGACCTAAAACACTATTCCCAACATAACTTGACTTACAAGAATTCATACTCTTTTTCTACAGTGTTCAATTTATTCATGACGATTGACAATGGAAAAAATCCGGCCAATTACTCTTCGTAACTACATTTATTACTTCATTTCAAGCATTTATGTCAATCCTTTAAATTGTGTCAACCATATTTCAACACATATGTAAAATTTATCCTCTATATATTTATCATTATACATTTCCAAATGAACACTTGATCTAATTTTTATAATGACTATAAGAAGATAAAAAAAGTTATGTATACCTGGCACATGTCATTCATCAATTAACATTAGCAAAAAACCTAAATTTGTAGTGATAATAAACCACCAAAACCAATGATGCCAAAAAATATCCATTTCACCATTTCAATATAAAAAAATCACCTACTATTTATAAATAATGTAGTTTCCTCTTTAGTGTAATATAGTACAAAGCTACCAAATTAATTAGCCAACCATTATACAGATATGACATATGATAGTCAACTCAAACAAAAATTATACCACCCTCACCCTATATAAGACTCATGATGATATCCTTAGATTGGTTTCATTTGTCTTATTTTCCTCCTTAATCTTTTTTCAAAGTGTAAAAGTTTCTCAACACACCAAAAGAACACCATTATTTGTCTTTTTCAAAGTCTCATTCCTTAATAATGAAGAAATCACATCATCAAACATCAAAGTGTCTTTATTAAACAGCAATGTAGTGACATGATTATCCTGTGAATCTATTAGTGAACCTGATAGAATAAAATATTTTTTTTCATCTTCCATTTCAATTTGTATAATTTTCCATTTATCATCTATCCTAATAACCACTGAAGACAGATCCATCAATCGTATGGTGAACTCATCCATATGGATACCCAAATATCCATTCTATGACATTAAAAATCAAAAAATCATGTTTCTATGATCTCATGTGGAATATCTACTTCCACCCCTATCTACCAATCTATAAATTAAGAATGTAAGAAAACTTCACTAACTACTTAGGCATATCATATAAGTTGTATGGGGTCAATCAAATAGAGATAGGGGAACTAAATCTATGAATTTTCAACAATGTTTGGGTTGTCCTAAATTTAATTAATTAATTTAACTAATTTAATTATTAAATAAAAGTAAAAATATTCCAATAAAAGAAGAAGAAGATAGGGGTACAGGTTTCGAAGGGATATTTTAATAATTAAATTAACCCCCCTTATATTAAAAAACATAAAAATAAATATCCAAGAAACTATTGAATTTAATTGATAGAAATAACGATCAATATCTATCAATCTATTAGTTGATCTGAATTCAATTTGGTCTGAAGAATAAAAAAATTAAACGACGTTAAGAACATCTCATAAAACCTTATGCACCACAACATAATGAGGTCATTGAATTATATAACCAGACTAACATAGATATGGCACGTAGCATGTTGAAGGAAGAGTGTTTCCACTAGATGATTATGTGTGAGGTTGTCTCTACAACCTTTTCATCCTCTAAAAGGAAACTACACAAATACATTAAGTGAATATGTCATAGAGTACTGACATAAAAATGAATGGAGGTTCACTTTCACCTAGCTGTTGACTATATTATTCTTTTCATGATTATGAAGTCTCATATGAGGAAGCTAGATCAATGGAGTATGCTAATAAACGTCATCACGAATAAATTCAAATATATAGCATAATTTATATACATCCCCACTGGAAAGAGTATGAATGTAACAAATTATATCATCTTAGATGATGAAGCATAGTGGGATTGGAATGTTGATGAAAAGCCAGGTGTGTTGAGTAGCGATGCATCATTCACAGTTGAACACACTACGATATAAATACTAGGGGAAATGAAGACCAAAAACTCTATCAGATATCAGAGATCATAACCCACACCTACTATCACATGCTCTAAAAATTTTGTAATATGAGATTCGGATGAGATGATTATCATTCCATCATATGAAGTGAAGTTCATCAAGACACCACAAATCATGGAAGATTCACTATATTACAATCATAATGAGTCCCCAAATCATTTTTGGACCTTCGACAACATTATCAGGATGAAAACACCACTTATGTCTGCATTGTTTGAGATCAACTATGACAAGTTTCATATCACTAAGACCGATGATTCAAAATCTTTTGATGATGAAGAACATCAATCAAGATGTAAAAAAACCATGTTTTATGAGTAAATATATAAATAATCAAATGAGGTAGTGAGGGAGAAGGATGATATGTAATTTAGTGCGTTGTTCAATAGAGAATGTTTGTTCACATCCCTAGGCGCATGAGGAAAAATTCATTGTTTTGGAGGCCTAGTGGTATGTCTACATCATCCATGAAAAAACCTATATATTCCATTTCCTCCAAGACCACCTTCTTATATGTCACGTTCAATTTGGAGAATCTGTGGCAAGTAATGAGGACTCATGGAATAAATAGTTCATAGAATCTCTGATGAAGCCATATGGACGCACCGTGTTTCAAGAGTTGTGTGTGAGAATTTATTTTTTTGATACCTAGATATAATGACATAAATTAATGGATGACATTATTGACTAATTTCAAGTGGTTATTGATTTCATAGGTTTTTTCGACACCCTGATTCTTTTCGATAATTTATTTTTATTTTTTTTCTAAACAAAGTTTGACCTCATTAAAGCGTATGTGTGGTTTTTAATGATGTTATAAATATGTCATGATTTTTTAATATAAAATAATAAAAACCCATAAAAATTAATCCATATTGAGGATGAAAAATACTAATTTTTGTGTTATTATTTCCTACTTCTAAAATGTTTTTTTTATTCACATCAATTGAACAACTAGACACTTCTAACACATACCATTAAATCATACTGAAATCCTGATATCCTTTTGATTAATATTACTATTGAATACTAAAATGAAAGAAAATTTCATATTATGGAATGAAAACATTTTTCTAACATTGTATATCAAATGTATAAACAGTCCTCCAGAACACTATTAATTCCAATATAATGATCAATATGGTGTATATACACACCACATATGAAGACTTCATATTCATATTTCATGTACACTATGATACCACACACTATATAAATTTCTTAATACAATTCTTGTGTTGCATTGTTTATCATAATACAATCCTACATATTTCACACGAGGATTTTAACTACCAAAACACTTCTGAAGTGAATAGATTACATGTGAAATTAAACTGGATTCAAAAGAAACATGATTATAAGGAATAACTATGAATAAAAATTAGTTCGATTATACCATAAAATATGATTCATTCTTTATTAAATTTCTTCCTGTTTTAATTAAAAAATATATGTTTTTTATATTAATTGATAGTTATATGTGTTATTATTTATTCGATTAATTCATTATTAACTATCAAGTATATTTTTCACGATTCATTCAAACAAATGATTCTTTTCATTACAATAATTACTTTATTGTCAATATTACATATAACATTAATCAAGATAGAAATGAAACATGATTTTCACGAAGATCTATGAAAAAAATCTATTTTTATACTAAATTATTGTGTTTCATTATTTATTCAATTACTAAAATTATTAACTAGAAAGTATTTTTTTTTCAATATTAATTTATAGGTATATGTTTTTTATTCAATTACTTCATTACTAACAAATAAGGTTTTTGATTTATTCATCACTCAAAAAAATGTATTTTCATTAACGTTAATTACTTTTCTGTGTATGGTGAAACTTCATGTGGTAACATTTGAGAATCTAAACACATTAACAAATCTTCCCCAACATGAAAAACAATGGTACAATAATCTTCTATCTTCATGAATGTAAAATTTGGAATCATTCGTTACTATTGGATTAGTGTAGCCAATTTTTTTTGGACGATGTTGGGCTGATTATTACAACACATATATTGCATGATACACTAGTGGGTCGAACTATATGGTGAGATCACTGAGTTTAGTAGGGGGAATGCACCCATGCTCTGGGGGTTTGGGGGCTAAAGGACAACATTCCAAATTTTGGGAAACTGTAGAAAATACGACTGACCCTAGTAAAGAAAACCAACTGATAGAAATAGGGAAATGTAGTTGTAGGAACATTGGAACAACTACTATGGTAGCTTAGAATTTTAAGATAGTGGTATTATGGCTCCATAGACTACTTTTCACAAGCCACTATAGCATCTCTAACTTGGGTGGCCACCACATTTTTGAAGTGTCCACTTCTAGCTATCATTCACTATAACACATTGGACCTTATATGTAGATGGTGGAATAATGTTTCAACCTAATTTATTTCGCATTTAAGGTAGATTTTTTGTGTTTTAAAACATTTATATTCTCTACATATTTATGCTCATGAATAATAGTGATATTAATACTCTCCATAGACTTAAGGATTGTTACCGAACTACATCAATTAATGTTTCCTATGAGAACTTCTTCTAGTCCATTTTTGGCTATTTTATGTTTTGTTTTATTTATCTGAAAACCAGTTATCTCACTACTACACCAATTGTTTATGTAGAAATTACCATTTCCGATATTTAAAGGTTATGTTCACACAGGAATATTATATTCAGAATCATAGAGATTTAAATTATAAGACATAATAGTGTATTATTTTTCAATACATAGAAATATGAAATAATTTCCCATATTAATATATAATATTAGGAAATAGTTATATATTCTATATAATATTTATACTATGAAAAATTCAAATGGAACACCCAAAGACACTAGAAACATAGGATATTTAAAGAAAAAATAAAACATCAAATAATATGGGATATAGTATACTCTCTAATGATTAATTCTATTTCAAAATACATAATTCATTTATGGGTTTAAACATCTATATATACAAAATTAATTATAATTAGATAAAGAGATTAAACAAACATCAATTTCTCAAGTTGATGCCAACATGATGAACAATAATAGAAATTCCAAAGATAACACACATGATTTTTTTATCTTAATAATGTGTATTAATGAAGAATATATTGATACTAACATCGAAAATGAAACCAGAAACATCTCTATTTGAAACTGAGTTTTACGTTTCCTTATATTCTCTTGAAAATACTCATATTTCCAATATTGCATGGTAGAGATCCTAAAAGTTATTTCATTAAAAATAAATTTGAATCAATGTAACCTTCTCATTTCTATTTTCCTGTAATTTTTATGAAAGTAACATCAATTGACCCCCAAAATATAGAAACAATCAATTCATGACAATCAATTTTGAATTTATTTGAGATATAGTGGATTTTGGGATTAGAAGACAATTACTATAAATAATTCTAATATTTCAAAATAGTTGTATCTCATATGATGACATTGACACGAAAGGGTATTCCATTCAGATCATATTAGGATAGCGAGAAAATCATTCAGGATTTTATGACCCAACTTACTTATTCACATATCCTAATATTTATAGAATGAGGATGTGTTATGACAATTTTCAGGATTTATATGGATCAGGACTGGGTTGTGATCTTATGCAGGGAGGCCATGTCATAGCCCATGACACCCAACAGTTTTAGATTAAATAAATGAATTTTATGACTAAAAAATGTTGTGGTATATGGATTAAAAACATGGAAACACAATCACATCGATGAAAGATTTTCAATACTCATCGATCATAAGTTCTAGACAAAATTCTTTTCACAAAGGGACAAAAAAATTATGAAATTAAGATATATGTAATATCTCCATATGTTAGAATTTGACATGGTATATAAGTATGGAAAATGGAATTTAGTGGTCAATGGCTTGGTCCAAAAATTGTATAACCATGTGGTTAGGGAGGATAATGACTAGATAGGGTCTAAAATCATACACTTCGTGAAATCGAATTCAATATAATGTGATTGATAGCTTTTTTTGGAATTATATTTATATACCAAAATCCATAAAATTTCCTATTGGATTCTACGATACCTGTAGGTTCTTCTTCTATAATATTTATTTTTCATTATTTCATATTATTCATTGTTTTCATAGTTCAAAACTATAAATTTTTCTTTTCTATTATTTTAAGTTTGTACCTATAGTTGAGATTTTTTGAATAATCTATTATTTATTGCATCATGTTATTATTCTCCATTTTAATATAATTTCATAATAAATTAATAATAAAAAAACTTGTTCATTTGATTATGTTTTATAGTTTATAACAATAATTTCATGTAACAATCCATATCATTCAATCTTCCATACCAAGTCTTGAGGTCATGGATATATGCTTGGAATACCTCCAAGGTCACAATGAAATATATGGTTTCCCATTATTTTCTAATAATTGGTGTTTTTCTTTGTTTCATAAATATATGATTGTTGTTTATATCCATAAAAAAAATCAAAATCCACTATTGTAGATTTCCATTATTGAGTATAATTTATATTCTATGATTTCAGTAACCACTTCATAATCCAAAATCATATTTTAATTATAATTTCTTCATTATTATTTTTCCCATTTTAAATAATCTTTAACTACAAGGTGGTTATTTTTTTAAATATTTTTTCTAGGAATTTGGTGTATTCGTTTTTAATTCTCTAATATCAATTTTTTTACAATCTGATGATAATTATTGAAATTATTATGTCCATGAAGAAAATCATAATAAACATTGGGGAATAAATAATGAAAATTTTATTTTCCATGTTGATACAGATCTATTGCTTTGTGAAATGAATTTTCATTACATTTTACAAATATTAAAACACATGCATGGGAAAAATGTAAACTATACAATCAAAATTTGCATCCGTTATATTTTAAGTGTTGCAACAAATGAATATTTTTTCATACTATAATAGTTAATTATAGAGTTAAAAAATAAATTTTGGAATTGTAGATTGAAATTTTTAATGAATATTATCTTTTTCAGTGTATAAAAGATGGTTTTCTCCAAAATGTGAAAAAATTACTTTAGAATTACATTTATTTTGATGGTTCATAGGTCCACACTTGATAGATATCTGACTGTATGGTGTAATTTATAATTTCTTAGACTAATGTGAATTATTTACAATGGGTTAATGGGAGATAAAAGTACAAAATGAGATATGATAGACCTTGAAAAGAATTTGTTGACGTATATCTAGATTTTAACATCAAATTATTTGTACCAATCACACTCAATATTATCATTCATTGTTTTATGAGTTGATTACTATGGATCGGAACACATCATTTGGAGTAAGCCAATTGGAAGACAGTCTGGTAACTCACTAGAAAAAAATGTAGGTTGTTGTCTCTTCCTTTAATGTACAATTTTACACATTATAGAAAATAAAAAATTATAAATTGTACATTATCTTGTTAAATGGATTGGAATATTTGACATAGTTGTTTCAATATTTTAAACAATTAAGTGATTCATAAAATTCCTTGTATTAATTTTATATAACCAATTTAAAATATCCATATTTATCCATTGAAATGAATCGAATTATTATTACTTGATTTTTTAATTTTATGGTGGTCGAGAAAAAGAGATTATTTAGTTTTGTAGTGTGATTAGTGAAACTTATTTTGAAATTTCCATTCTCTTATAAAATATCTTTAAAACAATATTTAATACATTAAATGTTTTATGAATGTGAAAATTAAATGATATCTGATTTTTTTGTTTGATGTATTATTTTTTTTCTATTTATTTCGTATTTTTCTTTTTGTACATGTCTGTGAAATGGGATATAAAAAGATAAGTGGTGAACTGATGGTGGCAGCTGCCTCATAGATGTGTGATTCCTTCACAAGTTCATGTTCAATTGTAATAATTGAGACCTCTCAAAATTGTAAAAATAGTGGTCCTACCCAGTGAAATGTGGAAATAAAATCTATCTCATAGATATCTACTTCCATTCCTATTTTAGGTGGATTGATGAGACTGTGGTTCCTTTTCTTGAGGATTAGTTTCATTTTTGTCACAGTAAATTTCAATTTCTTCTTCAATGAAAGAAACCACCCAAAGTTAAACAATGATTTTTTTGATGAAGAATAGTACTTTCAAAAATGTGTGACATCACAACGGATTCCAAATTTTTGTCAACTACACTACAATATCTAGTTTCGAACTCTTAGAACCAATGGATCAATTTCCATGATCGAAAATGAAACCAGATTGAGATGGCATATCATATCTATCAACTTGGATACAATAATTAGTGTAATTCCTTACAATGCACTCTTACTTGCCTTCAAACACTGGGAAAATGTCCTTAATTCTATAAAGTATTGAAGGATATTCCTTATATAAACCGATTGAATGATAATGAATATAGGTTATACACTTATTATACATATTGAATAATTAAAATTTAGTCAAATAAAGAACATTTTATATTTAAAACATCATATGGAAGAAACAAAATGAATCTTATCCGTCATTTACTATAGTTTATAATCTATGATCTTCATAATATTCATGCTATGAAACAATGGTAGAGACCCCTTCTTGGTGTTCTCCATACAAAACCACTTGAAACATTTTCCATTATATGTTCCTTGAATATATCAAAACAACCTTTTTATACATATATATGGATCTTTATACCCCATATGTAGGCTTTCTAACTCGTGTATTTAGTTGAAAAAAATTTCAATTTTTTTTACAAAATCTAAAGTAAGGGAATCATTCTCAATAAGTTGTATGTAATTCTAATATAACACTAAAAATACCTAGATGCATCCACTAACCTATAATTATACAGAAGAATCATTTGTGTTTTTATAATAAAAATACATTTATCTCATCATAAGATCATATATTCCAACTATAAGAATATTACTTCAATCAATAAATGGATCAGTGAAACTAATAAACCTTTACAGTCTCATATGATATGAAAAAAAATTAGGTTATATTGTAAACAAATGTTGAAATAATTTTTTTTCTCAAAAAATGATTTTGACATTCATTTGATATATCATATAATCATAAAGATATATCATGTAGTATCTAAATGAACTTTATAATATCCACTAAAAAAATAAATCATTATAAAAACTACTAAATTGTTTTGAAAAAAAAACCTTTAATGATTAAAAAACAATATAACATTATAAAAAAGTAATATTATGTTCATAAAATTAAAAAATGTTACATAAATTTCAAATTATCATCAAAACATACAATTAATCACAAAATAGATGAATGTTATAGTGAATCATCTTAAATTTAGAAAAAACATAAGTAGTCAATATAAATAGAATATTCAACTATAAGACTCCAATATCTCACAATAAAATTTAAAAAATTACATATTTTAAAAGTAAAATCATCTTTTATTTAATGGTATTATAGAAAAATAATATTATAATGTTGATACAACAAATTTTTGGAAAATACCGATTTTTGTAGGCATGTTTAATTTTGAGTTCTTCCCCTGACATGATATAAGTTATTTGAGGGTTAATCCATAGTTTGTTTAAACTATTTACATATGAATTTTACTTGAGATTCAAAATGAAACAACTTTAGCCCTCGAGGCCCTACCTGGGCCGATGGTAAACCAAGTGTGTCACCCAAATTCCTTAATATTAGACCGAGGGTTGGCGATTATCCCCATATTGGAATATAACACAACATGAAAGACCTTATCCTATTTTATTTGGTAATACAGACATATGTAATGCATAAGATAATAATCAACACCTGTATAATATATATATATATATATATATAATCTATTAAATGGTATAAAATGCCTGAATGCTACATTATGCACAAATAAATCCCCAAATGGGTAAATATAAATGAATTGTACATTTGAAAGTTTCCTGAATCTGACTGATGCGATATTCTAGAAAACTCATCCCTATTATCACTTATCCATTATTGGTCTTGAACCACAATAAGAAATTCCACAATCATGGATACCATCCTCCATAATACGTCAATATGGTTCACAAGGATTTATTTTTGAAGTAATAACAACTTCTCTTCTACCGATACCATCATCTATCATGTGAATCATCATAAAAAACACAACATATGTGGGAAAACATCTAGTGCTACTATGAATACTATAAATACTAAAATTTATACTAAGAATAAAATCAATAGCCCTACTCTACATTATTTCTCAAAGGTTACCATGGAGTTTCAAAGAGTCAAAATACTCGAAGTAGTCCAATCTCTTAACCACTCGAACAATAATGCTTCTACTAAATATCATAAAGGAGTAACTAATCACTGATGTACACATTCCATCCATGGGAATACCACACACTATCATTCATAACCATCGATATAGTACTGAAATTCTAAAAACCCATAGTAGAAACCACACAATTCTATAGAATATGTACTATTCAATGCGTAATATACCCTATTATTAGAACCACCCATGTGTGTTGTAAAGAAGATAATTCCAAAAATATAAATGATCATATTCTCTATATAGGCCATCAATATGAGAAATCAACAAACAAAAACACAATTTGAAACTACCCAAAACCAGCAACCCACTGAAACACCATGGAATTATAGTGGGAGAGACACACCTCTTTGGAAGAAACCCCAACCAGAGGAGTATTTATCATATTTATAGAGGACCTGTACCTCTCTAGAAGAGTGATCAGCTGAGGAAGTATCAAAACCTATTCATTGTTTGTGGTGGAATTGCATATAATCATCATTGATGGAGTAAAGAATCCATGTTGATCTAGAGGCATCATTCCCCAAAGTATGATGGGGTGAGTAATGGAATCCATGATGGAAAAAAGGGTTCCATGTCCTATCATAGCATACTACCCAGGGAGTATTATCCCTTTGAATTATCTAAACATCATGCCCAAAACCCATTCATCATCACAATGAAGTTGAATCCAAAACTACAAATATATCATTGAAAATTATTTGTATAAGTGAACAGAAATAATCTATTGTGATCTATGTAAAAAGATACTAAAGATGTGTTATTTATTTGATTGAAACAAATATATACATTAAAATGTTGTAAATGACACCATAAATGCGATTGGTGACCACGTGGAAACCCATGAGAGAGCCCCATAGAACATTATAGGTAGGGGTTTTAGGTGTATGGATCTCATTCATGTTATACGCACCCTCCTAGGTAATGTTGATTAGACATACCTAATTGGATTTTATTTTGTCCAATGTAGATGGGCCCTATGATGAGCTTTCTTAGCTAGATGACATGAACTGCCCGACCAAGTGTGGTCCTATAATTCTCAAGGCAGTCACCCTCAAATTCATATAGAGGGTTTAAAATATTATATTATTTTTAATATATTATTTTTAATCTTTCCGACACTCATAATTTTCTCCCGTCTCTACATGAGGGTAAACACTAATCCTTGAGATTAACAGATCCAAAAAATATATTTTCCATGGATAGATACTTGGGTAAATATATCATTTAGATAAAGTAAGGTTATAAAACTTGAAATATCGACAAATTATATAATTCTCAATGTTAAAAACTCTCAATAACTACAAAAAAGAACATATTTCATTCCCTAATCTTCTATCATTGAAATACTGATCCATAAACTGTAGAAATGCAATAATAGTTTTATAAGTTAACATGTTTTCATGATTTAGATAACTATTATATAAATAGTTTATTGACTGTGAGATAAATATATTTAGGAAGGTGTGTTTATGTATTCATGAGTGGATAAAATGGTTGAAATTAATTTGAATGAGTAAAATGTGAAAAAAGGAACATAGTATGAATCATGATGGATAAAATACTGAAAAAATAATTTACAACCACTATTGAATTAAATGTTTTAATTTGGATTTGACAAAGATATTTCTGTTATGTAAAATCTTTTTATGGAATGGGATTATTCTACAAGTTGGGATTTCATAGGGTTATATCTTGTTCTTTGTTGTGGTTGCTTATGGTTGTGTCATTTTTTGCTTTATGATGCATTGTGGATATAAAAATGATTCAATGAGGACAACATGTAAGGATGTAAGGATATGATGGGGGAGTGTTGTGGTGGTGATGATGTGGTTTTGTTTGTGATAATGTGATAATGGATGATTCACATAGTTTGAGTGTAGGGAATTTCGATTACTGGTTGAAATGGTGGTGTTTCTTGAAAAAGGTTGAGCATTGGGTTTTCCTATTATTCTTGAATATTATGATAGTTGTGGTGTTATGTTATCATTAGTGATGTGATATTATTATTATGAGGTTTGTTTTCCATTCTTCATCCAATATTATTATATATCCCAACAAATTCTATATTCTATTTCTTACATATGGCACCCCATTTTTTAATAAAATAAGGTGACGTGACTAAAGTAGAATTGTAAGTAATATATAGTTTTAACCATATATTAATCAAAAAAATTATTTTACTTTATAATTCACATATTTTTGTCAAATAACATTTATTTAACATGGATAGATAAGTACATCAAGTTCTTACCCCTACATATTTCTTTAATTATTTAGCTAGATAGTCTGGGGGGATTTGAGTTTTTGTTCGAGTATCATAGGTAGAGTTAGAGAATGATATAAAGCTTTTTTATTCAATTATATCATGTATTATTTTATATTTTATGTCATGTTGGTAAAAATTGGGTTGCAGAAACATTTTATTTCTTTAATGGGAACCATTGGGTGTCTATTTATAGTTTTTTTATTTTCTTGAGAATTAAGGGGGTACAACCCTCTATTCTTTCAATAGATACTCTTGGACCATGTTCTCATCTCGTGACCTAATTGTGGAAGGCTTCAAGAGAAAATATTATCCCCTATTCCTACCTATTAGACAATTTAGTTGGGATTGGAGACTTTTGCTGGCACTCCAAAACATAATTTTATAAATCTGTCACAATTCTAATTAATAAATTTTAAATCTCTTTAAAAAGCTATGCATTTAATGAACAAAACTACTTCATTCACATACTTTCCTCTATCTATTCCCATATTTTTAAATTCATATCATTTGATAAAATTAATCATATATTATCCTCAATAAAAAAAATAACTTCTCTTGTACTCGATTTCAATATCAATAGTTGGCCTATTTAAAAGGGGGGGATTATAGAGAGAGAATGATTCTCATATTCCTATATAGCATAGTAAAAATAGATGATAGACATCTTGTGTGAACAAAATATTAATCTATAAATAGTATAAAAGATGAATTAACTTATTTTCCCATCAAATTATTCTATAAGGAAATTGAATTAATCAATTTCTATGTGAAATATGAAAATCCTATAATACCCCCACCAACACCAGCGAATCTTCACATTGCTTGTGAATGAATATTGGTTTTGAGAGAATGAATAGGAATGTAAAAAATGTAATGATAACTATAAACATATGAAATAGTTTTTTTTAAGATGTAATTCATCAAAAACATATTCCATTAATTATAAAATATGGAGGTTAGAAACGCCAAAAGACTAACATAAATGATTTAGAGTAGCCTTGTCAAGGGTGATCTAAATTCATATCCATTTTTTATTTGATTTTCATGTATCTAATATCAGGAAAAAAGTAAAAATAGTTTTCATAGTAATAAAAAAATGATAACATCAATAAATCATAAATCATATAAATATACCATCGTCATGTAAAAACACCAGGTTATTATAGAAATAAATGTTTACAAAAATAAATCAAATAAAAAATAAATAAATCAATCTCTAGATAATTCTATTAATAAAATATTGAAGGAATGTAAAATCATCTATATACAATGTACTTAAAAAATAATATAGAAAAAATAGAATCCAAAAAGTGTGGAAAGTTATTTAGTCCATTCACTTGTTTTATCATCACTATTTTTTTTGTTATATTAATATATTATATTCCCATTATAGTTATTATTTGCATTAAATAAAGTCATTTTATATATTCATTAATAAAATATAATTTACAAAAATATGTTCTATTTATATTGAGTGAAATATTTTTTTAAAGGCATATTCAATAAAATTCACAAATTCTCAAATGTGGATAATATTTTTCAACATAAAAACATAGTCCACTATACATACAAGAACATAAAATTCATAAATTTTTAAAGATTATCCATTCAAAAAAGGGAAGAAAATAAAGAATTATTATAATACAATAATATTTGATATATTTATACAAAACAAATTCTCAATGCCAATAATTTGAAGTATAAAAATAAAATCAAATAGAAGTCCAATTAGTAAGATATTTCAGTTATTATCCATTTAATCACTTTAAAATTTTATTTTTTTTATTTACTTTATATTTATATATATTTTTCATGAAAGTCACATAATACGTGTATTTCATGTAGAAGTCATGTATGAAATATATAATATATAATTAATACTGTGTTAAAAATATTATTTAACAAGTAATAATTCATATCAATACTAATTCCCTAAATAAATGATCACAAAGTGATAAATATATAATGATGGTACTCTTAAGAACCGAGGGCTGGAGGCATGTATAGAATCTATAAGGGATTTCTCAAGTGATGTAAATGATGAGACGTCACACTAATTGATGTCTTTAGGGGGAGTTTATCTAGGGATTTTGGCTATAGGTGGGTGGGTGTGGGGGGGGGGGGGTTGTAAAGGGATATAGTCAATGGGGATGGGGGAGGTGGTCATTTATCACTAATCCCAACACTTTGGTAGTCTGGCCATCAAGATATCGTTCACTGTAGTATAGTGGACATATTGTGTGGTTGGTGGAAACGTGGTTCAACCACCTTTTTCAATCATTTATATTTAGGGTATTCTATGTTTTAATCTCTGATATTATCTATTTATTTGTGCTACTAAATCATAGTGTGATTCTACATCTTTCTTGACCAAGGGATTATTATCGAGCAACAAAAATCACAACGTCTTGTTTGAACTCCTTATAGTTCATTTCTTGTTCTATTATTTTGTCTTTAATTAATATAAAAACATAAAATATCACTGAGACTCCATGTGATTCTAAAGAAACTACCATTTTCAGTTATCAAGTGTTATATTAAAACATAAATATTATATTAAAAAATTAAGGAGTTTTATGTGTTACACTTCAGTGTATCTTTTTATTCTATATGTTGGAATATGAAATACTCTTCAATAATAAAATAAAATATATGGGCACTTATATATATTCCATTTAATATTTATACAATAATAAATTTACATTGAACATAAAAAGATTCTTGAGACATGGGATATTTATAGAGAAATTCACATTTTACATAATAAGTGATAAATTCAACTGTGGAAATATAAATTCCCATTAAAAAAATAATCTATTTATGATTTTTGTGAATTATATAAATATGATGATGCAAAATAAGATAAATTACAAAGAGAAAGCACAAGTTATAAACTTGATTCCAACATGATGAACAATGGTAAAAATTTGAAGCATAACACACATGATTATTTTGAACTTAATAAAAATTAATAATAAAAAAATGTTGATATTAGTATCCAATATGAATGTAAAAACATTTCAATTATACTGAGTTTATATAGCCATATATTTTCTTGAAAATTCTCCTATTTCCAAGATTATAAGGATGCAATTAGACGTACTGTTTCATTCCAAATCAATTTAAATCTAAAAAAATCCCCATTTCCTTTTTCCTATCCTTTCTTATAAAGACACATAAATAGACCCTAAAATGATCAAAATAATCATTTAATAACAATTTCCTATGAGTGTCTTTGTTATACATATATTTTTTGGACTAGAATACTTTTACTATCAGTTTTCTGTTATTTCTCAAGAATCACTTCTCATATGAGAACATTTATGAGAAAGGGTATTCCATTCAAATATAATTATGATGGAAAAATATACATTCAAATGTTTAGAATCTAAAACAATGATGCCCATATACTCATCATTATATTACTAGGGGAAGGGTTATTCCATGTATTGTAATTGGTATTGATCTGGATTTGGTTTACTTCTTTTTCCAGGAGAGCAGGTCATAGCCCATGACTTACAAAATTTAAAAATGAATCAAAATAATTATCTTACTAACAAATATGGGTGTCCATGAATAATTAACACAAAACCACACTCCCTTCTATGAAATATTTACAATTTTCATCAATCATATGATCTTGAAGAACATATTTTAAAATAGATACATGAACCTCTAGAAATAAAGATGGATGGTGTATCTCCATATGCAAGAATTTGAATTGGTTTATACACATAGAAGATTAAATTCATTGGATGATGGTTTTGGTGGGAAATTTTATAACCAAGTGTTCATCGAGGATCCTAACCAGAGAGTCTTGAAAATAATACACACCGAGTAAATGGAATTCAATATAATTTGATTGATAAAATCTAATGGAATTATAATTATAAACTATAACCACTAAAATTTCTTATTGGCTATGAATATATCTTTTAATTTAATAGTGTTAAGTTTTTTTATTTATTTTCTAGGATTCATTATTTTCAGAGTTCGTAATGATCAATTTTTTCCCTATAATTTATGGTTTTCCCCTTTAGTGGATAAAATTATGGAATAATATTTTATTTGGTTGATCATGTTTTTATTTTTAATATTCATAGAGTTTCATAATAAATTACTAATAAAAATAACTTGTCCCATTGTTTAATTTTTTGTTCAAAACTACAGTTTGATGTTACATTCCCTATCATTCAATTTTATATACCGAGTATTGAGGTCATGAATATTTGATTGGAACAATTCCATCAAAACAATTAAATACTATATATCCCATTATTTGTGCATAAATGTTTCATTTTTCTCTGTTTAAATATTATAATATAGTTAACTAAGTTTGTATAACCTTAAAAATCATAATCCATTGTTGATGATTTAACTTATTTATTATAATTTTTATTAGAATATTTGGGTAACAACAACATTATCAGGTGTAATATTGAACTCCTGATGAATTATTTATTGGTTTTCCCATTTTAAATCATTTTTATGCACAAGGTGGTTTTAGTTTCATTAAATATATTATATAGTAATTTGGTGAATTCAGTTTTAATTCTTTAATCTCTATTTTTTACAATCTAGCAATTATTGATCAGATTATTATGTCCATGAATAATATCAAATAAATGTTTGGAAATGACTAATAAAAAGTTTATAGACTAAGTCAATACCAATATGTTGGTTTGCGAAATGAGTTTTCATTACTTTTAAAAAACAAAGAAACACATTCTTGAGAATAATGTATACTATAATTCCTAAATTTAATATCAATTATTTGTTTAGGGGTGCAACAAATTAATATTTTACATACTAATATAGTTAATTTTGGAGTTCTCATAATTAATATTTGCATTGTTAATTGAAATAAATAATGATTTTATTTCTTCTACAATGTATAATGGAATGTTTTCTACAAAAGGTGAAAAAAGAAGTTGAATAATTCATTTATTATGATGGTGAAAGGGTTCACATATGATGGAAATCTGAGTGAATGTTGTAATTTTAAATTTTTTGGATAGATGTGATGTATTTTATAAGGGTGAATGGTAGATACATATATTCATAAGGGGATGTTATAATCCTTTAGAAGAAGTTGATGATGTACATATAAATAGTATCAACATATTCTTTTTACCAATCACAATCAATATAATCATGATTTTTTTTGAGCCAATTATTATGAATGGGAACACGTCATATAGAAGAAGTATATTGGAAGCCACATCTGCAACACACTATAAAAAATGCATGGTTTTTCTTCTTCTAACAATGTATATTTTTCCACATTTCGGTAAAAATACAGCTCTAAATTATATATTGACCTATTAAATTATTGGACTATTCAAAAAATATGTTGTGATCTTGTTAACAATTTAGTGATTCAAAATAGTCCCTATATAAATTATATAGATCCTATTTAAATTTTTTTTAATAATCCTTTGAAATGAATTAGATTATTTGTAATTAATGATTTAATTAAATGGTGGTAATTCCAAAGATATTATTTGGTATAATATATTCTTTAGTTTAACATATTTGTAAATTTCCCTTTTCTTGAAAAATAGTTGAAGTCCTTTTTTAAATATAATTTTTTTTGAATATGAGATTGGAATGAGATCAAATTTTTGTTCGATGTATTTTTTTTTATTTCACATGAAATTTTTTATTTATTTAAATGTGACAGAAATGGGACTTACATACACTAGTGGTGAACCGTGGTTGGTAGCGGCCTCATAGATGTCTACTTCCAGCACAAGTTATTGTTCAATTTCGTGAAAAAATCCCTATAACAAACATAAAAAATTTGTCATACTCGATGAACAGTTACAGTAATTATTTTCTTATAGATATATAAATATCTCCTTATTTTAGGTAATTAGTTGTGATCAAGGTTCCTTTGCATGAATAATACTTCCATTTTTGGAAAATTAAAGATCAATTTCCACCTCAATGTAAGAAACCACCCAAGGATAAAAAATTAGCCTCTTGATCATGACTGATACATTCAAAAACATGTGACGCCACGCTGTAATCAAACATTTTTATCAACTTCACAAAAATTTTTGATTTGGAACTCAACCAACCATTGGATCAACTTTTAAGACAAAACATGAAATGAGATTGTGTGATCATATCATATTTATCAACTTGGAGACTAGCATCAGTTTAAGTCTTTATAATGTGCTCATCCTCACCATGAATGACAAGTAAAATTTCCTTAATTCTTCTAATATACCCAAGGATATTATTTGCAACAACATATTGACTCAAAATCAATATAGGGTACCATATTTATATACTAATATCATAAGAAACATTAGGACGAATAAAAAAAATTATAGACATGACACATCATATGGAAGACACAGAAGGACTTTTGTCCATTATTTCTTATAATTTTGGATGTAATTTTTTCATGTAATTTTTTCTATGAAACACAGGATGAGTTACCTTATTATATTTCTCCATACTAAACCACTTGATAACTTTTCTATTGTATGCACTTTAACTCTATCCAATGATTTCTTATCCTTCTATATAAATCTTTATAACTCATTTATATGTGGTTAAACTCTTACATTTCATTAAGAATCATTTTGAAAACATTTTTATAGAATGTAATGTTGGGACATCATTTAGAATAAGTAATATGACATACAATTACTATAAAAAAAACTCCATGATGAATCCAAAAACCTTGCTATATACACAAGAATCATATGATTTATTATAAAACCAAATACATTGTTAGCATCACGAAACCATATATTCCTATTCTGGGAAGCTTTGTTCAATCTATAAATGGACCATCCCATCTTAGAAACCTCAATAGTCTCATTTGAAACATTAAAACCTTTAGGTAACACTGTATACATATATTTGAAGAAATATTTATTATAGGATTTTATTTTGACATCAATTTATTATATCATATAATCATAAATAGATATCAAGTAATATCAAAACAGACTTTATTATAGCCACTGAAAAAAGTAAAACATTATAAAAACTAATATGATGTTTAGAATTCAAAGAATCATTAATGATTAAAAAAATAATATTACACTTTAAAATATTACGATAATGTTTCAAAAATTATGAAAAAATAAAATTACACTACGAGAAAAAGTGGTATTAGCGACAGGTTATTTGTGATGGGATTATTTCCCGTCGCAAATAACCCCCACGATCTGGTTATTTGCGACGGGATATTCTTACCCGTCGCAAATGGTTTGGCGTGACTTGCACGCCAAACCGCGCGAAAGATATTTGCGACGGGATCCCCTTCCCGTCGCAAATAACCAGCGATGGTAACAAGTTATTTGCGACAGGAAGGGATTCCCGTCGCAAATAACTAGCAGCAGGGGTTATTTGTGATGGGCCCTGTCGCAAATAACCCCTTTTATTTCCACCCATAATAATTACGGCTGGGGTTATTTGCAACGGTCCCGTCGCAAATAATATCAATTGCGACGGGAATACCGTCACAATAAACCCCGTCGCAAATAATATAACCTATAAATACAGCCAGCCTTGACATATTTTCCAAATCTAAACCACTTCTTACTAGTTTATATGAGTTGAGTGAATTTTGTTTGGCAAGCTGATTTCAAGGTGGTGGCGGGGATCTTCCTACAAGTACAACAAATCGAAAGCTCGAAAACCAGTTTAAGGTTTTATTTGAATTTTAATTTAATATTTATTTAATGTTTTTGTTTTATATTTTTAAATTAGTTTTTATTATTTCTAATTAGATATAATTATGTTGTATTATGGTTGTATTAAATTTGATCTTCTAGGTTTAATTACTAGTAATTAACAATATTTAATAATTAAGTCGCTGTAATTTGTAATTAATAACTGTAATTTTAATGAAAGATAGTAAATAGTATTTAATGAATGTAATTAGTAGTTAATGAATGTAATTAGTAATTAATGAAAGTAATTAGCAATTAATGAATATAATTTGTAATAATGAGTAATAATTAGTAAAAGTTTCCAATAATTAGTAATTATTAGTAATAATTTGTAATAATTATCAATAATTAACAAAAAATAGGAATAATTCAAAAAATAGTAATAATTAGCAATAATTAACAAAAAATGGGAATAATTCAAACAAATAGTAATAATTAGAAAAAATTAACAATAATTAGTAATAAGTAACAATAATTAGTAATAATTACCAATAATTAGTAGTAATTACCAATAATTACAAATAATTACCAATAATTACCAACAATTAGCAACAATTACCAATAATTACCAATAATTACCAATAATTACCAATAATTACCAATAATTAACAATAATTAGTAATAATTACCAATAATTACCAGTAATTACCAATAATTACCAATAAATACCTATAATTACCAATAATTACCAATAACTACCAATAAATAGGAATAATTAGGAATAATTTCCACTAATTAGGAATAATTACCACTAATTAGCAATAATTAGCACTAATTAGCAATAATTACCAATAACTAGCAAAAATTATCAATAACTAGAAATAATTAGCAATAACTAGCAATAAATAGCAATAACTAGAAATAAATAGCAATAACTAGCAATAAATAGCAATAACTAGCAATAACTAGCAAAAATTAGTAATAACTAGCAAAAATTAGGAATAACTAGCAATAATTACCAATAATTAGTAATAATCAGTAATAATTACCAATAATTACCAATAATTAGTAATATTACCAATAATTAGAAATAATTACTAATAATTATTAATAACTACCAATAATTAGTATTAATTATCAATAATTACCAATAATTAGCAATAATTAGCAATAATTAGCAATAATTGGCAATAATTTCCAATAATTAGTAATAATTACCAATAATTAGTAATAATTAGTAATAATTTCCAATAATTAGTAATAGTTACAAATAATTAGTAATAATTACCAATAATTAGTAATAATTACCATTAATTAGTAATAATTACCAATAATTAGTAATAATTACCAATAACTGGCAATAATTACCAATAAAAAGCAATAATTACGAATAATTACCTATAATTTGTAATAATTACCAATAATTAGTAATAATTACAATTAATTATTAATAATTACCAATAATTAGAAATAAATAGCAATAAATAACAATAAATAGCAATAACTAGCAATAACTAGCAATAATTAACAATAACTAGCAATAATTACCAATAATTAGTAATAATTACCAATAATTAGCAATAATTTTCAATAAATAGCAATAAATAGCAATAAATAGCAATAATTAGAAATAAATAGCAATAAATAGCAATAAATAGCAATAACTAGTAATAATTAGTAATAATTATCAATAATTAGTAATAATTAGTAATAATTATCAATAATTAGTATTAATTACCAAAAATTAGTAATAATTAGCAATAATTTGTAATAATTAGCAATAATTACCAATAATTAGCAATAATTAGAAATAATTACCAATAATTACTAATAACAAGTATTAATTACCAGTAATTAGTAATAATTACAAATAATTAGTAATAATTAGTAATAATTACCAATAATTAGTAATAATTAGCAATAGTTAGCGATAACTAGCAATAATTACCAATAATTAGTAATAATTACCAATAATTAGCATTAATTAGCTATAAATAGTAATAAATAGAAATAAATAGCAATAATTAGCATTAAATAGCAATAACTAGCAATAAATAGCAATAACTAGTAATTATTAGTAATAATTAGTAATAATTATCAATAATTAGTTATAATTAGTAATAATTACCAATAATTAGTATTAATTACCAATAATTAGTATTAATTACCAATAATTAGTAATAATTATCAATAATTAGTAATAATTAGCAATAATTGCCAATAATTAGCAATAATTAGTAATAATTACCAATAATTACCAATAATTAGTATTAATTACCAATAATTAGTAATAATTACGAATAATTAGTAATAATTAGTAATAATTACCCAAAATTAGTAAAAATTAGCAATAATTACCAATAATTAGCAATAATTACCAATAACTAGGAATAATTACCAATAACTAGCAATAATTACCAATAACAAGCAATAACAAGCAATAACTAGCAATAACTAGTAATAACTTGCTATAACTGGCAATAACTGACAATAACTAGCAATAACTGACAATAACTAGCAATAACTGACAATAACTACCAATAATTACCAATAATTTCCAATAATTTCCATTAATTAGTAATAATTTGGAATAATTACCAATAATTAGGAATAATTAACAGTAATTAGGAATAATTACCAATAATTAGTAATAATTACCAATAATTAAGAATAATTAGGAATAATTAGTAATAATTAGTAATAATTAGTAATAATTAGCTAATTGGAAAAAACTAGCGTGATTAGTATCTTTCTCAATTATCTTTTCATCTTTGTATTAGTTTTAAGAAAAATTCTGTCTCCACATGTAATATTTGCATTCATTTTCAAAATTATCAACCTACTCACCAGTAGAGAGGTGAAAGTGAATGAAAATATTACATGTGGATATAGAATGTTAAACACACAGATGAAAATAGAATTGTAACATAATATAGAAAATTATATTATTTTAATATTCATAATAAAAAAGTACTAATAATGTAATAATGTTATTATTATATAATTAATATTTTTGAAAAAATAATATTAGTATTATTAAAATAATAAAAAATTTATAAAATATTAAAATTATCAATATTTGTAACAGGTTTTGCTCTATTATTAACATGTTGAATTCTTAAAGGGTCAATTTTTAGGTCTATCCCAATAAAAAGTTTGCGTCAGTCATTTCTGATGTAAACTCTAAAATTATCCTTGCTTGGTTGATCATATTATTAAATTTTTTTTATAAATATAAATCATATAATAATAATTACAAATAACTATCAGTAAATATTGATAATTATTAAGGAGTAGTTGTAATTAGTTATCCTCTATTTTTTAGTGTTTTTTCTAACAAATTATTCAAAACTAGTAATGATTTTATATTTTATAGAAAAATATGGAACAATGAGGTCATCAATAGTCATTATTGGATGACCACATATGGATAAATCAACGTAGAAATCCAAGTGGTTCGCGTTTAAATCTAGTATATATTGAGGGTGTGGAGACTTTCTTAGCATTTACGGCATCAAATCTAGAATTTGTTTCAGAAGGCACAATAAAATGTCCTTGTAAAAAATGTGCACTGAGAACATTTGACACATTTGACAAAGTTGGGGGACATATCTTGAATTTTGGTTTTCAATCGGATTATGTTTTTTAGTATCAACATGGTGAATGCAGTTCTACAGAAGGTGATACTAACTTGATTCCGAATCCATCCCAGTTTCAAAATTTAGTACATGATGTTGCAGGTCCATCTATTCAACATAAAAAAACTGAGGATGATATTGATTCAACTCCTGAGTTGGCACACTCTGAATTTTATTAGTTGTTGAGGTCTGATGAGGATGTGTTATATCCTGGTTGCAAGATATGAAAATTAGAAGCAGTTGCAAAATTTATGGCTATCAAATCAGATAATGGAATGTCAAACACATGTTTTGATCAAATAGTTTCTTTGGTTAAAACACTGATACCTAAAGGAAATTTTTTGCTAGAAAATTACTATGAGATTAAGAGGCTGGTTCAAAATTTAGGAGTTATTTTTCAGAAGATTCATGCATGTTCAAATGATTGCATTTTATATTCTAGGGAAAATGAGTCGTTGGATAGTTGTCCCACTTATGGGCAATCGATGTATAATGAAGATCAACATGGTAAGTCTGGATTGACTCCTGTAAAACAGTTGTGATATTTTCCTCTTACATCTAGACTTCAACGTTTATTCATGTCTAAGAATACATTGATAATGATGTCATGGCACAAAACCAATATTTCAACCATTAAAAGCTTGAATCATCCGGCCAATGGTGATTCATGGAAACATTTTGATAGAGTGCATCCATCCTTTGCTTTAGAATCCCGAAATGTGCAACTCGGTCTTTCCACTAATGGTTTATATCCATTCGGATCTTATGGTTGTCTGTATTCATGTTGGCTTGTCTTTTTAACTCGGTACAATTTACCTCTATGGATGTTGATGAAGGTGCCCTATATATTTTTGACCTTACTAATCCCAGGACATCCGAAGAAGAATATTGATGTTTATTTGAAACCATTGATTGATGAATTAAATATACTTTGGAGTACTGGTGTCAGTACTTATGATGTTGCTGTGAAACAGAATTTCATACTAAGAGCAGCATTGATGTGGACAATTAGTGACTTCTCGGCTTATGGCATGTCATCTTGCTGGAGTACACATGGGCCGAAATCATGTCCTTACTGTATGGGAGAGAACAAGTCATTTATGCTCGTCCATGGAAAAAAACCTTGCTATTTTGACTGTCATCGCAGATTTCTTCCAGCAGATCATCCTTTTTGAAGAAACAGATCTCATTTTAGAAAAGGCACAGTTGAATGGGATGGACCTCCAAAAATGATATTAGACGGAGTTAAAATATGTTTTATATTCATTACCTCCCATCACATTTTGACCAAAATAAACCAATAGAAAATTTCTGGTTTTGGGAAAGAACACTATTGGCTAAAACGTAGCATATCTTGGGATTTTCTATATTGGTCTGATTTTCTGGTCTGCCACATGTTGGGTGTCATGCATATTAAGAGAAACTGTTTTGAAATTTTGTTTCATACAGTTTTGGATACACCAGGAAAGAGCAAAGATAATGTAAATGCACGATTAGATCTTGCTCAAATTTGCAGGCGTCCAGAACTCGAACTGTTTGAGAATATCAGAACATGAAGGTTAATGAAACCAAAATCAGCTTATACATAGTCCAAAGAAAGCCTCTTATTATTTTGTCAATGTATTGCATATTTGAGACTTCCAGATGGCTATGCTTCCAATTTGGGTAGATGTATAAATAATGGTCATATTACCAGATTAAAAAGTCATGATTGTCATGTTATAATGGAAAGACTTCTACCCATTGGATTAAGAGGTCTGTTGAATTATGTGATATGGGATTCCATAACAGACGTATCATATTTTTTTGGGACATTTGTGTGGAGACAACAGATTACGATGCTCTATGAAAACATGAAGAAGATGTTGTTGTAATTATATTTAATCTGGAAAAAATATTCATGCTGTCTTTCATTGACTCAATGGAACATTTGATATTATATTTTCTATATGAAGCAAATTGTGGAGGTCCGATACAGTTTCGATGGATGTACCCATTTGAAAGATGCATGCAGAAATTGAAAAAAAAAGGACGTAACAAAGCATCTTTTGAAGGATCTATTGCTGAAGTTTATTTGTAAGAGGAGATATCTTTTTTCTACTCCCAGTATTTTGAATCTGAGTATCTTTCAAAACACAACTGCATGAGATGGAACGAGGGGAATATTGATGAAATCGACAATCAATTTTCTATTTTTAACCATTCAGAGCTTGGTTTTGGTAGAGTTCATGAACGATGGCCTTCAGATGATTAACATCAGAGAGATCTTACATATGTTCTGCTCAACTGTAAAGAGATGAAATCATTTGTACTGTAAGTGATTCTATCACTTATTCTATTATTTCTATTACAATAAATAATTTTGTTTTTTATATATTGAATGATAATGATATCAAGAAACAACTTCCACAAATTACAACAGCTTCTCTCGAAGAACGTAGAATTTTTTTTTATCTCAGTGGTTTCAAATACTGGTAACATAAATTTTTCATACTTTAACATCTACTTCAATTTATAGTTTACTATATTGATAATTATTTCAAAAAATTTCAAGTGTCTCGACATGCTAATAAAATTGACAAATGAATTTGTATATTGAGTAACCCACCATCTAAAATGGTGAAATCTTATAATGCATATGTGGTGAATGGTTTTCGATTTCATACACATGTATATGGGGAATCAAAAAAAACAATGAATAATGGAGTTTGATTGAGAGGATCTCATCATAGAGAAAATGAAGTTGACTTTTATGGCATACTTGATGAAATCATTGAACTCTATTATCTAGGAAAACATTACATAATGATGTTCAAAAGTTGGTGGTTAGATACTAAGAGAGGCGTGCGTGTTCATTCGACTCATGGAATCATCGATATTAAATGTAAAAGGTGTCTTGCAATAAATGAACCATTCTTACTGGCTCAATTGGCACATGATGTTTATTATGCAAAGTACTGTGCTATTTCAAGAGACCTAACTGATTGGTGGAGCATAATAAAAATGAAAATTTGAGACAATCAATTTAGTCAAAGTGAATGTGTTTTCACTAAAGTGCAAGGAATTGAAGTTTTTCAATAGAGTACTCAAAATCAATCTTTGTTACAAAGTGACATGAGTATCGAAGATGACACCCCTCAATTAAGAGTCAGTGATGATGATGATGATGTTAGTGACGTCACAAATGAATTTGAAATTGTAAGAGATGAAGCAACTGGAAGTCAAATGGATATCGATGATATTGAGGAGGAATATGAAGATGACATTGATAGATATGAAGATGATGATGAAGTTGGTCAATGATACAATTCAAAGGTAGTTATATATAATCATAACTAATATATATGTATATATAATAATTATCAATTATTTTCTAACAACATTCATCTTTTGTTTTAGATGGACGAGGACACATTTCATGAGTTGGCGAATGCTGACCTATCTTTCAATGAGGATGAGTTGCTGGCACTTGACCCTTAGCCTGAAGGCGCTTCAGGGGATACGCGGAGTGGGCATGGTCTTACATGACTGATGATTCCTGACCCCATCCCTGAGCAACGTCCACGTCATGGGTTCGATCTATGCACCCGAAGGTGTGATAACCTGTGCATTTTACTAAGATTTCACTAATCTATTTACATAATAAATGTTTGATTATTGTTTTTATAGTGTTCCGCATATAGCAGTTGGACAGGGCAGCACTATTTTGAGCAACTATTTTTCTCAGCCATGGAAGACATGGGAGCATATTCCCATTGATGTGCAGCAGGCAATGTTCGGCCACTGGTTGGTACGTACGTAAATAAATAATTTTTATTTTGAAATTTATTTCATTTATAACTTAATATTTTGAATTATTTGTAGGGTTTGTGGTATCTGATCGAGGATACCATGCGTGATTCCATCCACGAGGCATGGCAGGTGGCCATGCATGATTGATTTCGTTAGTTTTTTCACAATTTAAGAAGAGCTGCCATGAAGAAACCAGGAGTGCCAGATTTTGACGAGTCATGTAGAGCAGACAGACCAGAGTAAATTTCAACCCACATATGGGATGGATTACGTGAACACTGGTTGAGTGGTGGTTTCCAGAGGAGATCATTGGTGGGGAGGCAGAATCGGGGGAGACAATAGGTGACTCATTGAGCTGGGAGTCATAATTTCAGTACTCATAAACAATATTTGGTACATACATTTTTTATAAATATTTTATATAACTTTAAATATTAAAAATTTATTTTAAATTCTTATAGGCTGTGGAGCACCCCGATATTACGGAGTACGATGTATATCAGAGGATGTATAGTGATACAGTAACTGGGGAGCTCAGAGGTGATCACCAGCATCACATTGTGGTAAGTATTATTTGTTTTCAAGTTTAAAAATTAACTGCATATAATATATTCACAATTTTAATTTTAAATTGCAACTACAAGAGTCATATGAGACCGCAACGTCAAAGACCCGGCCTAAGGGTCAGACCGAGGCATCAGATCAGACTAGTGGACATCAGTTTTATGAGGCGGTATGGATGCAGGCGACCCAATATGCCTTTGAGAAGGGCCAGGTAGTTGGTATCAGCTCTCGACTGACTCCCAGAGATTATTATGGCAGTGTTGCGATGTCGATGTCCAGCTCGAGAGGAGCTCATGAATCTTCTTCCGCTACACAGTATGAGGATTGGTTGTGATCTCAGACTGAGTTGATAGAGATTCTCCAAAAGGAGCATGAGGAGATGTGTCGGCAGCAGCAACAACATGAGGAGGAGCGCCGACAACAGTAGCAGGTGTACGAGGAGCAGATGAGTCGGTGGTAACAGCAGCAGTAGGAGCAGATGGAGTACATGCGCCGACTCACTCATGCCTTAGGGATGGAGTTTCTTCTACCAGCAGATCCCCCCTCCCCCTCCTCCTTCAGATTCGTTATTGTTTAGATGTTATAAAGTTTGTAAACTTAAAATATGACATGTTTTCTATTCAGAGTTTTTGTCTCTGTTATACTGGTGTCAATATTGTATTATTTAATTTATATTTATTTTTAATACTTTATTATTTATTATTTGTATTTATATTAATGTTTGTTTATTTTACTAATAATAATATTACTCTTAGTATTTTATTATTTTTTTATATTTCTTTTTGCAAATGTTGATAATTTTCATATTTTTATTTTCTAATTATTTTAATAATATTATATTTAGTATTTTTAATACCTCAAAAGTTTCAAAAATTTTAATTAAAATTATAATTTTTTAATTATTTATAATAATATGAATTCATTATATTATTTTTATTATTATATAATATTATATTATTAATATTACAATATTAATATGATTAATAATATTATTCATATTTTAGAATATTAATTTTTTTATATATATTTAAATTTTTAAATATTTTAATTTAATTATAATTGTTTAAATATTTGAATGATTTTTTGTTTTAATATCTAAATGAATTATAATTGTATTATTACTATTATAATATTAGTTAAATTTTTTTATTAATATTTTAATACTCATTTATTTTTTATACATATTTGCGATGTGATAATCATCCCGTCACAATAACTTATTTTTTTTTAAAATTTTTTGCGATGGAAATATTTGCCCGTCGCAATAGGCAACTGCGATGGGCCCATCACAATTCCTTATTTTTTTTTAATTTTTTTTAACTTTTTCGCGATGAGATTAGTGGTTCGTCGAAAATGTTATTTGCAACGGGCCCGTTGCAAAAGCCTTATTTAAAGGTTTTTTAAATATATCAATTATTATTTCCGACGAGAAATATTCCGGTCGCGAATACTATTTTTTGCGATGGTTCCATCACAAATAGTGTTAGTTGCGACGCCATTTACCGCAACAGGTCATTTGCGATGGACCCCCATCACAAAATCCCATTTGCGACGGGATCCTGTCGCAAATAACCCGTCGCAAATGGGCTTATTTCTAGTAGTGTTATGATAAAAAAATTATATTAATCAAAAAATAAATATGAAAATTAAAATGAATACATTTTAAAATTAAAAAAACTTAAATATTTAATTTAAATTGAAATTTGAAATACATGACACAAATATCTCAAAAAATTCTATAAATCATTGTGGATTAAAAATATCAAATCCTATTTTATTTAATAGTTTTATAGAAAGAAAATATATATTTGTGTTGGCAAAACAGATTTTCACAAATAACGATTTTAATATGCTTGATGCATTTCTTGATCATCCACTAACATGATATATGTTTTTTGAGGATTAAAAAAAATAATAATATTAAATTATTTACATAGTAATTTTACATTAAAATCAAAATGACATGACTAGACCCATCGATGCCCCAAATGGGACAATGATAAGCCGATTGTTCATCCCTTTGTACTCAAAAAGAGGACAATGGTTGGTAAAAAGAAACATGTTTCCATATCACCCAACATGATAGATCATATCAAATTTCATTTGACAATAAAAATATCTTCCAAAAATATGATAATAAGAAACTCCTTTAGGATATAAAAATATAATCGTATAAATGGTTCACAATGAATCAATGAGACATTAAGAAAAAATGAAACCCCACATTTTTAAATATGAAGGAATTGTACATATTAAAAGTAATGAAATCTGACCAAAGGGAGATTCTATAGAACTCCTATAATTCATATTTCAAGTAATCCTAGATTGGTCTCTAGCTATAAAAAACATTTTAACAATCATGGACCACCATTCTGCTAAATATTTCAACATGTATCACTGGGAGTTATCTTAGAAATAATGGCAATTTAACTTCTACCAAGAACATCTTCTAACCTACTCATAGTCAATAAAAATAAAACATATGTGGGAAAAATACCTATGCAACTATGAATATGTAGAATACTGAAATGTATTCTATGTCTGAACTTGATTTCCCAATTGTATACTATTTCCCAAAGGAATCCATGGAATTCCAAAAGTGTCAAAAGCCCAAAATCATTCAAATTTCCATTTCTCTACAAAATTCATGTTTCTACTAAATACAGTAATGGAGTACCAATTCATTAAAGTGAAAATTTCATCCAATGAAATAACACAAAACTATCATTCATGGTAATCAATACAGTGCTACCATTATAGAAGATCATTTGAGCACCCAAGATATTCTCTATAATATATCCCAATAAGAGGGGGGGGGGGTGGTATTAAAAAATACTATTAGAACCACACAAGTGGTTTTTGAAGGATATAATTACAAACATATGAATGATCCCCAATATACATAATCCATTTGAAGGAGAAATCAGAATGAAAATGCGCAAATTTGAAATACACAAAACCTAAAACCCACACACCCTTTTAAGGATTATATTTGAAGATATAAACTTAATCATAAGACACCTCAATTATGGGAGTATTGTTTATATTTATAGAATAACCTTGCCTTTCTAGAAGTCACCTTGGTCAGGGGACTACCGAACCCTATTTATAGAACGTGGTAGACCTTCACCTAATCAGAACTGATGGATTACCAAATCCATGTCAATATAGAGGGCACACATCCCAAGTATCATGGTGGTGGTAGGTGGGGCGGGGGGGGGGGGGGGGGTACTAAAATCCATGATAACAAAATGGTCCCCATTCCCATCATTTCATAATTCTGATTGAGTAATTGCCCCGTGAAAGCATTGAACATCATTCCCAAAACTCATCATCATAAATATAGACCAATGTCATAAATATTCTTATCTCTCATTCAAAATGATCATAAATGGATGAATAAAATAACATCCATTTTGATCTATGTCTATTTATAAATAGGTTATGTTATTTATTTTCCTTAAACTTCCATCTGAAAAGGAAATAATTGAAATCAAACCACAATGGAGAGGGTGGCCACTTGATGACCCTTGGGTGAGCCAAATTCCATGTTTTGGTGGGGGTGTAGGTGTATGTCTTCCATGCACAACACGTGTGCCCTCCTTAGTTAGGATGTGCAAAAACACTCAGCTGGATCATGGGATGGCCAACACACTTGGACCCTCCATTGAACTTGCCCAACTAGCCAACCTATGCTTGCCGACCCAGAGTGGTCTAGTATTTACCATTTTACCCCACCTGTAAATACACACATATGGATAAAAATATTATATTGTCATTAATATATTATTTTCAAGCTCAAAAAACCTCTTAATTTTAGGTCACCTTAGCTTGAGGGTAATCACTACACCTTATAATTAGATGATCCGTCCAATTTTTTTAAAGGATTTTTCATTGGATAAATTTATCAATATACATATAGGGTCATAATGATACATGAAATCATAAAAAATGACCTAATTATAAATCTGAAAAAATCATAGTCACTACAAAAAACAGTCACTTTCGATCCCTCATTTATCATCATTGAACTATTGATCGATGATCGTGAAGTTAAAATGTTTAATGATTTAGAGAAGTCTTATATATATATATATATATTTATTCCTTAGTGTAATATAAATAAATTTTGGAAGATAGGTTTAGGTATTCCTTGGTGGATCAAATGGTTTATATGAATTTTAATGAATAAAAAGAAAAACATATATGAACATAGAATGAAGCATGATGGACAACATATTAAGAAAATAATTTTATACTAATATGCATTTAAATGTTTCAATATGGCTATGATGAAGATGTTTCAAAAGTGTAAAATATTGGTGTGAAATGGGATGATTACACTGGTGGATATTAGTTAGGGTTATTTTTAGTTTTGTACTGCGATGGATTTTGGTTATGTCATGTTTTAGATAGTGATGGATTAAGGTTATAACATGAGTCAATGAGGTTGTGAGGTGATGATGTGGGGATATGGTGGAGGAATGTGGTCAAGAAGATTTGGTTTTGGTTTTTAAGATTTGATAATGGAATGATTCACACTAGTTGAGAGCTGTAAATGCCCATTTCTTGTTGATATTGTGGTGATCCCGCACAGAGGTGGAGAGATGTGCTTTCCTATTTAGACTGAATATATTGATGGTTGTGATGTTGTGGTAGAAATTATGCTATGAAATTATTATGATGGAATTAAAAATCTGATATTCTTATCATATTATTATATATCCACAATAGTTATAAATTCCATTTCTTACTTATGATATTCCATAGTTTAAAAAGATATGGTGATGCAACAGAAGTTGAATTTTATGTATTTTTTTATAGTATCTTAATCACACTGAAAAGTTTCTATGTTTTTCCACATAAATATATCCCAATACCATTAATTCAAATGGATATAGTTTATTACAAATTTTCTCACCCCTTTATTGTTTTTTCCTCAATGGGAACCTTTGCATGTTGATTGGTTCCCATTGTTTTATTTTCATGTGAATTATGTGGGTAATGGATCTCAATATTATGAAAGATACCCACAATCATGGTAGTTAACTCATGAACTATTGTTGGAAAGAATCAAGGTACCATAATATCCCCTATTCCTATCCATGAGGTTATTTAGTAGGTATTGGAAACTACTATTGGCACTCCAAAACTAAATATTCATGCAGTGACATTATTATCTCCAATAAATTTTAAAACACATTGATGAAATATGAATGTACTAACAAGAACAGCATAATTCACTTAGTTACGTCTATCTATTACCCCCTTTTGAATAAATATTTTTTTATAATTAGGCATATATTATATACAAGTCAAACATATAATATATCCCCCAATGTTTAAGTCCTACATTAATGGTAGGCCAATTTAAAATGAGGGAGAGATAAAGGGATTATGATTTTCATATTACTATACAAAACAATAAAAATTGATGATATAAACATTGTCTGAACATGAAATAAATTTATAATGATAATCATAGATGTTTTCACTCAGTTACCTTCAAGCACTTAAATATGGAAATTCAATTCATCAATTTAATAGTGGAATGTGAATAATCTAAAATTCCCCAACTAGCAGCATATAATCATCAAATTTTTTTAATGAATATAAATTCTATGAGAATGAATAGAAATATTCAAAAATATGATGACAAAAAAATATGAATAATTATCACTTGAAAAAATGTGATTCATATAAAAAATATTCCATTCACAATAAAAATGGCGATCATAGAAGGTAAAAAACTGAAATAATGGTTGGAGACTATCCTTTTCAAGGGGGATCTAAATTCACACTCATTGTGTATTGGAAATTAATTTTCTAATATTAATAAAATATTCAAACCAGTAGGCACAATATCATAATGAATACTAGAACCTCAAAAAAATAAAACATCAACTAAGAATTAAAAACTCATATAAAAACCCATGGGTATTCATGAAATAAAAGTTCATAGCACCAAATAAAATAAAAACTATCTAAATCACACTTTATATAATTATTTAAAAAAAATATTTAACAATTTTACAAACATATACATACAAGTTAGTTAAAAATAGAAGAGAAAAGCATGAATCCAAAAATTGATCAATGGATTTCAGTGCATTCACTTAATTTTTCATCTTCAATGAATCACTAAAACTGTTTAACATGCTGAAAATTCTCAATAGAGGCATCCCTAAATAATTATGAATGATGAAAATAATCTCTTATGAACATAAAATAAATAGTGGAATTTAGGAGAAACATTTACCAATGAAGTTAAGATGTGGTTTCTATAAAAAATATATGGAATTTTCCACATATTATGGAAAAATCATGCCCATATACAATGTGCAACATTTTTTTTAATAAAATGATAATAAATACATTAGTAATGTGTTAATATAAAATAATATTTTAAAGGGTTAATGACATGCACAAAAATATGTATATGTTAATGGTGTAATGACATAGAATAATATATTAAAAATTGGCATGTATGAATTAGAAAATATCCCATTAAATGTAAATTCGGAAATATAAATATATAGAAAGTTCATGTTGATTTTAAGGTAGAATTACAATAGAATATACACTAATAGATATAATATGAATTTTAGCATACAAATGATTATGGATATTTAAATATAATTGAAATGAATAAGTAAAAATAAATAATTTAGAAAACTCCTAGAAATGGTAAAACCCATTACAATTAATATAAATCTATTTCAATTACTACTATGAAATGAATCATGTATGGATGATAATCAAAATTTTTGGGTTTAGAAACAAATTTTAATTATGAAGATAATGCCATTTTTAATCAGAAAAAATCATTTAATATTTTAATACATCATAGTGACTAATGAATACAAATTAATTATATAGTATTTCTGAAATAACCTGCAACATAATGAAGCTCATGTATGTCCCTTATTAATTGAGTGGTAATTAGAATTTGTTATTTTATTTATAAACATATATGTAACTTTGGGTCTATCACAACCCTATATAAATTATAATAAATATATATCTAAAAAATAAAATTCATTAATAATGTTTTTTTGCATGTTTTAACCATAGTAATGTATTCATTTCACTTAATATCATAAAAATAGAAATTAATGTTTAAATTAATATGTATGAACTAATTTACATAAAAAAGAAAAAATTGATAAAAAGATCTTAGCTTTGAATAAACAGTATGTCAAATTTTACATCAATAATTGGATGGAAGCACATAATAATAAATGATGGATGTGGTAGATTTTTATTAAGACCCAACCAATCTATCAAAATCAAATATTTCTAATGTATGAAAAAATTACCCTTGAGATTTATATGAAATGGGAGAAATAAATAGAAAAATAAAATATGATTGATAATTCATAGTATAGGAATCACCTTGGAATCTTCATGTTCCATGAAATTTCCTAAAAATTGTAGAAACTCATGCATTTTTCCATCCCTACATGTATGCCCTACATAATCATGAATTATTTACAATTATTTTTCATGGAAACTCCCCATACAAGGAAGGTAATTTATGTATCTAGAAATGATAAATAAATACATAGAGATATTAACTACAAAATAGTGGCCATTGTATGACGATATAAGTCTAAAATCACATCTATCTTTTTTGGTTAATAGTTCAAAATGACACAACTCTTGATTCAAATATAAACTAATAATAATTAAACCCTAATTAATATAACTAAATAAATTTATCTACTATATGAATAGAAAATAATTTGTATATATTATACAATGTCATGAATATAGTCACATAATCAATAAAATGACTAATCCAATAAACAATATTAATCACATGGGTCATAAATTAAAGGAGGACCATATCCATAAAGAAAATATAATAATTGACAAGATATTTGAAATTTGGGTATCAAATATTCACCAACATTGCTCCACCCCCACCATGCACACATGATAAGCAATAAGTTCACCATAAGGAGGATTTATCATGTTTTTAAGAACAAAAAACCATTTATGATATCTCCAAATCATATAATAATTTATACAAATCAATTAGAAAATTAAATAAGTCAAATAAATGTAATATTTTATTAATAAAAAATATTAAAACACATACTCACTAGAAAACCATCGATAACATCTTAATAAAAATACCATTTGAATACTTATTATCATAGAATATTTTATTATTTTTTAATCACTCTATAATTATGAAATTTAAATATTTAGAAATGAGATACAATTCTGGAATATTCTAGTCACCAAAATTGTGAAACATTCATAGAATGTACTAACTTGTGACCAAAATTGAAAACATATACTAGTAGATTTATTCTTGATTTTTCAATAGTACAGAAGTTTTTATTTTCATAAATCCATCAAGTATGTTAGAAAATATCCTTTCCCAATTTTGATAGTTGTATACATATTTCATTGGAACAACATTCCTATGAATTGCACACATACACTCTATCAATCTGAAAATACTGTGGAATGGAGAAAAATAGAATTTTAAACAACTATAAGTACAAAAAATCAAAGACTAATAGAAAAAACGAAATAAAACAAGTGAAACACATAAAATTCAAAAAAATAAATAAAATTAGGGATGTTGAAAAACATTGGCCATTAATCATCGAGTAATAAGTGTTACTTTATATAATGATCTCTTTTTGATTAAAAACATATCATTCCTAATAATAAAAACATGGTTCTTGAATAGTATTTGAAGGGAAAGGCATGAAATGATTTAAAATATATTGAATAAATGATGTCATAATCATGCACCTCATATTTTTGATATAATCCTAGGACGAATGATCATTTCATCATGTTTTATATAAATGAATATATTTTTTAATCATTTTCCTAGTATTTCTTATATATATTAATTTTTTACCATCAATTTTTTTATTCCCAAAGCAATTATTATTTATTAATTTCCTCAATTTTTATCCCATTTAGTTTTTATATTCTCTATTTAGATATATTATTGATGAAATGGCTTGAAATAAATTATATAAACAGATTATATCTGATTTTACATTAATTTGGTGATGAATTCCATTGGTAAATTAATTTTTTTGAACCCCAAAGGTTTTTATAATACAATTTTATTTCTTTACATACTTATAAATATGTTGTGATGATTTTGTATTTAGTAATTCCATATGACTTGAGATTGATGAATGTGTTATGTATTGTTGAAACCATTATTTAATGGTACATTTAAATTTAAAACAAAGAGTTTAGAATGCCAAAAAATCATTTTTGTTGATGAAAAACAATAGGAGGTAATGTTTCTAAGCAAATGATTTATTTTCAATGTATGATGTTTGTGCTTCATGGTATACTTTATTTTTTGAACATATTTCTTATAGAAATGAAATTGATATTTTTATGAGATTAAAATGTAAAATGAAACTAAATTTTTTTATTAAATTTTAAAATAGGAATTAATATTAAAATTGAAATTTATAAGTTTATTATAAAATGTATTGATTCCTTATATTATCTAAATATTATAATCCCTATAAAAATTCTATTTTTAACATCAATAAGTGGAAGTACAAAAAAGAAAATCAAATATAAAACAATTTAGAGAGATAATTGAATATGTTTCCACCCCATCACATAAGCATGTTATGTCAATTATATATATATATATCAGTGTTTGTGTGTCAGATTAATATATTATTTGCACTTTATAAGTATTATGTACATTCAATAATCACATAATGTCTATTTCTTTAAAAAATCTTTTGAAAATATGTTCAAATTATATTCAATAAATCACATTCTATTGAAGGCATATTCAATAAAATATGTAAATACTACAATGCATATCATTTTTATAAACATCATAACCTAGTTGAATATAATTTCAAGATCTTAACATGCATAAAATAATATAAAACCATCCATTCAAAAAAAAAAAACAGAATAAAACATATAAAGATATCATAAATTACACAAATATCTGAAGGACCTACCCAAAATTTTATCTTAATGATATTAAATTAAAGTATAAAAAATCAAACCAAATAATTGATATATTTCAATTTGTATCCATATAATAACATTAAATCATTTTGTGTGGTATTTATACGATCCCGATATAATATAAGTTCGATAGACACACATTATCTATATTTCATGTATATGTCATGTCGATGTTATATAAGATATATTGTATAAATTTATGGAACTAATATTTCACATGGAACAACTCATCATACTGTCATTTACCTAAATGAATCACCACAAAATGTGCCACATGGAACGATGCTGCTCGTAACTATTAAGGGTAGGATGTGTGTATATAATCTAGAATGATTGTAGGGTATGAGAAGATGTCACACTGGTGGATGTCATCGGGGGAGGCTTTATACTAGGCTTTAGGCTATGGGGAGATGTCCCACTAATGGATGTTTTCAGGGGGTATCCTAGGCTTCAGGATATTTGGAGGCTTGACACGGGTGCATGGGGGTGTAATAAGTGGTATTTTATCATGGGCTACATGCTATGGGTATGTGGGAATAGGAACATGATAGAAAGGCTTATTGTAAAGGGATTAGGTTTTAAATATATCTTACATTCAAATAATTTTTTTTATTAAACTAATATCTAAATGAAAAATTTGGTGGAGGTTTTCTAAATAACCAATCTTAAAGGACATTCATTATAGGATAAGATGAATTTGAAAAAACCAACACTTGTTTGGATTTCTATAACCAAAAAAAATAATGTCCCCACACCCAAATCATAGTAGTTCCGATATCTCTATGTGCCTAAACTTCACAAAAATGTCTACCATGCCAAAACCCTAATCGTTTTATGCTCTCTATGTCCCTCGATTGGATGAGCTTCTATGCCACAATAGTTTCCTTCTCATATTATATTTTTATTTGGTCATTTATAGGTCGGTTATGATGAAGAATTAAATGGTAGATATGGATAGATATTTTAAGGGACAATTTAATTGTGAAAACCATATACTAGATCAGAGATATTTGGAGGTGTGAGATTAAATCAGAAAGACAAAAATCTTACAGAAATAGAAAAATTATATGGCATATATTCCTATTTATGTGGGAGTAATTTGGGGGAATTAAAATATGATTTTCATAAAGAAATATGGAATAATATTTTTGTTTTTATATCAAAACACTTAATTACCAATCTTCATGGGGAATTGAATTCATTTTTTAAAACATTAATTATTAGTAATTTATTATTATTTTATAATTTTTAGTATTTATCAATTTTTAACATTTTCATTAGTTTTTCCTGATTAATATGTGTCAATTTAATATTTTGAAGTGAATTTATTTTTTTAATATTTATTTAATCATTTTTATTCATAAATAATTTTTTTAAAGATCGGTATTTCCCTATATACTATTTATTTATTTTTTAATATAATTTTTGGTTAGATATTTAGATAAAAAATATTTATTTTTTAAATTTATAAATTCAATTTTAAATATTTTTTCAATTTTTAATTTTTTTACATTTATAAGATTATTATAATTTATTATTATTATTTTTAATTTATATAAACATTTTTATTTTGTCATTTTTTCAGCATGTACATCAGTAGTGGGGAAAAATTATAATACAATCAAAAATGTATTTGTTAAATGTATTTCATAATGAATTTATTATTTCTAATTTTATTAATAATATGTATTTATTTATTTCAAATAAATATGGATATAATATTTATAAATATAAATATATATTTTTATTTAGTGTAAATAAATTCTTTGTTTAAAAAATTAATTATATTATATCAGAATATAAAAAACATGGTTTAAATGCATCTTTTGTAATATGAAAATTTTATTCATTTATGTAATTAATAAACATTATAAAATGAAAATTTAAATATATGAATACAATTAATATTAATTTTTTTTTAAAAATATATTTCTAATTTATATAATTACTATTTTTCCATATATTTCTGTTTTTGGTGTCCCCACTCTTTCTGTTTTTTTTTCACTTCCTCTATTTTTCAATATCGATCCAACTCCAATCCCTGACCCCACGATGAGAAGTTAATACCCCCTCTTCATAACCATTTATTTTTATATATATATTTTAAAGGAATATGATCCTCTTCTTTAGATTTTGTTTCCTCCTTCCATATATCCAAATTCCTTTCCCTCTTAGCATAACCCACCCCCCATTTTGTTGGGGAGGAAACAAATTGATAAGGGGATAAAAACTCAAAGTGTGATAAATATATTATGGGAATTTCTAATGTAAAATAGAACAACAAAAATAAATAGTAGGAAACAATTTTAGACACATATTTTTAACATGGAAATCCCCATGAATGTGAATGATTAAAACACCATGGGGAACTCTAAAAAATTCAAGTATTAATCATAGAGTACAAAATCCATGCTAAAGCCTCATAATCGAAATTGAAATATAGTGTAGAAAAAAACGTGTAAAAATCGACATTGCAATATGCTTCGTCTTCTCACCTTTATCATTCCATGCTAACTATGTTTATAAAGGCTACATTTATCAGTTCTAATAGAAGTGTTGATAATAGCATACTGCTTATCAGCATTTTTTATGACTAATACAGGGGTGACTTAATAATACTATTCATAACACTAATAAATGTTTATAACAAAACATATTATTAATTTTAATAAAATAATTAAATTAATATTATAATTTTTTTATTTGTAATCCTTAATAAAAAATTCATTTTTATAATTAGTTTATATTATGAAGTAATTAAATATATATATATAATTTTTTTCCAAAAGAAGATACAAGATTATAATGAAATAAATAAATATTTAAATAAATATTTAAATTTTTCTATTCTTATTAGTCAATAAATATATATTTATTTTTATATATAAATAATTTTTAAATATATATATTTATGATTATGTTTCTAAATAAGTAAAAACATAAATAAATAAATATATGTCCCCAAAGAATTTAATCATTATATATATATATATATATATATACCATGAGATAATGATGGGAATGATTTATGTTATTTATGTTCACACACATATATATAGGTGTGAGTATAATTGACAAGAACATGTGTATATGTTATATATTCATCATTAATTTTAATTTAAACATTGACACATTTTATTCTTCATGATGTCCATCTATGTGATGACTTGTTTTTAAGGTCTATACTTTTCTAGGTATGTGATTCATTCATGTTCACTATGAACCTATTACAAAAAATGTTTAGTTAGAAATGTAAGCCTCTGACCATTTATTAATGATATAAGAAAATGTATCAAGTAAGAATTAAGTACGTATAAAATTAAAATAAATCTATTTAAATAATAAAAATATTCATTATATTTATAATACAAAATTTTAATTATATTTAAATTCTTTTTAGATACATTTATTTATTATTATAATTATAACTATTGATATATATAAATAAATAATTAGAAAATTACAATAAATACTTCTATTATAATTTTATAAATATATATACACATATATAGATAAATTTATAATAATATACAAAAATTTATAAATATGTTTATTTATACTTATAATTGTAAATAAATAAATAAATAAATATAGATATATATTTAAATTATTATAAAAATATAATACATATATTTATTTTATGTATAAACTTATAAATATATATATTAAATAAATATATTTAACAATATATACAAATATTTATAATTATAAATACAAATATTTATAGATATATTTAAATAATTATAAAAGAAGAATTAATATATTAATTATATATAGTTTGAAAATTATAAATAAAATAAATACTATCACTAGAATTTTATAAATATTTATATAAATAAATTTTAATTTATTGTTACAAATATAAATAAACATTTATATTTAAATATTTTTAAATTTTTAGTAAATATTTATATTCGATATTTATAATTATGTATAATAGATATATTAATTATATATTTTAATTATATTAAATTATAAATAAAATATTTATATTTATTTTAATTTGATATTAATAAATAAATTTAAATTCTAAATTCCTTTCTATTTATTTATAATATTTTCAATAATGAAAATATATCTTATTATGAAAATAAATAAAAATATTCTTAGAAATAATTTTTATATATGTAAATATAAATATATTTAAATTTATTATATACAATATTTTATAAATATATATAATAAGTTAAAAAAATTATTTACATTACAGTAAATATTTATATAAACAATTTTATAAGTATATATAATAATATAAATAAATTTTTAACATTACAGTAAATATTTATATAATATATTTGTAAATATATATAATAAATTTAATAATTATATATATTTATTAAATTTTATTATAAATATAATAAATATATTTATTTTAATTATATATAAATTTATAATATTTGTCATCTTGAAAATATATATAATTATATAAATACAAAAAATATTTATAAAAAAATATTTATTTTATATATGGTCAGAAATAAGTATATATTTATTATATATACCTTCATTAACTTACTTCCCACTCCCCTTTCCCCCTGTTTAAATGCATATCATTTTTTAGAATTAAACATAGATTATCTACAAGAAAAGTATAGATCAACTCCCCAAATATTCAAGCTCCACATCAATGGTAGGATGATTAGGCACTAAATGATGCTAATATTCATTGTTAATATATATAATATTCATGTGATTTATTATTCATAAACACCATTTTAGTTCATTTTAAACTTTGATCATCATTTATCATTATGATTGTAATTCCTTCTTAAAATGCACTATTATGTGGTACATTTTTGAACATCGTTTAATGTACCCAATGATATTGATTTTATTTTAATATTTAATTTTCAGGATTTAAATTATATTGGGAACAATTCATACTTGTGAAGTGTTGGTATATTCACATTAGAAGTCCACCAAAATGGGATTTTAGAAAAACCATTATGGAGAAGGCAAATTGGACACCAGCCCACAGATGAGAATGTGGGGCCCAACATAGAGGACCAATGAGGCCCAAATTTTGTGGGAAGCTATAATACATATAGAAGAAAAAATAATTCTTCAGTGTCGAGTGCTAATTCGGATTCCCTAGTGTTTATTAAGGAATCTCAATTTGGAGATAAAATTCTGGGCCTGATTCCAGAGCCCAGAAATCATCCTACCAATTTAATCATATCTCGGAATCCACAACTAAAAATGGGCCCCAATTAAACAGGTGGTTAGGAGACATATGGGAATCCATTGTCTTATTATATGGATCACTCCAATTTTTCCATCTAGATGTCCATTCTGATGCATCTTTCTAATGGATGAAAGTTGGCTGCCACCTCGGGTTAAGGGTGGAAATATGAACTCTCCCTAAACATTCCAACAAACTATGGACTACCAAAATTAATTTATGAGACTTGAACATTTTTGAGGCTCTATAGATGGCTTCAAAAATCCCTATTTAAGGCAGTGGTGGTGGAGGTTTTTATCATCTTTGGTGCTTTTCTCAATTGTAACATTATGCTATGATTTTATTGTCTCATGTTTGTCTTTCACATATACGTTCTACAATTCACATTAGTTTCTTAATAAAAGTTATTACTTTATTATTATTATATTTTTTTCATATCAATTTGATACTGTTGGTTTATGGTGTGAATTTATTCAACCCAAAAATTGTGAAATTATCACACAACAGTGGAGTGATCGTTATTTCATTGTTTTTTTACTTCTCTATTTCCTCCCTCATGAGTCTTCTTTCCACTTCCATTGAAACCATATAATAAATGGAGGGCTGACCCACTTATTGGTTGATCTAAGGGATTATCTAGGGGCTTGATTGGATTTTATTTATCTCCACATTAATGTCTAATCACTTCATTTAATTGAGATTTTTATTTGATGATTTTTAAACACCATCGTCCTTATTGAATTTAAGGCCACACACTTCAAGTACCAATACTATCCTTTACCTTGAAGTGCTCAAATCATTGATAATTAATATAAGGCCCTAGACTTAAACATTACATAATCTTGAGTTATTTCAAGAATACATGTTGAAGATCTTTTCAGGTTTAGAGTTTTAGAGAATTAGATCATAAATCATGCGTTACATTCAACATTTAAACAAAGTTGTTACATAAAAGATAGTACTCATTTTTTCACATCAACAGAAACATATTGAAAACAAAACATGGATTATTTCATGACACATCCCTGACACTATCATCACATCATGTACCTTTCCATAGAACTGTGAAAAACATTTCAAAAACTTGGGATGATCATAAAAAGATCAGTAAAAGATATAAAAATACGGAAAGGAAACATTAGTACATTTATACATAAGAATCAATGAAATCATACTCATAAAACATAAGCACATTAATATACCTCATGAAATCATAATAATTATGAATAACTCATAGAAATCATAAGACATAAAGGTAACTTCAGGCATTCATAACATTCTAACATAGGGAGTAACCCTCATGGTTATGTTTGGAATACCCATCATAGTATATTCCCTAAATCTCTTCGGAGAAACATTATCCATTATCCCCATTGAGTTACCCAATGATTTGGAGATCTATATTGAGCTCACCTACCCTTAGTTTATAACGGAACCACCCGTTGTCATAACAATACCCAAGAACCCTAACATATTCGTATCACATAAAACATGCATAAAAGAAACATAACATTTCCACATTTCAATCACAAGATATCAATACCACAAATCGATATAATAAAAACATTATGAAAACCATTTTCAATACCAAAATAAATGAAAAGTAAAACATGGTATTTATTTTTCATTTTAAAGAAAATATATGGCTTGTAGAGGAAGCTGAAACTCAAATAAGGGTCACGACGGTGGAGAAGTTGTTGTCACCGCATACGTACGACAAAAAAACATTCATTTTGTGGTTTAGTAAAACTCGTCATATAAACGAGATTCCTTTTGAATAAACATAAAAGCCAAAATGGTTTATAAACCGTATAAAAGAAAGTTGTGTATAAATCAAAATATTTCTCAAAGAAAGGAGATTTAGACGAAGTCCCTTACCTCAGGTCCAACTTGACTTGATTGTTCTTTAGCCTCATGAGTAATAACCTTGAGTTAATTTATACTTTCATAAGAAAATTTTTCAAGTTCATTATTCCTTTTATATCACTTATTACAATGTAATGAATACTATGTAGTTATTTAATTTAATAATGGTCGTTTTGTTGATCATTGGTACTTGAGTCAAAAAAAAACTCTTTATAATTACAAGTTGTTCATTTGGTAAAATATCCATTATATCCAGAATTATATTAATGATGTAGATATCATATATATCCAGTATATACATGCATTTATAATATTACATAACATTTAGAGGTAAGAAATGAAATTCACCGTCAATGGAGACGGTAATCTATACGTACGAAAGAACGCTACTTTCATTCCTATTTCCTATTTAATGGAATTGAATCATAATGATATAAAGGTATATTATAATTCCAGTATAATATCATTAAATCAATCTTTTATATGTCCCACATATGGCATTAATGAATAAAATCACTTTGAGGGGGCGGTAGTCCGCACTTCCAAAAATGAAGATATCACGTTTACCCATAATGGAAACCATAAAGGTATGCCATAAATGACAAATACAGAAGATTACAGAAAAAATAAACATATAATATATCATATATAAATATAGTTACATCTTAATGGACACCTTTTAAGTGTTATAAGAATATTGAATAATCATCGTTTCGTGAGGCAGAAATTCGCCATCCTCGGAAACAGTATGTTCTTTAACCATTAGATGTAGGTGTGTGTAGGTGTAGCTTGAATACTTCTTATAAAAACATCCTAGTATATTTAAGATACTATTTCTGTTACAAAATAAATGAATAAAAAGAGTTTTGGGGGTTGGAGAAGCAAAATAAAACAAAAGAACATTAGAGAAGTCTTTACCTTTAAATCGGGTAAGTCCTCTTGGTTTGAACCAAAAGGATTTCTTGAAGAGATTTCTGCATAAGGTAAGGCTTCAAGGATGAATAGAGGGATGCAGAGAGATAAAATGAGTAGATATTGGCTGATCCAATGGCTTGAGAAGTGTGGGTAAGGAGGTAGAGGTGGGGGCCTTTTATAAGAGGAGAGGAGGGGCACTCTTGGAAAGTTATAAAATGTGACTTTATATTAAAATGAGTTTCATATTTTAAAGGTCATAAATTTATATATTTCTAGGATAAGGTGATAAGGGTTAGAAATATAATCATCCAATAGGTCTTTGATAAGTGAAAGTTCTATATTTTACAATATCATTTCATTTTATTTAAATCATTCATTAATGAGGTAATCGCTGCATCATCATGATGTCATAAATAATTTAACTTATTTAATGTATAAAAATTATAAAACAAATCCTATGATGAATGAAATATTTTTAACTTTACAATGAATATTTATAGTCTAAGATATCATTTACACAGACAAAACAAAAAATGTTTTACTTGGGTGATACATTCTTTAGTGATATTTTCCTTCTCTTAAAAATAAAAGGATAAAGTGTCACATTCACCCAAAAGTGATTCCATGGGGTCCCTAAGTTTGGAAAATGGAATCCCATGGTCGGAAATGAAACAAAAAATAGCATTAGGACACATGTTTGAGTCATTTGTTATTATTATGATATTATTTTATTATCCTTAACTACCCGATTACTAATTAATCAAGATAATTAAAGATAATTACCCTAGTTACTATTCATAATGTCCAAAAAAGAGTCTTGATTACATAATTTGGACATTACGATTCCAAATATGGAATCCATTTTACCAAATTCCAAGAATAGAAATTGAAATAATTATTTTAAAAAAAATTCCCGTTGTCAAAACAAATAGCGGGTTTTTTTGAAACAATATCTAAGAAACGTTTAGCACTTGTTTATGCCTAATTACAAAGTAAAATTAATTCTAATGAACACCATTGGATTAAATGGTAAACATATATTATAATTACACTTTAAAACCAATTAAAAATATAATCTAACCATATAATTAAATTAGATGAAAAAGTATTTTTGATGTAAAATGCAGTATTTTTCACTATTCATTAAAAAAATGAACACTGTCAGAAAAATTCCAAAAATTTATCCAAAGTAAATTTCAATGTCCCAATTATAAAGAATACATTTATTTTGACAAATATGGCTTATAAAATTTTCAAAATATATATTTAAAAATGGTTCTCCATTAAAAGGCGGTAAAAACATTCTTTTAAAAATATTAGATAATTCTATGCTTAAGATTGGATTTATTCTCATTTTTGCCTTTAAAACACTATCTAATTCATAAATAGACATAGATAATAATATATATTATTCATTACTTACTTGGGATGTTACATCCTTCCCCCCTTTAGAAAATTGTGACCCCGAAATTTATTTACATATGGAATAATTGGTGGTGTTTATCCCTCATTTCATTTTCTGATTCCCATGTTGCCACTTCATTCATGTGGTTTTTACACAAAACCTTCACATGATGAATCACCTTATTCCGAAACACTTTCTCACTATGGTCAAGAATATAGACTGGTTGTTCCTTATAAGATAGATTCTCTTCCAACTGAACTACCTCTGGAATCAAAAAATGAGATGGATCTAGCATGTACTTACTTAACATTGAAACATGAAAAACATTTTGTACCTGAGATAAACTCAGAGGTAAAGCCACTCGGTATGCAACTGATCCAACTCTCTCAAGAATTTCATATGGTCCAATGAACCTTGGGCTCAACTTTACTTTCTTACCAAATCGCATCACACTTTTCCATGGTGATACTTTGAGAAAAAAACATGATCACCTACCTCAAAAGAGAGATCCTTCCTCTTGTTGTCTGCATAAATCTTCTTCCTGCTCCGAGTTGTTCTCATGTGTCTCTGTGTCAGCTGAATTTTTTCTGCCAACTCTTCAACCAATTCCGGTCCCATCAACTTCCTTTCACCCACTTCATCCCAGAAAGCTGGATTTCGACACCGCTTCCCATATAATTCCTCAAATGGTGCCATCTGTATACTGGAATGAAAACAAATATTATATGAAAACTCAACCAAAGAAAGATGTTGGTCCCAACTTCCCTGATAATCCATCGAACAAGCACGTATAATATCATCCAATGTTTGAATCATTCGTCTTGACTACCCATCTGATTGAGGATGAAAATATATACTAATTTTTAATTCAGTACCCAATGTCTTCTGAAGGCCTTTCCTAAAGTTATAAGTAAACATGGGATCAGGATCAGATACAATAGAGAGAGGAACTCCATGTAACCTAACTATCTCTTTAAGATACAAACGGGAAAGTTGATCTACGGAAAAATATCTCTTCTAACAAGGAAATGATCATATTTAGTCAAGTGGTCAACAATAACCCAGATTGCATTATTACCTCTAGGTGTATTCAGAAATCCCACAATGAAGTCCATGTATATATTCTCTCATTTCCACTCTGGCACTGGTAAGGGATTAAGCATCCCTTTCGGTAACTGCCACTCTGCTTTAACCTGTTGACAAGTCAAATACTTCACAGTAAAATCAGAAATATCTCTTTTCATTCCATCCCACCAGTAATACTCCCGAAGATCTCTATACATCTTAGTACTGCCTAGATGAAGAGAAAACAGAGAACTATGAGCTTCACATAAAAACTCTCTCTTCAACTGTGAATCACAATGCACACACAATCTCTTCCCAAATCTCAAAACACAATCATTATCAATGTTGAATTCAGGAAACTTACCCTTCTGAACCAGCTCTACCTTTTTTGAAACTCACTGTTTTGCTTCTGTGGTTGCTTAATTCTGTCTGATAGAGAAGATTTCACTGATACCTGAAACAAAATAGACGGACATCCTGCACCAACAACTTCTATGCCAAAGTTCCTCAAATCCTTAACCAAAAGATCATGTTCCAAATGCAACATTGTTAATGAAGCATTACTTATTCAACTCAAAGCATCAGCCAGTTTATTTGCTTTTCCCTGATGGTAATGAATTGTAAAATCATAATCCATGATTAATTATAGCCATATCATCTATCTCATGTTCAATTCTTTCTATGTTAATATATACTTTAATATTTTGTTATCAGTCTATATTTCAAAATTTACTCCATAAAAATAATGCCTCCAAATTTTTAAAGTGAAAACAATAACAGCTAATTCCAAATCATGTGTAGGGTAATTTACCTCATGAGTTTTCAACTGGTGTGAAGCATAAGCAATTAACTGATCATTCTTCATTAGGATGCAACCAAGTCCTTTCAATGAAGCATCACTATAGATAACAAACTACCCATTTCTGGAAGGTAGTGCCAAAACTGGAGCATTCACCAATCTTCTTTTTCAGTTCCTGAAAACAATCATCACATTCTTTTGTCTATATAAACTTAACACCCTTCTGATTTAGCTTAGTCAATGGACTATATAACTGGGAAAAATTTCTAACAAACCTTCAGAAATAGCCTTCCAAACGAAGGAAGATACGAATTTTAGTTACATTTTTGGGTCTTGGCCATTCTCCAACAACCTTTGTTTTTTCAGGATCAACAACTATCCCATCTTTAGAAACAACGTGACCAATGAAAGAAATTTGTGGCAACCAAAACTCACACTTGATGAATTTCCCATACAATTTCTTTTCTATTAAGGTTTTCAAAATAACCCTTAAATGACTTTAATGATCCTCTGTACTTTTAGAAAACACCAAAAATATCATCAATGAAAACAACCAAAAACTTAACCAAGAACACATGGAAAATTCTATTCATAAGGTCCATGAATACAAAAGGTGAATTGGTTAGCCCAAAAGGCTTAACTAAAAATTCAAAATGACCATATCTTGTATGAAATGTGGTCTTTGGAATAGTTACTTCCTTTACCTTTAGCTGATGGTACGCTGATCTCAGGTCAATCTTTGAAAAAACCTGAGCTCCCTGGAGCTGATCAAACAAATCATCTATATGAGGAAATGTATATTTGTTCTTAATAGTGATGTTATTCAAGGATCTATAACAAATCCAAAGTCTCATTGAACCATCTTTATTTTTAACAAATAAAACAAGATCACCCCATGGTGATGTGCAAGATCGAATGAAACCTTTCTCTAATAAATCTTGCAATTTCCCATTCAACTCTAAAAGTTCAATTTGAGCCATTCGATAAGGGGGTTTTGAAATTGGCTTATAATCGGGAACTAAGTCAACAGTAAATTCAACTTCTCGATCTAGTATTATTCTAGGAAACTCATCAGAAAAAACATCAGGATACTCATTTGCCACTGGCACATCATTAATCTAAACAGTTCCTTTTGTTTTCAACAATATGTGCAAGGTAACATTCATTTCTATGTTTTACAAGTTTCTTAGCCTCTTGATATGTTGTAAACAATAAGGGTTCATTCTTGTACACAAAATAAAAGTATTTCTGAAAAGAATCTTCTTTAGATCTACAATCAATCTTAACATGGTAAACAGAGAGACAATCCATACCCATGATAAAATCAAACTCTAATAGAGGTAAAACAATAAGGTTTGCAAGTATGTTCTTTCCACGGATAAGGATAGGAAGATTCTTATAAATTTTTTTTGTCTCAACATTTCCCTCAGGTGTTTTTACCACAAGTTCAGGAGTCATTTCATGAGATGGTATTCCCATTTTACTAGAAATGTTTTTAGAGATGAAAGAATGTGTAGACCCGGAATCAAAAAACGCACTGGCATAATCTAAAAAAACAAACAAAGTACCTGATACCACTTCATTTGATGGCCCAACATCTCCGGAAGTAGTTGCAAAGGATTTCATGACCCCTTTCTGCTTGTATTCTAACTACTTCCCATTGCTCGATCTCTTTGTCGGACACTCGTTTGCATAGTGACCCATCTCATTACACTTTAAACATTTCACTAACTGTAAATCAAATTTGGTCTTACCATCACATTGATCTTTTTCAGTGCAATCACAAGCCTTATGTCCCGTCTTACCACATTAGTAGCACTTTCCAGAATTCAGAAGACATTCCCCAGCATGCCTTTTACAACATTTATCACAAACTGGAAACTTAGTTTTCTTACCATCAGACCTTTCTAAAGAATTCTTCCCTTTCTCTTGCCACCTCGGTCTCTTCTTATGTTGGTTCTTATAAGACACTTGATCATCGTCAAACTCCATTTCCACCTTCTCAGCACATCAAATAAGCTTTTAATAACTCTTTAACTAGTGAGATGCTAAAGCCCTTCGATATTTTGGCTTTAATCCTGAGTAAAAATGATTTATTTTACTATCAAGGTCTTGGATAAAATTTATAGCATACCTTGCCAATTGAGTGAAACTTTCTTCATAAGAAGCCATTGAGTCTTCCTCTTACCTAAATTCCAAGAATTGTTTTTCCATACTATGTCGAACAGCCTTAGGAAAATACTTCTCAAGAAACATACCTTTGAATGCTTCCCAGTTGAGAGCATCAATCTCATCAGTGTCATTGATATTTTTAACCACCGAACACCACTAATCTACATCACCCTCCAAACGGTAAATTGAAAGACTAACCTTTTCATTGCTTGAACACCCCATGACATTGAAAATATTCTCCAGTGCATTAATCCACCCTTCAGCTAGAATAGGGTCAAATGGTCCTCTGAATGATGGGGGATTTTGCCACATGAAATGTTCCACAACTGACATGTTCCTCTGTGGTTTATCAAGCTGATCTCATGCATGGATACCAACACCATTTATCGCTTGAGTCAACTATTCTGTTACTGCAAAAAACTATTCAGTTCCAATTATGACCATCTCTGGATGCTGATTTGGAAGGTCATTTCCTTTTGTATGCCTTCCTAGCACTGCATCCCTATTTCCTCTGCAAAAAAACAATCTGAACAAACATTTCTTAGATGAAGCAACATGGTAATCTTCAAATGCTATATCATTTGAAAAAATATATTTTTAGATAATCATTTAATAGAATTATAAGTCCTAAAGTTATCTAAACCGAACTCTAATACCAACTATAAGGCCCCAACCATAAACATCACATAATCTTGAGTTATTTCAAGAATACACGTTGATGATCTTTTCAGGTTTAGAGTTTTAGATAATTAGATCATAAATCATGAATTACATTCCACATTTAAACAATGCAGTTACAGAAAAGGTAGTATTCATTTTTTCCCATAAATGGAAACATATTTAAAACAAAACATGGATTCTTTCATGACACTGCCTTGACACTACTATCACATGATATAACTTTGCCTTGACCTATGAAAAACATTTCAAAAACATGGGATGGGCATAAAAATCTCAGTAAGGGATATAAAAATACGGAAAGAAAACATTAGTACATGTATACATAAGAATCAATGAAATCATACTTTACTAATAAAACATAACCACATTAACATACCTAATGAAATCCTAAGATTTATGAATAACTCATAGAAATCATAAGACATAATGTTAACTTGAGGCATTCATAACATTCTTACGTAGGGAGTAACCCTCATGGTTACATTTGGAATACCCATCACAGTATATTCCCTAAATCTCTTCAGATAAACCTCAACGTTTAACCCCTTTGAGTTACCCAATACATTGGAGAGCTATATCGGGATCACCCGTCCTTAGTTTATCACGGATCCACCCGTCTTCATAATAATTCCCAAGAACCATAACATATTCGTATAACTTAAAACATGCATAAAGAAAACATAACATATCCAAATTTCAATCACAACAAATCAATACAACACATTGATATAATAAAACATTATGAAAACCATTTTCAATACCAAAATAAAAGAAAAGTAAAACATGGTATTTATTTTTCATTTTTTAAAAAAGTTATGGCTTATAGAGGAAGCCGAAACTCAAATAAGGTCACAGCGGTGGATAAGTCATTGTCGCCGCATACATATGACAAAAAAAATTCCTTTTGTCATTTAGTAAAATGCTTCGTATAAAAAATATTCCTTTTGAATAAACATAAAATTCAAAGGGGTTTATATACTGTAGAAGAGAAAGTTGTGTATAAATCAAAATATGCCTCAATGAAAGGAGATTGAGACGAAGTCCCTTACCTCGGGTCCGACTTGACTTGATCATTATCCAAACTCCTGAATAATAAACATGAGTTAATTTCTACTTGCTTAAGAACCTTTTTAAAGTTCATTATTCCTTTTATATCACTTATTACTTTGTTATGAACACTATGTAATTATTTAAGTTAATAATGGTCATTATGTCGATCATTGGTACTTGAGTCAAAAACAAACTCTTTATAACTAAAAGTTGTTCATGTGGTAAAATATACATTATATCGAGAATTATATTCATGATGTAGATATGATATATATCATATATATCCAGTATATAATTTCATTTATAATATTACATAACATTTAGATGTATGAAATGAAATGCACCGTTCATGGAGACGGTAAGCTGTACGTACGCATGAACACTACTTTCATTTCTATTTCATATTTAATGGAATTGAATCATAATGATATAAAGGTATATTATAATTAAAGTATAATATCATATATAATATCATTAACTCCATCTTTTATATGTCCCACATATGGCATTAACGAATCAAATCACTTTGAGGGGGTGGTAGTCCGCACTTCCAAAAATAAAGATATCGTGTTTACCCATAATGGAAACCATAAAGGTATGCCATAAATGAAAAATAAAAAATATTAAGGAAAACATAAAAATATTATATATTATATATAAATATAGTGACATCTTAATGGCCACCTTTGAAGATGTTAGAAGAATATTGATAAATCATCATTTCGGGAGGCATAAATTCACCATCCATGGAAACAGTATGATCTTTAACCCTTATACATAGGTGTGTGTGAGTGTAGCTCGAATACACCTTATAAAAAAATCCTAGTATATTTAAGATACTGGTTTTGTTACACAAGAAATGAATAAAAAAAGTTTAGGGGTTGGTGAAGCAAAATAAAACAAAAGAACATTAGGGAAGTCTTTACCTTTAAATCGGGTAACTCCTCTTGGTTTGAACCAAAAGGGTTTCTTGAAGAGATTTCTGACTAAGGTAAGGATCTAGGATGAATAGAGGGATGTAGAGAGATAAAATGATCAGATCTTGGCCGATTCAATGGCTTGAGGAGTGTGGGTAAGGAGGTAGATGTGGGGGCATTTTATAAGAAGAGAGGAGGGGCACACTTGGAAAGTTATAAAATGATACTTTATAATAAAATGAGTTTCGGATTTTAAAGGACCCAAATTAATATATTTCGAGGATAAAGTTATAAGGTTTGTAATCATACTCATCCAATATGTCTTTTCCAAGTGTAAGTCTAAGATTTTACATTATCTTTTCATTTTATTTAAATCATTCATTAATGAGGTAATCACTGCATCATCCTGATGTCATAAATAATTTAATTTATTTAATGTCTAAAAATTATAAAAAAAATACTATAATGTAGGAAATATATCTAGATTTACAATTAATATTTATAGTCTAAGTGATCATCTACACAGACAAAAATAATTTTTTTTTACTCGGGTGATACATTCTTTAGTGATATTCTCCTTTAAAAATAAAATGATAAAGTGTCACTTTCACCCAAAAGTGATTACATGGGGTCCCTAAGTTTGGAACAAGGCATCCCATGGTCTTAAATGACACAAAAAGTAGTATTAGGACACATGTTGGGGTAATTTTTTATTATTATGATATTATTTTATTATCCATAACTACCCGATTACTAATTAATCAAGATAATTAAAGATAATTACCGTCATTACTATTCATAATGTCCAAAAACAAAAGTGTCTTAATTATATAATTTGGACCTTATGATTACAAATATATAATCCATATTACCAAATTAAAAACATAGAAATTGAAATAATGAACTTAAAAATAATTCCCGCTGTCAAAACAAATAGCGGTTTTTTTTGAAACAATATCTATGAAAAGTTTGGCACTTGTTTATGCCCAATTACAAAGTGAAATTAATTATAATGAACAAAATTGGATTAAAGGGTAAAAATATATTCTAATTACACTTTAAAACCAATTAAAAAGATACTATAACCATATAATTTAATTAGATGAAAAAGCAGTTGTGATGTAAAATGCAGTATTTTTCACTATTCATTAAAAAATGATCAATGTCTGAAAAATACCAAAAATTTATCCAAAGTAAATTTAAATGTCCCAATAATAAATATTAAGTTTATTTTGACAAATATTGCTTATAAAATTGTCAGAATATAGATTAAAAAATTGTTCCCCATCAAAAGGCGCTAAAAACAATCTTTTAAAAATATTAGAGAATTCTATGCTTAAGATTAGATTTATTCTCATTTTAAGCCTCTAAAACACTATCTAATTCAAAAATAGTCATAGATAAGAATATATATTATTCATTAATTACTTGGGATGTTACACTTCAAGTGTATAAGTGATTAGTATTAAAGGGTGTAGGTATTAAACCAGTAAGTGATGATGTAGTTTGATCTTCTTAAATAGACCCATCTCAAATATAAGAAATTGAAATCAATAAAAAAAGAAATAATCAAATCCACCCCAAGAAATAACCTAGTATAAATTAATTATTTTAATTGGAATTAACTTAAATATGTTAGTGATACCTTTAACCCATCTAAAATCAACCCATGTTGGCCACGTCATAGCCAAAAAAAATCCATAGAATGTACGTGTCTGTAGGTTACTTATTAGGTCTCTGAGGATTCGATAGCCCAAGCTAAACTACAAGGACCATTCTACCTTCATCTCTTGGGTAAATTTGAGAGTGAATCATATTCCTATTTAAATTTTGGTAGAGATGGAGAGATAATGATTCTCATATTCCTATATAGCATAGTAAGAATTCATGAAAACACCATGTATGAACATCATATTACTTTATAGGCAACATCATATATGCTTGAACTGAGTTTCTTTTCAAATGCTTCTATAATGAAATTCAATTAATCTATTTCATAGTGAAATATTAATACACTATAATTCCACCACTAGCACCAAATGAACCTTACATGGCACATGAATGAAAAACGGATTTATTACCATAAATAGAAATTCCAAAAAATTTAATGATAATAGAAAACATATTCAACAATATCTATTGTAAAAAACTGATTCATACAAAACATATTCCATTCCCTATAAAAGATGGTAGTTTGAGAAGCCAACAAACTGATATAATGGTTGTAGAGTATCTTTATCAATGAGGATCTAAATCCACACTGAATGAGTATTTGGATTTAATGTATCTAATATTATGAAAAAAATTAAAACTAATGGTAATAGTTACATAAAGAATAAGAGAACATAATAAAATCACACATCAACTAAATATTATTGACTCATGTAAACTCCCATGGTTATTCATGAAAAAAAATTTATAACACAACATCAAATAAAAAATAACAATATCAAACTTTAGAAATTTATTTTAATAATATAATAATGCAGTGTAAAATCATCTGCATAAAAGGTAGTTAAAACAACTTAAGAGAAACTAACAAATACAAATATAGTTCAAATGTTATTTGTCCATTCACTTATTTTTTCATCTTCCCTGATTCACTAGAACAATTTAATAAACTGATGTTTCTCTAATGAGTCATACCTACATAATTAAGAAAAATATATCTTAACACTTATATTCAGACAATAAATAATGAAAGTGAGGTGAAACAATTAGTAATAAAGTTATCTAGTGGTTTTTATACTATGTTTAAGGTATTTCTCAGAGTTTGTATCAATAGTATGTCCATATACTATGTTTAATGATGTATTCTATGTTAATAAAATAATTCAAAACTACTTTAAAAATGTATTAATATACAATAATTTTTTTTCAACATAGAAGTGAAATGCTCCACAACAAAATATTTATTAACCATGTAATGAGATAGGATCATATATTAAAAAATGGAATGTATGCATTTTAAAACATCCCATTAAATCTTTATTTAGTTTTATAGAAAAAATGGTACATTGATTTTATAGTATAATGAAAATAATTCATTTACTATAAAGTAATATAGGAATTTTATCCTATAAAAGAATATGGATATTCAAATATCATTCAAATGTGTATGTTGATGAAATAATTTAGAAACCTCCTAGAGCTAGCAATGTCCCTTAAATATAATATAAAACTATTTCACTTACTAGAATCTAATGAATATCATCTGGATGATAAAAATATTTTTTGAGATGAGATACAATGTTGTAAAATTAAGACAATGTATTCATAAATCCAAAAAACACATCAAATATTTTAATACATCATAGTGACAGGTAAATCCAAAAAAATATAATTAGTGTTAAATAAGATACACTACTATAATGCTCATGGTTATCCCTTATTAGTTTCATAGCCATTAAACATTGATATTGTCTTCCTACACTTACAAGTATCATTGGATATATCACCTTGTTATATAAAATATAACAAAAAAAATATAAAGAATATAATATTAAAATTACATAGAAATGTTTTTATCTTTTGTTCGAACCCCTTGAATGGAATGATTACACCTAATTTCATTAGAAAAATAATTAATGATTACTGTAATATATATTAATAAAAAAAATAAACAAAAAATAGCTAAAAAAATATTTCAGTTGATCTTAAGGTATATAAAGTTTGACATCAACCGTTGCCTAGAATGACACTATTATAAATACTAGATACAATTGATTTTACTTATGATCCTATGAATCTCTGAAACTCAAATATTTATAAATTATGAAAAATATATCATGGGGAATTATAAATAATTGTAAAAATAGATAAAAATAAAATATTATTGATAATTTTTAGTATAACATTCACCTACGAATCTACATGTTCAATACAATTTCATGAAAATTTATGAAACACATTTTTTTCATCCCTATATGTATGTCCTTCATAATCATGCACTTTTGGAAATATATAAAACAATTTTTATGTATCTTTCCATGTTGGGAATTTAGCCACATAATCTATAAAATCACTAAGCTCATATGTAATATTAATCCCATGGGTTATAAATAAACGGAGTTTCATATCTTTAAAAAAATGTGACTATTTTGAGGATGTTTGAAAAAGGGAATCCAAATATTCATCATATTTTCTCAACCATGCACCATCCACACATGATCACCAATAAGTTCTCCATGATGATGATTAATCGTGTTTTTTAAGAACAATAAACCATTTATGATATATATGCATCCAAAAATATGTCATAATACCAATAATAAAATGAAAAAACCATATAAATGAAATATTTTGTAAAACAAACTGTAAAAAATCATTCCCACTAAAAATCTGTTACTAATATCTCACTCAAAAGACCACATTAATTATTATCATCATATAATATTTTATGCTTTTTAAACCACTATGTAACAGTGAAATGACAATATTCGGTGACAAAATGAACTTCTATATATTATAGTCATCAACATTGAAAAAATTCATAAAATTTGTATATTTGTGACATCTATTGAAAAATTATACTTGTAGATTGAATAATTATTTTTTGTTATTACAAATGCTTTTATTTTTACAAATCCAATCAATTACACAAGAAAAAATCTTATCCCCATTTTTATGGTCTCGTACATATTTTACCAAAACCACTATCCCCTGGATTGCACACACACACAAAATCAATCTAAAAAATCCTGATAATGATGAAAATTTGAATTTTAAACCACTATAAATACACAAGTTCAACAAATAATAGAGAAATATGTAGAAAACAATTCACACACATAAAATTCAAATAAAAATAATTAAATGAGGTCAATTATAAAACCTAAGCTTCAACGCATTATGTAATAACTGTTACTTTTTATAATCTGATAATTTTGATTAAAAAATCTCATTACTAACATGAAAAATAGATATCTCAAAAAATAATATATTATAAAGGAATGAATATTCTTTTGAAATAAAATTAGTCAATATATTTAGCATTAGCTTTTGGATACCAACTCAGGTTTAATGACAATGTATTCATGTTTTGTAAAATAGAATCTATTTTTTCATCCTTTTTTATTGTTTTGGTAATAATTATTTTGTCACTTAAATAATTATCAAAGTTTTATTTACTAACATTTTAATCCATTTCATTGTTTTCTAAATTTAAATATATAACTAATGATATTAATTGTAATAAAATTTATAAAGGAAATATATCTAGTTTTTAATTAATCTACGGATGACTCCTATTGTTAAATTAATTTGTTCATTGTATCATAATGGTTATTATAGTACCATTTTATTCATTAACGAACTAAAAATACAAGTATACCTATTTTTATTTACTAACACCATATGTATTGAGATTCAATAATGAGTTATGTATTATTTAAAAATTTTTTTATGGTATATTTTAATGAAAAAAGGAAATGTATAATGCATAAAAATGATTTTTGTTGATGAGAACCATGTTTGGGTGATAGGTTTTAATGCCAAGTTTTTTTAATGGTATAATTTTTGTGATTCATGTAACAATATTTCTAAATGATTCTTCAATAAATTAAATAAAAATTTATTTTGATCTTAGAAATCAAATTGAAACAAAAAAAAATTAAATTTTAAAATATGAATAAGAATTTAAATTTAAATTTATATTATTAAAAAGAAATGTAATAAATTCTAGCATTAAAAGAGTATTATAATCCCTACAAAAATACAATTTTTAACAAAAATAAATGGAAGTAAAAAATAAATAAAATCAATAAAATTTAGAGTGAGAATACTATATGTATCGACACCATCACCAAAACACATAATGTGAATTAAATATATTTATGTTCAATACATATACATATCTATACATATATTTGTGTCTATGTGTCATATTATTATATTATTATATTATTTTCACATTATTTGTATTACATGCATTATATAATCATATTATATCTATTAATTATAAAATAATAATTTATAGAAAATATATTTAATTTATATTCAATGAGATACATTATTTTGAAGGCATATTCAATGAAATAAATATATACACCAATGTGTAATTTTTTTTCAACACCATAACCAATATAACTAGAATTAACATATTTTAACATTTATAAAATTATTTAGAATTATCAATTACAAAAAAATAAAACGATAAATTTTTTTAATGAAATATTTTATTATATTAATATATAAAGTGGATGCAGAATATTAAGTCACTATGCTTATAAAAATAATTCAGAAAAATAAAATCAAATAGAGGACCAATCATTGATATATTTCCTTATGAATCCATATAATCACATTAACATCTTATGTATAGTCTTTATATTATACAAATACGTTATTGTTTGAACTAAGGCCTTTCTTAGCTAGAAATGGAGTATAGTTTGTGGTTTTTTTCAATCCATACTAGGATTATCATGGATATTCCAAAGAAAAAGATCTTATGGTATAATCTAGAAAAAGTGTAGATGATTGCATCATTCCCAAGTGTTTTAAAAAAATTTTGTTCAAAAATTTTGAGATTAGGGAATGTTGGTTCTTGAAATGGAATTTGCACACTAGATTGATAGTGTATATGGGTTTTGCGTTCAAGGTATATTTCATGATCATCTAATCAAAATTTGGTAATGGATGGAATCGTGTGAAATATATGTTTCCGCAAAAAACAAAGTTTATTCGACTGAATGTTTTATACACAAAGAAAACCATGGAGGAAATTTTTTTGAGCCAAATATGATGTCAAAGAAGAGTTATTCATGAGTTCTGTTTTGAGATAGAGTCTTCATAATATGTAAAATGCATTTGGTGAATGAAAAATATGAGATTGAGATAAAGATGGTCACATGTCATGTTTGATACAAATATTAGAATTATACACATGGAAGTTGATGTTCAAGGTACTTGCATGCATGGATGTTCATGTCTATAAATATTCAGCCACTCACAAGAAGGATTAAAATTTTTTCCTATGAAAATATGGTGTCTTTATAGTACATAAGAGTTGTGCACAAAAGATCTAATCAAAGGAAATCTTTCATGTATAATGTTTTTTATGTCTATATAGACCAAGTGAAACTCATGGTGTGGTTTCACTAAAGTGAAAGGGATTCATGAAATTAACAGTATGTGACAACCCTAAAACAGGCATGCATGAATATTTTTTGCGTGCAAGATCTGAGTTGTGCCGCTTTCAGGTTTGGAATATAAAATATTATTAATTAGTCCATCCAAGTGCATTAATTTAGGATATCGATGCAAGAAGAGTCTTGTGATATATAGGGACACAAATTTAAATTATAAAGTACTAAACTGTCATTAGAGTCTATAAACTGAGTAATAATTCTCCCAGAGTAGTGATCTAGGGGATGTCGACAGAAGAGTTTTGAGGCACGTAGTGTGTCATCCATAAAATTTTAAATGGATTTGTGCCTAGAACAGCGTGAATTTGTCTGAAATCTTGTACTCCAAAACTATTAATAACTAGTGGATTTAGGTATGACTGAAACAATATTGGTGAATGTTTCATGGAATATGCCATACTAGTAAACCATTTAAAACTTCATTGTTTTCTCTCTGCATGTGAATGATTTAATTACTTCACAATACCATATGATATGTTTAATTGGTTCCGACCAATGTCGGAAAAAGTTCTGTATTTATTGGAATTGATGTTCTTTTCAAAAACCACATAGGGGATTCAGGTCATTGACGCAACATGACTTTCTATAAGTTTTTTTTACTAAAAAAATTGTGATGTAAATGATATAGCACAGAATACTCTCACAACCACTCATTCTGATCAAATGTTTTTCAAGGTGATGAGTTTTACATAATACAAATCTATGTAGGAAAATATAGAAAATATTAATGAATGTGAAAAGAATGTTAGTTAAACTCTACAATTTTCCAAATTAGTTCGATGATCTGAAGATGATATCAAAAAGAAATTAAAATATTTTCTATAATCACATTACTGAGGTTATTGGATCTATTCATGGTCTGAGAGAATAAATTACAAACATTAATATTATGAAGAAAAAAATAAGAAGGATTGATCATCTGTATAATCCAAAATTATCATCCCTTGAGGAGAAGGGTATTTCTAAACATTATTTGGATGAACTACTATGTATCCTAGAGGAATATGTTTTGAGAGTTAAACTGAAAGATGTATCTATTTATGTAAGCAATTAAATTTCATTCATGTCCATGAAAAATTTCAACATTTCTAGATATTGCGTTGATGAAGATAATGAGGAATATGAAGATGTTTATTTCTTTTTGAATAAATTTAAAATTATAAAAGGAAATTTTTTTGGAAAGATACCAATGGTATATTTTCATTGTGGTAGATTTGAATATATTTTCTCTCGGTGCTCAAGGAAGAATAATGATTAATTATGTGAAGATTAAAATATGAAAAATACTTAGAACGGATTACTAAAAAATGTGACTTCATTTCTTAAAAGCAGTTATAGAGAAATTGTTCTGTTTCTAAAGAATATTATGAAGATGATGCTTTTTTTAGGAAGAAGAACCATATTTTAAATCATGAGAAATTCACCCATTGTGGATAATTTTTATGATCTAGAAAAATTAAAATATAATTCAAGAGATAATCATTTGATTTCTAATTTTGATCTCATGTTGGATCTTGATGATACTATTGGTATTCTTGAAAATAGAAGAAATAAAAACATAAAGTGGAGAGTTGTTCGAGAATATTCATCATAATATGTTGATCAACATGAAGATGAAATTAATTGACTCAAAGAAAAAGTAAAATTACATTTAAAAACATTTGAAATATGAGAATATGTGGTAGAATTTAAGCTCAGTGTCGATGAATAATCCATGGTCACCAATGAACATTCATCCATACTAGAATATACATCCTAGGTAGTTGAAGGTCTTGAAGAAGTGATTTTTTATAAGAAGTAAACATGGAACATAGTTAAATACAAGGTAATAATTTAAGAAATTATAGTTTGGATGATTCTAATATGTAGAGCTATTACAAAAAACTAAGAGTGATTATGATGAAATAGAGAATCACTTTAATGATCTGAGATCCACTTGTATGGGTAAAAGTGGTATTTTATGTGATGCTGAATCATAAAATTAATGAAAGAATATGATCCAAAATAAATTGAAGTAAAAAATATGAACATATTAAAATTAAACCCCTTGTTCCACTAAAGAAAGAATAAATAAAAAATAGAGGAGATCTAGGATTTATTCGCATATACCCAAAAATTGTGTGCATGCTCAAAACCCCAACATCATTGGTCCACCATATTTTTAGTCAGCCCTATAATTTTTTATATCTTTTGTTAGTTGGAAATACAGATCCACCTCCATCCCCTAACCCATTTATGAGAAGTTCCCCCCCTTATTAACCCCTTATTTTGATATATAGATTTTATAGGAATACCACCATCTTCTTTAGATTTTATTTTCCTACCACAATAAAGAAAAATTCCATTCTCTATCAAAACGGACGACCCAATTTGTGTTGTGGAGTAAACAAAATCATACTGGGATAAAATATCTGGTATGATAAAAATATTACGTGAAACTATAACAAAAAATAGAAGCACCAAAATAAATAGCATGAAATAAATCGAGACATGTATTTTTACATGAAAACACCCTCTATTGTTAAAGATTAAAAAACCATAGGGGAAATAAACATATTCCACTAATAATCATAGAGTAAAAACTCCAAGTAAAATATAAAATCAATAGTTGAAAATATAGCTTAGAAACAAATTATAAAAATACACACCTTCATATCATTATATCTTCTATATGAAAATTTTCTTGGGATAAACTGTCTCTTGTCAAAGGTCATCAGCGAACAAACTGTGTCATTATGACTCTTTCACTGAGTTTTTACAATACCAATATTGTTGATACTCTTTGCTACTGACACACTAAAAGATTGTCTCTCATATATATTCTATCCATAAGGCCTTTTCTACACAGACATTCAAAATCACCCATGTTGATTTCTTTTTTTTATGCCCTCAGAATCCCTAAAAAACATGTGTTTAATAATTGACATACAAAAAAATAACCATTAGATAAGAAAAATAACCTCTCATATTAAAACCATTTGATTAAATTTAGTGGTTTGAAATTTTTAACCCCTAAAAAGTCTCCCTCATTTATGATTTAATATCATCATGAAAAAATGACAAAAATAAGACGAACATATAAATCTCTTCTTTATGCCCAACAGAGAAGGAGATGAATTCAAATGAACTCAATTGGAATGAAACAAAATTAGTTTCACACCGAACATCATCCAGAATAGAAAATATGATTGTGCCCTTTTATAAATCCGATAAAAACTCGATATCCCCCCCTACAAAATAAATCCCAACACCAAAGACTTCATCAAACATATGTATTCGTGGTACTGCTATTGAAGACTATACCCAACACATGGATCCCCCATAATATTGATCACCACAAAGATATGAGTACACACGAAAACTAATATCTCCAAATTCTTGACAACCTTTTGTGAAATATGTCACTCTTAGCAGATGTCCTCAATCACTAATTTTAATTTCTTCTTAACTAGTGAAACTCATAGAAGAAAGATAATCAGGTGTAATATCATAAACGCTAGGACTAGAATTATTTAACTTCCCATCATTCATAATCATTTTAGATAGTCTTTGAGTAATTCACAATGATATCCTATGCCAAAAACCCTATGAACTCCTCTTATTAGCCACATTCCTTAATTCATTTCACACCTTTAAATCGGAAATGTAATGTTTATCAACCATATTTCATCAAACATATAACATCAATACTATTCATAATGATTGTATTATATTACAAAATTCACTCTTGATCCCAATATTATAATGAGTACAATTAGATAAAAAATTTGGTGTATACTTAGAACTTTCCACACATCCCTCAACATTAGGATACAACATAAATTTTTAGTGATAAGATGTCACCGAAAACAATTATGCCAACAAAATCTACATTTCAGAAATTTAATAAGCCAAGATACCCTCATTTTATGAAGAAAATAGTTCCCTATTTAATGTAATATGTTACAAAGAAGCTGAATTAATCCCCCACTCATTGTACAAATCCGACCGCTGACAATCAACCCCAACTAAATGTCTATCACCCTCACCCTATATAAGAATTTTTATTGTAACATCATATTTGTTTAATGTGCCTCTTTTTCTTCCTTAATCTTTTTCAAAGTGTTGCAGTTTCTCTACACACCTAAAAAACTCCATCATTGGTCTTTCCTTAAGAGTCATTCATCAACAACGATGACATAACTTTATCCATCAGCGAACATTATTTCTCTAATATAAATGTGGTGATAATATTTTCAAATGAATATTAAAACAAACCCAATAGAAGAAAATATTTTCATTATTATTCTATTTTAATAGGTACTGCATTACTTATAACATCAATTTTTATCACCACTGATGACAACACTTTCCAATGTTTGTTACACTCATCCAAAGGTTTACCCAAATATCTATTATCTAACATTCAAAAAAATACATTCGTTATTTGATGCACTTGTGTGGAATAACAACATCCATATAGTGTTATATAACTATAAATTTAGAATTTACTATAATTTATCTAACTATGAAGGCATATCATTGTAGAAGTACAAGGTCGATCACATAGAGGTCGGTGAATGAATCGATGAATTTTGACCGAATATTGGGTAATCCTAAATTTAATTAATTAATTATACTAAATTACGAATTAGAAATAAACATATAAAGTCAAATAGAAAAAATTTAGAGAGGGGAACGGGTATCAAGGGGTGGTTTCAATAAATAAATTAATACCCATAACTTAACAAATAATTATATTAAATCACTATGGAACCATTAAATTTTAATGATAGAAAAAATGATCAATCCCAATCAATATACCATAGCATCTCAATTCACTATGGTATGAAGAATAAAATTAAATAATGAAAATTCAGAACATCCCATAGTGCCTAAATCACAAAAAAAGAAAGAGGAGGTAAAATGACCTAACTAGACCAGGGTAGCCATGCATTATATCATGTGGAAGGTAAAGGACCTCCCTTGGATGTTTTCTATGAGGTCATATCTGCTTCCATTTTCATATTTAACCAAGTAATGAAACATATCCATGATGGGTTAGTGATTTTTGAGGATTGATAGAAAAAAATAATTCTAAAAAAGTTTTTATGATCACTTGGATATATTACCCTAGTAATTATTGTGAAGGAATAACTAATGAATATGTATGACAAGATTATGCTTATGAAAATCATCAAATATGATTTCAGAACCATGGTATACTTCATGAACGTTCTTGATGAAATGTGGGTTCATGTATCGCATGATTTCATTTTCAAGGAGGAAGAATAGTGGGATTAGATTTTTGATGAAAAAAAATGTGTTGAGTAGTGAGGAGTCATCCACAGTCGAGTACACAATGGTATATGTAATAGGGACATCAGAAACTAAAAACACTATCAAATACTATAGATCGTCAGCCCCACCAACTATTTTTCACTCTAGAGATGCTATAATATGAGGCGTGGTTGAGGGGATGGCCATTCCATTATACATAGTGGAGTTATCCATTCCACTATCCAACATGGAAGAACCACTAAATTCCAGTCACGATGACTCCCTACATCAGTTTCACAATATCCACAACATTATTGGGCTGACAATGCCACATGGGTTTTCATTGTCTGAGATCAACTACGACGAGATTCACATCTCTACATCAGATGAGTCAAACTATGTTAGTGTTGCATAAGATCCCTCATGATGGAGAAAAACAAATTTTGAGGAGTAAATGATGTAATCCTCATCTAAGGAATTGAGTGTGAAATAGAATATGGCATTGATTTCATTGAACATAATAGAAAGAATGCTTGTGTCCCTATGCTAATGAGGAAAAATTCATTCCTTTTGAGGCCCAATGGTGGGTCTATTTCTAAAATTACAAAAAAAAAATTCCCTGGACAACATGACATCCTTCTTGCATGAAAAATTATTTGCGAAGAAGTTGTGCAATGTGATGAGGACTTTAAGGATAAGTAGTTCACAAAAAACTCTCACAAATTCACATGTACACACCTATTTTCTAGAGATGAGTGTGATAATGATGATGTTAATACCCAAAGATCATGAAATAAAATAGGGGAATACCTTAGTAAAAAATTTCAAGTGGTGATTAATTTCACCGGTTTTTTCTCAAAATCATTGTTTTCCCTCATTTTTTATGGCTCACTGCAGTTTTACTTCATTATGAACCCTGTATTGTTTTTAGTGATGTTATAAATATGTCATCATTTTCGTATATATTTAGAAATGGTTACCCCCTATAAAATCATCACTGCTTGTGGTTCACAAAATAATTTCTTGTGTTCTTATTATTTCATACTTTAAGGACATTTGTTTATATTTGTGGGTTTTGATAGGATGGACATCTCGAATGTATACCATTAAATCATATTTTAATCTTTATATCCATTTGATGAATATTAGTATTTCATAATGAAAAGAAATCATTTTTTATTAGAAAAAAATATGTTTTTAGCATTATATATCCAAAATGCAACCACTCTATAAGAATGCTACTAGTTCCTATATAATAATTATATTTGGTGTATATACACATCACAAATGAAGACTATATATAAATATTTCATATACACTGTATAAAAAAACATCATATGGATTTCTTAATACCGTTCATGTGTTGCAACATTTATCATACCATAATACTATATATTTCACACATGGATTTACATTACCAACACACTTACAATCTGCCTAGATTACAAATAAAATTAACTAAAATTCTACAATTACATGATGATCACATAGATATGTGAAAAAATTTAGTTTTATACAAAAAAAAAATATGTTTCATTATTTTTTCAATTTAGTAATATATTAAACGGAAAAAATATTTTTCATTATTTATTAATTGATATGTATATGTTTTGTTAATAAATAAATTTTATCATTATTAACTAACATGTATATGTTTCATTATTTTTGGGAAAAAAATTATTCACATTAATTACATTCTTGTGTATGGGGAAACATCAACTGATAACATTCAAGAATAAAAAATCATTAACACATTTTCTACAACTAGAAAAACTATTATACAATCATCTCGTATCTTCTTGTAATATTAATTTTTAATCATTAATTACTATTGGATTGGTGTAGCCTTATTTTTTTTCAATGAGTTTGGGATGACACTTGAGAGTCATACTACCGATCCATTTCTAGTCAGTCAAGCTCCACAGTGAGCTCGCTAGCTATTGGATGGGGAATTTTACATTACTGTGGGGGTTTAGAGGCCAAAGGCACCCATTAAAAATACTAGGAAACTATAGAATATCTGACCGACTATAGCATAGCAGACCAAGTGATAGCAATGGGGTACTGTTGGTGTGCGGAATTGGGCACACCTATTGTAGTAGCTCAAAATTTGGAAATAGTGTAAGTGTAGCTCCGTAGACTACTTTCCAGTATACAACTTATCATCAATGAATTGGGTGGCTACAACACTATTGAAGTGCATAATTCTATCTGTCGCTCACTATATCTCAATAGAAATACTGTATAATTTAGGGCCCAATGTTTCCTCTTAATTTTTAGTTCATTTCAATGTCGGGTTTTCTGGGCTTTGAAGCTCTTATATTCTCTATATATTTATTATCCCAAATCATATTAATATTATACATATCCATGGAAATAAGTATTATTACCGAACCACGTAAATAACTCTATCATGTGAGATCTTATTATCATTCTTTTCCGTTTTATTTATTTTGTATTTTCTTCACCTAGAAACTTATTATGTCACTACTACTCTAGGTGTTTTCGTAGAAATTAACATTTCCAGTATTCATCATTTTATACCACATGAGTATTATATTTACAAATTGAAGAGTATTATATTCATACACTTAAGAGTGGATTACTATTCAATACATATAAATATGAAATACTATTAAATATTAATATTCAATATGTGGAGAATCTTGTATATTCTATATAATATTTATACTTTGAAAATTAACATGGAATATACAAAGACAATTGAAACCTGGGATATTGAATGTAGAATTCACATGTCACATACAATGTGAAAAATTTAGCTTTGTATGTATTTGTTTTCTTTTGAATATCATAATCAATTTATGAGTTTCATTAACCATATAAATAATATATTTCATATTAAGATAAATAGCTACCATAAACATCAAGTCCTTAATTATATGCTAACATGATGAACAATAAAATAAAATCCATAGATAACACCTCTGATTGTTTTTATATTAAGATAGAGTATAAAGAAAAACATGTTGACACTAAATTAAAAAATGAAAATAGAAGAATCTATATTTGATAATGTGTTTTATGTGGACTTATATTTTCTTGAAAATAATCATATTTACAAGATTGTAATGAATATGTAAGAAAATTTTATTCCTTACAATCAAATTTGAATCTTTGAATCCTCCCCATTTTAGTGGGCATGTTGTTTCTAATAATGGAACATCAATTGACCCTAAATAGACTAAAAAAATCATTTCATGAAAACCGACTATGAATGTATTTTAGATTTAATGTTTTTAGAGAGAAGTAGACTATTACTATCAATTTGTATAAGATATCAAAATAGATATTTCTCTTATGATAACTTTGAACGGAAATGGTGTTCCATTAAAATGGAATGATAACAGTCAAAATTCCTTTCTTTAATTTATGAACCATGTTACTTCTGCTCATAACCATATATTTCTAGAACTAGGGAAGGGTTGTGTCATGTGTTATGATTAATATGGATTAGGATTGAGTTGATTTATTTTATAGGGATACCATGTCATAGACCATGACACGTGATTGTTGAGGTTGCATGAAAATAATTATCTGACTCACAACTTAGTTGGTCTATCGACAAAAAACATAGCACCACAATCCCTTTGATGAAAATATTTCTGTATACATCGATCATAATATATTGAATCACATCATTTCATAGAGGGATATAAACACCAGGGAATGATGACATATGGGGTATCTTCAAATTTTTGACATCAAATTAATGTATAAACTTGTGAAATAGAATTCTGGGATAGATGGGTTGCAAAAGAAATTGTATAACTAAGTGGTAAAGAAATATCATTACCAGAGAGACTCAAAAATCATACACAACATGGAAAGACAATTAAATATAATATTATTGAAAAATTCTATTGGAAATATATTTATTCACCAACCTCCATAAAGTTTCATATTGGATTCTACCGTACCTCATTATTTTGGAGTTTTACACAATATTTTTCATTATTTTCTAGGATACAGTATTTTAAAAGTTCATAACTTTATATTTTTCTTACTTTTTATTTTTAATTTTCACATTTAGTGGAGAAATGTTATCAATAATATATTTTTGGTGAATCTTATTATTATTTTTCATTTTCATTTAGATTCATAATAAATTAAAAATAAAAATAACAAGCTCGTTTTTTGATGTTTTCATTTGGAAGATATAATTTTGATGTTACAATCCTTACTATTCAATTTTCTAAACAACATATTAAGGCCAATGATATATTCATGGGAAAACTCATTGATCAAAATTAAATAAAATTTAGCCCATTAGTTTTTAATAAATAGTGCATTTTTCATTAATTTCATATTATATTTTAGTTACATAAGTACTCACACCATTAAAAATCATTATCCATTATTGATGATTTCAATTATTAATAATAAGTTTTATTGTAAAATATTAATAAATACTTCATTCTCATGAGTCATATTTAAATGTTAATGTATTAATAATTGGTTTTCTTATTATATATCTTCTTAAATGAAAGGGTGGTGTTTTTTTCATTAAATATTTTCTCAATGATTAATCAATAGTACTATTGACCTATTTAAATATTCATTTTACATGATATTCACAATGACATGATTTGACCCATCTATACCCCACCCAGGCTGACTAAAAGATGAGTTAACCAGCCTATGTCTTCAATTAATAGTCCTAGGGTTAGAGACTACCACCATGATGGTTTATCACACAACATGATAGAACTTATCCTATTTCATTTAAAAATAAACATATCTTTAATCCACAAGATAAGTATCAAAAACTGTAGTATATACATATATAATCAACTAAATTTTACACATTTCATGAATGATAAAATAATCACAAATACAACCCTAGATGGGTAAATATAAAGCAACTGTGCATTTTATAAGTCATTGAATATGATAGATGTGAGATGCTAGAGATGTCCTCCCCATTATGTGTACTTCTAGATTCGTCTGTAGCTGAAACAAAAATGACCACTATCATGGAACTCCATGCTTCATAATACTGAACTAAGAATTACTAGTCAATAGAATTGACATAATACTAGCTTTACTTCTAGTGAGACCATCTTTTATCATACACATTATTAGTAAAAACTCCACATGAATGGGTACAAGGCCTGTGATACTATGAATACTTTGAATACTAAAATGACTAATAAGTATGACATATTTTCCATACATTATGATGCATCCCAAAGGAAACCATGGAGCACCTAAGGATTCATAAACATTGAGGAAGTCCAATCGGGCAACAAATCCATGATTCAAGATTTTACTATTTACCAAAAAGGATGAAACACAAATTGATTTAAACCCTACTTCTAAGGGAATACCACACCCTATCATTCAAAAAAAATTGATGCCATTCTAGAAACCCATAGGGGAAAAAAATTCCATTCTTTAGAATAGACCCCAGAAAAGGGGGTTTTCCCCCAATATTATAACCACCCATGTGCGTTGTACTGGAAATTATTCCAAAAAATACCCATTAGCCCATACTCTGTATTGGCTTGCTATATGGGAAACCATCACCCAACACCATAAATTTAATCTACCAAAAAAAAACCCCATGAAAGCTTTATTGAAATATATTTGGATATTCACACCTCATTGGAAGAAACCACTATAACGTCCCAGTTCCAGAATCCACCCAAAGGCGCCCCGTACCTGGTTGGTCACATAGCCTCAAGCTAATTTCCCCGAACACCACAGACTGTCAACTAGTAGCGAGGGCCTTGGGTGTGATAGTGGGGAAACTATTCCCTCATTGGCAGAGTAACATAGTGGAAAACAAAACAAATAGAAATAGTAAATTGCGATAGCTGGAATAATCCATACAAAAGTAAACAGCAGAAGACTGGATATAATAAACTAGAGCACACATATATATGAATGATGCAGAAATACATATGTCTAGGAAAGCAACCAAACAAATCAAAATGCTGAAAAATAATAGTACTAAACCAAAGTACAAAATAAATCAGGTAAAAAACTCCTCAGCATCGGAAGCCATAGCATGGTCCGATACTCTCCAGCTCCATAGTAAATCAAGTACCTGAAGTAGAAGGGAACTTGCCCTTATCTATACTTACAGCAATATAATCTGTTTGGCCCAAAAAACATGGACCAAACAGGGTGTGAGACTAAATCCCATAAGGAAACCACGAAAAGATCTGTGACTAACCGTAAGTGAATATATGGTAGGTAATAAGTACATAAAGTAGTAAACAAGGAAGTACTCAGTAGTAAACAATCCATAGTTTCATTGAATTCAGTTTCATATATCAACAAACAGTTAATCAAAACGGGTTAACACAAAAGGTAACCCTCTGGTAATTACTCACAACTTATCCCCTCTGGTCCTCCAAAGAAACACAAGCAACCCCATGGGCATTACACCAATTATAACCCCCTGGTTCAGCTTAAGCATATACTTTTTTAGGAAGCACTAACCATAAATTCCTCCAGTAGTCTCGTATAGGTAACTAAAGGCACTCTAGGGATGAACTTATGTCACATACCCTCTGTGGACAACATCGAGGAACTAAATACACTCTGAGGAATCACTTATATCAATTCCCCCTGTGGTATCACATTGTAAAAGTTAAACAAAAACTCTGGAGAAGACCTTACATCCATTCTCCCTATGGTCTACCACACTAGGTTCTCATAGGCCTGTGTAAGTCATGTAAGTTAGAAACACGTATCTTCCAAAGTAAACCAAAAAAACTACTTGGCTGGCAGCCTATAGCATATAAACATGTAAGGATACAACACCCCATCCTACTATTCTAGGCATGAAAGGTAAACAGTAGCCTAACAGGAAAACTAGACCCAAAGGTCAAAAAAATAAATCATGCTTGGGAAAACACTTACAAAGCAAATAAATAGACCCTATTCACAATAAATTTACCTCTACTTAGTCACAAACTCATAGAAGGCAAACAATAGGGATGTAACAGTAAACGTGCAATACCCATTCATGGGTATTGGTGATTTTTCACATATAACTCAAAGAACTTCAACTGAAAGGCACAAACCACCTACCTAAGCATTGGGAGATCAATATACTTGAGTCTCAAGGATTGAATCACCTTAGAATAGTGAATATCTATAAAAAGGCTAAAAAATTCAATATAGGATAACTTGAAAAAGGGGAGAAATTCAAAAATGAAGTCCAAAGCTGAGGTATATCTTCTGCATGGCCTTTTAAACTGCCTTTATCTGAGTCCTCCTGCTCAGCAGGTCAGCCACTGTGTTGCCCTTTCTAGCCGTGTGGGGAAGCTCAAGGTCAAACGACTGAAGGTACTCAATCCACCTTCACAACCTCAGATTCAGATCACGCCTGGTGAATATGTACTTAAGACTCTTGTGGTTAGTGAAAAACACAAAATTCTCTTCAAGAAGATAATGTGTCGAACAGTGTAAGGCATTAGAAAATGCCACCAACTCAATATCGTGCATCAGGTAAATCCTTTCATGTGGCCGCAACTGCCAAGACCCGTACACAACGACTCCTTCTCCCTGCATAAGCACAAGTCCCGGACCGATACCTAAAGCATCCAAGTAAATATTATAGCTCTTGCCTGGGTCTAGAAAAAATAGTATCCGTGCTGAAGTCAGTCTCACTTTTAGCTCCTGAAAGTCTGACTCATAAGAATATGACCACAAGAACTTCACACCCTTCTTAGTCAGACCCGTCAGTGGTGCTTCTAAGCATGAGACATCCTGTATGAAATTCTTGTAATATCCATCCAGCCATAGAAAACATCGTACCTCAAATTAGTTCTATGAATTATCCCAAAAAACTACTACTCTCACTTTGTCTGGGTAAACAGATACTCCTGTCTATGAGATAACATAACCCAAGAAGTGAATCTGATCCATCTAAAAGTGGAATTTTGAGAGTTTAGCATATAACTAATGCTCTCTCAGTGTACCTATAATGATATCAAGATGGGTTTCATGGTCATGTTGAGAGTGAAAGTACACCAATATATCTTCCATGAAGACTACCACAAAAGAATCCAAGTATGGATGAAACACTCAGTTCATCACTTTCATGAAAACTGTAGGCATTTTTGTGAGACCGAATGGCATAACCATATAGTCATATAGAAAATACCTACTCCAAAAGGCTGTGAGAGGTATATCAGTTGGACTAATACGTAACTGATGATAACCGGACCTCAAGTAAATCATTGCGAACACTCAGGCTCCTCGATGATGATCAAAGAAATCCTTAATCATCGGTAGGGGATATCAGTTCTTTACTGTCAACTAGTTCAACTTCCGATAGTCCCCAAAAATTCTGGGGGTACTGTCTGATTTCATTGCAAAAAGGACAGGCGAACCCGAAGGAGATGTACTGGGTCGGATGAAACCATTTTCCTGCAACTCCTCCAACTACTTCTTGAGCTCCTGTAACTCTAGTGTAACCATCCTATAAGGAGGAATGGACACCAGTGATTCCCCTAGCACATGATAAATAGAAAAGTTTACCTCATGCACCAGAGGAAATCCTGAAAAGTCCTCTGGAAATTCATCTCTAAAACAATCCACCACTAGTGGAAAGTTCAACTATTAAATCCCCTGGTCATCCAGATATAGGCTTACAATCTGGGCCATAACTCCTCCGAACCCAAGTTGCCCAGGTCCCACTCTGCTCACCTAGACATCCTGTGTGCCCTTATGATGAAAATATCCACCCTCTAGAGATGTGAAACTGACCCTACAACGATAAAAATCGACAACTGCTTGGAAGGGAACTAACCAGTCCATTCTGATAATGACATCATATCCTTTCATCTCCAGGACATAGAGGTCCCATAATAAGTTACCCCGACAAACCTCTAGAGGGAACTCCTTTCACTGATTTACAGTCATCATTCTAGTCCCAAACAGAGTTTATAGTGTCAAGATATTAGTAGAAGAAAATACACAGAGCCCAAGGCTCTCCACAACAGTAATAAATATAAAGATATGGGAATCCCCTATATCTAAAAGAGCAGAAGCTAAAATTGAAGCTACTATGATTGTTCCTTGAACTGTAGAGGTTTCCGGATCCAGCTCATACTGGGACAGCTCCACTACAAACATACGACCTGTACCACAGCCCTGTGACCCTGCTAGACAACTCTGACCTGATCCACCCTGTTGTCACTGAACTCTTGGCGACAGGCTACCACGACCACGACCTCTAGCTCGGCTTGAACGGCCGGAAGAACTCCAATTCCTTGATTGATGAGAAACTGGTGCTACTGCTCATGAACGAGGAGTCATATAAGAACCCCTGTCAGCAACTGTTGGTGATAAGATCTAACATAAGTGCTGAAGATGACCCATATTGCTGCAAGATCGACACTCCACTGGGTCTCTCGTGCAATGTGGCCTTGTATTCCCGCTCTTCCCGCACTGGTAGCACACCACCTAGCTACTACAAGAAGTGTCTCTACTCCATGGATCACCATGTAAAGACTGGATGCGGCACTTTTTGTTGTTAGTAGGAGGGATACTAACTCAAGATGCCATGACGCCCTGTCTCACAACTCCATAATCTCTCAGATTTTTCTCTATGATCAGCGCATAGTTGACGATAGAAGTGACTGAAGACAACCTGAAGATATTCACCTGCGATCGGATGTCGTGCCTCAGACCATTCTCAAACATCCTTGGCAGAAATAACTGATCACCTCCTGGAATAGGCGTGAAATTCTAAATCTTCGTAATGTAACACCCCAAGATTTCAGAGTACATTATATCTTCAAAGTAAACCTATAACTTTCACTACACAAAACACCAAGTTGATGCACACCACGACTTACCAAACTAGCCATTCAAAAGAGGTTATGAATAGTATTAACTATATATTGAACTTTATATAATCCTTATAATTTTAGAATCCATATTATGAGTTTCTTAGACATAATGAAAAAACAAATTCTTTTTTTGTTCATGTAAAATAAGTATTTTTTTAAATGCAATTTTACCTTCTTTTAATGGAGAACCCTTTTTAAATATAATATTTGAAACATTTATATATTCAAATTTAAAAAATAAAATTCTTCTTTATAATCGGGACATACAAATTTAGTTTCAATAATTTTTTTGTGTTTTTCTGATAACTTTCATATTTGTGTGAATAGTAAAAATACTATATTTTAACTGAAAACAAATTTTTTTATCAAAATAATTTGTAGTGTTAAATTATACATTTTAATGGTTTGGAAGTATAAATAGATTATATTTTTACCATTTAATCCAATTTTTTTCATTGTAAATAATTTCACTTTGAAATTGAACATAATCATGTATCAATCTTTTGTTAGTTATTATTTCTTAAAAACATTATTTTTGGTTTGGACAATGGGAATTAATTTTAAATTAATAAATGAAACTTATTTGTTTTTAATTTAGTAAAATAGATTTAATTTTTGAATTCAGAATATCAAAATTATCTTAAGGTGAAATTTTGGAATTTTTCTGAAAGCATTCAATTTTTGGTGAATAGTGAAAAACACAGAGTTATTGGTTAAAAATGAATTCTTATTTAAATAAATATTTATTTTATTTAAATTTATTTTAGGTCAAAATAGATACATAATTCCTATATAAGTTAAATATAATTCATTGGAGTAATTTTTTACTAAGCTTAGATATATAAATATTTTATTGAACTTTTTACTGTCTTTTACCCACCTCCTAGGAGCATTTTGAAATTTTCAGAAAACATATTTTTCCGCTTTTATGAGTTGAATTTGAAAAATCTGAGAGACATAGCTAATATCAGTAAGTAAAATGCGGTACAACAAGATGAAAATAATTTTTGGTGAATAGTAACCTTTTTACTTTTATTTACCACGGTTAAAAACAAATAGGGTAATTAAGGGAAAAATTGATTTTATTATTACCCTAACACAAGTCCTAATTCTATTGTATAAGTGTAATTAGACCAAAAACAACCATAGGAATAAAATATGATCTTTTAGGTTCACTTGAATTAGATTAGGACATTTATTATTATTTAATTCCACGAAGAGTTAAAAGTGTTAAATTCAATGTTTAATAACTAAAACATTTTTAATATTGGGTTACACATAGGATAAATTCGACTATAAATATTATTATAAAGATTAAAATATTTTCAACATAATGGTATTTTATTTATAATTTTTAGACATTAAATAAGTTAATTTATTCATTAAACAATGATGATGCAATAATTACCTTATTAATGAAATTTTAAAATATTTGATATTATAAATATCCAAATAAATGTAATTTGATACTTTTTTATGAATTCCAATAATTTTTTAGGTTAATATGACATATTATAATTTACTAAAATGAATTATTTTTGAAGTAATAATTCTTTATGAATTTAGAAAAAACAAAATACCAAATAGTGTCAAAATTGACATAAAAGTGTTTTTAAAAAAATATTTCATTATTAATTGGTATGCTATTCTTAAAAATATAAGGTTTAGAAAAATTTCATAACTACTATTATATATGTCATTAATTAACCACTTGGGGTTCTCTTGGATGTTTATTGTAATTTTATTAACCATATAATATAAAAATACAAAGAGACATGGAAAATGTCAAACTATTTAACTAAGAGTTAAATAAAACATATTAGGTTAATATTGTGACCGAACCTATCTAAAACCTATTGGTTGAGTGTTTTTCTACCCATACACACCATATCCTCTAAATAATTCATTTTGGAGCCATTAGAAACCAGAAATGAATTTATTATAAAATAAAATTTTAATTTTTTCCTAAGATGCCCCTCACCAGTGTTTTAAAAGGGCACTTCCCCTTCTCTCAAATTCACAGTTCCAAAGCCCTTTTGATTGGCCACCGCTATCGAAATATCCTCCCAACATTCCTCCCTTTATCCAAGAGGCCTTTCGTTGGTCAGAAAGCAGACCTATTGTTTCCTTTTGATCAAATCAAAAGGAAGAACCCGAAAAAGAGTAAAATATTTCAACACAACTTTCAAGTTCTTTCCTTATTCCACTTCCTATTTATTTGTTGTTTCCATTATAAATTAATAAATCTAGTATATTATATATATAATGATGTTATTATAGAAATGGTACAACAATATTCATTATTCTATCAATCCTATTAATGACAAAGTCACCATACGTACGTATGTACGTATTACCGTCTCCACGTCGTGGTGTAGTTTGTTATTCAAACACATAATTATTTGGATGGGTATAAAAATGAGTGTAACTGATGTAAATAATAAATATAACATGTTAATTATTCTATATATATATTATATACTATCCAATTACATACGATTTCTCCATCAATATACTGATATTGTCACTCGTGCGTACGTACGGACTACCATCTCCACAACGTGATGAGATTTATTTCCACGTTCACCATTCAACAATGATTATAAAATATATATCATTAACAAGTATGTAATATATGACATAATAATGATACAGGATATATATATATATATGTACTTACATATATCTTATTCACTTAGTTCCATTCAATACGATATGAAAACGGATACAATGTTTATGCGTACATACGGACTACCGTCCCCCTAAATGGTGTTTTCCATTTCTTATAGATGTCTTTTATACATATTTATATTCCAAATATATATGATATATAAATTATTTTTTTATATTCCAGAAGTATTTAAATAATGATCTAAGTGATACAATCAAGAGTAACAAGTTAAAACACGCACGATAAAGAAAACGATTAATATCCGAAATTTTAATTTAACATGGAAATTATTACTAAATTGGTAGTATAATGCTATAAATGAATCGTGCATCATATCATAAATATTAATATGGTTCTTTTATAGTTTAATAACATACTATGGTCTTTATACAAGAGGTTAAATATACCCTATACTAAAGGAAAGTGTATGGTAAGGGTTTTTCATCTCACTCTTTATTCCCTTGAGATTCATTCTATATTGCAACTATTTCCTTTTGTGTGGTGTATGCACTTCCCATAATTTTATTCTTTGTGTAATACAATATTATTTATGTGTATTTACATCTTCATTGTATGTTACGTATTTCATGTGGTGTATGTTTCATAAGTTACCAAATTGGTAAGGGTTAATTTCAAATCTCTTTATTGTCCAAGGTTGTTTTTACTTAAGTATCTAATGGGAAATATTTATTATCCATGTACATTTTTCATGGAAGAGTTTTCAAAGGGATTATTTTAAGGTACTTTTTACTAAAACATCATTTGAAATGTTTTAAATATTTATACCTTTAAATCATTCTCATTAATGTCCATGTTTTGAAAATGGGTTTTAAGGATTTATCTATATGAACATGAATTTTTTAAAACTGTTAATTCCTTTAAAAAGTTTCAAAGTGGTATGGGACACTTTGATTCAAAAATGTATTTAAAATTTCATCGTTTATAAATTGAAAGACTTTTAAATGTTTTCGTAAAAAAGGATATTTCTCTCAATGAGTTTTAAAAATCATTTTCATCTATGTCAACATCCTTTGATATATTTTATACTTGATTGAAGTTCATTTATTATAGTACAAATATTCCATATTGTATTGAAGGTTTTGTGATATGTTTGACTTTGGATGTGTTATTTTTATACCACTCATGGTTTATGGATAAATTATTGACATTTCATATGCTAGTTTTAATACCAATGTTTATGTTATATTTAAACCTTTTCATATGTACAATGCATTGAACGTAGTAAGTGACAGGTGGAGCTCGCTATAGATCCTTGATGCATCAGTTGGTCTCATGAGACAAACTAGTATCATGGCACAAGGCCTTGACAAAATCTTATTTGTAGTCTTGGAACAAGGCCTTGGTTATGTTGTTATGAATGTCTGGAATTATGCATTCCATCATTATGAAAGTGGCTATTGATATTTCTTGTGAATATTTGACTAGTATATTATCCATGCGAGTAAGTAATTTGAATCATTTTGATTTATATTTTCCATATTACGATGAAGTTTATGTTGAAAAGGCTTTGTTGTAGTTTTATACATTTCCTTATATTATTATGCTTATTTATGAACATTTCTGCTGTATTGTTATCCTTACTGAGAATCTGATCTCCCCCTTTCAATGTTTTATTTTTCCTAGGATTCCAAGAAGTGCATTGTTATTTATATTCAGGGTTAAACTAAAGGAAAAATGGAATTCATAAAGAATTATTTATGTTGTGTAGTATGTTATAAAGTGTAATGTAACATTCATATATGTAATCTATTTTCATAGATTGCAAAACTAATCAATCCTTTAGGACATGATTCCTTGTTATAATACCAACGTATTAAAATAATCCACCGACTCTGGGTAACTAGGGTCAGGGCGTTACAGTTGGTATTAGGGGATGTTTAGTACAAGCCTTGGAAACATTATTTAGATAAACTCTGATTAGAGCACATTATCCTATGATAGGCTTTGAGGATTATTATAGAAGAACATCCGAGAATTTTGGTAATGTAGATATTTTGTGAGTTTTCAAGAAATAAATCCCTGTCTGGATACGAGTATGTAGAGGAAACTTTGGCACAAGTGTACCTAGGGGTAAAACTTGAAAACACCACTTTGAGCTAGACTCGAATGGGAACTAGTGCACGACAACGGGCCTTGCTACACTCTTATTTACAACACTCTCGAGGGATATGCATAGGATAATTCTCATTTTCTTTATAAACCACTATGAAGGGTTTATAAGAATATACCTCCTTAAATAAAACATTTATGTGATTATGGTTTATATCAATAAAAATTCAATTTACGTTAGGTATTTTAAATGTTTGTAATTTTGAATTACGATTCATAAACTGACCTAGTGTATGCCATTGTTTAGAAATGGTGCCCAGTAGAATGAATGAGAACTCTAGAAATATGTATGATCTAGAGAGCAAGAAGGGTCCCATCATTCATGGTATTAAGATAACATTTAAAATGGAAATAGTCACCCATGTATTTTTAACATATGAAGAAATAATATCATGTGTTCATACAATAATGAATGAATTCTCTGAGTCATATGTCTTTTAAGGGAAGCAAGAGATAAAAAGTATGGTAGTGGGAAAGATGGATAAAGGGATGAGGGGAAATAAGGATTTTCTCTTATGTGATAAATGTTTAAATAATCACCTTGGTAAATTCTTGATGGGAATGGGAGTTTGTTATAAGTGTGGACACCATGTACGTGATTTCAAGGGTAAAAAATGTCTTCAAATGTAAAATGTTTCATCAGCAAGGCGTTGATACAATACATGAATCAAATTCTTAGTCGTAAGAGTATACCGCAAATGATGTTATTGGATAATAATCAAGTTATGATAAACCTCATATGAAGAGGAATAACTACTGTTCCTATGTTGTTATTATAAAATTATTTCATTTGAGTGTTGTATCAATAGTATACTGGTCATATAAATTATGGAGATAAATAAGGATTGTACTGCAATACTATTTTATTGAGGATTTGAGATTATATAGTTCTACGAAAAGTGACTTAATAGTAAGATACACTTTTTGTAAAATACGTGGTTGAAGAAAAGGCAATCCTTAATATGGTTTTTATAATGAAGTAGTGATTTTGGAAAAAGAGATGGTTGATTTGGATAAATTATATTGGATATACTTAACTACCTTGAAACCAATTAAAGATTGTTATATTCCATCATTGTCGGTGTTTACAAATTTTTTTGATAGAAGGACTATATCAAGTATTCTATCAGGAATAAGGGAGCGTGAATGTAATCAATAATATTTTATAGTAATTCAGGATGTTGCAGTGTTTTAAAATAATAATTGATGAAGGCGTTCACATGTTATTTCCTGAAAAAAGGATCTTCATTTTGTTTAACTTCTTTATAAATTTTGGACTGAGAGTTTGGATATAAGTATTTTGGATGAGTCTAACGGTTGGAATGGATTATGTTGGAGATTGGATTCTATTGTTAAGGTTAGTTTTGGATTATTATAAAAAAACAACCCAGTGGTCGTGCAACAACTAGTCATATCCTGCAAGGCCATGAGACTGGAACCCGCAACCGAAGAGCGACAAGGGTGCATCACCTATGACTGGACTACGTGATGTACTGGTTTTTATAATTTAGTTTTTTTAAATAGTCTGACAAATTAATTTTAAATTCCTAATTTTTGAAACCCTATACATTTAGGTTAAATAGAATATTTTTTATTTGAAAACATTTGGGGTGAAAGATGAGTTTAAGGTAAGAATTAATTGAAGGATGAAACTATTCTTTTCAATTATATATATATATATAATTTTTCATTCCACTTATTAAGAATAAATTATATTAACCCGATTTCTGATGTGGGTTTTCCCACAAAGGTAATTTCTATTTTCAAGCTTTTATTTTCGAAGAACAATTTCAAATTGTGAGGATTAAATTTATTGAATAAAGGAAAAATGTTACTTCCCAAGATTTCATAGTACGTTATTTCTTCAAAGTAATTTGATAACTTTCACTACACGCAACAATGAGTTCTTGTGCACCACGAATTACCAAACTAGCCATTAAAAAGAGGTTATTAATAGTATTAACTAAAATTTGAACTTTATATAATCCTTATAATTTTAAAATCCATATTATGAGTTTTTTAGACATAATGAAAAAACAATTTCTTTTTTTTCAGATAAAAGAAGAATTTTTTTAAATTCAATTTTACCACATTTTAATAGCGAACCCTTTTTAAATACAATATTTAAATCTTTTACATATTAAAATAGACAAAATAAACTTCTTCTTTAGAATATGGACATAAGAATTTATTTTCAATAAATTTTTTGTCTTTTTCTTATAACTTTCATATTCGGGTGAATTGTGATAAATACTATATTTTAACTAATTTTTTTTAATAAAAATAATTTATAGTGTAAAATTATACATTTTAATGGTTTGGACGTATAAATATATTATATTTTTACCATTTAATCTAATGTTATTAATTGGAAAAAATTTCACTTTGAAATAGAAAATAAACAAGTATCGATCTTTTGCTAGTTATTATTTCTTAAAAACACGCTTTATGGTTTTGACAATAGGAAATAATTCAAATTAATAAATTAAAATTCTATGTTTTGAATTTGGTGAAATAGACTTCAATTTTTAATTCATAATTTCAGATTTATCTTAGGGTGAAATTTAGGTATTTTCTGAAAACATTCAATTTTTAATGAATAGTAAAAAACAACGAGTTATTGGTTAATCGACATTTTATTTAAATAATTATTTATTTTATTTAAATTTATTTTAGTTAAAAATATATACATAATAAATATATAAGTTCAATATAAATCATTTGAGTCATTTTATAATAATATTAGATAAAAAAAATTTATTAAATTTTTTCCTTCTTTTACCCACCTCTTAGGAGCATTTTCAAATTTGCATAAAACATAATTTTTCTACTTATGTGAGTTGAATTTAAAAAATACAAGAAACACAGTTAATATCAGCAAAAAAATGTGGTTCAATAAGATGAAAATAATTTTTTTGTGAATAATATCTTTTTACTTTTACTTACCACGGTTAAAAGTAAATAGGGTAATTATGTGTAAAAATGATATTATTATTAACCTAACACATGTCATAATTCTATTGGATAAGTTTAATTCAAACGAAAACAAACTTAGTAATAATATACGATCCTTTAGGTCCACTTAGAATATATTTGGACATTTATTATTGTTTTATTCAAATAGGAGTTAAAAGTGTTAAATTCAATGTTTAATAACTAAACGATTTTTAATATAGGGTTACACATAAAATAAATTCAAATATAAATAATAATTATAAATATAAAAATATTTCAAACATAATGGTATTTTATTTATATTTTTTAGACATTACATAATTTAATTTATTTATGACACAATGATGATGTAGTAATTACCTTATTAATGAAATATTAAAATAATTAATATTATAGATACCAAAATAAATGTAATTTGAGACATTTTATGAATTAAACTAATTTTATATGATAATATGACATATTAGGGTTTATTAAATGATTTTTTTGAATTAATAATGCTGTTATAAATTTAGAAAATACAAAATACCAAATAGTGTCAAAATTGACACAAAAGTGTGTTTAAAACAAGTATTATATTATTAATTGGAATTATATTAAAAAAAATCTAAGTTTCAAACAAAGGGATTAAATACTATTATATATGTCATTAATGAACCACATGGGGTTATATTGGATGTTTATAGTATATTTATTAACCATATAATATAAAAATACAAAGAGACATGCTAAATGTCAAACTATTTAACTAAGAGTTAAATCCAAAAGATAAGGTTAATATAGTTCCCAATCATATCTAAAACCTATTTTCTTAGGGGTTTTCGACCCATCCTCACCTTATCCTTTAAATGATTCATTTTGGTTCCATTATAATCTGAAAATGAATTTATTATAAAATAATATTATTAGTTTTTTCTAAGTTTCCCTTCACCCCTCTTATAAAAGGGAACATCTCATTCTCTCAATTTCACACTTCCAAATCCATTTGTCTCAGCCAAAACCTACCCAAATATCCTCCCAACATTCCTAAATTCATCCTATAGGCCTTATTTTTCCCATAAATCCATCCTATAAATCTCTTTTGATCAAATCAAATGGAAGAACCTGAAAAAGAGGTAAATATTTCATCACATCTTTCAAGTTCTTCCCTTCTTCCACTTCCTCTTTATTTGTTGTTTCCAATATAAAATTATAACACTAGTATATTCTATATACTATGATGTTATTATAGAAATGGTACAACCATATTCATTATTCTATCAATCCAATTAATTACAAAGTTACCATACGTGCGTTTGTACGAATTATCATCTCCACGTCGTGGTGTAGTTTGTTATTCAAACACTTCATCTTTTGGATGGGTATAATAACGAGTACAATGAGAATACATAATGTAAAATATATATATAACATGTTAATTATTCTTTAAATATGATATAACATCCAATTACATTTTATTTCTCCTTCAATATAATGATATTGTCACCCGTGCGTACGTACGGATTACCGTCTCCACGACGTGATGAGATTCATTTCCACATTCAATATTAAAAATGATTATAATATATATATAAATATTTAATATGTATTTATTATATGACATAATAAATATATAGGATATATATATATACTTACATATATCTTATTCACTTAGTTCCGTTCAATACAATATGAATACAGAAACAATGTTTATGCGTACGTACGGACTACCGTCTCCATAAACGGTGTTTTCCATTTCATATATATGTCTATTATAAATATTTATATTCTAAATATATATGATATATAAATCATGTTATATATTCTGGATGTATTTAAATCTTGATATAAGTGATACAATCAAGCGTAACAAGTTACAACACGTACGATAAAGAAAGCAATTATTACCAGAAATGTTAATTTAACATGGAAATTATTATTGAAAGGGTAGTATAAAGGCATAGATGAATCATTTATGATATCATAAATATTAATATGGTTATTTTATAGTTTAATGACATACTTATTTCTTCATACAGGAGGTTAAACGTACCCTCAACTAAAGGAAAGTGCATGGTAAGGGGTTTTCATCTCACTCATTATTCCAGTGAGATTCAAGCTATATTGCCATTATTTTATTTTGTGTGGTGTATGTAACACACATAATTGTATTAAATGTGTAATAAAATATAATTAATGTGTATTTAAATCTTCATTGTTTGATTCTTCTTTCATGTGTTGTATGTTTCATTAGTTATCAAATTAGTAAGGGTTAATTTCAAAATCTCTTTATTATCCAAGGTGGTTTTTACATAAGTATCTAGTGGGACATATTTATTATCCATGTCCATGTTTAATGAAATAGTTTTCAAAGGGATTATTTTAATGAAATTTTTAATAAAACATCTTTTTAAATGTTTTAAATATTTATTCCTCTAAATCATTCTCATTAATGTTCATGTTTTCAAAATGGGTTTTTAGGATTTATATATATGGACTGGAATGTTTTTAAATTGTTAATTCCTTTCAAATGTTTCAAAGTGGAATGGGACACTTTGATTCAAAAATGACATTAAAATTTCTTCCTTTATAAATTTTGTGACTTTTAAATGTTTTCCTGAAAAAGGGATATTTCTATCAAAGAGTTTTACAAATAATTTTCATCTATGTCAACATCATTTGGTAGATTTTGAACTTGTTGGAATTTGATTTATTATGAAACAAATCTTCCATATTTTATTGAATGTTTTGTGATATGTTTGACTATGGATGTGTTATTTTTATATCATTTATGGTTTATGGATAATGAATTGACATTTTGTAGGCTAGTTTTAATAATAATGTTTATGTTATGTTTAAACCATTTCATATGAGGAATGAATTCGACTTAGTAAGTGACGGGTGGAGCCCGTTATAGCTCCTCGATGCATCGAAATGTCTCATGAGACAAACTAGGGTCTTGGCCCAAGGCCTCGATAAAATATTATTTTCCATCTTGGCATATTGCCTTGACTATGTGGTTATGGAAGTCTGGCATTATGCATTCCATCATTATAAAAGTGGCTATTGATATTGCATGTCATTATTCGACTAGTAGAGTATCTATGTGAGTATGTAAATGAAATTATTTTGATTCATATTTGATATATTTTGATGAATTTTATGTTGAAAAAGATTTTTTAGTTTTATACATTTCCTTAAATGTTTATTCTTATTTATGAATGTTTCTGTAGTATTGTTATCCTTATTGAGCATCTGAGCTCACCCCTTTCTATGTTTTATTTTCCCCAGGATTCCAAGAAGTGAAATGTGATTGATATACAGGGTTAAGCTAAAGGAATAATGGAATTCATAAAGGTTTTTTTTATGTTGTGTTGTATGTTATAAAGTGTAATGTAACATTCATATGTTTAGTCTATTTTCCAAGACCTCTAAACCGACCAGTCCTTTGGGACATGATTCCTTGTAATCATACCAATGCATTAAAATAATGCACTGACTCTAGGTAAATGGGGTCAGGGAATTATAGGTAAAGCGAGAGGAATACTCCATTACCAATAGAGCACCCTTCTTCAAACTCATAAAATATCAGGATCGATCGTCCCTCAAGGTCTCTGGATAGAAGTGGTCCTTGAAGATGTGCTGAAACTCATCCCAAGGCATGACTTGCTGGAGTCCCACCTTTGAGATCACATCCCACCACTTCTTGGTGGAGTCTGGAAGCATTTACAAAACGAGACTCACCCTCCTATCTAGTGGTATCTCCATATTCTCAAAGATCATCAGCATGGCTTCGAGGAATGACTTTTCAGCCTGGGGTCCTCCATCCCCTAAGAAAGTTGGAGGATGATGCAACTGAAAGACCCATGTAAAATCTTCCATTTACAGGGTAGGAGGTGGTGCTCTCTGAAAGGTCTGCATCATCTTCATAAAGCCTTCACTGAACTGTGGATTAGAACCTGTGTCTAGTATAACAGTTGGTGCTGAGATTGGAATAATGGGAGGATCTACTAGAAGTCCCTGATCAGCCATGTCTGGTGTCTGGTCACCACCCTGAAACTGGCGTACAACCAGAGGATGTTTCAGTGGCATGACTCTATAAGGTCAAGTACACACCTTTGATCAAGATTATCAAGGAATGAAAACTATAACATCAAGAAGGAAATTGGATAAGGAGGGCATTCATGTTTTACAAAACATGAATACACGTTGTGTATAAACCCTACATGGCGTGTTCCCTTAATCCTTTCACATGGGTGTGTACTTATGCCACCCCAGGTCGTGTAACACCCCAAACACATGCTGTGCTATCCTAAAACATGGCATGCACTTAAATCCTTTTCCCCTACCTGAGTCCCCTTACATGGATAACTCACATAGTTCTCCTAAAACAAGACTACACAGTGTGTTTGTTCCAGAAACAGCATGGACAAGACAATCTCCTCCGACCTGTGTTGTTAGTGACATGACTAGATACATGGCTCACACTAAACGGCGTGTTCATGGTGGACATGACATGTATAAGAAGCGACACCACTGAACCATGTTGTTATCTACACGGACCGCTGCACGGGTTATATACACGGCATGTGCAAGAGTGACACGACGTGTATATCTTAATTTTTCATCCATCTGTGTCGTTAGTCACATAGGTGGACACATAGTCTCTACACACGACTTGCACATCTGGTACATGACATGTTCGACAATGATTTCTCAGCCCCGTGTCTCTACCCTCACGACCTATGACATGGTTAGAGACTATACGGTGTGTACATAGAGTACACGACATGTACTTAAGAAAAAAAATGTTTCTTCTGAAACAGAAAAACACATGCCGTGTAGTCAAAACTACACAATGTGTATTCTAGGTTTTCTAGATAATAAGACTCAGAAACTACTCTGTAACCCAGAAAAACGCTGAAATAGACATCAAAAGTGAAAAATTTTGATCCGTGAGGGCCCATACTCCCCGCGAATCAATGCTTGGAATCTTATAAATGTTTTATCATGGTAAACAAGTCAATAATCCACCAAATTTCGATTCATGGTGGACCATAACTCTTGAAAACCCATTATTTGGTGTTCATTCAGACAAATACTTACACAAAAAAATACCATAACAAATAAAATATATTCAATCAAAGAATCTACTATAACACCATGCATATCTAGCACAACATCTATCACAACAACATGCAATTGCTAATGAATCCTAAACTTCATGGAAATAATACATGGCATGTGATTTCAAGAAAGTTCCTATATGATGCATGAGATAGAATACCCTCATCTCATTGAGTTATAATAGAAATAGAACCTCAATAACATCAAAAATAATGGCACAATACATGTGAGTCACCCAACTGTGAAAATCAAATCTACTCTAAAATTGTAAAACCAGAAATATTAAATTAACTGGGTAGGTTGGAATTTCCCTATACATGGGTTAGCTACTCTTGGGCACAACTTATTACCAAGTACCTATTCCATCCTATCCCTGACTATAGTCTCCAAATTTTAAGTCAAGAAGAAAACCTCATCTAATACCACTTTTTAATTTCTAGTTCTGGAAGCCACCTAGAGTCGCCTCATACTCGGTTGGTCACATGGCCTCAATCACATTTCCCCAAACTCCAGAAGATGCCGACTAGTAGTGAGGGATTTGGGTGTGATAGTGGGGAAACTACACCATCATTGGTAGAGTAACAAAAAAACAAATAGCAATAGTAAATAGTGATAGAAGGAATAATCCATAAAAAAGTAAACAACGGAAGACTGGATATAATAAACTGGAGCACACATATATATGAATGATGCAGAAATACATATGTCAAATAAATTATCCAAACACATCATAATGCTGGAACATATAAGTACTAAACCAAAGTACACAATAATTCAAGTAAACAACTCCTTAGCTTTTCTAGCCATAGAATGGTCTGATGCTCTCCAGCTCCACAACAAATCATGTACCTCAAATATAAGGGATCTTTTCTTTACCTATACCTGCAACAGTATAATCTCTTTGGGCCCAAAATCATGGCCCAAACAAGGTGTGAGAATAAATCTTAGTAGGAAAAAACCACATGATTTTTCCTAACAGTCAGTGAATATATGGAAGGTAATAAGTATAGAAAGTAGTAAACAAGTAAGTACTCAGCAGTAAAAAATCATCAGTTTCAATGCATCTAGTTTCATAGGTCAAGACAAGAAAATGATAATCAAAATAGGTAAACACATAAGGAAACCCTCTAGGATATACTCACTGCCTATCCCCACTGGCCCTACCTAGATACACAAGCAACCATCTTGGTGGTACACTCATTCTAACACCTCTGGTTCTGCTTAAGCATAGACTCTCTCAGGAAGCACTTTCCCTCAATTACTCTGATAGTATTGTATCAGTAACTAAAAGAGCTCTAGGGAAGAACTAACATCACATTCCCTATGTGGCCCGCATTAAGGAACTAAAAACACAATGAGGAAGAACATACATCAATTACCCTGGTGGTCTTGCATCGTAAATGTTAAATAGACACTCTAGAGAAGCCCTTACGTCCATTCTCCCTATGGTCTACTACTCCATGTTCTCACAACCCTGTGTATGTCAAGTAAGTATAGCAACACATGTCTGCCAAAGTAAACTACAAGAACTACTTGTCTAGTAGTCTATAGCATATCAGCATGTAAGGATACAACATGCCATCTTACTATACTCGGTATGGAAGGTAAATAGTATACTAACAGGAAAACTAGACCCAAAGGTAAAAACATGAAATCATTCATGGGATAACACTTCCAAAGCATTGAAATTTACCCTATCCACATTAAATTTATCTCTACTCAAGAATACAAGCATAGAAGACAAAAAATAGGTCTGAAATAGTAAACCCACAATACCCCATTCATGGGTATTGGTGATTGTGGCCATATAACTCAAAGACATTCAATAGAAAGGCACTAACCACCTAACTCAGTGTTGGGAGATCAATATACATTAGTCTTGGGGCTTGAATCACCTTATAAAACTGAAGATATACAAAAAATGACTAAAACGTTCAACATAGGATAACCTGAAAAAGAGGAGGAATCTGGAAACGAAGATCTAGAAGAAGCGAGAGATTACCGAGGCAACCCCAACACAATCAACGATAGTAGAATCGGGGATTGGTTGCTCCGTCGGGGGGGGGGGGGGGTAGAGGAAGATCATGACTGTATGAGTGCTCTCAGCCGAACAAAACCTAGAAGAAGATGTTTCTGGCGATTAAACGTAACCTTAGTATGTTTAATGAAAAAAATAAAATACATGTTGTGTACTTTGGAAGTACACGGCATGTAGTTACTATTTCCGTACTCCGCTTTAGGTGGCTTCCAGGTCACCCCAACATGGTCGTGTGTATGGACGCTACATAGCTAGTCTACGACTACCTATGGAAACAGAGTACACGGTGTGTACTCAAATAGTACATGACATGTACTTAAAAAATTTCCAGAAAAACCACTTTTTCTTAAAAATGTAAGAAAAAGATAAACATACCTAAAATGAAGATCCAAGTTATTACAACCTCATTCAAGCGAGTATTCAAAATATTTATATAGGTCCCATGCCTTACTAGAAGACACCTTAGTCATGGGAGTATTGAACCCTATTCGTAGTGTGTGGTAGACATCCTCTTAATAATCATAATTGGAGTAAAAAACCCTTTTATATCTATAGGAAAAGCTCCCCATGTTTCATGGTGTGGGAAATTAAATACAAGATGAAAAACAATGGCACCTTGTCCTATCATAGAATACTTCTTGGGGAGTACTGGCCCTATGAATATTCTCAAAATCTTGCCACAAACCCCATCATCAGCCCCAAGAATCCAAATCCAAAAACTACTAATATCTCATTAAAATGTCCTATTATGTATAAATGAAAAAAATACATTATTATGTATATCAAATTATACTCATGATAGTTAATTTATTTGTCTAAAATGTGCATATGACATGAAAATCATGAAAATCCCTCCACAAATGAAACTGGTGGAAACATAGTGAACCTTGGAAAATCCACATGGAAAATTTTGTTAGGGGGTGTGGGTGTGTTGATCTCACTCCTGTCACATTCACCCTTTTGGGCCATGTTGGGAAGAATATCTTGACTGGCTCATGGGATGGGCAATGCACTTGGGCTCTATGTTGAGATTTCTGGGATAGCTAACCTACAACGCTTGAACTAGTATAGTATTGTCATGCTCAAGGGACCCCACCAAAAAATACCCTTGGAGGATAAAAATTATTATTTTATTCTATGCTACGTGACACTCAGAATTATGTGTCTTCTTAGATTACAGGTAAACACTACACGTAAGAATCATCAGATCCTTCAAATGAATTTTCAAAGGATGATTACTTGGGTAAATTTTTAATTTTACATCTATGCGGTTCTGAAACATGAAAACCCAAAAAATGTTTCATTTCTCAATCATAAATATTATTATTGACTACAAAAAACACACTCTTTCATGCCATAATCTTTCCTAATTGAACTACCAAGCCTTAAACACATGAAATGGGTCAATATAATTATAAGGTAACATGTTTTTAATGATTTAGGTATTTGATAAATTATCTCGTGAGTGTGGTATAAATAAATTTAGAAATTTAGGATTTAGTAATTATGGGTGGATAAAACGGTTGAAATGAATTTGAGTGAATAAAAAGTGAAAAAAATGAATATAGTTTGAAGAATAATAGATAAAATATTGAAAAAATAATTTACAAACACTCACGATTTAAATGTCCTAATATAGATTTGATGTATATTTTTCCTAAGTTTAACATATGGGTGTGAAAGGGTATTATTCTACTGGTTGAGATATCATATGGTTATATCTTTTCTTGGGCCGTGATTACTTATGGTTATGTCCTATTTTGGTATTTGGTGGATTAATGTTATAAAATGAATCAATGAGGTTTGTATGTGATGATGTGTTGATATGGTTGTGGCATGTTGTCATGATGATGTTGTTATTGTGTTTGTGACAATGTGATAGTGGGATGATTTGCACAGTTCGAGAGCATGGAATTCTTATTACTGGTTGATATGCTGGGAGGCCTGACATAGGTTGAGAGCTTTCCTTTCCTCTTTTACCATATATTTTGATGGATGTGATGTTAAATTAGAAATTGTGATGTGGTATTATTAATATGTTGTTTCATTTCCAATATTCTCCTCATATTATTATATATATGTAGATAATATAAATTCTATTTCTTACATAGGATTCTACATTTTTAATAATATAAGGCGATGAGACAAAAGTTCAATTATGATTAATGTATTATATTGACACTATATTAATCATACTATTTCATTCATTTTTTGATACACATATTTCTATTCCATATACTTTATTCCGCATGGATATAGCTGGTTATATCATGTTCTCACCCCAACATAGTTTTCTACCTGTTTTATTGTATAGTCATAAGAATATTTTAGGTGTTTTTTGGGTATCATGGGTAGAGTTAGATAATGATATTTCTATTTTCCTTCCATTATTGAATTTATTTTTTATGGTATATTTTAATTTAGGTAACAATTAGGTTTTGGAAACATAGTTTTTCATTAATGGTGTCCTTTGGGTGTTGATTTATATTTTTGTTTTATTTTCTTGTGAATTTAGAGGTTGACGCCTTCTATTATTATGACAGATACCCTGGGTCCCATTTTTCATTTGGTGACCTATTGTTCAAAGGATTTGGGGTGAATTATTATCCCCTCTTCTTAATCCTTGGGGGATTCTTTAGATATTGGAAACTATTGGTGCCACTCCCAGATTTAATTTTATAATAGTGATGTTATTTCACTAATGAACATTAAAACACTATTATTAAATATTCATTTTCTAAAAACACAACTTCATTCAATTAGTTCCCTCTGTCTTTCATCTTTTTTACAATTCATATCATTTTCTAGAATTAAACATATATTACCTTCAATTCAAACATATAAGAACTTCCCCAATATTAATGTCCTCCTTAAATGGTAGGCCTATTTAAAAAAAGGAATGGATGGAGAGATAATGACTCTCATTTTCTTATATAGAATAGTAATACATGATGACATAAAACTTGTTTAGATGTCATATAACTCTATAAGAATAATAATTATTGATTGAACTCATTTTCTCTTCAAATTATTCTATATATAAATTCATGTAATCAATTTCATAGTGAAATATGAATATTCTATAAGTCCACTACCGACACCACATAAGCTTAATATGGCATGTGAGGGAATATATGTTTTCATAAAATGAATATAAATGTAAAAACTATATTAATAATAGAAATCACAGGAAGAAAAATTTCTTGAAAAAATGTTATTCAATCAAAACATATTACATTAATGTTAAAAAATGGTGTTCATAGATGACCATAAAATGATTTAAAAGTTGTAGAGTTGACTTGTGAAAGGGGATCTAAATTCACAATAATTGTGAATTTTAATTTTGTGTCTCTATTATTAATAAAAAATTCAAAATACTGGTCATAGTAAAATAAATCATACTAGAACATAATAATATAAGACATCAACTAAATGTTATAGACACAAGTAAAAACCCATACGTATTCAAAAAATAAATGTTTACAACCCAATATCAAATAGAGAATAAATAAATCAAACATCAGATTATAATTTTGATAAAATATTCCATAATTGTAAATTCTACTACATATAATGTACTTCAAATATAAGAGAAACTAAATACTTGAAAAAACTAGTCAATGGGTTTCATTACATTCACTTATTTTTTTCATCTTCCATGAATCAATAAAACTATTTAACATATCGATGTTTGTCCATGATGGGGTAATGTATTTTGAGGCCATGTTTTCTCTATGTTATAAAGTTCATGTTTCTTGGTACAATTTTTTTTGAACATATTGATCATATAAATTAAAGATAATTTTATTTTGAGATTAAAATGAAAATTGAAACTAAAAATTTAAAATAAATTATAGAAGTAGAATATAAATTCATATTTAAATTTATATTATGATTAAGAAATATATTGAAATATTAAATTATAAGAATATCATAATCCCTAAATAAATATGATTTTTAAAACCCATAAATGGAAGTAAAAAAATAAAATCAAATTGAAAAAAAATTATAGAGATATTTCAATATTTTTTCACACCAAGAGTTAAACATGATATGTGATATATATATATATGTTCAATATATATATATGTGTATATATATATATATAACTCTTTATATGTTATATAAATATATTATGTTTCACATCATATGTATGATGTGAATTCAATAATCACATAATTTATATTATTTTAAAAAATATAATATATAAAAATTTCTTCCATTTATATTCAATGAAATAAAAATTATAAGTCATATTCAATGAAATTATTAAATAATCCAATTTGTATAATTTTCCAACACTATAACCTGGTATACTAGACATACAAGATCTTAAGATTCTTAAAATTAAAAAATATAATCAATTAAGAAAAAACAAGAGAAACATATAAGAATTATTTTTGTACAATAATACCTAATGTACCTACAAAAAAATATGTCTCAATTATAAAAAATATAAGTCTACAAAATCAAATCAAACAGAATACCAATGTCTAAAATAATTTAGTTTATATCAATATAGTCACTTTAACATGTTATTTGTAGTCAGTAATTTATATTAATATATTAAGTTAATGGAATTCACACGTTATGTCTATTTCATGTACATTTTATGTCCACAGTATATAAGATATAATTCATAAAGGGTTAATAATAATATTTCACAAGGAATAATTCATCTTGGTGCAATTTCTATAAATGGATCATCACAAAATGATCAGTAATGTATGATTCAAAAATTTTAGAATAGGGAGTTGGAGGTGTATATTGAGTCAAGAATGGATTCCTTAGGTGAGGGAAATGAGGAGATGCCACATGGGTGAATGTAATTAGGGGGGTGTTTATCTTGGGATGGAGGCTATTGGGGGGGGGGGGCATTATCACATGCTGTAGGCTATAGGGAGGGGGGAGGTGTGTGTTTATACCTAGCTATAAAAGTGTTTCAGAGTAGACTTCTAGATATCATTCATTATACAATAGTGTACATATTGTCTGGTCTGTGTCTAAGTGTTTCATCCTTCTTTTTATCTCATTTCTAGGCAACATTTTCTTTTTTGTGGGACTATGATATTTTATTTGTGTTTGCACTCCCAAATCATAGTTATATTATGCCTCTCTATGGACATAGGTATTATTACCTAACCACATAATCCATGTTTCCCTTGAGATCTTATTTTAGTTCATTTCTTGATATTTTATTTTGTCTTTTATCTGTGTGAAAACCTATTATGTCGGTGCAAATACAAGTGATTCATTAGCTATTACCATTTCCAATATTCATCATTTCTATTCAGACAGAAATATTTTATGAAAAAATTAATTAGCTGTATATCCACACAAATTAGAAAATCATGTTTTTCAATACATCTCCACATGAAATAATCTTCCATGATAATATACAATATACAGGCACTGATATATACTCTATATAATAATTATACAATGAGAAATTCACATGGAACATAAAAAGTCACTTGCGACATGAGATATTGATATAGAAATTAAAATATTACATAGTATGTGATAAATTAAACCATGTAAGTATTCATTTTATTTAAAAAAACATAATCTATTTATTAGTATACTCAACCATATAAATAAGCTGATTCACATTATGATAAATAGCTAATAGAAACATCAACTTCTCTAGTTGATGCCAACATGATAAAAAATATTAGTAATTCTAGGCATATCACACATGATTGTCTTGATATAAACAAAGATTTATAATAATGAAAATGTGTATATTAACATAAAAAATGAATAAACAAACTTCTATATTTAATAAGGAGTATTAAGTGGTCTTATATTATCTTAAACATACTCATATTTCCTTAATTTTAAGGAAGATGTTAGACCAACTATTTCGTTCCAAATCACTTTTATTTTGCACACCTCTTCATTTCCTTAGGCCATCCATTTATAATAAATAAACCTCAATTGACCATAAGAATATAAAAATATCCTTTTCAAGACAACTGGCTATTAATTCCATTGAGATATAATGATCTCTAGGAAGATAAAACTACTACTATCACATTGTCTGAGATTTATCAAGACCTGATTATATTATGAAAAAACTGATGATCAAGGATTTTCTGCTTAAATGTAATGATAATGAATAGAAATACATTTAAGAGTTAATGATCAGACTCACTTATTCACATATCCCCATCTTTCTAGAACAAGAGAAGGGTTATGTCATGTATTGTGATTCTTCTCGATTGGTATTGGGTTGAAATCTTCTTTCAAAATACAATTTCATAGTCCATGACTCCTGAACATTGTGGACGCAAGAAAGCAGTTATCTGACTCTCAATTGTGGTGGTCCAATAATTAGAAACATGGCACCAAAATCTCTTCATTGAAAAGTTTTCAAATTTTACCGATTATAAGATCATGAAGAAAATCTTTTCATAGGATGACCTCCACATTAAGAAATGATTATGTATGGGTAATCTACATATTTTTTACTTTGACTTGGTTTATACACATTGGAATAAAAATTTAGTGACTGATGGTTTGGTCCAAAAAATGTATAACGAACTGATTGTGGATGATCCTGAGCAGAGAGGCCGGAAAATTGTACACACCTTGGAATATGAATTCAATGTATCGTGATTGATAAAATCTATTGGAATTAAATTTTTTAACCACACTCTCTACAATTTTATATTGGATTCAACAATACACTTTTATTTTTAAATTTTTAAATTTTTTTATTTTCTAGGATTCACTATTTTCATTGTTTATAAATATTAATTATTCATCATTATAATTTTTAGATTACACCATTATTTGATAAATTTTATGAATAATTATTAATAGGTGCATCGTGTTTTTTTATAAAATTTTTTAGAGTTTCATTGTAAATTGAAAATAGAAATAAAATTTCCATTTGTTAATGAATATTATTTTGAAACTATAGTTTAAAGTAACTTTCCCAACCAGTCAACTTTTTATAACAAGTATTAAGGCTATGAATATATGATTAGAACAACACCTTGATCACAATTAAATACAATATACCACATTACTTGGGCATAAATGGTACATTTACTTTTTTTCCAAATTATTAGATAAGTATTTTTGTCTGGACATCATTAATAATCCAAAGCCACTATTGATGATTTCACTTATTTACTATAAGTTTTGTTAGAATATTGAAGTAACCATTGCATTATCATGATTCATATTTAACATCCAATTTTAATATTATTTATTTTCCCAATTTAAATCATATTTGAGCATATGGTGGTGTTTTTTTCATTAAATATTTTCTATAGTGCTCTATGAATTCATTTTTAATTATCTAATAGTTATTTTTTATAGTTCAATCATCATTATTGAAAGTATTATGCCCATAAATAATATCATAAAAAAGGTTGAGAAATGACTAATGGAAATTTAGTGATCTTGTAGATACAAATCTATTTTATTGTTAAATTAATTTTCATTACGTTTCACAAATATATATACACTTAAAAAACCATAAAGTAAACTATAAAATTTAAATTTAACATTTTTTATTTGTTAAGGGTTGCAAAAAATAAATATGTTTTAATACTGAAATAGATAATTTTGGAGTTCTTAGAAATAACAGTGGCATTTTTCATCAAAAAATTGAATGCATTTTATTTTTTTCATTGTAAAAAGAAAGGTTTTCTAAAAAAGGTGATAAAAAAAGATTAATAGTATATTTATTCTGACAGTACCTTGGTAAAAACATAAAGGCAAAATGATGTTTTCTCCCAAATTATAATGTATTGGATGGATGTGATGTATTTTCTATTGGTGAATAGTGGATTGAAGTCCATAAGGGGATGTCAGCAGCCTTGAAATGAAGTTGATGATGTACAAATAAATAGTATCATGTTATTCCTTATAAAAATCGCACTCAATCACGTCATTTATTGTTACTACAGCTTATTGTTGTATATGGGAACAAATTATATGGAAAAATCCTACTGGAAGCCACATCAATTGTTGACTAAAAAAAATACATGTTATTGTTTCTTCCCCCCATGAATAATTTTCCACATTGCTGTTAAAACACAATTTTGAATTATACATTAACTAATTAAATGTATTTGACTATTCAACACCATTACTATGATTATTTTAACAATTAATTGATTCATTATAGTCTCTATAGTAATTTTATATAACATATTTAGAATTTATATATTAATCATTTTAAATGATTTGAATTATTTGTAGTTTAAGATTAAATTTTATGGTTGTCATGTCGAAGATATTTTTTTGTATAGTTGATGGATTAGTGAAACATATTTTAAAAGATAAATTTTTCTGAAAAATTTTTGTATATCTTTTTTTAATATTTTTGATGTTTTATTAATGTGAGGATGAAATGAGATCTAATTTTTTTGTTTCATGTATTTTTTTATTTTATATGCCTGTTGTGAATTCTGTACATGAAAAAGAATGGGGACCTACAAACACAAGTCATGAACCACTATATCTATTGGCCTTTTAGAATAATTATTCTATCACAATTTCATATTCAATTTCTTGAAATGAGACCATAGACAAACATAAAAAAGGGGGACCTACCCGGTGAACTGTGGCAGTAACAACTGTCTCATAGTTGTCTTATTCCATCCCTATTTTTGGTAATTTGGTGAGATAGAGGATATTGGGCCCAAGGAATACATTCATATATGTCACAAGAAAGGGATATTTACTTCTCAATTTATGAAACCAATAAAATTCCAAAAATTAAATTCTCGATCAAGACTCATATATTCACCAACATGTGACACCATGTTTTAATCAATATTTTTTATTGACTTCATTACAAAGTTAGGTTTGAAATTCCACCAACCAATTGATAAACTTACAATAAAAAAGCAGAAAATATACTTAGATATCATATCAGATTTATAAATTTTGAGACTATCATTAGTTTAATCACTTACAATGCACTCATCCTCACCGTGATAGACCACTAAGATTTACTTAATTCTTCTAATATACTCAAGGATATTCTTTATGAAAACTGAATGACTCATAAAAAATGTAGGTTATTATCTTATTGTACATAGATAATAAGAATAATTAGGTCAAATAAAGAACAATGTATACATGAAATATAAAATGGAAGACCCAGAAGGAATCTTATCAATCATTTCCTATAATTCAGGTCAAGGATATTTCTAATATTCATTCTATGAATTACTAGAAGATTCCCATACTTTGAGTTCTCCATACAAGTTCACTTGACAAATTTTAAGTAATATGTGCTTTTTTAATAGGACCAAAAACCTTTCTATCCATCCATATGTATATTTATAATCAATATATAAGTTGTTTAACTCATATATATCATTGAAAAAAAATTCAAAACATTTTTATTGAATGTAAAGTCTTGACATCATTTTTAATAAGAGTTATGTCATCTGCATAAAACACTAAAACTTCCATGACTAATACACTAACATAAATATATACATAAGAATCATAAATGATTTTATTAAACCAAATAATTTTATAGCATCACTGAACTATATATTACAACTCTGAGATGCTTGCTTCAATCTATAAATGGAACATTCCAACATTGAAACCTTTACAGTATCATTTGAAACAGTAAAAATGTTTGGTTATATTGTATAAATATATTTGAATAAATTTATTTTATAGAATGTTATTATGGGATACATTTGATATAATATATAATCATAATGAGATTTCTTGTAATATCTAAATAGATATTTTTTTCACCAATAAAAACAATAACAATTTACAAAAAATACTATGATGTTTATAAAACAAATCATTGATAATTAAAAAACGATATTACATTATAAAAAAACACAATAATTTTTATAAAACTATATAAAGTTATAAAATTTTAAATTATCATAAAAACATAAACTTAATTGCTAATAATTGGAAAATTTCATTGAAGAAATTTTCAAATAAAAAAAATAAAAAATAGTCAATGTAAATAGAAAATTCAAATCTAAGACACTAATAACAATCAAAACAAATTAAAACATTAAAAATTAAAAATGTTAAATCATATTTTATGTTATAGTATTATAGAATGAAAATATATAGAAGTATTGATACAATATATTTTGACAAATTTATATTTTTACATGCTTTTTGCATTTATAAAACCTACACTAACATGACATAAGTTTTCTAAGGATTAATCTATAGTTTCCTTAAATTACATACATATTAATTTTACATGACTTATAAAATTATATGACCAGTTCCATCGAAGTACCACCAATTCCTATTTTAAGTTGAGTGTGCCACCCTATGCCCTCAAAAAATCGGCCATGGGTTTAAGACAGGAACCATGTTCCCATATCCCAAAAAATGTTAGACCTAAGCCTACATTAGTCGATAGTAAAAACATATTAAATGAACAAGATTATAAGAAAAACATGTGGGATATAAATATATAATTAACTAAATGGTACACAAGGCATGAATGAGACATTAAGAAAAAATACCACCCCAAATGGATAAATATAATGGAACTGTACATCTTACAAGTCTCTGATTCTGACAGATACAAGATACTGGATAACGCTTCCACATTTTGAGTACTCCTAGATAGGTCTCCTTCCACAACAAACACATCCATTATTATGGACCACCATTCTCCATAATATGTCACAAAACATCAATAAGAGTAATGATGATGTAATACTAGTTAAAATTATATAGAGACCATCGTATGACTTGCACGTCATTATTTAAAACACAACATGTATGGTCACAAATCTTGTGAAACTATGAATACATGGAATAATGAAATGTATAATAATTCTGATATAGATACCCATATAGGAATCTACATCCCAAAATGTAAACATGGCATGCCTAAGGATTCACATGATTAATAGTAATCAAATCCCTCAACCTCTTTTACATTAATGTTTCTACTAAGACCCATAAAGGGGTATCCACTAATTGAATTACTCATTTAATCCAAGGGAAACCACACCATGTCATTAACAACCCTCTATAAAGTGATTCCACTCTAGAAACACATATGAGAACTCAAGCCTTTATCCATAATTGATCCCAGTCAAGGGGTACTAACCCATACTATAATAACCATCCATATGTTTTGAAAAGGAGGTAATTCCAAACATATGAATGATCCCAAAATAAATATATTCCAGTTGTAGGAGAAATAAGAACAAAAAATTAAAAATTTGAAGTACCCACAACCTAAAACCCACTAAAATATTATAGAAATATTTTGGGAGACACACATCTCCTTGGATGATAGGTCAATTCAAGGGGTGTTGAATATATTTATAGAGTATTAACACCTCACACGAAGACACCTCATTCAAGGGAGTTCCAAATCCTATTCGTAGCATGTGGTGGACCTATACCTAATCATCACCGATAGAGTACCAAAGGAATGTTAATCTAAATAAAATTCTACACAAGTATCTTGGGTTGTACTAAAATCTATTATGGTAAACAAGTGCCCTATTAGCTTCATAGAATTGTACCTGGGGAGTACTGTCCCCATAAAATCTCTTAATACATGCCCCAAAACTCATCATTATCCCTGTGGAGATAAATCCTAAAGCATCATATCTCCCATTGAATACAGCCTTATATGGTTGATGAAAAAACATTAATTGTGATATATGTCGAAAAATTCTCAGAATAGGATATGTATTTTTATAAAATGTACATAAGACAAGAAAATCATTGAAATCACACCAAAAAGGTGATGGTTGGAAACATGGTGACCCATAGGTGATCCAAAAGGAATGTTTGGGGTAGGGGTTTTAGTGTATAGATCTCATGCACATAATGAGAACCCTCCTAGTTCTGGTTGGATAGACCCTCCTAACTGACTCATGGGTCTACCAATGCACTTTAGACATGCATTGAGCTCGCTCGGCTCGCCAACATGTGCTTCCTGACCCAGTGTGATCTAGTAGTTCCCAATGCACCCGACCCAAAAATGAACACATAGGATTAATAATATTATATTATTTTAATATATTATTTCAGAGATCCACAAACCTCTTAATTCTATGGCGGCTCAACCAAAGGGTAAACATTTCACCTCAGAATCATCAGATCCCTAAAATGGATTCTCTAATGATGCCTAATTGGGTACATTTATGATTTTACATCTAGGGTGGTTTTGAATCATGAAGTTCCAAAAATTCATCAAATTCCCATGATGTAAAAATCCCAATAATTATAAAAATCCTTCTATTTCAAGCCTTATATTTTCATCATTTAACTACTAATCAATGAAATCTATAATTGTAACAAGATTATTAAAAGTTCACATGTTTTAATGATTTATAGAATTATTCTATAATATTCTTCTTCTCTTCTAGATAACTAAATTTATGAAGGTAAGTTTATATATTTATGGGTGGAAGAAATGGTTGAAATGAATTTGAATAAATGAAAATTTAAAAAATTATGAACATAGTATGAAGAATCATGGATAACATATTGAGAAAATAATTTATTACCACTATTTATTTAAATTTTTTAATATGTCTTTGATGAAGATTTTTTATGAGTGTAAAAGCTATATATGAAATGGGATGAATCTAAAGGATGATTTTTCTTAGGGTTATGTATTTTTTAGGGCTACGATGTCTTAGGGTAATGTCATGTTTTGGATAGTGATGGATTTTGGTTATTACATGATTCTTTATGATCATGATGTGGGGATATATTGGGGGCATGCAGTGAAGAATATGTGTTTTTGGTTGTGACTACGTGATAATGAGATGATTTACATAGGTTCAAAGCTATAAATACCTATTTACAGTTGATATGTTTGTGATGTATAATGCCATTTGAGATCTAGATATTTGTATTTTTTAAAACTATTTTGATTGTTATGATATTATGGTAGAAAATATGATGTGATATGATTATTATGATGTTAATTTTCAGGGATTCTTTTCATATTATTATATATCCAAAAAATTCAAAATTTTATTTCTTACATATGATATGCAACATTTAAAAAATATTTGGTGATGTGACTAGTATTGAATTATATGGGTTGTTTTCCCACTTTCTTAATAATACTTTTTTATTATCTTAGTGTTTCCACAAATGTCTATCCCAAAACAATTATTCCACTAGGATATATACATATATTCGTACATCAAATGATGACCCCTCCATAGTTGTTAATTGATTTTTGGATAGTCTGAGAGAGATTTGAGATATTTATAGATTGTATTGTGTAAATTTAGAGAATTATCTATAACATTTACCACCTATTGTTTCATGTATTATTTTTTTGTAATGTGTGTTAAAATTTAGTTATAGAAACATATTTACTTTTTAATGGGAACCTTCGAGAGTTGATTTTTTTTGTTTTATTTTTCAATGAATTAATATGGAAATGACAACTTTTCTTGTGATAGATACCCTCAGCTATGTTTTTCAAATCCTACAATATTGGTTGCAGGCATCATGGTACAATCTTATCCCCTCACCTATTGAGGAGGTTATTCAATAGGGATTGTAAACCACTAGTGGAACTCCAAAACTCAATTTTTATATACTGACACTAGTTTCACTTATTAATTTTAATACACTTTGACCTAATATGAAAGTACAAACAAACAAAATATAATTCAGATATATACCTCTATATTTTCCTCCTTTTTAAATGCATATAATTTGTTAGAATTGAAAATATATGACATACAAGACAAAAAAAATAATAACTACCCCAATAATAATTTCTACATTAATAATAGGCCAATTTAAAAATAGAGAGAGGAGAGATAATGATTCTCATATTCTCATATATAAGAGTAAAATGTCTATGATTGAAATCTTGTGTGAGCATCATATCCCTCAATAAAATCATCATGAACAATTTTACTCAATTTTCCTTCAAAATATTCAATAGTTTAATTCATTTGATCAATTTAATAGTGGAATATTAGTATCCTATAATTCCATAACAAGAACTATAGAAGGTTCATATAGATTTTTAATGAATCTAGGATTGAAAAGAATGAATATGTATATAAAATACTATATTGATAATATAAAACATTTATAAAATTATTACTTTTAAAAATGCGATTCGTACTAATCAAATTTCATTAATGATAAAATATTACGGTCAGATAAGCTAAAAAACTAACATAATGGAAAGAGAGTAGCCTTTTCACGTAGGATCTAAAATCATGCTCATTTTTTATTTAAAATTTTTATATCTAATATTAGGAAAAAAATTAAAACTAGTGGACATGATAATATAAAGTATAAAAGAACATAAAAAATATCATACAACGACTAAATATTATGGAATCATGTAAAAACACAATGGTATTCATGAAATAAATATTTATATTAGAAAAAAAACTAGAAACTAAATTAATCACTTGTTAGATAATTATTATAATAAAATATTGAGGAATTTTAAAATCATCTACATACAAGGTACTTCAAAATTGAAGAGAAACCAAAGAATCCAAAAATAGTTCAATGGTTTTTAGTCCATTCACTTATTTTTTAATCTTCAATGAATTACTAAATCTATTAAACACAATGAATTTCATCTAATGATCCATCCCTACATATTTAAGAATAATTTCACTAATATCTTAGGAAATACACATAATAGATGAATTAAGAGGAAATAATTAAGAATGAAGTTATACATAGTTTTCTATAAAACATATAAGGTTTCACATAGATTGTGATATATCAAGCCTATATATACTGTGTAACAAGGTATTTTATTTAATAAAATGAAACAAAAAATACATTATCTATGTTTTAATATACAATATTATTTTATTAGAGTAATTAAATGAATTATATATATATATATATATATATATATATTATTGGTGGAATATGTTGGACTGTATATTTTAAATCTTCATGCATGCATTAGAAAATATCTCATTAAATCTATATTATGAATTTTATATAAAGAAAGTGAACATTGATTTTAAGGTGGAATGAAACCAAACCATATATTAAAAAGATAATTGTAATTTTTTCATTCAAATTAACATGAATATGTATATATAATTCAAATTAGAAAATAGAATAAATAATTTAGAGAACTCTTATAACTGCTAAAATCAATTAAATCTAATATAAAACTATTTCACATACCATAATGAAATGAATCAGGTATGGATGATAAATAAAAATTTGGGGTTATTATGCAATGATATAAAATTCGGAAAATGTCTTCAAAAATCAGAAAAACACATTAAATATTTTAATACATCATAGTAATATATCAATCCTAAAAATTCATATAGTCTATTTGAAATACCATGTACCATAATAAAGGTCGTGTCTTCCCCTTAGTAATTTTTTTTACATTAGACTTTGATATTGTCTTCCTACACATACAAGTGTTTCTATGTCTATCAACACATTCTATAAAATATAATAAATATAAATCTAATGAATTAAATAATAAAATTTAGTATAAATATTATTTTTTTTAGAACCCCAATAATGACATCATTACGCTTAATATAATCAGAGAAATAATTAATTTTTAATGTAATACATATAAATTTAGATAACCAAGAAAAAAACATAGTAAAACATTATACCACTGAATGAATGTTCTATCATGTATGACATCAATATTTTCGTCGAACCACATCCTCATAAACATTGGAAGTTGTTGATTTTCTTTATACTCTAATTAATCACTTCAAATAAAATATTTATATGTTATTATAAAATATCAATGATTTTTACAATGAATAGGAATAAAAAATATAAAAATATGATACTATTGATAAATCAAATTTTAGGAATCACATGGGAAGCTAAATGTTCTACAAAAATTCTTGAAAATCAAAGAAACTCGTGTTGTTTTCCCATCTCTATATGCATGTGCTTTATAATCATGTAATTTTTGTAAATAATATTCATTGAAATACCTCATATAATGAAAGAAATATCTATATCTATATCTAATCAGGAGAGTCTTAGAGATATTTATTGTATAAAATTATCCATTATATGCTTACATAAGTCTAAAATATCATATCTCTTTTCTGGTTAACAGTGTGAGATGATAAAATAACATCTTAAAATATTGTCTACTAATTATAAAAAATTAATTAATTTAATTAATTAAATTTAATTATTGTAAGAACAAATTTGAAATTTTATGTATTAATGTATGTGTGTTATATTAGTATATTATACAAATTTTATATTTATTATGTTATTTCAATGAGCATATAATATATTTTACTATATAAAATTTAATTTGTAAAAATATATTCCATCTATTTTCACTGAAATATTTTTAAAGGCATATTAAATGAAATTAATATATACTATAATGTGCATAATTTTACCGACACCCTAACCAGGTAAGATAGACATAAAATATTTTCTCATGAATAAATGTTCAAAGAAATATCTATTAAAAATAATAGAAAACATATAATAATTCTTATATTACAAGAATATCTAATGGCCCTAAAAATTCAAACCTCAACGAAAATAATCTTATGTCTAAAAAATAAAATCAAACAGAATACCAATCACTAAGATATTTTTTTTGAATCTACATAATCACATTAACATGCTATTTTTAGGAAATATATTATATTAATATATATTTTTATGATATACACACATTATTCTTATTTCAGGGGTAGGTCATGTCCAAAGTATATAATATATAATGAAAAATGTGTTAAAACTAAAATTTCCCAAGGGGTAATAAATCTATTTGATATTTTACTAAAATAAACATTACAAAATGATCAATATGTAATAATTATTATATTAAGAACTATTGGATGAATGTGTGTATTAAATTTTGAATGGACTCCTCAAGTGAGGGAAATAAAGATACATCACACTGGTGTATGTCCTTAGGGGTAGTTTATCTTGGGTTTCATGATATGGGGGGGGGGGGGTGCAAGTGATGAATTCTAGATGGATATGCTTTTATCCCAGGCTACATCATTGTTTTATTGCATATTTCTACCTATAAATCACTATAACAATGTTGACATATTGTACAGTTGGTGGAAAATTGTTTCATCCTATATTTTATCTCATTATTAGGTAGGATTTATTGTTTTGTGAAACTTTTATATTTTCTAAATTTTTGTGCTGTTGAATCATTATGAGGTTTTTCTACTCTATGGATGTATGGACTATTAATTAAACATGTAAATATTGGTGTCCTGTTAAATATTTTTCTTGTTATTTTATTATTAACATGTTTGATTATTATTTATGTGGAAAAAAATTATGTTCCTGAATCATGTATTGTTTCTTTAAAAAATACAATTTCTATTATTTCACATTTATGTTCAAACATGAAGATAAATCCACAAATTAATGGGGTTTAAATTCATATAAATTAGAGTGTGTTATTATTGAATACATAGAAATATGAAATAAACTTCAACAATAATATACAATATGTGGGAAATAATACATATGTTATGTAAAATTTATACTATGAAAAATTCACATGGAATTTACAAAGGAACTTGAGTCAAGGGATATTAATATATAAATTCACATATTACCTAATTTGTGCTAAATTTTACTATTAATTACTCATTTTCATTCGAAAAAATAATTTATTTATGAGTTTCATCAACCATTTAAATAAAATGATGCACATTATGATAAATTTATAATTTAATTATCAAGTTATCTTGTTGATTCCAACATCATGAACAATTGTATATATTACCTATATAACACACTTGATTGTTTTGAACTTAACAAAGATTAATAATGAATAAATTATTGATATTATAATAAAAAATGACACTAGAAACATCTCTATTTGATACTTAGTTTAATGTGGCCTTATATTCTCCTTAAAATACTCATATTTCTATGACTATAATGAAGAGGTTACAAAATATATTTCCTTGTAAAAACATCAAATAAATGTAGTATCCTCATTTCCATATGACCTTATTTGTAGGAAATATTTGGCAATTTACCGTAAAAATATAAAAATAGTCATTTCATGGAAACATTCTATTAATTTCTTATAGATACACACATTTCAGGGATTAGAAGTGTATTAATATATCATTGTATGAGATTTATCAAGGCTCCATTCTGTTATGAAATCATTGATGTGAATTGGTATTCCATTCAAATGGAATTATGATGTAACTAAATCCTTTCAGGATTTTATGATCCGACTTACATTTGTGCATATCCTCTTCTTTGTCGATATAGGGTAGAGATCTGTCATGTATTATTATACATCTTAAACTATATTGGGTTGAATTATTTTCCCTGGACACAATGTTAAAACCCATGACTCACAAAAGCTGCAGACTCAAGAAAATAATTATCTAACACACAACAGTGGTGGTCCAAGCATTAAAAATTTCACACCAAAATCTCTTCGAGGAAATGTTTACTATTTTTATAAATCATTTGAGCTTAAAGAACATCTTTTCATATTGGTACATAATCCACATGTAATGAAAATTGATGGTTTATCTCAACATGATTAAACTTGACTTAGATTATACACTTGGGAATGGAAATTTAGGGGCTGATGGTTTAGACAGAAAATTTTATAACCATGTGGTCATGGAGGATCCTGACCAGAGAGGCTTGAAAATCATATACACCTTGGAAATGGAATTCTATATAATGTGTTTGATAAATATTGTTTGAATTAAATTTATACACCACACTTCAGACGATTTCATATGGGCTTCTACTATTTTTTTATTTAGTAGTTTAACATTTTATTTTTCATTATTTCCTGGGATTCTATATTTTCAGAGTTCATAATATTGAATATTTATTTCTCATAATATTTTTTTAGAAAATTTACTAGAAACCCTTTATGAAAATATATTATATAGTGACTCATGTTATTATTTCAAATATTAATATCGTTTCATTATTAACGAATAATAAAAATATATTATTCACTTGTTGATGTGTTTCAGTTTGAAATTATAGTTTAAGGTAATTTTCCATCTAATTTATATTTCTACACTGAATATTGAGTTCATGCATATATGATTAGAATAAATCCTTTATCAGAATAAAATACACTATCACCCATTTTTTGATCATAAATTTTATATTTAAATATGTTTCCAAATTATATGATTATAAATGAACTTCACACAACATTTAATATAAAGATCAACTATTTATGATAACACTTATTTAATATAATTTTTATTCTATTAATTTAGTGACAAAATTATTCTCATGAGTCATATTTAAATTCTAATAAATTCAATATAGGTTTTTCCATTTTAAATCATCTTTAAGAACATGGGGGTGTGCTTTTCATTAAATAATTTCTCTATAAATTAAGTGAATTCATTTTTAATTCTCAAATATCTATTTTTTACAATCCTATGATCATTGTTGAAATTCATAAGTCCATGAAGAAAATCAATAATTTTTTTTGGAAATGACTCATAAAAAGTTTATTTACAATGTAGAAACAAATCTATTACATAGTTAAATGTAATTTAATTAATGTTTAAAAACATATAAACACTAGAATGATATTAATGTAAACTATAAAAACTAAATTTAACATTAGTTATTTGTTAATGGGTGCAAAAATGATTATGTTTTCATACTAAAATAGTAAATGATGGAGATATAAGAATTAATATAGGTATATTTCATCGACATCTTTAATGTGTTTTATCCTATTTATTGAAGAAAGGAAGGTTTTCCCTAAAACTTTAAAAAAGATGTTGAATAGTACATTTATTCTAAATACTAACAATTTCACAAATGATGGAAATATGGCTATATGATTTAATTTATAATTTCTTAGATTGAAGTGATGGATTTTCTCTGGGTTAATGGTGGATATAAGTCAAATTGGGGATCTTTTCATCCTTAATAAGTAGTTGATAATGTACGTCAACAAATTGTCATAATATTCCACCTAGCGATAAAACTCAAACACATCATTCATTGTTTTATGAGCTGATTGTTGTGGATGGGAATATGTCATTTATAATAATCCTATTGGAATCCAAATCATCTAATCACTAGAAAAAATATAGGTTTTCATTTCTTTGTCCCGTGTATAATTTTCCACAATACTGTTAAAATTAAAAATTTGATTTGTACATTAACCTGTTAAATGGATTGGACTATTCAACACCATTTATGAGATCTTGTAATGAATTAATTGATTCATAATAGTCCCTATAGTAATTTAATAGAACATATATAAAATTTCTATGTTAATCATATTAAATAAATAGGATTATAATTAGTTTATGATTTAATTTTATAGTGGTCATGCTGAATAGATTATTTTGCTTTGTACTTTGATCATTACAACATATTTGGAGATATACAATTTCTTAAAAAATCGTTGTAGAACTTTTTATATAAGGTATATGTTTTATGAATGTGATAATGAAATGAGATCTAATTATTTTTTTGATGTATATTTTTATTTTATATACGTGTTGTTCTTTCTATACATGGGAATGAAAGGGGACCGACTTACAAAAGTGGTGAACCACTATTAGAAGTGTCCTCATAGTCACCTATTTCAATAACAATTTAATGTTCAATAAAATGAAATTATGCCTAAAATAAACATAAAAGAGGACCTACGTTGATAACCATGGAAGTAAAATTTGATTCATAGATGAATGCTTCCATCCCTATTTTAGGTACTTTAGTGAGACTAAGGTTCCTAGGCTCAAGGAATAATTACATTATTGTCATAGTAAATTTCAATTGCATATTCAATGGAATAAACCAACCTATGTTCAAAAATTAACATCATGATCAAGACTGATAGATTCACCAACATGTGATGCATGAATGTAATCTACCTTTTTTATCGACTTCACTACAATGACCAGTTTGGAAATCAACCAACCAATGGATCAAAATTCAAGAAAAAACATAAAATGAGATGTAAATATAATATCATATTTTTCAATTTGGAGACTAGAATCAGTTTAATCCATTATAGATTCATATTCATTATCATGAAAGTCAAGAATCATTTCCTAAATTTTTCTAATATAATCAGCGATATTCATTATTAAAACTAATTGAATCTTCATGAATATTGGGTATAATCTTATTATACAAAGTGGATAAGAAATATTATGTCAAATATAGAACATTTTAAACTTGAAAAATCAGATGGTAGACCCAGATAGACTCTTTTACATCATTTCTTATAGTCTACGATATATGTTTTTCCTTAGATTCATGCTATGATACAGTTGATGAGACCCCATCCTGGAGTAATCCGTACTAAACCAATTGAGTTATTTTCTATTATATGTGCTTTGAATAAATATAAAAAACGCTTTTATCGATCTATATGGATCTTTATACCCCATATATAGGCTTCTTATCTCATGTATTTCTTTTAAAAAACATTATAAAAACATTTTTACAATTGTAAAGTCCTGACATAAATTTTAAAAATTAGTGTGTCTTTCATATAAAACACTAAAAATATCATGATACATCCTGTTAAATACCATAATACCCAATAAGAATATGTGTTTTTATAAAACCAAATACATTGACAACATCACCAAACCATAAATTTCATATCATAGAATCTTGATTCAATTTTAATATATACTGTTCCAGCATAGAAACAATAAATGTTTTATTTGACACATTAAAACATTTGGTTATATTTTATACATATATTCAAATAAATTTATGTCATATAAAGTTATTTTTAAATCTATTTCATATATAAAAAAATAATGGATAGATTTCACATAATATCTGAATAGACATTATTTTCTCCACTCAAAAACAATAGAACACTTTAAAAACTGCTTTGATATATAGAAAACAAAAATTTACTAATGATTAAGAAATATATTACATTATAAAACAAGATGATGATTTTTATAAAATTATTAAAAATTATAGAAAATTAAAATTTTTATTTGAACATAAAATTAATCATAAAATAAATTAATATTAAAGGGAAAGAGTTTCCCAATTAAAAAACATATATTTTAAATATATATAGAAAATTAAAATATAGGAAACCAATATCTCACAATTTTTTTATAAAATTATAGATTAAACATGCCAAATAATATTTTATTTAATATATTTATTGAAAGAAGTTATATAGCGATGTTGACGGAACATATTTTAACAAATTCAAATTTTCATATTCTTATTGCATTTCTTGATCCTCAGTATCATGATATAAGATGACATGGGATTAATCTATAGTATGATTGAATTATTTACATATTCAATTTACATGATATTGAATATGAAATGACTAGAACCATCTAGGACCCACACATGACAATTGTATGTTGATTTAGACAAACTATGTCCTCCAAAAATAGGTTGAGGGTTGGGGACAAGAACCATGATTCCATATCACACAACATGATAGACCTTAGCCTAAATCATTTTATAATAAAAAAACATTCAATGCATATTATAAGAAGAATAAACAATAGGATATAAATATATAATAAACTAAATGGTACACAATTCATGAATGAGAAATTAGGAAAATATACTACACCACATGCATAAATATAAAGTAACTATACACCTAAAAGTCTTAGAAATTGATAAATTGGAGACACTATAGAACTCATTATGATTGTGAGTACTCCTAGATTGGTCTGTAGCCTCACAAAATTAAATCAACCATCATAGACCATCTTGGACTATAATACATCAGTAAGCACCACCAAGCGTTTTCTTTGAAGTAATACCAGTTTCACTTCTATAGAGACCATCATCTTACCAATCCAACGTCAAAAAAATATGACATGTGAGGCACAATGCATGTGAAACTACGAATACATAGAATATTTAAATTTCTTCTATGTATTACATCAGTCATCCAATTTTATGTTGTATCTTAAATTTAACCATTTATTACCAAAGTATGCACAATACATAAAGTATAAAAATCCCTCAATCTCTAAAATATTCATGTTGGTAATAAAAATCATAAATGAGTACCCACTCATTAAAGAAAACATTTCGTCCAAGATAATACCACACCCTCTCATTCATTTTCATTGTTATATCCCATCCATTATAGAAACTTATAGGAGAACCAAATCCTTTCTCCAGAATAGGTCCCATTCAACTAGGGTTCTAACCTATACTATTATAACCTCCCATGTGTTTATTAATGGATATAATTAAAAAAATATAAAAGAACCCCTCTTATACAAAGTCAAACTATAGGATTAATCCATTCACATCTCCACAAATCCGAGCTATGAAAAACAAGAAACTCATGAAACATTTTTGGAAATATAGTTTGATACAGACACCCCATCCAAATAAACCTCAATCCGGGTATTATTAAATATATAGATAGAGGACACACACCATGTTAGAAGACTCCCCTATCGTGGGAGATCTTAACCTATTAGTGTCATGTGGTGTATATAAACCAAATTTGAACTGATTGAGTGACGATAATATATTGACCAAGAGGATACTCACACCAAGTATAATGGGGGGGGGGGGAAGTGAAATCCAGGATGGAAAATGATGCCTACGTTCCCTTCATAGAATACTACCTAGCGAGTACTAACCCCATAAATGATCTGCAAAGCATGCCCCAAACATCATCATCATCCCACTCGAGCTATATTATAAGGCTTCCTATCTCTCATTGAAAATTTCCATAGATGGCTGAATAAAGAATATCCACTGTGATATATGTCAAAAAATAATAATTATAGGTTATTTATTTTTGTAAAATGTACATCCGATATGGACATCATTGAAATCAAACTACATAGGCAATTGGTGGCCAATTGGAAACCCTTGGGCAAGCCACATCACATGTTGGGGGTAGGGGGTGTCTGTGTATGGCTCTCATGTACGTCACATGTGCCCTCCTTGGTTGGCTTGGGAATAATTACCCAACTGAATCATGAGATGGACAAAGTAGTTGGGCCCTGTATTGAGTTGGGATAGCTTTCCAACCCATGTGCCTAGAACATGTTTGGTCTAGTCCTTCCCAAGGAACCCCACTCGTAAATAGACACATAGGGTTCAAAATTTAATATTTATTTTAATATATTATTTTTTAGCTCTAAAACCCTCTTAATTTTATGTCAAATCCTCCAAAGGGTAAACAAGACAACTCTGAATTAGTATATCCATTAAATGTTTTTTCCAAGGATACCGACTTGGGTAAATTTATCATTTTACATCTTGGGTGTTTTTGAGACTTGAAATCCCAAAAACTGGTAAAATTATCTATACAAAAATATATTTGATACAACATAAAACACTCTCTTTCAAGCCATCATTTTGTATTATTGAACTTTTGATCCATAAACTCTAGAAATGAATCAAGAATTTGGGATGTTCACATGTTTTCCTTATTTATATAAGCCTTATATAAATTGTTTTCAGAGTGTTAGATCACAACATTTTGGAAGCTGGGTTTTTGTATTCATGGGTGGATCAAAAGGTTGAAAAAACTTGAATAAATAAAAAGTGAAAAAATTTATAAACATAGTATGAATCATGACGGATAACATGTTGAGAAAATAATTTTATGACATTATTTACTTAAATTCTTTAATATTAATTTTATTAATATTTTTATTGAGTGTAAAATCTAGGTGTGAAATTTAATGATTATACATGTTGAGTGTTTTTAGGGTTATATAATTTTTTGGTTGTGATGGATTATAGTTATTCCATGTTTTGGATTATGATGGATTAGGGTTCTAAGATGATTTAATATGTTCATGATGTGATGATTTGGGGATATGATAGGGGAATTTGGTGAATATGAAGTTGTTGCGGTTGTGATGATCTGACAATGGCATGATTCACAGAAGTTGTTGAGAAATATTTTTTCATTCAAGGGATTATTTTGGTGTTTATTGGTTGTTTTTTCTTTATTTTCCTATTAATTAGGAGTTTAATTCCTTGTATTTTTATGATAGAAACAATCAGTCCTATTTTTAAACTCATGACCTATTTGATGAAAGCATCATTGTCCAATCTTATCCCTTATACCTACCTAGTAGGGGATTTAATAGCGAACACTAGTGCAAAAACACTTTTTCGCGTCGGTTTTTTTTAATTTTTAACGTCGGTTATAAACCGACGTCTTTATAGGCGACGTTAAAAATAGAGTTTTCGCGTCGGTTCATAGAAACCGACGCGAAAATTAATTCGCTTATGAGCTTCGGCGTCGGGTTTTTATAAAACCGACGCCGAAGCTACATTTAGACATTATTTTCCGCGTCGGTTCATTAAAAAACCGACGCGGAAAATATAGTCGAAGAGGTTTTCCGCGTCGGTTTTTCTAAAAACCGACGCGGAAAACCGATTAGAACAGGATTTTCCACGTCGGTTTTTAGAAAAACCGACGCCGAAAACCGGTTTCAACTGGATTTTCCGCGTCGGTTTATCAAAAAACCGACGCGGAAAACCGCTTTCAACCGGATTTTCCGCGTCGGTTTTTCTAAAAACCGACGCGGAAAACCCTATCGACGTCGGTTTTTAAAAAAACCGACGCCGTAAATAATTTTTTTAAACTATTCGGCGTCGGTTTTTAAAATAACCGACGCCGTAAATTTTTTTTTTTTTAAATAAAATACATATATTTTCTCCTCCAAACAAATCGGAACCCTGAAAAAAAATAACGAAGTATACAAAAACAATTAAACAGCTTTAACAGAAGTACTTCAGAAAACTCAAAGTAAAGCAGAATTAAAATACACATACCTACATGGTGCATTTTCTTAATCTAACCATACTCAGTATCAATCATTGTAAGTTTCCTCCCATAGATAGCACCAATCCTGTCAAAACAGTAATGAAACTAAGGATATGTGAGTGAAAAAATCAATCCAAGTTATTAGTGCAATGAATAAACATTAAATGAAAATGTGTAATTTATTTGAATCATTCATTTTTTCACAAAGTAAATTACCAAAATGAAATGTTACGACTCCTGATCAAAATTCCAGGAACACTCAGCCGATGCAACCTCTTCCTCACCTCCCCCACTGAAGATGTTGGGGGTGTCTTTTCACCATAGAATCCCCACCACCCCCAACCTCAGGTTTTTATATTTGCTCTGTATAGACGTGCATTACCCATTCACTATTGTTATTTGTTTAAGTTATGGAATAACAGAGAAATAAATTTGAGTGCAAAAAATAGGTTAGAAAATTGAAATCAAATGCAGATTGAAGATACATAAAGAAACATACCTTAAAAATTGACGCCTTCTATTTTATCTTTGTGCAAACCCACTAAGCGCTATTTCAGGTATTATGTGATATGCTTCTCGGCAATCATTTTTCGATATTTATTTGCATAAAAAATAAAAAGGCCTAGAAGATATTGCTGTGCATTCAAGGGAGACAATTTTTAGTGTTTGTGAATGTTATTTCGCTATACGAATCTCTATGTTCATGATCCAAGTACCACCCTACAGATTTGTCACTGTACAGACAAATGATTTTAAGAAATAACAATGAAAAGAAATATAATAACTAATTCTGAATTAAAATACACGTACCTGAAATATACGACATGCTTATTGTTGGTTATTGTTGAAGGATTCATTTGATTATTAGTAGATTCAATAAAACAGTTTTTGCAGAGGCACTTGAGAAAACTCAGTAAATCAGAATTAAAATACACGTACCTGAAATATATGACCTGCTCATTGTTTGTTATTGTTGAAGCATTCATTTGATTATTAGTAGGTTGAAACACCTAATATATCATAAGAGTTAGTTTTTTAAACCCATATATAATATTATTTATAAATATTAGTATACATACCTCAAATCTTAATCAGACTTAACAAATAGTCCGCAAAAGTAGATTGAATATGAATCATATCAGATTGAGAATATGACTGTGAATCATTGAATACCTACAATAATATTGAATGATATGAAATTAATAAATAGAAGAAAGTGGATGAAAATATATAAAAAAGTTAATACAACTAACCTTATGAAAATCAGTAGTTTCCCCAGTTGTGATTATCTCGTACATAAATCGTAGAATATAATAACCACATTCAACGCTTCCATTTTGACGATGACACTGCAGTTATAAAACATTTAACTAATAATGAAACCCAATATATAACAAAAATATAAAAACTAATTACCTGTACTTCCACATATTTGATTTTCGTTGGTTTCTTTTCATTTGTAAAATGTTTCCATGAACTGCATTGTTTTATATAAGAACTAATAAAACTTGTGTAAACAATTAAAATTAAACATAACAAACTTCTAAAAATAAAAAAACAACTTACCTGTTTAATAAGTTGGAAAACGTTTTACGCACTTTTCCTAATAAAGAGCAAAACCAATATAAGGTGCATTCATTTGGGCAAAATACACCTAACATCCAATGCCCCCTATAATACAAAAAGTTCATAATTAATGACATTATAATGATCATGAGTTCAAAATTATGTTGATATTCTTACTTATCAACAAATGGCAAAAACCAGCACTGAATCTCTGTTTGTGATAATCTCTCGGATATATATTTAAATTTTTCATCATTTTTCACATGTTTGACTTCTGAGGAAATGTACTCTGGATCTATAAAGCTATAAAAGCTTGTAGTTTCATTTTGTAAAAGAATCCTGTATAGATACCTAATTTAAAAAGAAAACATAGTTAGTCAATGACATAACAATATTTTAGTAAAGAAATAGCAATTCAGACGTCAATTTACTTACATGGAAAACAACTTCACCACATTCAGCACGATCTCTTCAAAATTAACTAAATTCATGATATCTTCTTTCAATATTCTCAATTTATAATTTCTTCCACATATATCGGGCGTCATCCGAAACTCATAGATAAAATTCAAGGAAGAAGAGCACTGAGATAATCTTTTCAACCCAGAAGAAATATCAGAAGTATCTACAGCCGACTGTTTTTGAACATTTTGCTGCATTTGTACAGTTTCTTTTGCTTTCAGATATTCCTATATAAGTTAAATGTCAGAAAACATTATAAGTAATTTGGAATCATTTCTAATTACTAGTTAAAAAAACTCATACCTCATGTGAAATATAACGAATAAGTGCAGTTGGCCAAAGTAAAAAATGGCCCATGCATTCCCCAACACTAGTGATCTCCGCAGTAGGAAATGGTAGTAGAGCAGTAGGATCTATAATAAAAAGTACTGATACTCTAACCTGACCCATCTGCATAGGCTGATGATGTACCGAGTCCCCCAAAAAATACACTTGTCCTAACGCAACAATATGTACATGAGGATCTCCCGCAAACAACTCACAATATAAGGTTTGATCCGATGGAGGAGGTGGAGGCTCAAAGTTAGCAGGTGGGGCAGGGTAGTCAGGGTGAGCAGGCTGAGAAGTCAGAAAAATGAAAAGGGTATATTAGTGTTTAAAATTTTTAACATAGAAAAATTGATTAAAAATTAAATTAAATAATATACCTCAAATGGTTGCGCAGACGGGGCAGGGTAAGCAGATGAGGCAGGGTAGTCCGGGTGAGTTGGCTGAGAATGTTGAAAAATGAAAAAGTTATATCAGTGTTTATAATTTATAAAATAGACAAATTGATGACATTAAATAATATACCTCGGAAGGCTGCCCAGACGGTGTTGGGTAAGCATATGAGGCATGATAGTCTGAGTGAGTAGGCTGAGAATGTTGAAAAATGAAAAAGTTATATCAGTGTTTATAATTTATAGAAAAGAAAAATTGTTAACAGTAAATAATATACCTCGGAAGGATGAGCAGACTGTGACTGTCTTGCCAAGTGTTCTAATAAAGCCTTCTGTACTGCTGCTTGAATTTGATCACCCATAGACCGTTTCATATCCTGCAGCTCTTCTTTTAAGGATTCAATTTCCGGGTCTCTTGGTTGCTTACTCTTACCAAAAACCTTCCGAATACTAACACCCGCCTGATATCCTCTAACACGGCCGGGGTGTTCAGTCTTTCCCAAAGCAGTGGCTAGGATATCCATCCTACCCTCAGGGATAAAAGAGCCCTGTGTCTCTTTCTCCTGAAGTTCATCCTGAAATGAAAAATAAAAAATTTATATTAGTGTTTATAAATTATAAAAAAGGAAAATTGTTAACAAAGAATTAATATTTACTTACAATTCTATCAGCCACATGATGAGCTTCGTCTGTAAGATATTGTTCATTTTTTTTCTTCTTGCTCGTTTCCATTTCTCATGGCGAGTGGGAGGAGATGGAGGACCATACTGGACCTCTTCTGAACCACTACTTGATCGAGCTCTTAATGCTTCAAATTTTTCATCAATAATTTTCTGCTCCAAATACGAGTATCCTCCACGTGATAAAGTATGAGGGTATACGTTTTTCAACTGGATCTCCTGATGAGATCTTCTGGAGGCCTGTTACATAAAAATAAACACATAAGTAATAAGGAAAATATAGCATAAATTTTAAAATATAAAACAATTACAATACCTTAAATTTCTCTTCCTGACGACTGTCAACAAATCGCTTCCATGTTTCTTCATCTATATATGGATACTTAAGACATGGGCTTTCAAACCTTCTCTTTCCAAAAACATAATCTTTCGTCAGTTTGTTTTTAAAATCTCTCCATCGAACCGCCGCTAAAGAGAGATGTCTTTTCCTAATTTCTTTGGTTTCCTCAAAATTGAATGTCATCTGTAATTGAAAAAATAAAATATGTCATTTAAACTATATAATATTAAAAAAATGAGATAAAATAAATAAATAAAGATATTTTACCGTCACGGCCTCCCAAAGCTGTTGCTTCGCCGTCCTGTCCACTGACTTCCAATCAGGATATAAAATACTAATCCTGCAACGGCTCTGCATCGCTATATAACTGACAAACTGAACTGCATTTGGGCCAACTGCATTATTATTATCATCAAAACGGATGTGTAATTTGTTATCATCACGAGCGAGTGATAGTTTTGGTAAACGTGTAATACCACGTTTACCAACTAGAGAACTTGATTTTTCAGTAGTAACTGGAGAAGTCTCCTCCGCCGAGGACGCATCAGTAGTCCTGCAATTTTTTTAATAAATTAACAGTTTTATTTCATTAAATATGTATATTACTGAATATTTAATAATATGTCAAAATAGATATACCTCGGTAACTGCTCATCTCTATCTGTATTTGACATTGCTACTAGAAAGTGTAATGAAATTTTGGGTACCTGCATATCATTAGAAAACTGAATAATTAGAAACAAGGAAATGAAAAATAAATATGTAAAAATAGAGGCATGCATTTGTAAGTTTTAAAAATAGACACAAAATATAAATATTTACCAGAAAAATTAGGAGACTAATTTAGTGTTTTCCCACGTCCCTTCATCATGATCGGTACGTACTGCATGCACTATGTCTGTCTTATATTCATTGTAATCATCTGAAAATTGCATAATAGATGAATAACGCTCATGTAAATCACTAGCATCATCAGAATCATCATCATCACCCAAATGATATCTTTTCCCTTGCAAAACAACTGACCACTGATCATTCGACGGATCAATGACATAAAATACTTGTTTTTCATGTGTCGCCAAGATAAATGGTTCCTCATTGTGATTAAATCTTTTCAAATCAACCAGTTTAAACCCATATTCATCATGTTTCACGCCACTATTACTATCAACCCAATTGCACTTAAAAATAGTGACTCGAAATTTAATATAATCAATTTCCCATATGTCTTCAATAACTCCAAAATATGATGTTGATGCAGAAATTGGGTTTTTATCTTTGGCACTCGAAAAATGCACTGCTTCAGCGAATACCATCACACCACTATTCTGAACGGTACTCTTGTCATCCAGGTTTTTTGTGTAAAATGTGTAGCCATTGATATCAAAACCAGACCAAGTGATCACATTAAAAGATGGTCCCCCTGATAACCACTTCAATGTTTCTGATACAGATATATCTGAGGTGACTTTCTCTTTAAACCATGAAACAAATGTCTTCTTATGCTCAATCATCAACCACTTTTCATTTCTTTTCTGATATCGTAACTTTAATTCAGCAATATGTGAGGATATATATGGTTGAACCTCATCTGTGTTGTTCAAAATGTATAAATGTGCTTGCATCACTTCATCACGTGGAATGAACTTTACCTTTAAGCCTCGAACCCCTCTACCTTCTCTGTCAACTGTCATATGTCGAGATAGAGGGAGACCAATATGCTCCACTTCATTCAAATAATCAGTACAGAACTCAATCACCTCTTCTGATACATATTTTTGAACAATAGAGGCCTCTGGTCGATAAGGATTTTTAACATATCCTTTCAAAATTTTCATATATCTTTCAAAAGGATACATCCATCTTAAATAAACAGGCCCACACATTCTTATCTCACGCACCAAATGAACCAATAGATGAACCATTATATCAAAAAATGTGGGTGGGAAATACATTTCTAGTTGACAAAGAATAAGAGTTGCTTCATTCTCCAACAAATCTAACAAATTTGGATCAACGACTTTGCTACAAATGGATTTAAAGAAATTACATAACCTGATGATTGTCTTCCTGACAGCTTTCGGTAATATACCACGCACTGCTACTGGTAGAATTTGTTGCATTAACACATGGCAATCATGTGATTTCATACCTATTAATTTAAAATCCTTCAATGACACAAAACTATTCACATTTGAAGAAAAACCGCTGGGTACTTTAATACCATGAAGACACTGACAAAAATTCATCTTTTCAATCTTGCTTAATGTGTGACAAGCCGGAGGTAAATATGTTCTTTTTCCTTTCACAGCGGGAGCTAACTCCAAACGTATTCGCATTAATATCAAGTCCAATCTAGCATGTAATCCATCTTTTGTCTTTCCTTTTATGTCTAACAAAGTTCCAATCAAACTATCACATATGTTTTTCTCAACATGCATAACATCAATGTTATGTTTTATCTCTAAAAATCTCCAATAAGGTAGTTTGAAAAAAATAGACTGCTTCTTCCAGATATGTTTTTGTAAACCAGAACTTTTTCTCTTTCCAAATGTTGAATCAATATCTTTCACTCTGTCATAATATTCTTCAGCTGACAATGGTTGAGGGGGGAGGTTGAATTCTTGTAAACCGTTAAATGCTTTTCTCAATCTACGATAAGGATGATCAATTCGCAAAAATCTTCGATGTCCCATGTACACTGTCTTTCTTCCATTCTGCAATTGATAATATGAAGTTTGTTCTTCACAAATTGGACATGCTTTATGTCCCTTAACACTATATCCAGATAAGTTTCCATACGCAGGAAAGTCGTTTATAGTGAACATTATCATAGCACGCAAAAGAAAATACTCTTTCTTGTATGCATCGAAAACTGTAACACCTTTCTCCCATAGCAGTTTTAAATCCTCAATCAATGGTGTAAGATACACATCAATATCATTTCCTGGTTGTTTTGGTCCAGAAATCATCAAGCTCATCATAACATATTTTTTCTTCATACATAGATGTGGGGACAAGTTGTAAAGTACCAGCAAAACAGGCCATGAACTATGTTGGCTACTGAGGCTCCGATATGGATTCATTCCATCAGTACACAATCCCATTCTGAGATTTCTAACTTCACTTCCAAAATCATGAAATTTTTTATCAAAACTCTTCCACTGTGGTGAATCGGCAGGGTGACGTAAGTTACCATCAGAAATGCGCTCATCTGAATGCCATCTTAACCTTTTGCATCATTTGAATTTGCAAATAGACGCTTCAAACGAGGAATAATTGGAAGGTACCAAAATGCTTTAGATGGAGTTTTGATTTTGGTACCTAAAAATAAACCAGAATTGAATTATCAGAATTGTTTGAAAAAAATATTGGATGATATCATTGGAAAGTAAAAAAATTGATTTTTCATAAAGTTACATGACATCACCTGAAAATGAATCTGAGTTGACTTTCTCATCCATCTTATAGCGCGATGTTCCACATGTAGGACAACTTGATAAATGTTCATTTTCTTTCCTATACAGTACACAATCATTGGGGCAAGCATGTATCTTTTTATACCCCAATCCCATTGGGCATAATATTTTCTTCGCCTCATAATTGGAATCTGGAAGCCCATTGCCTTCTGGAAGAAGCTCTTTTAAAAGATCAAGTAAACTGGAGAAACTTTTATCACTCCACCCATTTTTTGCTTTTAAGTTAACTAATCTCAAAACTGCTGATAACACTGTATATTTACTGCAACCTGGGAATAATGGTTTCTCAGAATCTCCATACAATCGTTCAACAGTTGGTGTTTTTTCGATGGTTTCAACACCTAAATCATGAATTAATTCTTCAATACGATCCTCTGCCTCATTATGAATATCGTCATCAACATTGGATATTGAATTTTCAGTTCTTTCACCATGCAAGATCCAACGTGTATAATTAAGGCTAAAACCATAACAAATGAGATGATCTTTGATTTCTCTGAAGTTTAACTTTCTCATATTTAGACACTTCACACATGGACAGAAAATCAAATCAATATTTTGATTATGCCGTTTAGCAAATTCCAAAAAATTGTCAACTCCTCTTTCATATTCACTAGTAGTTCTTCGTAGATAAATCCAATTATGATCCATATTAATACCTGATATCACAATATAATTGATGAATATATTAAAACATAAAAACATTTAAATATCTATCAGATAAATTGTAAACAAAAACATATTCCATAAAAACTATTGATAATCAGATAAAAGACATCAGATATGAAACACATTTACAAATATAGTAAACAGTTAATTTTAATATTATATACATGTGTGTTATATTGAAATACAAGGACAAAATGGTTAAATCAAAGGTTTCATTTTTTGAAAATAAAGTTTCATGATATAAATATTATATGAATGACATACAAGATAATATGATTTCTCACTATGACTACTATTGATCACACTATATTTATTTTTTTATTCATTTGATGTAACATGAATGAATCATGGAAACATTAATGTGAAAAATAGTGCAATAACTATCCTTATTTAAAAAAATGTGTATTAAGAGACATGATACAATTTTTGGTGACTATGATAACTCAACTCCCTCAATCCATGAGTTTTATAATAGGGAACTATGAACATATAAATTCATTATGGAGGGATAAAAATTCCATTGCATATTGTAGGTGACAACTTACACCCCCATCCATGGGTCTATTGCAGCAAAACATGTCAAGGAATGGATCAACATGAAGAGAAATATATTATCCATCCATGAAAGATTAGATCATGAGAATGTTTTATTTGCAGCCTATGACTTAGAGGGAGAAGTAAATCATTTCATGACTATTATTTAGAGGGAGAGAAAGATGAATAAATATAATCAATGGAATGAGATTAGTTTAAGAGGACATTTATTAAAAATGCATGAATCTAACCCCACATATGAAAGTGGAAAGGTATTTTTGAACATTAATAGAGGGATAATGATTATATTATTATCTATGAAGATTACAATACATTATGATTCTAGTCGTATTATGGACATTGCAAGAAAAATTATTTATTATATAATGGCATGAAAATAATTATTCAAATTTTTTTAACATAATAGATAGTGGTAATTATTCATGTCTTAGTTAAATGATTAGAACCAAAAAGAATTGAGGAATTTGGAATGGTAAATCTCAAGAAGTAATGAAATAACAACAAACTACATGCAAAAATGTGAGTGAATTCATTTAACACAAAAAATTTGAAGTTCAACCCGAATGGAGATGTTAAATCCAAACTGCGACCGGTATAATTACTTCCAAAAACAAACAATATCAAATCTACACCAACAATGATAATACGAACAAAAAATAATGATAACTTACAACTAAAATCTAACCAATAATCAAAATCACGCAAAATAGGGTTATTGATAAAGAAATAAACAATGGGATATGAAACAAGAGATAAATAGGAATAACACATACCCCAAATCGTGCAGACGACAAAAAACCTTCAACAATGGCCGTTCAAGATCGCAAATCAAGTTCGAAGGTCGTCGGGAGTCCGAAGCGCCACAGCGGAACTCGATTTCGACGGACGAACAAAATGAGGGTTTCTGACCGTGAATATTTTTAAAAGACTTTTCGTGTCGGTTTTCATTAAAACCGACGCGAAATATATTTTTTTTATGAGTTTCGGCGTCGGTTTTCATGAAAACCGACGCCGAAACATTTTAAAAATTTATTTTCCGCGTCGGTTCTCAGGAAAACCGACGCGGAAAAATCAACGAATAATATTATTCGCGTCGGTTCTCAGGAAAACCGACGCGAAAGATATTTTTTTTTATGAGTTTCAGCGTCGGTTTTCATCAAAACCGACGCCGAAACATTTTTCTGCGTCGGTTCTCAGGAAAACCGACGCGAAAAATCAACACATAATTATTTTTGGCGTCGGTTTTTTGTAAAACCGACGCCAAAAATTCCCCGCATATACTATTCGCGTCGGTTTTTAAAAAACCGACGTTATTACGACGACGTTAAAGCCCGTATTTCCACTAGTGGAATGGAAACTGTTGGTGGAACTCCAAAACTCAATTTTCAAATAGTGACACTATTTTATCTATTTAATTTTTGATAAAAATTTAAAAGATATCAATGTATGGATATACACAACATAATTCACTTACTTCCCTCTATGTTATTCACATTATTCAATTTCTATCATTTGTTAGTATTATACATAGATGATATAGAAGAACTCTCCCAATATTCAATTAGTACATCAATGGTAGGCTAATTTATAGAGAGGGGGATATGGAGAGAAAATGATTATCATATTCTTCTATAACGCAAAAAAAATTGATGATTGAAACCTTGTGTGAATGTCATATCACTCTATAAGTAGAATCATATATTTATTCATTTAGTGTCCCTTGAAATGCTTAAATAGGGAAATTCAATTCATAAATTTAATTTTGGAATATGAATATCCTAAAATTCCACCACTAGCACCATAGAAGCGTCCAATAGTTCTAGAAAGAATATAGGTTTGATGAGAATGAATAGAAATGTTCAAAATTTATTTCTAATATGAAACATGGGAAATAGTCTCACTTGTTAAAAGTTATTCATACTAATCATATTTCCTTTATGATAAAATATGGTAGTCATATAATACAAAAAACTAAGATAAATGTTTGAGAGCAACATTTTTTGGGGGGTTTAAATTCATGAAAATTGTGTAATTGAAATTCATGTTTCTAATATTTGTAAAGAACTCATATTATTTGACATAGTAACATCGAGAATACTAGCTCATCAAAAAATTTAACATCAACTAAATATTACAGCCTCATCTAAACACCCATGGGTATTGAATAAATAAAAGTTTATAGTAAAACAACTAATAAACACTAACTAAATCAAACATTATAAAATTATTTTTTAAAAATATGAAATAATTATTAAATCATATTCAAATAAGGTACCCAAAATAATAGAATAGAAACATAAAAATCCACAAATAGTTCAAGGGATTTCCATCCATTCACTTATTTACTCATGTTTCATGAATCACTAGAACTATTGAACATGCCTATGTTTCGGCAATAAGGAATCCCAACACAGTTAATCTTAATATAAATAAACAATTCAAAATATACAAAAAAAGTGTATTTATGTAGAAAAAATTTACAATGAAGTTAACTAGATGTTTTTATACAAATTCTAAGGAATTTCTCACAGATTGTGGCAATATCATTCCTATATATGATGTGTAACAAAGTAGTTTTTATTAATAAATGATACAAAAACAAAATATTAATTTGTTAATATAAAATAATTTTCATAATAATGTAATTAAAATATATATATATATATATATTAATGGTGGAATGTCATAGCTCTGTATATTAATAATTTTGATGAATGTTTTAGAAAATATCACATTAATTCCATATTTTTTCTTATATATAAAAAAGTAAAATTTTCTTTTAATGTGGAAGGACTCTAGACCATATACTAAAATTTACAACTGGAATGTTAGCGTGAAAATGAACATGGATATTTAAATTTTATTCAAATGCATATGTAAAAGAAAAAATTTCTACAAATCGTAGAATTTATAAAATCAATTAAGATTAATATAATAATATTTCACTTACCATAATGAAATGAATGATGTTTTGATGATAAAAATGATTTTGGGGTTCATATGTAATGTTATAAAATTAGGAAAATGTCACCTTAAATCCAAGAAACACATATAATTTTTAATTACATCATAATGAAAGAGCAATCCTTAAAAATCATATAGTATGTGTGAAATAACATGCATCACAATGATGCTCAGGTTCATCCCTTATTAATTTGGTGTAAATTACACTTTGATATTATATTTACACCCTTATATTTATTTTGGGGTATATCACCATATTCTATAAAATATAATAAACATCAATCTAAAGATCCAAATAATAAAATTCAGAATAAAAGTATGTTGTTTGTGTTTGATCCCAATGAATGACTTCATTCTACATAATATCCTCAAATAAATAATTAATGTTTTTATAGTATTTAAAAATTTACATAAAATCAGAAATAAAAAATAGCTAAAAATATCATACTGTTGAATGATAGTTATATCATGTTTGAAATCAATAAATGTCTATAACCACATCATCATAACTATTGGATGTTGTTGACTGGTATTACGATCCAACCTTTCTTTGAAAATAAAATATGTCTAAATTATGAAAAAATATCAAGGAGATATTTATTGAATGAAAAGATTAAAAATAAAGAAAATATGATGATAATTATAAGTATAGGAACCACCTGAGAAATTTCATGTTCCATGAATTTTCATGAATATAGAATAAAAGAACATGATTTTCCATCCCTATATAAAAATCCATTATAATAAGACACTTTTTCCAAATATTTATCATTGATATGACTTGTCCCAGAAAATAAATTTTTGTACCTTTATGTGAGTCGGATAGGCATAAAGATATTGATGGTAGAAAATTATTCATTTTGTGATTACATAAGTCTAAAAATGTATACCACTTTTCTAATTTATTGTACGGTGTGACACAATGATTTCATAAAATATATAATAAAAATTATAAAATTTCAATTAGCATATGTAATTAAACTTTTATAATGTAAGTATATAAAAATAAATTTAACGTATCTAACCATGTGGGGGATTCAGCCACATAATCAATAAGATGGATAATTTCATGTAGAATATTATTCCATTGTGTCATAAAAAAATGAGAATCATATCCTAAGAACAAATTTAATCTTTTTTATTGTGTTCGAAATTTGGGCGCCAAATATTCACCAACATTGCTTGACCCCCAACCACACACACATGATCTACAATAAGTTCTGAATGATGTTGATTCCTCGCATTTTTAAGAATAAAAGACTAGTAATGATATATATTAATCATATAATAATTCTTAAAAAAACAATTAGAAAATTCAATAACAAATATTAGTGAAATATTTTATTAATAAAAACTACACAAACTCATACTCACCGTGAAATTGTTAATAACTTTTCAATCAGAAGACATTGTGAATACTTATCATAATAAAATATTTTATTATTTTGAATTGACTATGTAAAATTTTAATCAAATCATTCATATATGAGATGAAATTATATACTATTATGATCATCCATAATTCCAAACATTCTTAGAATGTATTTACTTGTGACCTCAATTGAAAAATTATACAAGTAGATTGAATTTTGTTTTTTTAGTACACATGTTTTTATTTTTACAAATCCAAAAAATGTGTTAGGAAAAATCATATCCCCATATTATAATTCTTATTCATATTACATTTTAACAACACGCCCCTGCATTGCACAAACATACTCGAACAATTTGAAAACACTGTAGAATGAATAAAAACAGAATTTTAATCAACTATAAATACACACTATCATCGACTAACTGAGAAATATGTATTAAAATAAATATCAAACACATAGAATTCAAATAAAAAAATTAAATCATGGAAATTAAAAAACATCATCTCTTAATCATTGAGTAATAAAAGTTATTTCTTATAATGAGATCATTTCTATTAAAAATGTCTAATTACTAACCTGAAAAACATAGTCTCAAAAATATTAAAAGGGAAAAACATGACTATAATTTTCAATATATTTAATAAATGAGGTTAAAATCATGTAAGTCACCTTTTTTATAGAATCCCATGGTGAATGACAGTATCATCATGTTTTGTATAAATGAATCTCTTTTTTCATTAATTTTCATTATTTTATTTGTAAATGATTGTTTCTTACCATAAATATTTTTGTACCTTACATAATTAATATAGAATAATTTTCTTATATATTTCCCCTAATAATTTTTATTTTATAAAATTAATTATATTACATAAGAAATGACTTGAAATAAATTATATAAACATATTATATTTGATTTTTAATTAATCTAGCGATGAAACCCACTGGAAAAATTAATTTGATCATAGTATTCCCCAAGGTTTTTAAATATGAATTAAAATGATTAATGTACTTCTAAATATGACAAGTCTTCTTTTATTTAGTAATTTTATATAGATTGAGATTGTGGAATGAGTTAGGTATTGCTGAAACCCTTACTGAATGATAGATTTTAATAAAAACTTTTATTGTATAATGATTAAACAAAATATATTGGATGAAAACCAAATAGTTGTAATTTCTTTAAGGCCACATTTATTTGCAAGGAATGATTTTTTTGATTTTCATTGCAATGATTTTTTAACATATTTATTCTAAATATTAAATATAAATTTAATTTCATATTATTATAAAAATTTAAAGTAAATATTTTATTAAATATTAAAATAGGAAAAAATATAGAAATAAAAATCTATAATGATATTAAGAAATTTATTGAATTATTACATTATAATAATATTATAATCCATACAGAAATTTTTTTAACATCAATAAATGGAAGTGAAAAAAAGAAAATCAAATAGAAAAAAGAGATATATTTTAATATTTATCCACACCATCACATTAATATGTTTTATCAAATATATATATATATATTTGTGTGTGTAAGATTTTTCTCTTATATTAATAGATTATGTTAATTCTATATTGGTTATGTTCATTCAATATTCACATTATATCTATTATTTAAAAAAATGTATGGAAAAAATGTTCAATTTATATTCAATGCAACAAATTTTTTTTAAAGCAATATTCATTGAAATAAAAAATACATTAGTGTGAATTATTTTTCCATCACCATAACCTAGTTAATTAGAATTATAGGATCTTAACATACATAAATGTTTAAAAAATAATCCATTGATGAAAAAAACAATATAGAGTATATAATGTAATCTTATATTATAAGAATATCTAAATTTCATAAACAAAATCAATTCATAATACCAACAAATAGATGTCTAAAAAATCAAATAAATTCATTGATATATTAAAATTTGTATCCACATAATCACATTAACATGTTATGTTTACAAAGTATATGATAGTGATATATAATGTGCCTGAGATACACACATTATGTGCATTTCATGTACATGTCTTGTCCTTGGTATATATTATTTTTAACATTATCCATTATGTGTTTTTCATGTACAATTCATTTCCACAATGAGATGTCAAAGTGGTGGATTCCATCGGGGTGGGTGTGGAGTTTATCCGATACTACATGGGATTATGATACATCACACTTTAGGATTTCATTGTAGGTGCGGTTAATCATAGTTTGTAGGCTAGGAGGAGACATCAAACTGGTGCATGAGGGAGTGTTATAGGTGGGAGTTTATCCTGATATGAGGGCTATGGGAATATGAGCATAAGAATGGGAGATAAAGGATTATCTTGAGGGGATTGGGGTTTTAATATATATTTTTTAAATATAAAACATTATTATATATATCTCTAAATGAAAAAGATGGTGGATATTTTTAAAATAAGCACTAATAAAATACAATATATTTAAAAGATGATGTATTTTGATAAATAAAAATATATTTGGATTATGCTCAACAATAACAATAGGGTCAACCATGTCCATATATTAGTAGTTTGATTCTTTCAATGTGCCTAAACGTCACAACATTGTCCATAGATAATTAAACATTTCTATTTTTACTAGTAATGTATATTGAATTTTATTTAAATAAATATGGATTTAATATATAAAAATATACCTATATCATTTTATTTAGTGTAAAATAATTATTCATTTATAAAATTAATAATATTCTTTCAAAATCTAAATAATAATGTTTAAATGCATATTTTATAATTTTAAATATTTTAATCATTTATATAATTAATGAATATTTTAAAATATTTCATAAAATATTTAAATATAATAATTATTAATTTTTTATAAAATATATTCATAATTAAAATAAACATTGTTTTTTTTAAATGATTCACACACACAGAACCCCAAAAGCATTGGACCTCCATGTTTCTGGTCCCCCCTCTCTTTTCAGTTTTCTCTCAACCATCTATTGGAAATATCGATTTACATCCAATCCCCGACCCAAGATGAGATCTTAATCCCCCTCTTCATATCCCCTATGATTTATATAGTGATTTGAAAGGAATATTAGCCTCTTATTTATATTTTATTTTCCTCCATTCAAATATCCAAAATCTATTCCCTGTGACCATAAACCAACCACACTATGTTGAGGAGGAAACAGAAAGATACCGAGATAAAGACTCATTTGTGATAAAAATATTGTGAGAATCTTCATCACAACACAGAATCCTACAAGTAAAATGAAATAAATAAATTAAGGCAGATATTTTTAATGTGGAATAACCCTATAATGTGAAAAATTAAAAACCATGGGGGAACTAAGAAAAAATCAACTAATAATCATAGAGTAAAAAATACAAGTAAAATAACTAATCATGAATTTCATATATGACAAAGAAAACTTGTATTAAAATCCACACCCTAATACACTTCCGTCTTCTCTATATAAATTTTCTCGCAAGAACATTTCACCTCTAGGAGGTCAAAACCAAACATATGGTTCATTGTAGAACATTAACTAAGTCATTCCAAAACCCCAATTAAGGATACCCCTTACAACACTTTCCCCAAAAGATCGTCGCTCATGTATCTTCTTTCAGTACCGCCTTTTATACTCACGCCTTTATAAGCACCAATGTTTCCCCCTTTTTAGAAGCTCTCAAAAGACCTAAAAACGAACTATCATTGATCAACTCAAGGGAAGTGCCAAATTTTATTAGTTCTAAGGAAAAAGTGCTAATAAAATATCACCTTTATCAACGCTAGCTAAATGCCCTAATAAAGCATACCTTTATCAGCGCCATAACGCATAGATAATGGTCTACCCTTTATGAGAACTTTTTTTAGTGACGATAAAGAAGAGAATTAACACCACCATTTTTAGCATGTATACAAGTTTTTAAATTTTTTTATTAATTTTTAGAATATTTTATATTTATTTTGGAAAATCATTTTTATACATTAAATAATAAATTCATGTATATAATTTATAAAAAATTATCTTAATAATTTTAATTGATATATATAATGTTTTAAAAAAGTATCAATATGAATGTAATTAAATAAATATTCATATTAATAATTATGAAATTATTAATAATATTATTAAACAATAAATAAATATATTATATTTATAATTATATAGTTATAATTATATTTTTATTATTATATATTTATAATTATATTTAAAAACATTTTAAATATATATATATATTTAAAACTTTAATTAAAAATAAACAAATATATAATTAAATAAAAATATAATTAAATAAATATATTAATCCATTTAATTTTCTTTGTATATATATATATATATATATATCTGTGTGACTGTGTGTACTCAGACTGGCTCAAGTACCAAGCTACGACAGTTATTAAATTTATTAATGAATATAAAAATAAAACATGTACCATTAAGCAAGTTGCGCATAACACCCCACCAAAATTAAAAAGTGTCAAAAACACCACAAAAAAACAATAATCTGATGACCAACACAACAAAAGAAAAAGTCCACAAAATAGTCACGTAATAGCCCAAACATCACCCCACAACCAAAATATTCACCCATTTAGATTATCCTACCATGGAACATGTCTATCAAGTGATTAGCCATCCAATATACAAAGTACTGTTAGAGTCATCATCCAATATCCTATGTTCAACAATCATTAAATCATGTCCCAATCCCATGATTCCGCGACCATCATCAGGGAAATTAGTATTGCCGACACTACTGGTATCTTATTGCATTCTCCTAACTGGACCACACAGACAGTTCATGATCCCACAACCTCATCCACGACCTCCTCACTAACATCACCCCTCTAGTTATCCAGTACACCCTATAACCTTCATCAGATTCACCCATCGCCACCAAGCGTGCATGACTTTGCGTCACCCGATCTCCATCCCGCCTTCACGAGGTCACTTGTAGCCTACCCAAATACATTTCTAGGCCAGATCCTACACCAAACGTCACTTATAGGGTCCCAAATGTTGTTCATATTCATATGTCATCTATTAATCATAAATATTCATTTATATAAAGAAACATATTAAAATTCATTTTTTTCCATCTATGTGATGAATTGTTCTTATGATCAATACTTTACTAGGTATGTGATTCATTCATGTACCCTATAAACCTATTATATTCTCATAAATACTGATAATGTTACAATAAATATATTCCAAAAAAATCTATCTTATATTTTAGAGTATTAATTTTTAATTATATATAAATAAATTTTAAATAAATTTCTTTATATTTATAATTATAACAATATATTTATTTAATTAATTATTAAATTACTATAAATACAACTATTATAATTTTTTAAATATATATACACACACATATATATATACATTTATAATTATATTCTAATATTTATAAATATATTTATTTATAATTATAATTACAAAAAAATTATATATATTTAAATAATAATAAAATTATAATAAAAATACAATAGAGGTCTAGCTAGAAGATGAATTTCTTTACCATTTATTAAATTAATGAAAAAGAAATTAGTAATTAGAAAAGAAGGATGGGGTCAAACACTGGGATATTCCCTCATCCAAAGAAAGAAACAAAAAGTCAAAAGATACCATAATTATGAGCCAATTGATGATCAAGATCTCCAAAATCATTGGGAGTTATTTTGATTGAAGAGTGAAATATAAATCTTATTGATATTCTCCAGATCTAGGGTGAGTTGAGTACTAGATGTGGCACATCGGCTACACCCTCGTGCTACAACCCAGCCATCCTGACAATGTTCTCATCCATGATTTTTTTGATGATGACCCCGCCTCCATGTACTAGGTTGTTTCCAACCCTCTATTGACTCTTCCCTCTACAAATCAAAAATACCTTCTTGATACTGACATTAACAATAGTTACATCCTTCATAGGATCATGCACATTAATACTATTTGTGGTGATAACCTGCACCTTGGAGCTAACATTATTCACCAATATCATATTAGCCAGAATAGGGGAAAACTTATCATTAACATTATTATTTGGGACCAAATATTGTTCCTGGATCAATTCATTATCCACATAAGTTTAGATATCATTTTAAAGATGATCCAAATCACTGGAAAAATTGTATGTTTCTACTAGAAAAGTTATAGGCTCATCATTAACTTCTCCTTTTATTTATCACCATCTCTTGACAAGAATCATTGGAACCACCTTTAGAGGGATTAATTAGCACCCTACTTGACCACATCATCAACCAAGGGGTTCCTTGTAACACTGAAATTATCGTCCTTAAGAATAGTATATGTATACTCCACTAGATGATAAAGGTTGGAATCAACAGCACTATCCACCCCACCTCATCTTTAGAGCATGATTTCATTTTGAAAATGTCAATAGAGTTCCCTTTTATCCAACAAAACTTACAGACCATCCTTCAATGAAAATTATCATAAGTGTTTCCTTTTTTGTTTTATAATTTACATATGTTAGGAGATTTTTCTTATTCAATCAATAAATCAAATCTATTTCCTTATGATTTCAACAAAATGGACATAACCAAATGGGATTAGAGATCCTCATTAATATGTAGCATAGAAAAGTTACCATACCATGTTTTCATAGTTTATTTATTCATTTTAATGGGAAATATCACATCTCATGTAATTTAATATAGTATTTGAGGATTCAATAGGAATTATATTTGACCATGAAAACATATCAATATTTGGGAGATTATGTTCCTCACATTGAAGGGATCAAAATGTTGATCCCAATTTTCAAATATAAGTATCCTGAGGTCAAGAATAATGAATCCATAGCAACATGATTTGGATTTAAAAACATCGAATGTGAAGACAATGTGAACATTGCGTCTTACCATGAAGGTAACTTTCCATTCATCAAAGACCCATGTTGTAATATATATATTCTTATGCATACATAGATTCACGAAATCCACTCCTCGAAGGGAAATATGTGAAATAATTGAATGCACACATTTATTGAAATTCTTTACTAGACATAGCATCAAAAAATGTTGTATCTCCTTTTCCCATGATCTTCTTAGGTGAGAGCTTCCCATGACCACAAATCCATTCAGAATCCCTTTTGAATGAATCCCTAGGATCAGAAATGATGTCACAAGCATGATTAGAGACATGATTAGGAACCTTTGCTGAAATGTAATTCCTAGAAATCGTTATGGAGGTTACCACCTTAATAGTAACCCTATCATTTGTTGAGACCTATGAGGATTATAGATTTAGCTCCAGCAGAATCACATTCAACTTGAGAAGATCTATAATGACTTCCCCTGGGGTGATGCAACACCTATCAATCCCACCTCCATAGTCTAAAGATGGGATGAGTCAAAAAAAAACCCTTTGAAATCAAAAAATTTACTGGAAGAGAGAAAGGAATTGGAATCCAAATATTTGGAACCATCCTATATATCAATAAGAAGGACCCTGTTTCAGGGGAACTAGATCTAAGAACACCCTCCCTCAGAAACTTGTTTTGTATAGATTCCATTTTTCATAGATCCTTTGGCCATAGGCAGTTGACCCATTGCAAATCGTGATTCCCTTCTGAAGACCACGAAATAAAAAAAATGATCTAGAAATCAGAGATCCATCTCAATTCACAGGATCGAAAGGTGTTGAGTTCAAGCCCATCACTAGAGAAAAACAAGATCTCTATGAGAATAGCCTGCCGCGAGCTCCCAAGCCTCAATTTCCATAACAATAAACATATTTGTTATACTTATAATATGATAAATATATATAATGAAATATATATATATATATTTAAATATATTCAAAAAATTATAATTATAAATATAAATAAATATAGATATAGTTATATAATTATAAAATTATAATGAATATATAAAATATTTATATTTATAAATTAATAAAAAATGAATATATTGAACATAATATTGAAATTATTTATATTAATATTTTTTACTAAAAAGACTATAAATATATATAATTAATTATTTAATTATATATATTTAAAAAATTATAAATACAAGATATGTAGTTATAATAATTTAATAATTTTATAAGTAGATATATAAAAATTTATATTTATAAATATATTTAAATCTTTATAAATAAATAGTAAAAATTTATATTATATTTTAATAATTATATATAACAAATATTTAAATTATATAGTTTAATTATACATAATTATAAATATAATAAATATATTTATTAGAATTTTATATTTATAAAAAAATTATATTTACTTGTAATATTTAAAATATTGAAAATACATATAATTATATTTTAAAATGAAAATATTTTTAAAAATATTTATTATATATATATAGATAAATATATTATATATATATAATTTTACTAATATATATAATAATATAAATAAATTATTAACATTGTAGTAAATATTTAAATTATATGATTATAATTTTATATAATAAATATATTAATTATATATAATTATTACGTATTATTATAAATCTAATAAATATAATGAATATTTATTTATTATATGTATCCGCATTCTCTAACTTCCCACACCTCTTTGTCCTTTTTTCAGTGCATATTATTTTTTTTTAAAATTAAACATAAATGATCTACAAGGAAATCATATAAGAAATGCCCCAATATTCAAGACCCACATTAGTGGTAGGACAATTTAAAAAGATGGAGAGATGGATAGAGAATGACTCTAATAATCTTATATATCATAGTAAAAATTGATGACAAGATCCTTATGGGATCATTATATGACTATATATGGAGCATCATAGATTCTTGAACTCACTTTTCCCCTGAATTCTTCTATAAGGAAAATCAATTAATCAATTTCACAATGAAATATGAATATCCAATAATTCCAGCACCAACACCACAAAAGCTTCATGTAGTTCTTCAATGAATATATGTTTGGTGACCATGAATAGAAATGTAAATTTTTTTACTAAAAATAGGAAACATATGAAACATGCTCGCTTGGAAAAATTTTATTCATAAAAAATAATTTACATTCATGATAAAAGATAGTAGTCATAGAAACCAATAAACAAATAAAATGGTTGTATAGTAGCCTTGTCATGGGGAACTAAAGCCACACTCATTTTTCATTTAAATTTAATGTCTCTAAAATAAGAAAAAAATTAAAACCAGTGGTCATAGTAATGTATTGAGCAATATAACATCATAAAATCAAACATCAACTATATATTATAGACTCATGTAAAAACCCATGGGTATTCATGAAATAAAATCTTACTGAACAATCTCAAATAAAAAGTAACTAAATCGCACGTTATATAATTCAATTATAATGTATTCAATAATTGTAAAATCAAATACCTAAATGGAACATAAAAAATAGAAGAGAAACTAAAAAATCAAATAATAGTTCAAGGGTTTTTTGTCCAATCACTTATTTATTCATCTTCCATGAATAACTAGAACTATTGAACGTATTAATGTTTATCTAATTCATCCCTCCATAATTAAGAAAAATTTCACCAAACTATTATGAACATTCAAAAAATATGGAAGTTAATTAGAAATAATAAACAATAATGGTAACCAGAGGTTTTCTCACTATATGTAAGAAATTTATCACAAAGATTGGTAATAACATGTCTATATAAATTTTTTAACAAGTATTTCATTTTAATAAAATTATTTAAAAATAATTTACAAATATATTAATATAAAATATTAGTCGTAACAGGGAAATGAAATGCACCACAATTAAATATATGTTAATGATGGAATAAAACATGACCATCTATTAAAAATTGGCATGTTGGAATTAGAGAACATCCCATTAATTTATATATTCTTTTATATAAAAAAATTACACTTTGATTTTTTGGTAGAATGACAAAAAAACATTTACTAAAAATTACAATTGGAATGTTAGACTACAAATGATCATACATATTTAAATATAATTCAAATTCATAAGTAAAAGAAACAATTTTACCACAACTAGAACTTCTACAATCCATTATAACTAATATAAAACTTTTTCACCTAACACAATCAAAAGAATTAGGTATGGAGATAAAAATTGTTTTTGAGGTCACATGTAGTGTTTTAAATATAGGACAATGTTTTTATGAATTAGAAAAACACATGGAATAATTTAATATGACATAGTTACATGAAAATCCTAAAAAACATATAATAAAATGGAAATAACATGAAATACAATAAAACTCATGGGTATCCATTATTAATTTGGTGTCCATTAATCTTTGATATAATCTTTCTACACTTTCAAGTGATTGTGGTTCTTTAACAATATTATATAAAATATAATAAAGATCATTCTAAATAATTTAATAAAAATACAATTTTATTGTTTTATTCCTCAGTTTTTACCCCATGAATGACATCATTAAACTTAATAACATCAAAAAATTGTTAATGATTAATGTAAAATATATAAATTTTCATTATAAAAGAATCAAAAAATTTCAAAAAAGATCTGACTAATGAGCACAAGCTATATCAGGTTCAACATCCACCATTACCTATAACCATATCATTATAAAGGCTTCATGTAGTTTATTTTTCTTATTATCTTACCAATATATCAAAATATGATATTTATAATTTTTGTAAACAATATCGTGAATATCTATAAAGAATCGTAAAAACAAATAGAATAATAAAATGTGATTGATAATGATTAGTATATGAATCACACTAAAATCAACAAGATTCACAAAATTTAACAATAAATGGTGAAAATCATGTTGTTGCTTGTACCTATATGTATATCCTTTATTATAATGAACATTTTTCAAAGAATTATCATTGAAACACATTGTCCATGGGAGGAAATTTCAATCTCTATATTTGATCAAGATTGACTTAGAGATAATAACTCTAGAAAATTGGGCATTGTGTGCTGATGTAAGTCTAAATTCAAATCATCTTTTTTGGTTAACAATAAGGGATTATACCACTATTTATTTAAATATAACCTCATAATTATAAATAGTGAATTAAGAAATGTAATTAATTTTATTAATTGTTTGAATAAAAAACATATTTTATATATCTTAGCATGTGGGGAATTTAGAGATGTAATCTACAAAATGAATAAGCTCATATAAATTATTAATACAATAGGTTATAAATATATAAAGTTTCATTTCATTAAAATAAATTGGATCATTTTTAGTTTGTCTCAAATTGTGAAGCCACATATTCCCCAGCTTTTCAAAACCTCCCACCTAGTACAGATGATAAATAATAAGTTACACAAGTTGGTGATTAATCATGTTTTTTAGAAACAAATTTTTTTATGACATATATTTATCATATAATAAATCATGCAGACCAAATAATAAATGAAATAAATCATATCAATGAAATACTTTGCTAATAAAAACTATAAAAACTCATACTCACTAGAAGTCGTTAATAAATTTCCACTTAGAATAAGACATGAATTATTGTCATTGTGTATTGTTATATTCTTTTGAAAAAACTCTATAAGAGTGAAATAAAATTATTCAGAGAGAATGTGTAAACTTGAACTATTCTGGTCGTCAATATTGAAAAAAATACATTAAATTTATAAATTTGTGACATCCATTAAAAATTTATACCAGTTGATTGAAACCTGATTTCTTTATACCACTAATGTTTTTATTTTTAGAAATCCATAAAATGTATTAGAAGAAAGCGTATACCCATTTTGATGGTCTTGTACATGTTTTTTCAAAAAAACATTTCCCTAGATTGAACACACACACACACAAACACATTCTACCATTACAAATCATCAAGATAATGAAAAAAATTGAATAATAATCAAATATAAATACACAAAATCAATGTCTAATAGAAAAATACGTAGTAAAAATGTCACACACGTAAAATTAAAATATAAAATTGAAATGAGGGAAAATAAAAAACAAAAACCTACAATAATTGATTAATAAATATTAGTTTTTACAATTAGATCAATTTGATTAAAAACATATCATTCCTAACAAGAAAAAAAGGCTCTAAAACATATTCAAATTGAATGTAAGGACTATGTATTTAAAAATATTGAATAAATTATGTTGTAGTCATGGACACCTCCTTTTTGATACAAAACCAAGCCAAATGATAGTGACTTCATGTTTTATATAAAAGAATCTATTTTTAATTCATTTTAATTGTTTTTTTAATATTTAATATGTTCTCTAAATGATTATAATTTTTTAATTTACTCACATTTTACCTGTTAACATTTTTATTGTCTAAATTTTAATATAATAAATATGAAATGACTTGAAATAAATTATATACACCAATTATATCAAAATTTTAATTAATCTACGGATGACTCATGTTGTTAAATAAATTTATTCATGGTATCCCCAAGGTTCCAATAGTACAATTTTTTCCTAATAGACATAAATATGGGGATAAATAATTTTAGTTAGAAATTCTATAACACTCCATATTTTGGAATGAGTTAGTTAATTATGAAACCCTTATTGAATGATTTATTTTAATGAAAAAATGTATAATTCACAAAAATCATTTCTTTGGATGAAAACCAAGTAGTGGTGATGTTTTTTAAGGAAATTGTTTTTCCAAGGTATGATGTTTGTGTTTCATGTTACAATTTATTTTTTTGAACATATTTCTTATAGAAATGAATCATAGTTATATTTTGAGATTAGAATGAAAAAGAAAAAACAAATAATTAAATTTTAAAATAGTATTAAAAATAAATAATGAAATCTATATTTTTATCAAGAAATTTATTGAATTCATAAATTATAAGAATATTAAATTCCATAAACAAATATGATTTTTAACAATAAAAAAATAGACCTAAAGAAAAATAGGAAAAAGTAAAAAGATATATTTTGAAATGTATCGAAACCATCACATAAACATGTCCATTGAATTATAAATATATATATGTTCAATACATATATATATATATCTATTAGTGTTTTTGTATAATAATATAATATTTAATATTATGTTAAATATATTTGTATTATGTGCATTTAAAAATCCCAATATATCTATTATTTAAAAAAATATAATGAAGAGAAAGATGTTCAATTTATATTGAATGGAATACATTTTAATGAAGGAATATTCAATGAAATACATAAAGCCTCAAATTTCTGACATTGTTTCAACACCATAACATGGTTAAGTTGAATTATATGATCTTAACATGCATAGAAGTACATAAATTATCCATTTCAAAAAATTATACAATTGAAATAATATAAAGAAATATTCTCGGAGAATAATATGTAATGGCCCTATAAAAAACTACATCTAAATTATAATAAATACATGTAAGAAAATTAAAACCAAATAGAATTCCAATCATCAATATATTTCAATTGGTATCAACATAATTGATTTATCTTCTTATATTGAGTTTCTATATTATATTATTTTGTAATTATTTGAAATAATGTCTTCCTTGTTGTGAAATGGAGTGTAGTTTGTGTTCAATACAAATCCATATTGGTTTGGTCAATGAGTTTTTCGTGAAAATGGATCTTAATGTACATGCTGACCATAATGTTTAGCACTATATTTTTCCAATGTTTTTTCCAAATTTTTGGGTTGATACTATGAAAAATGAAGATATTTTATTTCAGAAATAGAATATGGATGGATTGTTTAAAGAGTATCTAAGTATTCATTTAAAGTTAGTTTTCAAGGCTGTCTCATCAATATATGAAAAAGTATGGAGTTGCAAAAAATATGTGTTTCTATGAGAAAGATCATTTAAATGATAGAATGTTTTATGTGAAAATAAATATGCGCATAAGAACTATTCAAGAAAAATATTATGTCGACCAAGAGTTTCTTTCTTGTGATTTTTTTTATAGACTCTTCATAATATTTTAAATTCATGAGGTTCACAAAAAAGATAATATTGAGAAAAAGAGACATATACATAAAATTCAAACAAGAAATTTAGACTTACATGGATGGGTGTTGACATGGAAGGATATTTTTCATAGGGATGTATTGGTCTATAAATATGAATATACTACCACGAAGACATAAAACTTTTCTCCAATGAAAATATTATGTCTTTACCAGACGTACATGTTACTTGAAAAATACTTATGCACCGAAAATGTTTAGGGATGAATGTTCCCTATGTCCACATAGTCCAAGTGAAACTTAAGGTATAGTTTGATGAAATAAAAAGTGTTCCATGAAATAAAAATTTTGTGATAACATTAAAACAGGTGAGAATGAATATATGTTGTTAGAAAGATTTGAGATGAGCTTCTTTTAGGTTTTGAATATTCAGTTTGTCTGATCAGTTCTTTCAAGGACATTGATTCAGGACGTCGGTGCAAGAAGAGTCTCAAGATATACTGAAATAGTGAGAACAATTATGAACTAATTATGGATTCAACCAAAGTGGTGATCATGGGGTAGTCGACATAAGTGTTTTGAGACATACAATGTGCCATCTGTAATATATTTTAAAAACAATTGTTCCTAGAACTGAGTGACTATGTCTAGACTCTTGTTTTAAAAATCATATGACAATTTTTGGATTTAGATATGACCAAAACACTATCAGTATCTGCTCCATGGAATATCCATTGATGGTGAAAAATGTAAAATACATTGTTTTCTATCTTCAAGTGAATAATTTTATTACTCACATTGCCATTTTATTGGTTTAACTGGTTCCTACCAACAGGGAAATACGATCTGCCTCTATCAATGAAAAAGATGACACCTTGATTCTCCCTTACCCTATTAGGTTGTTACAAGGTTATTATAGTGGTATTAGATCCTAAAGATGGATTTTCATTTCACCATAACACTAGGGGTTTAGTTCATAGATGCAACAGAACTATCTATGAGGGAGGAGGGGCTCTTTAGGAAGGACTTGGAATATTAATTTATTATAAATTTATTTTCAAAATATAATAATCCCATCTGATTTATTTAAAATATAATATTATTATGGTTATAAATATTAAAAAATAATCAGTTTTGGGCAAGTTTAGGTCATGAAATTAACCTTATCTTTTAGCTTTAACCCTTAGTTATTAACATTAATTCTTACCAAGTCTCCTTTTCTTTTCATAATATATTGTCACTATAGTTTCAATAAAATTCCATGAGAACCAAAAGTGGATCATTATTGAAAATCTTCACTTTATATAAGTATTTGTTGCAAATCATAGATATTTATAAATATTATATCTTTCAATAAAATAGTATTTGTTTTTAAAACACATTTATGTCAATTTTGAAAATATTTTGTAAATAATTTTTGTTAAAGTCATTAAAACTTGATTAAATAAAAAAAAGCATTAAATCAAATATATGATGTAAAGTCATCAATAAAATTAGTTTTGGGAATAAAAACATTAAAATTAAATTCATTTTAAGATTTATAATATCATTTTTTTCATTCATTCAATAGTAAGGTTAATACTGCATCATTATTATATCATAAATATGTTTAATTATTTAGTTTCTAAAAATTAAAAAAAACACGGATGTAAGAAAAATTATAATCTTCTTAGTAACTATTTATATTTATAGTTATCACTTATATAACTCAAATTAAAATTTTTTTGTAATGAGATAAATGTTTAAGTTATATTTCCCTATACTTTATATTAACTACTATAACATGTCATTTCTATAACCTAGTGGATCCATGGGGTCCTAAATTCGACCTACGGATGCAAATTGTCAGAAATAAATCATACAATATGATTATAACATGTGTTAGGGTAGTTTTATATAATCATTATATTATTTGTTACCATAATTTACCTTATTTACCATTTAACAACTGTAAATAAAAATAATTACTAAAATTACTATTCATAATGTCAAAAAATAACTGGTAGCTATTTGAACAATATAGAACATATGATTAAAAATATAGAATCTATTTTTATAAACTAAAAACACATAATTTTTATAAATTAACTTAAAACTAATTCTTTTTGTTAAAACCAAAAAGTGGGTTTTTATGAAATGAATATTATCAAAAGATTGACATGTGTTGATGTCCAATTTCAATGTGAAATTACATCCGAATTCAAAAACTGTATTAAATGATAAAAAAAATCCAATGATACTTTTATGCCAAATAAAATGATAAAATAATTATATAAAAAAGTAGATTAAAAGGTAGTTTTGAATTAAAATACAGTATTTTTAAGTATTCATTAAAATTTGAATTTTATCAAAAATATACCAAAATATCAACCAAAGTAAAATTTTATTTTCCAATTCTAAATAATAATTTTAAAATCTCAAATTTAATATATAAAAGTGTTAAAAACTATATTTTATGTTGGTGTGCCATCAAATGGTGACAAAGCTTCATTATTTTTGAAAAATACTTCTTTTAGATGAAAAACTGAATCTGTTCTTATATCATGTATATAAAATACATAATAAATTTTTTAATGTTATATAAAATTAAAAATATGGTTACTAATATTTTTAATGTCTTCTTTATATCCCATTAAATAATAATATTTTTATTAATATATCGTTGTTTAGTTAAACTCAGTACTGCGTACAACAAAAGCTATAGGGGAAGATCGCTCTTGCATGTAACGAAAGCCAAGTCAGTGATGTGTGATGTTCAATATTCCATTGAAATTTCCTATTAATCAATCCAAAACATAATTATTTTATACATTAAGTAAAACCTATACATTGTTTTTCATGTATTGTACGCCAATTAAGGGTTGCGTGGAACATACGACAAGTCAGTTTAGTGTGAATGAAATCTTTGACATAGTGAATTGCCAAAAATAAATTATATTTTTAATTTATTTGAAAAAATTGGTCCATAAAAACCTGGGGTGTAACATTATACCCCACATAGAATGAATTTTTACCTCAAAATTCATCAGGGTTACAAAAGGTTATTTTTTGAAAGTTTCCTTCATAGAAACCCACATCGTAAAACGAAATACTATAACATCATTTTAAAATGTATTGTTAGAAACATAAATGTTACCCAATGTAACTCGTCATTAGGTTTTTTCATATTACAATATAGGTGGTAAGTGAAAAAATGGATATGGAATAAAAATATAACCATTAATTTCCAATGGGTAGTGACAAAGAACAACGTTTGGAGAATGTTAACAAATAAAAACACCATTAATTTGTGATGATTTAAAGGACCATATGATTCATTAGATTACTAGGATATTTTTTTTGATTTTCATGATCCTTTTGTTAATTTTTAGGAACATGAGAAGAAATAATTAGTTGATTTTACTAAAATCTCATCATTGGTTGTGCCTTGAAAAATTTCCAATTCATATCTTATTCAATAAAATGAAGCTGAATTTTTCATTCTGAATGTGTTAGAAGATAATTTGATCCCTAAATAGAATGATACAATATTCCATATGTATTTATCATAAAAAGGTTGTAAAAAGTATTAAAATATACATAAGTATATTTATAGTGAGATTAAACATATATGGTTAAAAATGGACTTATACTTCATTTATCATACCACATAAAGAAAAAAAACTAATTTATACTAACCAGGGACAACCTGTAGGCTAGTGGTAGGGGATAATGGCATGTCTCACTTCAACTATGGGTTTGATTCCTGCAGACATGTTTGGTGCAATTGGTTTTCTCCCATCATGCGGGTTGTCCTTATTTTAAAACTACACTATTATAATATTGCCAAAATATTATAAAAAATGATTCATCCATAAATAATACTATCTACAGTCCAACATAATCCATTTCTACTTTAGACTTACCCAAAATACTTCTATCCAAACTCACATAAAAAACAATTACAAAAAAGGTCATATAACAATCATCTAAATACCTTAATTTATCCCCCATATTCAATAAGATATAACATGTTTGTTAAATTAAAAATATTTGAAGGACTTCATTATGAATTATTTTTTGTCATGGTAATAACCTAAATTTTCATATATCTTTATTGAAAACATGAATGTTTCCATATTCCAAAATTTATTGGATATATTACTTATGTCGGAAAAAGATTAACACTTTATCCATGATAACATAACCCTCTTTTCAATAACTCTATAATTAGAACTAAAGAAACTACCATCATCATATTTACTTATCAAAGTCTAACAAATCTTTATCCAAGCATCATTATCTAAACATAAGGGATATATTAATGGTTATCATTCCCTTAATCATGTGTTCTCTTATTTATATCACTATACCATTAAATCACATTTTTGGATCCTTAAAACTATTCAACACATCCATTCCAATTCTTAATGATGAACTTATTCTAAAAATATTATATCATTCATGGTTCATATAACATGATATTTGAATTCTATAACATATACACCCCAATAATCCAACTTTACTCTTAAACCATTACTCAAGATCCATCATCTTCATCTTAACTGAAATATGACACATGTATTATGGTTTATCTACCTCATGCTTCTTACATTTAATGTGAAAAATACTGTAATACAATCACATAATTTTCACATAAAGTTTTCAATCTCTATATCCATAGTAGTATGACCAATAATCATTCCATCATCATGATTCCCATCAGGATATTTCCTCTTCGGATAAATATCTTTATAATCAATATAATTTACACATATGAAACATTGAATGGTTAACAATGTTCTACATAGTTCTGTATATTAACTAAGACTAGAATGAAAAGTGTGAGAAATACATATTATAGATTAGAAACACATAAGTAAGGTATATGACTTATAATACTTCAAACTAAGATATCATTGGTTTAACCCTAGGTTATTCATGATTAAAAAAACCCCTCATATTTTAAACTATACATATAATTATCCTTAGGAAATCCCCAGAACTATCCTTATAATTTTCTCTGGCGATCTCACTAATGTATTGGCATCATATTTTCCCAGGGATACCTAATCCATTTCTCTGATACCAACTGTAAAGTCCCATGATTTACATATATGGTCATTATAATACATTTCCAGAATGCTTAATACATGAAAAAAATATATGCCTAAAAATTGTATTAGGTTAGGGTCTTTGGAAACATGGAACATAATCTTCTAACTTGGAGAATGATCTTCAATATCAACCATAATGATCTTCCCATTTTGTTTTCTTACATAAAAACATTCTTTATATCTTGGGAAAAAAATAAATAAAGTGTGAGCTCAAATTCCTAGTAAGGGTAAACAAGGAGAACAAACAATAAACATAAGAATGTAAAAAAATTAACATAAAGTATAAATATCAAAATCTGGATTCATGAAATAATTTATTATAGTACAGAATTCATAAATCATAAATAAACATTAAATATGATAAAATAGAATTTTCTATATATCTGGAATTATAGAAAACTAATAAGAACATAATATGATTTCTAAAGTTTCCAAGGCATTACTACCAAGACCATCATTGTGGAAAAATCCAAATACTAAATTAGGTTTACTTTCTGTTCTATCCATGTATTAATGAATCAAATTTATATGACCTTCTATCGTTGTGTTACTAAACTTGATTAACTTTCTATTCCATTCATGTCTATTCTCAGGAGATGAAAATATATAACCAATACATTTGAGGGATATATATGTAATGGTCAAGACCTCAATGGTCCATTCCTTTGATGAAATATAGTGTTTTAGGTGTTCTGGGAGGTTAGGGTGACTAATCCTCATCACTTTTCCAAATTTCCAATTCTATGAACAGTGTTTTCAGTTTACTATCTAACAATTACTATCTTGTAGTTAGTGTCTCACAGTTACTATGTCACAGTTACTGTCTCACAGTTACTATCTTAGATTTTTTATATCATAGTTACTTTCTCATAGTTACTATCTAATAGTCACTGTCTCACAGTTACTGTCTGACAGTAACTGTCACACAGTTACTGTCTCAGAGTTACTGTCTCACAGTTACTGTCTCCTGAACAGAGTTTCCAGAACTATTTCTTATTTCCTTTGGAAAATTTCCATATTTTTCCAGTTTCACTAATTTAACATTTTCTTTGACGTAAAAGACATTTATGGCTTTGTTTTAAGTGATTTAAGAATGAATTAAATCCCATAACTCCTATATTTTTTTGAGGCTCAGGATGCATTTAATTGGCCAAACCGCATGGTTTAATGTGATATTCTTTTAATGGAAAATACAATGTATCTTTAACATATGCACCATTAAATATTATAAAGAGAAAAGATATCTTCCTCCCTTGTTTTTCCTCCTTGTTCTCAGGTGCGGGACATTTGAACCATTCCTTTCTTCCCATAGGAATCCTGAAAACAACCTTTTCCTCATGGATTGTTTTCCATCGATGTTATTCTTGCTGCAAATACAAACCCTATTTTGTTGTAACCAAGAAGTATCCATCAATCTTCTATATAAGGTATGTTTTATCAATGTTATTTTGGGGTTCATCTTCTCCTACTTCTAATTTTCATATTATAGAATGTGATCTCTATGCTTCTGATGAAGTTTTCTTGGGTTTCTGTTGGTGTGGTCGTGCCACAACATCCTCAGGTGGTTGCAGTTGTCACAGGAGGAGGCGATCGTGATCTGTTGTGTGGATCATTCTCATATAAAGATTCTTAGGAACCTTTTCAAGGTAAAGGATATGTTTCATCTCTTTTATTTTTACGTAGAACTATAGAGTTAGCATGTTTTAGCCACTGGATCATATTGGAATTGACATAATAAATATTTGGACCGGATAAATAAATTGATATCAATCCTACGGTATTACCTCTTGTTTTTTCTAGATAGTGTGATATATATGATTCCTTTGTTTAGTTGTTCGTTCTTGATGGAAATTAGTAAATAACCTAAACTAGAATTAATTGATAATTGTTTGGATAAAGATAAAGAGGCATGTAAATGAATCTAGTTATTATTGCTGTATTTTTTTATTGTTAGTAAAATTGGTGTAGTAGGCATATTTAATTTATTTTTGATAGAATATTGTATTGGTTTCATGAATATGGAACCTATGAATAATAAATCGGTTAAGTAAAGATGATTAATGAAAAGATTTTTTGATAATTCCTTGATGGGTTCTGAGTTACCCTCCTGCTAGTTCAAGGGCCAAGATCCCAACCGATATGATTATTGTTTTCCTACAACTTGTGTTGTGACGTTAGCCTGGATGTCTGTTGTGATATGTGGGGACATGGAGGCCATGCATGGTTGTAGCATTTGGCACCTAGAGTGGCGAGATGCGTTGTGTTATTCATGTGATTGTTGGGGCGGACACTAGGGATGATGAAATGGGTTAGACATGAATGATTAGATTCGGCTATTTTCTTTGGTTGTTTAACTGTTTTACTTTCCCCATTGCTCAAGGCAGAGGGTCTTGATTACCCTTCTTCCGAAAGGTGAAAAGACGCATAGGGAAAGCCACATTCTCTCCGTGTTTAGCTTCTCAAGGAATGATGGGTCTAAGCTCTTGCTATAGGTGAAAAAGTCTCGAAGGGTAGTCTATCTTCTCACCGTGTTGAGAACCCTTGGATTTAGTAGGATTGCACATTTTTATCGAATGCCTTGGATTTTGGGAATGTAATGATGTAAATAAATAATTGAATAAATGATGTTAACCAATGGTGTTTGAAGCTTGATGGGGCACAATGCTGAGGTTGTGATTTAAAAGAACAATGTACATTGGCTGTGATGTTAATGATATTTAATGTAGAATTATTATTGGTTAATTATTTTTTAAATAATTAGGTAACATAAAGTGCAAATGATAAAGAGGGAATTAAGTAATGTATTAAATCTCTTTAAATGGTTTTTTTCTTATAGGATACCTAGTCTTAGAAGTTGTTTTCCGAAGTCTGTGAGTCGTTAGATTTAATTGAGTCTAATATTAGGTTATTCCCATAGTGTGGTTGTGAGGGATAATATATTCTACACTTTTTGGGTATCTATATACTAATCCACCCCTTCTGTAAGAAAAACTGACACCCCAGGGATTCTGAGCCATGGGGGGTGTTTTCCTTAACATTCCGTTGGGAGGATGGATGACTGACTAACCCCTTTGACCCCACTATCATATATTGGATGTTACTTGTGCTGGTAGGCACATTGGTTAGTTTTCCACATATATTTTTGCAGAGGGCTTTAATGGCTTGTGGTTATTCACACACATATATTCTAGATATAGTTTTTTATGGACTACTATTGGTGTAACATGTATAAGCTGTGATGGCTTGAGGATCCTTACTCGGTGTATTGTCTCTAATGGCTTGAGGTATAATACCCAATGTATGAAACACGTTATGGAAGCTATAGTACCCCCCTGAAACTACCTGGTTACTTTGCTTATATAGACATTGTGGTTTTGTGGGATGAGGTGCATGTTGTGGTGCTTCGCCCAAGTGTCTGCGGACAAGACTTTTCAGAGAGAGATGTTTAGGACGTGAGAAGTTAGGTAAAAGCGGAAAACCAATGGGGAAGTAGTTGCAAGGTACCCTTGATATTATTTATTATATTATATACTATTGTTTTCATTTATTTGTGAGTGTAGCCATGGTGAGGGTGGGAACATATTATACTAATTTAGGTGACGAGTTAGTTTCACGTGTTTTTCACTGTGCTCTAGCATGATTTTTAACTTTTTCATTAGACGCTTCAGGGAGGATCCTACATAGTATATTGTTATACTCACCATTTATATATATAACTGCTTTTCAGGTAACTTGGAGCTGGTTGGAGATCAGGTTGGTTATTACAAGCTTGCGGTTGTTGGAGTTGTTCGGGTTTGTGGTTTCTGTTGTTTTACATTCTTTTGGGTACTTGCATTTTTTTCCATTTTAGTTGTAGTAATTTTTCATGACATTTCATATGTGTACATGGGATTCCTTTTATCTTACTGGTTGAGTTGGAATTGGTTGTTTGCGATCTTATCTCTCTCTTCTACATGTGTTCTCTTAGAGGGTAATGTTGTCCATTTGTGTGTTCTCTATATCCTCAGTTCAAGTCTCCAACTCAGGGCCTACTGGTGGCGGATCCCGGGGGTCATTTTCTCTCTTCTCCCAATTCCGGCACAGGAGGGGTACACTTCATGGGGATGGGGTTGTGACAGAGTGGTATTAGAGGCTCAAGGTGAGAGATAGGATGGAATTTGGAGTTATGAATAGGTGAGGTAACAAGGGTTGGTTGGGAAATGATGTCATTATTGTTTAGAAAGTGATTTAAACACTGGAGACCAGATGAGACATAGCCGTTTAGGGCCCCCTATTATTTGATGTACATACCTTTAAATATTCAATGGCTACTAAACAAGGTGATACTAGTAGTATGGTGGAGACCTAGGAAAGGGTCATGCATCATTATTCTTTGTCATGTGTTTGAATGTGTATACATTGGGATAATTTAACCTAAAATTAATAAAAGAAATCAATTAAATAATTAGCTAATGGTGAGTCTCCCAAATTCTAGGTTTAGGAGATCTATCTATTTTTTATTTTAAAGGTACGGATCCAGTTCGATGTCCTCGTCAGGATTTCACAGAAGATGTCCAGCAGGATGTTCCAACAGATCACCGATGAGTACAGGTCGACGATGATGAAACTTGGAGGAAGACACTTTGAGAGTTTCAGCACAAGAGTCTGCAGAAGTCTGAGGGATTTGTTTTAGATACATTCACCCAAGACTAGTTAGAGGATGTTGAGATAGGATTCAATTCAATCCATTCTAGGAAAATGAACAGGGTGTCCTTTGTTGGGAGGATGCTACGTGGAGCAGTGAGGATGTCGTGGTTCTTGTTCCTCAGAGATCATGAGGAGTAATTAATCTATTGGGAGGAGTTCCAAGACAAGTTTAGAGTCGAGTTTCTTTCTTCGACCGTGAAGGCGTCCAGTCACCATGAGCTTCTTACCCTTCAATAGGGGAGCTGTAGTGTACAATAGTTTTAAATCCTTTTCAGGAACCTTTTGCGATATGCTTTGAACCTGTTTCCAGATGAGGAGGCCAGATAGAGACATTTCGAGGAGGCTTTTCATCTAGAGATCCAGGGCCTAATAACCCCATTTATGCTGAAGACATATCTTGATGTTCTAGAAAGGGTAGAGGTAATCGACAAGACTTTGGCTAGAACTAGATCATCACGATTGGGGATTTGTCATGATTCCTCACAAAGCATAGCTGTGGTCTGGGGTTCCCAGTTTTCAGGGAGAAGGAGTTTTCTTTCGGATGGGGGTAGGTCCCAGCCCCCAAAATCTCATTTCTCGAGAGGTAGCATCACTCAAGCCTATGTCAAGGGATTAGGTGCATGTTTTTATTGTGGTGTCAAGGTTATTAGTAACGAGAGTTCCCGAACTTTAAGAGAAGTCATCATGCACCAGTTTTTCCACTCCAGGGTCGTCCATTGAGGATGTTCTAGCCGAGGTAGTAGCAGAAGGTTGAACAAGCTTTAGATCTGCAGAGGGTAGATGGGGAAGGTAGAGGATGACCCCGTGACACTCCCCATCCTCAGAGAGCAGAGTGCAGCCGTGGTAGTGGTTTTCATCTAGGTTCGAGAGGTCATGAAGGAGGGCATGGTTAGCTTCATGCTTTAGCGTTTCCAGCACCAGGCGAGTCAGACATCGTTCGAGGTACCCTTTACTTATTTTTAACCATGGTGTATTCCTTGTTTGATTTAGGAGTGACACACTCCTTCATATCACCAACCCTTTTCCATGCTTTCGGACATGAGGTAGAGAGGATTCCAGTGCCCTTGGCGTTGACTACACTAGTTGGAGGGAGAGATAACTTGTTTGAATTATGTTGAAAATGTGAGCTAGTATTGGGGTATCGCCGCTCTTGGAGAGATTTCCAATGTTTACGAATACAACCATATGATGTGATCCTTGGAATGGATTGGTTGTATTAGTTGCAGGATATCATGGATTGATTCAAGAGGCATGATGTGTTCTTCAGTGCAGATAGAGATCCGATGGTGCTCGTTGGCGAGCGAGACCCTCGGATGGGTCATAAGTGTGTTCCAACCGTAACATTAATGATGGCTGATAAGATGTTGAGTTCTTCAGAGGTTCAATAGTTGTCATTTCTTAGGGTTGTAGAAGAGTACCCTGATATCTTTCTCGAATAGGTAGTAGCATTACCCCCTCGATGAGAGATTGAGTTTGGGATCGAGCTACAACCACAAGTGTCTCCTATCTCTATGTCACCCTATATATTGTCCCCTTATACATTATGAGAGTTACGTGTATAGATTGATGTTTTGTTAGAGTGCTATTTTGTTTTACCGAGCGTGTCACAGTGGGGTGCACTAGTTTTTTTTCGCGAAGAAGGCTGACGACAACCTGTGGTTGTGTGTTGATTATCATCCCATAAACAATGTGACTGAAATGAATCACTATAATATTCCATGGATTGATGATTTCTTCGATGAATTGAAGGGTGCGTGTTGGTTCTCAATGATCGACTTATGGTCAGGATATCATCAGATGCATGTGAAGGATGATGATATCTCAAAGGCTACTTTTTGTTGTTGTCATGGGCATTATGAGATCGTTGTAATGACGTTCGCCAGGACAAAAGCTCCAGCTGTGTTCATGGGATTGATGAATGATGTGTTTCATGAGATCATGGAAATGTTCTTTGTAGTTTTCTTCAATGACATCCTTTTCATCTCCACATATGATGAATAGCATGCATAACATCTACACGCTGTTTTGGGAGTTCTTCGTCAACATCACCTGTTTGGGAAGTTGTTGAAGTGTGAGTTTTGGGCTATAGAAGAACGTTTTTGGGGCATGTTGTGTCCGAACAGGGAGTAGCTATGGATCTATTAAAGAGAGAATAAATTTTGTCTTGGGCAGCCCCCAATACATTGTCAGAGATTCGAAGACTCCTTCGTCTCATAGGCAACTATAGGAGGTTCGTCGCCGATTTTTCACGAGTTACGACTCCCCTGTCAACTTTGACTAGGAAGGATCCGGTGTTCATATAAACTGATTAGTGTCATTAAGCTTTAAAAAATCTAAAAGAGAAGTTAGTAAGTGCTTCAGTTCATTGTGTCCTAGAAGAGGGAGTTCATTTTGATGTTTTCTAGGAAGCTTCACATTTGGGGATAGGTTGTGTTTGGATGCAGAAAATATCAGTTTTTTCATCTAGGTCTCGGCTGTTTCATCCTTCAGAATGTGTCTATGCCACCCATGATCATGAGTGGGAAACTGTGTTGTTTTCTATGATGTTGTGGAGACATTACCTCATTGGTGAGTGCTTTGTGGGTTTAATCGATCATAAGACCTTGAAGTATGTTTTCTCTCAGCGTGACTTGAACTTACGACAACATCAATGGATGTAGTTATTATAGGAAAACGACTTTGAAATATCATATAAACTTGTAAAGGGGAAATTTGCAGTAGATGCACTAATTCTGAAGTCACGTAGTGATGCAGTGCATGAATCTGGTGAATCCTGGAGAGTAATGGAAGAACTGTCCACGTTACACCTTGATATGGAAGAATTTGGGGGCAGAGGTTTCCTTTTTCAGATGACGGTGTATTCATATCTATTGAAAAAGGTGGAAGAGTTCCATTCTGGGGATCTAGAGGTGGAGGTCTAGAGAGACCGAGTTGTTTGTGGTGAGGCCCCCGATGGTTGGACTGATGATGAAAAACTTCAGTTGTTGTATCATAGAATGATTTTTTCCGATGGCAATGCATGAGATAGTTCTTAGAGAGTTCCATAGTTCTCCTTTAGCGGTGCATCCTGGTGTGAAAATGATGTACCAAGCCTTGAGGAGTCAGTTTTTGTGGCTTGGGATGAAGCGTGCAGTTGTTGAGTTTGTGTCTCGATGTTTAGTCATTCAAAAGGTCAAGGCTGAGCACCACTCCCCTAGTGGAATTCTCCAGCCATTAGATATTTCTTAGTGGAAGTTGGATAACATCTCAATTGACTTTTTTATTGATTTACCTCGATCTCTAGGAGTAAATGATGCTATTCGGGTGGTAGGGGGTTGTTTAACAAAATCAGCCCACTTTATTGTGATCAAGGAGTCAGGCTCACTGGACATTTTTTCAAGGAAGTATCTAGAGGAGGTGGTGAGACTTCATGGAGTCCCAAGGATGATCATTTCTGATTGAGATCCTCATTTTACCTCCAGGGTGTGGAGAGGTATCCAAAATTCTTTTGTTTCTCAGCTATGTCTTAGAATTGCTTTTCATCCTTAGATGGGTAGTAAGATAGAGTGGACCATCCAAACTCTTGAACACATGATACGCTCTAGTGTCCTAGATTTTGGAGGGTTGTGGATGTGGAACTTACCCTTGGTGGAGTTATCTTACAAAAATAGTGTTCACTCCACCATCGGTATGGTGCTGTTTGAAGCCTTGTATGGTCAACCATTCTGTTCTCCATTGTGCTGGACTGGGGTCGAAGAGTCAGAAATTCTCAGACTGGAACTAGTGTTGAATATGATAGAGATGGTTCAGGTGATTCATGAGAGGATGAAAGCAGCGTAGGATCGTCAAAAATCTTATGCCGATCAAAGGATGAGTCCTTTGGAGTTTGATATTTGGGATCACATATTTTTGAAGGTGGCTCCCTGTCGTGGGTAGTGACAGTTTGGTCGTGGGAGTACTCTTTATCCCTTGATTACTTGTCCTGTTGAGGTCTAGGATTGTGTTGGAGCAATGGAATATAAGATAGCGCTTTCCCCATAGATGAGCGGGATACATGATGTTTTTCATGAGTCACAGCTCCGTTGTTATCTTCATGATAACTCTCATGTAAACGATTGGGGAGAGATCGATGTTGATAATGATGCGACATTTGAGGAGAGACACATAGAGATCTAATACTAAAAAGAGAAGGTGTTTTATGGGAGTTCAATTCCCTTGGTTAGCAACTTGTGGTGACACTATGGTATAGAGGAGAGTACCTAGAAACATGAGTCACAGATACATGCTCAGAACTAAGAGTTGTTTAATGATTAAACTCCTTTCATGTAAAGATGTACGCCTTATGGTTGTATACCATTCATGTTTATGAGATGGATGTCATTTTTTCCCCTTATGTGTTGCTCTATTTTTGAGAGGTATCTCGAGGAGTGGTTGTTTGGACCCCTTTTCTGTATTTCTTTTGGGTTTGTTTTGTATTCTCGAGGATGATATTGTTTTTAGAGGTATCTAATGTAATGGTTCCGACTTATTTGGTCCATTACTTTGCTGAAATAAGTTGTTTGGGGTGTTCAGGGAGTTCATGGTGACCGATCCCCAACAAATATCCAAATTTCCAGTTCAGTGAACAATGTTTAATGTTTACTGTCTCACAGTTACTGTCTCAGACTTACTGTCTCACAGTTACTATCACACAATTACTATCTCAGAGTAACTGTCTCATAGTTACTGTCTCATAGTTACTGTCTTAGACTTACTATCTCACAGTTACTGTCTCATCGTTAGTATATCATGAACAATGTTTCCAGAACTGTTTCATATATCCTTTTCCAAATTTCAAGATTTTTTCAGTTTCTCCAATTTAACATTTTCTTTGATGTAAAACGCATTTATGTCCATTATATGGTATTTAAGGCCTAATAAAATCTCATAACTCCTACATTAATTTTCTTAAGGCCTACGATGCATTTACTTGGTCAAACCACATTGTTTAATGTGATCCACTTTTAATGGGAAATCCACTGTATATTAAAACGATGCTCCATTAAAACTTCTAAAGGGACAATATATCTTCCTCCCTTGTTCCTCCTCCTTGTTCATTGGTGCGAGACACTTGAACCACTCCTTACTTCTTATAGTAATCATGAGATCAAATTTTTCCTAGTGGGTTGGTTTCCCTCAACGTTCTTCTTGCTCCAATTGTTCCCCCTATATTGGTGCATCCAAAGAGTATCCATCATTCTTTGATATAAGGTATGTTTTATCATAATTCTTTTGGGGTTAATCTTCTCCTATTTCACCTTTCAATATTATATCATTTGATCTCCATGCTTCTAATGGAGTTTTTTTTTGGGTTTTGGTTGGCGCGATCATGCCGCGACATCCACGGGTGGATGCAGTTGTCATGGGAGGAGGCGATCGTGATCCGTTGTGTAGATCATTCTCATATAAACATCCTTAATAACCTTTTTAAGGTAGTGGATTATTTTATTATCCGTTTTTTATGTTTAACCATATAGTTAGCATGTTTTATCCACTGTATCTCAATGGAATTGTAATAATAAATATTTGAACCCAATAAATAAATTTATATCAATCACATGGTATTGCCTCTGGTTTTTTCTAGATTGTCTGATATCTATGCTTTAATTGTTTTTCTATTCATTATTGATAGAACTTGGTAAAGAACAAAAACCAAAATTAAATGATAATTGTTTGGAAAGGAGAAAGAGGCATGTAAATGAATCTGGTTCTTATTGTTGTATTTTTTTGATGTTGGTCAAATTGGTGCAGTAAGAATGTTTAATTTATTTTTGATAGCTTTTGAATATGTTTTCTGAATATAGATCCTATGAATAAGAATTTGGTTAATTCAAGAAGGATTAATTAAAAGATTGTTTTGATAATTCCTTGAAGGGATCTAAGTTACCCTCTTGCTTGTTAAACGTCTAAGATCCCAACCGATATGATTGTTTTTTTCCTGCTTCTTGTGTTGTGAGGTGAGCCTTGATGGCAGTTGTGATATGTGGGCGCATGGAGGCCTACGGGTTGTGGTAGCAGTTGACGCCTAGAGTGTCAAGATGCATTGTTTTATTCATGTGGGTATCGATGAGGACACCAGGGATGATGAAATGGGATGGATGTGAATGATTAGATTCTGCTATTTTCTTTTGGCTGTTTATCAGCTTTACTTTACCAATAGCTCAAGGCAGCTAGTCTTTCTTACCATTCTTCCAAAAGGGGAAAAGATGCATGGTGTATGCCCTGTGCTTTCTGTTTTTATCTTCTCAAGGAAGGATGGGTCTAAGCTCTTTCTTTATGCAGAAAATACTCAACTAGTAGTTTATCTACTCACCGTGATGAGAACCACTAGATTTTGTATCCTAGAATGTTTTTCTAGAATGCCTGTGATTTTGGGAAAGTAATGCTTTGAAAAAATAATTGAATAAATGATGTAAACCTAGGGGGTTTGGAGCTTGCTGGAGCACAATGTTGAGGTTGTGATTTGAAAGAACAATGTACATTGGGAGTGATGATAATGAAATTTAATTTTGATTTATTCTTAGTTAATTAATGATTAATGAACTAATTAACATAATGTGAAACTGATAAAAAGGGATTGAAGTAACGTATTAAAGCTCTTTAAAAGATTATGTGCTTATAAGATACCTAGACTTTGAAGTAACAACCTAGAGTCGGAGAGTTGTTAGCAGCAGTTGAGTCTAATATTAGGTTATGCCCATAGTGTGGTTTTGAGCCATATTATATTCTATACTTTTTGTGTTTCTATATGGTAGTCCACACTTTCAGTAAGAAAAACTGACACCCCGGTGATTCTAAGCCTTGGGGGGTGTTTTCCCCAACATTCTGGTAGGAGAATGGATGACGGACTACCCCATTTGGCCCTACTCTCTTCTCTTGGTAGTTACTTGTGCTGACAGGAACATTGGTTAGTTTTCTACATATATGTGTGTAGAGGGATTTAATGGATTGTGGTTATTCACACACATTTATTCTGGATATAATTTTTTATGGACTACTATAGGTTTAACGTGTCTAGGTAGTGATGAATTGAGGACCCTTACTCGGTGTATGGGTTGTAATGGCTTGAGGTATAATACCCAATGTATAATACACGTTATGCGCGATGTGGTGGCCCCAAAGAACTACATAGTTACTTTTCTTATGTAGGCATGGAGGTTTTGTTGAAAGAGGTGCATGTTGTGGTGCTTCGCCCACGTGTCGACGACCAAGCCTTTTTAGAGAGAGGTGCTTGACACATGCGATGTTGGGGAAAAGAGGCAAACCAGTGGGGAAGCAGTATCGGGGTACCCATTATATTCTTTATTATATTATATTCTCTTGTATGTGTTAATTGGTGAGAGTAGACATGGTGAGGCTAGGAACATAGTATACATGTTTATGTGATGAGTTATTTTCACTTGTTGTTCACTGTGCTTTAGCATGCTTCCATTACTTTTGCATGAGAGGATTCAGGGAGGATCCTATTGAGTATACTATTATACTTACCATTTGTGTATATAACTTCTTTTCTTGTTAGTTCTAGCAGGTTGGAGATTAGGATGGTTAAAACCATCTTGTGGTTGTAGGAGTTGTTCGGGATTGTGGTTGCTGTTGTTTTACTTTCTGTTGGGTACATGTAGTTTTTTCACTTTCAGTAGTAGTAGTTTTGAATTAAATTTCATATGTGTACATGGAAATCCTTTTATCTTACTAGTTGAGTTGGAGTTTGTTGATGTCTATCTTATCTCTCTTTTTTTCAAGTGTTCTCTTAGAGGGAAATGCCTCCCATTTGTGTGTTTGTTATACCCTTGGTGCTAGTAACCAACCTGGGTCCTACTAGAGGCGGGAGTCAGGGGTCATTATCTATCTTCACACATTGCAGACCCAGGAGGGGTACAGTTTGTGGGGAGGTGTTCATGACAATATAGGTCCCACCGATCTCATAATGAAATCATTCTTACTTGTTCCATAGAATCATAAATCATTCATCATAGCATAACCCATAAAAAAAAATGGGTTTTCTAAACATCATTCCTTAATAAAATAATCCATATCAAAAAATGGATTTCATAAAAATAATTCCATCATAAAAAAAATCAAATAAAACTAATAATTGGGAATGAAATATAAACCAATTTCTTCTTAGATGGAAAATAATTTGGATGAAACAATTTAACTTAATTCTTAAGGAAAATATCCTTTATTTTTCAAAAAAATGATTCCTTTTCTCAGAATTCCATGAAATTTACAAAGAAAATAAGTTAGTTTAAAATAAACATAAAATCATGTATAATAGTATTCACGAAAATAATTAATTATGAAGATGTAAAAATACATTCATTCTCTATTAGTTAAGAAAAAAATTCTTCTCATACTCTTGTTAGAAAAGTCAAAAAGCACCACATTTGGAAAAAAATTAAATATTCCTTCAAGAATGTTTAATAAAACTTCATAAATGGGCCTAATTCGATTTAAAAAATATAATATAATATAAATAATATTATATAGTTTTGAAACATGGGAGTGTATGATATATATACCCCAGTAAATACCTAAAATAAACAATCTCAGAAAATAACGATATTTCTAAATTATTCCTTACCTTAGGTCGAATTTCGTCCATATGTGTCTAAAACTCTTCTATAGTGGGTATAAACATATTAATAACTTGTAAAAAAACATAATAATATGTATGATATCATATTTTATTCACTTATTATTTTATATTACCCGTTTATCTATCAATTCCATGTTAAAGTAATGTTTTGGGTAATAATGGTTTTATTTATCTTATGTGTTTTGAATTGTTATTCTTGATCTTATTACATGGATCATAATTTTCTTACTTATAGATATTATAAAATTATTTATATATGAAAAATATTCTATATATATAAAATATAGACAAATAAAATGGAATACACCATTCATGGAGACGGTAGGTCATATGTACGCATGAACACTATTTCCGTTTCCTAAATGAAATGAATGAAAGAAAGTAAATGTCATATATATATACCTAAATCTAGTAGAATTATTATGTCATATTTTTAATTCTTATTTGTTATGTAATCTTCATAATCATTCTTTAATAGATGACATGGAGATTGAATCTCATCCCGTCCTGGAGACAGTAAGTTGTATATACGCACAAGTGACGATATCATTCCTTTCATGGTTGAATGGTATATAATTTGATGGTATATGAATTTTAATGAACAAATATCATTTTATATTCATTATTTACATAAATTATACTCATCAATATAACCATCCAAATTATGTATTGTTGAATAACAAACTACACCACGATGTGGAGACAGTAAGCCGTATATAATCACACATGGTGATATTGTTTTTTGTAGGATGGATATAAGGAGGTAAAATGTTGTACCATAATTATAATAAAATATCATAATGTAGAATATACTGGATTTATTACTTTATGATGGAAACAATTTCAGATGTGAATGTATAAGAAGAAATGAATTTTGAAAGAGGTGATAAAACAACTATCTCTTTTTCATGTATCTCCTTTTGATCTTAACAAAAGGCATACTTAGGAAAGATTTGTACCCAATCTCTAGCTTCTATGAGGAAGGGAAGGATTTTGAGAGATTATTTGTCAAGAATTATGTTGATACAATGGATTTAATTGAGTCAGTAAGGTGGTAGAGGTGGTGGCCTTTTATAAGATAGAGGAGGGTCACTTTAGGAAAGTCATGAAATATTAATTTATTATAAATTTATGTTTAGTTTATATTGGTAAAAAGCTCATTTATATAAAAAATAAGAAGAGTATGGATCAAAATACTTTTAAAAAATAGGTTTTATAATTTTTAGGTCACCAAATAAACTTATCATTTATCTTTATCCCTTAGATAAAAACATGAATTATTACCATGTCTTCTTGTATTTTCATAATATATGGTTACTATAAGTACAATAAAAAGAAAATAAATCCCAAAGTGGATAATTAATGATATTTCCAATATTATATAAGTATTTTGGCATAACATTGGATTTTTAGGACTATTATATCTTTTTAAAAAATAGTATATGTTTTACAAACTCATTTATTTCAATTTTGACACTATTTAGTAATTGATTTTTGTTAAAGTCATAAAAAACATCATTCCTTCAAAAAATGTATTAAATAAAATATGAAATGTAAAATTCATCCAAAAAATTATTTAATGGAATAAAAACTTCCAAATTACATTTATTTTAATATTTATAATATAATTTATTTTATACTTTGATTAATAAAGAAAATACTTCATTATTATTATGTCAAATAAATTTAACTATATAATTTCTAAAAATTACAAAACCAATTCCATGATGTAGGAAAAACATTCTTCATTATAATTAATGTTTATAGATTAAGGGATAACTTATATAAGTGTAATTAAATGTTTTTTGGTAATATGATACATGTTTCTGTTATATTTCTGTTTACATTAAATTTATTATTATCACCTACCAGTTTCACAACCATGTGGCTCCATGGGGTCCTAATACCAACCTAAATATGCTCATGGTGGGTGATATATCATCTAATAGGACCGGGATATGTGTTAGGGAAGTTTTATATTGTTATAATATTATTTTTTACCCTTATTTACATGATTTTACTTTTATCGATGTTAAATAAAAATAATTATTGAAGTTACTATTCATAGTGTCCATAAAATGAAAGGTACATAAATTAAATAATTGGAAATTATGATTCAAAATATGGAATCCATTTTTTCAAATCCAAAATAGAGAATTGGAAGAAATTAATTTAATATTAATTACCATTGGCAAAACTAAAAATTGGGTTTTTATGAAATAAAACTATCAAAAGATTGACATGTGTTTAAGTATAATTTTAATGTGAAATTACATCCAATGAAAAAAACTGAGTTAAATGATAAAAATATAATTTAATTATAGTTTAAAAATGATTAAACATATAATCTAACTATATAAATAAATTAGATGAAAATACAGATTTGAATTAAAATATAATATTTTTACTATTAATTAAAATATGATTTTTATCAGAAAAATACCAAATAATAAAACAAACTAAATATTGATATATGAATTCTAAATAATTTTTTTATTTTTTTCTAATATAATATATAAAAATGTAAAAACTATATTTGAAAGGGGTGAAAAATCAAAAGGTGGAAAAACTACATTTTTAAAAGAATACTTCTTTTATCTGAAAAATATAATTTGTTCTTATATATTGGCTAGAAAAATATATGATTAATGTTAATGTTATAAAGAATTATTAATTTGGTTAATAATATTCATAATGTCTAGTTTTTATCCCATTAAATAATAATATTTTAATTATATATCATAGTTTAGTGAATCTTGGTATTGCGTACAATGAAAACTATCGATGTAGGAAGCTCTTACGTGTAATACATGCCATGTTAGTGATGTATGTAGTGGTAGAATCCTTTAGTGTTTTGTAATACATAATCAGAACATAGTTCTTTTATATAATGAACAAAATCTATATTCAGTGTTGTGTGTATCAAATGTGAATTTGATGTTGCATGTAACATATGACAAATGAGTTTAGTGTGAAAGTAATGTTTGACTTAGTGCATTGCAAGATATAAATGAAAATTTTAATTTATTCAAAAAAATGGTTCATAAAAGCTCAGGGTGATAAATAAATGATTTAAAATGAATTGAGTTGTAAAGAAACCCCATTTTTTACACACCAACCATCAACCACTACAAAAAATTGTGATTGTTCTCCTTTAAAAATCTAATAAAAACCTGATAGATCCACCTACAAATGAAATCCAAACTCCAAACTGTTCATCATACCCTTGAGTACACTACCCTTTTGAAGAATAATGGAACCAACACTTTCCTCCCCCATAACAGTGATCACCACATAATGAGGAGTACATAGATAAGATAACTACTCCATAGGCTCAACACCCTCTGAGCAATATTAAACTATGAGGGAATTAGCTCAATATTCTATTTTAATGTCTTCATGACTAGTGAAACCCAAAAAATAATATTAATTATGTGTCACACCTGAAACTACAGTCCATGAATGCTTCAATGTTCAAGCATTCATCATCACTGTTGATTGTCTTCAAGTCATGCATGATAATATCTACTACCAAAAACCTAATGAATTCATCTTCATAAATGCATTCACTACATCATTTAAAACATTTAAATCTATTAGGTAAATGAATTAACCATATTTAATCACACATATAACCTTGATCTTTTTGATAATGATCGTCTTACACTTCCAAATGAACTCCTCACCACAATATTATAATGACTAATATTACATATATATTTTCATGTATACAAAGAACTTGTGGAACATCCATAAACATTAGTATACAACCAACATTTGAAATGACAAAATATCACCGAACCAATGATTCCAACATAATATCCATTGACATATTCAATATACATAAACAAAATTCAATGTATGATGAAAATTTTACCCTCTTTGATGTAATTTGGTATGAATCTTCTGATTTAATAACCCATTCATTGAACAGATCTGACTTATGAAAATCAACCCCAACTAAAATAATATCACCCTCATCCTCTATATGGATTGTGTGGGTATCATCATATTTTTTTGATGTGTCTTCTTTTCTTCCTTAATCATTTTCAGAGTTGATCAGTTTCTTTTCACACCTAATGAACACCGTCACTGATCTTTTTTTAAGTCTTGTTCTTCATGAATGATGAAATTATGTCATCTAACTTCAATGTGTCTTTCCCTACTAGCAAAATTTCTTATAATATTATAATATGAATCTAGTAATAAACCCAATAGTAGAAAATAATTGTCTTCTCCTTCCATTTAAATAGGTACTGTGTTACCTTTTTCATCGATATTGAATGACACTAAAGAAATATCCTTAAATATTTTGAAAAACTCATCCAAATTGTTACCCAATTTTTTTAACATTCGTTTACAATATAATGATTTTCTGATACACTTGTTTGGCATCGATACTTCCTTAGAGAGCTATCAATTTATAAATATAGAATGTACCCAAACCACACTAACTACTAATGGAAAATCTCGAGGAATTATAGGGTCAATCCCACAATGAGCGTGGAAGGAATCGATGAATATTTTCCAAAGTTTACATCATACAAATTTTAATTAATTTATTTATTTAATTTTATGATTATAATTAAATAAATAAATTTAAATTGAAAAATATAAGAGATAGGAACTAGTTTTTTATGGAGATTATAATAAATTAATTAATTCCCACTTATTTTAAAAATAAAAATATTTTATAGTTTGGAAACCATTAAACACAACTAATAGTAAAAATGATAAATCCCTATCAATCTACCATATCATCTCAAATCATTGTGGTATAATGAATAAAAATAAATAAATCACATTTAGAATATATTAGAGCACCCCCTTTACAACAATAGAATGAGGTTGTTGAATGCTACAATATGTCTGAGGTATCCATGGATTGTATCATGTTGATGGAAAAGGGAATCCCTGATGTGTTTTGGTGTGAGGTCATCTCTACTTTTATTTTGATCATACATGGATTAATGACACAAATTCCAGATGGGATGACATCCTACGAGTCTTGATAAGAAAATAACTAGTTTTTCACTTTCTCTCTACTATTTCCTATATTATGTATGTGAAAATTGTGAAGTCTTAGATAAGGAAGCTAGATTAGTGGGTTGTGCTAATGACCTTTATCACATATGAATGTAGATTCAAGGAATACCACACATACTTCCCTGATGGAAAACAAGTGAATGTAACACATGATATCATCTTCAATGAGGCAACATAGTGGGATTGTAGTGCTGATGTCAAAATTGATGTGTTGAGTAGTGGGAAGTCATTCAACATTGACCACGATATAGTATATATAACAAGGATGGAGGAGACAAAAAAATATCCAAGAAAATAGATCATCACTCACACACACTAGTGCACACTCTATAGATGTCACAATACGAGACTTGGTTGAGGTGATGCTTGATCCATCATATGTAGTGGAGTTCACCATACCACTCTAGAAAATGGTGGAAGTAGTAAATACAAATCATGATGACTACCCACATCAGATTCGCACAATGGAAAACATTATCAGGTTAAAAACACCACCTAGGAGTTCATTTTGCGAGACCAACTATAATGAGTAGCACATCACTACGACAGATGAGTCATACTATTTCAATGATGAAGAACATTACCCATGATGGTGAATAAAATGATTTAGGATTAATTGAGGAAATAATCATATGAGTAAATATATTAGGAGGATAATATAGAATTTAGTGTGTTGATCAACATATAAAGATAGATCATAACTCTATCTGTAGTTGGAAAGAAATCCTTCCTTTGGACACAAAACGATAAGTCTGCATCCACTCTAAAAGAACATGTAGATGCACAGTCCGCTAAGGCAACCCACTTGCATACCAAAAATGTTGGGGAGATATTAGGGAAAGTGATAAGGATTAAAGGGATAAATAGTTCAAAGAAACTCTCATGAAGTTACATGGATGAGCCAGGTTTCAGTAGATGTGTGTGAATACTGATGTAATAGATACCAAGGGTGAAATACATAAATTAAGGAATGTCATTGTTTGATAATTTCAAATGGTGATTAATTTAACCAGTATTCCATCACTATCCTTATACTCTATATTTTATTTTTATTTTTATAGATAAACATGGTTTTGCCTCATTTTGTCTCTCATGTGGTTTTTAATGATGTTGAAAATAAGTCTATATTTTTTTATATAATGAAATGGAAACACAATTAGATACGAATCCCTTCTGGTTGTGTAGAAATTATTTTTTGTATTCTTGATATTTCCAACTTCCAAGAAGTTTTCTTTATTTGTTGGTATTGATTAGCTGGGAATTTCCTACACATAAAATTCAATCATATTGAAATCTTCACATCCAATGGAAGTATAATAGTATTGCACAGTGTAAAATGATTTTTTTTCTTATTACCCAATGAAAATATTTTTGCAACATTGTATACTCAAACAATAAAAATATTATAATATCACTATTAATTCTTATAAAATGATTATATTTGGTGTAAATACATACCACATTTAAAGAATACATATACATTTTTCATATACAATATAGAACCACACTTCATCAAAATTTCATAATACAATTCTTGTGTTTTACCATTTATCATACCACATTAAAAGATATATCAAAAATGGATTTCATCTACCAACATAATTCTATAAACCCTAGACAAAAAATTAAATTATAAAGGATTCAAAATAAACACAATGATCATGAATATATATAAATTTTTGATAATACAAGAAAATATGTTTCATTATTTATTCAATTACATGAACTATTAACTAAAAAATATATGGTTCTTATTTAATAATTGATAGGTATATTTTTTTATTAAATTACTTAATTATTATCTAACAGTTATATGAATCATTATTAATTCAAAAAATATGTTATTTTCAAATTAATTACTTTCTTGTGTATGGTGAATATTAAAGAGCTAAAATTTAATAATATGAACTAATTAATACATCATACCCAACTAGAAAAACAATGGTAAAATTATCAACTATATTCATGAAATCAAAATTTGTAATCATTCATTACTATTGAATTGGTGTATATTGATTATTTTCCATGATGTTTGGTTGATTCTTGTAACTCATACTATGCACACAACCCTAGTGGGTCGAGATCCACTGTTATCTCATTGGATGTTTTAGGGGGAACTCACCCCTACTCTAGGGGTTTGGGGCAAATCTCCCCCATCCCAAAAGTTGTAGAATTATAGAAAATCTGGTTGATTGAAGAAAAGTACACCCAATGATAGAAAAAGGTAATTTTAGAAGTGTAGACATCGATATAACTATTGTAATAGCTAGGATTTTAGAGATAGTGATATTATAGATCCACTTACTTCATTCCACCATCCCCCGTTGGATATTGTACTTGGGTAGAAGTAACAATTTTTCATTGTGGACATTTAATGACTGTTCACTATAGCCTAATGGAAATACAGTGCAATTAGTCCCACAATGTTTCATTATCATTTTTATCACATTTTGAGGTAGGGTTTTTCAGGTTTTAGACTCTAATATTCTTTATGCATTTATTCTCTCAAATCATAGTGTTATCCTACCTCTCCAAGGAAGTAGGGATCATTTTGAAACCACATAAGTCAATGTGTCCTATGAGATCTTCTTCCCATTATTTTCTTTTACTTTTATTTTGTAATTTTATCATCTTCAAACCTGTTATGTCACTTCTACAAATTGTGTTTTAGTTGTAATTATCATTTCCAAAATTCAACATTTATGTTCACCCAAGTATATTTTATGCAAAAATTAATGAGTTTTATATTTATACAATTTAGAGTGTCATATTATTCAATTCATAGAATTGTGAAGTAGTCATCAATATTACTATACAATGTGTGGAAACTATAACATACTCTATGTAATATTTTATCTATCAAAATTTCAATGGAACATACAATGACACCTAAAACAAGGGATAATGAGAGAAAATTTCATATATTGCACAAAATGGGATAAATTAAACAATGAATGTCTTTGTTTTTTTTTCAAATAAAAAACATAATATATTTATGACTTTCATCAACCATAAAAATAATAATATGAAAATTAAGATAAATAGGTACCAGAAACATTAAGTGTCCATGGTTCCATTAACATGATGAAGAATAATTGAATAACCAATTATAAGACACAAGACTGTTTAGATATCAATAGTTATTAATGATTAATAATATATTGATACAATCATAAAAAATGAAACTAGAAACATCCCATTTTGATAATGAGTTTTAAGTGTCTATATATTCTAATAAAATTACTTTTATTTCCAATGTTTTACAGAAGGGGTTAGAAAAGATGTTTCCATCCAAATAATTTTAAATTTGTAAAACCTAATAGTTTACTTGGGCTTCAAATTTCTTTGAAAGGCACATCAAATGATATGAAAAAATAATGAAACAATCTTTTCATGACAAATGGTAATGAATGGTAAATATATAGTGTTTTCAAGGATTAAAAGACTATAAAAATTACATTTTATGATATTTCTCATGATTCAAATCACTTATGATGAAATTGACTAGAAACAGTATTCCAATAAATGGAATGATGATAGTTAGACATGGATTTTGGATTTCAGGAACCAACATACTTCTGCACATATCCTAATCATTCTAGATCGAGGGAAGGGATATGTAATGTATTATTATTCATATGTATCAGGATTGGGTTGTGTTATTATACTGGGACAACATATAATCGCCCATGACACAAGACATTTAAAGATGAATTAAATGAAATATATGACTGAAAACGGTGCTATTATTTTGATTAAAAACATGTAACCCCAATCACTTTGATGGAAAGATTACTGACTTCATTGATGATAAGAAAATGAAAAAAATCTTTTCATAGAGGTTCATGATCATCAGAGAATGCAGATGAATGTGTTATATCTAAATGTTCGAAATTTATGTAGTATATACACATAGGATTTTGAATTTAGTTTATGATGGGTTGGGCCAAAAATTGTGTAACCAAGTGGTCATGGAAGATCTTGACAATAGCGGCTCGAAAATCATACACAACTGGGAAGGGGAATTCAATGTAATGTGATTGTTAATTTATGTTTGAATTATATTTATTCATCAAAATACCTATTATTTCATATTAGATTCTTCCATACCACGTTATTTTGATCATATACAATTTATTTTCCATTTTTTTAGGATTATCTATTTTTAATGTTAAGAACTATATATTTTTTCTTCATTATTTTCCCTTTTCACCTTTAGTGGTGATTGTTTTTGAAAGATATAAATTGTTACATCATCTTATTATTTTCCACATGAAAATAGTTTCATTAAAAATGAATATTAAAAATAAGTTTTTCATTTGATGATGTTTTTTTTAAAACAACATTTTTATGTTACTTTTCCCTTCAATTAAATTTTACATACCATGCCTTGGGAAATGGATATATTCCGAGAAGAACACCTTGATCAAAATGAAATACAATTTATCCTGTTATCTCTCAATAAATGTTTCATTTTTTATTGTTTTGAATTTTCATGATAGTTATTAAAGTCCACACAATATTAAAAATAAGAAGCCACTATTGATGATCTAATTTATTTATTATAATTTTTATTGGAAGATTTCTATATCCACATTATTCTCATGAGTCATATTTAATTTCACATTTCATCATTAATTTTTTTCATCTTAAATCGTGTTTAAGAAATAAGTGGTATTTTTTCCAATAAATATATTCTCTAGGAGTTTGTTCCGTTCATTTTTAACTCTCAAATAGCTATTTTTTACAATCAGATGATCATTGTTAAAATTTTAAGGCAACGAATCATATAATAAAAAATGTTAGTAAATGAATGATGGGAATTTAATTAACCAATTTTATAAAAATATACTAATTTGATAATTGAATTTTAAATACTTTTTATAAAAAAATAAACTGATGCACGAGTATAAATGAAACTATACATACTAAATGTAACATTAGTTATTTGAAAATTTATACAACCAATGAATATATTTTCATATTTTAACTATTAATGTTGGAGTTATTACAAAAATATTGGAATTTTTATTTAATATTTATTGGATTTTATCTTTTTCAGTGTATACAGGAAGGATTTATCCAAAAGGTGACAAAAAAAGTTGAACCATACATTTATTCTGATGGTTCAAAGGCTCACACTTGATGTAACTCTGACTATATGGTGTAAATTATAATTTCATGGATTCATGTGAAGTATTTATAATGGTTTAATGGTGTAAAGAAGTATATAAGGTGATGTTAGCTACCTTGAAAAGAAGTCTAAGTTGTACATCTAAATTGAATCATCATATTACATATACTAATCACAATCAAACTCATCATGAAAGATTGTCTCGGTTATTTTTTGTGTTTGGGAACACATCATTTGGCAAAATCCTATTTGAATACACATTAGTAAATCATTAGACAAAATAAGGGTTGTTGTTTCATCATCTAATGTATAATTTGACACATTATTGTAAAAACACAACTCTAGATTGTACATTAACTTGTTAAATGTACTATAGTATTTAACACCATAGATGTAACCTTGTTAATAATTCAATGATTCATAATACTCAAATTAAGGATTTTAATGAATTGGTTTGAAATTTAAATATTAATCCCTTGAAAAGAGTTGAATTATTAGTAGATGATGATTTAATTTTATGGTCTCCATGTTGAGGAGATTATTTAGTATAGTATATTTATTAGTGAAACATACTTGTAAATTTCACTTCTCTTACAAAATAGTTGAAATTTTATTTTATATGGTAGATTTATTATGAATGTGAAAATGGAATGAGATCGATTTTTTTTTCATGTATTTTATTTTTATTTTAATGAATATTTTTGATTAATAACATTTGAAATAAATGGTTTCTACATAGATAAGTGGTTAACCAGTTGTTGATGCGACCTTGTAGATACCCGATTCTATAAATATTGCGTGTTCACCATCAATAAATGAGACATGATATTAACATAAAAAAGGGTCCCAAACTAGTAAACCATGTTAGTAATAGATATCGTCAGTATTTCTTCTTCCTTAACTATTTTTCATACATTGGTGAGACTAGGGTTACTTATGCTAATGAATACATCAATTATTGCCAAATTAATGTTAGATTCCCTCTTAAATGAAATCAATAGGCCGAAGATCAGAAATTAACTTGATGATCAATACTGATACTTTCACCAACATGTGACGTCACGATGGAATTTACCTTTTTAGTCGACTTCAATACAATGTATGTTTTGGATCTACACGAACAAGTGAATCAACATACCAGATTGAACAATAAACTAGATTTATATCCCATATCATATTTATTAGTTTTGTGATTAAAATCAGTGTGAGAACTTACAATTCACTAATCCTAACCCTCAATAACTAGGATAGTTTCATTAAATCTGTAACGTACTCATGGATATTTATTATGAAAAATTATTGAAACACTAAGAATATATATAATAATATTATTATATATAGAGCATAAGAATCATTACATTAAATATTGAATATATTAAACATTAATCATCATATTGAAGACATAGAATGAATCTTATCAATAATTTCTTATAGTTTAGGATCTATGATCACCCTAATATTCATTATATGGAACAATCGAAGAGACCCCTTCTTGGAGTTCTCCATACAAAACCACTTGAGAATTTTTCTATTATATGATCTTTGAATATGACGTAAAAAACTTTTTATCTATATATATAGATCTTTGTACCTTTTATTTAGGCTATTTCAATCATGTATTTCATTGAATATCATTTTCAAAACATTATTATATAATGTAATTTCGGTACATCATTTTCATTATGTAGTATGTCATCCACATATTACACTAGAAATACCCTAAAGGATCCACTAAACTTCTAATAACCACAACAATCATATGTGTTTTTAGAAAATCAAATACATTTATTGAGTAACTAAACAATATATTCCCACTCATAGAATCTTTCTTTAATCCATAAATTGAAAGTTGCAAAATATAAACCTTTCCAAACATATTTGATAGTTCAAAACCATTAGGTTATATTATAGACGTATTTTAAAATATATTTTTGTTAGAGAAAGTGATTTTTCACCCATTTGATATATCGAATAATCATAATGAGATTTCATGTAATATTTAAATTGAATTTAATATCCCCACGGGAAAACAATAAAATATTAAAAAAATACTATTATGTTTAGAAAAAAACAATTGATTATTAAAAAATTAACAACATTATAAAAAGTTATGAATATGTATATAAAATTAAAAAATATTACCAAAAAATAAAATTATCATTAAAATATACAATTAATCAAAAAATTAATGAAAATTATAGTGAATCATTTTCAATATTTAAAAAAATATGTAGTCAATGTAAATAAAAATTTAAAATATTGGACTCTAATATCTCAAAAAAACCTTTAAATCATTAAAATTTAATAAATTTAAATAATATTTTTTTAACTACTTTTTAGAAATAAAATTTATAATAGTGTTGAAAAAAATATTTTGACAAATATAGATTTTCATATGCTAGTTTAATTTGTAGATCCTACAGTAACATGATATAATATGTTTGATGATTAATCGATAGTATTCTGGACTATTTATGTATTTATTTTACAAGATATTTAAAATGATATGACATAGCCCATGGATTCCCCACCCAGGAGGATTGTTTTCCAAGTGTGCCACACTAAGTCATCTAATAATAGGACGAGGGTCGGTGACTAGCCCCATCTTGGCATATAACACAACATGATTTAACTTAGATTATTTTATTCCACAATATACCCATCCTTAACGCAAAGGATAAATATCAACACTAGTAGGAAAAATATATATAATAAAAGAAGTGGTACATAGTGAATGAATGATACATAAAACACAAATACATCCCCAAATATGTAAATATAAAGGACATGTAGATTTGAAAAGTACATGAATCTGATAGATGTGATACAATAGAAAACTCCACCCCATTGAATGTACTCAAATATTGGTCCCCACCAAAAATTGACACCACCACCATCATGGGCTGCCTTTCCCCATAATATGTCCCCAAGCATTACCAGGTGTTATCATTGTTGTAATTATAGATTCACTTCTAACGATACCACCATCAATCCTACACATCATTAGGAAAAAAAACTTCTGTGGGAACAATATTTGTACACCTGAGAATACTCATAATTCATAAATGTCTATTAATTCGGACATCAATGGCCCTAAACTAAGATAATTCCCAAAGGTAACCATGGAGCGACTAAGGAGTCACATGCCTTGAAGTAGTCCAGTAACTCGACCACTTCAAATTAAATGTTTCTACTAAATACAAAAAGTATCTCCCACCAATTTATGTACACATTCCTTCCATAAGAATACCACACCCTCTCATTCGCAAACATTTCTTTATTTCTTCTATTCTTGAAGCTTGTTGGAGAACCCACATGTGTTGTAAATGATTTAATTCTTAAAATATGAATGATCCCATTCTCTGTTTAGGCCATCTATATAAAAACTCAGCATGAAGAACTGTAAATTCAAACTACACAAAACCAAAAACCCATGAAAAATTCATAAAATTACAGTGTGATCCACAAGCCTCTTTGGAAGAAACCTCATCCAGGGGTGTATCAACCATATCTATAGAGGACATGCACATTACTAGAAGACACCTCAGTCAAGGGATTACCAAACCCTATTCGTAGTGGTGGTGAACCTTCACCTAATCATCCTTGATGGAGCACCAAATACATGTAAATATAGATGTCTTCTTACCCAAGTATCCTGGGGTGGGTTCTGAAATCCATATTGGAAAACAAGGTCCCATGTCTTATTATACAATACTGCTAGGGGAGTACTAGAACTGTGAATGTTCTGAACATGATGACCCAAACCCCATCATCAGACCTTTGTAGCTGAATCCTAAAACAACATATATACCATTGAAAATATCCTCATATAGCTGGATAGAAAAAATCCATTATGATCTATGACAAAAGATACTTAAGATAGGTTATTTATTTGTGTGAAACATACTTCTTAGAAAAAAAAGCATGGAAATAAAACAATGAAATATGATTGGTGGCCACATGGAAATCCTTGGGTGAGCTACATGGAATATTGGGGTTAGGTGTGTAGGAGTGTGTATCTCATTCACATCCCATATGACTTACTGGGTGAGGTTGGGTTGACTTACCCAACTGGATCAAAGGTTGGCCAATGCACTTGGGCCCTAGATTGAGCTTGTCCAGCTGGCTGGCATGCACTGCCTGACCCATCATGTTATTATCATGCTCATAGTAGCCCCACCCTCAAATAAAAATGGAGGGTTAAAAATATTCTATTATTTTTAATGTATTATTTTTTTCAATCCACAACACTCATAATTCTATATCTTCTTAGCTCAAGGGTAAACACTCCACCATGAAATCAGTGGATCCATGAAATGATATTTCTGAGCATTACCACATGACTAAATCGATCATTTTACATCTAGGGGGTTTTGAAACCTGATAACCCAAAAATGAGCTAATTACAAATAGTGAAACTTCATAGTTAGTACTAGAAATACCTTCTTTTATGTACTAATATTGAATCATTAAATTACTGATCCATGAACTCTATAAATTCAACAAGCATAATGCAAGTTAACATGTTTTCATGATTTAGAAAAGCATTGGATAAATTGTTTTCGAAGCCTAAGTTAAATAAATTTAGGAATAAGGATTTATATATTCATTGGAGGATAAAATGTTTTATTTGAATCTTAATTAATTAAAGATTAAAAAAATTAATCAACGCATTATTAAGAATGATGGATTACATATTGAGAAATTAATTTACAGACACTATTGATTTAATTGTTTTAATGTGGATTTGATGAAGATTTTACAGGATTATAAAAGATAGTTGTGCAGTGGGATGATTTTACTGGATTAGATTTCGTAGGATTATATATATTTTTGTGTTGTTGTTGCATAGGGTTATGTCATGTTTTGGGTTGTGATGGATTAAGTTTATAACATGATTTGATGAGGTTGGAATTTGAGGATGTGTGGATATAGTGTGGGCATGTTGTGGTGATGATGATGTGGTGGTGTTTTTGACAATGTTATTACATTATGATTCAGGCCTATTGAGAGTTGGGAATTCCTGTTACTGGCTTATATGGTAGTGATTCCTAAATGAGTTTGAGAGGTGGGATTTTGAATATTTCTGAAATATGTTTATGGATTTGATGTTATGTCAGCAATTGTTATGTGATATTATGATAATGACCTTACATTTCCAGGATTCTTATAATATTATTATACATCTTTATAAATTCTAAATTTCATTTTTTTCTTATGATACACCATAGGTTAGTAATATAGGGTGGTGAGACTAATGTTTAAATTTATGTAATGTATTGTTTTCCCAATATACTAATCACACTATTTTATTTCTTTGTGGACTTTGATATGACTATCCAATAACATTTATTGCACATCGACATAGCTGAGAACATCAATGGCTCACCCCTACATAGTTTTTTAAATTTTTTTTGGATAGTCTATGTGAAATTTGAGTTGTTGTTCTGGTGTATTGGGTAGAGTTAGGGGATTATCTCAAGCTTTTGGATTTCATTATTTAATGTATTTATTTATGCTTTTATGTCATGTTGGTATGGATTGGGATATGTAAACAAATTTTTTAATAAATGAGATCCTTTGGCTATTGATTTACAATTTTTATTTTATTTTATTGTTAATTAGAAGGGTGATTCCTCTTATTATTTTGTCAGATAACCTCGGTCACAATTATCATCTCATGACCAATTGGTTGACGGTTTTTAGGGACAATATTTTCCCCTTTTCCTATAGTCGAGGTGATTCAGTATGGATTAGAAAATGCTGGCAGAACTCCAAAACTAAATACTATAACAGTGACACTAATTTAACTAATAATGTTTAAAACACTTTGAAAAATATGAATTTATTGAAAACCATAACTTCTTTAACTTCAAAACCACTATTTTCCACCAATTTTCAATGAATCTAATTTTATATTATTAAACATAGATTATCTATAAGAAAAATATATAAAATGTTACCCAATATTCATTCCTACATAAATGTTTGGACTATTTAAAAAGATAAAAATATGGAGAGAGAATGCTTCTAATATTCCTAAGTTGTACAGTAAAAATTGATGACATACACCTTGTGTGAACATCAAATCAATCTATATGGAGCAACATAGATGATTGAAATTAGTTTAAAATCAAATTCTTTTATATGGAAATTCAATTCATCAACTTCATACTGAAATATGAATATCCTATAACTCCACCACCATCATTAATGATGTATCAAATGATTCATAATTAAATATAGGTTTTCCGGGCATGAATATAAATTTAAAACAATTTATCAATAATATAAACCATATGAATTAATATTCCTGGTAAAATATGATTCATACAGAACATATTCAGTTAATGATAAAATATAGTGGTCAGATAAGGGAAAAAATTGACATAAATTTTGTAGAGTATCATAGTCATGGGGGGCCAAAATTCACACTAATTGTGTATATTAAGGAAAAAATTAAAACCAGTACTCATAGTAACATGAATAATACTGAAACATCATAAAACCACACGTCAACTAAATATTATGGCCTCATGTAAAAAGCCTTGGGTATTCATGAAATTGATGTTTACAACAAAACATGAAATAATTAATAACTAAAGTACACTATAGATAAATATTTTAGTAAAATAATAAATCATTTTAAAATTATCTTCAAATAATGTAACTAAAAAATATAATAGAAAGAAAATAAATTAAAAATTGTTCAATGGTTTTTAGTCCATTCCCTTATTTTTTCATCTTCTACAAATCATTATAACTACAGAACATAATGATGTTTCTCAAAGTATGGTTATTGTTTTTAAGGAAAATATTTTTTGTTTGGTATGTCATTTATGTTTTATAGTACGATGTGTATTTTTGAACAAATTGTTTCTATAAAAGAAATAAACATTTATTTTGAGATTAAAATAAAAATTGAAACTAAATATTTTAATCAAATTATAAAATAAGAATTAAAATTGATATTGAAATTCAAATTTCTATTATGATATATTATAAATTATTACATTTGAATAAAATTTTAATCCTTATAAAAATATATTTTTTAACTCCAATATATTGATGTGTAAAAAATGAAATGAAATAGAAATAAATTTAGAGATATGTTTTAATTTATATCAACACCATCACATAAACAAGTTATGTTAATTATATATATATATATTAGGGTTTGTATGTTATATTAATATAATATTTTTTCATTATATGTATTATGTGAATTCAATAATCCCATAACATCTATTATTAAAATAATATAATGTATAAAAATATGGTCAATTAATATTCAACGAATTTTTTTTGAAGGAATATTTAGTGAAATTCAAAAATAATCTAATGCGAAATTTTTAACAACACCATAATTTTGACAACAAGACATACAAGATCATAACATGCATTAAATTATAAGTAATTATCCATTCAGAAAAAATAGAAAACATATAATGATTTATTATAATTCATAAATATACAATGTCCCTGCAAAAAATTAAGTCTCAATGCTAGAAAATAAATCTCTATAAAATCAAATCAAACAGATGACTAATAAATGAAATATTTCAGTTGTTATCCACATAAGCACTTTAACATGTTATTTTTAGTCTGTATATAATATCAATATAATATGTGTATGATAGACATAGATTATGTGTATTTCAAGTACATGTCATGCCTATGATATATAATATATAAATCATAAAGTGTTTAAACTCATATTTCTCAAGGAATAATTAATCCCATTGATATTTCCCTAAACAAATCATAAAAAAATATTCAATATCAAATGATTATGATCTTAAGAAATAGGCGATGGTGGTGGGTATAAATTTAGATGGGCCTCATCAAGTGGGAGAAATGAGAAGAAATCACACTGGTTGTTGTCATCTGGGGGAGTTCATCCAAGGACAAAGGATATGGGTTGGAGTTGTCCTGTGTTATAGGCTACGGGGTGGGGGAGGTGTGGATTTATTCTAGGCTACAACTCCGTTACAGTGTCAACATGTAGCTATCATTCACTATAGAATAATTATCATGTTGTGTTTTTGGTGTAAAATTGTTTTATACCCCTTTTTAGATTATTTCAATGTAGGGTTTTCTGTGCTGGGAAAATATGATATTCCCTCTATATTTTTTCTCCCAAATCATTCTGATATTCAACCTCTCCATGAAAAAAGATATTATTACCAAATCATATAATTGTATTTTTTCTATGAGATATTATTATATTTATAATCTTGTTTTTTTCATTTTTACTTTTATTAAAGTGAAAATCTATCATATCAATATGAATCTCATTGGTTTCATTGTAATTACTATTTTAATAGTCAACATTAATGTTCACACTTGAATATTATATGCACACATTATGGAATTTTATATTCTTACAATTTATATTTTCTTATTATTAAATATATAGAAATTTAAAACACTCTTAAGTAATAATATTCAATATATTGGAACTAAATTATATTCTATGTAATATTTATACTATGAACATTTCACATGAACATACAAAGACACTTCATACATGAGATATTGAGAGATAAATTCGAATATTATACATAATATGTGTTAAATTTAGTAGTAGAAGTATTCATTTAATTTCAAAAAAACATAAACTATTTATGAGTTTTGTCATCTATATAAATTAGAAGATTCACATTAAGATAAATGGATAAGAGAATCATAAAGTTCTCATTTTTATTCCAATATGATGAAAAATAGAAAGAATTCATTGCATAATACACATGATTTTTTTATCATAATAAAGATAAATAATTATGAAATTGTTGATATTCACATTAAAATTACAACTAGAATATGCTTCCATATACTATATTTTATGTGGACTTATTTTATCTTCAATATAATCATATTTCAAATATTTTAATAAAGAGGTTAGATAAGATCTTTCCATCCAAATCACATTGAATATACAAATCCACTTCCATTACATGGCCCTTTAATTTTTAATAAAGGCTCAACCATTGGACAAAAAAAAGAATGAAATAGACATTTAATGATAACTAACCAATAATGTCTTCAAGTTACAATCATTTTTGGGAGAAGTAGACTACTATTGTCACTTTTTCTGAGATTTCTCAAGACTCACTTTTCATACAAAAAAATGATAATAAAGTGTATTACATTCAAATTTAATGATTATATAGAGAAATACATTGTGGATTTTAACATCTTACTCACTTTTACCCATATCATCTTCTTTATATAAAAGGGATGTGTTATGTCATGTATTGTGATTCATATCGATCTTGACTAAGATGAATTTTTTTTCCAAGATACCATGTCATATCCCATGACTAAAAAATGTTGCATACATAAGAATAGTATTATATTAATCAAACACTAGTGGTCCACACATTGATAACATGGAACCACAATCTCTTCCCTGAAAAGATTATAATTTTCATCAATCATAAGAGCCTGAAGCACATCATTTCTCATAGGGACATGAACCTCAACTAATGATGATGGATGGGGTATCTCCAGATGATTGACATTGAAATGGTCTATAAACTTTGGAATAGAAATTCAGTGGATGATGGTTTAGGAAAAAAATTATATAACCAAGTGGTCAATTGTGATCCTAACTAGAGAGGTTTGAAAATCGTACAAACCCAAGAAAAATAATTCAATGTAATGTGATTGATAACATATATTGGAATTATATTTATGCACCACACTCAAAACTCTTTACTAATTTATTCTACCACACATTTTAGTTTTTTTTGTACAATGTATTTTTCATTATTTTAATGGATTGAAATTTTTACAGTTCATAACTATCAATTTTGAATCCACATAATTTTTTGTTTTCACCATTAGTGAATAAATTCTAAGAATAATATATTATTTGGTGTGTGGTGTTATTATTTTATGGTTTTATATCATTTAATAATAAATGAATAATAAAAATAAATTTTTCATTTGTTGATTGTTTTCAGTTTGAAACATAATTATGATTTCACTTTTCACACCATTCAATTTTATATATAGATTCATAGGGCCATGGTTATATTATTGGAATAACATCTAGATCACAATGAAATTAACTATAGCCCATGATTTGTGCATAAATGACACATTTTCCATTGTTTCCAAATTATAAGATAGATATTTAAGTACCAACAACATTAAAAATAATAATCCACTATTGATGATTTCACATATTTTATTTAATTTTTAATGGACTATTTCAGTAACAACTTTATTATCAAGAGTTTTATTTAACTTATAATGTATTAAATATTTTTTTTAAAATTTTAAATCATATTTAAGCACATATTTTTTAAATTTTCATTAAATATTTTTTATAGGACTTCAGTGCTTTCATTATTATTTCTTTAATATATTTTTTTACATTATAAAGATCATTGTTAAAATTCATATGTCTATGAAGAAAATCATAAAAATGTTACGAAAATGACAAATGAATTTTTATTGACCTATAATATAAAAATCTATTTTAATGTTTAATGAATTTCCATTACATTTCACAAATAAAGAATCAAATTCATGAGAATAAATTAATCTATAAAAACTATATTTTAATTTAGTTAATTTTTATGGGGTAAACAAATGAATTTGTTTTCAAAGCAAAATTTATAATGGCTTATTTCTTATAATTAATATTGGAATTGTTCATCAAAATGTTTATTGAATTTGTTTTCAATATATTAATAAATAATTTTTTTCTCTAAATAGTGGAAAAAGAAGATGAATAATATTTTTATTGTAATGATTCATAGGTGCACACATGGTGGTAATCGAACTGTATAGTGTAATTCTTAATGTCTTGGATGGATGTGATGTATTTTATATGGGTGAATGGTCGATAGAGGTCCAGAAGATGATGTCAATAGCATTGAAAAGAAGTTGATAATGTATTATAAATAGTATCATATTATTCCTTGTAAAAATCACACTCAAACTCATCATGCATTGTTTTTTCAGCTGATTTTTGTGGATGAGATCATTTCATTTGGAATTAGCCTATTATAAGCCACATTTTCAACTCAATAGAAAATATACAGTTTGTTATTTCTCCCTACCATGCATAATTTTCCACATTACTATAAAAAATCAATTATGAATTGTAAATTTAAAGGTTAAATAGATTGGACTGTTCAACACTGTTGTTGGGATCTTGTACGAATTTTAGTTACTCATAATAGAACCTGTATTAATTTTATAGAAACTATTTAAAATTTTTATTTTAATCAATTGAAATGAAATGGATTAATAGTATTTGATGATTTAAATTTATGGTGGTCATGTCGAAGAGATTATTTAGTATAGTAGATTGATCAGTGAAACAAAATTTTAAATTTTTATTTTCTTGATACAATTTTTTAGTCCATTTTATGATATATTAGATGTTTTATGAAAGATACAATGAAATGAGATCTATTTATTTTAGTGTATTTTTCTATTTTATATGTATGTTGTTTTTTATGTACATGTGAGACAATTAGGACCTAATTACAAATGTTTTGAATCATTTTTTGTATTGACCTCTTAGACTCCTTCATATATCACATGTGAATATTCAATTGTATTATACAAGGCCTAGAAATAACATAAAAAGGGTACCTATATAGTGAACTGCGTTATTAACAGTAATCTCATATATGTCACCTTAAATACCATTTTTGGTACTTTTGTGAGACTGAGGTTCCCTAGCCACAGGAATGCATCCATTGTTGTTACATTAAAGGTCAATTTTCTACTCAATTCCATAAATCACCCCATGATAAAAAATTATCTTCATGATCATGAATGATACATTCTCCAACATATGATTCCACAATGTAATATAAAATTTTTATTGACTTCACTACAATTTTTGATTTTGAACTCCGCCACCCAATGGATCAACTCTAGAGGCAAAACATGAAATAATATTGAGATATAATATCAATTTTTTTATTTAAATACTAGTATCAGTTTAATCCCTTATAATGTACTCATAATCACCCTGAAATAAAAGGAACATTTCATTAATTCATCTAATATACTCAAGGATATTCTTTGTGAAAATCAAGTGAATCACCAAGTATATTGTGTATCAACTTATTATACCAATATCATAAGAAACAATAGTTAAAATAAAAAAAGTTTTACACGTGAAACATCATATTGAGGATATAGAAGGAATCTTACCCATCATTTCATGCAGTTTGGGATCTAGTACATTCCACAGATTTGTTCTACGAAACAATGGAAGAGACCCCTTCTTGGAGTTCCCCAGACAAAATAGCTAGGGAACATTTCCATTTTATGTACAATTACTCTATCCATAAAATATTTTTATCCACTTATGTAGATTTTTATACCCCATATATAGGCTTTTTAAATGATGTATTTCATTTAAAATCATTTTCCAAACATTTTTATAGAATGTAAACTCAGGACATCATTTTTAATAAGTAGTATGCAAACCTCATACAAAAATAAAAATACCATGATGAATCCACTAACCTACGTATACATAAGAATCATATGTGTTTTTATGAAACCAAAGTCATTAATAGCACCATGAAACCATATATTCCCAATCTAAGAAGAATTAAACAATCTATAAATGGATCATTCCAACATAGAAACCTTAACACTCTCAATTTTCAATTAAATTTTTTAGCTTATATTATAATATATCTTCAAATAAATTTATGTAATAGAATTTTATTTTGACATCAATTTGATATATCGTATAATCATAATCTGATTTCATGTAATATATTAACTAACTTTATTATTTCCACTAAAAACAAATAAAACATTATAAAAAATAATATACAATGTTTAGAACAAAAGTCACTATTGATTAATAGACAATATTACATTATAAAACAATAATATAATGTTTATAAAATTATAAAAAATTATAAAAAATTATACTTTTCATAATAACTAAAAATAATCACATAATAAATGAAAATGAAAATTAAAAAAATTTAATTAAGAAAAAATAAATAGTAAATGTAAATATAAAATTCAAATATAGGACACCAATATCTGAAAAAACACATTAAAACCATACATATTGAAAATTAAAAACAATATTTTATTTAATTGTTTTATAGAAGGAAAATATATAGTAGTGTTTATAAAACTTATTTGGACAAATATAGATTTCCATAGTCTTATTTAATTTCTAGATACACCACTAAAATGATACATGTTGTTTTAGGATTAATCCATAGTATTATGAAACTATTTACTTATTCATTTTACATGAGATTCAAAATTACTCAACTATTCCCATCGAGGCCCCACACAGGCCAATTTTAAGCCGAGTGCACCACCCTATGTCCTCAAAAAAGAGGCTAATGGATGGAGACAAGTAACATGTTTCTTTATCAAACAACAGGACAGACCTTATCCAATTTCATTTGACAAAAACAACATTTTCAATAAAAAGGTAACATGAAAAACATACAGGATATAAATATATAATTAATGAAATGGTAGACAATGAAATAATGTGACATTAAGAAAAATATAACCTCACATAAGTAAATATAAAGGAACTGAACATCTGATATGTCCTTGAATCTGATAGATTTTAGGCCATAGAAAACTCCTCCCCAATAAAAGCTCGTTTGGATTGGTCTCTAACTACAAAAAATACATCAACAATAATGTACCATCAATCTCCATAATACGCCCCCAAGACTAATTGGGCATTACCATTGATGTAAAGAAAGTTACAATTCTATCTAGTCCATCATATATCATGTTCATCATCAGCATAAAAAAACATGTGTGGGCACAAAATATATGCCACTACGAAAACATGGAATACTTAAATTTATCCTTAGTCTAACATCGATATCCCAACTGCATGCTATGTCACATAGGTAACCATGGAGAAAATAAGGAGTCAAAACCATCTATGAAGTCAATTCCATCAACCTTCTCAACTTTTATTTTTCTACTAAATACCATAAAGGAGTACCCAACCATTGAAGTATACATGTAAATAAAGGGAATACCACACATTGTCATTCATCACCATTAATTTAGTGATTCCATTATAGAAACTTGTAGAAGAAGACAATACATTATTTATAATAGATCCCTGTTGGGGGGGGGGGGGGGGTACTAACCCATACTATTAGAACCACCCATTTGTTTTTTAAGAGAGATAATTCTTAATATATGATAGAGCCCCTTATCTGTATATACCAAATAAAGGAGAAATTGACCCACAACTCCACATATTTGGACTACCCAAAAATAAAAAACAAATAAAATCATTAGGGATTATCGTGGGTTATATACACCACCTTTGATGTAACCTTAGTCAATGGAGTGTTGACTATATGTATAGTGGACCAAAGCCTGGCTAGAAGAAACCTGTGTCGAGGGAGTACCATACCCTATTTGTAGCATGTGGTCGACCTGCTCATAATCAGCACTGATGGAGTACCAAATCCATGTAGATCAAGAGGATATAAACCTCAAGTACCTCAGTGATACTAAAATCTATTATCAAATACAAGGTCCCCTATCCCATTATATCATAATTCATTTGGAGTATTGGCCCCATGAATTCTCCAAACATAATGCTCTTAAACCTAAACATCATCCCTATGGAGATAAATCTTAATGATTCTTATCTCTTATTGAAAACTGGACCATATATCAGAGGAAAATATATTCATTGTGATCTATATCCAAAAATACACAAGGTATGGTATTTTATTCCTAGAACTTAAAAAAATAGTAAAATTATTGAAATCCCACCACAAAGGTGATGGGTGGCCATGTGGTTACCCTTGTTCAATCCACATAGCATGATGGAGGTAGAGGGTGTAGGGTTATAGATCCATTTCATTTTACATGTTCCCTCCTATAACGGGTAGAGAAGAATAACCTAACTATCTCATAGGATACCTTGTGTAATAGGGCCTTACATTGAATAATCCTTATTGGCCAATGTGCTCCAACTATACCAGAGTAGAGGAGTTGTACGGAATATAACCACACATAAATAAACAACGAGTGTTAAAAATCTTGTATTATTTTTTATATAATATTTTCGAGCTCTACAACCCTATTAATTATAGATCTTCGTAGCTTGAGGTTATACCTTGTTCCTCATAATCATCAAATCCATAATTTGGGTTTTCCAAGGATTTCTACATTGAGAAATTTATCTTTTTAAATATATTGTGATTCTAAAACATGAAATCTAAAAAATTGGTAAAATGTCAATAAAAAAAGTTCATTCACTCCACAACACCCTCTCTTTTAAGCCCTCATTTTCATCATTGAACAACTAATACCTGATCACTATAAATGCATCATTCATTTTATATGATTACATGTTTTCATGATTAAGATAAATCTTCTATATATTGTTCATTTAGTGTAATATAACTAAACATAAGAATGTAGGTTTAAGTATTCATTGGGGGATCAAATGGTTTAAATGAATTTGAATGAATAAAATGCTAAAAAATATATGAACATATTATTAATCATGTTGGATAAAATATTAAGATAATAATTTACTATCACTATTGATTTAAATGTTTTAATATGTATTTGATGAGTATTTTTATCTAGTGTAAAATCTAGATGTATAATGGGATGATTCTACTTGTTGAGATTTCTTAGGTTTATGTATTCTTATGGACTGTTATGGATTACTATTATGTATGGTTTTTTACTATGGTGGTTTAAGGATATAACATGATTCGATGAGGTCAAGATGCGATTATGTGGGGATATAGTGGGGGAATGTGGTGTAGATGATGTGGTTGTAGTGGTAACTATGTGATAATTGGATTACACACACAAATTGAGAGTTTGAAATTCCTATTTCTAGTTTATATGTTTTTGATGCTGGATAGATATTTAAATCTTGACTTTCTTATTTCTCTAAAATATTTTTATTTTTATGATGTTATGGGAGAAATTGTGGTCAGATATGATTTTGATGATGTTATATTTATGATATTCTTCTGATATTATTATATTTTCCACTCAACCAATAATTACATTTCTTAATTATGATATTCCACAGTTTAATGAGATATGGTGATGCGACTAAGGATGAATTGTATATATATATATATTTCTCTCTATCATATTCAAACTAATTATTTTCTTATTTTTTCCACATATGACTTTTCCAAAACCATTATTCCATCTGGGTATACTTGATTACATCAAGTGATCACCACTATTTAGTTTGTTAATTTTTTTATTGATAGTATGAGGAAGATTTGTTTTTTTGTTTGAGTAGATTATATAGAGTTAAATAATGATCTTGAGGTTTTGGAGCCCATTATTTCACGTGTTGTTTATTATATAATGTCATGTAGGTTAAAATTGTGTTGTGGAAACATATTTTTCACTTAATAGCATCATTTGGGAGTTGGTTTTGATTTTTTGTTATATTATACTGAGAATAAGAAGGGAAATTCCTCATATTCATTGGATAGATACCATCAGTCGTAGTTGTCAACTCCAGAAGTATTTGGGGTAGGATTCAAGGGAAAATCATATAACCTTTTCCTACACATAAGGGGACTTATTAGTGACTGGAAACCCCTAGTGGCACTGAAAAACACATTTTTTAAACAGTGATTCTTTTTCCACTAATTTATATTGAAACACATTGAAAAAATGTACTGAAAAAACACAATATAATTCATTTACATCCCTATGTCTATTCCCCCATTTTAATGAATATCTTGTTCTATAATTAAAAATATATGATATACAAGAAAAACATATAATAACCCCCAAATATTCAGGTCCTATTTTTTGTGGTAGGAAACAGTAAAAAGGAGGACATATTGAGAATAATGATTATCATATTCCAACAATTCAATGTAACAATTGATCATAGAAACATTGTGTAAACAACATGTAGCTCTATAAAGAGAATCATAGGTGATTTCACCCAGTTTCCTTTAAAATGAATAAATAGGGTAATCCATTTCATATACATATTATTGGAATGTGAATATCCTATAATTCGACCACCAGAACTATATAAGCATCACATTGTTCATGAATGAATATAGGTTTGAATAGTAAGAATGGAATTTTGGAAAATATACCAATAATCGAAAACAAATTAACTATTATCACTTGTAAAAACATTAATCATACAAATCATATTCCATTCACTACAAAATAATGTGGTCAAAGAATCAAACAAACTGATATAATGGTTATAGAGTAGCCTTTTAAGTGGGTTATAAATTAACATCCACTGTGTATTTGAAATAAGGGTCTCTAATATTATGGAAAATTTCAAACCTGTGGTCACAAAAACCTGAAGTACACAAGAACATCAACAATCACACAACAAAAGAATATTACGACCTCATATAAAATCCCAAGGGTTCTTAAGAAATTTTTTTTACATCACAACACAAATAAAAATTAACTAAATAAAACTTTAGATCATTATTTAAATAATATTTTCGTTCATTGAAAAATCATCTACATACAAGGACAACAAAAAATAAAAGTGAAACATAAAATACTGATATAGTTTAGAGGTTTTCAATCCATTAAAATCATTATTTTCTTCTTCCATGAATAACTACAACTATTTAACATTCAAATACTTCAATAAAAATTAATCAATGAATTATTAAGATTAATGTCATTAAAAACTACTGAAAATACACTAAATAGTTTAATTATGGGAAAAATTAACAATGAAGATAACTAACGGTTTCAAAAAAACATCTATGAAATTGTCCCAGATTTTGGAAATTTCATGACCAAATACGATGTGTAACAATTTATTTTTTGTTAATAAAATGATACAAAAAATATTTTATTAATGTGTTAATATTCAACAATATTATTATTAGTGTAATCAGATGAACAAAATCTATATACATATATATGAATGTTGAATGAAATAGGATCAAATATTGAAAATAGGCATGTATCCATTAGTAAATTTCCCATTAAATCTATATTTTCACTTACATATAAAAAATGTGCACCTTCATTTTAAGGTGGGAGGAATCTAGATCATATACTAATGAGTACAATATTATTTTTATCCTAAAAATTAATATAATAATTTAAATATGTTTTTAATTCATATGTTTAAAAAATGATTTACATAACTCTCAAAACTGGTAATATAATTTAAAATTAATATGAATTATTTTCACATACCTGAATGAAATGAATAATTTATGGATGATAAACAAAATTTTCATGTTCGGGTTCAATGTTTTAAAATTAGGACCATGTCCTCATAAATAGGAAAATAAATGAAATATTTTAATACATCTTAGTGACTAATTAATCCTAAAAAATCATATAGTAACTGTGAAATAACATGCCCCAAAATAAAACTTGAGTGTGCCCCTTAATAATTTAGTGGGAATATGTCTTTTATACTATCTATATAAACATACATTTTACTATGGATCAATTACCACATTTTATAAAATATAATAAATATCAACCTATAGAGTAAATTATATATAATTAAGTAGAATTGTTTTTGTGTGTGTTTGAACCCCATTAATGACTTCATTTCACATAAAATCATCAAAATAATAAGTACTATTTAATGTCATTAGGATCAATTTTCCAAAAAAAATAAAACTAAAAATATCTAAGATGATATTACACTTGAGAAAAATAGATATCAAGTTTGATATCAATCGTTTCCTAGAACTTCATCATCATAAATTGGGGTTGTAGTTGATTTATATTATGATCCAACCAATCTCTCAAAATCAATTATTTCTAAATTAAGAAAAAATATCATATAGATTTATAAATAATAGGATGAATAAATAGAAAAATAAAATATGATAGATAATTCTTAGTATTGGAATAACCCATGAATCTGCATCTTCTATAACATTTCTATAAAATTAAAGAAACTGTTGTGGTTTTCCACTTCGATATGTACTTCCTCTATAATCATTCAAATTTTTTAGGTGATTATCATTGACACAACTTTCCCAGGGGAGGAAATTGATGTTTATATATCATATTTGGATAGAATTAAGGATATTTACTAGAATAAAAATGGGCATTGTGTGCTGAAATATGTCTAAAATCACATCTCTTATTTGTTGTTAATAGTGTAGGATTATTATATACTTGCTTCAAATATAACATAATAATTATAAAACATTAGTTAATATAAATAATTAAATTTATTTACTCTAATCATATAAAACAAATTTTATATATCATAAAATGTGGAGAATTTGGACACATAATAAATAAAATGACTAATCTCATCTATAATATTAATCCCATACGTCATAAATAAATGGAATTTCACATCCTTAAAACAAATTTAATCAATTTTAAGATGTTTTAAATAGGGGCACCCAATATTCACTAACTTTTCTTGGCCCCCAACCACACACACACGATCAACAATGGGTTCTCCATATTGATGATTCATCATGTTTTTTACGATCAGTAAACCATTTATGATATTTATATATCATATAATACATCATAAAAAATATTTAGAAAATTAAATATCCCAAATAAATTTAATATTTGATTAATAAAAACTATAAAAAATAATACTTACCCAAAAAATCACTAATAACATCTCAGATAGATGACATTTTGAATACTTATCATAATACAATATTTTATTCTTCTGAAACCATTATTTAAGTATGGAATAATAATATTCAGAGGTGAGATGAAATTCTCTACTATTATTATCATCAATATTTCCAAAAATTCATTGAATATTTTTTTTTTGTGATCACCATTGAATACATAAAATTTTACATAGAATAATTAATTTTTTATAGTAAAAATGTTTTCATTTTTAAAAATCCCTCAAATGTGTTGGAGAAAATATTATCTCCATTTTTACTATCTAGTACATATTTATTTATATCAATATTCCCCTACATTGCACAATCAAACTAAATCCATCTAAAATTACAAGAGAATGAAGAAAAATAGAATTTTAATAAACTATAAATACACACAATCATCGAGAAGTAGATAAATTTGTAATAAATAAATTGAAACAAATAAAATTCAATTCAACATATGAAATTAGGGAAATTAAAAAACCTCAGCTCTAAATCATTGAGTAATAAATATTAATTTTTCTAATTATACCATTTCAATTAAAAATGTATCTTCTCTTATAAGAAAATAATGGTTCATAAATAATGTTATATGGGAATGGAATTACAATGATATTCAACATATTTAATAAAAGAAATCGCAGTCATGGAAATTAAATTTTTCATATAAATGCAGACCGAATGACAGTGTCTCAATGTTTTAAATAAATCAATATATTTTTTGATTATTTTACACTGCTTTGTTGAATTTTTTTTCCATTGATTATTATATTGCCATAAATAATTAATTTTCTGTAATTTACTATTATTTTAACCCATTTAATTTTTATTTACTAAATTTAAATATTTTTTTATTAAATGACTTGAAATAAATTGTATACATGGATTATATCTTATTTTTAATTAATCTAGCGATGATTACCATGCTTAAATTAATTTTCCATACTATCTCCAAGGTTTTTATTGTAAAATGTTATTTTTAATGGTCTTTTAAATTATAAGATATGTTTTTGAGGTCAGTAATGCTATATGTCTTGAGTTTGAGGAATGAGTTAGCTATTTTTGAAACAATTATTGAATGATATATGTTAAAGACAAAAATAAATATACAATGCATAAATATCATTTTTTGATGAAAAAAGGGTATTGTTTTTAAGGCAATGTTTTTTAAAAAGATATGTTGATTTTGGTTCTTGGTAAAATATATTTTTTTTTGAAAATATTTCATCTAGAAATAAAATAAAAATTATTTTTATGAATAAAATGAAAAATGAAACAAAAATTTATAATTATATTTATAAATAGTAATAAAAATAGAAATTGAGATTTATAATGTTATTAAGAAATTTATTGAATTATAACATTAGAATAATATTAGAATCACTACAAAAATCCAAATTTTATCAACAATAAATGAATGTTAAAAAAATAAAATCATATAGAAAAAAATTAGATAGATATTTCACTATGTTACCCCACAATCACATAAACTTTCTATGTCAATTATATATATATATAAACATATATATATATATATATATATTACTTTTTGTGTGTCATATTAATATGTTATGTTCCCTTTATAAGCATTAGGTTTATTCAATAATTAAATTATATCAATTCTTTAAAAAATAATTTATATAAAATGTGTTCAATTTAAAATCAACTAAACACATTTTTTTCAAGTAATATTCATTGAAATACAAAAAAAACTATAACATGCATTATTTTTCCACACCATAATATAATTATCTAAAATTTGTAGGACCAAAACATGCATAAAATCACATAATATTATACATCTGCAAAAATTAAAACAATATAAAACATATAATGAAATATTATATTACAAGAATATCTAAAGGCCCTATAAAAAATAATTCTCAATTCTAATAAGTTGAATCATAAAAAATCATATCATATCAATGATATATTTCAATTTGTATTATCATAACCACTTTAACATGTTTTACATAGTCTATATATGATACTGATATATAATGTGTACGAAAAACACACATTATGTTTATTACATGTAAAATTCATGTCCATGGTATATAAGAAATATTTCATATTTTTTTGGAAGTAATATTATGCAAGGAATAATTCATCACTATAAAATTTCCCTAAATGAATCATTACAAAATGAGAAATATAGAACAATGGTTATCCTAATCATCAGGGACTAATGGAATGTATATAATCTAGAACGATTTCAATGTACGGGGAGAAATAACACTAGTGGATGTCATCGGGGGATGGGATTTATCCCAGGTTGTAGGATATGGGAGAGATGACATTGGTTCATGGGTGGTTGTTATAGGTGGGAGTTTAATCTAGGATGCATGATATGGGTAGGTGATCATAAGAAAATTAGAGAAAGGAATATCAGGAGGGGATTAGATTTTTAATATATGTATATTTTTTACAAATATACAATTTTATTGAATCAATCACTAAATGAAAAAAATAGAGGTGATTTTTTAAATAAACATTAATAATTTAAATCCATTTTAGAAAAGTGGTATTTGTAAAAACAAAATTATTTTTAGTACCATCACCAATCAAAATTATACAAACCACACTGAAATCATAGTATTTTTCGATTTCCAATGTTCTTAAACATTACAATAGTGTGAACAATGAAAAAACCAAAATATTTTGATGTTGGAAAAGTCCGTCAAATCTATGACCTTCCAGGATATATTAGATTCCAGTACATCTTAGAATTTTAAAATGTAAATTAAAGATCGATTTTTATGGGGAAATAATTTTCTTATTTGGATGGAGATTTTAGTAGTGAATTTTATTAAGGACATCATAAGATCGACGAGGGACATTTGGAGTTGTGAGATTCTATCCAAAAGTAAAAACTCTTACTGAAATAGTGAATTTATGTGGCATATATCTGATTGTTTTGGTTGTAATTTTATAGAATTAAATGAGTATTTTAATGAATAAATATGGAATAAATTGTTTTCTATATTAAAACACTTAAATACCAATTTTCATTAATATTTGAATACATTTTTTAAAAAATTAATAATTAATAATTTAATATTATTTATGTCAGAACTCATGCCAAATGGGCCAATACTGTGACTACTCTAATCCCACCTTCAATAGGATATGAGATGGTGACTAGAACCAAGTAGGAATATTCGAAAAATGGAGGCATTAGCCTAAATAACCTCTACACATGCACACTTCTCAAAGAAAAAAATGGTGAAATGTTAAAACACTATGTAAACAATATATGAATCCCAATATATCCCACAACCAGAGAACAAATTTTAATATACTAGAATGTTAACAGGGAAAGAGTACAAGTCCACCAAAAATATTATGTTATTAAGTCCAAAAACATGGTGATGTGCTTCATGAAATGTCCCTGACTAGGAAAGTGAATGCACAATTTCTAGAAACTCATCGACAGAAAACCCGACCGGAACTAACATAAAGGAAATAATAAATAAATAGTATATGATGTTGTAGAGCACACCTCTTGTCTGACCTCACTAAGAAACATAGGGTCCTGGTCCACCTAGGTCTCCATCAAAGTGTCGATCATTTGTAGAAGACGTGATATGTTCAGGAAAATCCTGTAAATGGGTGAGTCAAAAAATACTCAGTAGCACACCAAAAAATCAAAATGAAAAAAAATAACATAGTGGAAATTTAATACAATGGAAAAACTAGCCTTCCCCATACATGTATATTTTGACACAACATATACAAAGAATAGCCAAATTTGGAGAATGTTAAGACATAATTCACAACCAATTAACTGCCACATGATTCTACTTGAAGCACACTCATTTTGGGAGAACTCATTCATTGAGCCATGCTATCATCAGAAACACTCACCAAGAGGTCCAGCTCATTTGGGCCTTACCCAAATGAGAACATATTGGTCAAAGAAAAATTATTATACCGTAGAGATGGGATCATTCCTAGACCTCTAGGGGGATACCACATATCACACCAAGATACACTGGGTGATACCACATACTAAATCTGGATCAAATTAAAATCTAGTGTTTCAAAAATTAAAACCTTATGGGATACCACAGAATGCACCAAAAAACTCTTGCTGATATCACAAACCATATATTTTGGGCCCGCTAGGTAACGGAACAATGCCGAACTATCATAGGTTACATTGATTCCAAAAAAACACTACTATGGGTGAGAGAGGATCTCACTCAAGTCACAAGGAGGGATTCCTAACTCTATATGGGACTTATCCTATAGAAGGGATTATAATCTAGTGAAGTTGATGTAATACTATACTGAACCCTTGAGGAATGTATGGTGACATCCCGGACCTAGATTCCACTTAACCGATGGCCTAACCTCATTCTCCCACATGCCCTCAAGAATAACTCCCCAAACAATAGAGAATACCAACTAGCCATGATGGCCAAGGGTATGATCATGGGGAGATTATTACCTCATATTTAGAGTGTAGTGTAGTAGGTAGATATAAAATAAGGGAAATTAATTGAAGCAATTTAAGTAAATAGTGGAAGATAACTGTTGTAATAAATAAATAATATGATATGAAATGTATCAACTAGAACAACTGATGAGGGAATGTCATGTAACTTGAAAACTAGAAAAAACAAATACAAGACAACATATATAACATGTTCTAAAAAAAGTAATGGAAAAGGACTATCCCAAGAATCCTTCTATCTAACTTGGTCCACTACTACCAAGACCCAAGCTAAAGAACAATCAATCAAGTGTTCGAGGCTATGTGCTTCCCTTTTTCAACACCTATAGTCATGTAATGTAATATCAGTACCAAATGACTCCCAAAGTGTGTGTGAGATAAATCTTATTGGGAACCCACCAATGGTGTCTATAACATCCAACACATGTATTATAATACAAAAGTGTGAAAGAATTCATATGTAATGTAAAGGAATACAATGTAACAAAATAACCAAGTACCAGCTTCATCCCTAATCTGGTGTCAAAACTTATAAAAAAATCATTAGTTGATTTTTACAAATTTATTATATCCCCTAGTAAGAATAGTAATGGTTTCAAGTTGTAGGAGAGAATCAAATAATGATATTTAATAATAATTCTCCATGGTAATAACAAAGGATACGTAGTCATGATGGGTCTGTAACTCAGTAATAACCATTTCCTAGAAGGTTCTTAGAGTGTAATCCAAGAAATTCCACAATAAGATTCCTAAATATTCTTGGGAGTTCTTCCATGGTAAAATGGGGCTAGACATTGATTGGGCCCGATGGGTTTAACTTTGGCACCTACTTGTGAGTGATGGATCCATGAAGTGTATCCATGGAATCCTATAGTACTACATGAGGGATCCTATGTTTTCATACCCAGAAACCAAAGATATGACATGGATCGGGTTCTAGGATGTTATCGACCTAAAATAGCTGAATCCTTGAATCAGAATGGGGTTTCCTTGTGCTCGTGGAATTCTCCAATCAAGATCCAAGGTGTGATGGAGTCATGCCATTTCGATTTTATAGTTAATTCATATAATCATTAAATTTGTTCAATGATTTCCTTCCATTAGTGTGAATATTCCTTGTAACGTGAAACCCTTTAATCAATTAATCAGTATGAAATAAATCTATTTGATTGAAGCCTTTAAATTCATTATGATGACAAGGAAAAGTAGCAGGAAACCTTTTTTAAATTCATTCAAGGAATATTAAATATTTAAGGCTCACTTTGATACCTTTAATAATCATGGTAAGGGGTGCCAAAGACATGAAACCTTTATTTAATTACATTTTATAAGGCCAAGTCATATACTAGTATTCTTGCCAACTCACATTCCAAATTTAATTTTCAAATTGAAAAACATACCAAAGGATGGTCATGTGATAAGCATACATGGTACTTTACATTTTGAAATTCACATCAAAAAAGAAGACATTTAATATATAAATGCTTACCCTTTGTATGTTCAAGCCAAGGCTTACCCGAATGGTGGCTCCAATGTGTCAATACATAGAAAACCAATCATGGTATAACACTATAAATGAGGTTGATGGAGTTGTGGGTGTAAACACTAAAAACTAACCACATAATTTGAAAGACCATAACAATTCAATTTTAATTAATGTAATTATGGAATATGAATTTACTAAATGGAACCCGATGAAACTAGTGGCCCCACGTGATTATTCCAAAATTAGTGAAATTTAGGGCTGAGTTACATAGAACCCACAATAGGATTGTATGAATCTCCTCCACTAGTATCATCCCTTTATTTGTCTTATATCAGAGTAGATCTACAAAAAGAAAAAAAACTAACTTCACTATATTTATGTTAATAGAAAGACAAATAGTAAAAGGAATTATCCAACTTGAGTACATACCATTCCACATCCAATAAGACGGATGAAAACATGATAGAATCATGGACGAAGAAGGACTCTTGATCCCATGTTTTGATGTTAAAAATGATACATAATAAGATAAGAATATCTTAATTGGGATAGATTATATATTACAGAATAATAGGATTGTTAATTAGATCATTAATTGGAAAAAATTCTTTTTTACCCCAAAAATAGCCTCTGCATGGTTTATTCGCACTTCTTGACAAACTGTGTGAAAATGGTGTCTGATTACTTGGGAAAAGGGGTGATCACACAGTTATGTTGTATAGAGTTTTTCAACCATACATGGTTTCTCTTCCCAAATAAACAAATCCTCATAGCTTTCCATACTGTGGGGCATTCCTGAACGGTTTACACTAAACCATGTGGAAATCTTGTTTTCCAATATATATGGGTTCTAATATATAATCATTCCCTAGAAACCCATGATACCTTCACTAAACCAATAGGAATCCACCTTATATCAAAAATAAAATATTATATTGAAAATTAAAAGATTCATCATTGTGTGAAAACGGTGTTCTTATGGTCTTTACCACATAAAGGATCTTATCCCTGAGTTCATCATCCATGTGTGGATAAACATTTTTTGTTAAAAACAATAGATAATTGGCATTTATTTTAGCCTCCCACTAACTATTCTCGTCCTTTCCATAGTTTTGATCCCATAACACCCATACAATAGGATTAGACCGGCCACTAAGTGACTTTATGCTCCGGTAAACGATGTGTACTGGATATTCATCAATGGTAGCATTGTCATATAACTCAACATCCACGGGATCAATGATATGAGATGGGTTAGGATTATATGGATGAAGATATGAAACATCTAATCCAGCATGCATGGCATGGTACAACATAGGTTGATGGAACCAACAAGCTATAGGCCCAAATCCCTCTTGAATCTCATAAGGCCCTACCTAACACGACAACAACTTTCCTAGATTATGTAAAGATATATGTTCCCTAGAATAGGTGATACCTGATGAAAAAATGACCCCTAACCTTGAAATCTAGAGGTATTATAAAGTGATCAGCATAAGATTAATATCTAGACTTAGTAGTAGTCATACACTTTTTGATCAACTGAACTGATTTTGAAGTCTCCTGAATGGGATGAGGACCTTGTAGGGATTCCTCACCTACCTCTATCAAGAACGTGGGTTAACAAAACAACCTAATATAAAAGACCTCAAAAGGATCCATCTGCATCATTGCATGAAAGCTGTTATTATAGGTGAACATAGTGAGGGGATTATGATTTTTAAAAGAACTGCCAAAATCAAGAACACATGATCAGTGAGTATACTCTATAACTTATATTTTTCATTAATATTCTCTATTAGTGTGAGGGTGAAATGTTGTGTTTATAAGAACATGTGTTCCCATATCCTTCTAGAATCTCTTCCAGAACCATGACATGAAACAAGCATCCCTATCTTAAAATATAGCACATTGAACCCTACAAAGATGTATAATCTCATGAATATACAGTCCTCCCAAATAATTAACTAGAGAATGTCTCATAAATAAGTATGAAATGATCTGTTTTAGTTAGTTGTTCAATGAATTGCCATATAGAGTCACTACCCCTTGGTGACCTATGTAATCCAACTATGAAATCCCTAGACATGCCTTCCATTTATTATTATGGGACTGGAAGCAGCTATAGAAACCCCATAGAACATTGGTGCTCCAACATCTCATACTGATAGGTGGGTCACCGTGTGATAAAGCATACTATTTTATGTTTCATTCCCAGCAACCAATACTGGTGTCACATATCACTAAGCCTTTTGGATATTCCTGGATAAACTCACCATAAAACAACATGGGACTCTTCCATCAACTCCTCTCTCATTTCTATAAGAACTCAGATATGTACATGTAGATACATGATGTCTTTTCTATCCACAATCCAACATGGAGGTGGGTTATCTTCAGAGATTCTTTCTTGGAGAACCAAACATTTAGGATATGAAAATCGTCTACTCTTCACCTTCATAAAGAGATTATATTTAGCTGCCAAAGATGAGAGGTAAGACTATTCATGACCCTCATGAAACTCAAGATGAAACTTATAATAGAGGTCCATTACCTTCCATTAGTAATTTTATTCTCATAAGGCATGTGTCTGAGTTTTCTTTATCAATGCATCAGTAACTACATTGCCCTTTCCATTTGTATAGGAAAGCTCAAAATCCAAAACAATGATGATATTAAGCCCATTTTTACAATCTCAGGTTCAAGTCACTCTGTGAAATGATATATTTGAGGCCCTTATGGTCCGTATACAATAAAAAGTTCCCACCAAAGTGATAATGTCTCTAGATACATAAGACATGGACAACTACTACTTCAACAAGGTCATGCATCAGGTAGTTTCTCTCATGAGGTCTAAACTATCAAGGTCCATATAATATTACCTTTTAATAATACATCAACATTTCTCCTAGGCCTATGTATGATGTATCACAGAACACATTGAAAAATATTACAGGTTTTGGAAAAATCATAATAGGTGTAGAGACAATCCTACCTATCATCCCGTGAAAGGATTTCCCAAATGCTTCTAACCTCAGTAACACCAACAAACTTCTTTCTAAGACCAGAAAGAGATGATGAAATACATGAGAAGTCTTGTATGAATCACCTTTAATATCAATATAGCCCCAATAATCACTTTATATCAAACACATTTTTGGGATAATCCTAGGAATCTATAGCACTAACTATATCTGGGTCAACAAACACTCCTAATTATGAGATAATATGACCCATAAAGTGACCATTTTTTATCCCAATGTGTCACTTATAAATCATAATGTAAATATCATGATATCTTACTGTAGATATAATGATATCACGATGATTTCGTGGTCACCACATGTGCTAAAATACACCCAGATGTCATCCACAAAGACCACAAAAAAAGAATACAAATAGAGATAGAACACCCTATTCATCAGATCCACGAAAATTAAAGGTGTGTTCATTAGAAAGAATGTAATGAAAAGATACCTATACCGACCATATCTGCAATGGAATGCAATACTGGGTATGTATGATGGACTAACTCACACCTGATTATAGCCTGATCTAATGTCAGTCATAGAGAAGACAAATAGAACCCCAGTTCTAGACAAAGATAACATATATTCAATGAAGTTGGTAAGGATTCTTGACTGTAATTGTGTTAAACATTCTGGAATCCACACATAGATGTACGGTTCCATCCGACTTCATAGAGAAAATCTTGGGTGTACCCTAAGAGTATGTGTTGGGCCATATAAAACCTTGTGCCTCTAAATGGGAACATTGTTTGTCAATTCCATAATGAGAATCCTTGAGGGAACATTTACTAAAACCATAATAACTACCTTCCAGATGTGACACTAATCCTTTAAACCTAGTATTATTGTTTACACTCATGTTACACAAAATGATTATATCATAATAAAATATTGTAGAAATGGTAGGATGGAGAATAAAAATCACCTATGTATGGATGGAATACTGGATCCCATCATCATAATTCCTATCATGTGAATTCTCATCACCAGATATAAATAGTGAAATGTGTTGAAACTCTGTGAAACTTGATGAATACTCTATAACTGACATACAACACTACTCAAGATGTAAGAAATTTATGGCTCTATTATCACTCTATTCATAAGGAAAGAAATGATCATAAAAAATTATCTTGAAGTCATCACATAAAATGTCTTGATGGTGAGCATCATAGGTAAACACAGCCCACCAACAGTTGGATGAATGTTGAAGCATGTATCTAGTGAGTTTGAACCTATTCTATGTAGAATTCACTAGATGATCATAGATAGAAAGGATTTCTTATATGCAAGACTCATCAGCCTGTAGACCACCATCCCCTTAAGAAGGTGGTAGTATGCTACTTCTGGAACTCATGTGTTAGATCAACCATTGTTGGTGCAAGCCTTAGAGCCCCATTCATGGAATGCACCAGATGTAGGAATCCACCATGGACATGGGAATCAAGGACCATATCAGGTACAATAGGCGAGGAATCAAGTGGCACTCCTGGAGATAAGATAGGAGGCTAATGGCCAACCACATCTATAACATGGTCGTCATCACCATCCTGCAAAACAATATGAGGATATTGTGGAGGCATTGGTCTACATATTCCAAGCACACAACTTAGAACAATCATAAAATCATAAAATAGAAACACTAGTAGACAGTGAATGTGTGAAAAATCAGGATCTAATGAATACTACCCCACCTACTGACATAGACATCAACGTATCGGCATGTTCTCAAGTAGAAGATTAATTAAATTACCTGGTTCACTCCTACAAATTTAATATACATGATAAATAAGGATAGGGACAAGAAACCATTTCACATTTGACTTATGAATTTTCTTATATATTGTATCAAGTTCATTTAAAATGAGATTTTCATCCTAGAGAATAAGTTCCAATACTCTTCATCACTATGAAAAAACACCAAATTGAATTTCAAATAAAATGCTTCATTCTGTAAATTTCTCATTTTAACACATGAGATCCCATAACATCTCATGAGTGGAAACATGCCATCAGTCAACCACAACCTGAAATAATCAAAAGGACATATACGATAAAGGATCACTCAACAATCACACGCATAACATGTAATAAAAAATTGTGAAATGAACATATACAGAATAAAAATAGGCATTATATGATAATTCTAGGTGATTCTAATGATTCATCTAAGAATGATCCATTCCCTCAAATCAATGGGCCAAGATTGAATAAATCCTCAATCAGAGTAATAATAAACACAAAAAAACTTGTGAATCACCAAACAGTGAAATGATATCAACTATAATAGGAAAAAGAAGAACAAAAACTATAAATCAGGAATGTTGGCTCATACCCCAAACATGGGTTCATGATGCCCAAGCAGGACTTATGACCAAGTCCCCCGGCATTCCATGTTATCTTGACTCTTGTACCTGAATAGTAAATCATGAAATGAATGGATCTTATAAAACTTTGTTATGTCTTTGACAAATATTACATTTAATAGGTGCTTCAATCCCGGTAGGTTAGTTGGCCTGAAGCGCATCTCCCCAAAAGCCTGAAGCTCATAAATAGAATCAATATCCTAAGATATTTCCATGGGTAGAATATTTCTTCATGAACAGAGTGTAGCACAATAGATACATATATGAAATGGGTAAATAGTAGAAGCAATATATGTAAACAGTGGAAGAAAACAGAAGTAAAAGATGAACAAGTATAATAATAACTGTATCAATTGGAAAAACTGATGATTAAATTTCATGTAACTTGAAAACTAGAAGACAGGGAAACAATAACACATACATAACAAGTTCCAAATAATCATAATCGAATCAAAAGACATCCCAAGCATCACAAGATCCAAATTGTTCCTCTACAATCAATATACAACCTAAACCAAAAGTAATCAAGTGTTAAAAGCTGTGTGCTTCCCTTTATCAACACTTATATTCTTGTAATCTACTCTCAATACCAAACGGGTCTCATAGATAGTGTGATATAAAAATCATTGGGCCACCACCAATGGTATCTATAACATCCGGCCTGTGTACTAGAATATAACAGTGTGGAAGAATTCATATGTTATGTAAAAAAAATGTAACTAAATACCTATGTACTTGATTCAGACCTCATCTTGTGTTTAAAAAGGTAACCAAATAATTTTTTTATTATCACCAATATATAAGATACCATGTTAAGAATTGTAATGGTTCCAAGTTGTAACAAGGAATCCAATATTTATATTTAGTAATGAAGTCCCAATGTAATAACAAAGGAGATATTGACCTCAATGGTCACCAAATCAGAAATAACTGTATCCTTGAAATGGGTAAGAGTGTAACCAATGGAGAATAGTCCAATGAATTCCACAATTATATTCCTACTAAGTCCATGGAGTTCATCCATGGTAAATAGAGGATAAACCAAGATTGTGCCTGATGGGCCTAAACTACGGAACCTACATGCCAATTCTGGATCCAAGGAGTGTATCCAAGGAATACAATAGTACAACACGAGGGATCCTATGGTTCCATACTATGAATCCAATGATAATAAAAGTATCGGGTTCTAGACTGGTCTCAACCTAATGAAGTAGAATTCCTAAATCATAATGGGGTTCCCGAGTGACCTGTCATTATTCGATCAGAATCCATGGCTACTGTGAGTGCATACATTCTAATTTTATAGAAAAGTCATATAATAATAGAATTGGTTCATCCCTTTCCTTAAATTAGTGTGAATATTCCATATAGCATCCAAACCTTTGATCAAGTCAACATTAATCAATAAATTAATTTTGTTCAATACATTCCTTTCATTAGCGTGACAAGGAAAACTTCCATGAAATATTTGATAAATTCATTCAATGAATATTCAATAATTTAGTATCACTCCAATACCTTCCATAAAAATTGAACGGTGTGATACAAACATGAATCCATTATACAATTATATTTCATAAGGCCAAGTCATATTCTAGTATACTTGAAAAATCACATTAAATATTTAAATGTTAAATTGAAGCATTTAAATTTTCCAGGAAAATACGTAAGCATAACTCATACTTTACACTGTGAAATTCAAATAATAAAATAAAACATTTACTATATAAATTATTTCCTATAGGAAGGTCATGACAAGGCACACTCGAATTGTGGCCCAAACGTGTGAAAACTCTAAAAACAAAATTAAGGAATAACAAAAACCATGTGACGAATTGATTTGTTAGTGTAACCAATAAAATATAATGACATAGTTAGAAGGATCATAATCATATGGTTCTAATGAATATAATCATGTCATATGATTTTATGAAACAGAAGTCGATGAAATTGGTGGGCCCCACAGGAATATAAAAAAATGTCGAACATTAGGGATAAGTTATAGAACACCTACCATAGGATTATACAACTCTCCTCCTATGGTATTCGACCTCAATTTGGTTCAGATCAGATTAAATATAAGAAAATGATAAAACACTCACACCATGATATATTGGTCGAGAGCAAGAGGGAGGAGAAAATGATTAAACAGAGTTGAGTACATACTGTTTCATATCCAACATGATGAAGGGAAGCTCGAATGGATTCCGAATAAAGGATATATGTCGATCCCATGTTTAGATCATCAAAATGATCCAAAATTAATGAACAATAGGTTAATATCACTTCTTTATGAATTACGGATGAAGATGAAGGTTAATTATATCATTAAGGGAAATCAAAAAATTTTCCCAGAAAAATAGCATGTGAACAATTTGTCCACATGGTTTGTCAAAACGTTAGTAAATAATTGGAATTTAATAGGGATAAAGGGGCCATCAAATGATTAGGATACATAATTTTTCACCAACCATGCAAGGTGTCTCTAATGGGAAAAAAAATCCTCATGGTTCTCCAAACTATGGGAAATTTTTGTACACTTTATTTTAACCCATGTTCGACACTGATTTTTTACAAATATATAGGTTCATGTATTTGAAAATCTTCGAACATTTGTAATACCATCACTAACCCAACAGGTATCCCACATAGGACCAATATAATTGATTAGACCAAGAATTAATGGATCCATACATGATTAAAAAACATGTTTCATATATGGACCAAGGGAACTCTCTCAACCTAGAGTGGTTCAACATAAAACCATACAATAAGATGTCAAAATGACTTTCTCATATTCAGGGTCACAACACCAAATTCATATTTCCAAATAAACATTCTATTTAGAAACATAGGAATTTTGATGTTTCATAAGGGGATCACTAGGCTTGTTGACCGACTCATAGTCAGTCTACTATTCACGGAGGTTGACCACTGCGGTCCACCATCATGGTATACTGTCATAGTTAACCACCATAGTCTACCAACTAGTTTGATCACCCATAGAATCTTGAGATTCAATGATAGTCGACCATTCCCTAGTTGTTGTGGCCACTCGATTGACCGTGGTCCAGTCCACCCACCCCACATTCGACCTGGGTTTACCACGAGTCTACCACAGTTCTAATTAGATCGATTCTATCTCTACTAGGGCTTGACAGGATTGGCTTGGTTTGTTCCTATTAAAATAGTGGGTTCCCTAAACCTAACTAGGCTATATAGTTTATTACAATATCATGTGTACATTTATTTATACATGATTTCATCATACCATTATAGTATATACTTTTCTGCGACCACTATTATCATCATAATGTACAAAGATTTATTATCATGTAGAGTGGTTATATCTGATTCCAGGCTATAATGGGAACCTCGAGATACTATGATGATAACCATAAAAATATGTTCTATTGTCTAGAAACACTTTATTGATAAGACACAACGGTTGTTTAACTATCAGAATATGGGGGAATCATAAGCATTGAGACTTCTTCTCGTGAAGTTTTCACTTGGGGATCTCTAGTAGTGAGATCCCAAAGACATACCCACCAATAAGAACACCACATGTTTTTGGTGTCATTTCCTGTTCCAATTTATGGACATCTGTATTGGTCTCCTAACATGAGACCATTACCAATTTTTATCATTTGATTACATACTTTTATGTAAGGAAAATACCTTGATATCAATATCATGTAGAGATTTCTTGTGTTTGGTTCATCGTTGGTGGTATGACATTGGTTGAATGATGAATAAAGGATTTGTTGCTTCCAAGTTTAGGATGTTGTATATCTTAAGTCTGTCAAATTAGGATGGTGATTCCTTTATAAATCTTGGGCCAAATCCATATAATGATTAATCCATCTGAATAGATCAACAAATAATAATGCTACAAAGGACAATGACACAAATGTGCGTCCTTATTTATGAGATATTTAATGGAAAATATATTATAGTGCACATTCATTGTTCATAGGATGGTTGTCGTTTCAATGAAAATATATATCTCTTTAGGGCCATGATGGGTTTCTAGAATCTTCTCTTGGTCTATCAATTTTATTCACTACTATCGAGATAAGTGACTACAGGGTTACACATAATAGCATATTCAAGAATCCACCCAATACAGTTGAATATTTCTACAGATGTTGTGGGCCCCAACATGGGTTCTGAGTGTTGTCTATGTTTTTGATCACCAAAATAATTAAATAAATTCATTAATATTCAAGTTATGAAGATTTAGGATTTAATAAATTTAATTTATTCACATGTTTAGTAAATATTGTATAATATTAATCGAATGAATATTATTTTAATATTTAGGGTTTGTTTAATATTAAGCGGGACAACGAGTTGAGTTAAATTGATAAGTTTTTATCTTGAAATATATTTAATAAATATTACAAGTATGTGATAAAATAATAAATAATGTTGGAACGATTTACCTCATCAAAAATATTTATTTAGTGGATTTTGAAATAAATGGGTGCACGGGAACCCTACCAGGTATTTATCAACTCCACTATTAATAATTTAGGAGGCTTCGTCTCATTGGTGGTGATCCACTATTCATTCATTCCATGGAATGAAATCTAGAGCATCTCTTTCCTCCCATTCTCTAGAGAGAGAAGCTCTCAATCCAAGAAGCTCTGACCAAGATAACTCTCAAACATTGAAGGGATCTTAAAGTTGTGGCCATCGGGAAGTTGAAGACACCATTAGATCATCGCCATAACACCCAAAATTTGATGATCGATGTTCCAACATATTTTTGAAGAGTGCATGGACGGTCTAGAGTGATCATGCTATGGATTCTCCAAGTAGTGATTTCCAGTGACGAGTTACAGTCGAAGGCACCATCAAATTTTATAAAGGTATGTTTTCAATTTACTTTTATGCTCTTTTAAATTTATGCGAGATCCTTGGACCACAAGGAGTCTCAAATCATTGGCCTCAACAAGTACCACCGACTCAGTGATGAAAATTTTAAAATCCCCGACCACCGCATTCCACTGCAGGACCCGAATCCAATCAGTGGTATCAGATGGATCCTGTTTTTCTTCGGATCCAAAAGAAAATAAATTGCATAAAATTTAGTAGAGGTTAAAAAACGGTCCCCATGGTTCAAACCGCGTGTTGATTTGATCTTGAATGGACAAGTTATAAACTTTTTAAATTTTTCAGATTGAATTAATTTTGTGGTTTGATCATAGGTAATAAAATTAATTCATTCTGAAGGATAGATCATGTTTAGGTCACTCATTGGATATGAATAAAATTATATGAAAATTATAAATTTTAAATTTTTCTAATTTTCATAACAATTTTTTTATTATAATAACAACTGTTTTGTTATTATAATAATATATTAAGAATAAATTATTATTTTATCATAATAATTTTATTATTATTAAATTAAATATTAATATAGCCATTAGATTTTTTATGGGAGTGTGACTTTTTTTTTGATGACTTGACTCAAATAATAAATAAATGAGGAATTTACCATTATTGAAGAAAAGAAAATGAAGACTTAAAAACAGCCTTAAAGCAAAAAGGGTTTTACAAGGGCTCCACACATACCCCCTTCTTCCTCGGGATGTAGTACCAGGTGGGGAACACCAAGAGGCACCACGGTATCCCCCCCTCATCAACCTCCATTCCCACCACCTGTTGCCGCACCGGCTGGCGCACCCTACTCCACATCCCCGTTCACCACTCTACTGCGGTGCATGATCCACCTCGCACTGGGGATATGGCCTCCTTCCGTAGGGATAGCCAGTGAGCTTGCCTTCTGTGCATCCTCCATGCGCTCTCCTATAGAGAACCAGGCCAACTGTCTGGATCCCGGAAGGCCTCTATCCTGCTCTAGATCACCGGGCCGGTGCGCCAGCCTCCCCCTCGGCCTCGCCTCCCAGCACTACAACAAGACGCCACCAGTCCACCTCAAGCTGCAGACTGGTCTGCCTGACCAAGCCCTCTCCAGATTCCCTACTCTGGTCGACCGCCCTCCACTGGAGTGGATCCATCCTACCGACTTTTCCCAAGTCACCGCACTTCTACTGTCAGTTTCTAGAACCGCCGACCACTTCCCTCTCCTTTGTGGCCGCCAACCATGACCTCCGCAGCCTTTGGACTTAGTGTAGGTGAACTTTGTGTCACTGTGCCTCTGGTCAAGATCTCAGAGGTAATATTATTTCGTCTTCATGTTTTTATTATGTAGAGAAAAATTGGTCCCATGATAGTTTGGGTAGATCTTCCAAACTCAGAACAGGTTTTGGCAGATCGGCCCAACCTAGTGTGGCCTTGCACGACCTCGTAGGGTCTTGAGCGGGTTTGTCCCGACCCACACTAGCCCTAAAGTCATGTTTCAGAGACTGCCCAACTTAAATTTTTAAAAATAAATGAATTTAATTAATTTAATTGTAGTATATAATTAAATTAGTTAAATTTAATTTTGGTTAATTATTTTAATACCCGAAGATATAAATTAAATTAATTAATTAATTTAATTTTGGAATTAAAATTTATATAATTAGTGGACTCATAATTATGTAAATTATTTGAATAATTTAATTTATTTAATTTAATTATATAACCCTCATACTTATTAATTGTATTTTAATTTTATCTGGTAAAATTTACCAGTATTCTAGTCTTGAGCACTGACCCATGTATATTGTAATTATTTTATTAATTATTTATCAACATGCGATGATTTTAATTAATTATTTGATGGTCTATGCATCATCTTTACTTTCGGTTGAACTGTATAAAAACTTTCGTGTCAAATTTACCTGATGTAAAATTTTACCCCTAGTTACCGTCGCCTGTGCGCAAGTATTTTTGTACTATGGAAAAAGATGGTGACTGATGTCTACCCTACCAAGATGAGGAGGTGAACATTGATCATGATGGTGCAAGATGACACATGGACCCACCCAGATGAAGCGGTACTCCAAGATGTGACATGGACCCCTCCATGAGAAGACGATACTTCGGAAGAGAAGCGAACAGACAAGATGAGAAAAATCTACATTATGAGTCAAGCATCTGCTTATGTACGGTGCCATTAGGTTGTTTAGATTATCAACACTAGTCATGTAGGAATTTCACTTTATGCATTTATTTATTATTTAATGCATTTATATATAGCCAGATAAATACAAAAAATAATAGATAATAACATGCATAAAGAAGTGGTGTATGTTTTTCTATTAATGTACAGTTGTGAGCACAAAAAAATACATTAACATGTTTAATATAAATATATTACATTTTTCTTGAGAAAAGCACATAAACCCTCAATGAAATATTAAGTCATTACCAACTTCTGTCATTCAATTTTGAACAAAACATGGTTTTTGGGGTGCTTGTTGTGCCATAACTGAGGGTGCCTCTTACTGCATGAGAGTTATTATAAGAGTGGTGGGTTGAATAAAATAAAATTGTAGAGAATAAATAGCCTTAGCTAAGTTGTTGTAATTTTATAGGCCAGAATTGAGTAAATCATGTAACGATTTTAGAATCTAGGACTTCACTCAACATATTAAGGAACCATGAGTTAATGCAGTTGGCCAGCCAAAATCCTACCTTGAACCCTCTTAGTAGTGGCATATACATTGATTGTAGACTATGATATACATTCAGGGTCCTTGCCACTGGAATACTCATACAATAGAGTATTCCTATTATATTATAGAGGGATCCTAGAATTTGATAGATTAGATAGAGACATTTAGTGATTAAATTGATCAGTAATGTCACATCTGGTAATCAACATTAAAACTACTAATCTTATAATGCTTACTTGGTAGTTATGGGAAATAAATACCACAAATAAAACTACGATAAATATTGGAAAATGATAATTTCCAAACCAGCACAAATTTCCAAAATGTATTATAGGTGCTCGCGCATAATATTACTATATCAGAAATTCAATGTGTTAGTGTCCCAACCAGTTAAGCCAACTCAGGAAGAAAGGGTTTAAATTTCTTACATGAGACTCATGAATTAATCATATGATAGATCTATCATAATGGTATCATCAATGTTTGATGTAAGTTTCCATTTCTTCATCATGACATGTATAATGTTACATGTAGTCTCATCTCCATTAAGTTTTAAAAGGAGAAAGAAAAGAAAAATTTTAATGTGACGATCGCACTTGGTTTGTGTAAAGTGAAAGGCATTTCAAAATATTTCATGCCATCCCATTCTTGAACCATTTACACCAAATTACTCTCATTTCATTTAAGGATACAAATGAACAATATAGAGTAAGTGATTCAATACCATTATGGTAACATTCTCCATGTAATAAGAATATTAGAGACAAGACCATATTTTATTCTTATGGAGAATAAATTTAGAGAAAAAGTGAATAGGCCTATGGCATGTTACGACAATGGAACCATCGTCATGTATTTCAATGGAAATTTGTTTTTTATTTAACAGTATCTAAATTGCATCTCACAATGAAATAAATTAAGGGAAGTTTAGAAAAGAAATAACTAAAACTAGAATCAAGTAACCACTTCTCATTTAGGTATATTAATCAATATAAATTAATGATTCTTACATACTTTTTGGGTGTTGAATACAAAATTCCAATATCATATATGTATTAATATATAGTAACCAAGTAAATATAGGAATGTTATAAGAATAATAGTGAATTCTCCATGTAGCTTAGAAAGGGTGATTCCTATGTCAGTGGTGAGAAACACAAAACTTATAAATGGAACGTGATTGATTCAAATTGAATTTTTTTTTGAGAATAACCAAAACATTTATATTACATTCACATTAGACAAAATGAGAAATTAGTAAATGTTTAGGAATGAATGTTTTTTGTGGTATAACTTATTCAACAAATAGTTCTAACATATATGAATCAAAGGAAATACATGATGAATATAAAATATAAGATGTATCCAGTTTTGGAAAGATTATTCTTTGTCAAGAAAAACTAAAAGTGGACATCAATAATATACCAAGTATGGTATTTAGGCTCGACACATCTAAACACCTTTGGTATTTTTAACATATTTAGTTTAGACAAAGAATCATTTTGGAATAAAGTTAGGCCACAAAGCTTCTCGGATTAGTTCAACAAGAGACTATGAACTATTAAAAATGAAATATATAGGTAAAGATACTTCATAATATTCATTTATGAAATTATGGAATGTAATTGTGATGTATATGTTTGGACAGAAGATATGAGTTGTTTAGATCAGAATGCCAAAGAATATCTTGACCAAACATTCACAGATCTTGATAATGAAGCGTGGAGTAATTCCTAAACGTATGTTATCGTATTTTCATCATGATATTGATGTTTTTATGGAGGATCAATGACGAGTCATACATATTAACATTTATTAACAAAATATAGCATGTATCAAATCCTTAATGCACATTTTATACATCAATGTTATGATCTATAGAGTATCAATGTTTCTAGATTGCAGAAATATACATTATAATTCATGATGTGCATTACCAATAATGATGAAATCCCATAACCAATATGTCAACTAATAAATGATGAATTTTTATCATACGAGTCATAGAATGATAAAAATCCATTATGTCATAGGATATGTGTTATGTATCTAATGCATTTATTTAGATTTAAACAAATGTGAATCGAGCTATATCCATGGTGCATCTAAGTAAATATCATAATAGTTTCCTAGGATATTACATTAATCTATAAGGCATAACAACTAAAGTCAAGTATTAGACTATGTTTCTATATAAGGGTGCACATATCTATTATATATTGTGGGAGAATGATTGACCTGGTCTTAGTCAATGCTCGAGATAAACAACTGGTTGACATAGGAATATGTTTCAGATGTTCATGTGTAATAATAATGTTCCAATGACACAAACTGCATAGGAATAATGAAACCACAGTGATGGTTTTATATTCAACAAGGCCAGTGAAAAATTATTCATTGAGAATAATAATTCCTAAAAGTAAGCAGTAAATTAAAAATATCTAATATTGACAGGAAAAAATAAAATTCAATAATGGATTCCATTTATCTAATTGAAAAGGGGATTATAAATTGAATATTGTGGTGGGTATTCAAATGAGATGATACCTTTATAGTACAAGCTCAGTGCCCATAAGGAACAATTAGTTATACCTTGTCAGTATGCCTAAATACATTATAATTTTAATTTTCATAGAAAAACATCTGAGATCATTCTTTTGATCATTGGATGTCAAGATCATCTTTAGTGGAAGGTGTTTACACAACGCAACCATAAAGAGATAATGGACCCTTCAAATTCTAATGAAGGATGAAAGTTACTAAAATTCAGTTCTAGATTAAAGTATGAAAAATCATCTTAGAGCATTCATTTTGAATGAATTTGTTTCCATGAGTCTACCAAAGTTTAGTGGTAGTGCCAATGATTTCGAAGATAAATATGTTTGGAAACATATGGAAAACACATATTGGTCTTCTAGTTAGCTAAGACCATGGTGAAATTTATACTCCTATGATTGATTTATTGTAGTATATGATGTTCTAGGGAATATGGTCTATTGAATTAGATCTAACGGTAGCCTGGAACTAGTCAATCTTACAGAAAGTGACATTGTATTGAATTATACAAGTTGGAAAAATTCAAGTTCAGAATTTTTTCCAATGTCAAATGCCTTAATCTCTTCTGGTTGACATAATCAGAGGATGGGAAGAGATTAAACTTTTGAATTGGGTTCCATATGATTCAGTGATATATTAATCATCTATTCAATGATATGTACAAGAATTTATACTTCCATGATATCCATTATTTTAGATGGATATAAATTATCTCCAGGATCACGACAAGTAATGCAGTTAAAACTATCATCTTGTATTTCAAAAAGAAAAAATTATATGTACTTGGTTTATAGAGAATAAGATATACTAGTTATGAAGGGACACAAACTAGTAATCCCTAGATCAATTTGATCTTGTATCACAGTTAGGATAAACCGATGAGGGATTCAAGATCATAAAATCCAGTTGTATCCATATCTACAAATATCGAGTACATTAAAGCTTCTAAGGCAGCTAAGAAGTAGTTTAATAAAATTATTTTTTATAGTTCTTAGAATTTCACATATTGATAAAATTATTATCATAATGTAAATTATAATATTATTACTAGCCAAGTTGTCATGTTCTAAAAATAGAGAAAAGGGGCATACTCCTCGATTCCATCTCTTGAGAAGTTTTACTCAAGGAGATGAGGTCGCTCATAGTAGATATTCCATGCTGCAAAAATGTGGAAAGCCAAGAAGATGAGCCATAACTCAGCAGAAGCATGATATTATCAAGTGATTAGCTGACATGTTTGGAATGAAAGTTGACTATAGTGAAAATGGGAGTGTTGAAATAATAGTTTCCTTAGAACCAACTAAGTCATACTTTTGATTACAATATCATGTGTATAGTTATTTATACATGATGTTATAATAACATTATAGTGTATTATTTTATTTATAAACTATTATAATGGTAATGTATAATGATTAATTGTCCACTTGAGAGGTTATAACAGACCCAATGCTATAATGAGAACCTCGAGATACTATGACTTTAATCTAAAATATATGTTCTATGGTCTAGATACATATTAAAAATTGGACACAACAAATGTTTGACTATCAGGTGATTGGGGTGAATATACATTGAGACTTCTTCTCATGATGTTCACACTTGGTTATCTCTAGTTTTGAGATCATTAGTACAAACCCTCTAATAAAAATACCACATGTTTTGGGTGTCATTAGTTGTTCCTATCTACAAAAATGTGTATTTTTTTCCGGAATTGAGGCCATTACCAATGTGTGTCATTTTATTACGTACTTTGATGTATGGAAAAAACCATGATATTGAAATTGTGGTTTTGTAGCTTGTGTTGGGAGAATCATTGGTGGCATGACATTTGTTGAATGGTCAAGAAAGGATTTGTCGCTTCCATGTTTAGGAAGTTTTATATCTCTGGCCTCGTTGATCAAGATGGTGCTACCTTCATAAGTCGTTGTCTAAAGCAGTACAAAGGTAAATACATCTTGATATATCAACAAATAAATAATATAGAATGGATGATGACACAAGTGTGCATCCTATATTTTGAGATATTTAATGACCAAGAGAATATAGTATATAGTCAGTGTTCGTAGGATGATTTTCATTTCGATGACAATCCTTATATATTTAGAGTCCATGATGGTTTTCTAGACTCTGATCTTGGTTTGTGGATTTTATTCACTACTATCAAGATATGGGCCTAGATGGTCACACAAAATATTGTATTCAAGAATATGGCATATTTAATTGAATATGTATATGGACATAGTGGGCCTCACCATGGGGTCTGATTCTTTTCCAAGATTTCGATCACCAAAAGAATTTAATAAATTGATTATTATTTCTGCTATAAATATTTAGTATTGAATTTATTTAACATATTTAAAACTCTAGTAAATATAGTTTAATATAAATTCAACAAATATTATTTTAATATTCAAGGTTCATTTAATATTAAGAGGGACAATGAGTCCAGTTAAATGGGATGGTTTTTAGAACGTAATATATTATATATATAAAGTATGTGATAAAATAATAAATAATATTGGAATATTTTAGTTTGTAAAAATAATTTATTCAGTGGACGTTGAAATAAATGGGGACCGGGGAACCCTATCGGCTATTTATCATCTCCACTATAACTAAAAGAGGAGACTTTCTCTCATGAGTGTTGATTCACTATTAATTCATTCCATGGAATGAAATCTAGAGAATATCTCTCCTCCCTCTATCTTAAAAGTTATGCTCTCAATCTATGAATCTCGAATCTAGATCTCTCTCAAGCATCGAAGAGATCACGATGCTGTGATCGTCGGTATGTCAAGGACATCGTCAGATTACCATGCTAGCACCCGTAATTCAACCATCGATGTTCCATTGGATTTTTAAAGCATTTGTGGATGATCTAGAAGGATCTTGCTATGTATTCTTCAAGTAGGAATCTCCAGTGAAGAGTTTCAGTTGAGCGTGCATTATAATTTGAAACATGTATGTTTTCAATTAAATTTTGTGCTCTTTAAGATTTACGTGATATCCTTGGACCTCACTGGGGATCTGATCATTGTCATCACCAATCACCCTCGATCCGCTATAAAAAAATTTATAATCCCTGGCCCACTGGATTATGCTGTGGGCCCTAGATCATATCAGTTCTTATCCAGCCCCACCTACTACACTGGTATGGCTTGCTCCTCTCCACCTTCATCTACTTTCACTTCATGTCACACCGCCTCCTTGTCCCCAACATAATCACATCCTATGAACACCATATGCAGCTACCTTTCATGGTCCGCTAACATTGGCCTTTTCGGCTCCCATACTGCTACCTGTCATGTTCCGCCTCCTTCGTCCGCCTCATCGTCCACATGGATCGGCCATCTGGAACAACATCACTACTCACCTGAAAAAACAAGAGAATCCACCATGGATACTAACATGATCCACCTCCTACACCATTGTGTGACACCATACTGGCCAAAACATGCCACACCATTTTTATCATGAATTTGATGCGTCCTGTGAAACAAGGAACAAATCCTTAAGATCATTGTTCCAGGATCCAATGATGCAATGATCGATCATCCACAAAGGGTTTTCAAAGAATTGAGAGGCAATGAGGAGTGAAAAAATAATGTATGAAATTAGGGGAGAGAGAAATCACATGAATTCTTGATGAAAGAAACATGGCCTCTCTCCATGTTAGCCTTAATTTTTAATTTTTATAATGATAAATGAAGATTAATTTAACAAATCTCTTGGAATTATTACCCACAATTTAATATAAATCATATAATTGGATGAGTAGAAGATCAATATATTCTTTGATTAATCTACATTCATTATGAGATTACAGAATACAAAAAATTCAATAATGAAACAACCTCCATACATGGGATATGTATCGTTCTCTGGTAGGGATTGGTTTTCATTGGAAATTAGTCATGAATCACATCTGATCCATGCCTTTTTCATCGCCACTGAGTGAATTCTATAGGGATTCTATCCATAGCATCAATATAATTTCTATGGTTGTGAGTCCAACCCTAGGTTACTTCATAGGTATTTATTTAAAGGATAAAATGTTATTTTATTGACATGGCATAAAAATAAAATAAATCATCAATTTAATTTATTCATTAAAACATATAAAAACTATTTTTCAGAGACTACCAATGTCGGTTGATGTTAGGCCTCCCTGAGTCCAAACACGCTACTCTGAACATAACCGTGAACTTAGATTTTCTATATGGGAAACCATTTTGTAGTTGTTACAATTTTTTGGGAAAACTTATCACATGTTCTATTAATAAATATAAAATTATCAAACAAATGATATTGGAAAACTGGTCCAACAAAATGAACTCCATCTCAATTCCTGGTCTCAAAATCAACCCACATAATTTCTAAAAAAAATACATGGAATAATGTGAGATGATACTTTCTCCCAACCTTAGGTATTTACATTCCGGAATTCTATAACAATGGATACTCAAACAAATGAGTTAATTGGGAACAAATCAGATCCTCCCCATCCCATGTGCTCCCATATAGAGTCATGAGCATCCACCAAACGTGCACTAGAAGAATCGATCTCCCATGAAGGATCCTCTATTATTGATCCCCGATCTCCACCGACAACTTAACAAATGTTTCCCCTTCTTCAATGTGTTGTTCTACCTAGTATATGATGTGTGATTTTTCATGCACATGCATCCTCATATGTGAAACGTATAACAACAATGTACCAGATCTAAATTTAGTTGTAAATTTAAGTCATATTCCACCTCACAAACTCTACGCAGAATCTTGAAAGGGAAAATAAACCTAAGATATAACATGCCGCCCATACAAAATATTCGATATCCGCATTGAGGTGAGACCCAAAATAACATGTGGTCTTTATAATTGATATTCAAAGACCTCCACCACCTATTAGTAAAATAATTATGTTTGATATATATATTATTCATTATCTCCTGGATGATTTTCTCATTCACTATGGTATCCCACATCAACTCATGGCCCAAGAGTGCTGACTCTCATGGGTCAGCCCAGTAGTGTAGTGACCTACAATGTCTCCCATACAAGTCATAGAAGTGTTCAATTCCCATGGTTTAGTGATATATATTATTTTATAAAAACACCACCTATGGTAGGTCATCCCTCCAGCTGTGGCCAAAGACCATCTTGAACACTTGAAGTTTGTCCTCCAGAACAACAATGTTTCACTCAGTCTAGCCATACGACTGGGTGTGGAATGCTCTTCTCAAGTGTAACTAAGTCCCAAATTCAAATTTCAATATATTACACAAATCTGAATGCAATGTGGGCATCACAATATGAAACAATCACTAATGGAACTAAATTTAGTCTAACTATCTCCTAGACAAAGAGGCATTCTAATCTCTCTTCTGAACTCTGCTCCAAGATATCTAGGAAGTGGTCTGACATGGTGTGTAACTAAATGATAAACCATATGGAATCTTTGTAACACTCCAACCCCAACATCTTGGAGGTGGTGCATTATTTTAATACAGTGGAACGATTATAACAAATAAAATCCTATAGGACAGAGTAGTTTAGTTGTTTTGGAAAACTAGATTCTTACATAGGTTAAACATTCCAACTCAAAAATAAATACAATATATATGTTTTATTAGGAGCATCCACAACTATAAGTTTATCCCTGAAGTTAATTTATAATAATATTATTCATGTCATGTGAATTGGAATCATAATAAATGGATGAACTCTGATGCTAAGTAAGGATAACCAATATAGTGCAATATATTATAAAGGAAAAAATTAGGAATGGTGAATAACTAAAAACACAGGCCTTTAAAAATAAAATTGAACATAATATGGCATGACTATTATATGAGTTAATATTTCCACAATAAAACACAATCTTGGGTATTCTACTAGTTGAAAAACCACATGAACATTCAATTACCAGTTTCATAATGAGGGAATGCATAGTGTGGGACATCATAACCATATGGTCAATGAATCATTACCATACCATATATATCCATTTTGTTAAGGCCTCATTCCAATACCATAGTTTGTCTCATGTGACCAAATGATGCACTGAGGGGCTATAGTGTGCCCGAGAAAACACATTCTATGTCCAATACATTCCTCTTATAAATAATGAAAATGATAAGAAACATATACATGCATATTTAAAATAACATATGTACTATAAATAACTTTCACAAGTCATTAAACCTGAACACTGACAATTATGAGAAATATGGTGAATGGAATCAAGATAGAACATCCACTTTCGAACTAATTAGAAACCCTTGGTCAATATATTTTGTAGTTGATATCAAAAAATATAAACCTATATGAAATACATTATTCCTAAAAGGATGTTGACATAAAAAAAGATATTTTTAAATGAGATCTTAGAGAATTTATTGTGGAAATATTCCTTAAACATTCCAAAGTGTACAATACCACTTGAAACATTCAAATCAGAATAAATTTGAATATCATTAGAATAAAGTGACTCTTTATAAGATATACCAAAGGGCAGTACATACATCACATTCATGGAATAAGTGGTGAACAAGGAAAATATCTCATAAAATTTAAATTGAGTAGAAAAAAATTATTTTACTTTGTAAAGAAGAGTTATTTTGTATTTGTCATGATATAAAATTTGTAATCATTTATATCCCATAAGTGGTCATGTAATAAAATTGAAATTATATTTGTGGAATAGATGTTTTCCCAATGACGTGAGTTCATGTAATAAGTTTTTTTAATGAATCTTTATAAATAAAACATTTTAGTGCGATTTTATGAAATCAATAAAGATATTTTACTGAAAAATCAATGTTTTCTTTCATAAAACAATAAATGTACCAAAATAAAATTTTCAGGTAAAAATTTGTGATTTTAGACTGATAAATATAGATTAAAACATATTATATAGTGAACTTCAAAATAGGTAAGTAATTGTGAAGTTCCTTGAAATGGGCATGCATTTCATAAATTTTCTTGAATGATTCTTGGAAATCATATAACGGCATGTTAAAAAAGAAGGATTATTATTGGTAAAGAAATATATAAAATAGTCAAAAAAAATTATTATTAATACATAATAATAAATAAAATTTTAATTTAGGTAAGTATAGAATAAGAGAAACCCAAATGAAAATGGATGTTTGGGTAGAAAATACTTACAACATTGTAATCAATCGAATCGTATACCCCAGAATGAATAATCATAAAATGAAACATATAATATAATTAAAATAAAAATATTGATTATATGAAATATTAATGAGAAGAATATATACACCATACACATGTAATATTATTGAATATAGAATATTTCACAAAAATATAAGTGAGATGATAAAACCCTTAACTTAAGTCTGACGATGTTTTTCACATGATCTTAATATCATTTACTACCAAAGTAAATTAATTAATTAATATTTACAGAACCTATTATTTATGTAATTTATTTAAAATATCCTTATTATGTTCAATTATTTCTTTCTCTATGGGTTTTGGAGGATCAATTTTATTTTTTGGGAGGGGTTTTTTCCTTGGTATTCATGGATGGTTTATTTATAAACATGTTAGGATAAACATGTAATATGAGAATGGTTGTCCTTAATTGATGTTTTATTTTATTTGTTAACATCCATAAGATTTAATGGTTATCAAATTCATTTGGTTATTGGGATTGAAAGTGAATCATTATAAAAAAAATTAATGATAATTGTTTGGGTTAATTGGTGGTTCTTGACCACTCTGAACCCATTTAAATTTGTAAATTAATATTATGTTTCTAACAAGATTCCCAAACATTACATTTGTTATATTAAATATATTGTATTCTGGTTTAACCATAAAATTGGTTTCATGACCATAATTTAATACCTTAAATGAAATTGAAAACATGTCGTCCTTGAATGTGATAAATTAACACATCTCAGATGGTGTTTTCATTTATTTTATAAAACAAGGAAAAATGAGAGATGTTGATGAATTATTCTGTTATCAAAACAAAATTAAAGTAAATATAAGGTATTATATTTATCATAAAATATGGATTCAATGAGGTTAGTAATGAATAATCAAATAAAGGAACTAAAAATTAAAAAAAGCTGAGAAAGCCCTTAAGAAAATTCGGCAGCGTAACAACATCACATAAAGATTAATAGAATATTTTGATTAGAGAAAATGGGTTATATAATAATTATTATATAATATGGAATGCAAGGGTGATTTTTAATAACATATAAAAACATAATACAATTATAATTAAAAGAGAATAACATAATAAGAGTACTTGAAAAAGTGAGAGATTTTGAGATGAAAATTCTACAGCAGAACGAATATAAAACAAGGTTTTAGAAAAAATTAAAAAGAGAGGGGAAAAGGGTTAAATATTGGTAAAACACTCATAATATATTATTGTTAAAGAAAAAAATTTAAATAAGAACATGGTATAGAAACTTGAAATACACACAACATAAAAAAATATTAATTGAAAAAAGATTTTGGAGAATTCCCTTACCATTTAGAGTAACTCCTAAAAGATGATAGATAAGACCTTGGGGGAATGAGTAAACCTTGGGATGACATCTATAGAGGAAAAAAACCAGATAATCAAGGATGATATGTTTTTAAGGAATTAATACGAAGGGATGACCGGGTATTTATAGTAAACCATGGGGATTTTTTTAGTTTCAAAGGACACCTCATTAACGGGTTTTTAAAGACCATTGTCTTGCCCATGGTATTGGACACCTGTGAAACCTAATATAATATTTTAATGTACATATTTATACCATAATTTTAAATAAATTATTAAATAATTATGATTCCATTAAATATACCAAAAACTCAAAACTGTATTTTTACTAATCATGAAAAATTAAACTATTTTAAAAAAATATCAAAACTTCAACCTAACCATTTTTCAATTTTTTGAACTCAAAAATGAAACCCATTTTATAAAAATAACTTTTCAAATATTTTAAAATTAATTTTTAAATAAAATATTTATTTATTCTAAAAAAACAACTTCAAAACAATAACTCATTTTATTACACCTTGAAAATGTAATCAAGGTCTCATAAAATTCCATTACAACAATAAAAAATAATAATAATTTATTAATACATTATATAAAAATAAAATTTTATTTTATAAGATTAAATCAATAATAAAATTGTAAATATAATATATTTGACATGCAAAAATACCAACACTGATACTATGATAAGTTTTTCACTTATAAGATGTCTAAATTGTATTTATACATTGATGGGTTATGTTTCTTTTTTTTGGCTGATTTACTATTCATTAATATTCATAATATTAATAGTTAAATTCATATGGGGATGTAACTATTTATCAAAAATTATGTTTGTACTATCAGACTCTAAATAAGTAACTGAACGCAACCTTGAATTTTAGTTTTTCAAAATTCAATTCATAGAGGAGGAAAAATTATGTTAAGTAGATATGTTATAAAATAGTGGTTATTTGTAGATACTTAGGGTTTAATACATTATTTATTACAACTATTTTTAAATTTTTGGGGTGTTAAATTACCCCCCCGTAACTAAATAGAGTCCTCTCAATTTGAAACTGCACATTGAATGTTAATGGTTGATGCTTGAAATTTACCTTATGGGAAACCCATATAGGGAATAGAGTTACTAATATATCCTCTTAATAAGGGGGTAAGATAAATGAGGTGGTCAACACAAAAATTATTATATCTAATTGGGTAACATTAGTTTTATGTTAAAACCTGAACATGGAAGAAAAATATAACTATGATTTTTTGATGGAATGTGATAGAGAACATTTTCCAATGAATGTTCATCTATACTAAACTATAAAGTACAATAAAAATTGTTAATCAATATTAACAAATATTATGATAAAAATAATTTTTTATTTAAGAATATTTTCCATTATTTTAATAATTACTCCACTCTATGAAAGTATAAATATATGTTTTTATTTACAAAATGATCCTTTTAATGCTCATTTAACTATCTATACATAATCACTAAGAATAGGTTACACCATATGGTGAAGTAATACAATATCTTAAAAATGATTTTAAAATGATCAACTAAAACCATTTATTAAATGGTTAAATATTAAAAAATATAGTGAATGAACAAAGTAGAACATCGGTCTCATATTTTCCAAGATAAATATATCATTGACCCTTAATCAACATGAAGTAGCTCTAATTTTTCAAATTACATACATGTAAATAAATTCATCATGCATCCTTTTGAAGTATGTCAATAACATGAATTTACCTAAAATCCCATATTGGAAATATGTATTGTTACATATTTATTATGTAAGGATCATGTTATTGGATATATTCCATAATTCCAAATGTGTTGTAAACTCCATCAATGATAGAATAGAACACTTCTTGAAAAGTGATTAATTCCTTAAAAGGAAGTCAATACTTATCCGAAACAATCGTTTCATCGTCATTATCTAAACATTAGATATATATTAAGGGGTTTCATTCCCTTAATCATGCAATTTTATAAATGATTATCTTCCACTAAATATATTTTCTTGGTACCATTCAACCTTTGTTTTCAAATAATTTATGAATAAGTATTGAAATAATATCCCTATATATTTAAAAATTCATTTAACTAGTACATTACTAAAATAATATTCAAATTAAATGATTATTAACTAGGAATATTAGTCCTTAATCTTTTTCTATGATATTATTATAACATGGTGATTATCCAAAATCATCATTTGGGGTATATTACTTTGATTCTTTGGATATTAATTCACATAGTTTACCATCTCATTTCATTTGAATAATTTTTCATTGGAAACCTTTTTATTATCATTACAATAATGAACTTGGTGTCCTTTTTCTCCATACATATTATAATGACCCATTACCTTCACGAATTTACCCGGGTGATTACCTCCACAATTATCACATGTTGGAAAACCCTTCTTTCCCTTCTTTACATTATCAATATATTTCTCTACCTTCCTCTTCTTATTTGGATTCTTTTAAAAGACATACGACTCAGAGAATTCTTTACATTCCTTGTTAACACATGATTATATTTCCTCAAATGATGAAGACACATAGAATAATATCTTATTTTGTAATAATGGCTTAAGGCCATGAGAAATAATATCCTTCGTACTGTTTTCATCATGTGCATTGGTGATGATCTCATTAATTATCTTGTGAAACATTTATAAACAATGGAATAAACTATATTCTATTACTATTCATAATGCATAATCTCAACTTAGTAGATTCTTCATATAAATTGAAATCATATCCCTAACTAATCTTATGATCATATATATGGTTTATTTGAAGAAAAAATTACAATTAACTCCTTCATAATGGTTTGTAAAGAAAATGTGAATTATCCTATGCATATCCTCAAAGAATACCATCTAAGTGTGCATTAAGGCACATTTTCATGTACCAGGATACCCTAGGTCAAGTCAAAAACTCCTTGTCGTGTTATTACTCTTGGGTACATTTCTGCCAGAACCACTTCGACTTGTAGTATCCAGACATGGATGTATTGTCTAAAACGATCCACACAATATATTTTATACCCAAATTCTAGGATGTTCTGGTATGTTTATCTTCAAAGTATATCTTAGGGTTTTTCCCTAATCAACGTTTTCTAAATCTACTATCAATGTTTTCTACTTAATTTCCTCTGATACCAACTATAACGCCCTAACCCCATGTTCCCATAGCTGGTTCATTATTTTAATACATTGGAATGATTACAAGGAATCAAATCCTAAAGGACTATGTAGATTATTATTTTTGGAAAATAGGATACATACATAGGCTCAAAATTATACGTTGAAAAGAAACAAAACATATATGTTTTATTGGGAACATCCACAACTCTATGTTTATCCATGAAGGACATTCATAATAATCTTTTTCATGTCCTGATAAAATGAAACATAATAAAGGGGTGAGCTCATATGATCTATAAGGGAAAGAAATATAGTAGAAGATATCAAAATCATAATCATTAGGAATGGTGAACAATTGAAAACAAATGCATTTAGAAATAAACATGAACATCGTATGATAAGAATATGATATATGTAAATATTTCTATAATAAAACATAATAATGGGTATTTTACTGCTCAGAAAACCACATAAACATTCAATTAATAGTTTAAAAATGAGGGAATGCATAATTCTAGACCTCATTACCATACAGTCATGGCCTCATGTTGAGACCATAAATATCCATTTTGTTAAGGCCTCACGCCAAGACTATAGTTTGTTTCATTAGACCTACTAATGCACCAAGGGGCTATAGTGGGCCCCAACTGACACTTAATTTGCCCAATGCATTCCTATTATCATTGGGGATAAACATAAACAACATATACATTTATACTGAAACTAACATAAGAAATTTAAATAAAATTCTTTAGTCGTTAAACATAAACATTAACCATTCAGAGCAATATAGTGAATGTTACCAAGATATAACATCCACATTCAAACTAATAAAAAACCCCTAATTAACATATTTTTATATGATATCATATGACATATTACTATTTGAAATAAAACATTCATCAATGGATGTTGAAATATGTAAAGATACCTTTAAATGAGATTGTTGAAAATTTATTGAGGAAATATTCCTTAAACATTCCCAAGTGTCCCATACCACCTTGAAATATTCAAATAATAATACCTAATAATATAATGAGAATAAATAATCTATTTATATGATATTAAAAAGGTTAGTAAATACCCCTCATTCAAGGAATAAGTGGTGAACAAGGCGTATATGTCATAAAATTTAATGATAAATGCGAAAAATCATATTTACTTCTGAAAAAAGAGTTATTTTTTTTATTTGTATTGAAATAAGTGTTATAATAATTTATATACCATAAATGAAGAGGGAAGAACATTGAAATTATATTGGATGCGTAAATGTTATCCCAATTGTGTGAGATTAGGTAAAAGTATATTTTAAATAAACATTACAAATAAAACATTTGAAAATGATTTTAGTAATTTATTAATGGTATTTTAACGAAAAATGGAATGTTTTCTTTCATAAACTGTAAATGAACCAAAATTGTTTTCTCATGTAATAATTTTAAATTTTAATAAGGTATATATGGCTTAAAAAAGATTATTGAGTGAACTTCATGATAGTTAAGTATCCAATATTTTCCTTGAAACAGACTTACATTTTAGATGCATTTTTAATGATTCTTTGAAATCATATAACTCCCCATAAAATAAATAAGGATAATGATTATTAAAAATATATATAACATTTAAACAGAATTTATGAGTACAAAAAAAATACGAATTTTATTGAGGTGAGTATAGAATAAGAGAAACACAAATGAAAATGGAGGTTTGTGTATAAAATTATTACATATTTGTAATCAATTGAATAATATAACCCAAATAAATAATAATAAAATGATACAATTAATATTATGAAAATAAATATATTAATGATATGACTAATAAATTTTTAATATACATACACCACACACAAGTAATAGTAGTGAAGAAAAAATATCTCACAAAAATGAAAGTCATATGATAAAACACTTACATTAAGTCTGATGGTGTGCATCACATGATATTAGTTTTCTACATAACCAAATTTAATTCATTAATTAATATTTATAGAATATATTATTTATGTTATTGACTTATTATATCCATATTATGTTTATTCATGGCCCTCTCTATGGGTTTAAGAGGATAAACTTTATTGTTTTGGAGTGTTTTCTTCCATGGTATTTATGACCGTTTTAATTATATATATGTAAGGATAAACATGTAATATGAGAATGGATTACTATAATATAAGTTGTATTTTATTTTTAAACATAAATATGATTAAATTTTTATAAAATTAATTTGGTTATTAGAAGTGAAGGTGAATCATTATATAAAACATTAATGATAATTATTTTGGTTAACTGGTAGTTCTTGATCACACCGAACTCATTTTAATTTATAAATTAATATCATGTATGATAAAAGATTATAGAAAATTTCATATGTTATAATACATATATTATAGTTTTTTCAACAATTAAAATTGTTTCATGACCATAATTGAAGATGATAACAGAAATTGAAAATATGTCATCCTTGAATTTGATAAATTTAAATATCTCGGATGATGTTTCCACTTCTAGTATAAAAGTAGGGGAAATGAGAGATGATGATGAATTATTAAATTATCAAACCAAATTATGTATATTTAAGGTACTGGAGTTATCATAACATTTGGATGAAAGGAGGTGAAAAAAAAATAAATGAAATGAACTCCAAATAAAAGAAAATTTGAGAAATACCTTATGTAAATTCGATAGCTTAACAACGTCACCTAAAAATTCATAATGTATTTTGATTAGAGAAAAAGTGGAATTTAATAATTGATATATAATATAGAATGTATGGTGGGATGGGAATGATATATACCAACATAATATAATTGAAATTAAAATAGAATAACGGTATAAGAGTGCTCGAAAAAAGAGGGATTTTGAGATGAAAATTATGCAGCTTAACGACTATATGAGGTGGTTTTAGAAAACACTAAAATGATTGGGGTAAATGGTCCAAAAACTAATAAAATTTTCATAATATATTATAGTTATATACAAAATGGAAATAATAATATGGTATTGAAACTTGAAATAAATATCACATAAAACAGAAGTAGGGAATTCCCTTACCTTGTAGAGTAACTCCCAAAACATGAAGGTTGGGACCTTTGGGGATTGAGGACTCAATTGGAGGACACCTAGGGAGGTAAAAATACAATAACATAATGGTTTAAGATTTGGAATGAATAAAAACGTAGGGATGATTGGGTATTTATATTAAATGGTAGGGTGTTTTTTATTAATTTTGAATGACACCTCATTTGTGGTTTTTTCAAAACCGTTGGCCTACCGATGGTATTGGTGAAATGGGACACATAATATAATATTTTAATGTACAAAAGTAGAACATAATTTTATATTAAATATTATATAATTATAATTCTATTAAATATACCGAAGACTCCAATCTATTTTTTTACTATTCATAGAAAATTAAAGTATTTTAGAAAAATCCCAAAAATTAACCATAACCATTTTATGATCAGTAGAATTAAATAATGAAACCCATTTTTTGAATGTAATTTTCTAAATATTTTTAATTTAATTTTTAAATAAAACCATAATTTATTCCAAAAAAACCTTAAAAATATAATTCATTTTATAACCCCTTGAAAAATTAATCATGGTGTCATAAAATTATCTTATAACCATATGAAAAAAATTGATTACATTTTATGAAAATACATTCCGATTTTAAATTAGTAAATATATATGACAATTATTATTATAATATTTATGAAATACAAAAATACCAATACTTATACTATTATCATTTTTTCCATTATAATATTTCTAAATTGTATTTATATATTCATGGGTGAAGGTTCAATTTTTTAGGAGATCTAATATTAATTCATATTAATAAGAGTAATTTCACTATTCATATGGGCATGTTACTATTCACAAAAAATTATGTTTGTCTTATAAAACTCTAAATGTCTTACTAAACACAGCCATGTATGTAATTTTTTTTTGAAATTTAAATCATATAGGAGGAAAATTTATGATTATTATATAGGTTATAATAATGTTGGGATTTGTAGAGACTCAGTGTTTCATGCATTCTGTATTGAACCTATTTATAAATTCATAGATTATTAAAATCATGTCCTTCATAAGTATGTGGTGAACCAATATAAAAGTACATCAGTTTACCATCCCACTTCAAATATGACGCCTCAAGGCGTTAGGCAAAACCCATTAGAACCTAGTGCTCTGCCATCACCTGATGGAAAGTGAGGAATCATGAGATGAAATCTGTAACCCCTTTCTTTATCCATAAACACCCAACAGACTACTAAGTTCCTAGAAAATATTTTGCACAAACAAATGTATCACTAAAGAGGACGTCTGAAAATCCCTCATAAACTCCTCCCTCAAACCACTGCTACAACTGGGCATCCTCTGAAAAGAAACAAGGGCTCCCCACCATTTGGATATCCATTGGGGGAATGATGTATGGAAAAATACTCTTGTAGGGTACCATAGTGGGTATTCCCATGTCGTGTCTCGCAACCTCACAGTAATATTTTATTGGTGAAAACCATTAACCATAGGTAAGTATCTCTATCCCTATCCATAAAGGATATCTACAATGAGGCCAACTACCCTGATGCATCATTCAAAAAATATAAACTAGATCTTCTAAGATAACATGACACCACATTCCACTTCCCAAGAGTATAGAAAATTTCAATGTCATAATCTTGAAGGAACTCTATCCATTGCATCTTCCTAATGTCAATATACATCTGATAGAATATATACACGATACTCTTTTGATTAGAGTAGATGATAAATGAAATTACATCAGGTTTTTTCGCCACAACATCAATTAGAAGACTACCACTCCTAGATCAATATCTTCATTCATTTAATCCTGAAAATGTGGTCACAACAAGCCCAAAACATAGGCAATCACTGCTTTCCCCTGCATCAAGACACCACCATGATCAGTTCCTGAAGCATTGCAGAACACCATATTCTCGAAGACCTCCTCTAGAATTCTCCTTATTGGAGCGCTCATCACCCTATTCCTTTGCTCCTAAAATAATTTATCGCACTTCTTTGACAAAAATGCTCCCCATTCTATTTCAAAGATATAAAATGGGCTTCCACATTGGAAAAGACAATGATATAACTATGGTAGTACAATTCCAATACATGGAAACTCTATAATATAGTAAAACTCTTTGGTGGATCCCATGAAAGAACTACCTCAACCATCACTGGACCCACTGTAGCTCTAAACTCTAAAATGGGTTTTCCTATAATAATTACCTCTTGAACAAAGAACATATATTTTTAGAAGATACCATAGATAGTTTCTCTCAGAATGTGTCTAGGACCATCCTTAATTCTCACGCATGTTTCTCCTCCGAAGTTGAGTATATTAAGTTTTCATCGATGAAGACAACCACAAACTAATCTATATAAGGCACAATGATCTGGTGGATGTGTCCCATGAATACTACATGGGAATTTATCATTCCAAAAGACATTACAATGTACTCATTGTTACTGTAGAGACAAATGAGGGCCTTATTTGATATATCATCATCCTATACTGTAGCTGGTGATTACCTTTCTAAGATCAATTGTCAAGTACCACCACACCCCTTTCAACTGATCAAAGAGGTCATCAGTCCTTAGTAGTCGATACTTGTTAAGCACTACTACGTAGTTAAGGCATCGATAAACCAAACATAACATCACGATCCATTCCACCTTCTTGGAAAACAAAATTGGGGATGCCCAGGGTGAAGGACTGGGTGTCATGAAGCCATTCCTTTACAAGTCCTTCAACTGCACCCTCATCTTGTGAGGCCTTTTGGGATATATATGATATATAGCTTTATATATAAATGTCAAATTGGGGTGTAGATCAATTCATAAGTCCATCCACATTTTTTTAGGTAAACTGAAAACATTCCTAGGAAAAAATTTCACATACTCCACCACCACTGTAGCAATCCAAGGAATAATATCATCCACTGCACTAAGAATGAGGCTAAAAAACAAATGACTAATCATCTCAATCCTTCTATGAGTGAGTCCATCCTTCACTGCATGTGTTTCATATTCACTAAAAAAAGGAAATCCTTGTCCCATCACTATGGACACAACACATTATACACTAAAGATAATAAATCAGAGCATAAACTATGGATATATTTTCTATATCAAGAACAGAGTCACAAGGACTCCACACCGCTACCAAGTAATCCCAACCAAAAATCTCACCTCCAAGAGTTTGGGAACACTTTTGATACTACTGTGTGATAAAGAAATATTTTCCCAAAGAAGTCTCTTTGTGTAAGGGTTGTGTCAACAGTTCAACCAGAATCTCCAAACCCTAAACAAGGTCCTTGGAAAAAATGTAATAGCGAGAACCTAGGACTATCAAAACTGAATATAAGGTGAAAAAGACCAAATTAATACCTCTAATAATCCGTAGAGAACTGAGGCCATAAAACATTATTCCTGAAGCTGACCTCATCCATGTCCGCAATTTCTCGATGCCTAGTGTGGACCACATGTATGAGGGTGGTGGTGGTAATGTGGGAATCCTCTAATGACCTTGTTCTACCCTACATGCTCCTTTTCCACATATATCACCATATATACTACTATAATCCAGTATCTATCTCTATCTCTGGGGTCTCTTAACTATCTCCCAATCAATTTTAGGATGGGTGGGGAAATCTCATGACAGATGTCAGTGGACACAACATGTGTAACATTGTCTATCCCGAGGCTGACTCTAGACACCATTGGTTCTACACACCATTTAACCTGAATCCTAGGGTCATCCACTAAATATAATTAACCTCTTTGATCTCTGTGACTGCTTTAGGCTACTGTTTGTAAAGGTCTTACCTACTTATTTCTGAAAAGTACTTCTTACTCTCAGTTTCTACTTAGCAAAAAAACTCTCTATCTATAGAGCTCAGTCAAGTACCCCATCATATGTACAAATACTAAGGGATACCTTTATTGTTTTGATTTCCTGGAGTAATCCCTACTTGATGGTATGATCCTTGAAAAACTAATCATTCACCATGTCGATGGAGTATTGTGGATGATTATTTCACTTCATCAAGTACAACACCACTCACATACATATCTAATGTAGATGCAGAATCTCCAGTGTGTGAACCGATCACAACATGGATGGATTGTTATCCTCCCTGAAGAGATGCTAAAACACAATAGTGTTATGCCTTTCTTATGTTAAAGTCATAGATCTGAATAAAAGTTTTGCCTCATATTTCTTATTCGGCCACCTATTTAGGTGGCATTCCATTTTTTAAGAAGATATGATTACGCGTTCTATTAAAATTATTAAAATTTTCAAACAATTGTTTTGGGGAAACAGGGCCTCAAAGTCAGACTTCGTCTTAGCGCCTGGTCTCAAAATCAATCCATAAAATTTATAAAAATAATATAGTGAGAAATACAAGATGTTACAATTTATTCATTTTTAGTATTTATATATTTTTAACAGTTTGTTTAATTATTCATTAAGAATATATATTCATTAAATATTTTTAGTGTATTCATTTTTTAATATTTATTTATACATTAATATTTAATTATATTTAACAAATTTAAAACAATTTTAATTTACATAAATACCATTTATTGAATTTTAAATATTTTTTTTGTTCAGAGCATGAGACAATCAATTTTTATTTATTTTTTAAATTAAAATGTTATTATTTGTTCATTTATAATTTTTTGACCTCTATATGATTAATATTATTTATTCCTTTAATTTTTTTAATTTATATATTCAATATTATTGATTCATTTTTTCTGTGTGAACCTGAGGTGTGATGAAACATTATAAAACAAAAAAATTTGAATTTGTTAAATTTCATTCACATGAAATTTAATATTTCTATTTTTTTAGTTTGGTTATCTGAATTTTTATTTATAAAAATATGGTGATAATATTTATAAATATAACTAAATTTTATTATATAGTGTAAAATATTAATTAGGTTATAAAATTAATAATATTATTTCAAAATAAAACTATTAATGTTGAAATTCTTCTTTTTTAATATTAAATGTTTATTCGTTTGTGTAATAAATTAATGTTTCATAATATTACATTAAATATTTAAATACCATTATTATTAAAATATTTTTTTTTAAATATTTTAAATTTATATAAATATTGGTTTTTCAAAGGATGTGCACACACAGCACCCCAACTACATTGGAGTTTCTAGTTTTTTGGTCACCCATATTATTCTGTTTTAAGTCTTTTGATAGTTAGAAATATAAACATACCTCCATTCCCAATCACCATGATGAGACGTTAATCCCCCTCCTCATAGCCCCTTAGATTCATATAGATATTTGAAAAAAAATATGCCCCTACTCTTTAGATTTTGTGCTCTTACCTCAATATAGCCACATTACCTTCCCTATCCCCATAACCCACCCCCATCATGTTGGGGTGGTAAAAGATTGATACTGGGATAAAAACCCATCTATGATAAAATTACTATGAGGCCATATAATAAAAAAGATACGAACAAAAATAAATTGAAGGAATGAAATTGATACTTGGATTTTTATCATGGGAGACCCCACTAATGTGAAAGGTAAAAAACTCAAGGGAGAACTCTAAAAAATTACTCTAATAATAAAATATTACAAAAATCCTAGTAAAATCCTAAAACATGAATTGAATATACTATGTAGAAACCAGATGTTAAATTACACACCTTGATACACTTCCATCATATAATGGAAAATTTCCTCTTGAAAAAATATCACCACTTAGAGGTCAAAACTGGACACTCAGTGCGGTTGTGGAACCATCCCTAAGTTGTTGCACAACCAGAATTTGGGCTACTCTTTGATGCCCATGCCAAATGGACAGTCTTATACATATCTTATTTCTTCATTTCCTTATCTGTCATACCATTTATAAGAACCCATGTTTCTACCATTTACAAATCCCTTAGAATCCTTAAACAACCACAACAATGTATCTATGCAAGAGAAACACTAGATTTTATCAGCACTAAGAAAATGTTACTCATAAAAGATCACCTCTATCAGTGCTAGCTAAATGATCTATTGAATGACTTATTTTCTAGCACTAAAATTCTTTTCATAAAAAATATTATTAATATAGATTAAATTATTATATTTACATTCAAAAATAATTTTTATATATATACATTATATAAAAAATCAATGTTTATAATTAATATATATATTTCAAAAATTCAAATATATATATAATGTAATAAAAACGTATTTATATGATTAGAATTATATAATTATATATTTAAATAATTACAATGTTATAATTAATTTCATTAAACAATAATTATATTTATTTTATTTATAATTATATATTTATAATTACATATAAAAACATTTTATGTACATATATTTATAATTTTTGTTATTAAAATGTAAATTGATAATTAAAGAAATACATGTCTCTAATTAATCTGGTCAATAAATATATAGACACACAGACACAGATATATATATATATCCCATGAGATAATGATGAACATGATTGTCATTATTTATTTTCATATATATAAATATATTGATATGTGAGTATAATTGACGTGGACATATGAATATGTAATGTATTATTAATTAATGTTAATTTACACATTGACACATATTATTATTCATGTGGTCTATATAATAGATGACCCATTTTTATGATATATACTATATGCGGTATGTGATTCATTTATGTACCCCATGAACATCTTGTGATCTCATTAATAGTTATAAATTTACAATAAATATATTTAATATTAACTATAATTAAAATATTTTTTATTATAATTTTTTAATAATATACAAATTCTTTTTTGATACAATTATTTATTATTATAATTACAACATATATATATTAATGTAATTATAAAATTAAAATAAATACAACTATTATAAATTTATAAATATATATATATAAATATATATATATATTATATAAACATATATAATATATTTATTTAATCTTAGATATATATATATATATATTTATATATAAATAAATAAAAAAATATAAAAAATATAATTATTATATGTATCATTTTATAAATATTTATTATAATATATATATATATAATGAAATAATTATAATTATAATTATAAATAAATATCAATATATTTGAAAAAGTATTAAAATATAATTAATTTTTTTATTATATTAAAAATATAAGGAATACAATTATTATAATTTTTTAATTTTTTTTAAAAAACAAAAATAAATATATATGTATAAATACAAATATATATAAATATATAAATATATATATAAATATATTTAATATAATAGTAAATATTTATATTATATATTATTGATTATATATAACTCGGCATTTTGGGGATGTCAAGGTGGCATGCAACATTTCTGAGCGGATATGAGTCAATGGTGTACAGGTGCGAAGAGTTGATGTTTTCGATGCAGATCCTCCCATAGCCCATCCTGTTCCTTCTTATGGGTAGTTTTTTGAATATCATCAAGGAATTGAAAGAGTTTAGTTTGAGTATATTTGATGATTTTCATGATTCTAATCCTAAAATCAACATGAAAGTGGAAACTGATATTATCAAAGAGAATCATGGTTTGTTCTCTGTAACATTGCAAGAATGCATGCACCCTATTGTTTCCCATTTATTGTTGAAACAAGAGAATCACCTTGAAATTTGGTATATCATATATTGCTTTCTTAACATCTAGGGGATTAACATCAGGAGTATAAACTCCATCGGCAATAGTTTTACAATGATGTGTTCCATATTCATATATAAAATCAAAATCATGGGATTGAATATTCATTAAGACTAAACTTGGTTTATTGGGAATTCAAGATTTAGGTTCGGATTTCATCACTTGAAAGGATATAAATTCTTTTACCCAATTTTTGATACAGATCCTAGGCCTATTATGGTTTTTAAGGATGACGTAAAACCAATGGGATATTGCTTCTATAGTGGGTGTCCCCATTAATATGGAAAAGGAAACTGAATGTACTAGGTAAGACAATTTGGATCGGGTTCTTGATGAGGCTGTTCTAATTTCCCCTTAATTCATTAAATCATTCTATGTGTGGATGATCAAATATTTCTTTGGTTGTTGATTAGAACATGGTTCCTAACTTGTACTCCAATTTAATTAAAATTGGTCATAAGATGAAAAATATTCAGAGAAGAACTATGTTTGTAGGTTTTAGTCTTTCATGGAAGAAATATTATTCTTGTAAAATAAGGGTAAAATATAGTGGTTTACACCCCAATGGTTTTGGAAATAGAGATCCATATTTTTTAACACTATAAGGATATTGTTTTTCATGGTTAAGAAAAATTTCAAGATGCTACATGCAATGTGGATATGAATCTGGAAATAGAATCCATGTTCCACTCTTCACCAGGAGATGTTTCTATTCACATTGCACCTACTGATAGTAGTGAAATGAGAAAGAAGGATTCCATGAATTTGGTGCAAATTGGTGTAGCAGAGCATCTGGACACTGCTGATGATGGTATGGACCCTTGAATGAGTAGACGCTCCTATGATGCTGAGCATACACTGAGTATGGGGATGACGTCACAGTAATGTAAAACATCACCTACAAAGTATATTCAAAGTTGCAACCTACAAATGATAGGTGACCATGTTGATGTCATCGTTGATTCAGATGAGTTGGTTGAGCTTGGATATGCAATTCTTGCTGAAGTGGACAAGGGATTGAATTCTGAATAGGCTTTGACATCATGTAGCTGGAAGGGTAATCCTATGTTGGATTTGGATCTTTATCATTGGGAAAGGAAAAATGCACTGATCACTGCAACTCATTTGATTTAAATAAACTCTTCTCAAGGATCCCTTTTCTGAGTTGGATATGGATGATCTGAGAAGGGAATTGCATCAAGGTAGGACTTGGAAGCAGGGTCATCATCCAAAAAATAATAGTCAAGGATGTGGTCATGATGTTTGGGCTTGTGGGCCTATCTCAATGTATATTGGGACTTCTTCTAAAGGGCTCACTTTGGAGAAGTAAAATCTCAGGGAGAAATAATCTGTGATTTTCAATAAAAAAATCTCATTTAAAGTGAGAATCTAGGGATTCAAATGATGACTCTAATCATGATCATGAGCATGATCCTATTATTAATGTGTTGGTATCTTGTTTGGATGTGGGTATTCCTTGATTGACCCCTTTCACCCTCATTCTATTATCAGTTTTTATTATTCTTAATATATTTTTTAGAGTTGGCTCACATGTCTCATAAATCTTTTTACTGTAATTATATTTAATATATATAATAATGATAAATTTAAATTATATATAATTATTAATATAGTAAATATATTTATTATAATTCTATATTTATGAATAAATTTATATTTATTTATAATATTTATAATAATGGTAATATATATAATTAGATTAATAAAAACAAATATTTATAAATATATTTAAAATCTACAAAAATATACCTTTTTAAATTTTTTTTATAAATATATGTAATAATATAAATAAATTACTCACATTATAGTAAATTCTTAAATCTATAAATTTATTAATATATTTAATAATATAAATAAATAATTTACATTATAATAAATATTAATATTATATATTTATAATTATACAGAGTAAATATATTAATTACACATATATATTACATATTCATACAAATAAGGTAGTTATATTTATTTTAATTTGATATTTATAAATAAATTTATACTTATTTATAATAATTATAAATTTGAAAATATATTTATTTATATAAATATATATATATATATATAATTTTATTTATTATATATACATAAATAGAAATAAATAATTTTTATTATATATATCATCATCCACTTACATCCCACACCCTTTTCCCACATTTTCCAAGCACATCATTTGTTAAAATTAAACATAGATTATCTACGAGGCAAACATTGAATAACTCCCCCAATATTCATGCCCCACATTATAAGATACCAGCCTTTTTTGGAGAAATCTGGGGTGTATTCACAGGTAATATTTTATTTTTTAAGCACCTTTGGGTTGGGGTATGACATGTGGTATTTTTTGATAATGATTTTAAGGAATTTGGAAGAAAGGGGCTATGCATGGTTTGGGCACAATTTTTCTGAAACGTGCGCAAGATAACTGAGAGGATAGTTATTTTCAGCATGGTTAGTGCATAGTTTTCTTATCCATGATCCATCAAGTTGTTCGGGATGTGGAAGAACGCACAATTGGGGAACGGTTTGGCCTAACCGTGTGTCCTCCCAAGTGAAACCATGAGTGCGTAGTAGTTTAATTCACAGATTGATTTTAAAACCACCCAAACCCCCAAAACCGCTCTAATCTAGGCTCATGTTGGAAAATTTCTAGGTGTTCCCAAAGCCTTCAAAAAGTATTAAAAGGTTATCCAAACACTGTTCTTTGAGATCAAAATCCCAGATTAAAGATCCACTCTCCTCCTCGTAAGTGTATTTCATCCTAATGCTTCTCGCGTTCGTTATCTTATATGTTCTAGATCATTTCATGGATCATCTCTCACGTTTTCATTGATCTAAACCCATGATTTGAGATCTAGATCATGAATTATGGATCTAGATCAATATTTTCAAGGTCTTGAATGTGTTTTGTCATAGTTTTTGGTTTAGGGATTTAGATCTGAAGCATGATTGATGATGTTGTGGCGCTCAGATTTTGAGGATTTCCTTTGGGATAACATTCATCAATAAACTATGGTAGGTGGTCTAAATATAACTCCCATAGTCATGAATTATTATATGTGAATGTGAGTTTATGATTCTCAAGTTCCCCTTGATAAATGATTTCCTAAATTGATGTAATCCAGAAAGCAGAATTGAATTGAGTTTGCCTCAGTGGTTAATTGATAACTAAATCATGGAACAAATGAATGGGGATTCCCATATAGATATTTTTGATATCTGTTATGGGTTGAGATATTTTAATTGAGAAATTTAATTATTTTTTTACATTAATTAATTGAGGGAACTAATTTTGAAATAATGATGTTTCCTATATAAGATAATTAATTGTGAGAAATAATTATGTTCCAAGATGTGGAACAAAGATAATTAATTGAGACAATTAATTATGTTCAACGATGTGATCAAAGATAATTAATTATGAGAAATAATTATGACAAGTTGACATTTGATATGGATAATTAATTGTTAAGAATTAATTATGGAATGAGAATGGTGTTGATTGATTGATAAATTGATTAAATTATTAATGGGTTATGTGATTAGTTAATTATTGATTTAACTGATAGACTTTGAAATGTTTAACTAATCATTGGGTTTGTAATGGAATGATGTGAAAATTTTTGGTGAATTAATGAATGATTAAATGGATGACATTTTTTTGGTTCTAGACCTGGCATTCTAGACCAATTAGAGGTTTGGACATGGACATGGCGTTCCTCCCTAATAGTTTTCCAAGCATGAGATTATGGGGTTCTAGGCATGATGACCTACACCAATAGTGAGTTTGAGTTCTAAGAATGATTACTTACACTCATCGAGATTGTGGTGCTCTGAATGATGAAATACAACAAATGATTAATGATATTGAATGATGATTCAAATGGGAAACATGAATTAAAACTAGGCCAAATGTGATGACTAAATATTATTTGATAATTTGATAATTGTTTTAATTATTCGTTGTATTTATTTATTCATAAAATTTCATGCAATATGTTTTTAATGGGATCATATTAGAAAATGTTGAAGGTGGCCAACTAAGTTTTACTCACACTCTATTTGGGATGCCTGATCAACAACTTACTTGACTGTTTTTTTGTTTGACAGGATAAGGGCAAGGCCCTAGGATATGTTTCTGTTTGGAATTAAATCATGGGACAGGAAACAAGACATGGTTTAATACCTGTTTGGGAGTTGTTATGCCTTTATTTTTAGTTGCGTTGTAGACACCTGGCATTTTCATTGTCATAGAATGATTTACCGTTCAATAGAGTATTTTATTTTCATGTTTTGTTTATCATATTACATGGATTTTATCTTCTTATTTATATACTTCCGTACTTGGTTACTGTTACTTAATTCCCATAGTGTTTTATTTTGATAAATATATCGTATAGTCTCCCTGAGACTGACTCACGAGACCTTTGCTACAAGTCGGTGCGCCATGGTGTATAGGGAGGCACACTTGAGGGCATGTGGGAAACTGGGTTGGGGCATCATTCAATGCCTCCTGAGTGAGGACATCACAAAGTGGTATCAGAGGTGGTTAATAAGGATCTCATTTCATAGGGGTTCTTTAAGTGGGATTATAGTACTGGGCAAGTAGCTTGATGATTAGGTAGTATGACTTCCAAGATAATAATATACCCCAACAAAAATCATATTCAGGAAAGTGGAAAAAAAGGTGGAAAGTCAGGAGGAACAGTTTCACCACATCTTTCTCATCTTCTTTTCCACCAGTGCGGTAGGCATGGACACTATTGTACACATTTTCCTAGACCACATGTGGAGGGGCAGTTTTGTGGAAATATGGGACAACAACCAATGTTTTTTAAGAAGTAATAGTAGGATGATACTGAGGGAAAAGTAACTTAGAGTTAGAGTGTGGGATGGGGGTATTCTACACCATATATGTATGGATACTGGAGTAATACCGGAAGAGGCAATTGGGGTAGTGGATGTGGTTCATTAGAGAATAAACACCTATATCATTAATGTCGTGTTGCTCAGGGGAGTCAGAGAACACCACAATGAAGGGGGGAAATCCAGTTACCTACAATATAGCCTATACTTATGGAGGGTGAGGATTTTCCATCTACTATGAGTGGTACTATTATAGTTGCTTCTACTTTATCTAGTGCCTTGTTTAATTTTAGTGCATGTCATTCCATTATGTATGAATTTTTTTTGGTTTCAGCCTAGAGGTGGAGTCTGTAAGAGGGTTGATAAATATTGATAAACAATTGGGAACACATACTAGGGATATCTGTTTATGAAAATGAAGTTCAAAAGATATTAGAGAGTATCATCTTCTTTGGGTTATCTCTGTCTTTTATATAACGGGCTTCGACCTGATTATGGGTATGGACTGGCTAGTCACATATAGAGACCACATAGATGATTACCGTAAGAGTGTGACCTCTTTAAATTTTGAGGGTGACCTGTATGTTCATCATGTGGAATGGGATATCCATGCAAGACAATTTGAGCCAATTAATTAACAACTACAGGAGCTCATACCCCATGTTTCTATTCTTTTGCTGGATGATGGGAGTGGCAGGAAAGAATTCCTTACAAAAGTAGTAGAACTATTTCATGAGGTCTTTCCTAAATACTTTTCAGGGTTTCCACCCGAGAGAGATGATGAATTCACAATTGAGATCATGTTAGGGGCTAAGATGGTATATATTCCATCATACAGAATGGAACCAACTGAGCGTCAATAGCTCAAAACACAGTTGGCAGAATTAGAGGATAAATGGGTTATCCTTCCAATTATGTTGCCTTAGGGGTCTCCTGTTATGTTCACAAAGAAGGTTGATTGGATTCTATGCTTGTGTGTCGATTACCATAAGATGTATAAAATAACTCTTAAGAATTGATATCCTCTTTTACATATATAAGATCTATTTGACAAGATGAAGAGGGATTGTCTGTTCTCAAAGATCGATCTGAGATTATGGTATCATCATGTTAGAGGTTGGAATTCTGATATACCAAGAAATGATTTTAGGATCTGGTATGGACTTTAAGATTTTGACATAATTCCGTTTGGGTTGACAAAATCTCTATAAGTGTTTACAGACGTGATGAACAAGATATTTACTTCGTACCAAGATCAATTTGTGGTGGTGTCTTTGGATGAAATCTTGGTGTACTCTAAGACTCTTGATGACCATTCCCAACAATTCGACATCATTCTAGGTAAACTGAGTGTGATTTAGCATTAGGCCAATCAATAAAAATTTTACTTTTTGATTGACATTTCACTCTTTAAGGGGCACATCATCTCTGTAGAAGGTGTGGAAGTGTACCTATAGAATGTTTAGGTAGTGATATTTTGGGAGAATCCCAAGAATATTTTTTATATTTGTAGCTTTTTGGTATTATATGGTTATTACAGGAGTTTCAACCAAGACATTTCCCATTTTTTATCACTGAATGAAGGTTTAACAAAGAAATGGAAGAAGGTTGATTTGATAAGAGCATGTAAAAATTATTTACAAGAGATGAAGAAGCGATTGACATTGACACCAGTTTTGATCTTAAATGATTTGGTTGAGGATTACATGTTGTATTGTGATGCTACTAGGGTCGGACTCAAAGCTGTGTTGATTCAAGGGGATCAAGTGGTTGCTCATGGGTCTCAGAATCGAGGACCACATGAATAGAATTATCCTACCCATGAAATTGAGTTTTAAGTAGTGGTTTATCATCTTAAGTGTTGGTGACACTATATTTTTGGTGAAAAGTTTATTGTTTTTGTGGATCAAAAAATCTTGATGTATATCTTTTCACAGTGCGACATAAATATTTGACAATGAATAATGGTGAATTATATGATGTCCTTTGATTATGATATATAATATACACCCTATAAGGATAATATTGTGGCTGATTCCTTTAGAAGAAAACATTGAATCAGTTGGTTCATGTGTCAAGTGCAAAGTGGATGATGATGAATTTGCTAGAGGAAATGGATGGGGTAGTTTAGGAGAGTCAAGAGAGAATGAATCTTGTTTATGTAGTAGTGGAGTACATAATCCTGAGATGGATAAGGGACTTTAAATACATATATTAGATGTTTTTATACTAGAGGGAAAACCTTGTAGGTTTGGAGATACCCTAAAACTGGATAATTGATGAGGATGAAATCATTTATGTGAAATATCGTGTTTTTTTGCCTATGAGTATGCAGGAAGAACTCATGAAAGAATTTCATGCATCAAGGCGGGTAGTACATCCTGGGGTGAAATTTTTTTTATGTGACCAATGATGATAGTTTTGGAGGCCAAGCATGAAAAAGGATATATTAGGGTTCATAACAAGTTGTTTTACTTGTTAGACAGTGATGACAGAGCATCAACAACCTAGTAGACTATTTCATCCATTAGCTATTCCAAAATGGAAGAGGGATGAAGAGACTATGGATTTTGTGGTAATACTTTTGAAGACTCATATGAATAATTAATTAGTTGAGGTTCTTGTGGATAAGCTAACGAAGGTACAATTCTTTCCTATCAGGGAATCCATTATAGTAGAGTAGTTGGGAGAACATTACATGATAGAGATAGTTCATTTTCATGGGGTCCCACAAAATATAGTTTTAGATAATGATTCATATTTTACATCATGCTTTTGGTATGGATTATATAAGGAACTTGGTACACAGTTACTCTTAAGTAAAACCATTAACCCATAGACATATGGGCAGTCAGAGTGTACCATACAGTTGTTAGAGGATATTCTACGAGCATTTGTGCTTGACTTTGGTGGTTCTTGGTTGAACCACTGGTCTTTAGTGGAGTTTACATATAATAAAAGTTTTTTGGAAAAAATAAAAATTGAATAATTTGAGGCACATTATGGGGGACCTTGTAGATCACCACATTTTTTGTTAGTGGAGGGTGAGTCTGAACTGTTGGGACGAAGTCTCATTCAAGAGACATTGATGTAGGTGCAGTGGATTCAGAACCATATAGATACAGCTCAAAACAGACAGAAGTCCTATGATGATAGAAAGAGATGACCCATAGAGTTTACATTGGGTGATTGTTTATTCATTCCGGTGTCTTAGAGATTGGGACACCACAGAATACAGAGGCATGTAAAGTTGGTACATCGGTTTGTTGGACCGTTTGATGTGCTGGAGAGAATCGGGCCAGTGGCGTACTGATTAGAAATTCTATAGAAATTCATCACTATGCATGATGTTTTCCAAGTGTCACAACTACTATAGTTTCACCCATACCCTTATCATGTGATTTATGTGGAAGTTTTTGATCTCAAGATAGATGTCTCATTTGAGGAGGATCTGATACGTGTGAGTGGTTGAAGTGAGAAAGTGTTATGGGGAAATATTGTGTCGTTAGTTCATATTTTATGGAAATAGGGAAGTGTTCAATTGGAAACTTTGAAAGGGAAGTAAACATGATAGCTAAATGGAAAATTGTTTTGGCATGGAATCATAGAGATGCTTGGGAGTGTAGTTCAAGGATGAGATCTTATAAGGTAGGGAGATTGTAATATCCCGATCTTTTCTGGAGAAATCTCAATCATGTTTTTAGGAACATTTTTTCTTATTTTTAAGTACCATATTTGGGGTATGACCTGTGGTGTGTTTGTGTGATGATTTTAAATAATTGGGAAGACATGGGGTTCTGCATGGTTTGGGCATGGTATGGCCAAACTGTGCACAATGTAACCATTCAGATAGTGGAATTTGACATGTTTGGTACATGGTTTTCATACCTATGGCACAATGGAACCGTGTTAAAGCTTACCATGAAGACTGTGAGCGCAAAGTAGTTTAATCCAAAAATTGGTTTTAAAACCACCATGAACCAACAAAACCACTCTAATTAGACCTTGTATCAGGCTTTACAAATTTTAGGTGTTCTCAAAACCTTCCATAGGGATTCCAAGGTTATCCGAACACTATTTTTTGGGATCAAAATACCGGATTGAAGATCCTCTCTCATTTCGATAATTGGATTTCATTCAGATGATTCTCATGTTCCTTATCTTATCATGTCTAGATATTTTCATGGAAGACCTCCCCTATTTTATTGGGATAAACCAATGAGTTGAGATCTAGATCTAGGATTGTGGATCTAGTTCTCTATTTTCATGATCTTGACTGCCTGTTATGGTAATTATTGGTTTAGGGATTTATATCTGAAGCAAGATAGATGATGTTGTGTTGCTCAGATTTGGTGGATTTCTATTAGGCTAACATCCAACTATAAACTAAGATAGTTGGTCTAAATCTAACTCACATAGTCATGATTTATGTTATGTTAATACATGTTTATGATTCAATATATTCCATTTATAAATAATTTCCTAACATTGAGTAATTAAGAAATTGGGATTGAATTGAGTTTTCCACAGTTGTTAATTGATAATTGAATCAGATAACACCTGAAGGGGGTTTCCCAAATGGATATTGTTGTTATTTTTTATGGTTTTAGATATTATAATTAATATATCAAATTTTTGTTTTCAGATAATTAATTGGGGGGAATTAATTATGAAATAATGATGTTTTATATATAAGATAATAAATTCTGAGATTTAATTATGTTCAACAATGTTGACCAATGATAATTAATTTAGAGAATTAATTATGTGACATTATGTGATCAAAGATAGTTAATTGTAAGAATTAATTATGACATGTTGAGATTTGATATGGATAATTAATTGTAAATAATTAATTATATAATGAGAATTATTTTGATTGATAAATTAATTTATAAATAAATTAATTGATAAATTAATTAATTGATAAATTAATTAATGGGTTATGTGCATAGTTAATTATCACATTAACTAATGAAATTTTAAATGTTTAAATAATCATTGGCTTAATAATGTAATTATTTGGAAAATTCTTGTTAATTAATTAATGACTAAATGGAGGATATTTTTTGGGGTCTAGAAATGGAGTTCTAGACCGATTAGAAGTTGGGATTTGGACATGGTGTTCCTCCCCAATAGTTATCCATGTTTGAGGTTATGGGGTGATAGGAATGATGAACTACACCTATTGAGAAAAGGAGTACTAGTCATGATGACCTACACAAAATGATATTGTGGTGCAAGGGATGAATACATACAACAAATTAATGATAATAATGAATGATGATTCAACTATAATTTGGGGTTCTAGGATTGATGACCAACATAAAATGATTAATGACATTGAATGATGATCCAAATGGGAATCATGGATTTAATTTGGGCCTAATGTGATGATTAAATATTAGATGACAATGTTATAACTATTTACATTTGTAATTGTGTTTATTTCATCATAAAACTTCTTGTACTATCTTGTGACTAGACTTGTTTTAGACACCATTGGTGGTGGACTACTTAGTTGTAATCACACCCTATTCAGATGGCTGAATCGGCACCATAGTAGACTCTATTGTTGGAGGACATGATAAGGGAAAGGCCCTGTGATTGGTTGCTTCTTGGAATTTGATATTGGGAGAGGGAGCATGACGTGGTTGTTGACCCATTTGGGTGTCGTTGTGTCTTTATTATAAGTTTCATTATATACAACTGACATTTTCATTATCACAGATTGATTTACCATTCTATCCAGTATTTTATTTTTTTATTTTGTTTATAATACACCATTTTTTGAAGTTATTTATATTATCTTGCACTTGGTTAGTGTTATTTTTTTATTTGGTGTTTTATTATGATATATAGATTGTATAGTCTCTACAAGACTGAATTACTAGACCCCCCGATGCAAGTCGGAAGACTCTAGTATAATGGGAGGCACACTAGAGGGAATGTGGCCAACCATCTTGTGGATCCATTCAGTGGCTCCCAGGTTAGGAAGTCACACCCATCAATAGTAAGACAAATTAAAAAGAGGGAGACATGGAGAAAAAATTATTCTCATTTTCCTATATATCACATTAAAAGTTGGTGACAAACACCTTGTGTGTACATCATATCACTCTATATGGAGAATTGAAGATGATTTAACTCAGTTTCCTATCAAATGATTCTATATGAAAAATTCAATTAATCAATTTTATAGTGAAATATGTATATCCTATAAATGGACCACAAGAAGCATCGACACTTCTCATTGTTGGGGAATTAATAATGGTTCTGTGACCATGAATAGAATTTCATAAAAAGTTACTGATAATAGAAAAAAAATTCAATAATATTTCTTGTTGATACGTGATTCATACAAATCATATTCCATTCAAAATATAATATGGTGGTCAGATTAGCCAACAATGTTATATAAAGGTTGTAGAGTATCCTTGTAAATATTGATCAAAATCGACACTGATTGCGTATTTGAAATTCATGTCTCTAATATTAGGAAAAAAATTAAAACCATTGGCCACAGAAACATAATGAATAATAGATCATCAAAAAAATCACAAATCAACTAAATATTGTGTTCTCATATGAAAAACATTGAGTATTCATTAAATAATTTTTTAAAAAATAGAAAAAATTTAACAAAATTATATAATAGAAAATTCTATTAATAATGTATTCAAGAATTATAAAATAATTTCCAATCAGGGTAATAAAAAAATAGAATTGAATATAAAGAATAAAATGTATGTTCATGAGTTTTCATTCCATTCACTTATTTTTTATTCTAACATTAGTCACTTGAGCTATTGAACATACATATGTTTCTCAATTGAGCCATCCTTACAAAATTAAGCACAATGTCACTAAAATCTGATGAAAATAAAATAAAAATAGAAATTATGGAGAGAAATTTATCTACAAAGTTAATCAGAGGTACCTATACCTAATTTATAGAACTGATCAATAATAGTTTCATTAATATTCCCATATACGATGTTTAACGAATTATATTATAATAATAATATGATTCAAAAATGTGTTTCTAATGTAATAATATCCAATATTATTTTTTTCAGAGAAATGAAATGCACCACAAAGAAATATATAGTAATGGTTGACTAGCATGGGATCACCTATTAAATTTTGTAATGTATTCATTAGATGAAAACCATTAAATAATATTTTATATAATTAATTGAAAAATGAAATTTTATTTTAATGTGTAATGAAACAAGTAAATTTACTACAAATTACAATAGGAATGTTATCCTACAAATGAACATGGATATTTAAATATAATTCAAATGTATATGGATGAGAAATAATTTAGACAACTACTTGAATTTTTATATTGCATTACAAGTAATATAAATATATTTCACTTACTATAATAAAAATAATTAGGTATGATGATAAATGTATTCTTGTGGGTCATATGCTATGATGAAAAATTAGGACAACGTTTTCTTAAATCCTAAAAACAGATAGAATACTTTAGTGCATCAGAGTTACTCTTCAATCCTAAAAACCATATAATAAGTGGTAAATAACATTCACTACAATGAAGCTCGTGTGTATCCCTTATTAATTTAGTGGAAATTAGAAATTTATATTTTCTTGTTACACATACAAGTGATTGTGGGTCAATCACCACATTCTATAAAATATAATAAACATCAATATGAAGAATATAATAATAAAAGTTAGTAAAAATATTTTATTCTGGTGTTTAAACCCTAATAATGACGTCATTGCATTTAATATAATCAAATAATTAATTGATGATTAAATTAATATATTTTGGTTTTCATATAAAAAGAAAAAAAGAAAAAAAATCACACATTTTAACTCAAGGTATATCAAGTTTGACATCGTCCATTGCCTGGAAACAAACCATCATAAATACAAGATGTAGATGATTTAACTTATGATACTACCAATTTCTCAAGTAAAAATTATTATAAATTATAAAAAATATATGAATGATATTTTTTAAAATTTTAATGAATAAATTGAAAAATAAAATACGATTAACAACTAATAGTATTGGAATCACCTATCAATCTCAATGTTCCACATAATTTCATAAAACTTTAAGAAACTCATGTTGTTTTTCATCCATATATGTACATCCTTTATAATGACACACTTTTTAAAAAGCATTATCCATGACCAACATTGTCTATGGGATGTAATTTTTGTTTCTATATCTGAGTTGGATAGACATAGAGATATTGAAAATGGAAAATTGGGAATCTTGTTCTAAAATAAGTATGAAATCATATCTCACTTTTCTTGTTAACATTATTAGATGATACAACACATTATTTAAATATATCCTAATAAATATAAAACATTAATTTTAAAATATAACCAAATTTATTAAATGTATGCATATAAATAGAATTTTATGTATCCAAACATGATTGAAATTTAGAAACCTAATTAATAAAATGAGTAAGCTCATCTAGAATATTGATTAAATGGGTTATAAATAAATGATGTTTTACAAATTTAAAAAAAATGTGGTCATTTTTAGAATGATTGAAATTGGGGAGACAAATATTTACAAACATTTCTCAACCTCCAAGATACACACATTATCAACAATATGTTCTCCATGATAAATATTCGACATGTTTTTATAAAAAAACCATTTATGATATATATGAATTATATAATAAGTCCGAAAAAAAATTATGAAAATTAAATAGGTCATATAAATATAATATTTTGTTTTTAAAAAATATTTAAACTAATTTTAACTAAAATATCATTACTAATTTTTTACTCAGAATACCACGTGATTTAATATCATTATATAATATGTTATTCTTTTGAAGAAACTTTTTAAAAGTGAAATTAAAAGACTCAGGGATAAGATGCAATTTTGGACTATATTGGTATTCAACATTTAAAAAAGTGTTAAAATGTTGATATTTGTTAAATACATTGAAAAAATATAACATTCGATTGAATACTGATTTTTTTCAAGTAAAAATTTTTTAGAGAAAAATTTTACCCACATTTTGACTCTCTTGTATAAATTTTATCAAAACAACATTCCCCGAGATTGGATACAAACACACAAAATCAATTTAGAACTACTAGTGAGTGATGATAAATAGAAATTTAAACAAATATAAATACTCACAATCATTGAATAATAGTGAAATATGTATTAATAAAACTCACACACTTAAAATTGAAATAAAAAAATGAAATTTTAAAAATTGAAAAACATCAGTTAATAGCTCTTGATTTATAAATGTTACTTTGTCTACTCAGATCATTTCAATTAAAAAGGTCTCATTATTGTAGAGAAAACAATGTTCTCGAAATGTTTTGGATGGGAATTGAAAGATATGCCTTTCAAAATATTGAATAAATGATGATACATTCATGGACATCGACTTTTTGATACAATCCCAGACCAAATGACAACGTCTTCAGGTGTTTTATATAATAATCCATTTTTGAAACTTTTTAATTTTTTGTAAATATTTTATTTGTTCCCCAAATTGTTCCCATTGTGTAATTTACTCACATTTTACCCCATTACATTTCTATTTTCTAAATATAAATATATTACAGATTAAACGAATTGAAATAAATTTTCAAAATGGATTATATCAGTTTTTTGAATTAATCTATCAATGGCTCCCACTGTGAAATGATTTTGTTCATAGTATCCCGAAGGTTATTATAGTAAAATTATATTGTTTAATGGACTTCAAAATATAGGGAGACATATTTTTAGTTTGTAATTCCATTTGAATTTAGATTCAATAATGAGTTACGTATTGTCGAAATCCATATTGAATCATATCTTTTAATGTCAAAAGGAATTGTATAATGCATAATTGTGAATTTTTAATAATGAAAACCATGTATGGGTGATTTATTTTATGACCTTATTTTTTAATGTTATTATGTTTTTTGTTTTATGGTACCATTTATTTTCTTGAACATATATTTTTAGGAAGTGAAATTTAAATTTATTATGAGATTTAAATAAGAATTTAAAAAAATAATTTAATTAAAATTTTTAATCGGAATAAAAATAAAAATAAAAATTATATTATTAATAAGAAATGTAATAAATTATTACAAAAGAATAACATTATAATCCCTTCTAAAATAGGATTCTTAACTACAGTAAGTGGATGTAAAAAATATAAAACCCAATTGAAAAAAATTTACAGAGATAATTACATATGTAGCCAAACCATCCATTAAAAAATTAGCTAAATTAAATAAATATATCTTCAATATATATATATATATATTAGTGTCTATGTGTTATATTAATATAATATATATATTATGTTTACTGAATTTATAATAGGTGAATTCAATAATAATATTATATCAATTTTTTATAACAATAAAATTTCTATAAATTATGTTCAATTTATATTCAATGAAATATATTTTTTTAAAAATAATATTTAATGAAATACATAAATAATATAATGTGAATCAATTTCTTTACATTATAGATTAGTTTACTAGTATTTCAAGATTTTACATTGCATAAAATTATAGAAATTTATCCATTATATAACATTAATACAATATAAAACATATTTAGAAGTCTTCTATCACCATTATATTTAAAGTCTCTACACAAAAATAAGCCTTATTGCTAATAAATAGAAGACTGAAAAAAATCAAATAGAGTAAGAATAATTGATATATTTCATCTTGTATCTACATAATCAGTTACAAACATTATTTGTAAATTGTATATTATAGTAATATGTTTTTATTCGAACTGAGGCCTTTCATAGCTGAGAATAGTCTCTAGTTTGTGTTTGTTGTCACTCCATAGTTGATTGAACATTGGGTTTTTATGGAATGTTATCTTACAGTATAACATGAAAACAATGCTGATGATGTCATTATTCCAAAGTGTTTTCCAATTATTTAGTTAAAAAATATATAGAATATAAAATGGTTTTTCTGGAAAAGGAATTTGGATGCATGATAGAAGGAGTATATGAGTGTTTCACCCAAGGAATGTTTTAAGATCATCCCATCAAAAAATGGAAAAGGAATGAATCTCATGAAAGAAGAGTCTCTTCATGAAAGAATGTTTACATTATATAATGTTTTACAAATAATGAAAAATGTGAAGAAGTATATTTCGCAGAAAATATGATGTCAATAAAGAATTGTGTGTGACTAATGTTTTGAGACAGACTCTTCAAAATATGAAAAATGCTATAGGTGAGCTTAATAAATGAGATTTAGTGAATGTGACTTAAACATCAAATTTGACGTAAATTTTAGAAAAACACAGATGGGTTTTGATGTGAATGGAACTTTCACTTAGGTATATCCATGTATATAAATATAAAACCACCCTAGAAGACTTAAAACAGTTTCCCAATGAAAAATATTATGTCTCTGTAGTGTGTACGAGATGCACAAAAAAGACTTATACAGAGAAAATGATGCATGTAGAAGGATCATTATACATATATAGACCAAGGGAAACTCGTTGTGTGGTTGCGTTAAATAGAAAGGGTGGTTAGAAATAATATTTGTCTTCCTACCCTAATATCTGTGTGTAAGAATAAATGTTGTGCACAAGATTACAGTTGAGATTTTTCATGTTTTGAATATATAGATTGATTTACCAGTGCATTAAAAATCATTAATTTAGGATGTCGATAAAGTAAGAGACTCTTGATAGACCATGAAAATGAATTCAATGATATATTACTATTTTGAACATAATGTCAATAAACTGATCAAGGCTTTTTTTTAGACGTGAGTTATAGGAGTTTATTGAAGTGTTCTGAGGCATAAAGTGTGCAATTCCTAAAATATTGTAAATAATGTGTTCCTATGAAAAATTGAAATTGTGTGAAATCTTGTATTAAAAAATTTGGGAATATTAATTTATTAGGATTGATGGAAACAATATCACTGTATGCTCCTTGAACTATTCCTTATTGGTGATCAATCTAAAATTGTTGAGTTGTATCTCTTCAAATGATTGATTTAATGACTACACATTACCATTAGAAATGTTTAATCAGTTCATACTAATGTGGTAAAAATATCTACCTCTCTTGATGAAAAATGTTGACACATAAATCCACCCATCCTCTATTAGGGTGTTTATGTGTCCATGAAGTCCTATCAGAGCAGGCATGTTGCTGGAGTTAAATCATCCCACTTGTGTAATCATTGAATGTTAATTAAATGTTAGGGGAGTCCCTCTCTTCAATGGAAGAAACTTCTAGATATGGAATCACAGGATGAGATACCAGCTAAGTTATCTTGGAATGTACTTTCTTTTCAACCAAACATAGGGGATTGTTGTAAATAATGAAACACGACTTTCTATGAAAAAATTAGACATAATAATGATTAACACAAATGAGGAAGCACATAATTCTCTAAAATCCACAAATAATGATCAAATCTATCTGAAGTTGATTATTTTTATATTATCCAAGTATATGTGGGGAACTAGGGAAAATATATATGAGTGTGAAAAGAAGGATATAGAGGAGAAACTCAATGTTTTTCGAAATCCGTTCAACTATCTGACAATGAGATAATATGCAAATGAAAATCGTTTCATTAATAACATAACAAAGGATGATGAATATTTTTGTGGAATGGGGGATTAATCTAAGTAAATTTAAATTTATATGAAATTAATAAGAATAATTCAACCTCTATATAATCAAGAAGTCACATCCCTAGAGTAAATGGATCGTTCTAATCATTATTTGAATGATATACGAAGTAGACTGGTGGCATATGAAATTATAATTAAACATGAAGATGAAATAAGTGGTGTAATAAGAAATATTAATTCAAGGCCATAGAAAAACATGATACTTATAGAGATTGTGATTATGAATATAATGACTAAGATTAACCTATTTTTCTCTTTACCAAAAAATTATATTGTGTAAAAGTAAATTTTAATGGAAAGATCTTTATAGACTATTTTTGAAGTTTTAGAGTTGGACACAATGCCTATCAGTTCTGAGTGAAGTATGCTGATAATGAAACTAAAGTATGAAACAAGTAGAATCCTCATAAAATGTTTACACAAAAAGGTGACTTCAAATCTAAAAATAAGTTACATTGAATTAGTTTTGTCTCTAGATAAGATGATGATGATGCTGCTAATTTTTTGAGGACGAAGAACCATATTTTTAAATTTAAACCTATACATCTATTACTGCACCTATTGAAAGTCATAAACCATAGAAATTTAATTCTAGTGACAATCAGTTGGCCGGTGATGCTGATCATAAGTTGGAACCAGAGGATATTGTTGGTAAGAATGAAAATCAAAGAAACTAAAACAATAATTAGAGATCAGTTCAGGATGATTCCTCAAAATATGTTGATTATCTTGAAGATGAAATTAATTAACATGAACAAATAGTAAAATAAATTTCAAGAAAAAATTAAATATAAAAAACATGGTTGAATGAATGTTCAATATTGAAGAATAAGATAATGTCTTCAGTGAATTTACATCCAAACTAGAAGAGAAGTCCATGATAGATGATTGTCTTGAATAAGAAATTGTATTTTTATCAATTAAACATGAATCTAAATCAAATTTTATATTAAAAATAAATAATTTATAGTTTTTAAGATTCTATTATCCATATCTATTAGAAATAACTTAGAGTTGTTATGTAGGAGAGAAGACATGGGATGATTTGAGATCTACATATACGGTTAAAATTGAAATTGTATGATATGTTGAATAATAAAAGAATAGAAAATAGAAGAATAAAATATTTTGATGAAAAAAATCGAATATATCAGAAAGATAACCATTCTTCCAAAAAAGAAAAAATCAAATCAAATAGAGAGAAGATCTCAAAATTTTTCCCATGTACCCAGAAATGATGCACATGCACAATACCTGAACTGCATTTAACCTCCCTGTTTCTAATCAACACTATCTTTTTTTCTCAATTTTGTTAGTTGCAAATTCATATTCTTCTCCAATCCATCACTCCACAATGATTAGTTAATCCCCCTCTCCATAGCTGCATATTATTATATAGATATTTTAAAGGAATACAACCATATTCTTTAAATTTTGTTTTCCTTCTTCCATATAGGCAAATTTCCTTCCTTGTCACCATAACCCACCCCTATTGTGTTGGGGAGTAATCATATTAATACCGAGATAAAAACAAACCTATGATAAAAATATTTTGAGATTATCAATCAAAAAATATAAGTAAAAAAACTTATGAAATAAACTGTTGATTTTAATTTTTTATGTGAAATACCCCACTATTATGAATTATTAAAAACCAGAGGGGAACTCCAAAAAATTACAGTAAAAAACATAGATTACAAAATCCATGTAAAATCATGAAACATGAATTGAAAATAAAACATAGAAACCAATTGTTAAAATCCACACCCTAATATGCGTTTGTCTTCTCATAAAATTTTGTCTAGTGACAAAATGTCCCCACTCTCAGTTCAAAACCGAACAAATGGTGTCCTTTTGGCACTTTCACTATGTCATTACATGAACCAAATATGGTATACTCCTTGATTCACACTCCCCATAAGACTTTATATCAGGTTTATTTTTTCCTCAATGCATTTTCTACTGACAACTTCAAGAACACCCATGTTGCACCATTTTTATAAGCCTGTGAAATCCCTAAACAACAAATGTCTATAATTATTTAAATTCATAAATATACCCAATGGATAGATAAAATTTCCCTACATTTTGAAACAACATGATTTTGTTGGGAGGATTTAAAATATTAAAACCCTAAAAATATCTCTCATTTATGTTTTAATCTCTTCAGAATAAAAATGAAAAAGAAGCCTAATTCTATCAATATCTTCCATCAACACATTAATGAAGGAGATGAATTCAAATAAACTAAATTTGAATGAAAATTTACATGTTTCACTCTGACTATCATCCACGAATGAAACTATTATAGTGCTCTTTTACCACTCGGATGAAAACATGATAGATCCTCCTACAAAATAAATCCAAACACTAAAGCCTACATCATAGTTATCTCTACACTTATCTTCTGTAAAAGACTAGAACGAAGACATGGCTCCCCTATAATAGCGATGAACACATACTCTGGAGTACCCAAGGAAACTAATTAGTCCATCTTCTCAACAGAATCCATGAAATATGTAACTCTCATTATATCACCTTAATATTTTTTTTAATTTCTTATTCCCTATTGAAAATAAAAGAAGAAGAATAATTTAGTGTAAGACTTGACACACCCAACATGAGATGCTTCGACTACCAAGAATTCAACATCCTTGTCAATAGTCCTTGAGTCTTTCACGATGATTTATTATTCCACAAACTGATTAATTTCAATTTTTAATTCCATTCATTACTTCATTTGACAGCATTACATTGGCCTAGTAAGGTGTGTAAACAATATTTTTTCACACATATACTCTTAATCATATGGATAATTATAGTCTTCCATTTTGGAACATTCTCCTAAAACTAATTTTATGATAAGTACAATTAGATAAAAAAATTAGTGTACAACTGGCACATGTCTGACAACAAGAATTTGTAGTGATTAAATATCACCAACACCAATGAATCCAAAATTAAATTCATTTCCCATATTCAGTATACAAATGTTACATTATTTTTATGAAAAACATATTTCTATATTGGGTTTAATATGGTATGACGCTTCTTAAATAATCACCTGTTCCTTGTACATTTCTATCCTCTAAAAATAAACTCAAACTAGAAGTATATCACCCTCACCCTTTATGAGAATTATAATGGTACACATAGATTTGTTTTATGAATGTTCTTTTTCAACCATAATCCTTTTCCATGTGTATAAAATTCTTTGCACAAACAATGGCCATTTTCTTGAGTATAGATCATAAAAAATGATGACATAACATCTTCCAACATCATAGTGTTTTTATAGAGGAGAAAAATAGTGACACTATTATCAAATGATTCTGTTTTTAAACCCAATATATGAAAAAAAAATCATCATTGATTTCAATAGGTATTGTGTCCCCATTAACATCAATCATGAATACCACTAAGGATAGATCCATCAAAATATTGTTGAACACATCTAAATGGTAACCCAAATATCAATTATATAACATTCAAAAAACAATACAATTACTTTATTCAGTCATGTGGCCTAACTACTTCCATATAGGGTTGTCAAACTATAATTTTTGAATATTCATAAACTGCACTAACTACTAATTCATAGAATATATGAATTATGTGGTCGATCCCATAGAGTATAGGGAACCCATTGATGAATTGTGATTGAAGGTTTCATTGAACTAATTTTAATCAATTAATTAAACTAATTTATTGATTAAAATTAAATAAATAAATTCATAGAGAAAAAAAGGGGTACTATTTTTTAGGGGAAAATTTTATTAAAAATTTACTTCCCCCTTACTTATAAAATAATATGATTAAAAAAAATTGAAAAAAATTAAATTTAAATGATATAAAATTGATAAATCCCTATAAATATACCATAGCATCTCAATTTAGATTGGTCTAAAGAATAAAAATAAATAAATAGCATTAATAACAACACATAGATCCTCATTCACCACAAACGAATGGTGTTGCTGAATGTTATAACTAGACTGGGGTTTCCATGGCTTGTAGCATATTAAAGGAAAATGGTCTCCTAGGAATGTTTTGGTGTGAGGTATTATCTACCATCATTTTCATCCTACACCATAAAATGACACAATTCCTTGAAAGAATGACATTGTATAAGTCAGTATAGGAAAAAAAATTATGGTGCACTTTATTTTTATGGATCAATGCATTTAGACCTCATTTAGGCTCTAATGTTGTTTTTATTAATGTTATAAAATTGTCTAGATTTTTTTCTATATAAATCAATGGAAACAAGATAGAAAAGAATCTCTGTTTATGGTTCCCAAAAACATTTATTGAATCTTATTTTTTCCGACTTCAAAGTTAATTGTCTACATTTGTTGTTATTGACCGGCTGAAGATTTCCAACACATACCATTGAATAATATTGGAAACCTGATATCCAATGGATTCATTTTAGTATTGCTTATTTTAAAGACAAGATATTTCATATTAGTCAACAAAAATATTTTCCTATCATTTTATATCAAAACAATAAAGACTCTAAAATAATGATATTAATTCCTATAAAATATATATATATATATATGGTATATACAAAACACTTATAAATACTAAATATACATATTTAATATACTTTATATAACCACACTCGATATCCAATTAATAATACTATTATTCTATTGAATCATTTTTCATCCCATAGTCCTAGATATGTAACACATCAATTTCATCTACCAACATACCTATAATGATCCCATAATACAAATAAAATTATATTGGATTGAATTGAAACATTTTTATAATTCAGATATTGTAAAAGAATTTGTTTTATACTACCACAAATATGATTCATTCTTTACTCAATTACTTCAATTATTAACTAAAAACTTATATTTCATTCTTTATTAAATTATAGGTATATGTTATAATTAGTATTGAATTACTTAATTAATAACTAAAAGTTATATATTTCATTATTCTTTAAAAATATATGTTTTGTTGCTTACAATAATTACATTTTTTGGTATGTTGATACATCAAGTGACAACATTATAGATGTTGAACTCAATATCACATCTTCCCCAACTAGAAAATATATAGAACAATCCTCTTGTATATTCTTGAATTTCAATTTTTTAATCATTTGTTTTTGTTGGATTGGTGTAGCCCAAATTTTTTAAATGATGCTGGGTCGATTCTTGTGACTCAAACTCCACACACAACTCTAGTGGGTTGAGCTCCAAGGGGATCTCATTCAATGTTTAAGGGGGATGCAATATTACTCTGAGTGTCTACGGTCCATAGGCCCCCATCCAAAATGTTGGAGAACTTTAGAAAACCTGACTGACCGAAGAAGAGTAGACCAAGTGACAACAATAAATAACTGTAACATTTCAGACAAGGGAACCCCTATTTGGTTGCTATGAATTTTGAAATAGTGGTACTATTTATACATATAATCGTTTCCAGTAGAAATTGTAACTTCTTGGACATGGGGTTTCCGCATTGAAATTACGATTAATTATTCTAGCTATCGTTAACTATTGAAAATTAGAAATACAATGTAGTTGGAGGTATAATGTTCCATACTCTTATTTAGCTCATTTCATAGTAGTGTTTTTTGTGTTTCAAACGAATGAAATTCAAAATGTATTTATACCTTGAATCACAGTTAGATTTTTCATATCCACAGAATTAGGGATTATTACAGAACCATGAAATTCATTGTGTCTAGTGATATCTTCTCCTCATTATTTTCTGGTTATTTTATTTGGTCTTCTCTTCATCTTCCAAATGTAATGTAACTACTACTCAATGATTTTACACAACAATTATCATTTCCAGTATTCAATAATTAATATGACATTAGAATATTATATGAAAAAATTAAAGAGTTAAATATTATTATACTAAAGAGTGGATTGTTATTCAATACATAAAAATATGAAATACCCATAAAAAATAATATCTGATATGTATACAATGATGGATATTCTATGTCATATTTATACTATGAAAAATTTACATCAAACAATCAAATAAAATTGAAACATGGGATATTCATAGAAAAATTAACATACTACATAAAATCCGATAAATTAAACTGTGGATGTCTTTATTTTCATTCAACAAACAAAATTAATTTATGGAATTCATTAACTGTAAATATGATGATGCACATTAAGCTATATATATACAAAAAACACATTGTGATCAATTTTATGGTAACATGATTATCAATAATAGAAAAACAAAATGTTACACATATGATTGTTTTTTATCTTAATAAAATAGAATAATTAAAATATGATGACACAAAATTCATAAATTCAACTAGAAACTTCCCACTATTAGACTCTATTTTAAGTGGCCTTATATTCTTTTGAAAATACTCATATATCCAAGATTTTATGGTAGTGATTAGAAAATGTTATCCTTCTAAATAACTTTGTATATATGAATCCTCCACATTTCCATTGGACAGTCCTTTCTAAGAATAGCACATCAATTGACCCTAAAAAGTTCGAAACATTAATTTCATGATGAAAACTTATTAATGACTTTTAGTTATAGTACTTTATGGAAAAATAAGAATATTACTATCACATTAACTGAGATTTCTCAAGAGTAGCTTCTATTATGATGATATTTAAGAGAAATGGTATTCCGTTCAAATAGAAGGGTGACAGTTTACAATCTATTCAGTATTTCATAAAACAACATACATAGGAAAATATAATATTAATGATAGGACCTAGGAAGGGTTATATAGTGTATTAATATTCATCTGGACTGAGATGTGGTTGAATTCTTAAGCATGGATACGATGTCATATACCCTGACACCTAATAGTTGCAGATGAAAGAAATGAATTATATGACTCACAAGTATGGTGGCTTATAGATTTAAAACATGGCACCAAAATCACATTGATTAAATGTTTACTATCTTCATCAATCATAAGAGAGTGAATAAAATCATTTCACAAAGGTAAATGATCTATAATTAATGATCATGGATGGGGTTTCCCAATATGTCTGACATTGAATAGGTATATTCACATGGGAAATGGAATATTGGTGCTAATTTTTTGGGACAATAATTGTATAACCCTATAGTCATGGAGGGTTGTTCCTAAAGAGGATCAAAAATCATACACACCTGATAAAGGGAATTCAATGAAATCCAAATGATTACTTATGATTGAATTATATTTATTCTCAGAACTAAAAAAAATTTATAAATAGATTCTAACATACCACAATAGTTTGCACATTTACATTGCATTTTTCATTATTTTATATGATTCTATATTTTCAGAGTTCATAATTATAAATTTTTTTCTTCATTATTTTCATTGTTCACCATTAGTCATGAAATTTTATTAATAATCTATTATTTGATGATTTATGTTCTTATTTTATATTTTCATATAGTTTCATAATAAACGAATAATGAAAATAAATTTTACATTAGTTGGGTATTTTTGTTTGGAACTATAATTTGATATTACATTCCCAATAATTCAAATTTTCATACCAAGTTGTGAGGCCTTTGATATTTTCTTGCTAGAAATACTTGATCATAATCAAATACAACATAACCTATTATTTTTTACAAAATGGAATATTTTCCATTTTAAAAAATTATATGATAGTTATTTAACTCCTAATATCATTAAAAATAAAAATCCACTTGTAATGATGTTTACTATTTAATATAATTGGTACAAGAAGATTTTAGTAACCACATCATTCTTATGAGTCATATATAAATTATAATGTCCAAATTATTAGATTCTCATTTTAAATATTCTTCAAGAACCATGTAGTGTTTTTTATTTAATATTTTATCTAGGACTTCGGTGGATTCAATTTTAATTCCTTAATCAATATTTTTTACAATCATATGATCATTATTGAAAATCATAAGTTCATGAATCATATCAAAAAATGGTTGGGAATTGAAAAATGAAACATTTATTTTCCATTTTGATAAAAATATGTTTCCTTGTTAAATGAATTGCCAATATTTTCAAGAACATTGGAACATATGCAGGATAATAATTTATACTATAAAAATTTAATTTCACATTATTTTTTTATTTAGTAGTGAAACAAATGAATATAATTCCATAATATAACAGTTAATAATGGATTTATAAGAATTAATATTTGTATTTTTAATTTAAATATTTTATTAATTTTATCTTATTCATTGTATAAAGGATGGTTTTTTCAAAAAGGTGAAAAATGAAGCTGAATAGTAAAAATATTCTGATAGTGAAAAGGTGCACATATGATTAAAATATGAGTATATGCTATAATTTCAAAAATTTTGTACAGATGTGATTTATTTTTTATGGTTCAATGATAGATAGAATTCTATAATGGGATGTCAGTAGCATTGAAATGAAGGTGATGACATATGTCTAAAGTGTATCATCTTATTCCTTATGCCAATCATAATCAAACTCATCATGAATTGTTTTTTGAGTTTATTGTTGTTGATGGGAACACATAATTTAGAGAAAACCTATTGAAGTCCACATCATCAACTATCCTGTAAAAATATATTATATTTTTTATTTATCTAAGTTCTAATATTACACATTACTCTAGATACACAATTATGAATAGTACATTAACCTGGTTAATGGATTTGACTATTCAACATCATTCTTGTGATCATGTTAACAAGTGATTTATAATAGTCTCTGTAGGAATTTTATAGAACCTATATGAAATTTCAACTTTAATCCTTTAAAATTAATTTAATTATGAGTATTTTATGATTTCATTTTATAGTAGTCAAGACAAAGATATTGTTTGTTATAGTATATTTATTAATGAAATATATTTAGAAATATCAGTCTCTTGTAAAATAGTATTAACACCTTTATTTTAATATTTTAGTTGTTTAATGAATTTGAAAATAAAATGAGTTATATTTTTTTGAAGTTTTATTTTATTTTTTTCTTCTTTTTAAATAGGTACATGTGAAAGAATAGGGAAATACCTAGAGAAGTGTTGAACTGGTGGAGAATGTTACCCCATAAACTCCCAATTCCCTAAAAAATTCTTGTTCAATTGCATGAAATGAGTTTGGGAAGATGTAAAAGAGTGGACATGCCTGATGAACCATTGCAGTAATAGCTATCTCATCGATGACTCCTACCATACCTATTTTAGGTTTGTTGGTGAGACTAAGGTATAATAGATTGAGAAATACTAACCTTGTTTTCACAGTAAAGATCAATTTCCTCCTCAATGTAAGAAAGCACTAAATGTTCTACAATTAACTTCATGTTCAAGACTGATACTTTCACCAATATTGGATGACACATTGGTATATACCTTTGTTGCTGACTTGACTACAATTCCTTCTATAAAAGACCACTATGAAATTGGTCATCTATCATATTAAAATATGAATCTATATTGAGATCTCAAATAATTTTTATGATATTGTAGATAGAATCAGTGTAAGCCCTTACAATGCACTCATCCACCCATTCAATGAGAGTTAAAATTTTCTTAATTATTATAAAGTTCTCAAGGATATTTTTTATGAAAACCGACTAACTCACCCAAAATATAGGGTATTATATAATTATATTTAGTGCATAAGAAATAGTTTTTTCAAATAATGAACCAATAATACACGACACATCATATTTTAGACACATAATTAACCTTATCCATCATTTCATAGAATTTAGGATCTATATTATTCCTCATATTCGGGTAATGGAACACTAGAAGAGACCCCATCTTTTAGTTCTCCATATAATATGAAATGGTAAAATTTCTATTATATTTTATATGAATCTGTATAGAAAACCTTTCTATCCATATATTTGGAAATTTTTTCACCATATGTAGGATTTTTCACTCTTTTATTTCATTGAAAAAATTTTAATTTAATTTTTACAAAATATAAACGCATGACATCATTTTTAATAAGTAGAATGTAATCAGTATGTTACACTAAAAAACCGAGATGCTTCCACTAATATTCCCTTATACACATGAATCTTATGTGGTTTTATAAAATTAAATACATTTATTGTGTCACAAAACATATTTTACCACACAAAGAATCTTGCTTGAATCAATGTATAGACCTTTATAACTTATAAAATATAAACCTAATATTACAATTTAAAAACATTAAATTATATTTTAAACATATCTTTGAATAAATTTCTTTTACAGAAGGTTTTTTACATCAGTTTGATATACCATATAATCATAATGATATTTTATGTAATATCTAAATTGACTTTATTATCACCTATGAAAATATATACATCATTAGAAAACAAATATTATTTTATAAAAACATTAACCATTGATGATTAAAAAATAACATTATTAAAAATATGATTACATTTATAAAATTATAATATATTACAAAATAGTTAAATTATCAATAAAAATAGATTTATTGAAAAAATAAATGGAAGTTATTGTGAAATATTTACAATTAAAAAAAATTTAAATATAACATATAAAAAATATGAATTCAGAATCTAAAAAAACACTTTTAAACATTAGTGATTAAATCTTTTATATAATAGTTATATTGAAAAAATATATAAGTGTAGATAAAACATATTTTCACAAATAACTATTTTTATATTCTTGATTCATTTCTAAGTCATCCACTAACATGATATATATTGAATATGGATTAATCCATAGTATTATTGAACTATTTACATATGAATTTTGCATCAGATAAAAAATTACACAACATGACACATCAACGCCCCCATGACTACTGTAAGATGAGTGCACCATTATTTTTCCTCCACAAATAGTTAGAGTGCTGGTGACTGACGCCATATTGGAAAATCACACAACATGATAGGCCTTAGACGATTTCAATCAAGAATTAACTCATATTCATGAATAATATAAATATCAACACCTACATGATAGAGATATATAGTCCACTAAATAGTACAGAATGACTGAATGATACATTATGAACAAATAAAATACTAAATAGAATAATATAAAGGAACTATACATTTGGAAAGTCCCTGAATCTGACATAACTGAGATGCTAGGGAACCCCTCCCCATTATGAGTACTCCTAGATTGGTATCTATATAAAATAAACACTACCCCCATCATGGACCACCGGGCTCCATAATACATCACCAAGATTCAAAAGGAATAATCTTTGAGGTAATACCAACATCAACTCCACCAAGACCATCATATATCGTGGAAATCTTCATAAAAAACACAATCATGTTTGGGAATTGGGAAAGAGAAACTATGAATAATCTGAATACTAAATTGTCACCTATGAATGACATCAAAAAACCTACTCTTTTTTGTGTCCCAAATGTAACCATGTATAATCTAAGTAGTCACAAGTGATAATGTAGTCCATTCACTAAACCTCTCTAACTTTCATGTTTCTACTAAATACCAACAAGGATGACCCACTCATTGATGTAAAAATACCATTCATGAGAAAAACACAGACTATTATTCATAACCATCGATGTAGTTCTTCAATTATAGAATCCAATAGGATAATCCATGAGTTTCACTAGAATATATGTCAGTCAATGGGGTACAAACTCATATGATTATATCCACCCATGTGTGTTGTAAGGGAGATAATTCCCAAAATATTAATGATCCCATACTTTTTATATGCCATATATAAGAGTAATAAACATGAAATACAACATGACAAACTTCCCAAAACAAACAACCCATGAATCCTTTGTGGAATTATAGCAAGGGACACAAACCTCATTGGATGAAACCACAATAAATGTACTATAGCGCATTTTTATAGAGGAATCGTTCCTTTCTAGAAGAAACTATGGTTGAGGGAGTACATAGTCCTATTCGAAGTGTGTGGTGGACCGATGCCTAATCATCAATGATGGAGTACCAAATCCTGTTTGATCTAGAGGATTCATGCCCTAAGTATCATGGAATTTATTGTGAAATCAATGATAAAAAAGGCCCTATGTCCTGTCATAGTATATTTCTAGGGGAGTACTGGCCTGGTGAATGCTATGAATATCAAGATCGAAACCCCTTCATCATCTCTATGATGGTAAATCCAAAAAATGGAAACTAATGATTGAAAATGGACACTTATGGCTGAACATAAAACATCGACAATATTCCTTGTTGAAGGATACATAGAATATGTTATTTATTTTTCTGAAATGTCCTTCAAAAAATAAAATCTAGGAAACCATAGCACAAATGTGATTGTTGGCCAGGTGGAGTACCTTGGTAGACCCACAAGACACATTGGTAGATGGGGGTGTAGGTTTATGGATCAAATTCAGGTTACATTGTACATCCTAGTTTGGGTTTGGAAGATTTACCCAAATGGATCGTGGGCTGGCCAAAGTTGTTGGGCCTCACATTGAGTTGGCCCAGCTAGCCAACCTGTAGCACCCGACCTAGTGGGGTCAAGCCATTCTAAAGTAACCCCCACCCACAAATACCCATAAATGTCGAAAAATAGTTTTTTATTTTTATAATATTATTTTATTCTTTGAAAAACTCATTATTATATGTCATCTCATCTCAAGGGTAAACAGTGAAACATGGAACCATCATATCCATCAAATGAATTTTCTAATACTGAATACTTCAGTATATTTATCATTATATATATTACGGGTTCTGAAATATTAAAACCTAAAAAAGCCAATTATCCATCAGAATAATTCTGAGTCAGCATACAAAACAACCTCTATGAAGCCCTAATCTTACATAATTTGACAACTGATCCATAAACTCTAGAAATGCATCAATTATTTTGAAATTTAACAAGTTTTAATGAATTAGAAAAGTATTCAATAAATTGTTTATTGAGTGTGAAATAAATAAAGATAATACAGTCAGTTTAAATATTCATGGGTTGATAAAATAGTGGAAATGAATTTTAATGAATAAAAATTGAAAAAATAAATGAATATACTATAAACCATGATAGATAACATATTGAAAAAAATTACAACCACTCATGATTTAAATTTTTTAATATGTATTTGATGTATATTTTTCAAGAGTGTACAATCTTGGTGTGAAATGGGATTATTCTACTTGTTGAGATATATTATAGTTATGTCATGTTTTTGGTGGTGATTTCATAGGGTTATGTAATGTTTTAGGATTTCATGGATTAAGTTTATAAACTTATACAATGATGTTAGGATGTGAGGATTTGGGGATATGGTGGAGGAATGTTATGGTGATGATGATTTAGTTGTGGTTGTTACAATGTGATCATTGAATGATTCACATTGGGTGAAAGCTAATAATTCTTATTACTGGTTGATATGCAAGTGAAGCATGACACAAGTTGAGATCTAAGATTTATCATTTTTTGATAATATTTTGATTTATGTGATGTTATGTTATAAATTTAGATGTGATATGATTAGGATTATGTTACATTTTTAGTATTATTTTTGGATGTGACCAAATTTACCATACATGTATAAGAGATGGTTGTATTACATGTTGGGGTCAAATCAACATGGACCACAAAAGAAACATATAGACACTAAGATTTTGTTGATGTTTGGGTACAATGTGAACAACATATTCTCTACTTGATTTTGTAGAATTATACCAATTTTTATAAGATAATTGAATCATTCTGAGAATTATATAACTAATATTTTTAATGTAAACGATTAAAGAAGATCCTTCAGTCCTAGGTTGTCACTAAGGCTTAATTGGATTAAATTCTTTTTATTGAATATCTCAGATCATGTATTAATTATATATACAGATACAAAATAATTAGAAAACAACATTAACCAATTTAATTTCTAAAAAAATAATAGTCTAAACATTGACTCACTTAGAGGATCATATTAATTAGAACCCCATGTAATTGGATTGTACTAGAACAAAAAATGTGTCATTGTTAAATTTGTAAAAGATAATGAATAAAAAAACTCATCAAATGAAAATCATAAAATAATAAATTGTCTAAAATATTAATGAAAATGAAATAATATCAAATCCAACCCATGTAAATACCTAGGATCTAACCATAAAATGGTTATCCATACATTAAATAAAATATCTCTATGGAAGCGAGAAGTCGACATAAAAAAGAGGAATTGAAGAAGGACAAATAAATAAACATCACTCAATGATCGTGTGGAGATTTTCGGAAAAATTTATATTAATAGAATAACTCCATTAGTAAATGGAATCAATGTGATATAATTAATAAATTATAAATTAAAATGGAATAATAAGGAGAAAAACATTTTTAAAAAAAATTACAGTGAACGAAAAATTAATATGGGAAAAAATGACGACGCAATTACCAAATGAAAACATAAAATTACAATTTAATGAAAAATATTGAATGATAAAACCCTTCACCACATTCTCATTATATTGATATATTAGGACACTTAGTTCAAAACCCCAATAATCAATTCCCTCCGATTTAATTTTGAGATTCAAAAGGATTGTGAGAAAATCCATGGAATTTTGACATTCCATGCTTACTAGAAAATTCATCTAAACCCACCCCATTTTGAAATGTGAAATTTGAAGAGAAATATCTTTTTCTTATTGTTTTATAATATTTTTCATAACTTTAGGACAATTTGATGATCTGTTTGGATGTTATCCTTAAGGTGGGGAGCTATTTATATGAGCCTTCAAATCAAGAACATAATTTAAATGTCAAATTTTTCTCCCTGGATATATTTGATAATATCAAAAATAGATATAGAAAATATTGAATGAAAAGATTAAAAAAATTATTTATTTCTAAAATTAAAATTTTACTATAATTATGCTTCAATTGTGGTATCCACTTTTTTTTTGAGGGGCCTAAGGCTCAATATGATATGTCAAATAATTTATATGTTCATTTCCAAGAATCACCCTCTTCCATTGGGAATCATCCATCGATCCTAAAAGAGAAAAATATTGAAATAAATTTTCTCAATCACATTAAATAATATAAAATTAATATAATGAATATATTTTATTCCACAATAATATGATTATTTTCACCCAAATTGAAACTTTAAACATGAACTGCATTATTATTTGAAATGAAGTTCAACTTCAAAATTGGTCTAAATTTGGTTATAATGGACATTAAAAATAACCAGTAGTATGATATAATCAACGGTTATTAGAATCATTCAATGGATATTAACACCCCCAACTTGAGTTTTTATAGTCAGGAGAGAAATGTATCTCCAAAATAAGAAATTAAATTCCTTTTTTTTGAAAACATTTATCATATATTTCCCACAAACAATCATTCCAAAAAATCATGAAACCATTCCTAATCATTTCTCGAGAGATTGGTTCACATGTATCTCCCAATCCGAACCCCATTCCTTTGGTAAAAGTCATCATAAATTTCCATCCAATTTAAATTATTTATGATGACGTGTTATTCATCACAAAAGACATGGGTCCCATATTCTTATTCAAGGGAGAAAATTGAAGCACAAAAAGGGAATCAAATTAAACCATAAGATGAGTATCAAAGGTTTTTGGGGGTTTTTCTCTCATTTATTAACAAAATATATATTAAACGACTATCTTTGGGAAAGAAAACTATGGAGTCATGATCCCTATGTGATGAAATCCATATGTATTGTAAATTACATGTTCTATAATAGATATATAAATCCTAAATATGGTAATGAAAACTATAGAGTTTTGATCCCTTGTTCCATATTCCACAAATTGGAAAAAACATTTCTCTATGGTTATATTATTTTTGGGATCTCAAATTATAATGTATGTTTCCTCAAACCATGTTTTATGATTAATGGGACCCATGAACTCAAACATATAAAAAAATCCAATGGTTGTGCATGTTTGGATTTTGATGAAGAGGATGAAAATGTTTACATTATAAAATAACATTAGACAATAGTAATGTTGAAAAATAATATTTATGAGCCTAAAATAGAATTAAAATTGACGTTCCAAAGGATCACATTACAACTGATAGTGGGGGTGTTTAAAATGATGTTTACTTTTATATATTTTAAAACTATTAGAAAAATTACCCCTGAAACATGTTATGATTGATTTCCTATTCAAATTTTATTAAGTAAGAATTACTAAAGGAATAGGGAAGTATGTAAAGAACATAATATTTACATCATAGTGTGAGAAACTTCATCATTTCCATATCCACTCTTATGGGTCCATAAAAATACACTATTATAATGATGTGAATATAAATTGTGGGAACTCCCATTAGAATCGTAATATCTCCTGATATGAAATATTATATTGAATCTCATTAGTTTTCAAATTTTTTCATATAAAACATTTTATCCAAACAAATGAATAATCTATTAATTGAAACTGATCCATAATTGATTAGTCTGCTTTCTCAGCCTAATTTTGATGGTTTCAATTTTCCCAATCTGATGATGTTAGATTTTATTTTCTTAATACATTGATTCTAGAGATGATTTTCATAATAAGAGGATTCTAGATCCGATTCATTGAATGTTATAATGATTGAGTCATATTTATTTATATGATGGTTAAATAAAATTATCCCATTATCAATAAACAAATCTCAAATACTAGTCAAATGACTAATATAATTTACCTTAGTCCGATTAAATAAATATGTTTTTCTCAATAATATGTTTATTAATATGAAATTTTTTTTACTATATGATCCTCCAAAAAATATCTCATGATGTTAACAAATATCACCTCATTTATTGAGCACTCGACATTTTCCTTCAATGTGAATGTTTCTATGAATAAATTATCTGACAATGTATTTATAGAAAACATGGAAAAAAGGTGGGAAACATTAATAAATTCATGTATTTCTCAAATTTCAAAACATTGAATGTCTCCTGTATTTAAAAATTTATCTTTAAATTCATCAATCCTCCTTATATTTCTCGAGATTTATGAAAAAGTGAATTTCATGTATAACCTACTCATCTTAGGGAATATTATTTTTGAGTCTTCATCATAATATTCTCCTTATGAATTTTTTTCATTGTATTTATAAATCTAATTTCTGTTTCATCCCAAATCTCTATTAGATTTCTATTTTATTCTTAATCTCAATTCTATTTCTGTTTCTTTCTTAGTCTCCACTCAATTCCTGTTTCTTTATCAGTACCAATCTAATTTATGTTTCTTTCTCAATCTGAATATGATTTATATATACATATTAGTGAATAATTTTTTTTATTCAGCATATCTGAATTCTACATCATTTGGAGTGAATCCAAATTATGTGTTTTGTGAATCTGAATTACGTATTCAGCGAATCTCAATTCTGAATTCACTTAATCCGAATTCTGAAATCAGGGAATCCGAATTCTGTATTCTTTCCAATGAATCCAATTTTTTACCCTCTCTGTGAATCCTATTGAATAATCATTACAATAGAATTCCTATTACGACATATTCTCCATACGGCAACAATGGAATTCATCAAACCTATCCAAATTTAAAAAAATGTTTTCATAATTAATGTTTTCATAATTTGTTAGAACATTATGAACCAAAAATAATCATCTTAATTTTATTAGAAAATATTAGAATAATCATAATCCTGATATCAAAATCTTTTTTCAAAATAATTCATGAATAGCACAACTTCTTCACTTAGTAAAATAATTCTTTCTTACTCATCATATTCATTCCTCATTTGATTATGGAAAATTCAAAAATCCAAATAATATCAATTTATTCCTTTGATTATTTTGGAATCGATTAGCTAAATATGATGTAGATAGATAATATTTTTTCATAAACATTGGACATTCTTAAAAATATCAATATGATGGAGTGGATCTAATTCATTACTAAAAAAACATTATAATACATAAATGGTCCATTTTTAGCAAATAAAAAATGTTGTTAAATCAAATTATGATTATTTTTCTTCAATCTCCCCCTATGGTGTTGTTGAAAACCCTTGTTAACATCTTCATCCAACACATTGAATTTTTTCACAACTAAATTTTTTTAATAAAATATTAATGTTCAAATTTATCAAAACACTTCATTTCACAAAATAGAGTGCTAGACAACATAGTAATAGATAATGAAATTTATTTATGGAAATAAATACCATAGTGGAAATAAAATTTTATTACCATGTAAAGATAAACTCTCATAACTAGTCCTTCCAAACATCCTTTATCTCCCACCCATTATTTGTTTTCTCACATTATTGAAAACCCTCCTCACATTTATTTTCATAATTTATTTTTCTCTCCCCCATTCTTTATTTTATTAATTTTTTTCTCCCACTTTACTTTATCTCATCCTAATTTTATGATTCAATAATATTCAAATTCCTAATATAATGACATGTAATAACCTCTTATAATGCACAATGTTGTTACATTCTCACCGCATATTTCAAAAACATCCCTAGCATTTTGGGGGGTCCTTCCATATGATGTTTTGGAAGGCATGAGGGGAGTATGAACATGATGTTACATCCTCAATTCTAAAAACCACAATTTTGTAATTTCTTTATTATAGATATCATCAATTTGATACATTTTTAAAATTTACTTGAACAAAATACCTCCAATAGAAACATTCTTTTTTATAATGTAAAAAATTATATTAATGTGTTTTGATCATTAATGTTGAAAATTGTTTTTAAAAATATTAATTGAACATTGATTATAATAATATTTCTTCAATGTTTTAGATACTTTTACTTAAATAAAAGCTAGCTTAAACTTCATAAAGAACATTTTACTATAAGCTTGTGTAGCTGAAACATATTTGGATTCAGTAGTGCTCAATGTTTCTGAAAATTGTATCATAATATTCCAACTCACACAACATTTACCAAAGAAAAATGTTCCTCTTGAGGTTTATTTTCAATCATCACAATATCCACCACAATAGATATCATTATGATCGAGAAACATCATCCCAAAATATCTTTTCTATAACAACCCATGGAATGTTATTCCTTTGTAATATTGTAGAATTATTTTTTCTACCAACATATTTGATTATTTCAAATTACATTGATACCTAGCACAAAAATTAATAGTATAAAAGATAATGTAATTGAGTTTGTAAGATAATGAAGAATTGTTATTACCTTATGAAAGTATTTCTGATTAACATATATTATAGAATAGTATTTAATCAACTTTTTGTCCCTAAAATATGAGTTAATTATTCATTGGATTCTACCATCCCAAACATCATTAACAATTCACTGGCTTAATTTTCATGAGATAAGAAAATTTAAGTTTCTTTTTTAATTATTAAGGTATGGAATAAAGTTATTTTACTCAACATTTAAATTTAAAAAATCTTCTTCATTTCCTCTAAAAATGTTTTAGAAACATCTTCTCTATCCCAAGAAAAAAATTATTTCCTCGATATATACAATTATAATTAGAGCTTGTGCGTCGACATATTTCACATACAAATTTCTATAAACATAGGTTTATGAACATTTAAATATTAAAAACAAATTTTCAAGATTATATTACCATGCACATAGAGCATGTTTTATCCCATACAAGGATTTCTTCAATTCAAAAACATTGTTTTTATCCTAATCATGTTGAGAACCAGAAGGGTTTTTAATGTATACTTATTACTCAATCTCACCATATAAGAAATATTAAATTACATTGATATGATAGATATTCTAATTCCAATTTTTTCCACTAAAAGAAGCGTTATAAAACTTTCCAATCATGAAACTAGGGAAATGTTTCATCAAATTCCATGAAATCCACATGTGAATATTCTTTACAAACAATTCATCCTTTGTTTATTGAAATTCTCAATTATCATTCTATTTTTTTCTATAAAATATCCTTGTTCCTATAAATTTTTTTGTTTTGGGCCATCAATTTTTTTCATGAATCATTATTATCAATCTGGTCTAACTATTCATTCATGGCCTCTACCATTTTTTGATTAATATATTCTAATTCTTATTCTAGTTCATATTTTGAGATAATTGGTGCCCGATTTTCTAATATCAAAATTATTGTATTCTAAACTACAGGCTTCTAATTACAAATAATATTTTCATAATAAACATTTTCTGTATGGTAGGAAATTTCAATGATTCATTCCCACCTAAAATTTACTCATCAATAGATTATTAAGAATCTTGATAAGGATGTTTTAAATTACTTTCAAAATTGTTTGAAATATCTAGTTTATCCTCCTCATCATTCTCAACAAATTTTTTTATATATCTTATATTTTCAATTACATTTACATCCTAATGGTCAAAAAACTAGTGTAAATGTTTCTTCCAAAATTTTTAACTTTGTTCATTTGGTGAATACCCCATAAAAGTTCCTTCCCCATATTTCACATCAATCATTCCCAAATATGATTTTTTTTATTTTGAGAAAACATGTAATCTTAAAAAATGAAGTATTTCAATGAAGGGTTTTTGATATACCTAATTTAATAAGAGTCATTATAGTTTCAAGTCATAAAAGTAATCTAATTTGAACATGTACATTCGTTATAATATCTTCTCTACAATATAATTTTGAAATTTTTATTTTTATAACATAGTTCTATCTATTTCCTTCATTATTTTATTGATTCATTATACTACTCCATTTTTTTGGAGTATATGGAGAACTATACTGATATTTGATACTACACTTTCTCAAATATGTTTCAAAAGAATTGTTTTTTAATTTGGTTTTATTATCTTTTTTCAACTTATTTATTAAAATCCCCATTTCCTTGTAAATATATTTTCTACAGAATTTGAACCTTTATATAGCTTCTGACATGGGCATCATAAACAATATGTTTTCCATCAATGTGAAATAATCAATAAAAGTGATAAATTATAAATATCCTTTTATTTATTAATATATATTAGGCCCAAATAAATCATAATAAATAAGGTGACGTGGACTAGTAGATTAAATCTCATCTCTTTTATAAGTTTTTTAGTCACATTTTCTTTCTAGAAAGTAATAAATACACATTCATCTATTCTTTTCAATCCTATAAAATTGAAAACAACCTCACTATTAAAAATATTATTAATTTTTTTCTTCCCATGATTGATTTGTATTTAGTGGATTTTTTTTTAATATTTATCACTCATGTTACCAGGGATATTAAATTTTTATATTTGGTAATGATTTACACTTGTTCTTTCTCCTTTTGTAATAACTTTAACATCTCTCATAATTTTTAAAATTAAATAATAATTTTTGAAAATTACTTCATTTCTATTATCATAATGTTTAGTTACACTATATATGTTATGTATTATCCTATCAAAGAATAAATTTTCCTTACATATTATTATTTCTACTACAATCTCATCCATTCAAATTCCTTTAATTTTGAGGAACTATAATAACCAAAGGTAACAGTTCCCCCTTCATGACATTCCAAATGATTCAATATTTTTATATCACATATCATATGCGAATAGAAAGCATAATAAAGTATCCATTCATTTTTCCTTTTAAATTATTTCAAAGATGTCTGAACAACAAAATATATTTTCTCAATATTCATATTTTCATCTTTCATTTCATTTGTATTGTAAGAAATTTTTACTTGGATGTGTTTTCTACTACTTTTGGAAGGATTAAAATATTGATAAAATATTCTATAGTCTTCATCAAAATAATCAAATTGACTTTTTGTTGGTAGGTTTCTATGTTATTGATAATTTACCTTTTCAAATTTCTATAAGTTAGTAATGATTCTTATTCTACATTATATATTTCTTCCTCTGTTTTCAATCCTACTTCTGAGTAGAGATGTGATGTAAGAAAAATATTAATTAATGTGACCAATGATTCCACAACACCTGCAACATTAATCAAATTATTATTTTCTATTTAATAATAATCATTATCTATAGAAACATTGTTAAAGATGGTATGTTCATTCACCTCTAATATACTCAGGACTTGGACCATCTCTTCTTTTGATCTGGTCTGATACATTTGAATAATTAATTGGTCTCTCACAAATTTTCTCCAAACAATAATTACCAATAAATTTTCCTGAACATTAAATATTAAATTAAGATGATAAAACATTATTTTTGGTAAGATAATATTTCACCTATTTCATATATTGATCTATCTCAATGACTTTAGACATCTCATATTTTTATATCTAAAGATTGTTGAAATTTTTTATAAATATTCCTCTAGGTAAATTTAGACACAATATGTTTTAATTTAAAATTTATAACTTCTTCTTCATTAGATTACATTATGTTAAAATGATCATCAATACACTTTACAATTTCTTAATACTATGTTGGAAATATAAAATCTCTTCGATGTATTCGTCACCCTGATCAATGAAATATTTTATTCCATCTTATTTTTCATTGCAATATTTTTTCATTTCTATATTTCTTTTCTTAATTGTTTTGTTTTTCTCAATAAATTATACATGCTCTATTTTGAGATGATACTTTATGTAAGATTCTTTACACCTACTTCTCTCTCTGTGGTATCTTTTGTATTTTCAACTTATTAAGTAATGATTTAGAACATTCTTGAACATTCGTCTTCAAAAGAATTACAATTTTTTGATTCTTATTCATCATTATTATTAAATATAGTAATTTGTTTCATGTAAAATTATTATTTTATCTACTAGAAGACGTTTATTCTTTATCATTATTATCCTACATCATCAAAATATAATATTTTTTGGAATCATATCGATATTCTCCAAATTTATTCTTGTGGATGATTATTGAAATGTGTGTTATTCCACCAAACTCAAATCACATGAGAAGATGATTACCATCATGAATTCCTCTTACTATTTTATAGTTTTTTGATATAAGAGACATGATTTTTTCATTCAACTCATGTTATTATTTATATTCAAAGTAATAAGGATCAACATATTTAGTGTCTGGAATATGCAACATTCTCATTACACAAAAAGGCATATCATATTTTACCTTCTTTTTAAACAGTTGTTCTTTTCTCATTTAATATGATACAAAAGTTTTTTTTAAATTCATAAATTGATAAGTCCTCTTTATCTTAAAAAGAGGAAATTTTAGAATCATTTCTATATGAAAATATTCCCAACAGTTTATTTTTAATTTTATAGCTATAGAAAAATATTTGAACCCTATAATGCTGCAAACAAATTCATCTACTCTACTAACGTAATAATCAATTTTTTCATCATATCTCGATCTTATGCCTTCAAACTTTATACATTGAATTTTTGGATTTTCTTCTATATCTTTTTTATTCCCTTCGAGAACACATTCCATATTGACCCCCATACTCTTTTAAGTATTTCGACCCGTCAACTTCTAATAAAATTTCATTGATACAAACATAAATATTTTATTTCTATGCTTTCCATCAATATATATAGTTCTCTTATCCACAAACTTCATATGATAATATTTCTAAATATGTGGAAAACCAATATTATAAGCATCAACTACTTTTTTTTCTATAGATATGAGATAAATAATTGTCATATATTTCCATGCATAATAAATTTCTAGATCATATTATATAATTACTCTACTATTGATATAATTAATATTACCCATGATAAGAATTAAACAAGGGAACCTGAGGCCACAATACTAATTAAAGAAACAAAATATTGAATAAAAACTAAGAAGGGTGGTCAAATAATTTGTTTTACCTTAAAAATATCAAATAAAATTAGAAACATAAACCATAAAACCGGTTAAGATTTATTTTCTTATCAATATTTAGTAAATTAATCATGAATGAAATAATAGGAATGAAAGTAAAGAAAGTATTATTTTAAAGGATCATCCTTACTGTGAGAAACAACATTCTTGCTATAGCCACCCCCATGGGTCTATGTAAATCCACCGTTATAAAGATCTTAATACAACTTATTTCAATTCATGTTAGAAAACATATAAATATCTTGAGAGGAATGATTACACTTACTCCCAACAGTTTACATGGAGTTTTTATAAAAAATAGATCAAAATAAAAGAATTAATACTTCGTTAAAAGTGATCCACAATTTCATAGTATGAATCCTAAATATTATTATTCTAGTTCTGATTTTTCCAATATGATGATGCCAAATCCAATTTTTTCAATATGATGAAACTTAACCTGATTTTACCAATAAGATGATTCTAGATCCAATTCATTGAATATAATAATGTTGTATCAATATTTCTCAAAACAATTATTCAATAAAATAAAACCATTATTAGTAAATAAAGATGAAATACTACTAAAATTGTCATTATGATTTACCACACTCTGATTCGATCAATACAATCTCCCCAATACGTTCATTCTTAATCCGATAGACAAATATTCATCTTTATGATCGTATTAACAAGATCGATAGCCAGTAATGAATTACACTTGATTTTACTAGTACTCTGACTTCTCTTCATTTGTAAAAGTTGAAAATGAATGAATGATCTGAGTAATTATATATATAATTCTAGGAATTTTTTTGGGAATCTTGAAAACTTTCCCAACTTTACCAAATTTTAAAACACTGAATATCTATTTCATTTTTAACATCAACATTTACATCTTCATTCATCCTTTAATATCTTTGAGAATTAAGAAAAATTTAATATCATGTTGGACCTCATCAAATTCTACAATTTTCTTTTGTGACTTCTTTATAACAAAGTATTTATGAATTTTGTTTTATTCTAAGTCTAAATATGATTTCTATTTTGTTCTTTGTCTCAATCCGATTTCTATTTCTTTCTTATTAAAAATATGACATCAGTTTCTTTTTTAGTCTCAATAAATTTTTTGTTTATTTCTACGTATCAATCCAATTTATGTCTCTTTCTTAGTCTCAATATTATTACCATTTTATTCTATGTGAATCCGAATTATGTATTCAGTGAATCAAAAAATTTATCTCTTTTAGTGATTCTGAATACTATATTCTGTAAATCTGAATTCTGTATTTAGTGAATCCAAATTAATTATTTGTTGAATAAATATTCTATATTATATGAATCATAATTCAATATTCTATTAGTCCAAATTATGTATTCAATGAATCTGAATTATTTATTATTTTTAGGGAATCTGATTTCGATCCCCTTCTATGTGAATCCGATAGAATTCTCACTATGATGGAATTGAAATTATCATGGAATATCAATACTAGAGTATTGAAATACATAAAACCTATCCAACATTTAATTATATGATTTTTGGATGAAATTTTTAATGATTTATGACCAAAATTATATTGTCTTTTTTTTGCTTAGAAAGAATGAGAAATTTCTAACTCCTGAATTCATAAGCTTCTTTCAAAACACTACATCAACAATTCATCCTCTCTAATTAGTAACATATTTATTTATAATATAGTCAATTATTTTTTTCTCTGATTATGGTAATAATAAACATCCTTAAAAATTAAATTTAATATTTTATTCACTTTTATCATATTAGCATAATATGATGAATATAGATATGATTCCTTCTAAATCTTTTTAATTTAATAAAAAGTGGATTAAAATAGATTGGACCTGATTCCTATATGATAAAAACACTCTTATAAAAAAAGGTTACGTGTCATCAAATAAAAAAATAATTTCAAAACAAAATATCAAAAAGATAATTTGAATAGATGGATATGTGATTCTAATTGAAATCCTAGAATAAAGACACCTTTTTTCAAGTTCATGACCTATTATAAAGAAATTAAATTTTTTTTATTCATGTGAATTGTAGATTCCTTGGGGATTATTGATTGTTGTTGATTAAATCATGAATAATTTTTTTTATTTGAATATTACAAAAATATTTAACTATTTAATATAAAAAACATTAGATCATAGTGGAAACCCCATGGAGTTCCCTGGAAAAAATAATAAAATAAAGAAAAATAAAATCAAAATAATATAGAACCAAATTTGCCTAAAGGAAAGATATTCCTTCAATGTATTTATCTATAATTAGACCCCAAAAATATCGATAACCAACATTCAACATTTTTATGACCCCATTCTTCTCATATTACACTTAATTGAAACATAATATTTTTCAATAATATTTTTTCATTTGTATACCCATGATTAACAATGTGTGTAAAACTAAAATAATTTCATAAATGGTTGATATGGTTAATTTTTTTTGTATATTCAATGAATGATACTCAATTTAAGTAGAATAAATATTGGATTCAAGATTATGGGGAAACATAAAAATAGAATGGGAAAAAATAAGAGAAATGAGAGTGATAAAAGAGAATTTTTCTTCATAAAAAAAGAAGATTGTATAAGATACTTACTTAGAACCGGAAAATGGAACCACAATTTTTTTTTCCACAAATTTACCCTACATGTATAAGTGTTCATTATAGTACATGTATGGTAAAAATCCATAGGGTCATAGAAGAAACCAATATACACAAAGATTATATTGATGTTTGACTTTGATGTAGAAAACATGGGTTAAAATCGAGAGTATAGAATAATAATACATTACCTAAGAGAATTATTAATTTTTATTATTAAATTACTAATGAATTAAATGTAAACTATTAAAGGAGATTAACCATTTCATCATTGTCTCTAGGGTTTGATTGGATGAAAATATTTTCTAAGACTGTTTCAAAATACTAATTCATGACATATCCAGAAAAGAGATAAATATTTAAAATCATTCACCAATTTAATCCCTACAAAATTCCATGGATAATCTCCAATTCACATAGAGGATCATATTAATGATCACACCAAGGAATAGGGTCGTTCTATCACACATAATGCGTCTTCGTTAATGTTGGTGAATACAAAGTAAAAATGTACTCATCAGATAGAAATATTAAAATAATAAAATGATTAAAATATTAAAGAACATGAAAAAAAACCAATCATGCCCATGAGACTCCGTAGGATCAACACATAAATTTATTATACCTCCTTTGATGAAAATATCTCAATGGATAATGGAAGTCGACATAAAAGGAGTGATTGAAGAAGGAGAACAAGGAAATAAACATCACTCAACAACATCGTGATGATTTTCACAAAATATTTAATTAATATAATCACTACCTAAAGGAATAATATCATTTTGATTTAAATAATAAATAAGAAATGAAAAATGAAAAAATAATTTAAAATTTCATTATTAAATTAATTTGAATGAAAAAGTTACATGGGTAAAAATAAAGATGTAATTACAAATTGAAAATTAAAAATTAAAAATTAAAGAAAATCATTTGATCACAATTAACGCCACCAAAATACCCATATATTGAAATATTAGGATTTTTATATCCAGCCCCATCAAACAATCCCCCCTTAATTGGAATATTAAAATGGAGGGTGATAAAATCAAGGGAATTTGGACTTTTCAATGTGGACTAGAATATTCATCCCGAATCATCCCCTTTCTGAAGTGTAAATTTATAAGATAAGATGGAAGTATCTATAGAGGTCATATAAAGAGAATATATTTCTCCATGTTTACTCTAAAATCATCCAAAATTGTAGGCCAATTGGATATGTATTTCAGAGGTTATTCTTAATTTGGATGTCTATTTCTATGGGACTTTAGATATGGACCATAATTTTAATATCAAATTTAACTACCTGGATCTCTTTGAAAAATTCTAATTTTCACTGAGAGCAGTTGAATGACATAATACAAATAATTTATATTTCTATCAAAACAATATCACCTTAATTAGGCTTGAATTCTGTTATCCAATTTTATTATCTAGGCCTAAGGGCCGTTGTACTTTGTTTTGTAAGTTTTTACTTAATTTCCAAATGTCTCCATCTTCCATTGGGATTATTCCATTGATCCAAAAGACCAAATATTGAAATCAAACAAATCAATTATATCCCAAAATATAAAATTAAAATATTTAATCCAATTTATTCCACATGTAGATTATTAATTGGGCTCAAATTGACAACTTAAACTATAATTTTACAATGATTTGAAATTAAGATCAATTAATTAATTAGAAAAACATTAGAGGTTATGGAAATTCAAACACATCAATATAATGATATAAAAATTTAATATTAGATTATTTTAGGGGATAATCACATCTCATAAAATCATATTTCTCGATAACTTCTACATTCCATTACTTATTTATGATATTACATTATTTAATATGATAAGGTTATGTGTCTGAAGTTAAATTTTAAGTATTATACTGTTTTCCAATGATCTTAATCACACAATTTAATTTAATGGTATATTCACAAAAGAATATCCCATAACATTTATTCCACATGGATATAGCTGGATACATCATGTGATCACCCATACATAGTTTGTAAATAGATTTACGACCTAGATTGAGGGTGAATGGAGCTATTGTTTATGTAGCTTAGGTAGAGATAGAAAATGATCAAGAGATTTTGGATTCTAGTAATGAATGTAATTTTTATGGATTTATGACATGAATGTAACAATTAGAATGAGGAAAAAAAATTCTTTAAAGTGAACCTTTTTGTGATAAAATATAGTTTTTCTTACCTTCATGAGAATTAATAGGGTAAATCATCATGTTATTATGATAGATACCATATGACTACGATTTAATCTCTCGACCAATTAGTGGAAGGATTCGAAAAAAAATCTTATGCCAAATTTCTATCCATGACGGGATTATTTAATGATTAGAAACTACTGGTGGGAATTAAAATAAATTTTATAAAATTTCCATTTTTTCACTAATAAACATTAAAACATATTGAAAAAATAGAGTATACTAAAAAACACAACTTCATTCACTTAAATAGAGCAGTTTACTTCCTTTTTGAATGCCTATCATTCATTATAATTAGACATAGATTATCTAAATGAGAATTAAATAACAACTTCCCCAATATTAAAGTCCTACATCCATGGTACGCATATTTTCAAATAGATAAATATGGATGGAGAAAAATTTTTATATTACTATATAGCATCGAAAACATTGATGACAGAAATCTTCTGTAAACATGATATCACTCCATAAATAGAATCATAGTTGATTGAACTCATTTTCCCTTCAAAATAATCTATATAGAAGTTAAATTAATCAATTTCATAGTGAAATATGAATATCCTATAATTCTACCACCAATATCAATGAAGCATCACCTATTTTGATTATTGAATATTGGTTTGGTGTGCATGAATAGAAATGTAAAAAACTTTCAATAAAAATAGAAACAATATGAAACAATCATTCTTGTAAATAGTTGATTCATACAAAACATTTTCAATTACATATAAAATATTATGGTCAACGAAGACAACCAACTAACATAATTATTATAGAGTATCCTTTATAAGGAGGTCGTAAAAATAAAGTCACCGTGTATTCAAATTTTATGTCTCTGATATTAGGAAAAATATTCAAAAAAGTGGTCAAAGTAACATAAATCATACTAGAAAAAATTTAAATCACAGACCAACTAAATATTATGGCCTCTTGTAAAAACACGTGGATATTCATGAAATAGTAGTTTACAAAACAATATAAAATAATAAATAACTAAATCACCCATTAGAATATTATTTTAATAAAACAATAAATATTTGTAAAAAAATCTACCTACAATGTATATAAAAAATAATGTAAACAAAAAATTCTGAAAAATAGTTCATTAGTTTTTAATCCATTAACTTATTATTTCTATTTTAATGAATCAATAGAACAATTGAACATAATGATGTTTATCCATGTATGGTTAGTGTTTTTTATGTCTAATTTATTTTCAAGGTATAATTATTTTTATTCATGGTACAATGTATTTTATTTATTTCATTTAATCTAGTAATGAAATTGAAATAAATTTTGATATTGAAATTGAAATTATATCTAAAAACTAAAAAAAATAAATCATGAATAAAAATTTATATTGAAATTTATATTTATATTTTGAAATATTATGAATTAATACATTAGAAGAATATTATAATCCCTATACAAATAAAATCTTTAATAGCTATAAAAGGATGTGGAAAAATTAAAATGAAAGATAAAAATTTACAAAGATATTTCAATATGTATCCACTCCAACACATAAATATTTTATATGAATTATACCTATATACATGTTCAATATATATCTATATATCATGGTTCTTATGTTATATTCATATTTTATGTTCACATTATATATATTTTGTGTATTCAATAATCACAAAATATGTAGTCGTTAAAAAATTATAATTTATAAAAATATGTTCAATTAATATTCAACAAAATAAATTTTAATAATGAATATTCAAATGAAATTCATAAATACATCACTATGAATGAATAATCAATGTCTATAACAATGTCAAGTAGACATAAAATATCATAACATGCATAAAAATTAAAAAAATTATCCATTGAAAACAATAGAAACCAAATAATGGAGTATTATATTACCAAAATATCTAAAGGACCTTCAAAAAATTATGAATCGATGTGAAAAAGTAGATGATATAAAAATCAAATCAAGCCAAAGACTAGTCTATGAGATATTTCATTTTGTATCCACATTATCAATTTAACATGTTATTTGTAGTCTGTATATTATATTAATATATTATAATACTAATATACACACATTATGTGTATTTCATGTACATGTGATGTACATTGAATTTAATATATAACACATAAATAGTTTAAACATATATTTCACAAGGAATAATTCATGTCACTACTATTTCTGAAGATGAATAATCACAAATATATCAATATAAAATGATGTTCCTTTTATGAACTGAGGGCGGGAGGCACGTATAGATTCTTAAAGTGCTTCTTTAAGTGAAGAAAATGAGGATACATCACAGTGGTCGATGTCATAAAGTTGTGTTTAAACATGGATGCAGGCTATGGGAAGTGGGGGGGGGGGGGGGGTTGTCCCATGCATAATACTATTGTGAATGGGGGAGGTATGTGTTTATAATTGGATATAGCACCATTGCAGTGATGAATTGTAGCAGTAGTTCACTATAGAATAATAGAAATTTTTTAGGTCGGTTTCAATGTGTTTCCTCAACCTTTTTTCACTCATTTCATGGTGGGGTTTCCGTTGTTGTGTAACTCTAATACTATATCAATAATTTTTCTCCAAAATCATATTGAGATCCTGTCACTCCTTGGATATAGAGATTATTACCCAACCATTAAAATAATTGTGTCCTGATAGATTTATTCTAGTAAATTTCTTGTTCATTTATTATGACTTTTAATTTTGTGAAAATCAGTGATGTTTTTGAAACTCCATGTGTTTCCTCATTAACTACAATTGCCATTACTGAACATTTATGTTCAAACCTGAATATTATATGAAAAAATTAAAGAGTTTTGTATTAATTGACATCAGAGTATCTTATTATTAATTATATAGAAATATGAAATACTCTTAAATAATAATATACAGCATGAGGGCACTTCTATATATGATATGTAATATTTATACTATAAAATATTCACATGGAACATAAAAATACAGATGAGGCATGTGATATTGATAAGTAAATTCAGATATTACACAATATGTGATAAATTTAACTATTCAGGTATTCATTTTCATTCAAAAAACATAACATATTTATAAGTTTCATCAACCATAAAAATAACATGATGCACATTATGATACATAGCTGACAGAAACATCAAGTGTTGTAGGTGATTCCAACATGATGAAAAATAGAATAAATTCAAGGAACACCACACATAATTTATTTAATCTTAATAATGATTAATAACAATGAAAATGTTTATATTAAAATAAAAAACTACCCTATAAACATCTCTATTTTATACTACGATTTTTTCTGGAAATATATTCACATGAAAGTACCCATATTTACAATATTATAAGGAAAATGATAGAAAGTCTATCTCTATAAAAATCACTATGAATATGTGCTACCTACTTATTTCCTTGGGAATGTCATTTCTATTAATGACAGATCAATTGGACCTAAAAATATCAATATAATCATACTATAACAACTTCATATGAATTTATTTGATATGACATAATATTTTTGACTAGAATACTATTATTATCTCATTTTCAGATATTATTAAAGAAATTATTCTATTTTTTACACATTAATGAAAAATTGTGTTCCATTAAAGTAGAATGATTACGGAAAAAAATCCATTCAATAGTTTTTTATCTGACTCATTTCTATACATATCCTTTTCATTCTAGTACATGGGAAGGATTATTTTATGTATTGTGATTTGTATCGATCAAGATTGGGTTAACATCTTTTTCTAAGAATCCATGTCTTATCCCATGACTCACGAAAATGGTGGACACATGGAAGGAATTATCTGACTCACAACTATGGTGGTACCATCATTGAAAACTAGGAACCACAATCTCTTCGATGAAAATCTTACTATTTTCATCGATAATAAGAACTTGAATATAATATTTTAGCATAGGAACTTGTAGTTAATAATTTTTAAATGGTTCCATTATGTCCATATGTTTGAATTTGGCTGGGTTTATACACATGTGAATGGAAATTTACTGACTAATGGTTTAGGCTAAACATTGTATAAACAAGTGGTCATGGAGGATCCTTGACTGAGATACATTAAAGTCATATTCACCCATGAATTAGGATTCAATGTAATGTGATTGATAACATATGTTTTAATTATATTTATACACAAAAGTCCCTATATTTTTTTATCATCTTCAACCATACCTTTTTATTTCCCATTTGTACATTTTATATTACTTATTTTATAGGATTCTCTATTATCATAGTTATTAAATATAAAATATTCTTCGACAATTTTTTTTTAACTACTACTGGATAAATTTTGTGAAAAATATTTTATTTTTTTACATAATTTTAATATTTTAAATTTTCATATAGTTTCGTAATATGATAATAATAAAAATAACTTGTTCATTGCATGATGTTTTTTTTAGTTTCATTTTTTTATGTTAGTATCCATACAATGCATTTATACACATGATGTCTTGTGTCCAAGGATATATTTTTGGAAGATCTTGTGAATTAAAATTAAATACACTATTTCCCATGAATTGTGCATAAATAGTACAATTTCATTTCATTATAAATTATAAGATAGAAATTTATGTCCGAAAAATATTAAAATTAAATTTCCATTTTTGATGATTTAACTTATTTAATATAGATTGTATTGGTTGATATTAATAAAAACATAATTATAATGGGTTATATTTAACTTATATTGTCTTAAAAATTGATTTTCCCATTTTAAATCATCTTTTGGAAGAAGGTGGTGTTTTTTATTAAATATTTCTCTAGGAAAAGGGGGGTTTATATTTAATTATCTAAAAGCTATTTTTAAAATCCAATGATTATTGTTTAAATTCTTATGTCAATGAAATAATATCATAATAATGTTTTTGAAATAAATAATGAAAATTTTATTGAACATGTTGATACTAATATATTTCATTATTAAAGGAATTTTCAGTACTCTTTACAAACATAGAAACACACCCATCATCATAAAGTAATCTATAAAAACTAAATATTTCATAGGTTATTTGTGAAGGGATATAAAATAATAATATCATTTCATAATGAAATATATAATGATTTCATAATTAATATTAGAATTACCATTGTTTATCGAAATTTTTAAATCATTTTATCCTTTTCAGTGTAAAAATAATGGTTCCTACAAACAGTGAAAAAGAAATTCAATAGTACATTTTTTCTTATGATGAAAAGGTGAAATCATGATAAAAATATTACTATATGGTGTAATTTATAATGAATTAGACTGATGTGATATGTTTTATATGGGTTAATTGTGGATAGAAGTCTAGAATTGGATGTCAAAAACCCTAAAAAGAAGAAAATGATGTATATCTAAATAGTACCATCATATTAATTATACAAATTACACTCAAAATCACCATTCATTTTTTTCTTATTTTATATTTGTCGATGGGAAAACAATATCTGGATGAAGCCTATTTGAAGACACATCAGAAAAATACGAGGAAATTTTAGATTATGGTTTCTACCTGTAATGCATAAATTACCACATTTATGTAAAATCAAAATCATACATTATACATTTACAAGTTAAATGGATTGGAAAATTCACCATGCTTTTTATGATCTTGTTAACAATTTAGTGATTCCTAATAGTCCCCATAGAAATTGTATATAACCAAATTAAAATTTATATATTATTCATTTAAAATGAATTGAATTATGAGTAGTTGATGATTTAAAATTATGGTGGTAATTCTAAATAGATAATTAAGAATAACATATTGATTATTGAAACAAATTTCGAATTTATTCTTTTTATGGAAAACAACTGTTGAACTTTTTTTGATATGATAATTTTTTTTATAAATTGATAATGAAATGTGATGTAAATGTTTTTCGATGTTTTTTATTTATTTTTATATGCATGTTGTTATTTATATATATGTTATAGAATTATAAGCTACTTACATAAGTGGTGAACCACTACTAGAAAAAATATCTTAGAATACTACATCTATCACAATTGAATGTTAAATTTAATGAAATATGACCTAAATCATACATAAATGAATGGGATTAACCTAGTGAACCATGGAAGTAACAATTGTCTCATAGTTGTCTACCTTCACCCTTAGTTTAGCAATTTTACTAATATCAAGGTTCCTAGGCATGAGGAGTACATCCATTATTTTCACATTAAAGGTAAATTTCCTCCCCAATGCATGAAAAAACCCAATGTTAAACAATTAACTTCATGATCATGATTGATAAATTCATCACCATGGGACGCCAGCATAAAATCTACCTTTTCCTATCAACGAATGTATACTGCCTGGTTTTTTCCTCCATGTACCAATTGATCAACTTATAAGAAAAAACATGACATGATATTTAGATCTCATATCATATTTAATAATTTGGAGACTAGTATCATTTTAATTTATTACAATGCGCTCTTCCTCACCATAAAATATAGGGAACATTTCCACAATTCATATAATATAATCACGGATAATCATTATGACAACCGATTGAATTGTAAAGAATATATAGTATTAAGCTATTATACATAGTGTGTAATAATAATTATGTCAAATATAGAACATTGTATACACGAAACATCATATGGTTGAAAAATAAGGACTCTTATCCATCATTTACCCCAGTTTAGGATTTAGGATATTCCTAAAATTCATTCTATGAAACACTAGAAGTTAACCAGTATTTTCGTTATCCATACCGAACCAAATGATTCAATATATAAATAGACCATTCCTTCATAGAATCCATAGTAATCATAATTGAAACATTAATAACTTTTGGTTATTTTGTATACATTTCTTATAATAAATTTATGTTATAGAAAGGTTTTTTTAACATTCATCTGATATATTGTAAAATCATAAAGATAATTTTCATAAATTCTGAAATAACCTTATTGTCACCACTGAAAAAAATAATAAATTATAAAAAGAATTAAAGTTCTTAGAAAACAAAAATTCATTAAGGATTAAAAAACAACATTGCCATATAATACTCTATGATAATGTTTATAAAATTACAAAAAATATAAAAAAAAATTATCATAAAAATGAAAAATTAATCCCTAATTAAATGAAAAGAAAAATGAAAACATTTTAAAAATATATATAAATTGTTAATGAAAAAAAAAAATTTAAATAAAGGACAGAAATATCTCACAAAACACTTTAAAACACTATGTATTAAAAAGGTAAAATCATATTTTAATAAAAAAATTTATAGAAAAATATTTATAGTAGTGTTGATACATCTTATTTTGAAAAATAAATATTTACATATGCTTCATACATTTCTGGTTCATTAACTAACTTGATATAAGTGGGTTGTGGATTAATCCATAGTATAGTTGTACTTTTTACATATGCATTTTTCATGAGATTAAAAACGACATTACTAGAAGAATCAAGGACCCACCCAAACCAATTGTAAGCTGAGTATTCCACCCTATATCCATAAAAATTTTCCTATGGGATTGTAGCAAGCACTATGTTTCCATATCACTCAACATGATATAACTTATCCTATTTCATTCATTAATATGAACATCTTCAAGGCTTATCATAACAAGAAACTCTAGAAGGATATAAATATTTAATAGAATAAATGGTACACAATTCTATAATGAGACATTAAGAAATAATAAAATGCCACAATGGTAATTATAAAGGAATTGAACATCAGAAAATCCATTTATCTAATAGTTGTGTTACACTAGTGAACTCCTCTCTATTGGGTGTACTCTTTGAATGGTCTTCGTCCACAATAAAAGATACCGCCATCCTAGAAAGAAATGATTCATAATTTGTCTTCAAGCATCACCATGAATTATATTTGACATTATACTAGTATCACTTCAATGAAGCCAATATTTTAACCTACACATTTTCCGGAAAAATTCAACATGTGTTGGAAAAAACCTGCGAAACTATGAATACTAACATTAATGTCATCTAAATTTTACATATGTAGCCAAATTTTTTGCTTTCTTCCAAAGGTACCCAAGTAGTTCCCATGGTGTCATGAGAATTGAATCTATAAAATCCATCAACATATCCATCACTCATGTTTCTGTTAAATATCATAATGAAATAAATAATAATTGATGTAAACTTGTCACCCAAGGGAATACCTAACCCTGTCATTCCTAACCATCAATATAGTACTTCCATTCTAGAAACACATAGGAGATCCCAATCCGTTATCATGAATACATCCTAGTCAAAGTTTTAAACACCCCAAATATTAGAAAAACCCGTATGTTTTTGTAAATGTGGTAATTAAAAAATATAAAAGATTCCTCCTATATATAATAAATTTGGAGGAGAAATCAGTAGGAAACTCCACAAATTCAAACTACCCAACACAAGAAAACCACAAATCATTTATGGAGTTATAGTGGGGGACGCACACCTCCCCAGAATAAGCCTCAATCAGAGATGTGTTCACCATATATATAGAGGAATCGTGCCTTGAAATAAGACACCTCAGTTGAGGGATTAGTAAAATCCATTTGTATCATGTTCTTGATGCACACATATTTATTTCTACCAAGGTTGATCGTTTCAGTAAATGGTGTATGGTTTGTGTTTTTTTCAATCCTCATTGGGTTGATCAAGGAGTTTTCATGATATGTGATGTTACAATACATGACAAGAAGGAATATATAGGAATATTTTGTGGAGTATGAGCGATGGAATGAGGAACAATAGAAAAAGAAGCACTGGAAGGGAACTGTGAAGTGCAGTACGTGGTCGCAAAGGAAAATGCATCGCCGTGAGGCACATTGTTCATGAAATGAAATTGACACACAAAATAGATTTTCAATGGAGAATATGATTAGGTGATTTGAGGAGAATTTAATGGTTTCATTTGTGTAAATGAGGTACTGATTTGATTTTCCACTATGGAAGACTGGTGGTACAAAAACCACTTATTGAGAAGGGTTCACAGAAGGAGCAACACATGGTGAAGACTGTTCCACAATGACTATTTAGGTTAAAGGGCTTAGTGAGTTTTTTGGATCTATTTTCTATATAAGAGGAAGTAAACCATTAATTAGTTTGATCGATTCTGATTTTTAATTTCATAAGAACTTAGAGAAGTATAGATTTGTTTGTGGGAAGAAGACTCCCTAAGGTAAGATGTTATTAACAGAGGAAGAGAAAAGTCTACGGATAGAGTGGTGGACCACATAGAAGATAATAGTTCACGAAATATAGTGTGTTTCATAGAAGAATCATTCACAGTATATGGAGAAATGTAGTATGTGGTGGAAGATGGTCATAATGTAGCAGAGTATGAAAGTACAATGAGGAATAACTTTCAGTACACGGTGCATTACAGTTCACAGAAGAATGAAGTAAGTTCTTGGTGGAATAGTTCACAAACTAATGGTGTACTGAAAATTGGATTAAATATAAACATGAAAACAAGACATTAGTATAGAATCAATATATTTCTAAAGGATTATGCTTCAATGAAAATTCATTGATACAATCTTCATTTCAATAAACTGAGTTTAGATCCTTCTAAACGAAGTTAACAAGGGGAGTCAATGAAAGTGTTCTGAGGGATGCAGTGTACTATTACTGAAACCTTGTAAAGGAAGCATACATGGAATAAAGTGAAAGTTCTAAACAACTTGAAATCCCCAAAAAATAATTTTTAGTTGAATTTAGTATGAATGAAAACCTATCAGCACACACTCCATGGAATTTCCCTTAGTGGTGAACCTTGTAAAATTGGTCTGTCAATTCATTAATTGTGATTTTTTGTTTACTATCAATTCTCAAATTCATGTTTAAAAAAATCCTATAAATGCAGGAGCAATATACATCATTTTTTTAAAAAAAATTGTGACACCCTAATTCACCCCTCCCCTCTAAGGTTGTTTTGGGGTCCAACACTAATCATCATTGATAGATAACAAAATAAATGATGATATTGAGGAAACATACCCTAATTATCTTGGTGTGTGTGGGGGGGGGGGGTACTAAAATCCATGATGGAAAACAAGTTCCACATTCACTTCATATCATAATTCATAAGGATTGTTGGACATATCAACTATCTAAACATCATACCACAAAATCATCCATTTTCAATACATAGAAAAATCATAATTCATTTTATCTCTCATTGAAAGCATCCATATATAGATAATTTAAAAAAATTCATCGTGATCTATGTCTAATGATACATAAGATATGTAATTTGTTTTCCAAAAGCATACATATGATAAGAAAATCATTGAAATCACACCACAAAGGTGTTTGGTGGCCATGTGGAAACCATTAGGCAAGCCACATGGCATGTTGGTGGTATGTGTGTAAGATTACAAATACAATGTATGTTTCATGTGACCTCCTAGTTTGGGATGAGAATACTTACCTGACAAGCTCACTGGTTGGCCAATATACTTGGGTTCTACTATGAGATGTCCTAGCTAGCTAACCTGATCTTCCCAGCCTAGTGTGGCCTAGTCGTGCGTAATTCACCCCCAACCATAACTACACTTATAGGGTTAAAATTTTATTTTATTTTTAGTATATTATTATTTATCTCTGAAACCATCTTAAATATATGTCATCTTAGGAAATGGGAAAAAATTCACCACAAAATTAGTAGATCCAATAATGATTTTTACAATGATTCATACTTGGGATAATTTATCATTTTACATCTACTGTGGTTAGGGAACATGAAACCAAAAAAATTGATTTAATTCTCAATCATAAAGAAAATTCGTCACTACATAAAACCATATCTTTCATGCCATCATTTTGTATCACTGGACTATTGATACACGTGCCCTACAAATTCATCATGAATATTTGATAATTACATGTATTCATGAATTATAAAAGTATTTTATAAAATTTTTCTACGGTGTATTTTTTTAAGAAAGGTAGGTTTAATTATTCCTCACTAGATCAAATTTTTGAAATTAATTTGAATGAATAAAAAGTGAAAAAATTTATTGACATGGTATAAAGCTAGATCGATACCATTTTGAGAAAATAATTAACTACCAATATCTATTTAAATTAGCTAATATGAAATTTGTGATGATTATCTTAAGTGTAAAAGAACGGTGTGAAAAGGGATGATTCTACTAGTTGAGATCTATTATGGTTATGTATTGCTTTGGGATGTGAATGATTATGGTGATGACATGTTTCAAACAGTGATGTCTAATGGTTATAATATAATTTTGTATGTTCAGGATGTGAGGATGTGGGGTTATTTTTGGGGAATTATATGAAGATGATATGGTTGTGGTTGTAAAAACGAGATAATGGGATGATTCACATAGGTTTAGGGTTTGAAATGGCTATTTATAGTTGATATGATTTTGATGTGGGACACATGTTGAGAGTATGAATTTCCTTCTTTGATAGAATATTTTGATGGTTGTGATGTTATGGTAGCAATTTGGATGTGATATTATTATAATGATGTTAAATTTATGGTATTACTCTCACACTATTATATATTACCAGGAATTATAAATTCAATTTCATTCTTATGAGACAATATTGTTTAAAAAGATATGGTCATGTGGCTAAAGTTAAATTTTATGTATTGTTTTTTCTCTATCATAATCAGACTCTTTATTTTATTAGTTTTTCCAAATATTTCATTCCCAAAACCATTATTCCACAAGTATATATCTATGTAAATCATGTGCTTACCCCTCTATAGTTTATTAGTAGTTTTTTGGATATTCTGAGTGAGATATCAGTTGTGGTTCGAGTAGATTGTGTAGTTTTAAAGAATGATCTAGAGATTTTGGGGACTATTATTACATGTATTTTTTTATAGTTTAATGTCATGTATGTAAAAATTGGGTTGAGGAAAAATATTTTTCCATTAATTGGAACCTTTGGTTGATGATTTTTAGTTTTGTTTTGGATAATTAAGAGGGTAATGACTCCTATTGTTATGATAGATAACCTATATCCATGTTATAAACTCATGAAATATTACTGGAAGGATTCAAGGGACAATATTATCTTCTCTAACTACCAAAGAGGGGATTCAATACGGATTTAAAACTACTGGTGGCACTCCAAAATTCAATTTTTTAAATAGTGACACTATTTTGTCTAATTAATTTTAAAACAAATTCAATAAATATGGATGCACTGACAATCACAACTAAATTGACATACATACCTTTATATTTTCCACATTTTCAATGCATATAATTTGATATAATAAAACATAGATGATATAAATGAGAAAAATTGAATAACTCTCCCAATATTAATGTATTAATTTAATGGATGGAATATTTTAAATGATCGAGAGATAGAGAGTAAATGATTCTTATATTCATACATATCATTGAAAAAGATGAGGAGATATAACTTTCTCAAAAATAATATTACCCTTTAAAGACCATTATATTTTCTATACCCAGTTTCCAATCAAATGCATAAATATTGAAATTTATTCATCAATTTTATAGTTGAATATGGATATCCTATAATTCAACCACTAGCACTACAGAATATTAACAAAGATTATGAATGGATATAATATTTTAGATAATAAATATAAATGTTCAAAAATGTATTGTTAATAGAAAACATATGCATTAGCCTCCATTGTAAAAATGTTATTCATACAAATCATACTATATTCACGAAATGATGGATGTTAGAGAAGCCAAAAAACTGACAAAATGGTTAGAGCACATCGATTTCATGGGGTGTATAAAATAACAATCATTGTTTATTTTAAATTCATGTCTCTAATATTAGGAAAAAATTCAATCTAGTTATCATATTATCATAAAGCTTATTAGAACATCAAAAGAAGAACACATCAACTAATTTGTATGTTTTCATTTAAAACCCCCTGGGTATTCTTGAAATAATTTTTTTGCACAATAAATAATAAAAAATAAATAAATAACACTTTATATAATGATTTTAATGAAATATTAAATTATTTTAAATTCATAAATATAAAATGAGCTTAATAAATAGAAGAAAAAATAATGAATCCAAAATCAGTTCAATGGTTTTCAATCCATTCAATTTTTATCAACTTTCATGAATCACTATAACTACTCAGAAAGAAATTGTTTCTATAATGAGTCATCATTACATAATGAAAAAATATTTCACTAAACACTTATGAATATAAAATAAATAGTGTAATTAAGGAGAAAAATTTTACAATGAAGTTTACTGAAGGTTTCTAAACTACTTGTTAGGAATTCATCATAGATTGTGGATTTATCATGCACATATTTGGTGTGTAATAAAGTATTTATTATTAATAGAAGAATACAAAAACAATTTATTAATGTGAAAATATAAAATTTTATTCTAAATAGAGTAATTAAATGAAATATATATATATATATATATATATATATTAAAATTTGAATAATATAGGATAGTATATTAAAAATTGGCATGTATGCATTAGAAAAAATCCCACTAAATCTATATGTTTACACACAAATATATATATATATATATACAAATATATATAAGTGAATACTGATTTTAAGGTAGAATGACACCAAACCGTATACTAAAAACAACTATATGAAAGTACGATTACATATAATCATGGATATTTAAATATAATTCTAATGGATATATAGAAGAATTAATTTAGCAAAATCCCAAAACTCGTAAAATCCATTACAAATAAAATAAAACTATTTCAATTACAACAATGAAATGAATTGGTTATGGATATAAAAAATTGTGGTTAATATGGAATGTTGTAAAATTAGGATAGTGACATATTATATCAGAAAAACACATGGATTCTTTTAATTTATCATTTGGATTGATCAATATTAAAAAATCATATACTTAATATGAAATAACATTAACAGTAATGAAGCTCATGTGTGTACCTTATTAATTTGGGGGACATTAGACACTGATAGTTTCTTTTTATACATTCTAGTTGTTGTGGGTTTATTACCACCTTCTAAACATATAAAAAATATCTATCTAATTATTAATACAATAAAATTAATTTTAAATTTTTTGTGTGTGTTTTATCCTTATTATTTTATTCATTTCACATAATATCATCAAAAAAATATATAATCATTAGGTTAATATGTTTCAATGGACACAAAAAATTGACAAAAATTAGTTGAAAAGATATTACCATATAATGAATTCAATATAATGTTTGACATCAATCATTTCTTGTAACCACATCATCATAAATGTTCGTTATTATTGATTAAGCATATGATGTAACAAAACTCCCAAAATCAAATATTTATAAATTATCAAATAGAATCGAAAAGGTTAACAAATAATGGGATGAATAAATAGAAAAAAATATGAACGTTAATTTATAGTATATGAAGGATTAGAGAATCTACATGTTCCATGAAATTTTTTGATAATCGATGAAAATCATGAAATTTTCCATACCTATATGTATGTACTTTTAATTAATTAACATTTTTTCAAATCCTATATATTTACATGCCTCATTCAATTGAGGATGTTTATATATCTACGCTTGACCATGGTAGCATTAGAGACATTGACTAAAGAAAATTGTGCATCATGTGTTAACATTACACTAAAATAACTACTCTATTTCCTTGTTAACACAAATGGAAAATACAATGATTCATTTATAAATAAAATAATATTTAAAATCATTAATACAAATAATTAATAAAATTTATTTAATTTATGCATATAAAAAAAATTATGTATCTTACCGTGTGGGGAATTTATCTACAGAATCCTTAAAATGACATAACTCATCTGTAATATTTATCCCATCAGTCATAAATAAATGGTGTATGATATCATTACAAAAATTTAATCATTTTTAGGTTTTTTGAAATTGGGGTACTAAATATTCACCAATAACACTTGACCCCCCTTTAGGCACACATGATCACCAATAAGTTATCCTTGATGATGATTCATCATGTTTTCTTAAGAACAACTATCTATTTTTTATACCTCTACATCAAATAATAAGTCATAAAAAATTAGAAAATTCGATAACTCAATTAAATTTTTTATTTTGTTAATAAAAACAACAGAAACTCATAATCACCAAAAAATTGTTACTAACTTTTCACTCACATGAACTTTTGAATACTTATCATCATAAAATATTGTATTCTTTTTGAGACCAATATATACGAGTGGAATAAAAATATTCAGAGATAATATTCAATTCTTAACTATTCTGATCCTTAATATGGTTAATCATTCTCAAATTTTATTGAATTTTGACCTCCATAGAAAACATATATCATCATACTGAATCGGGTTTTTTTCAACATACAAGTTTATATATTTACAAACCCATAAAATGTGTAAGATTTTTTTTTAACCATTTGGACGGTCATGAACATATTACATTTGATCAAAATTCTCATGCATTGAACACACACTCAATAAATATACAAATATTTTATAATGAAGAAAATTATAATTTTAAACAACTATATATACACACAATCATCGACTAATATAGAAATATGTATTGAAAAACATGTTGAACACATAAAATAAAAATCAAAAAATTAAATATTGGAAATTAAAAAAAATATGATCTTAATAATTGAGAAATATATGTTACATTATCTAATGAGATTATTTTGATTTAAAAAATCTCATTCTGAACAGGAAAAACATTGTTCTTATAAAACAGTGTAAGGGAATGGCATAACTATTATTTAAAATATATTGTAAAAATGATGTTGAAGTCATGGAAATTTATTTCTTGATACAAACCCCTGCCAAATAATACTGTGTAGAGGTTTTATATAAATGAATACATTTTTCATCATAATTCATTGTTTTATTAATTTAAATTTTTTAGAATTAAATTTTTTTATTCCCTAAATAATTATTATTGTGTAATTTAATCACACAATTACTTATTTTCATTTTTATTATCTATATTTAACTATATTACTTATGAAATGATATGAAATAAATTATATAAGCAGATTATATATAATTTTTAATTAATCTATATATGACTCCCGTTGGTAAATTAATTTGCTCAGAGTAACCCAAATGTTTTTACATTATAATTATATTGTTTAATAAATTTATAAATATGGGGATATTTTTTCATATTTAGTAATGTCATATGGATTGATTTTGAGATATTAGTTAGGTATTGTTGAAAATCTTATAGAATGATAAATTTTAATGAAAAATGAAAATATATAATGCATAAAAATCAATTTCATTGATGAAAAGAAAATAAGGATATTGTTTTTAAAGGCTATGTTTTCTTGAAATGTGTGATTTTGGTGTTTCATGGTAAACTGTATTTTTTTGAACAAATTTCTTCTAAATATGAAAATGAAAATTATTTTGAGAATAAAATGAAAAATGAAAGAAAAATTTTAATTATATTTTCAAATAAAAATAAATATTTAAATAGAAATTTACAATGAAATTCTGAAATATATTGAATTATTACATTAAAATAATATTATATTCCCTAAAAAATTATATTAAACAACAAAAATGGAAGTGAAAAAAAATAAAATAGAAAAAATAGAGAGAAATTTTAATGTGTATCCACTTAATCAGTTAAACATGCAATTTCAATTATAAAAATATTAATATGAGTTCTTGTTTATTATATATATTTATTATGTTCATTAAAAATTTATTATATTCATTCAACAATAAAATTAAATATATACTTTTAAAAAATATAATTTATTAAAAATATGTTCAATTTATATTCAATAAAACACATTTTAATTCCATATTTAATAAAATAAATTAATTATCCAATGTGAATGATTTATTTAACACAATAACCAGTTTAACTAACATTAATGTATCTTAACATGCATAATAGTACAAAAAATTATCCATTTAAAAAAATACAATAGAAATTATATAATGAAATTTTGTATTACAAAAATAACTAAAACACATTTACAAAATAATGGCTCAATAATTATATATGAAAGTGAAAACATTAAAATCAATTCCCAAATAAATTTGAATTTGTATCCATATAATCTATTTAACATGTTATGATTAGTCTGTATATGATATTGATTTATAATGTGAATGAAAAATAGATATCATGTGTAATTATTGTAAATGTAATGTCAACAATATATAAGATAATATTTAAAAAGTGTTGGAACTAAAATTTAAAAAGAAATATTTCATCATATTTCCATTCCCCTAAATGAATCATCACAACAAGAGAAATACGGAACCATGATGATCTTATGAACCAATACAAAGAGACGGGTATAGAATCTAGAAGGATTGCATGATACGGGGAGGCAACACGGTAGTGGATGTCATCGGGTGTGGGGTTTATATGATGTTGTAGGTGAATGGGATACACACTGGAAGAGGTCATTAAGAGTTAGGGTTAATCCCATGCTGTAGTGGATGAGGAGACTTCAAAATAGTGGATTTCATCCAGGGGGCAGGGTTTATCTCAAGATACATGCTATATGGAGAAGTCACAATGGTTCATGGGGGTGTTATATGGGGTATTTTATCTCATGCAGTTTGCTGTGGGCATGTGTGATAAAAAATAAGAGATAAAATTCTTATTGGGTGGGGGAGTATATTTTGAAATTATTTTTTCAAAATTTTTCAATTTTATTATATTAATCCTAAATGAAAAAATAGGTTGTGATTTTTTAAACAAATATTAATAAAGCACATTCATTTTATAAGAAAAGGTATTAGGATAAATAAAAATAGATTTTGATTACCATCCCCAATCACAACTGTGTTCAACATGCCCAAATATTAGTATCTTCAAGATCTAAATGTTGTCGAACATAAAAATGATGTCCAACACACCAAAATCGTCACTGTTACATGCACACAAAGTCCACCAATTTGTTCACCTTCCACACAACAGTATGGTCCAACTGATCATAGAATTTCAAATGGGTATTTATGGGTTGATTTTAAAGGGGAATTAAATGGTCCAATTGGATGGAGATTTTAGAAGATATTTTAATTGAGAAAACCTAACCTTGACCCGAGATATTTGGCGATGTGTGATTAAATATGAAGTAAAAAACTTATCCAAAAATAGATAATTTATGTGGCATATATTCCCATTTCTATTTGCGTCACTTGGAAGAATTAAATGATGAATTTCTTGATGATATCAGAAATAATCTTTTTGTTTCTATATTCAAACACATAATCTCTAATTTGAATGGAGATTTGAATAAATGATATAAATCGTTAATAACTATTAATTCATAATTAATTATTCATTTTTAGTATTTTTTCATTTTTAAATTTTTTGTTATTTATTCATTATTAAAATTTGTTCATTTATAATTTTTGTAGTCATTATTTTTTTAATATTTATTTGTAAATTAATATATATTAAAAATAATAATTTTAAATTGATTTTAATTTACTTAAATACTATTTATTTATATTTTATAATATTTTTTGTTTATAGGGCTTTAATCAATAATTATTTTTAATTCCTATTTTTTAAATGTAATTTTAAATTTAAATTAATTTTTTTTTTCAAATTTATATAAATAATTTATTTATTACTCTTATATTTTTTGTAATTAATAAATTCAAATTATTATATTTTTTTAGGATGGGGGTTTTCAATGGTGAAACCATATAAAAGAAAAAAAAATTTTATTTGTTAAATGAAATTAATTGTGAATTTAATATTTCAATTTTTATTAGTAATGTATAAATAGTATTATTTAAATAAAAATTTTTATTAACTTTGAAAATATAACTATAACATTTTATTCAGTGTAAAAAAATTATTTACTTATAAATTTGATAACATTCTTTCAAAATATAACTGACAATGTTTAAATGTATCTTTCATAATATTAAAAATTTATTCATTTTTTATAATTAATGAATTATGAAAAAATTACTTAAAATATTTAAATATAAACATTTTTTATATTGTTTATTAAAAATATATAATTTATAAAATAAATATGTTTTTTTGATATAGTGTCCATGCACAACACCACAACTGCATTAGACCTCCCTATTTTTGGTTACCCCACTCTTTTATTTTCTCATTTTATTAGATCAAAAATCTGATCCACCTCCAATCCCTGATCCTACGATGGGAGCATAATCCCCCTCTTGATATCCATTTAGATTTCTACTAAGAATTGAATATAATACAACCATGTTCTTTATATATTGTTTTAATCACCCAATATAGCCAAATTTCCTTCCCTGTCCCCATATTCCACCCTCATTGTGTTGGGAATGAAACAGATTGATACCGGAACAAAACAATAGTTATAATAAAAATATTGTATGAATATCCTTTAAAATAATTGAAAAAATTAAATAATTGGAACTAAATTTAGACACATATTATTAATGTAGAAAAACCGTTCACTATGAACCATTTAAAAACCAAGGTGGGTATTTGAAAAATTAATCTAATTATCATAGTGTACATAATCCTCTTAAAAGCCTGAATCATGAATTAAAAATACAGTATAGAAAACTTTTTTTAAAATCAACACCCTAATATGATTTTATATTCTCTTTGAAAATTTTATCATGACAAAATATCACGACTCAATGATCAAAACAGAAGAGACAGTTTCTCTATGGCACCTTCACTAAGTCTTTTCACAACTCAAATGTGGGATCTTTCTTGGTTCCCATGCCCCAAAACACCATTTCTTATTTATCTTCTTTACACAATTCCATTTCTACTCAGACCTTTAAAATCACCAATGTTTCTCCATTTTTATAATCCCTCATATTCTATAAACAACAAGTACCCCATATCGGTGTAGGAGAAGTGTTATATTTTAGCAGCATTAAGAAAAAATTGCTGATAAAAGCTCACCATTATCATTGCTATCTAAATGAACTAACAAATGTTACCGTTAGTAGTGCTAAGAAGAATTGATAATGGTGTTCCCTTTATCATTTCAGTTATTAGTGCTGTTAAATGGGAGATTTATCACCACTATTATTAGCACTCATGAATGTTTTTATTAAAAATTATTTTAAATTTATATAAAAATATTCTATTTTTATAAAATATAATTTATATTTATATAAATTATATAAAGGTAATAATGTTTCAAATTAATGAATTTTTAATCATTCAAACATATATATAATGTTCTATAAAAATTATTTATAATCTTATAATTCAATAAATATATATTTTAAAAATTATAAAATTATAATAAATTTTATAAATATACAAATATATTTATAATATTAACAATTATATATTTATTATTATAAATTTATAATTATATATTAAAATTATATTTAAATAATTTTTAATCATATATATATTTATAAATTTAATTATAATTAAATAAATATAAAATTAAATTAATATATATCTCAAACTTCTTTGGCCAGTAAATATATATATATATATATATATATATTCATATATATATATATATATATATCCCATGACATAATGATGGACTTGATTGTTGTTATTTATGTTCATATATATGTTGATGCACGAGTATAATTGACGCACACATATGAATATGTTATGTAATCCTAATGAATTTAATTTTATAGGTTGACACATATTATAATTCCTGTTTTCTATCGATGTGGTGACGACTTTTTTAGGAACTATAGTTTAATAGGTATGTAATTCATTCATGCACCCCTATAACCTATTATGTTCTCATAAATACTTATAAAATTAAAATAAATATATTTAAATAAAAAATATAATTTCTATTTTTTAATTTTACATTTTTTATTTATATATAAATAATTTTTAAATACACGTATTTGGATTAATAATTAAAACTATTTATGTTTATTTAAATAATTATAAAATTTCAAAAAACAATTCTACTTTAATTTTTTAAATACAAACACACACACACATATATATATAATATTTGTGGGCTTTTTCAAGTGCTTAAGGCTCCCCGTAATCGCACATCAGACCCAAGACCAAATATGGGTGGAAGCCAATTACTGCAGGTAGTGGGTGACATAGGCATGATGTAGATAACTGGTGGCACATGCATGATTTATGCCTAGTAATGCAGGCAGTATAATATAGGAATGACACAACACATGGCCTTCAAGATATGTAATGTGTTTCAAGCCCACATGGACTTCGATCCATATGGGGAAAAAATAAGGCTTGATGTTTAGGATATCCCTTAGGGGGGATTTGGCATGCCTTTCTGACCCGTGTCTATGGTGTGTCTGTTTAATGTAATTGTACACCAAAAAACCTAATATATTAATAAATATATAAAAAAATATATATTTATATTTATAAATAAATAAATATATATTTATTTAAAAAATTATAAAATTATATCTACTATATTAGTTATATATATTTATGAAATTATAAATATAAAAAATATATTTATTATAATTTTATTATTATTTAAATAATTTTTTTTAATTTATTTATAATAATATAAATATATATATCTAATAAATTAAATATATTTATTTATAAAATTATGAATAAAATAAATATAATTATTATAATTATAATTATTTAATATATATATATTTGTAATGATTTATAATACTATAGTTGACATATATTATATATTAATAATTATATATAACAAATATAATAATTATATATTTTAATTATATATCATTATATATTTTATTTATATATAATTATAAATATCATAAATTTAATAAATATAATTTTATATTTAAATATAAATTTATAATTTTTTATAATATTAATATTCATGAAAATATATATAGTTTTTATACATGAATACAGTTATTTATAAATATATTTATTATAATTATAAATATTTAAATATATATTATATATATAATTTTATAAATATATATATTACAATATAATTAAATAATTAACACTATAGTAAATATTTATAGTAAATATTTATAATAATATAAAATAAATACATTAATGATACATATTTAATTCCAAGAAGATATAAATTATAATTTGGATTGGGTTATCTTGGGCGGTTCTCTCCATAGTGTGTGATAGAGTCTAGGGTTTTGATTTGATAGATCTCCTTGGATATACAATGGAGGGTCATCCAGTTCCTCGAAAAATTGATTCACATAGGACTACTACAATCAATTTGGGAACAAAGAATCATTGTTTCGATGATGCACTTTTTTCAAAGCTATAATGGTAGAACATTTGGGAAAGCTATAGGTGGTGAAAAACGATTCATCTCAGTCATTCTTGATTTTCATGGGAACCACCCTTGGAGGTTTTCACTGAATGTGTAACTCCACTTATGTCAAAGTGAATATGGATGTTGTCATAGAGTGATTGGAAATTTTTAAGTTTTTCCATAATTGTGTGAACGATTCTTCCCAATGGAGAAAAACCGTTGAAAATTGAAGAACTGGTTGGCTATATTTCATTTATCTTGGCTTTTACCGATTGGATGTGCATCACTTTAGGAAATGATTCTTTTCATATGTTATTCCCTTCTAATGGTCTGAAGATGAAAGTTTGGGGTATGGGTTCAATTTCACTAAAATCGGTTGTCATTCCCTTATGTGAATCAGACCAGAGCATCAACCTGTTAGATGTTAGCAGTTCCTGCATCCAATTATGGGTCATGGTCCAAAGCATGAAAATGATTTTTTAGTATCAAAATTTTTATGTGACATTGAATCAATGATTGTAATTCCCTTAAAGAAGGAAAAATAATATTAATTTCCAAGGTATGGTCATTTCACAAGCTTTATTGTGGAAGTACACTAATGCACTACACCTATCGATAGAGTTTATCTTTTAACAGATGATGATGAATTGAGTTTTCACATTGAGTATGAGAATATTCACCATTTCCAATATTTTTTCAAGAGGATTGGTCATGATGATTCAAACAGTAGAAGTAATTTATTATGTTTATATTTCACTGATAGAGGATATAAGGAAGGATCCGAATATAAAAATAACAATATGGGTAATTTTAAGGGACTTTCTAAAGCATGTGGGGCTGTGGATTCCCCCTATCAAATGGTTTAGGAGACTATGGAGACAAGCTATGGTTCTCCCTCTTGACTTCAAGATGTTGCAAAGGATTCTCATTATGATGACACTAGCACAAACACTTGGCCTAGTGGGAAAGAAAGGGAAATACATTTTAGGAAGCTTTAGAATCATATTCTAGGCTGAAAACTCATGGAATGTTTATTAATGAGAAATTGTGGTCTTCATCTTCAAGGATGAGGCAGTTGCTGATAGAGAAGTTTTTGCTTTCAACGGACATGGACAAGAAGTAGAGCAAGTGAATGAAGATGAAAATAAAAGGGTTTCTGATCAAAAGGTCATGGATGAGTATGAGATTTCCACATTTCACCACAAAGGAATAAAAAAAGACAGATGTTTCTCTCCACATGAGGCCTCAAAATAAGCCTCTCATTGATGACGAGGGATAAAAAATTGACCCAAATAGAATAAATCAGTTGAAAAAAATTGAACCTTATAATATATTTTGTAAAGAACAGACTCATGTTTCCAATTCTGTTCCTGTTGTAGAGGGAAATAGTGCCCCTCTAGATCTCAGATCATTGATGGAAAACCATGATGTTTCACAATGAAATTGTCATAAAAAAACATCGATACAAAGGCTTCAACCCTAAGGCCATGGATGGGGATGTGGGTGTGATGGATGGATTGCATCATAGGGGTGATCCACATGCCCTTCTTCTAGAGATCAAATTTAATAGAAGCAATAAATATTCAATGATATATATAACATTATCCTTAATAAAATAAAATTACAATCTAAATTGGATACATCTGATGATGATGCATACTGATGCTATAAACATGATGGTGATATTGAACCTATTGATATTTATCTTTTCTATTTGGATGAGGGTTTGGTTTGTTGACCCCATCTCTCTCTTCCATGTTTGATACATTAATTTTTATTTTTAAAAAATATTATGGGGCATAGGATTATTTTCGTAAAAACTATTTATTTATTACATATAATTATAAATATAAAAAATAATATTTTTATAATTTTATATTTGTAAATAAATTTTTATTTATTTATAATATTTATAATTGTTAATATATATATATATATAAGAATAATGTTAAATTCAAATATTTATTAATATATTTACTGTATATATAAATATATCAACAAAATATATTTAATATATATAATCATTCACATATATCCCACTCCGTTTTCACACATTTTCAAAACATATCATTTGTTAGAAATAAACATAGATTATCGGCAAGACAATCATATAATAACTCCCACAATATTCAAGTCTCTCATAAATGGTAGGATTATTTAAGAAGAAGAACAGATGGGGAGAGAATGAATCTCATATTCTTATATATCATTGTTAAAATTGATGACATAAATCTTCTATGAAAATCATACCACTCTATAAAGTGAATCATAGATTATTGACATATTTTACCTTAAAATTCTTCAATAAGGAAATTCCATTAATAAATATAATTGTGATATATGAATATCCTATTATTCGACCAACAACACTAGAAAATCTTCACATGGGTCCTGAATAAATATAGGTTCTGTTACCATGAGTCTAAATGTACAAAAATATACTGATAATAGAAAACTAATGAAATAGTATCAAATTCTGTTCATACAAAACATATTCCATTCAAGATAAAATATGGAAGTCATAGAATCAAACAATCTAACACAAAGGTTGTAGAGTAGTCTTTTCAAGGAGGATCAAATCCAAAACTCATTGTGTATTTTAATTTTTTTTCTCTAATATTAGATATAAAATTAAAGCAAGGGGTCACAATAACACAAATAATAATAAAACGTCTTAAAATCACAAATCAATTAAATATTGTTGGCTCATGTAAAATCCCATGTGTATTCATGAAATAAATGTTTATAGAAAAAAATCAAATAAAAAATGACTAAATCAAACGTTAGATAATTCATTTAATAAATTATTCAATCATTGTAGAATAATTTACATACATGATACTTAATAAATATAAGTGAAAATCAAGAATCAAAAAACTATTCAAAAGTTTTCATTCCATTAAAATAATTTTTCATCTTCCATGAAGCACTTGAACCATCAAACATATCATTGATTCTCCAAAGAGCCATCCATACATAATTATACACAAAGTCAACAAAAATCATATGAAGAAACAATAAAAAGGAAAATTAGAGAAAAAATTATCAATAATGTTATCCAGATGATTCTACACCACATGAAAGGAATTTCTCATAGATTATAGAAATGTCATTCCCATAAATGATATTTAAAAAGTATTTTATATTAATAAAATGATTCAAAAATACTTTACAAATGCATTAATATACCATATTTTTCTTAATAGAGAAATAAAATGATCCAATATATATATATATATTAAAAATGGAATGAAATATGATTGTATATTAAAAATTGACATGTATCATTCAGAACCCATCCCATTAAATAGAAATTTTGTCTTATAGATAGAAAATTTCACTATGATTTTAAGGTGGAATGATACAAGAAAATAAAATGAAAAGTAAAATTGGAATTTTTTCCTATTAAATAACATTTAAATAAAAATATATTTCAAATGTGTAATTAGAAGAAATAATTTAGACAACTCCTAGTACTGGAAAAGTCCATTGAAAATTATATAACACAATTTCACTTACTATAATAAAATGAAATAGGTAAAAATGATAAACAAATTTTTTGAGGTCAGATGCAATGTTGTAAAATTAATACAATGATTTATTAATTCTTAAACACACATGGAATATTTTAATACATCATAGTGACATGTAAATCCTAAAAACATATAATAGGATTGAAATATCATGCACTAAAATGAATTTTCAGTGCATCCCTTAATAATTTTATTCCCATTAAACATTGATATTATATTTCTACACATACAAGTGATTTTGGGCCTATCACCATATCCTATAAAAAAAATAAGAAATGTATATATAAACAATATAATAATAAAATTCAGTAGAAGTTTTTTTGTGTTTGGACCCCAAAAATGAAATCCTTTCGCTTAATATCATAGAATAATTAAATAATTATTTAAGTAATATATATCAATTTAATTGAAAAATAAAAAAAATCTTAAAAACTATTGTCATTGACCTCAATGTATGTCAAGTTCTACATAGAACATTTCACAGAACCACACCATCATAAATACTTTCTCTTCTTGATTTAGATTATTATACTACCAATCTACCTAAATCAAATATTTATACATTATTAAGAAAATATCAAGTACATTCATAATGAATTGTAACAATAAATAGAAAAATAAAATATGATTGATAATTCATTGTATAGGAATTACTAGATAATATTCATGTTCCACACAGTTTCTCGAAAACTGAAGAACCTCATTGGGTGTTTCGTACCAATATGTATATCTTTTATAATATTTATCTTTTTTCAAGGATTTTTCATTGACACACATTATCCCTGGGAGGAAATTTATATATCTTTATCTGAGTTGGATAGATGTAGAGATATTGACTAAAGAAAATTGAGCATTGTGTGTTGATATAAGAATAAAATCACATCTGTAATTTCTATCAAACAATTTAGGATTATACAAATTTTTATTTAAATTTTTATAATTTTTTTTAAATAGGGTTGAGGCTTGAGGGCCTCTTTATTAAATAAATTTAAAAAGTGGAAGAGGGAAATACAAAGACATTACATTCCATAACACAATATGGTGAGGGGCTCAAGTAACTTGTGACCTGAGGCTCATATTGTAGTGGGGGAGTCTCCCAACTCGTCCACGAAGAGGTCTTTCTCTTCTCCCAGTTTTGGCCATCAACCATGGTCCACCTCCATCACCCAAGAGTTCATCATCATTGACTATAATCATTTCTTTCACAGTGAGTGTACGTTTATATTTTTGTACTTCTTCATCACTGCTTGCGGAGGAAAGAAAATCAAATGAGTTGTAAGTATTCACTTTAGATTGAACTTTGTCCCTGGATTGGATATAAGTTCTATCAGGAGCAGAATGGTCATATCCTTCTTATTTAGATTGGCAGGTGACAGTAGGACTGAGATCCTTCATGCCTTTTTGATGTCTAGAAGAAGATATTTGTTGAACATGATGGAGAGTAGAATTCTTACCACAATGAACAGAGGTTATTTCTCCATCAGCAGCATGGTCTAAAATAAAACGTATTTTATTTATCTTACCATGTCTATAATTTTCCCATATAATCAGTAAAATGAATAGGATCATTGAGAAATTTAACATCAAAGGTTATCAATAAATTAAGTTTCATATATATAAAACAAATGTGATCATTTTTTGGATGTTTGAAATTGGGGATCCAAATATTCAACCAATTTACATGAAGCCTCACCACACACACATTATCATAAAAATAAGATATCTCTGATAATTATTCTTCATGGTGTGTAAGAGAAAAAATCATTTATGACAAGTTTTCATAATATAATAATATATAAAACCTAATTATAAAATGAAATAAGTCATATAAATGAAATATTTTATTAACAAAAAATATAAAAACTCAAACTCACCATGAAATCATTACTAATTTTTCACTCACAAGGCCTCTTTAATTTTTATCATTGTCTTATATTTTTTTCTTTTCAAAACACTCAATAATAATGAAACAAAATATTCCCTGATAAGATGAAATTATTGACTATTCAGGTCATCATCATTGCCAAAAATTATATAAATGTAAAGGATTTTTACATCCATTTAAAACATATAATGGTAGATTGAATATTAATTATTAGGTAGTAAAATTGTGTTTATTTTAGAAAATCAGTCACATATTTTTTTAAAAATAGATTATCCCAATTTTAGTGGTCTTTTACATATTTTATCAGAACAAAATTCCCCATTTTTTTCCCAAAAACACACAATATCCATATACAACTATAGATGAAAGAAGAAAAATATAATTTTATACAACTATCAGTGTGTTGTGGAATTGATCGAACGCTGGTTCAATCCGCGAAGAATTTTGAAACAAAAAATGTAATATTTGTCATAGGTGAAGCACATCGTTGAGAAAGCGGATGCTGTATTTGCATATGACGATGATAATAAGAAATGTAAATAAAAATACAAAAGAATACAAGATGTATTGAACACAATGTAGAGAAAAAAGTACACATAATTTCAATAACATATCACCATATTTATAGATTACATGAGATTTGATCCAATGGAGAGAGTATTAAAAGTGAGACATTAAGAGGGGAATTAATTTGGAATTGATGAGTCATCATTATTGTCATAATTATGACATCCATTAATAACGTTTCATAACACTCCCCCATGGATGTAATAATTTCATGGAACCTTATTTAATCATCACTTAAGAAAAAACTTGTGGGAAAAATAAGGGAAGCAAAAATAAATGAATTCCATGTCAGCTACCTCTTTAAAAACCTCAAAATGGGTACCTCATGGTAAATTATTATACATGGGTAATTCATAATGACTTACTGATAATAAATTCATTGATAATTTTGTATACATGCATCCATTAAATAAATTCATCATTCTTCCCCTGATGGACGTCTATTATGTTATAAAAAAATCGATGCTCATGTATACTTGAATCAATATCTTTCATTATAATTGATCCCAGATGGCCTAAATCATCATGTCATATATTTGAATTATCAGGATCAATAAAATTCTAGTTTACCAATATTGATTCGATTGTACATAAAAAATTCTTTATAATCACTTTTATAAATGCTAGTTACATATTGAGGTACCTCTTTTGTCTATATATGATATTCATATTCAAGAATACCATTCATATATCTCATTGAGACTTTAGATATAACAATGCATTAAGAATTTGTACTACCAGGTAGGTATATATTCTCTCTTCTAGAGTCGTTTATTAATTTTCACTACCAGTAAATGTACTTATATGAGCATATACTAATGCATATATGAGTTCTTTTGAAGAATTTAATTAAAATAATATAAGATCTATCCAATATTTCATTGTGAAAAATCATATTTATCGTTATAATTTCCACTTATGGTGGTTGATTAATTCATAATATAATCATAACGGGTTAGGCCCATCACCAAGAGGATTATTGCATAATTTAGAACTTCTGGCCAAAATATTTTGGAACATCAGGCCCAAATATTCTTTAACAATACATCTACCTAGGATAGGAGCCCCCGCGTATTTTGAAGCTGGTGAATGTGGCAGTGAGAACCAATGTAAAAGAATATTCTTGATTCACGACACTCTTTATCACCATCCAAAATTATAATTCATAAACAACATTCACTTTATCAAATGAAAGATAAATCATTTGATCAAACCTCATCTACTCTAAAATATTGATGATATAATAAATCAAAAAAATATCATGAATAATTTAATTTGCTTTAAGGAATGAGATATAGTAATTAATGTGACATTCACATCTGGGAATTCATTCATTCATCAAGTTTCATGATCCATGAATGATAATTTATTATTTATCAATAATGATCATCCTGTATAAAATATAAATTTTATTGATTATTATGATCATTTCTTTAACCACTTCAGATGGGAAAATCATTTTCATAATATATATAATTGATTATAAAAACTATGTAATTCAATCATTTCATTTATGAATTACATGAAAATAAACATCCATTTTAGGGGATAGATGAATTACATGAGATGATATGGATAATCCACCATAATATGATAAATAATAATGTTTCCCATGATATTGTTGTTTCGGGAACAATAAATGATAAATGAAGATATTCTTCAATATAATGTAAAAGGGCCTTATTTTCATATCATCCATCAGGGATACAATATTTTATAAATATCAATAAAATGCATTGCGCTCTATAAATATATACTGTCATCAAACAACTTCGGGTGGTTATATTTTTATTATTTCTTTTAAATAAATAAAACATAATGTTCTTTCGAAAAACATCACATTCTCCTCAAACAAGATTTATAATAAAATAAAGTATATTTACATTAACTTCGAGAAATGAAATAAATTATTTCCAATAAATATTCTCATTCACACTAGGAAATACACTACAGGAAAACTGAATATTTTCAACGGGCGATTTGCGATGGAGCCCTGTCGCAAAAGATCTTTTGTGACAGAGCCCCGTCGCAAATCGCCCGTTGCTGAAAATGGCGTCGTAAATAGGTATTTTTGTGGCGGTCCCGTCACAAAAAGAGTATTTGCGATGGTATTATTCCCCCGTCGCAAATGAGTTTTCGTTTATATATAAAAAAAATATTTGCGACGGGCCGTTGTAGATATATTAGTTGCGACGGGTCAGAATCTCGTCGCAAATGCGAAATTTAAAATATACTTGCGACGAAGGTATTTACGATGGACCAATGCAAAAAGGTTTTCCCGACGGGTATTCGTCCCATCGCAAATAGTACAGTAAAACACATTTACGATGAGAAATCCCATCGTAAATGTTCCTGTCACAAATATTAAAAAAAATAAAAAAAATAAAATAATTAATAAAAATCAGATAATATAATATAAAAATAATAATAATATTAATAATATAAAAAAATTATATTATTATAATATAAATAAAAAATATATAAAATATAATTATGAAATATTTATATAATATAATAACAATATGAATATAAATAATATAATATAATATAATAATACTAATATTAATAATATAAAAAATTAATAAAAAATTAATATAATTAAACTATCTATATAATAATTATATTAATATTAATAATATAAATAAATTATATTATTCTAATATTAATAATAAAATATATATAATATAATTATAAAATATTAATATAAAATAATAATAATAATATGAATATAAATAATATTATATTATATATAATGTAATATTAATATCAAAAAATAACAATAATAGTACTAATATTATAAATATAAAAAATTAATATAATAATATTATTATTAAAATAAACATACATATTTATGAAAAAAATAATTTTATTATTATTAATAATAAAATTATAAACTCATAAAATTATAAACTTATCAATATTAACAATAAATATAAAATATTAAAAGTAATATTACTAAAATAAGCAGACATTAAAAATAATACTAATAAGTAATAATATAATAAAAAACAAATTAAATCACATAATATTCATACCAATATGAAAGAGGAATTGTAAATAGTTAATAAGACAATAAATTACGAACTCAAATGTTTATTACATCTAAAAAAATCATTGTGGGGGTGGATAATCTGGAGGACCTGGAAGACCTGGAGGAGGTGGTGGAGAAAAATCCATCCCTAAACTGTGAGTCAGACGATGCATATACTTCATATACTCCAGATGTTGCTCCTCATATCGATGACTCTCCTCATCCTGCTACTGACGCATCTGCTCCTGCCATCGACGCCTCTCCTCATCGTGCTGCTGACGCATCTCTTCCTGCCCCTGACACAAATCCTCTATAAGCTGACTCTGAGCACGCAGTTGCTCCTGATACTATGAGGCAGAAGATGATGTCTCTCAACGAGCTCCTCTCGAGATGGACGTCGACATCACAGCGGTACCATAATAAGCTGTAGGAGTCAAATGAGAGAAGATACTAATTACTCGGCCCTTTTTGAATCCATATTGGGTAACCTGCATTCATGTCGTCTCATCAAAATGGTGGGCACTAGTCTGATCACCCGTCTCGTCTTGACTCTCAGCCTGTGTCTGAGAGGTCGCGGGCTCATATGACTCTTTATGTTTTAATTAGAAATTAAAATAATGAAAAGATTATATGTATTTAGTTTTCAAACTGAAAAGAAAACAATACTGACCACAATCTGACACTGGCGATCACCTCTAATCTCTCCAGTAGTCGGGTCAGTGTATATCCTCCGATAAACGTCGTACACCGAAATACTGGGCTTCTCGGCATCCTATATGAATATAAAATAAACTGTTTATATTTAATGTTGTATAAAATATTAAAAAAAGTAGTTACCAGACGATCTCTATGCGCACTGAATGTACGACTACAGGCTCGATGCGTCACATCTTGTCTCCCCCAATTCTGTCGACCCAATGCAGATCTCCTCTGAAACCCACCACCCAACCAGTGTGTACATAATCCATCCCAAACGTGAGATGAAATGTACTCTGGTCGGTGGGCTCTACAGGACTCATCAAATTCTGTCACTCTTGCTTTCTTCACAGGAGCCTTTCTCAAATTATGCAAAAACTGACGGAAACAGTCACACATACACACCACCCATGTCGCGTGGATAGTGGCATGCATGCTCTCATCGATGGGATACCATAAACCCTAATATAAAGTTATTAATGATTTAAATTTCAAAATAAATAATATTTAATTATGTTCCAGCCAATGATCGAACATGGCGGCCTGCACATCAGCGAGAATCTGATCCCATGTGAGCCAGGGCTGAGAAAAATAATTACGCAAGATAACGCTCTTCTATCCAATAGCTATATGCGTCAAACTGTGGAAAAAGAACAAATAATCAAACAATTAGAATATTAATAAATTATAATGAAAGATAACTAAAATACACAGGTTACCATACCACCGCGTGTGCGCATAGAATCCAAGAGGTGGACGTCGCTCCGGGATAGGATCTGGAATCATCAGTCTGGCAAGACCACGCCCCCTCTGAGTGCTCCCTATAGTGCCAATAGCCTGAGAGTCAGATGACTCAAGAACCTCATCATCCATAGGTAGATCAGCCTCCAGCAACTAGCGAAACGTTTCCGAGTCCATCTGAAACATTAAATGATTGTTATTAGCAACTAGTTGAAAATAACTATGATGTATAGATATATATTTGTTATTATTCAAACAAGCATTTTACTATATCAATGTTCATCTTCATCATCATCTTCATAGTTTTCAATGTCAATGTCTTCATCTTCCTCATCAACATCATCAATTTCCATATTAGTTTCACTGTCATCATCTCTTGTCATTTCAAATTCAGTTGTAACATCATTGACAACATCGTCACCATCGATCCTTAACCATGGGGTGTCATCCTCAATATCCATGTCTCTTTGTGAAAAAGATGTGTTTTGAGGAGTTTCCTAAAAAATTTCATTTCCTTGCACTTCAGTGGAACCACATTTAGTTCGAGTAAACAGATTTTCTCAAGATTTAACTTTTATTATACTCCACCAATTATCCAACTCTTTTGCAGTAGCACAATATTTTTCATAATAAATTTGATGTGCCTAATGAGCCAAAAAAATGGTTCATTTACTGCAAGATGACTTTTATGTTTAATATCAACAATTCCATGAGTGGGATGAATACACAGGCCTCTCTTAGTATCCAGCCATCGAAATTTAAACATTGTTACATAATTCTGTCCCAAATAGCACAGTTCAATAAATTTTTCAAGCATGCAATAAAAGTAAACCTCAATATCTCTAGGATATGATCACTTCAAACAAACACCACAATTTATTGTTTTCTTTGATTCCCCATATGCACATGTATGAAAGCGATAACCATTCACCACATATACATTATAAGATTTAACTATTTTGGATGGTGGGCTACTCAAAATACACAATCGAATATCAGTCTTTTCAGTATGTACAGATACCTAAAAATTTGTAAAACATTTATCACTATAACAAGTGATAAATTGATTTTATATGTAAAACCAAAAAAGAACGTATGTTACCAGATTTTGAAACCAGTTGGCAAATTATTTTTCCAACGTTCTTCTAAGCCAGCTGCTATAATTTGTGGAAATTTTTTCTTGATATGATCATCATATAACCTACAAATACAATATGATTAACTTACTGTAACAGAATCTATAGAATAGAGGATAAGAGCACTCACTGTACAATTGGTGACATTTCTTCACAGTTGAGTAGAACATATGTATGAGCTCTATGATGTTCATCATCTAAAAGCCATCTATCATGAACTCCACCAAATCCAAGTTCTGGCTGATTGAAAAATGATAATTGATTATTCATATCCTCAGCAACATTCCCCTCATTTCGGCCCATGCGGTTAAATTTTGAGGGATATTCAGATTCAAAATAATGAGAGCAGAATAAAGCAATTTCTTCTTGCAAATAAGCTTCAGCAATTGAGTCTTCAACTAATGCTTTGTTACGGACTTTTTTCTTCAATTTATGCATGCATCTCTCAAATGGGTACATCCATCGAAACTAAACCAGACCTCCACATTTTCTTCATGTGGAAAATGTAATATCAAATGGTCCATCGAGTCAAAGAAAGCCGGCATAATGATTTTTTCCATTTTCTATATAATTACAACAACAGCTTCTTCTAGTTTTCTTAGTGTATCGTAGTCTGTTTTCGCTGCACACATGTCTCAAAAAAATATGATATATCTGTTATCGAATCCCAAATCATAGAATTCAAAAAAACTCTTAATCTAGTAGGCACAAGCCTTTCCATTATAACATGACAGTCATGACTTTTTAATCATGTAATATGACCATTTTTAACACATCTTCCCAAGTTAGAAGAATAACCATCTGGAAGTCTCAAATATGCAATCCAATGACAAATTAATAAGTGACTCTCTTTGGTCAGTGTATAAGCTTCTTTTGGATTCATTAATCTCTATGATCTGACATTTTCAAACAATTCAAGTTCTGGTCACCTGTAGATTTGGGCAAGATCTAATCGTGCCTTTACATTATCTTTTGTTTTACCCGGTGTATCCAAAACTGTATGAAATAAATTATCAAAATAGTTCTTCTCAATATGCATGACATCCAACATGTGTCAGACCAACAAATCAGACCAATATGGCAGATTCCAAAAAATACTCCGTTTTGTAAAATTGTGTTCTTTCCCAAAACCATGAATTTTCTGTTGGTTTATTGTCGGTCCAAATGTGATGGAAGGTAATGGAAATACAACTGATTGTAACTCTATACATGATATCATTTTTGGAGGTTCATCTCTTCCATTTATTCATTTTCTGAAATGATATTTATTCCTCCGAAAAGGATGATCGATTGGAAGAAATCTGCGATGACAGTCAAAATAGCAAGGTTTTTTTCCATTCATGAGCATAAATTCTTTGTTGTCTCCCATACAGTAAGGAAATGATTTTGGACCATGTGTACTCCAGCCAGATAACATTCCATATGATGGGAAGTCACTAATTTTCCACATCAAAGCAGCTTTCATTACAAAATTCTATTTCACAAGAACATCATATGTATCAACACCATGACTCCACAAAAAATTTAACTCATCAATCTGTGGTTTCAAATAAACATCAATATTATTTTTCAGATGTCCTGGGATTAATAATGTCAAAAAGATATAAGGCTCTTTCATTAACATCCATGGAGGAAAATTGTACGGAGTTATAAAGACAGGCCAGCATGTATACTTACTACCAAAAGATCCAAATGGAAAAAAACTGTCAGTAGAAAGACCCAATCACACGTTCCGGGACTCTAAAGCAAAATATGAATGCACTTGATCAAAATGTTTCCATGAATCACCATCATATGGATGAACCAAGCTTTTACCATTTGAAATATTGGTTTTGTGCCATGACATCATTGTCGCTATGTTCTGAGACATAAATAAATGCTGCAACCTGGGTGTGAGTGGGAAATATCTCAACTGTTTTACAGGAATCAATCCAGACTTCCCTGATTGAGCTTCTTTATACCTCGATTGTCCACATGTGGGACAAATATCCAACGACTCATTTTCACAAGAATATAAGATACAATCGTTTGAACATGCATGGATCTTCTGATAACTAAGGCCCAGATTACAAACAAGTCTTTTTCTCTCATAATAATTAGCAGGAAGCACATTTCCTTCAGGTAACAGTGCTTTAACCAAAGAAAGTATCTGATAAAAAAAGTTATTTGAAATTCCATAATCTGATTTAATAGCCATAAGTTTTGCAACTGCTTCTAATTTACTTATCTTACAACCAGGATATAATGCATCCTCAGCAGACCTGAACAACTCAGCAAATTCAGATGGCACCAACTCGGGAGGTAAATCAACATCATCCTCAATTTTTGTTTGTTGAACGGATGACCCTCCAACATCATGTACTAAATTCTGAAACCGTTATGGATCCAAAATCAAATTATTAGTATCTTCTCTAGAACTACGTTAACCGTGTTGATACCAAAAAATATAATCTGATTGAAAACCATAACGCAAGAGATGTTTCCCAATGATGTAAAATGTCTCAAATGTTCTCAGAGCACATTTTTTACAAGGACACTTAATTGTCCCTTCTGAAACAAATTCCGGGTTTGATGAGTCAAATAATAAGAATGCTTCAACACCATCAACATATAGAGGATTTAAACTAGAACCGTTTTAATTTCTGAGCTGATTTATCCAAGCATGATCATCTAATAATTATTGATGTCAAATTCCTTGTTTCATATTCATATATATGTTTCTATAAAATTTAAAATCATTACTCTTGTTAAATAATTTGATATAAGAAACAATATCCTAAAAAAAGAAGATACATAATTACAATTATTTATTAGTAATTACTAATAATTATAGGTGCCACAATTGGTTTGTAATCATCCCCACTAAATATTATTAATTTAGCAATACTTGGATAAATAAAATATGCCAATTTATAAATAGTAACATAATATAAAATATTATATTACTTTGATATTAATTGTTAAATATTACTTATAATATAATGATTCTATTATTATATGATTAATATTTATAAAAAAATATTAATATTATTAAAATTATAAAAAATTTATAATATATTACAATTATCAATATTAACAGGTTTTGATTTATTCTTAACAGTTCAAATCATAAAGGGTCGCCAATTTTCAGATCATGCCCAATAAAAAGTTTGGGTCAACCTTGACCAATTTAAACTCTATAATTGTTCTAACTTGGTTGATCATCTAGCAAGTAGTGTTGCAATAGGACAACACAAGTAATGAGAAAGACATTACATGGGTTGTCCTACTGCAACGCTACTTGCGAGGTGATCAACCAAGCAAAAACAATTATAGAGTTTACATTGGACACAGTTGACGCAAACTTTTTATTGACCATGACCTGAAAATTGGTGACCCTTTAAAATTTGAATTGTTAAGAATAAAACAAAACTTGTTGAAAATATTGATAGTTGTAATATTTTAGAAATTTTTTATAATTTTAATAATATTAATAATTTTTTTATAAATATTAAACATATAATAATAGAATCATTATATTATAAGTATTATTTAACTATTAATATCAATGTAAGATAATATTTTATATTATGTTACTATTTATGTTACTATTTATGTTACTATTTATGTTACTATTTATGTTATTATTTATGTTACTATTTATGTTACTATTTATGTTACTATTTATGTTAATAATTTGAAATGTGAAGATATGCATATAGTTTGGGTGGTTAATCAAACAATGAATAGACAAACAAACGTAATTAACCGATTATCTACCTCAATTTTCTTTTCTTTTGTGTGTTGAGGTTGACAGAAAACTTCTGCCTCCACATGTAATATGTGATTTTACTGTCAAAATTATAAACCTCCTCACCTCTATATTGGCGAGGTGGTTGATAATTTTGACAGTAAAAGCAGATATTACATGTGGAGGCAAAAGTTTCCTATAAGCCTCAACACACAAATGAAAAAAAAATTGAGGTAGATGAGCGGTCAATCACATTTCCTAATTATACTGATTGTTTTCTAATTATACTGATTGTTTCCCAATTATAATGATTGTTTCCTAATTATACTGATTGTTTCTTAATTATACTGATTGTTTCCTAATTATACTGATTGTTTCCTATTTATACTGATTGTTTCCTAATTATGCTGATTGTTTCCTAATTATACTGATTGTTTCCTAATTATACTGATTGTTTTCTATTTATACTGATTGTTTTCTAATTATACTGATTTTTTCCTAATTATTGTTATTGTAATTGTTTTCTAATTATTTCTAATCAATTAAATATAATTATTTTTTAATTATTTGATATTTATTTTAATTAAATATAATTATTTCTTATTAATTGTTTTCTAAGTATTTTAATTGTTCCCTAATTATTTTTAATCAATTAAATCTAATTAATTCATAATTATTTGATAATTATTTCAATTATTGTAATTGTTTTCTAATTATTTCTAATCAATTAAATCTAATTATTTCCTAATTATTTGATAATTATTTTAATTGAATCTAATTATTTCATATTAATTGTTTTCTAATTATTTTAATTCTTCCCTAATTATTTTTAAACAATTAAGTCTAATTATTTCCTAATTAGTTGATAATTATTTCAATTAAATCTAATTATTTCTTAATTATTTGATAATCATATATTTATTTCTAATTATTACCAAAACATCCCCCAGGAGTGTCAAACCAAGAGTGCAATAATGCCCGTTGTCGTGTACCAGGTTACCCCGAGTCAAGCTCGAAACACCTTGTGAGAGTTTTCACTCCTATGTACATATGTGCCATAGTCGCCTCTACTTGTTCGTATCCATACAAGGATTATTTGGTACAAACCCATAAACTAATTTTACTATATAGATAAACCTTTACGTATCCAGACAAGGATTATTTGGTACAAACACATAAACTAATTATACTATATAGCTAAACATTCTATTAAACAAAATAAAATTACCAATTAAAAATAATTTAACAATTAAAAAAAATATTATAGAAAATATAAATACCTTTAATATGCACCAACTCCTTCCTTCCTTCCACTTCTCAAAAGAAAAAATTAAAAAAAAATTCGGCTCAGATATGAAAACGAGAGAGAGAAGAATGAAGATCTGAATGTTATGTAAAAAAACGGATGGGGTGTATATATAGGTTATATTATTTGCAATGGTCACATTTGCGATGGGTGACCATCGCAAATATGACGTATAGAAACGGGATACTGCCGTAAATGACTTCGCCCGCATTAAATAGAGGCAGTAGGTAAATAGCCTTTTGCGACGGGCCCATCGCAAATAGGCATCTTTAGTGACGACGGCTATCCCCGTTGAAAATACCTATTTACCGCCGCCGGTATTCGCGATGGGGCCCGTCGCCAATACCTTCGCCCGCAATAATTACGGGCGGCAGGTAAAAGGGTTGTTGTGACGGGCCCGTCGCTAATGTCAAACCATTAGCGATATGAGGATATCCTCGTCACAACTTACTATGTACCACCGCCCGTATTTGCGACGGGAGGATATCCCCGTAGCAAATTCATATTTACCGCCACCGGTATTTGTGATGGGACCCGTTGCAAATACCTCCCCTTGGATTATCTGTTGCGACAGGTAAATTTTCTCGTCGCAGAACCGTATTTAACATCGCGGGGTACTTGCGACGGGTTATAGGTGACCGTCGCAAATAGTATTTACAGTGTCCAGTATTAGCGACGGGCCTTGTCGCCAATAGAATCGGGTGAATACTTTTTTTCGATGGGTACATGTGCCGATCACAAATACTATTTACCACCGCTGGGTACTTGCGACGAGTAGCCTTCTACCCGTTGCAAATAGCCCTCCCGTGTTCTGGTGCGCAAACCACGCCATTGCAATTCCGACGGGCCCTGTATTTCAATCACAAATAACTGACCATTTGCGATGGGAATATATTCCCATCGCAAAAATTCTTTTCATCGGAGTTGTTGTGACGGGAATAAGACCCGTCACAAATAACCCGTCGCAAAAATCGTTTCTTCCCATAGTGATAGAATAAAATTATTTGTTCAAGTTTTATAGTTTCTTCACGACAATTGCATGAATATCCAATTCAACAATTTCATCAATTTCATCCAGTTCAGGGGATAAATATATAAAAAATATATTTATACTTGTTCATCATGAATTTTTAATTTATCTACAAACTTTTATAAGAAATAAATCAAAAATAAAATAAATAATATAAATATATACAAATATTTAAAGTAAAAATCATATTTATCATGAACCTTTGTATAGTATAATCAAACATGACACCTTCATGGTGAACAAGAAATAAGTGATATTAAATTTCATAGTTCATGGAATTATTAGGGAACTTTGGTTCGACGTATGTCATGTACATGATGATCACCAAACTTTGGATCGACATACATCGGCTATGAGATGTTCATCATTCAACGTCCTCACATATGTCAGGTACGCGATCTTCACCATTCAACAGATCAACGTATGACGAGTACGTGATGTTAATCATTCAACAGCTCGATGTATGATGGACACACGAAATTCATCATTCAACAGCTCGATGTACGATGGGTAAGCGATGTTCATCATTAACATCTCAACATATGACGGGTACGCGATGTTCATCATTCATCCCCTCGACATACGATGGATACACAATGTTCATCATTCAACGGCTCGGTGTACAATGGGTACGTGATGTATATCATTCAACCACTTCTGGTGGTGTAATTTTATATTCATTTGGAGATTTATGATTGTCTCAACATTTACTACATCAGTTATTAATCAAACACACTCTCTCCAAGGAATGAAGAGAAATTTGTCAACCATGAGTCATGAAAACTCTTCAAAAGCTAATTATTTTTCCCATAGGAAAAGAATAAGAAAATCATATATTATTTTCAGATTTAACCAAAGGGGAAAAATAAATTTAACAATATCTTAAATATAAAAGAATGTTCACCTTTTGACATATCTCCTCGAATGAGTGGGGTTGATGCACATAAGAAATAGTATGTCAAAAATAAAATGTTTATAAAAACATGTCACATACCTATTTGTTCTATGAGATTTTTCTTATACTGATGATGGGGATAAAGACATCAATGCCATGATGCACAATGCAGAGAAGACGATCGTGCTAATAATGTTTTGTGAAATTGATCAAACACCGATTGAAACCATGGAACATTTCAAAACTGGAAATGTAAGATCGATCGTTGGCGAAGCACATCCTTGAGAAAACGGATGTCATATTTGTGAATGACGATGATAATAACAAATAGAAATACAAATACAAAATAATACAAGAAGTAAAGAACACAATGTAGTGCCAAAAGTCCATATAATTTCATTAACATATCACCATATTTATAGAGTACACGAGATATGATCCAGTGGTTAGAATATTAAAGGTTGTCCATTAAGAGGGGAATTAATTGTGAATTGGGGAGTCATCATTATTCTCCTAATTATGAAATCCATTAATAAAGTTTCATAACACAACACATATAATCATATACTAATAGGGGAATATGTAGTAAAAAAGACAGACACATAAAATTAAAATCACAAAATAAAATGAGGGAAATTTAAAAACATCAGCTTTTAATCATTGAGTAATAAACATTACATATTCTAATCAGATCATTTAAATTAAAATATTCAAATTTCTCCCATGAAAAACACGATTCTCAAAAAATATAGTTTGGGAAAGGAATGAATATAATTTCAAAATTATTTAACAAATGAAGTCAATGTCTTGTACATTTAATTTTTGATACAAACCTGAGAAGAAAGATACTGCCCTCTTTTTTATATAAACAAATTGGGTTTTTTCATCCCTTTTAGTTTTTTTTATAAATAATTATTTTATTCCATAAATATTTATCAATGAGTAATTTTTAAAAAAAATTCCCCATTTTAATTTTATTATATGAATTTAAATATATTATAGATGAAACGACTTGAAAAAAGTTATATAAATTGATTATATCTTTTTTAAATTAATATATGGATGACTCAAATTGTTTAATTAATTTTCTTCAAATCATCCCAAGGGTTATAATAGTACAATTTTATTGATTAATGGATATTTAAATACATAGAGACATATTTTTAAATAGTAATTCCATATGGATTGAGATTCAAGAATGAGTTAGGTATTGTTGAATCACTTATTGAATGAAATATTTTAATGAAAAAAAATGTGTAATTCATAAAAATTATTTTTATGGATGAAGAGCAAGTAGATGTAGTATTATTTAAGGACATGTTCTTTTGAAAGAAATTATGTTTTTTTTTCATTTTACAAAAAATTTTGGAGAAAATTTCTTAAAAAAACGAGATTTATTATTATTTTAGATTAAAATGAAAATTGAAACAACAAATTTTTATTAAATTATAAAATAAGAATTAAAAAAAATTAATATCATAAATATAAAATTTAATGAATTAATAATATATAAGAATTTTAGAACCCCTAAAAATGTCATTTTTATCTACCGTAAATGGATGTACAAAAAATAAATTCATAGACAAAAAAAATTACAGGGTTATTTCAATTTGTATCCACAACATCCCCTATACACATTGGGTGGAATATATATATATATGTATGCGTGAGTGTTCAATATATATATATAAATATATAATATTATGTGTTATATTAATATATTATATATTTTGATCACTTTATTTCTATTATTTATATTCTATAATCACATTATATCTGACCATTAAAAAAATATAATTTATAAAAAATGTGATCAATTAAATTAAATGAAATATTTAAAAAATTCAATGTTCCTCACTATTTCTACACCATAACATGGGAAACTAGAATTACAATATCTTCGCATGTATTAATTTTTAAAAAAATTATCCATTCCAAAAATAAAACAATAAAAAGTATTATGAAATCATCTGCTAGAAGGATATTTAAAGGCCCTAAACAAAAATAAGTCTCAATGCTAATAAATAGATATATATAAAAACTGACCAGTCATTGAGATATTTCAATTTTTATCCACATAATCAGATTAACATTTAATGTGTAGTTTTTACATTATATAAATTTTTAATTTTTTGTTATTAGGACTCTCCTAGTTGTAAATGGAGTCTATTTTGTGTTTGTTGTCAGTCAATACAACGTTTATAAGGGGGTTTTCATGGAAATCGATCTTCTGGTACAAGATAAAAACATTGTTGAAGATGGAATCATTCCCATGTGTTTTTTAATTTTTTCATTCAAAAATATGGAGAATGAAGAATAGTGGTTTTTGTAAAATGTTGTTTCACGAAATATTGAAGGATTTCTAAGTGTTGTGAAGAAGGTATATTTTACTTTCATCTCATAAACATTTCGAAAAGAAATTGGTTCATGAAAGATGTGTTTCTTTATAAAATAATGTTTACATGTAAATTTTTTCATGCGAAAAGACAACAATATAGCAGAATATTTCAACCCTAATATGATGTCTTATAAGAGTTGTGCAAGAGGGATATTTTGAGATAGATTCTTCAAAATATGTTAAATGCATGAGGTGGACTCAAATGACGAGATTGAGTAAAAGTGAATTATTCTTTGAATTATACATTTTTTTAAACAAATAATAATAGGGTCTTAACCATAAGAAACATTAACACAAGGATGTCCATGTCTATAAATATACGACTACTACATTGAAGACATAGACCAATTTTCCAATGAAAATATGGTGTCTCTTTAATGTGAAAATGTCGAATGGAAATGAAAATTTTAAAAAAAATATTATGATACAAGGTTTGTTGTGTCTATATAGAGAAAGTGAAACTCATAGTGTGGTTTCATTAAAGAGATTGTTTTATGCATAAGACACATTATGTGAAAAACCTAAAACAATAATGCATGAATAGGTGTTGCGAACAAGAGTTGAGTAGAGATTCTATTTGGTTTTGATAATCTAGTTTGTTTAATTAGTGCTCTGAAGGGAATTAATTCTCGATGGTTATGCAAGAAGAGTCCCACGCTATACCGGGACAAGGCCAATAATTATGAAAAGCTAAAGTTATCTAAAATTCATAAAAATGACTACAGATTCTCCCAAATCTGTGTGCTAGGGTGTGTCAATAGAATTGTTATGTGGCATGTAGTGTGCCATTCCTGAAATATTGTAAATGAATTTTCCCAAGAATAAATTTCTTGTGTCTAAACATATTTATTCAATTATTACTAAAGAGTAGTGGATTTAGGTATGATTGAAACACTATAGGTGTATTATCTATGAACTATAATTTAGTGGTGAACCATGTAAAACTACATTGTTGTCTCACTGCAAGTGAATGATTTCATTAATGTGCCTTTCCAGATGGTACTTTTAAATAGTTTCTGCCAATATAGGAACATGATTTTAATATATTGAAGAAAATTTGACACCCTAATTCACCCATATACTCTCATGTGGTTTTGGGGTCCTTTAAGTGGTATTAATGACTATAGGTTCGTAGATTTAAATCTATCTTCTTGTGTTGTCAAGGAAAATTCAGTATATGTCAATGGATTCCCTCTCTTCGATGGAAGAAACCTCAAGACATGGATGAGAAATATTATATCACATCTAATATACCTTGTAATGGAAAATATTTTCAATGAAAAATAACAGATTTAGGTCAAAACTCTAATATCACTATCTATGATTGATTCATATTGGAAAAAATGTATGATGGATATGCTAAATCACAAAATTCTCTCACAACAGCTGTATTTGATCCAATCGATCTTAAGATGAGAAGTTTTACATAGGATAAGTGTATGTTGGAAAGATGGAATATATATATAAAGTCTACAAAAAAGGGATGGAAGTGATTCTAAAAGGATTTCAAAATTAATTTTACAATCTAATATTGTGATTAGGTGAAAATGAAAAGAGATTATTTAATCATGTAACTAAGGTTGTTTGAGATTTTCATGGACTAGGGGAAGAAATTAAGGACATTGATATTGTGAATAAAATATTAAGAAAGAGTCCAACTCTATTTAATCTAGACATTTATTCCCTTAATTAAATTTATCATTATAAACATTCTCTAGATGATCTACTATGAAGACTGGGGGAATATGAAATTATAGTTAAAATGGAAGATTCAATAAGTCGTTCATGCATTGAAATTTAATTCAAGGCCATTAAAAAATTTATTATTTCTAGATATTGTATTTATGATGATAATGATTTAATTTTTTCTATCTTATATATGAAATTAAATGGAGGGAAAGAGAAATTTGAAGGAATTCTACCACTAGAGTATTTTCATTATGTAAGTGTTAGACACATTGCCTCTCAGTGCTCAACATTGTATGTGGAAGATTACAGTAAATTTGGAAACATGAAAAAATACATGGAAATGGTTTACCCAATAATAAGACATTGAATATAGAAAGATATCACAATGAAAGTGTTTTTCCTTTACTTAAAAAGAAGTTTATGATGAATTTTTAGAGGATAAAGAAGAAGATTTTAAATTAGGAACCCATGAATCTGTTATCGATACTGTAGAAAATTCTAAACAATAAATAATTAATTCTAGAGAGACTCAATTTATGGTCAATAATCTTCTCAAGATGGAAATTGAGGATGGTCTTGGTAATATTTAAAATCAATGTAACAGAAAAAAAAAGTGTTGAGAGAAGTTGTAGAAGAGTCATCATAATATGTTGATTGGATTGATGTTAAAATTGATCAAGTTGAGGAATTAGTTAAATAACATTAAAAAAAATTTATAGATAAAAATATATGATATAACTTTATAATAATTTTTTTTCATTATAAATAAACTTAAAAGTGGGTTAAATTTAATGGAATCATAGAAGAAATTATAACGTGGAATATTCTCTGATGTTCAACTACTAGAAAGTGCTAAGAGTGGTTCTGAAGGAGTAGAAAATGCTATGAATGATCCATGATCCAGATGTATCTGTAAATGTGGGATTGGATATGATATATAGTAATCAGTGGATAGAAATGCGATGATCCAAAATAAATGGATGCCAAAAAAATTAACATACCACAATATCACCCCTTGTTCCGACAAGAAATCATCAACTAAAATAGAGCAGAGACATGGAGATTATATCTAAGTAACCATAATTGGGGAATAAGAACAACACCCTAACTGTGTTGGACCTCTCTATTTTCGGTCACCCTTCCCTTTAATGATTCTATCATTCATTATATTAAAATACATGTCCACCTACAATCCCCAAACCCATGATGAGAATTTAATCACCATCATCACAGCCCCTTATATTTTTATAGAGATTTGAAAATAATGCATCCCTCTTCATAATATTTTTTTCATCCCTCTATATAGAAAAGTTCCATTCCCTATCACCATATCACACACCCATTATGTTGGGGAAAAAAGATTGAAATTGGGATAAAAACCCTACTATTTTAAAACTTTTTCAAGAATCGCCAACAAATTATTGAAGAAAAAAATAAATAGTCGCAAAAATATTGAGACATTGATTTTTTACATGATAAAGCCATTAAATATTAAAGATTGAAAAACCATACGGGAAATCTATAAATTTACACCAACATTCATGGAGTGCATGATCCATGTAAAATATTGAAACATGAATTTCAAATAAAATGTAGAAAATATGTGTTAAAATCCACACAGTAATGCACTTCCATATTATATCTGAAATTTGACTTGATAACGAATGTCACCTATCAGAAGTCAAAACCAAATAGAACTGGTCCTTAGTTATTCTTTACTACATTTTTAGGCAACCTAAATTGGGGTTACTCCTTAAAAACCACTCCCTAAAATACAACCACTTACATATCTTCTTCCAACAATGAGTTTTCCACTCACACCTTAAAATGAACCCATGATGCTCCCTTTTTATATTCCCTAATAATCGTTAAACAACTCATGTGTGTAACAATTGAAATTACAAAATATAACCATTTTGTAGGAAAAATATCCCTTCATTTTGTTACCTTGTGATTCAATTAGGAGGTTTGGAAATTTTAATCCCCCAAAAAATATCCCTCATTTTCGTTTTAATCTCCTCACCAAAAAATGATTGAATGGTATGAACCCATCAGTACCCACCATCATGCCAAAAAATAAGAAGATAAATTAAAAGGAAATTATTTGGAAGTAAAACCAATTAGATTCATACAAACCATTATACACTACAATTATGACAATGCTCATCTATGGGTCGAATAAAACCTTGACCCCCTCCCCCCACCAAAGAAATATAAACTCCAAATTCATCAATATACCAATGACTGCACTACCACACTAAGGAAATTGAGAATCAACAGATGGATACCCCAAAACAATGATCTCCACATAACAAAGAGTACCCATGGAAACTAATTTCTCCTTATTCTTAACACCCTTTGAGAAATATGTAACTGTCAACTCATCACCTCAATGTATTATTTTAATTTTTCATATACTATTGAAACTCACAAAAGATAAATAATTCAGCATATTGCAAGACACACTAGACCAAAAATTATTCGATGTCCAAGAATTAATCATCCTTTCCAAAAGTCTTCAAGTCATGCATGATGATTTCCTTTGACAATAAACTGATGAATTATTCTTAGTAACTGCATTTATTACATCATTTAACATCATTTCATCTGTCGTGTAATGTTTTTCAACAATATTTATTCACATATATACCAATAATCCATTGTATAGTGATAATATTCCATTTACAAATGAACTCTTTAATCCAATATTATAATGAAAACAAGGAGATAAAAAAATTTATGTATAGATGGAACAAGTCACACATCCCATAATAGTAGTGTACAATCTTCATTTCTAGTGATAAAATATCATGAACGCCAATGATTTCAACATAATCACCATTTCAAAAATTCAATAAACCAAAGTCACCTACATTGTATTAAGAATAATAGATGTCTAATTTGGGGTAATATAATATAATGTTTCGGATGAAATCACTATTCATTGTACAGATCTGAGATATGAAAAAAAATCCAACTAAAAGTATATCACCCTCGCCATTTATAAGAATTATGCAGGTATACTCAGATTTGTTTCATGAATATTATTTTATTCCTTAATATATTTCAATGATTAATAGTTTCTATGCAAACCTAATTTACATCATCATTGGTATTTCAATGAGTCTCTTTCATCAACAATTATGAGATAACACCATCCAACATCAAACATTCTTTCCCAAATAGTAAGGTGGGGAAAATATTATCATATGAATCTGGTAATGAACACTATATATGCAATTCATTTTCATCTTATTTAATTTAAATAGGTATTGTTTTAACGTTATCATTGATTATGACCTCCATAGATGAATTCTCCATCAAAAGAATGGAGAACTCGTTAAAATGGTTACCCAAATACCCATCATCCACCATTTAGAAATAATACAATAATTTTTTTTTGATTTTGTGTGGAATCATTGCATCCATGTAGGGTTGTGAAACTATAAATTTTGAGTGTATGATAACTGAAATTACTACTATTTCATATCATAGAGGAAGTATGGATTCGATCCCACAGAGAGTAGGAAATACATCGATAAATTTTGACCGAAGGTTAGGTCTTCATTTATTTAAACTATTCATTAATCTAATTTAATTATTATAACGGAGTAAATAAATTCAAATAAAACTTAAAATAGAGGGGTATTGTTTTCAAATGGGAAATTTTAAGAAATAAATCAATTCCCCTTACTAAAATGTAAATAGATAAAATTTTTGGGAAACCATTTAATTTAATTTATTGAAAAAAAATAAATCCCTATCAATATACCACAACATCTAATATCATTTTGTTCTAAAAAATAAATATAAATAATTCTCATTAGGAATAGGTCAGAGCTCTTTATTCCTCAAAAAATGTTCATTTAATGCTTCATTTTGAAAACAGTAGCCACAGATTGTTGGATATTAAAGGAAAGGGTCTCCCTAGGATGTTAAGCTATCAGGTCCTCTCTACTATAGTTTCCATCCTCAACCAATAAATGACACAATGACTTGTCGAGAGGACATTTACAAGGCCTGATATGAAAAATGACATGTGGTTCACTTTCTCTACTCCTTTGTCTATATTACACATAAAAGATTATGAAGGGTCAACTAAGTAAGCTGGATTAATAGAGTATTCAAATTAACATCATCCCATATGAAATAATATTCATGGCATAGATCATGTACATCATAGATGGTTATCACATGAATTTAATGAATGATATCATCTTTGACAAGGTAGTGTGGTGGGTTTAGATCCTTGAGGACAAAAAAATGTGTTGATTAGTGCTGATTCATTCACCATTTAGCACAATGCGATATATATAACATGGATGAATGATACATGAAACATATTCAAAGAACAAAGATCATCACCCACACCCACTGGTGCACACTCTACTAATGATACAATAATAGATGTGGTTGAGTAGATCCTCATGCTATTAGATGTAGTAGATTTCTCCATGACCGCATAATAAATCGCAGTCAAAATAGATTCCAGTCATGATGACACAACACTTAAATTTTTCACCAATGATAAAATTGTTAGGATGACAGTGCCACCCGAGTTTGTATTATGTGAGATAAACTATGATGAGTTGTACTTCACTATAGATGATGATTCAGATATTTTTTGGGATACAAAACAATACCCATGACTGTGAAAAACAATGTTTGAGGATTAAATTAGGAAATAATAATCTATGTCACGGATGGAGAAGAACAACATGGAATTAATTGTATTGTTCAACATAGAAATCCTACTCACATCACTAATAATAGGTGGAAGAAATTTGTTCCAATGGAGTCTGAAATGTGGTAGGTGTCTGCCATGACATAACATATCCATGCCTTGGATTCCAAAACCACTCACATGCATGCCACATTCATTTTGTATAATCCATTGTAAGCGACGATGACTCAAGAGATAATATGCTCTCATAAACTCTCATGAAGTCACATGGATGTACTAGGTTTCTAGAGTATCACGTGAAAATTGATCTTGTTGAGACATGGTGATCAAGATATAAATTAATCAATGACATTGTTGACCAATTTCAAGTGGTGATTATTTAAACTAGTTTCTCCATCACCCTCATTATTTTCTTTCATTTTTTTATATTTGTGGCTCAAAGTGGTTTGACCTCATTAAATCTCCAACGTGGTTTTTAATGATGTAGTAAATAAATCTACATTTTTTATGCATGTAAAGCAATGAGAACCCCCTAGAAAAGAATAATTTCTGGTGGTGAACAAAAACATTTTTTTTGGTTTTCTTGTGATTTCATACTTCCTTAAAATTTCATAGAATTCATGGGTAATGACTAGCTGCACATTTTTAATAGATGCCGTTTAATCATATTTCACTACTGATATCAATTTGATGCATACCAGTAGTGCATACTCTTTGGCATGAATTTTTCATATTAGTCAATAGTTATATTTTAATAACATTGTATATTCAAACATTAAACACTCTAAAGGCACACTAGAAGTTTTTACATTATGATAATTTTTGGATTATACACAAACTAAATAGGAATATTAGTTATACATATTTCATATACACTCTGAAAGGAAACCGCATATATATTAGTTAATACTATTCTTGTGTTTCACTATTTTTTATAGCATAATCTTACATATGTCACACATTCATTTCAAATACCAACAAAATTTAAATATCTTAGATTAAAAATTAAATTAATCGGGATTCACAAAAAAATGATGCCCATGTAGATCAATGAAAAAAAGTTATTTTTATACTATAAAAAATATTGTATCATTCTTTATTCAATTTAATAAATTAATATCTAAAAAATATATATTTCATTGTGGATTAATTGATCTGTATATTTTATTTTCTCTTTTCAATTAATTCAATATTAAATAATAGGAATATTGTTCTTTCATTATTCAAAAGAAATTGGTTTATTTGTTCACTTTAATTACGTTCTTTACTATGGTAAAACTAATGTGACAACATTAAAGAAGGTGAACTCATTATAACATCTTATTAAACAAGAAAAAATATCTTAAAATCATCCCTTATCATCTAGGATTCATAATTTGGAATCATTCATTACTGTTGGATTGGTGTATCCCTCTTTGGTTTGATAATGTTTGGTCGATGCTTACGACTCATATTGTGCAGACACATCTAGTGGATGGAGCTCTATAGTGAGATAGATTGTTTTCATATGGGGAACCTCCCCTAACTCACTGGTTGGTGGACCAATGGTTCACTTCCAAAATGATAGGGAACTATAGAAAATCTAAGGACCATAGAATATTAGACCATGATACAACACTATGGTACTTTAGAAATGATGATATTATCACTACTATTTCATTAGATCAAAAAATGGAGATAGAAGTACTATATCTTTATATATTTGTTTCCACTAGCCAGTTTAGTATATTGGTATTTTTTTTTGTAGAACTATTATAGTGCAGACTTAAAGCTTCTATTCACTATTGCACTATGGTCATAATGTATAGTTGGTGGAACAGTGTTTCATCCTCCTATTAATCCCATTTAAGGTAGATTTTTTTATGTTTTAAAAATCTAACATTCCTTATTTATTTATTCTCCCAAACCATGTTGGCACGCTGCATCTCTATGGGTATAGGGGATATTATTGAACCACATAAAATATTGTTTCCTATGAGATATTATTCTCATTATTTTCATGTTCTTTTTTTTCATTTCCTAATCGACAAACATGTTATATCGCTTCTAATCCAGGTGTTTTGGTAGTAATTATAATTTGTAGTATTCACCCTTTATGTTCACAATATAAAATTTAAGAAAAATTTAAATAGATTTATATTCGTACACATCAGAGGGACTTAGTATTCAATTTATAACAATATGAAATACTCATAAATTTTAATATATAAAATGTGGACACTGATATATATTTTATTGAATATTTTAACAATGAAAAATTGACATGGAACATACAAAGACACTTGAAACATGAGATATTGATAGAAATATTGACATATTACATAAAATATGATAATTTCAACCATGTAAGCCTTCATTTTCTTTCATGTTTTATTTTTCTATTTAAGAGTTTCATCAAAGATGTAAATATTATGATCCAAATTAAGATAAATATCTAAAATAAACATTATGTTATAATGTTGGTGCCAAAATTGTGAACAATAATAGAAAATAAAAAATAACACAAAAGATGTTTTTGATCTTAATAAAGAGTAATAAAAAAAATTTGACAATAGCATGAAAAATTAAACAAGAAACCACTCTCTTTGATAGTGAGTTTTATATGGCCTTATATTCTCCGGAAAATAATCATGTTTTCATGATTGTAAGGAAGAGTCTATCCCGGTTGTTTCCCTCCTAATAAAATTGAATCTATGGAACCATCTTATTTCATTGGGATTGTCAACTATATGAAAAAAACAAAAATTTACCCTTAAAATATCAAAAAAAATCATTGCATGAAAACCATCTAAGAATGAATCTGAGAAATAGGGATTTCTGGGACAAAAAAACAATTATTGTCAATTTTTAAAAGATTTTACTGAATTTTTGTCTCTTAATAACGACATTGATGATAAAGGGTATTCCATTCAAATTTAATGATAACAGTCAATAATCTATATAGAATATTAGGACCCTACATACCTTTTAACATATCCCAATCATTCTATAACAAGGGATGAGTTGTTTTCCTGTATTACGATTAATTTTAATCGAGATTGTGTTTTTTCTTATAGAAGGAAACCATTTCACTGATAACGACACACAAAAATTAACGATACCAGAAAATAATTATCTAATCCACAACTATAGTGGTCAATTGATTAAAAATATGGCCCCACAATCTATTTTAATAAAATAATATAGTCTTCATTTGTCATAAGAATATAAAGAACAAATTTTCATAGAGGGACATGAACCTCATGGAATGAAGAAAGATTGGGTATCTTTATATGGATCAATTTTTCTTGTTATATGAACTTGGGAAAGAGAAATCATTGTATGATGGTTGAGACGAAAATTTTATAACCATGTGTTCATGGTGGATCGTGACTAGAGACATTCAAAAGTCATACACACCTTGGAAAGATATTTCAATGTAATTTAATTGGTAACTTCTGTTGGAATTATATTTATGAAAAAAACCCATAATATTTTCAATTCGAATTAACAATATGTTAGTATTTTGAGGTTTTACATTGTATTTTTTGTTATTTTCTAGAATTATCTATTTTTAGAGTTCAAATCTATAAGTTTTTTATCTTAGTTATTACCAGTTTGAACAATTAGTAATGAAATATTATGAGAAATCTTTTATTTTTTGAATCATGTTATTATTTTCAATTTGATATAGTTTCATAATAAATATATATTAAAAATAACTTGTTCATTTGTTGAATTTTTTTTAATTTATAACTATGTTTGATTTTACATTCCCAACCATTCAATTATCTATATAGAGTCATGAGGCCATGTGTATGTGCTTGTAAACAATCCTTTATCATAATTAAATACATTTTTTCTCTTTCATTGACAATAAATGGTACATTTTCCATTATTTACAATTTACCTAATAGTTATTTAACACTATAAAACATTATAAATTATAGTCCAGTATTGATGATTTCATTTATTTACTATAATTTTTATTGTATGATTTCAGTAACAAATTCATTCTCTTGAGTCGTATTTAAATTCGAAAGTCTTCATTGTTTGACTTCACATTATAAATAATAATTTATCACAAGGTGGTGTTTTTTAATTAAATATTTTATCTAGGACTTTATTTCATTCATTAGTAATTCTTTAAAATCTATTTTTTAAAATATAATGATCATTGATGGAATTATTATATTGATGAATCATATAATAAAAATAATGGGAAATGAAAAATGAAAATTTAATTGACCATGTTGATAAAAATTTATTTACATATTAAATGAATTTGAAATACTTTTCACATACATAATAATACATTCATGAGCATGCAGTAAACCATACAAATATAAATTAAAATTAGTTATTTTGTTATGTGGTGGACCAAAGGAATTTGAATTTGTATTGTAATGGATAATATTGGAGTTCATAAAAATAATATTGGAATTGTTCATAGAAATGTTAAATTAATATTACCTTTTCTAGTGGGGAAAGGAAGGTATTCACCAAAACATGGAAAATGAAGTTGAATAATACATTTATTACTAGGGTGCTGAAGTGCAAAAATGATTGAAATGTGACACTATGGTTTATTTCCTAATTTCATGTACTAATGTGATGTATTTACAATGGGTGAATAGTTGATAAAAGTCATGTAGAGGATGTCAGCAGGGTTGAAGATAATTTTTTTATGTACATATAAATTGTATCATCTTATTTATTATCGTAATCATAGACAAAATCATCTTTAATTATTTTATGACATGACTGTTGTTTAAGGGAACACATCATTTGTAAAAATTATATTGGAAGCCACATCACAAAATCAATAGAAAAAACACAGGTTGTTGTTAATTCCTCTAATGTATAATTTGACACATTTCAATAAAAATAATTTGTAATTGTACATTAAATGGTTAAATGGATTGGACTATTCAACACCATTTTTATGATCCTATTAACAATTTTGTGATACATTATATTCCTTGTATGAATTTTACTAAAAATACATGTTGTTTCAATATTACTTCTTTGAAATGATTATAATTATGAGTATTTGATGAATTAATATTTTTTTTCCAAATAGAAAAGATTATATAGCATATAATATTGATTATTAAAACATATTTGGATATTTTCCTTCTTTTTAGAAACCGTTTTAAATATTTGTAATATCATAGTTGTTTTTTGAATTTGAAAATTAATAGAGTTTTAATTTCTTATCTAATTTGTTATTTTTTATGCATATTTTTCTTTCCATACATGTTCAATAAAGGGGACTTAATTAGAGAAGTGGTGAACTAGTGGTTTTATCTAGCTCATATATTACATATTTTATCTCAAGTGCAAGTTCAACTAGAGGAACTGAGACCTCCAAAAACGTAGAAAAGGGAACCTATTTAGTGAAACATGTTAGTAACATCTATCTTGTACATGTTTGCATCCCTAAATGTTTTGGTACATTGGTGGGACCAAGGATCCTTGTCCAGAGGAATATATCCATTTTTGACATAGTAATGGTCAATTGAATACTCACAGAAAGAAACTACTAAATGTTATACAATTAACATCATGCTAAATACTAATAATTTCACTATCATATAATGTCATGATATAACCTATATTAATATTTGAATTCTCCAAAACATCTTTTTTTGATCCCCCAATGAATGGATAAATATCCAATAAAGAACATGAAACCATATTGACATATCATATCATATTTTTCAATTTGGAGATGAAAATTTTATTAATCCATTAAAATGCATTAATCGTCACCATCAATGACTTTGAGGATTTCCTTAATTCATCTAATGTACTCTAGGATATTCAATAAGACAACTGATTTATTGACCAAGAATAAGGGATATATACTTATTATAATTTGAGCATAAGAAATTACAAGTCAAATAATGGGAATTATATACTTGGAAAATCACATAAAAGTCATATAATGAATCTTATACATCATTTGAAATAGTTTATTATCTAGGATCATCGTTATATTCATACTAAGAAACACAAGAAGATTCCCCTTCATGGAGTTCTCCACAGAAAATCACACGAGAAATTTTCTTTTATATGTTCTTTGACTCTTTCCAAATAACCCTTTTATCCTTATATATAGATTTTTATACACAATATGTAGGGGTTTTCACACATGTATTTCACTATGAAACATTTAATTTTTTTACAGAATGTAATGTCAGGACACATTTTTAATATGTTGTATGACCCAATCAAATTAGCCTAAAAATACCTTGATGTATTTACTAACATGACCATATACATAAGATTTATATATGTTTTTATAAAATAAACATATTGATAGAATCATCAGTCTATAAATTCCCACTATGAAAATCATGCATCAATCCATAAATAAACCATTGTAAATTAAAAACCTTGAGCGTATCATTTGACCCTTTAAAACAATTAGGTTATATTTTAAAAATATCATCAAAGATATTCTGTTATAGAAAGGGATTTGGAAATAAATGTGATATATCATATAATCAAAATGAAAAATTCAAGTAATATCTAAATCTAGTTTATTTTTTCCACTAAAAAAATAAAATACTATAAAAACAAATGTTATATTTAGAAAAAAAAATAACCATTGATAATTAAAAAACGAAATTACATTATTAAAAAATAATTATTTTTATTTTTATTTATAAAATAATAATAATATAAATTTACCATACAAAAATCAATTAATTACAAAATAGACAAAAATTTCAGTGAAACAACTTAATATTTATTTTAAAAAATTGTCAATGGAAATTCGATATTTAACTAAAAGACTGCAATATCTCACAAAAGAATTTATAACATTACATATAAAAATCTAAAATCATAATTTATTTAATAGTTTTATATACACAAAATATGACAAATTCAAATTTTCATAAGCTTTTTTCTTTTATAAATCCTCTACATACATTATATTTGATTTTGTAGGATTAATCCATAGTGTGATTGATCTATTTATATCTTCATTTTACATTTGATTCCAAAATTAAAGGACTCAACCTATCAAGGCCCTACCCAGGCAGATTGTAAGCTGAGTGTGCCAACCTATGTCCTCCACCAATAGTCGGAAAGATGATAACTAGAACAATGTTAGAATGTCACACGACATGAAAAACCATAGCCTATGTCATTCAAAAAAACAAATCTTAAATTAATCATATAACAATCAACACCTAATGAATATATATATATATAATCTACTAAATGTCACACAATGCACTAATGATACATTAAGCATAATTACTACCATGAATGGGTAAATATAAAGGAAATATAAATTTAGAAATTCCTTGATTCAAATATATGTGAGATTATAGACGACTACTACCCATTGCGTATAATCATAGAATGGTCTCCATCCTAAAAAAAATCTACAACCATCACAGACATCTATGCTCCATAATATGTCACCAAGCCTTACAAGGTGTTAATATTGAAGTAATACCAACATAACTTCAACTGAGACAGTCATCTATCCTACATATCATTAGTGAAAACACCGCATGTTTGGGAATAAACATATTATATTATAAATACTCTGAAAAATAAAATGACTATTAAGTCAAACACCTATATTCATACTATATGTTGCATCCCATAGTTAGCCATGGAGAGCCTACAGAGTCCCAAACCATAGAGAAGTCCAATAAATCATCCTACACATCTATCACATTTCAACAAAATACCATAAAGGATAACCCACTCAATCATATACACAATCCATCCATGGGAATACCACAACCTATCATTCATAACCATCAATATAATGATTTTATTCTAGATCCCCGTAGGTGAAACCATGCATTTATCTAGAATAGATTTTAGTCAAGGGGATACTAACCCATACTATTAAAACCACCCATGTGTCTCGTAAAGGATATAATTCGAAAAATAAGAATGAGCCCCTACTCTGTATAGACCAATTATAGGATCAATTAGTATGAAATACCACAAATTAGAACTACGGAAAACCTAAAACTGTCTAAACCAATAATGTTTTAATGTTGGAGAAACACACCACTTTGAAATAAACCCTAGTCAGGGGAGTATTGACCATATATATATATATATATAATAATTTCACTTCTCTAGAAGACACTTCATTTGGGGGAGTACTGAAACCTTTTCGTAGTGTGTACTGGACCTGCACAAAATCTCAATTGATGATGTACTAAATCCATGTAGATATAGAGTCCCCACACCCCATGTATCATGGGGTGTGTATTGAAATCCTTAATTGAAAACTAGTGCCCCATGTCCAATCATATCATAATTCTAGGGAAGTACTGGACGTATGAATGCTCAGAAAATCAAGCCCAATAACTCATCATCATCCCTAGAGAGCTAAATCCTAAAACATCTAACATCAAACTAAAAAAGGAATTGTATGGATGAATAGAAAACATCCATTATTATTATTTTCATAATTTACATTAGATAGGATAGTTTTTTGATATGTAAATCTAACAAAGAAATCATTGAAATCGCACCCAAAATGTGATTGGGGACCATGCAAAGAACCTTGGGTGAGCCACATGGAAAATTTTCGATAGGAGATGTTTGTGTATGATTATCATTCAAGTCACATTCACCCAATTTGTTTGGTTTGGGAATACATACCTGACTCTCTCATGGATGGAAAAATTATCATTGGCCCAGTAATGAGCTCGCCTGGCTGGCTGACTTGCACCACCTGACCCAGTGTGGTATTATCATTATCATGGAACCCCCAGCCTCAAATACTCATGTTGGGGTTAAAATATTATATTATTGTTAATATAATATTATTATTCTCCGAAATACTCATAATTTTATATTATCTTAGCCCATGGGTTTACACTAAACATCAAAATAAGTTGATCCATCAAATTATTTTTCCATGGATGAATACTTGGTAAATTTGTCAGTTTATATCTAGATGCATTCTGAAAATTAAAAACCATAAAAATGAAAAAATTATAAATAACAAAAACTATTGGTCACAACACAGTACACACTATTTAATTACATAATCTTTCATTAATGAACTTCACATCCATGAACTCTGGGAATGAATCATGTTGATGTGATGTTTACATGTTTTAATTATTTAGAGAAGTATTTGATAAATTATTTTTGGATTTTGAGGAATATAAATTTAGGTAGGTATCATTATGTATTCATGGATGGATAAAATGTTTGATATAAAATTTAATGAATTAAAATTGAAATAATAAATGAACATAGTATGAAGCATGATGGATAACATACTAAGAAAAAAATTTAAATTTTTATGATGTAAATGATTTAATGTTTCCATGATTATGATTATTCATGATTGTAAATTATATATTTCTAATGGGAGGAATATACTATCTATGTCTTGTTAGGGTTATTTATTATTTTTTTCAGTGACTTCGTAGTGTTATTCATTTTATCCCTATGATGGATTAAGGTTGTGACATGATTTTAGGAGGTCAATATGTGAGGATGTGGGGATATATTAAGGGCATTTTGTGCTAATGATGACGTGGTAGTGGTTTTGAATATGTGAAAATGGTATTATTCACATATGTAAGGGGTTATTAATTCAAAATACTTGTTGATATACTGGTGATACCTGACATGAGTTGAGAGATCATCTTTCTTATTTTTCTTGAATATTTTTATGGTTGTTATTTTATGATAGAAATTGTGTTGTGATATGATTATGATCAAGAAAAATTTCTAGGATTCTTCACATTTTATTAAATATCCCTAGTAACTCTAAATTTCATTCCATACTTATGATACACCATAGATTAATAATAGTAGGTGATGCCAAAAATGTTGAATTATATATAATGAATTTTTTTCCCTCTAGCGTAATCACACACTTTATTTTCGTTATTTATTCACATATATCTATCACATAACCAAGATTCAACACTATTATAGTTGAGTACATCATGTTCTCAACCCAACATATTTTGTTAATTCTTTTTAAGGATATTCCAACGGATATTGGAATTATTATTTGGGTATCTTGGTTAGAGTTAGAGAATGATCTTGAGCTTTTTGTTTCATTTCATGTAAGTAATTTTTAGGGTTTAATGGAATTTTGGTAAAAACTGGATTGTGGGAACATATTTAATTATTAATGGGAACGTTTGGGTATTTATTTATTGTTTTATTTTATTTAATTGATAATTAAAGGGAAATTAGTTTTCTTCTAATGATTGATACCAATGGTACCAATTTTCATCTTATGAACTATTAGGGGCTGTAATTAGTGGAAAATCTTGTCCCATATACCTACCAATTAGGGTATTTAGTATGGATTAGAAACTTTTGGCGGCACTCCAAAACACAATTTATTAATAGTGAAATTGTTTTAACAAATAAATTTTAAAATAATTTAAAAAAATAAGGAGGTACTAAAAAAGAGAACATCATTCCCTGACTTCCCTCTCTATTTTCCACCTTATTCAATGAATTTAATTTTTTTAAATTAAACATTGATTATATACAAAAAAAACATTCATGTTCATTCCCAAAATTCTAGTCCGACATTAATGGAAGGCCAATATAAAAGATAGGGAATTATGGAAAGATAATGATTCTCATATACCAATATAGTATTGTAAAAATTGATGAGATACACCTTGTGTTGACATCATATAACTCTTTAATGAGCATCATATATTAGTGAACTTAGTTTCTATTCTAATGCTTCTATATGAGAATTCAATTAATCAATATCATAGTGAAATATTAATATCATATAATTCCACAACCAGATCCACAATAGCTTGACATGGTTTTTTAATTTATATATGTTTTGCGAGCATGTGTAGAAATGATAAATAACATACTGATAATAGAAAACTTACGAAAATGAATTTCTTGTAAAAATGGGATTTATACTAAAAATATTCAATTAATGAAAAAATATGGTGGTTATAGAAACCAACATGTAGATATAATGGTCATAGAGTAGCATAATCAAGGGGGATCTAAACTCTCACTCATTTTGAGTCATAATTTCCTATATCTATTAATAGGAAAAAAATTCCAACCAGTAATCCTAGTAATTTAAATCAAAAAAACATCCTAAAATCAACATTCAATTTAATATTATGGCCTTATGTAAAAACCCATGGGTATTAAGGAAATATAAATTTACAACAAAACATGAAAAAAATACTAAATAACACTTTATATAATAATATTAATAAAATAATTATGTATTGTTACATCATATAAAATATAATGTACTTATCAAAAATATAAGAGAAACTAAATAATCCAAAAATAGTTCAGCGGTTTTTATTCCATTAACATCTTTCTTCATCTTCCATGAATCACTAGAACTGTTGAATATACTGATGTTTCTCCTTTTATGGGTAATGCTTTTTAAGTTCATGTGTTTTATCAAGGTATGATGTTTGTGATCAATAGTATAATTTACATTTTTAAACATATTTTTTCAAAAATTAAGTTTAAATTTTTCTAGATTAAAATTAACATTGAAACAATCAATTTTAAATAAATTTCAAAACAAGAATAAATGTTGATATTGAAATTTATATTTCTATAATGGAATATAATGAATTATTACATTTGAAGAATATTATAATCCATATACAAATCTTATTTTTAACTATAATAAAAGGAAGTGAGAAAAAGAAAATAAAATAGAAAAAAAATTACATTGAAATGTCATTATGTATCCACACCATCACCAAAACATGGTATGTGAATTATATATATATATATATATATATATATATATATGTTATAAATATATACATATATCATTTTAAGTTATATGAATATAAAATTTTCACATAATATGTCTTATGTGAGTAAAATAATCACATAATATATATTTTTTAAGAAAATATAATGTATAAAAAATATACCCCATTTATATTCAATGAAATAACTTATTAAGGAATATTAAATGAAATTGATAAATAATCCAATGTGCAAAATTTTTCCAATTCAATAATTTGGTCAAATAGTCTTTCTAGATCTTAACATGCTTAAATGTACAAAAAATTATCCATTAAAAAAAAAATAGGAAAAATAAGGAATTATTATCTTACATGAATATATAAATTCCTTGAAAAAAAATTAAATCTCAATGCTATTAAATAGAAGTCTAAATAAAACTAATATAATTGACCAATCACTCAAGAATTTTTTTTTATATCTAAATAATCACTTTAACTTTTTATTTATAGTCTGTATATTATATTAATATATTATGTGTCTAACAGACAAGTATTATTTTTATATCAATTACATGTCATGTCCAAAGAAAATATGATATAATTAAAAATGTGTCCAATATAATATTTCATAACCAATAATTCATCATGATGCTATTTACCAAAATAAATCATCACAAAATGATCAATATAGAATGATGTTTTTTTAAGAACTGGGGGCAAGAGTCGTGTATAGAATCCCAAAGGGATTCCTCAAGTGAGGGTTGTGAGGGGACATCACACTAATCAATGTAATTGGGGGGATTTTATCTGGTTTTGTGGGATATATTTCATGGGGGAGTGTGTTGTTATATAGGAAATGTGGAGGGGGAGGTGTGGATATATTCTAGGCCATAGTACTTCTGTAGTCCATAATTCTAGCTAATGTTCACGGCTACAATATGAAATTATTTTGTGGCTGGTAGGAAATTATTACATCATCCATTTTAGATAATTTCAATATAGAGATTTTGTTGTTACGAAACTCTAATATTCACTCTAAATTTGTGCTATTGAATTATAGTGATATTCTACATCTCCGTGGTTGAAGGGATTATAACTGAATGATGTAAATATTTGTGTCCTATGATATGTTCATCAAGTTATTTTCATTTTCTTATTTTTTTCTTTTATACATTTGGCAATGTATTATGTCACTCCAATTCATGAAGTTTCCAAAGAAATTAAAATTACTAGTATTCAACATCTTTGTTCAAACGTGAATATTATGTACACAAATTATGATGTTTTATTTTATTACCCTTTATAGTAGCTTATTACTCTATACTAAACATAAATAGAATATTATTCAATAATAATATACAATAAGATGAATCTTTTATAGTTTCAGTCTAATATTTATAATAAGAAAAATTCACATTGAACAAACAATTACACTTGATACATGTGATATTGATAGGGAAATTATTATATTACATAATTTGTGATTATTCAAACATTAGAAGTATTCATTTTCTTATAGAAACACAATATATTTATGTGTTTCATAAACTATACTATTATGATGATTCTAGTGGAAAAATATCCTTCTTGGAATAAAAAAATAACCAAGATTGTATCATGGTAGGGACGAATTTCTTTGTACAATTACAACATTGTAGTAGTACAGTAGTCATGGCGTAACTGTAGCATCAGTGGCACTGTATCATGAACTGTAATGGGGGAAGTACTATAATAGGTACTATAACAGCCTATGTACTATAGAAGCACTATTCATCTAAGGGACTATTGGGCCTAAAATGAGGTTTAAGGCCTTGTATTCATACGACTTGGTCTTGACCCTTTAGGTTATGTAATGTGTCTCCCTCTACATAGTTTTAAATAGGTCTTTGATTTTAATAATAAAGGAGGCATTGGCCCCAACCTAAAAAAAAGATGATGCACACTAAGGTTTTTAACTAATAAAAATCATGTTATCATGTTGATTCTATGATGATGAACAATAGTAGAAATTACAAGACAAAAATGATTTTTTTATTTTAATAAAGATTAATATTGAAGAAGATTGAGACATTAACATAAAAAATGTAACTAGAAATCTCTCTCTTTGATTCGGAATATTAAGTGGCCTTATATTCTCTTGAAAACACTAATATTAATAAGATTGTAAGGAAGATGTTAGAAAATATATTTCCATTGAAATTACATTGAATCAATGACACCACCTAATTTCCATGGGACATTAATTTCTACGAAATACACTTTAATTGACCCTAAAAAATCAAAATTTTCAATTCACGAGAACTAACTATGACTGTCTTTGAGATACATAGATTTTCAGGCCTAGGGGAATTTTACTGTCGCTTTGTCAATGATTTCTCAAGACTCAATTCTCATATTAAAACCATAATTAGATATGGTACTCAATTCAAATGGAATGATGATGGGCCGAAATACATTCAAGAGTTTAAGATCCGACTCACTTTTTCATATATCTTCATTTTATTATAACCCGAGAAGGGTTATGTCATGTATTTTGATTAATCTTGATCTAGACTTGGTTGAATCATTTTTGTAGAAGACCATGTCATCACACATTACTTATGAATGTTTCAGATGAATGAAAATAATTATCTATCAAACAACTATGTTGGTCCAATAATAAATAATGTGTCACCACAATCTCTTTAATTAAATGTATTATATTTTTCATGATCATAAGATCTTGGTGAAATCTTTTCTAATATGGAAATGAAACTCAGAAAATGGAAATATATTGGGTGTCTCTATATGTTTTAAATTGACTGGTTTTATTCATATGGTAATTTAAAACCAGTGATAGATGTTTTATGCCAAAAAATGTATAACTAAGTGGTTATGGAGGACCCTGACATAAGAGGATTGAAAATCATACACACATAGGAAATATAATTCAATGTAACATAACTTATAAATTCTATTGGAAATATATTTATGCACCATAATCCCTACAATTTAATATTTTCATCTACATTACCTATTTATTTTTTAGTTGTATAACATATTGTTCACTATTTTCTTGTATTCTCTATTTTGGAGTTCATATGTATCAATTTTTATTGCTTGTAATATTTTTAATTCACCTTTTTTGGAGAAATCTTATGAAAAATATATTATTTGGTGCATCGTGTAATCAATTTCAATTTTGATATAGTTTGATAATAAATGAATAATAAAATTGTTTGTTTGTGGATGTTTTTCAGTCTGAAACTACAGTTTAGTGTCTCTTTCTCTACCATTCAATTATGCATACTGAGTATTAGGGACATGGATATATGAATGGAATAAATACTTGTTCACAATAAAAAACTATAGAAAATGATTTGTTCATAGATGGAACATTTTCCTTTTCTTCCAAATTAGAAGATAGTTATTTATGTTAGTACAACATTATAAAATAGAATCCAGTTTTGATGATTGAAATTATATACTATAATCTGTATTGGATGATTTCAAAAACCAATTCATTCCCATGAGTCGTATTTGACAACTAATTTCATCCTTATTTTTTCACATTTTAAATCATCATTATGTAAAATGTGGGGTTTTTACATTAAATATTTTCTCTATGTATATGGTGGATTTATTTATAATTTTCTAATCATTATTTTTTACAATTTAATGTTCATTTTAGAAATTCATATGTCCATGAAGATATAAAAAAATGTACATAAATTACTAATGAATATTTTATTTTCCAAGTCGATATAACTATATGGAATTGTTAAATGAATTTTCATTATATTTTACAAACAAAGAAGCACATGAAACAATATAATGTAAGATATAAATACATAATTTAACTTTACTTATTTGTTAAGGGGTGCAACAAATGAAAATTTTTTCATATTGAAATTTTTAATGTTAGAGTTCTTATAATTAATATTGGTATATCTCATCAAAATATTTAATTAATTTTATATTTTTTAGTACAATGAAGTATTTATTCTCTAAAATGGGAAAAATAAAGTTTAGTAGAACATTGTTTTGACATTGAATAGGTGAACACATGATGGAAATATGACGTATGTTTTAATTTACTTTGTATTATAATGATGTGATGTATTTCTTATGGGTGTATGGTGAATAGAAGGACAAAAGGGGATGTCCTCAACCATAATAAATTTTTACAGAGTACATTAAAATAGTATAATCTTATTCCCTCTACTAATCAACTTCAAACTCATCATGTATTGTTTTCGAGATCATTTTTTATATAGGAACACACCGTTTGGAATAAGTCTATTAGAATCCAAATCAATTACTCACTAGAAAAAAAAATGTTTTTATGTTTCTTCCTCATATGTATAATATTCAACATTATTGTAATAATACAATTATAAATTGTAGATTTAATTTTTATATGCATTGGACAAATCAACATCATTGTTTTGATCTTGAAAACAATTCAGTGATTCATTATAGTCCCAGTATGAATTTTATAGATCCTATTTTAAATTTCCATATTAATCTCTTGAAATAAATTGGATTATTAGTGGTTGATGATTTAAATTTGTAGTATTCATTCCATGTATATTATCTTGAATAGTTTATTGATCAGTAAATTATATTATGAAATTTTCCATTGCCTAAAAATTAGTTGAAGTACTTTTTTATATATGTTAAATGTTTCATGAAAGTGTTAATTTAATGATATATAATTTTTTTGATTTATTTTTTTTGAATTTTATATTAATGTTGTATTTATAATGGGACCTATATAAATGAAGGGGGACCTATAATTTATTTTAATTATATATTTTTTTGATTTAATTTTTTTGATTTATTTCTATACTTGTGAATGAAATGGGACCTACATAAATAAGTTGTCAAATGATATTGGAAACTGCCTCATAAATGAATTATTCCTTCATAAGTGAATATTCTGTTGCATGAAATGATACAGGAAAAAAACGTAAAAAAGGGGACTCACTCAGGAAACTATAATAACTATCTCGTAGATGTCTGCTCACATCCCAATTTTAGGTAATTTTGTGAGACAGAGGTTCCTTGGACTAATAAATACTCTCATTATGGTCACAATAAAGGTTAATTTTCTGATCACTTAATTAAACCACACCATGTTCAACAATTAACATCGTGAACTTGACTAATACCTTCACTAACATGTGATTCATGGATGTTATGTACCATTTTTATTGATATCACCACATTGCCTAATTTGGATCTCCACCATCTAATGGATCAAATTAAAAGACAAAATATGAAATAATATTGAGATCTCATATCATATTTATCGATTTGGGTACTAGCACCAGTTTAATCCTTTACAATGCACTCATACACAATAGGAATGAAAATGATGATTTCCATAATTCATATACTATACTCATTGATTTTCATTGCGACAAAAAATTTGATCTCTATGAATATTGGGTATCATATTACATAAATAGTGAATAAGAAAAATTTGGTCAAATATAAAACATTTTGTACATTATATATAATATGGAGGAAATAGGAGGACTCTTATCCATCATTTCATAGGGGTTAGTGTATTGGATATTATTATGATTTGTGTAGTGAAACAATAGAAGTGACCAATTATTGGAGTTCTCTAAACTAAACAACATGAGAAAATTTCAATTATTTTTTGTTTTAATTATTCCAAATAAAATTTTTATCCATTTATGTGGATTTTTATACCCCATATATAAGCTATTTAACTCCTGTATTTAACTGAAAATAAATTTCAATTTTTTTTTACATAATGAAAACACATGAATTTTTTTGATAAGTACAATGTTTTCCATATAAACCACTATAAAAACCATGATTCATCCAATAACCTACCTATAAAAACAAGAATCATATGTTTCATTTTGTAACCAAATACATTGATATCATCACCAAACCATATATTCACACTTCAATAATCTTGATTCAATCTATCAATGGGCTATTCTTACATAGAAAACATAACTATCTCATTTGACACTTTAAAAATATTATGTTATATTCTATACATATATTCGAAAAAAATTATGTTATAGAATGTTATTTTGAACTACATTTGATATATCATATAATCATAATCAAATTTCAGGTAATATCTGAACAAATATTATTATCACCACTAAAAAACAATAAAACATTATAAAAAATTCTATGATGTTTAGAAAACCAAAAATCAGTGATGATTAAAAAAACAATACTACATAATAAATCTGTAAGATAATGTTTATAAAATTATAAAAAATATAAAATATTAAAATTATCATCAAAACATAAAATTAATCACAAATAAATGAAAATTAATGTGTAAATATTTTGAAATTTAATAATAGTCATTGTAAATAAAATATTCAAATATATGTCACAAATAGCTCATTATATACTTTAAAACAATACAGGTTACTGATTTCAATTCATATTTTTTAAGAGTTATAAATAAATATTCTATATAACAAAGTTGATACAACAAATATAAAAAAACAAATTTTCATATGATTTTTGAATTTGTAGATCATCAACTAACATGATATAAGTTTTTTGACAATTAATCCATATTATGCATGAACTATATAAATATTCATTTTACATGGGATTCAAAATTAAATGACTAGACCCTTCATGGCCTCATCCAGGATGATTTGAAGTCGTGTTTTCCACCCTATGTCTTCAAAAAAATAAGTTGATGGTTGGTGACAAGCACCATGTTTCCATAAAACAAAACACAATAGAAAATAGTCTATTTCATTTGACAATATACAAATATTATATGAATAATATTACAAGAACCATATAGAGGATAAAATTATATAATATAATAAATGGTATACAAATGAATGAATATGACATTAAGAAAAACTAAAAACCCACATGGGAAAATATAACACATCTGGACTTATAACAAGTCCTTAAATCTAAAAAATGAGATATGAAAGAGGAGTCCCCCCATTGTGAGTAATTCTAGATAAGTCTCCATCCTCAAAAAATAATTCCATCATCATGGACCTCCATGATCTAGAATACGTCACTGAGCATCACCAAGATTTAGAAATGAAGAAATACAAATTTTTCTTTTACTAAGGCCATCATCTAACCTATGCATCATCCGCACAAACACAACATCTGAGGAGACAATATATGTGAAACTATGAATTCCTATAATAATGAACTATCTTTGAAATGTATCATTTACTGAACAATGGTACACTGTATCCCAAAGGAAACTATATATAACCTTAGGAGTAACAAGCCTCAAAATAGTCAAACCCCTCAACCACTCCATCTTTATTGTTTCTAATAAAAACTATAATGGTGTACCACTCTTCAATGTACACATGAAATCCAAGGGAATATAAAACCCTATCACTCATAGCCATCGATACAGGGTTTGCATTCGAGGAATTCATAGGATAACCCAATCCTTTCTCCAAAATAGATCTCAGTCAACAGTTTACTAAAACCCTACTATTAGTACAACCCATTTGTTTTAAAAATCAGATAATCCAAAACATGTGAAATTTTCCCACTATGAATTGACAATATGTAGGAGAAATCAGCATAGAAATCCATAAATTCAAACTACAAAATACCCATGAAATATTTATTAAAATATTTTGGGAGACACACATATCCTAGGTAGACACCTAAATCAGGGTATTATTGACAATGTATATTGAGGACTTTCTCCATGAAATAAAGCACCTTTGATGAGTGATTACCAAACCCTACTCATAGAACATGGTGGACCTATAGATAATCTACACTGATGGAGTACCAAATCCATATCTATATAGTTGAATTTCTCCCCAAATATCTTGCAGGGGGCGGGTAAATTCCATGATGAAAAATAGGTTCATCGTTCCCTTCATATTATTCATCCATGGGAGTACTGGCCCCATTAATTATATGAACATCATGGCCATAACCTCATCATCATCCCTTCACACCTAAATCCTAAATAATCCAATGCCTCATTGAAAATATCCTTATATGAATAATGAAAAAACATCCATTATAATATTTGTCAAAAAATTCATAGTCAAGGTTATTTATTTTATGGGGACATACATCCAACAAGAAAATCATTAAAATCACACCTCAAAAGCAATGGGTGGCCATATGGAGACACATGGAAGATCCACATAGAATATAGGTGTATATGGGTGTTGGTTTATGTCTCTTATTCATGTCACATGTTCCCTGTTGGGTCAGGTCGGCAATATATAACTAGCTGGCTCAGGGGATGTCTAATTCACTTGGGGATTCATTGACCTGGATTGACATGTATTGACCCGTCCCCCGGGGGCCCGTGTTGTGACTACCCCAAACCAGCCATCCCTAGGCCAGGGGCTGGCGACTAGTACCAAAGTTTTAATTTCCTAAAATGGGAAGGCATTTCCTTTATTAACTGTAGACACAAACACAAGCAAGTACACAGCTCGAAAAAACACACCGTAAACTGTATAACAAAAGAGTGTTGAAAGAAAAAGGGGCCAGAGTACAAGCCCAACTAGAAGGTACAAGTACAACATTGATACAATACAACTGAAATAAATGGTTATATAGAAACTGGATCATCATCCGAGGTTTTTACCTGAATTATTGGTACAGATTTCCTCCTCAGTACTCCACATCCTTCCAACTCCTCTGTGTACCGAAAAGATGTATAGTCGACCTCCGGGTACTGTCCAGTCCTAGTACTCTCAACCTAAGTCAGCACTGTTTGTCATCTATAACTAACACAACATGGTGCGGGCATAGCCCGTGCAGGGGAAGCATAACAATACCCAGTAGTTACCCTGAGACCCTCAAGGTCTCACAAAATCAACATGGATAATCCTCAATGCATTAAATCAAGAGATAACCTTACTTAGGTATATGCCCATACATATACCTAAGTTATCATGTGATCCATCTCAATCATGAGAAAAATGCAGAAAAACTGACTCAGCTCAAACCATGATTTTATTTTAGGGGGTAATATCAAGTAACAACCCCAATGAAATGGTCAAAACCTCGGTTGCTGGAGAACTCTGCCTTTATCGAGTATAGTAGGCATACCACAACACCATGTGCACTTCCCACTATCCTTGGACTGCTATTGTACTCCTCTTGTTGAGTACTGTGTTTCTGCCGCGTCACCAAGCACGCTCCCCACCGCGGGTCTACCGCGTCACCAAGTGTGCTCCCCCTCATTGCCTGCTAAGATTCTCCTTCTGTCCAGTACCGTAGGTCTGTCGCGACACCAAGGTGCTACCCACTATTCTAGTAGAGTCACTCCAAGTCAAAATGGTCAGCAGTCGTCAAGTCTCATACAGCTACTAGGTCTTCTCACTATGCTCACTCGTCTCTGAGAGGATCTTCTCCACAAGCTACTAGTCGATACTCCAACTGTCATGAATTTCAATGGAAAAGTATCTCAATTTTCTGCCATGTCATAAAGGTCTCAACACAATAGTCATCACGTTAATCAGATACCTAGTCTGTGAGTTATTAGCCTTTTAGTCCTGGGGCCCGGTTTGATTCAGGCACAATCAAACATGACTGTATCTCTACTATAACCCAAACAATAGTGGGGTATACTCAAAGGGATTTTTACACTCTAATATTTCCAAAAGTAGTGACGGTTTGCCAAACACACATTCGATACCAAAGATATGGCCAATGGAGCGTAAATGGGTCGTAGTGGGCCCGGGTCTGGTCCGACCCGGTCAGACCGACCCGTACTGACCCAGTCTGGGATGACCCGGTTTCGGTCAACCGACCTCTCCCGTTGGGTTTGGCCCATCCCACTGGGCTTAGCCTAGTGGGTATCGAGGGGCCGTAGAGATCCATGAAGTCACAGATCAACCGGGAGGGTGGGGACCGGTCGTGGGTCGGCGCTTGGGTGGTTCGGCCCGGAGGGCGCCACGAGGGCAGCTGGGCCCGGAGGGCGCCGCGAGGGCAGCTCGGCCCAGAGGGAGCCCTAAAGGAAGCTTGGCCCGGAGGGTGCTGTGAGGGAAGCTCGTCCCGGGGCACCGGGCCAGTACGACCAGGAGGGCCATAGGGGCACGGCTTGGTCTGACGGCCAAGGTGGTGCAGTCGGGGAAGGTTCATCCAGTGGGGGTGCGACCGGGGCCAGTGCGGTCGGGAGGCCGGAATGGTCGGGGTGGCTTTGTCGGCGGATGGATTGGATGTGGTGCGGCACGGTACGGCTAGGGTGCAGCGTGGATCAGGGTTGGTTCAGCCAGTGACAGTGCAAGGCCGGTTTACCTTGGCGGCCAGAGCGATACAAGCCACGGAGGCCACAGGTGGCAGTGCCTTTGCCATGGTCACCTTCCTCCATTTCGAAGAACACAACAAAACAACACAATAGTTACGGAGAGGACAGACCATGTTAGTTTGGCCCGTACACTCCGCATTAGAGTGGTCACAAGAGGTTCAAAGAAGAAAGCACATCAAACACTCCGGTAATGATTTTTCCCATCCAGCAAATGAAAAAAGGGGTGTACTTGTGAAGTGATAATCAAATAGCATTAAAACCCTACCTCGTTCGTTGACATTGGAATGGGAAGAAGTACAGATGTCGATTCACCGTAGATGATGACATCCCACATCAGAATAATTCTTGAGGAAGAATGTCAAAAGAGTTTAGTGTTCTTCTTTGGTGGAGCGTTCATCATTGGGGAGCGCGTTTTTCATTGGAGAGTGTAATCCCCAATGTGTTGGGTGTGGCATCACTTAACATGTTCTTCTTATCATGGTTAAGTCATCCCAAATCTTTCTCCCAATTACCATATATATAGGAGAGGGGGGAGGTAGGTAAAAATCGTGGAATTTATGATGGTTCATTTATTAGTAACCCTCCTTAATTCCAACGACACTGTTATTTAATTTAAAAAGGAGGCAAGCCAATTAACTAAGATGGAACAATTAAAGGTATGTGCATTGAAAAAATTAATGTGGATGAAGTCAAGAGGATCCTCCACATTAATGAGGGGGGTTGAGAGTTTCACTCAATTAAAGGGGGGTTTATTCTCAGGTGGTCCCCACCACCATAACCTCTCGTTGGTGGTTAAGGTCTAGTGGTCCCCACTTCCAACTTCCACATCGAGATTAATTCCAATTTACCCCACCTCCCAACACCCACATGGATGTTGCAAATAAAAATAAAAATGTCACAAACTTTTATATTTATTTTATTCTTACATCAAAAACCCTAAAACTATCATATACTCTCGACCCATTACTATTGTGGTGAAAGTCACCATATGAAAATATCGGCACGTTGAGTTCAACAATGCCCCCAGATTTCTATTCCGAGAGGCGTGTCAAAAGTTATAAAAACCTACTCATACGTTTACTGAACATACCCAATAAAAATTATAGAAATTGATTCTGGGCACACAGGGCCTTAGAATCATGCACTGTCAATTTTCACAGACTCGTAAAATTAACATATATTTAAGAATAAAAATTTACATTGAAATTCTGTGGCTTTATATTTTCACCACCTCAGGAATTATGTCCCTATAAGACACAAATCAATCTAAGGGAACATGTGGGGTTACTGAGCACCCTTCTGAGCCTCCTTCTCCCATGTTCTCTCCTGTAGGTTCACGTACTACTATCGATTGTGAACCAGAGGTATCGACCATCCACGAATGACCCACTCCCGTCGATCCTCAATCTCTATATGAACCTCCATAAAAGGTTCCCCATCTCTGATGTCTAGCTCGCCATGGTGGATGATGTTAGAAGGGTCGTGCGTGAATCTCCTCAGTTGTGATACGTGGAAGAGGTCGTGCACTCGGTGCAGCAGAGGTGGAAGAGATAAGCGGTATGCCACCTCTTCAACTCTGATGAGGACCTGAAAAGGTCCAATGATCATCAGAGATAACATGCCACCTCATCCAAATCTATACAATCCTCATTGATGTGAGACCCAAAGAAAAAACATGGTCTTCATCTACGAACTCAATAGGTCTCTATCTCCTGTAGGCATATCACATTTTCATGCTCTGTGAAGTCTTCATCCACTCCTGGATTATCCACACTTTCCCTGTTGTAGCCTATACCATCTCAAGTACCATGATTTCTGGCACCCCTAGGTTAGTCCCGCATAGTGGTGATCTGCAATGACGACCATAAAATGCCTCAAATGGTGAAATCCCTATAGTGGAGTGATAGTTGTTGTTGTATGCAAACACTAGTAAAGGTATGTAATCCTCCAAACTACGACCGAAGTCTAGGACACAAGAACATAGAATTTCCTTGAGGGTCTGAAAGGTTCGCTCAATCTGAAAAATCGTCTACGGATGGATGATGGTGCTCAAACGAAGTTGCATCCTGAAAGCATCATGAAACCTCTTCTATAGCCAAGAAATAAATCATGTGTCATTATCAGAGATAATCATTGAAGGTATTCTATTTAGCCACACAATATCTTGCACATATAGGAATCCCAATTCTCTAATGAAACCTAATCTCTGATCGGTAAGAAGTGGGATCACATGGTGAGTCAGTCGACGATCACCCATATTGAGTCGTGTCCCCTAGATGTACATGGAAGACCCATCACTAAGTCCATTGATATCCCATCCCACTTCTACTCTAGGACCTCAAAATGCTAAACAAAGCTTGTTGGTACCTGATGCTCCTACTTCACTTTATGAAATTTGAGGCATCGAGAGACAAACTCTTCAACTACTTTCTTCATTCCCAGCCACCCGTGCTGTCGTCAAAGATCCTGGTACATCTTCTACACTCGTAGATGTACCACTAGAGGGGATGTGTGGATCTCCATCAACACTTCCTCCTGAAGTGACATTGGTACCATGGTACTTACTCTGAAAGAATGATGTGCTCCCCACCATCTGAAAATTCACTGGGTGCCTATCCTATGGATATCTAAGCACATCATGTCTCACAGTCAACGTCCACACTCTGCAACTCCCTGACTCGCTAAAGAATTGGTGAGTGACTATAAGAGACTGGATGAAATCTTCTTGATCTCTATCCACAACGAAGTTCTGAAAAGCGGCCAGCTGCTCTATTGCCTCGATTAGAAGCTATATACAAGATCTGCTACTATGTGCATCTGCCACAACATTCCCCTTTCTAGTAGTATAGACTATCTCAAAAGTCATAGTTCTGGAAGAACTCAATCCTACGACATTATCTATGGTTCAGGTCCTTCCGAAGGAAGATATACCTGAGAATCTAGTGATCTAATTAAACTTTAAAATGTTTTCCCATCAGATAGTGTCAATGAATATTAATGCCAAATACCACTGTAAAATGTTCTCCAATCAGATAGTTTCAATATACATATGTGATCACTGCTTTCCCCTACATCAGGACACTTCCTAGTCTGGTCCCTGATGTGTCGCAGTAGACTACATACCATAAATCATCTTCTGGAAGCCTCAAGATGGGGGTACTAGTAAGCCTTATCCTCAGCTTCTAAAAGCTCTGCTGGAATCTCTCTGACCACACAAAGGGTTTCCCCTTCTTCATCAAGGATGATAATGGTGATACAACTCTGAAAAAATATGGTACAAATCTCTGGTAGTATCCAGCCAAACCCAGAAAACTCATTACCTCCATCCACTCCTGGGTGGATCCCATGCAAGTACCACCTTAATCTCTGCTGGATCCACTACAACTCCAAACATTGATATGACAAGTCCGAGAAGGTGAACCTCTCAGATCCAGAACTAGCACATCGAGAGATTACTATAAAGCTGGTTCTCTCGGAGTGTGTCTAGTACTACCTGCAAATGATAGGTATGATCCTCCTCAGTAGTTGATTTGATCAGAATGTCATCGATGAAGACTACAAAAAAGTAGTCATGGTATGTTTGAAATATCTTGTTCAAGAGTCACATGTACACTGCTTCAGCATTGGATACGCCAAATGGCATAACCAAGAACTCATAGTGGCCATACTAACACCGAAAATAAGCCTTCTTCACATCCTAGTCTCACACTCTATGCTGGTGATAGCCTGATATGAGGCCTATCTATGAGAAACATTATGCTCCCTTCAACTGATCGAAGAGGTCGTCAATCCTCCAGAGTGGGTACTTATTATTAACGATCACATGATTCAGGCACCGATAATCGATAAAAATCCTCGAGCTCCCATCTGCCTTCTTGGAGATCAGAATCGAGGCTACCCAAGCTAAAACATTGAGCTGAATGAATCCATTTCTCTGTAAGTCCTCTAGCTGTAGTCACAGCTCGCGAAGCACCTCGGGATCCATCTGATATGCTCATGTAGATATTAGTGTTATCCCAGGGTACAAGTCAATATAAATGTTGACCTCTCTATGAGGGGTTAAACCTAGGAAATCATCTAGGAAAACATCCATGAACTGGTCCACCACTATTTGATAACTCGGGCTCTCCTCATAAAAACCTCTAAGGGTATAGCTAGCCAACTGATGGGTGATCAGGTGCACTCTTTTCCAAGCAAGTCCATCCTTTGCTGTAAAGGCTCCCTTCTAACTGGTGAAGTTAAACCTGGTCCCATCTGTGTGGACACACCGCTCATTGTGCCTTATACAGTCAATCTAGGCATGGATTGTAGATAACCGGTACATACCTAATATGATGTCGTAATCCCTCGACGCTGCTACTAGGAGATCCTAGTCAAAGATCTCACATCCTAGAATAAGCTCGTAGTGCCAGAACTAGTGCTTAATCATCAAATCTACTCCCGTACAAATCTATAATTGTAAAGATTGAGCCAATGACTCCATAAGAATCTCTGAGCTCCCAAAGGGGGTAATGGAAATAAAAGAATGACTGGAACTTGTTTCTATAAGAATTGAAACTAATTTGGAGTAGACACAAATCGTACATCAAATAATCATTAGAGTGGCATGGGCATAGACCTCAGCATCCTGGAGCTGAGCTCTCCCATGTCCACCTCTTCCCTGTGGTTGGGGTGGACATCCTGGTGGTGGTGGCAGTAATATATCAAATCATTTCCCACCACCATCTACAGGACCAACTACTCTACCACATCTTCCAACGCCCTATAGACCACCTCGATCAAATCATTGACTCTGCCTTTGCAGTCCTTCGACCATCTGCTGATCATCTAAATTGTGGGTCCGACCATCACGATCCATGTGACCCTACCCGATGCATGCGTAACACTACTCTCTCCTGGAATGACTTTCTCCATTGTATGTGCCCATCACTACAGATATTGAGTCATACAATCGTCCACATTTAGGTATGGAACTCTTGGACCTCTATGACATCTATCTTCTGCAATCCATAGAAGTATCTGCTACGTGTCGACCGGTGGTGGATCTCACTGCTGTAGACTGCTCAGCAAGGAAACTCTCCACTAGGAGGTCTCTCTATAACACCACATCCTGTGTTGGAATGATGAGTGAGATAAATGAAGCCCTAATCGCTCGCCTGAGTCTTTGATCAAAGGTCCGGGCCCTGAATAATGGGTCCCACACCATATCGGTGGAGTAGCATGAGAGGTCTTTAAACCTCGCTATGTACTGAGTTACTATCATGCTGCCCTACTGCAGATGGAGTTGCTCCTGAATGCGCACTGCACGAAGTGTCACTGGGAATACCTCTTCCTAATATAGGCTATCGAAGCCTACCCAGAGAAGGGTCACCTCATCATGAACGTGGTGCATCATGCTCCACCATCTTCATGCTGGTTCCTTTAGAAGGCTGACGTCATTTTTCAACATGATGTCTGCTGGTGTCCCAACCATTTGGAAGAATCTATCCACAGCCTCCAACCAATCCTCAGCCATTTATGGGTCTGTCTCCCCACTGAACCTGGGTGGCCTCTGGCATTAGAACTCGTGAATCATGCTAATGTAGAGTGCACTCTCTGCTATTAGGGATGATGGCATCAGTGGCCCAATAGGTAATGGAACCGTTGGTGCCTTTTTTGGTAAAAGGCCTTGCCGCGAGGCCATGTCGCTCGGTGGGCTATCAGTGTGAACAACTCTTAGAAATATAACCAGATGTCTCTGTGGAGGAATCCTGAAAAGAAAAAGGGATCAGTAAGGTTAAGAGTTTATGAGTTGACCTGGTGAGCTGACGTAAAGAAAAAAATTTTAAAATAGACACACAATCATTGATTTCATGCACTGAGTCAAAAATCAGAAGTCAGGGTCCTGGTCTATGGATACGTTGGCCACCGCAACAACACTGGACTCCCAAAACTAAAGTCTACAGTCACTACACATAACAGTATTACTTCATAGGAAATATCAGAGTCATATATTCTGCAGTAAAACCTCCCTTTGATACCAATTTCTCATGACCCGTCCTCCGAGGCCCATGCTGTAACTACCCCATGCCTGCCTTCCATAGGCCAGGGGTTGGTGACTAGCACCAAATTCATAATTCCCTAAACCTTGGATGCCATTACCTTTATAACCTCTAAACACAAAAACAAGCAAGCACAATGTTGGACGAAAGACCAAGTAAACTGTATAAAAAAAGAGTGCTGAATGAAAAAGGATCCAAACTACAAGCCCAACTGGAATGTACAAGTACAATAGTGATACAATACAACTGAAGGAAAAGGGAAGACAAATTCTAGATCATCCTCCGAGGAACCTACCTAATGTGTAGGTACATATCATCTCCTTAGCACTCCACGTCTGTCCATCTATTCTGTATACCAACAAGCCATATCATCCACCTCCAGGTACCATCCATTCCTAGTACTCTGAGCCCCAGTCAGCGCTGTCAATCATGTACAACCATCCCAACAAGGTGCGGGTCAAGCCCGTGCAGGTTTGAGTATAACTATACTTAGTAGGGACCCCATGTCCCTCAAGGTATCACAAAATCCAACAAGGATAATACAAAATGTATGAAATCGACATATAACCTGACATAGGTATATTCCCATACATATACCTATGTTATCAAGTTATCCATCTCAATCATGCGGAAAACAGAGAAAAACTGACTCAGCTTAAACCGGGATTTTATTTTAGGGGGGTAGTGTCAAGTAACAACCCCAGTCACATTGTCAAAATCTCGGCAGTTGGAGAACTCCACCAAATCAAGTATAGTGGGCCTATCGTGTCACCAAGCATGCTTCCCAGTTACCTTGGACTGCCGAGGTACTTCTCTTGTTGAGTACCATGGATCTGCCACATCACCAAGCACACTCCCCATCATGGGTCTGCCACATCACCAAGCATGCTCCCCCTCGTAACCTGCTGAGATACTCCTCCTTTCGAGTTCTGTGGGTATACCGTGGCTCCAAGACACTCCCCACTATGGGTATTCCGTGACACCAATGTGCTCCCCACTGGGCTAGTAGTGTCACTCTGAGTCAGAACAGTCAGCAATCTTCAGGTCTCATCTAGGTACTAGGTCTCCACACTACGCAGGATCATCTCTGGGAGGATCTTCTCCACAAGCTACTGGTCGATAGTCCAACTTTCATGAATACCAACAAAAAAGTATCTTGATGGTCTTCGATGGCATAGGGGTCTCAATGCAATAGAGGGCGCGTCAATCGGACACCCGGTCTGTGAGTTATTAGCATTTTAGTCTCAGGGTCCCGGTTGGATTCGTGCATGATCCAACATGATTGTATCTCAACTATACTTCAATCTCAAATGGGGTATACTCAAAGGGACAGTCAAACTCCAATATTTCCAGCACCGCTGACGGTTCGTCAAATGGACATGTAGAGCCAAAGATATGTCCATTGGAGAGTAAATGGGTCATAGTGGGCACGGGTCCACTCCGTCCCAACCCGACCAAATATGGCCTGACTCGGTTTGGGTCGACCCTGCCAGACCCATTGGGATATTCATGGTCCACTAGGACATTCCCAGCCTGCCGCGAGGGGCCATGGTGAGCCGTGGGTGTGCGGACCAACCGCGAGGGTGCGGACCGGCCGTGAGGGCGCGGACCGGCCGCGAGGGTGCGGACCGGCTACGAGGGTGCGGACTGGCCACGAGGTCGCAGACCAGCCGCAGGTTGGCACGAAAGCAGTTTGGATAGAAGAACGGCATGATGGTATCTCGAATTAGAGGGCGCCATGAGGCCGGCTTGGCCGAGAGGGCGCTATGAGGGTGGCTTGACCAGGGGCGCATGGCCGGTTGGGTCGGGAGGGCCGCGGGGGCGTGGCTCGGGGTGGCTTGCCCCAGGGGCCAGGGAGGCGTGACCGAGGCTTGTTCGGCCAGAGGGTGGCATGAACGGTGATGGTTCGACTGAGAGGCCAGAGCATTCGGTTGGGGGGGGGGGGGGTCGGTCAGTGAATAACGCGATCGGGGCGGCTCAGTCAAGAGGCCGGTGTAGCAGGGGTGCGGCTCGGTAGAGGCACGACACGGCTCGGTGCCAGTTTGGCCGACGGCGGCAAGAGGCCAGTTTGGTAGGGAAGGCAGAGCACCATGGGGGCGGTGCGGCTCATGGAGGCCATGGGCAGCAGCACAGTTTCCTTCGTTTCCTTCATCGCCTTCGTCTCCATCCACTGTTTCGAAAAAAACCGCAAAACAACACAAGGGTTATAGAGAGGACGAACTATGTTAGTTTGGTCCTCACTCTCTGCATTATATCGGTAGAAAGAAGGTTAGAAATACAAAGCACTTCAAACCCTTCCACAAAGATTCTTCCAAACACACAAAATAAAAAAAGGTTTGTACTTCTGAAGTGATAATTAAACAACATTAAATGCATACCTCGTTCATTGACAATGGTGCGAGATGAAGTATGGATGTCAAATCGTCGTATATGAGGACATCCCACTACAGAAGATGTCCGTACGATGAAGGTTTAAGGATGTCATCATTCTTAGTTGGTGGATCATTCTTTGTTGGGGAGCACGTTCTTCAATGGAGAGCGTAATACTACAAGTTTTGAGTGTCGCGTCACTTTACCAGTGCTTCATTGCTTGATGAAGCCATCCCAAATCCTCCTCCAAAATTCCATATATATAAGAGAGGGGAGAGTTTGGTAACTATAATGGAATTTATGATGGTGAATTTATTAAGAACCATCCTAAATTCAAATGATGAATGTTACTTAATTTAAAAAGGGGGAAAGGAAATTAACTATGTTTGCACAATTAATGGTATGTGATTTGGCATAATTAATGTGAAGAATATAAAGAGGCTTCTTTAAATTAATGAGGGGGTTGAGAGTTTCTCTCAAATAAAGGGGGTTTAATCCTAGGTGGTCCCCACCACCATAACCCCTCATGAGAGGTTATTGTTCGTGTGTTCCCCACTACCATAACCTCTCATGGGAGGTTAAGGTCTAGTGGACCCTACTTCTAACATCCACATGGAGGTTTAGTTCAGGTAGACCCCACCTCCCAACACCCACATGGCTGTTGCAAATAAATATAAAAGTGTCACACACTTTTATTTTATTTTATTCTGAAACAAAAAACGCAAAATCTATCTTTCACTCTCGACCAACTATCATTGAGGTGAAAGTCTCCTTAAGCGAATACCAGTGCTGTGTGTTCAACGGTGCCGTCAGATTTCAATTCAGAACACTGGTTCAAAAGATTGAAAAAAACCCTCGTACGTTTACTGAATGTACCCAAACAAAACATAAAAAATTGATTTTGGGCATAATGGGCCTCAGAATCACGTGATTTCAATTTTTGCGGACTTGTAAAATTCCCATATATTTAAAAATAAAAATTTACAAGGAAAATATGGGTCTTTACAAAGCTATCAAACTTGTGCCGCATAACCCAGTGTGGTATATTCCTTCCCAATGAAGCCGAATATGTAAATAAGAATAGAGGATTAAAAATAAAATATTAATTTCAATATATTATTTTAGATCTCCACTAGCCATTTAATTGTATATCAACTGAGCCCAAGGGTAAACACTTCTTCTCAGAAATATGAAGATCCATGAAATAGATTTTATAAGGTTGCCAACTTGGGTAAATTTAACATATTATATATAGGGGGTTGTGAAACATGAAATCCAAAAAATAATGCCAATTAAAAATCATAAGAAATCTCAGTGACTATATAATACCCTCTCTTTCAAGACTTTTTTTCCACCATTGAACTATTTATCCATCAACACTATAAATTCATCATGTATATTAGAAGTTCACATGTTCTCATTATTTATGTATTTTAGAAATTGTTTCATATGTGTAAGATTACAAAATTTATTAAGGTTGGATTAGGTTTTCTTGAATGGATCGAATGGATAATATTAATTTTAAATAATGAAAAGTAAAAATATATATGAACCAAGTATAAATCATGATGGATATCGTATTATGAGAATAATTCACTACCACAATTTGTTTAAATATTTTAATATGGCTCTGCAGAATATTCTTATTTAGTGTAGAAGCTAGTTATGTGATTGGACTATTCCACCAGACGATATTTCATAAAGATATGTCTTCTTTTGGTCTATGATGACTTAGGGTTATGTCATGTTTTGGACTTTCATGGATTAAGGTTAAAACAAGATTCGATGAGGTCATCATGTATTGATGTGGGGATATGGTGGGGGTAATTTGGTGAATATAATGTCATTGGGGTTGTGATGATGTGATAATGGGATGATTCACACAAGTTGAGAGATGGAAATGCCTTTTTGGTTGATATATCGGTTGTTCCAGACACAAGATATTGGTCAGGGTTTCCTATTTTTCCTAAATATTTTGATTCTTGTTATGTTATGGTAGAAATTATGTTATGAAATGAAAATGATGATGTTAAATTTATATTGGTTATTCTCATATAAATTTATATCCCATGAAATTATAAACTCAATTTCTTACATATGATATGCCATAGTTGAAAAAGATATGGTTATGCGGCTAAAGTTGAATTGTATGTATTGTTTTCCAACTATCATAATAAAACTCTTTATTTTCATATTATTCCACACACACACACATATATTTATATATTTATATCGCAAGACTTTTATTCCTCATGGTTATAGCGGAGTAAATCTTATTCTCACCCCTCCATTGTTTTTTATTTTTTTTTCCAAGATTGTATGAGGGAGATTTGAGCTATTGTTCGAGTAGCATTGGTAGAGTGAGAGAGCGATCAAGATATTTTGAAATCCTATCTTTCATGTATTGTACCAATTATTTATCTCATGTAGGTAAAAATTGGGTTGGGAAACATATTTATTTTTTAATGGGAACAATTGGGTGTTGATTTCCAGATTTTGTTTTACTTTATTGACGATTAAGTGTGTAAAGCCTTTTATTCTCATGATATATACCCTTAATCCCTATTTGAACTCATTTTCTATTAGTGTAATCCTTAAATAGATAATTTCATCCCTTCTTCCTACCAATGAGGGTATTCAACATGGATTATAAATTATTCTTGGCATTCAAAAACTCAATTTTAAAATACTGACAATAATTTCCCCAAAACATTTTAATTTTTTTACATTAAATGAATGTTGAGACAATCAAATCATAATTCACATACATACCTCTATATTTTACAACATTTTTAGTGAATATCACGTTTTAGAATAAATCATTGATGACATACAAGAAAAACGTAAAATAAGTCCATCGATATTCAAGTCCTTCTTTAATGGTAGGAAATTTTAAAAAGTGGGGTGATAAAAAGAGATTGATTCTCATATTCCTTTATAACACAATATGTTTTTAATATAAACCTTGTGTGAACATCATATAACCCTATAAGAAGAATAATAGATGATTTCACTCAGTTTACCTTCAAATTATTAAATAAGGCAATTCAATTCATCAATTTAATAGTGGAATGTGATTATCATATAATTCCACCACCCAAACCACTAGTTCTTCACAGGGTTTGTGAATTAATATTGGTATGAAAATAATGAATAGAAACACTATAAAATGAACTTATAATATATAATACATGAAATAGTTCCAATTCTTAAAATGTGATTCATACAAAACATATTCCTTTCATGAAAAAAGTAGTCAGTTAGAGAAGCCATCAAACTGAAATAAAATATGGGGTGTAGACTTTTCAAGGGGAATATAAATTATCATTCATTATTTATTTGGAAATATTTTCTCTATTATTAGTAAAAAAATTATAACTAGTTGTAATAGTTACAAAAAATCCTACTAGAACATGAAAAAATAGAACATTCACAAAATATTATGGCCTCATCTACAAACCCATGGGTATTATTTATGTAACACCCTTTTAATTTAAAAATAGATTTAATGTAAAATGCATTCCAAAATGATTCTCTAAGAAACACTACTTTGTTATAACCTATCCATGTAAACATAAATTTTCCACCTCTGTGATTTTAATTTCGAAAAACTGACATACATGTTTGCGTTCAGTAAGATATTTAGAGTCTAACAAAAAAATATAATTTTTTGTGAATATTAAAATACCCTTATGAATAAAAATGAATTGCGATGAAATGTAAATTGTCCAAATAAATTGAAACTTCACCCATAAATGTATAAATACAATTTATACATCTTAAATGTGAAAATGAATTATAGTATAAGTATTAGTATTTTGGCTTGTTATAAATATTTTAATTGGGATTTTATGATTAATTTAATAATTTAAAATGGAAATGTATTTTCATAAAATTTATTCATATATTTTTACATTATTTTCTAGTGTTTATAAGATAATTTAATGGGACCATGATTAATTACTCAATGTTTTATCAAACGATTTATAGATTTAATGTGGTTTTTTGGAATAAATTACGATTTAAATTAAAAAGTATAATAAAAATATTTAGGAATTATTTTCAAAAAATGGATTTCATTTTTGAATTATAAAAGTCAATAAATGTTTAAGTTGATTTTTTTGGATTTTTCTAAAATACCTGAATTTTTTATGAATAATGAAATCGTGTAAAAAACAGTACATAAAATATTATCAGTTAAATACACGATTATGATTTCATGAGGAATGTAAATACACATAGTTTGAACACACATTAACTTATCACTATTAGGTGTCACAATAAACAATACTATTGGTTTTTTGTATAGATATAATAAAATAATTAATAGAATTTTAAAAATTCACTCCTCTCTTCCACTATAACCCCCCCCCCTCACTCCCTCTTCTCTTCACTCCTCTTAGACATAATGCTCATTGAATTTCATCCCAAATACCTATAACTAGTCACTAAACACATTAATGGAGCTCATGGTCTTTCTAGAATACCGAAACATCTCTCCTAAAGTTTCTCTCAAGGAAGATCACATCAAGAGAAAAATTATTCCTTCTATTTATTTTATTTCCAGTTCTCTTTTATGTGGTATTTATTTTAAGATTTTATACCATGTAATTATTAACATATTATTATATATATATATATATTCTATTTTTATAGTCTTTTATGAATGGGTGACCCCATCTACCTCTCTTTTTGATGTTTTCTAAAACAATGTTCCATAGCTTTTATACTGTAGAATTCTCTGGTCAAAATATCTCTCTTTTTCATGATCTCTTATTATATTATTATATTTTAATATAAATTTGATTATTATGGGATATTAAATTCCATATACACTTTAATTCACATATAATTTATGAATTGTGAGATAACATTTTTCTGTAATCAAAATATTTTATGAAATTTTAAGCGAAGTTGTTAGGATGAACAATTTTCATGATGAATTTTTGAAATTTTCTTTTATTTTTAGTTTGTTTATTAGTATTTTTCCACATCAACCTTATATAAATGATATTATAATTACATTACCTAACATGAACTATAATTTTATTATGATAATTTAATTTTTCATCCTTATCCCTCCTTTCCCATTCTTTTATACTAAAAATTAAAAAACCATCTGAGATGTGATAATTTGCCACATTCAAGGATGATGAGTTTTCAATATCTACTACCATATTAAATTTTGGGAATGAAACCATTATTATGGTTGAAAGAGACTATAATATATTAATGTTTTCTTATCTATGTTTTTGTAATCATTTTTACAAATGGTTTTGAGTTATAAATCAAATGAGTTTGTGGTGTGAAAAAACTGCCTATTAACACAAATAGTTATCATTAAATAATTTATATAATGATTCATCTTAAATATAAATAACAAAATGAAATTTACAACAATTTAACCTTTAGGAAGTTAAATAATAACATATAACATAAATTTTGGACAAAAATACTCAATTTACATGATTCTCCAATCATGTATATAAGTATACTGATAATGAAAAACACAGACCCAATAATTAAATTAAACCTCTTAACCCATTAAAATATCTATGACTGTAAATAAAAAGTTTATAATAAATATATTACATGTATAATTGGTTCTGAAAAAATTAACTACTGAATTTAATTTGGTTATCCATGACACTAAGATCAAAGGAAGAACACCATCCGACTTAAATAAGGGGGTTTCATCATCTCACATCCATTTTTTGTGATATACTCCTTATTCACTACCATTTCATATGAATATTTAATGTATAGTACCCATTTATGTTTAACATCATGAATCTCTTTATTCTCATGATATTCAATGTCTTAGTTAAGGATTATATATTTTTGGTCATACGATTCAATTGATTACAATGTTGTTTATATTTTCTACCCGAACCTCCATTTTTAGTAGGGATTCCCTTATTCTCTACTCACCTCAATAGTATTATTTTTTATTTATATATACAACTCATAGTTGTTTTCCAATTTTCAATAGATGTGTATCAAATCAAATACAAATTTCATTTTGGGGGAGTTATTTGTTATAAAAGGATCTTTAAAAAATTCTTCTCTATAAAAGGGAAACTATATAATTCCTACCAATTTTCAAGTGAAATATGTAATAAATATTAATTCATTATCATTCTTGTAAATGAAATAAAATTATCATGAAATATCAGTTTGTTAAATTATGGTTTTACAAAAGGAAACACTCCTTTATTTTTTTGAAATCTCTTTTATATTTTCCTAAAACTACACTAAAATGTTTTACTTATAAAACATATTTTAGAGATCGTTTTACATGATTTCACTACACTGGGAAATTATTTATACCTAAAATATGATTTAAATGTTCATAAATATTATATTCTAGTATTCACATGTTTAAAATTTGATTTCATGAAAAATATCAATGATTTTCCAAAAGAACTGTTCCTTCCAAAGTAAGAATGATTTTTCTAATCGCACATTAACTATTATTAGATATATGCCATGATCAAAACATATTCCGTTATTGTGGTGTATGTAATAACGCTTGTAATATCATATAAATAGTATCTTTATTCTAATGATATTCTATGGTATTATGATTTGATTGTTTCAAGGTGGTATGTGACACTTTGAAATGTTTGAAAATTATTTCCTCAGTTCTTTTTTCAAAGGATCCTTTTAAAAGTATCTTCATCTATTACAAAAACCATCATTGAATATTGTACTTTATTGAGTTTTATATCCTATGATATCATCCATCATGTTCTATTTAATGGTTTATAATTACTTAATGTGTAAGTGCTATCTTGAAACCATTCACTACATTACTCCGAATGGTTTGTGTTTATGTTTAATGACTAGGGAATGTTATATACATTTCATATGTTAGTTTCAATATTAATGTATATATTGTTTTTGTTTATCCCCATTCATAATAGTATTGCATTGGAAATAGTATGTGTCGGGTGGGGCTAGCTATAGCCCCATTGTGCATCGGTAGGTCTCATGAGACAAAATACCGTCATGGCACAAGGCCTTGAAAAAATGAATATTTAGGATCTTGGAAGGAGGACATGACGATATGGTTATAATGTCCCGATTTATGAATTCTCTCATTATGAAAGTATTATTGATGGTATATGTGGTAATTTGGATATTAGAATACACAGGATTATGTTTTATTATGTCATTATTTACAAAACAGTTATTCCTCCCATAATGTGTTCAAGTTTATTTTTAATGTCAGGTGTTTTTAGTTATTCACCTTGACTAATGTTTATCTTTATGATATCTTATAATGTTTTTCTTACCATTATTAGGCATTTGAACTCACCCCCTTCATTTGTTTTTCCTTCCCCAGGTTACGAAGAAGAAATAATTCACTGAGTTTTCAAGGATGCAATTTATTATCTTTTGTTATGTATTATATTTTTCACATTAAAAATAGAAAATGGGTTCAATGTATGTATCTAGTTTCTTCAAGGCTACTAAAATGATCGGTCTTTGTGATTTTATTCCTCATTATCATGATAATGTATTAAAATAATGCACTGGCTCAAAGCTTCTGTATTCGGGGTGTTACAGTTGGTATCAATGTATGTTTAGTAGAAACCTTGGAATTAGATTTTGAAAACGTAGGTTAGGTAACAAAGACCTAAGATTATATTTAAGGATAAAAAACCTGAACATAATAGATTTTTTGTAAGGAATATATTATGTGGATATTTATAGAAAATAAATCCCTATCTGGATACAACCAAGTAGAGGTTGATCTGGCCAATATGTACTATGGAGTCATAACTCTGAGAAGGAGTTTTGGTCTTGACCTGGGGTATCCTGGTACATGAAAATGGGACATGTTTCACTCATGGGTTGACACTAATAGGGGATATTCTTATGATAATTCTCTTTTTTATTTACACAAAATTGGGAAGGATTTATACCCCCAAGGAAACCAAAGACTATGGTTCTAGGATTTATGATGCTTATATTTCTACTATCTGCTATACCATGTTTAATGTTATAGAGTGTTCTTAATTTAACGAGGTAATATATAATACGAAATTTATTAGAAATGGATCCTAGAAGAAGGAATTATATGTTCAACAATTCATGTGATGCGTAATGTAAGAAGGATTATATCTCTTATGGTCTGAATCCATCTATTTAAAGGATGATTACCTCCCAAGTATCCTCATCCTATGAAGAAATAGAATCTTGTGTTGACAAAGATTGAAAATACTTTTCTGAGTCCTATGGATTTTTTGAGATGAAAAGAAGAATATTATGGTAATGAAATATAGGTATAAAGGGATGAAAAGAAATAAGTGTCTTCCCATAAGTGGTAAATATGTAATGAATCACTACTATAAATGTTTGATGGGAATGAAAATTTTTTATAAGGGTGGATAAAAAGGTCACCATGTTCATGATTTTAAGGATTAGAAAATGGTTTCCAACATACAATTCTTCAAATTCAAGGAGATGGGAAATTATGTGAATCAATTTCCAAAGCATCAAAGGAACATTCCCTAAAGGATGATTTTGGATAATGATCAAGTTTTGATGATACCATAGATGACGTAGAATGATTAATATTCCAACTAAATAATAATGTTATTTTAACATTTTTTCAGTAATATACTTATTATATGAATTATGAGATTTACAAGGATTGAATAGAAGTACCAATTAATTAAGGATTTGAGGTTTTATGATTAATGGTATAATGAAAAATTGATTCATTATAATATGATAATTTTTAGAAAAACATGAATGAGGGAAATACAACCCATAATACATATCTTATGTTGAGATAACGATGACGAAATGATTGATTCAGATAATTACAGACTACCTTGGAACTGATTACTAACTTGTTGAGAAGTGGTCTATGCTATCATTGATGGATTTTTCAATACTTTTGGATTAAAGGAATATATCCAATAACATGTAACTTACATAAGGAATATGGAATAATGAATGTTTCCAATATGGTTTTTACATTAATTAACATTATTAACATATTTCAAGAGGATACATGATGATGTTAATCACGTGATTGGAATGTGAATTTTAAAGATGCTTCTTGTTGATTAAGAGTTAATGATATGTTCATCATCAATATTTAAGGACCTTCATTATAATGGGATGAATCATTATATTTTGAAATTTTAAGAATTTATTAAAAGGATTAATTTGATTATTGTATGGGGTTTATAGTATAATGTTATTACACGATGGTTTTATTATTATTCCACAAAAATGTTGTCCAATTTGAATGCATTTTTTAGTAATCGATACATTTCCCTTTCCTCATATTAATATGATATTTTAACAGTACTCATGATGTGGGTTTCTGATTATGGAATTTTCAAGTATCAACTATTAAATATCAATGTTCAATTTCAAAATTTGAGGACAATATTTTCGTAATGAGGGGTTAATTTAACACCCTAAATATATCCAAAAATATTTAATTTATAATGAATGAAAAATTGAGTCTCTAAAAACACCAATTTATTATAACATAACCATTTAAAAATAATTTTTCCACCTCTGTGATTTTAATTTTGAAAAACTAACATACACGGTTTTGTTCAGTAAGATATTTATAGTATGACAAGACAAAAATAATTTTTATGGAATAGTAACATACCCATATGAATAGTAATGATCATAAATGAATAGTAAATTGAAAAAATAGAAACATCACCAATAATGGAATAAATTCAATTTAGACATCTTAAAAGTGAAAAAATGATCATAGTATAAATATTTGTATTTTTTCATGTCATAAATATTTGAATTACAATATTAAGATTATTAAAATATTTTTAAATGAAAATTTATTTTCATTAAATGTATTCAAAAAATTTTAAATTATTGTGTTATGGTTATACTAAAATGTTATGGGAACTTTATTAATTTCTCAATGTGTTATAAAATGAGTTATAGTTTTAAAGTTGATCTTTTTGAATAAATTATATGTTTACTCAAATATTAAATTAAAAATATTTAGAAAATTAATTTCAATAAATTATTTCATTTTTGAATACAACTAGTTGAAAAATGGTTAAGGTTAACTTTTGTGATTTGTCTAAATTACTCGAATTTCTGATGAATAATGAAATATTGAAAATACCGTATAATCAACTTATAAGTTAAATATACTATTTATGACATATTTAGTGATTTAAGGCCACATGACTCTAACTGAAATTCTCTCATCATTGCTAGGGGTGACATGAGATGACACTATTGGTTTTCTTGTTGGAAATAATAAATAATGAATAAAATATTCAAAATTTACTCATCTCCTCAAGTATAAAAAAACCCCTAACTCTCACTTCTCCTCACTCTTATAAGACATGAATATCCCCATGGTTCTACACAAATACGTATAACTAGTTACTCACCACGTGCAAGGATCTCTAAGCCTTTCAAAAAAACTAAAACCTCTTCCTTAAATATGCTCTGATGGATGATTATTTCAAGAGGTAAATTCTTCTTAATTCTTTTATTTCAGGTTCTATTTTACGTGGTATATATTTCAAGTTTTCATACCATGTTATTATTTCCATATTATTCAGTTCCTATAATATTTTATTAGTCTTTTATGATTGGTTGACCACTTCCCCCACTATTTTTAATATTTTCTAAACACATGTTTCATAGCTGTTATGCTGCAGAATTTTCGTCTCAAAATCTCTTTCTTTTTCAAGAACTATTATAATGTTATTTTATTTTAATATATATATTTTTGTTATTGGATTAGAAATTACTTATCACCAATGATTTTAATATAATTAATATATAGTTATATAACCTATTTATATTATTATAAAACTTTATTATATTTTAATCTACACCGTTTGGATGCTGAATTTTCGTTAGGGATTTCTCAACATTTCATTCATTTTGAGTTCATATTTTTCATTTTCATTCCTCATCATACATATCAAAATGATATGTTAATTAAAATAACATTAATGAAATATAGTATTGTTATTCTAATGGAATATTTATTCATCATATCACATTTAATAATTTTTTATACTAAAAATGAAAACACCATCTAAGATGTGCTAATTTACCACATTCAAGGATATTGAGTTTTCAATTTCTAGTATTGTCTTCAATTCTGGTCATGAATCCATTTTAATGGTTTCAGAACATTATAATATATTTATTATTTCTCATCTATGTTTTCAGAATATTTTTTTGCATATGGTTTTTATTTACAAAGAAAATGACATCGTGGTGTCCAAAAATCGCCAATTAAACCAAATAGTTATCATTAAAAAATTTCTATAATGATTCATCTTCACACTAAGTAACAAAATGAAATTTAAAACCATGTTAACATAACTATGTTCAATAATAACATATATCCTCAATTCTGTAACAAAATCCACATTTTACATGATTCTCTGTTCATGTATATTAGTATATCGGCCACGAAACAAATGGACTCGAACCATGAAATTGACACTCTTAACTGTCAAAACGCCTTGAATTAACATAATAATGTTATAATAAATCAATTAAAATTATAATAGGTTATTAAAATATTAATTAATGAAATTAATTTGGTTATCCATGACTCTATGATCATGTGAAGAATACCATCAGACTTAAGGTAATGGGGTTTCCTCGCCTCAATTCCATTTTTGTGAGATAGTCTTTATTCACCTCCATTAATTGTGTATAGAGTACCTATAATTCCCATTGATGTTTAATATCACGAATCTATTTATTTTCATGATATTAAATTTATCATTTAATGATAATAAATTTTTGGGAATAAGATTCAATTGATTACAAGGTTGTAATTATTTTCTACCTGAACCTCCACTTTCAATTGGTTTTCCCTTATTCTCCACTCACCTCAATGGTATTATTATTTATTTTTATATACTGATCATTAATTATGATATATTTTTCAATATATTTGTACCAAATAGAATAAAATTTCTTTTATGGGGAGATATAAGTGTTAAAATGATCTTTAAAAAATTCTTCCCGATAAAAGGGATCTTCTTGAATTCTTACATATTTTCAAGTGCACTATATAATCTATTTTAAGTCATTATTATTTTTGTAAAATAAGGAATTTTATTATGGAAACTAATCTAGGATAATTTATGGATTTATGAAATAAAACAAACCTTTCCATTTTAAAATAAATTTAATATTTCCTGAAAATTGAACTAAAATGTTTACTTTTAATGCTTCATTAAAATATCTTTTTACATGATTTTAATGCACTGGGAAATTATTTATTCCACAAAGATAATTTCAGTTTTCTTAAATCTTATTTTCTTGGATTTATATGTTTAAAACTGATTTAATGACAAATAAACCTAATTTTCCAAAATAACTCTTCTTTCAAAAGTAAAAAAAAGAATTTTCTCATCTCACTTTATCTTATATAAGATATATTCCATGATCACGACATATTCCCTATAAGTGGTGTATAAAATTCCATTTGTGATATCATATTAATAGTCTCCCTAGTGTCATTATATTATAGAGGATTATGAATTTAATGTTTCAAGGTGGTATGATACACTTTAGAATGTTCATGGATTATTTCCTCTGTGATTTTTCAATAGTCTAATTTAAAATTATCTGCATCCATGTCAACATCACTGGTTGAATATTATACATGATTGAGCTGCATGTTTTATTATATCATCCACCGTGTTTTATTAAATGGTTTATGATTAGTTTTAATGTGGATATCTTATCTTTAAACCATTCACTGCATTGCTCAGACTATTTAGTGTTTATGTTTAATGAACGGGGAATGATTCTTACATTTCATATGTCAGTTTAAATATTAATATATATATATATATAGTTTATATTTATCTAAATTTAAAATATGAATGCATTGGACATAGTAAGTTTTGGCTGTGTCCCACTATATCCCCATGGTGCATCAGTATGTCTCATGTGACAATCTACGGTCTGGGCATAAGGCCTTGATAAAATGATTATTTATGGTCTTGGCACATGGTCTTTACAATATGGTTATGATGTACCAAATTATTCATTCCCTAATTCTAGGAATATTATTGATGGTTAATGTGTTAATTCACCTAGTAGTTTACCCATTTTTATGTTTTATTGTGGAATTATTAATTCAATTCTTATTCTTACTCTATTTTGTTCATGATTATTTTTTATTGAATGCGTTTTTAGTTATTCACCATGCCTAATGTCTATGTTTACGATATCTTCCCCAATTTTTTATCCTTTATGAGCGTTTGATCTCATTACTTTAATTTTTTTCCTTCCCCAAGATAGAAATAATATACGATTTATTTAGTTTTCAAAGATACAATTTATTTAATTTTTTTATGCATCATAATTTTTATCCTTTCAAAATCTAAAATGGGTTCTATGTATATCTCGTGTATTAATAAATTATAATAAATTGATTGGTCCTTCAAGATTTTATTCCTTGTAATCATACCAATGTTTTAAAATAATGAACCAACACCAATCTTCTGAAGTCGAGGCATTACATTTGGTATCAATGGGAGTTTAGTAGAAACCATGAGAACTAGATTTTTAAAACATAGGTTAGAAAACCAATACCTAATATGGTATTTGAGGATAAGAAAACTATAACATCATTGAAATTTTGTATGTAATAGATTATGTGGATATTTCTAAAAAATACATCTTTTCTGGATATAAACAAGTAGAGGTGACTCTGGCATTGATGTACTCTGACAAAGAGTTTTAGACGTGACCCATGGTATCCTGGTACAAAACAATGGGCCTTGTTGAACTATTGGTTTGACACTCCCAAGGGATATGATTAATATAATTCACACATTATTTACCAACCATTGTAATGGATGTATGCCCCCAATGAAACCAAAGTATATTGTTCTATGATTTATGATGCTTAAATTTATGGAATGTTTCATAACATGTTTAGAGTTATAGAATGTTCTAAATTTTATAAGCTAATGTATAATATGTAATTGATTATTAATTTAACCTAGGAAAATGAATTAGAACTTTAATAGTGCATGTGATGAAATGAGTAGGAAAGATCATATTTCTATCATTGATAAACCATATTTTCAAGGGAATATTGTCTCCCCAATATACTCACCACATGAGGAAATAATATCATGTGTTGAAATCATATTTAATGACTTAACTGAGTCCTATGTATTTGAAGGGAAGAAAAAGAAGACGGGGATGGTAGAGAAACATAGGGATAAAGGGAATAAGGGATTGATGAGTTTTCCCAAATGTGATAACTGTGGAAAGAATCACCATGGTAAATATTTGAATGGAATTGTAATATGATATAGGTGTGGGGAATTAAGACACCAAGTTCATGATTTCAAGGGTAAGAAAATGTTTTCCAATGAAAAATGTTTCAACTATAAGGAGATGGGAAACTACACGAATCAATGTCTCATGAATCAGTGGAATATACCCTAAATGATGATTTTGGATAATCATCAAGTTATGACGCTACAATAGATGATGTATAATGATTAATATTACTAGTCAAGAATCTTTTCATTTGAATATTTTTTCAGTAGTGTACTCATTATATAAATTACGATATATATATGGATTGTACTGTAATACTATTTCTTAAACAATTAAATGGTGTATGATGAATCATATAAAGGAAAAGTCATTCAATATAAAGTTAATTTTTTTTATAAAAAAACATGATTAAGAGAACTAAAACCCATAATGTATATCTGATGTTGTGATAATGATGATGAATTGAATGATTTAGATATGTACTGACTACCTTGGATCTGATTACGGACTTGTCGAGAAGTGTTCTATGATATCATCAATAGATTTTATAGATCTTATGGATTTACGTAATATATCCAATAACATGTATCATACTTATGGAATACAAAAGAATGCATATATCTAACATGGGTTTTAAGGTATCTAAAGTTATTACTATGTTTCAAGAGGATACACAAGGAAGTTGTTCACATATTTGGAATTTGAATTTTAGAGTTACATCTTGTTGATTAAGGGTTAATGATTTGTTCATCATGTAAATTTGGGGACCATCATTATAATTTGTTGAATCATTATATTTTTGGAATTTTAAGTATTTAAAAATTGGTTTATTTTGATCTTTGAATGAGGTTTTAGAGTTTAACATATCTAAAAGATAGTATGATTATTATTCCATGAATATGTTGTCCAATTAGAATGTCTTGTTTTTAGTAACCCATGAATTTTTATTTCTTCTTATTAATAGTACATTTTAACCATATTCATGATGTTGGTTTCCCATAAATAAATTTTAAAGTATAAACCATTAATTTTTGAAGTTCAATTTTAAATTATGAGGATTAAATTTTTGTAAGGAGGGGATAATGTAACAAACCAAAAATTTAGAAATAGATTTAATATTGAATGAATGAAAAACTGAGTCGCTACAAAACACCACTTTGTTAAAACCAAGCCATGTAAACATAATTTTTCCACATCTATAATTTAAATGTTGATAAACTGACACACACAGTTGCGCTATTTATGTTACTTAGAGTCTGAAAAAACAAACATAATTTTTTCTTAATAGTAACATACTTTTCTGAATAGTAAGGAATATTAAGGAATAGTAATTAGGACAATAATTATAAACTTCACCCATAAATTTAGAAATTTAATTTAGACATTATAAAAGTGAAAAAAATGATCACATTACAATTATTGGTATTTTTAGATGTTGTAAAATTTTTAATTACCATTTTATGAATAATTTGATAATATAAAAAGCTAATGTATATTCATAAAATGTACTCATAAATTGTTAACTTATTGGATTATGAATATGAGTTAATTTTATGGCCCCTTGATTAATTTCTCAATGTGTTATAAAATGTGTTATAGTTTTAATGTTTTTTTGTAATAAATAATGAATTTATTTTAAAATTAAATAAAAAATATTTACAAAATTAAATAATTTTTTTTTAATTTTTTAATTCCTAAATTTCTAAAAATTGATTGGGTGATGTTTTGATATTTTTATGAAATAATCATAGTTTTTATGAATATTGAAATACGATATAATACTGTATATAATAATTATTAGTTAAAAACACTATTTCTAACATCATGAGTGATTTAAGACCACTTTGTTCGATCTCACATGAACCTATCACTATTAGGGGCCACATAAAACAACACTATTGGTTGTATTGATGGAAATAATAAAATAATGAATAAAATATTCCAAATTCACTCATCTCCTCCACTATATCTCCCTCCCCCATTCCCTCTTCTCCTTAATCCTCTAATACATGAAGCTCATCAATGATCTGCAAAAATACCTATCCCAAGACACTCCCCACGTGAAATAAGCACATGGTATTTCCAAAATATCAATACCTCTCCTCTAAAGAGGCTCCCAAGGAAGATCACATAAAGAGGTAAATTCCTCCTTTTATTTCTTTTATTTCATGTTATCTTTTATGTGGTATGTATTTCCCATATTAATCCCATGTTCTTATTTTCATATTATTATGTCCCTATACTGGTTTATGGTTATTTTATGAATGGGTTACCATTTACCCCACTCTTTTTAATGTTTTCTAAAACCATGTAGCATAACCGTTATGCTGCAGAATTTTCCACTCAAAATATCTATCTTTTTCAAGAAATCTTATTAAGTTATTAATTTTTAATTTAAATCCGTTTATTGGGGGACATGACATTCCATATCCTAGTTATAGTTCACATTTTGTATTAATTATGAGATAAACTTTTTCTCTCATCAAAAGAATTTAAGAAATTTTAAGCAACGCTGTTAGGGTGCCGAATTTTCATGAGATATTTATAATCTATTCTTTTATTTTGAGTTCCTTTATTTTCTTTTTATTTCCTCATCAACTTCATACAAATTATATGATAGTTCCAGTAACTTACATGAATGTGAATTTTATTATTCTAATGGAAAACTTATTCATCATCTCTCATTTCCCATTCTTTTATACTAAAAATGAAAACATCATCTGAGATGTTCTAATTGACAACATTCAATGATGATGAGTTTTAAATTTCAATTATTATCTAAAATTCTGGCCATGAAAGCATTATTATGGGTTAAAAAAGAAATAATATATTAAATTATGTCTCATATATGATTTTTTAATCTTTTTGTACCTATGGTTTTGATTTATAAAGAAAATGAGTTCATGGTGTCTAAAAACCAACAATTAACCAAATTAGTTTTCATTATATAATTTTTATAACGATTCATCTTCACTCTATATGATGAAATAAAATTTACATATATTTAACCTTCAGTATTTTCACTAACAACATTTAACTTAAATTCTGGAAAACAATCCTCATTTTACATGATTCACTTTTCATGTATATAAGTATATCGATCATAAAACAAACGGTCCCATATATTCAAATTGAACAACTTAACCCATAAATGGCCATGAATTAACATAATAAGGTTATAATAAATGAATTAAATGTATAATTTGTTCGTAAAATATTAATTAATGAATTTAATTTGGATATCCAGGACAATAAGATCAAATTAAGAACACCATCAGACTTAAGGTAAGGTAGTTTCCTCACAACTCTTCCAATTTTGTGAGATACAACTTATTCACTACCATATTTTTGGAAAGTGTGTATATAATTCAAAATGAATTTTAATATAAATAATCTCTTTTTTTCCTGATATTCAATGTATCATTAAATTATTATAATTTTTTGGCATACGATTCAATTGATTACAAAGTTGTAAGTATATTCTACCATAACGTCTATTTTTATTTGGGTTTCCCTTATTATATACTCACCACATTGATTTTATTATTTATTTGTATATACTCTTCATAAATTATATTATGATCTTCTATATATGTATTCCAACTAGAATACTCCATTCATTTATATAGATTGATTTTTTTTAAAGGATCCTTCATGAATTATACAAGATAAAAGGGAATGTCTCGAATTCTTATCTAATTGCAAGTATACGATGTAATCTATTTGATGCCATTATAATATTGGTAATAGAAATTATTTTATCAAGAAAAAAAATGGGTTCATTTATGGTTTTATTAAATTATACACACTATTTCATTTTAAATTCTCTTCAATATTTCCCTAAAACAACACGAAAATGTTTTACATCTAATACTTATTTTAATGTACTTTATATAAGATTTCAATACAGTGGGAAATCAGTTAAGCCCCCACAATAATTAAAATGTTAATAAACATTATTGTCATTTATTTACATGTTTATTGTCTTATTTCATTAAAAATAAAAATGATTTTCCAAAAGAACTATTATTTCCAATGTAAAAATGATTTTCTGATCTCACATAAACTTTTATAAGATATATGCCATGTTCACCACTTATTACTTTCTTTGGTGTATGTTCATCAGTTTGGTATATGATATAAGTAGTCTCATTATTATCATGATGTTATATCTGATTATGATTTGAATGTTTCAAGGTGGTACATGAATCTTTTTAATGTTTAAGGATTATATCCTCATTGATTTTCCTGTGGTCTCATTTAAAAGTATCTTTATCCATGTAAAAATTCCTTGTTTAATATTGTACAAGATCGATGTTTGTATATTATGATATAATTCACCATCTTTCATTGAATGGTTTATGTCTAGTTTAAATTATTATGTTCTCTCTTGAATCCATTGACCACATTGCTATTAATGGTTAGTGTTTTTGTTTGATGAATGGGGAAATTTATTTACATTTCATATGTTCTTTTCAATATGAATGTATATATTGTTTATGTTTATCCACATTCATAATAGGAATTCATAGGACACAGTAAGAGTTATATGGGGCCCACTATATCCCCTCAGTGCTTTAGTAGATCTCATAAGACACACCACGGTCTTGGCACAATGCCTTAAAAAAATGATTATTTATAGTCAAGGCACAAGGCCTTGACATTATGGTTATGATGTCCCGCTTTATGAATTATCTCATTATGGAAATAGTATTGATGATTCATGTGTTAATTTTTCTCATATAATACCCATGATTATTTTTTATTACGACATTATCTATTTAGCTCTAATTCATGCCATATTGTGTTCATGTTTATTTTTTATGGAATGTGATTTTATTTATTCCCCATGCCTAATGTTATATTTATGATATCTTATAATATTATTATAAACCATACTGAGCATTTGATCTCAATCATTTCATTTGTTTTTCCATCCTTAGGTTAAGAAGAAGGTATAATTTATTTTGTTTTCAAGGATTCATTTTTTCTCTTTTGTTACGTATCACATTTTTATTCCTCTAAAAAAGTAAAATTGGTTCAATTTGAGTATCTAGTTTCTTAAAGAATACTAAAATGATTTGTCCTTTTGGATTTTATTCCTTGTAATCATGAAAATATATTGAAATAATTCAATGGCTCTGAGATTCTATAGTTTGGGCGTTACAAGTGATATCAAAGGATGTTTAGTTGAAACCATAGGAACGTGATTTAGAAAACATAGGTTAGGGAATAAATCCCTAAGATTTTAATTGAGGATAAAAAACAAGAACATCCTAGAATTTTTGTAAAGAATAGATTATGTGGATATTTCTAAAAAATACGTCCTTGTCTGGATACAAACAAGTAGAGGTGGCTCTAGCACAAATAAACATAGGTGTGAATACTCTAACAAGGAGTTCCCATCTTGACCCGTGTTATCTCGGTACATGAAAATGGGCCTTTCTACACTCTTTGATTGAACCTCCAATTGGATATTCTTTGGATAATTTACATTTTATTTACCCACCGCTATGAATGTTTTATACCCCCAATGTAACCAAATTATATTGTTCTAGGGCTTACAATGCTTAAAATTATGTGACGTGGTATACAATGTTTAGAGTTATTGAGAGTTCATAATTTTATTAGCTAATATATAATATGTATTTGATTATAAATTAATCCTGGGAGAAGGAATAAGAGCTTCACCAATGTACGAGATGTGAAGAGTAATTAGGATCATATCTCTAATCATCTTAATCCATTTTTTCAAAGGCAAGTTGTCTCCAAAGTGTCCTAGTCATAAGAGAAAATAGTATTCATGTTTTGAAAATGTATGTAAAGACTAATATGAGTCCTATGGATTTGAAGGGGGTAAAAAAGAATATTATGATAGAGAAATACAAGAATATAGGGAAGAAAGGAAAGAAGAGTTTTCACACATGTGATAACTGTGGAAGGAATCACCATGGTAAATGATTGAAGGTAATGTGGTTATTCTATAAGTGTGGAGAAAAAGGACACCATGTTCATGATTTCACAGGTACGAAAATGCTTTCCAATGTACAATGGTTCAACTAAAAGGAGATGGGACACTATGGAAATCAATGTCCCAAGTGTCAAAGGAATATACCCCAAATAATGATTTGGGATAATTATCATGTTATGATGATAATTCAGATGAAGTAGAATGATTAATATTCCTGGTCAAGAATCATGTCATTTGAATATTTTTTCAGTAATGTTCTGGTTTTGTGAATTATGAGATATATAATAATTGTACTACAATACTATTTTATTAAGGATTTAAGGTCATATGAATAATGGAATAAAGGAAAATTTATTCAATATAAAGTTTAACATATTAGGAAAAAACATGATTGAGGGAAATAAAACCCATAATATATATCTGATGTTGAGATAAAGATGATAAAATGATTGATTCAGATATGTACTAACTAACTTGGAACTAATTACTGACTTATCGAGAAGTGGTATATGCTATCATCGATGGAGTTTATAAAACTTTCAGATTTAAGAGATATATCCCATAACACGTAACATACTAAACAAATACGGATGAATGCATGTTTCTGATGTGGTTTTTATGGTAATTCATGTTATTACCATATTTGAAAATGATACACGATAAAGTTATTCACTTGTTTGGAATTTGAATTTAAGAGATACTTCTTTTCAATTATGGGTTAATGCTATGTTCATCATTGAAATTTGGGGACCATCATTATAAAATGATGAATCATTATATTTTGAAATTTTATGCATTTATGAAATGGTTTATGTTGATCTTTGTATGGGGTTTTAGAGTTTAATGTCACTACATGTTGGATTGATTATTCTTCCATGACCATGTTGTCCAATTAGAATACATTGTTTTGTAATAACTGATGCATTTAACATTCCCCTAAATAATAGGTCATTTTAACAATATTCTTGATGTGGGTTTCCCATACGGGAATTTTCATGTATAAACCATTAACATCAGAAGTTCAATCTAAAGTTTTGAGGAAGAAATTTTTATAAGGAGGGGATAATGTAACAACCCAAAAATTTAAAAATATATTTAAAATATAATTAATGATATACATAATCTCTAAATGCCACACATTATTATAGCCACGTCATTTAAACATAATTTTCCACCTTTGTGATTTAAATTTTGAAAATCTGACAAACATAGATAGGTTTAGTAAGATATTTAGTGTCTGACAAAACAAACATAATTTATGGCGAATAGTAAAATTCCATTATGATTAGTAATGAATAATAAATTGTCCAAAAAAATATAAACTTCACCCATAAATTTATAAATTCAATTTAGACATCTTAGAAGTGAAAAAACGATCATAGTATAAAAATTGTTATTTTTTCATGTCATAAATATTTTAATTATAATTTAATGATTAACATAATAATTTAAAATGGAAATGAATTTTTATAAAATGTATTCATAAATTGTTACTTTAATTTCATATTTCTATAGGATAATTTTATTGGACCTTGATTAATTTCTCAATGTGTTATAATACATGTTATAATTTTAAAGTTGTTTTTTGGATGAAATTATGATTTTATTTAAAAATAAAAATAAAAATATTCAGAAAATTAATTTCAAAAAATGTATTTCATTTTTGAAATCTAATCTTCTAAGAATGGTTATGGTGATTTTTTGGGATTTTTCTGAAATACTAAAATTTATGATGAATAGTGAAATACCATAAAACATCGTGTATACAAATTATCAGTTAAATACACTATTTATAGAATAATGAGTGATGTAAGGCCACATGGTTCAAACACTCATGAAATTATAACTATTAGGGGTCACATGAAACAACACTATTGGTTTTCTTGATGGAAATAATAATATAATGAATAAAATATTCAAAATTCAGTCATCTCCTCCACAATAACCCCCTAACTCCCTCTTCTCCTCAATCCTATAATCATTAAATCACATCAATGTTATAAAAAAAAATAATTCCTAGTCACTACCCACATGTAAGGATCTCTTGGTATTTCAAAAAAACCATAATATCTTCCCTAAAGAGGCTATCATCGAAGATCACATCAAGAGGTAAATTCCTCCCTTTATTCTTTTATTTGAAGTTAACTTTTATGTTGTATGTATTTAGTGTTTTCATAAAATGTACTTATTTCCTATTCATTCTGGCCCTATACTATTTTTTTATTCTTTTATGAGTGGTTTACCCCTTCCCCCTCTCTTTTTAATGTTTTATATATTCTTGTTGCATAGCCATTAGGCTATATAATTTCTATCTCAAGATATATATCTCTTTCAAGAACTCTTATTATGTTATTATCTTTTAATTTAAATTTATTTATTTGGGGATATGAAATTCTATATACCCATTAATATCCATATTATTTATAAATTATGAGAAACAATTTTCCTCTAATCAATATATTTTATGAAATTTTAAGCGACGCAGTTAGTCTGCTGAATTTTCTTTAGGGATTTCTCAACTTTTCAATAAATTTGAGTTCATTTCTTTTCCTTTTCTATAATAATCACACTCATACAAATGATATTATAATTATCATACATTAAATTAACAGAAATTTTATTATGCTATTGGAAAATTTCTTCGTCATCTCTCATTTCCCAATATTTTATACTAAAAAGAAAACACCGTCAGAGATGTGCAAATTTATCACATTCAAGAACGAAGAGTTTTCTATTTCTACTACCATGTTCAATTATGGTCATAAAACAATTATTATGGATGAACCAGACTATAATATATGTATTTTGTCTCATCAATGGTTTAGTATTATTATTGTATTTATGGTATTCATTTATAAAGAAAATGATGACGTGGTGTCCAGAAACAACCAATTAAACCAAACGGTTATCATTAAATAATTTTTACAATGATTCATCCTCACTCTACATAAACAAATTAAATTTAAAACCATATAACCATTATTATGTTCACTAATAACAAATAAATTAAATTCTAGACAATAATTGTCATTTTACATGATTTTCTCTTCGGGTATACAAGTATATCGATAATGAAAAAAACAGACCCAAACAATGAAATTGAACCTCTTAACCCATCAAAAAGGCCATTAATGAAATTATTAAGGATATAATAAATCAAATAAATGTATAATATGCTACAAAATTATTAATTTAAGAATATAATTTTATTATCCTCGACACTATGATCATGTGAAGAATACCATCAGACTTAATGAAAGGGGGTTTCCTCGCCTCACTTCCATTTTTGAGGGATACTCCTTATTCAGTACCATTTCTAGTTTATAGAGTATTTATACAACCAATTGATGTTTAATATCATTAATATATTTATATTAATGATATCTATTGTATCATTTAATGATTATTATTTTTTGGGGATATAATTCAATTGATTACAATGTTGTAAGTATTTTCTAACTGAACCTCCATTTTTATTAGGGTTTCACTTATTCTCTAATCTTTTCAATGATATTATTATTTATTTGTACTTAATTACAATAAATTATTTTATAATTTTTTATATATGTGTACCAACTACAATTCTACTTTAATTTATGGGGATTTTTATGTTTTAAAATGATCCATAAAAAATTTTTCTCGAAAAAAGGAAACTTCTCAAATTTTTACATATTTTAAAGTAAACTATGTATTATATTTTAAGAAATTATAATTTTTGAAAAAGAAAAAGTTTGGTCATGAAAACATGTATTAGTTCTTTTATGGTTTTATGAAGGAAACAATGTCGTTCCCTTTTAAAATCTCATTAATATTTTCCTAAAACTGTACTAAAATGTTTTACTTCTAAAGCTTCTTTAAAAGGAATTTTAATATGATTTCACTACTATGGGAAATAATTTATTCCTAAAATATAATTTCAATGTACATACATATAATTTTTTGATATTTAAATATTTCAATATGATTTCTTGACAAATAAAAATTATTTCCCAAAACAAATATTCTTTCTAAAGTAAAAAAATGATTTTTCTCATCTTACTTTAACTTTTTTGAGATATTTTCCTTTTTAACAACTTATTCCTTAATTTTTGGGTATTGTATTTCTTTTTGGTATATAAAATAAATATTATCCTAATTTTCATGATATTATATGGGATTTTGATATTAATTTTTCAAGGTGTTATGGGACCCTTTGTAAAGATTAAGGATTATTTCCTCCTAGATTTTTTAATGGCCTCATTTAAAAGTATCTTCATCCATGTCAGCATCCCTGGTTGAATCATGTAATTTATTGAGGTTTATATCATATGATATCATCCTCCTTGTTTTATTGAATTTTTTATGATTATTTTGAATGTAGATATTCTATCATTAAATTGTTCACCACATTGCTCTGAATGGTTGGTTTTTATGTTTAATGACTGGAGAAAGTGATTTAATTTTCTTAAGTTAGTTTCAATATTACTACATATTTTGTTTATGTTTATCCTTTTTCATATGAATAATCAATTGGAAATAGTATATCTCTGGTAGGGCATGTTATAGCCCCTTGGTGCATCGGTAGCTCACATGAGACAAACATCAGTCTTTGACCAAGGCATTGACAAAATGATTATTTTTATTCTTTACACGAGGCCTTACCATTATGGTTATAATGTAAATCATTATGAATTACAAAATTATGAAAATAATATTGATGTTTCATGCGGTAATTCTGCTAGTAAAATACCCATAATTATGTTTTATTATGGCATTATTGATTTAGCACTTATTCCTGCCATAATGTGTTCAAGTTTATTTTTTATAGAATTTGTTTTTAGTTATTCACCATGCATATTGTTTATGTTTACGATATCTTCCACTGTTTTACTTACCCTTACTAAGAATTTGAGCACACCCATTTCATTTGTTTTTCCACCCCCATGTTAAGTAGATGTGATCAGTTATTAAATTTTCATTGATGTAGTTTATTTGATACTGTTATGTATCACAATTTTTTTATTTTAAAAATGTAAAATGGGTTCCATGTTAGTATAATGTTTCCTCAAGACTTTTAAACTGATCAGTCCTTTCAGATTTGATTCCTTTAAATCCTGATAATGTATTAAAATAATTCCCTGGGTCTAAGCTTCTAGAGTTGGGGCGTTACAGTTTAAATCAATGGATGATTTGTATAAAACATGGTAATAAGATATAGAAAATATATGATAGGAAACAAATCCCTATGATGGTCTTTGAGGATAAAAAAACAAGAACAATTTATAATTTTGGTATGGAATAGATTATGTGGATATTTCTGAAAAACATATCCTAATCTGGATACAAACAATTAGGGTGTATCTTGTAAAGATTTACCTTGGAGTGAATACTATGACAAGGAGTTTCGAACATGACCTGAGGTATACTGGTACATGGAAATGCGACTTTATGCACTCTTGGTTCAACACTCCTGGGAGATATGATTAGGATAATTCACATTTTATAAACTCACCATTATGAATGATTTAAACCCCAATAGTAACCAAAGTATATCATTCTATGATTTAAAATGCATAAATTTATGTTATATTCTATTCAATGTTTAGAGTTATAGAGAGTTCATAATTTTATAATATAATATATAATATGGAATTTATTAAGAATTTCACCTATCAAAAGGAATGAGAACTTCACCATTGCACATGATGCATAGTATAAGAAGGATAATATGAGTAATGGTATGAAGCCATTTTTTAAATGAATATTGTCTCCCCTGTATCCTCATCATATGAGGAAATAATATCACGTGTTTACAAGCTATATAAAGACATAAATGAGTCCAATGGATTTGATAGGAATAAAAAGAAGAAGATGATGAAAGGGAATTATAGGGATAAAGGTAATAAAGGAAAGAAGATTTTTCCAACATGTGATAACTATGGAATGAATAACCATGGAAAATTCATGAAGGGAATGAGGGTTTTATATAATTATATAGAAAATTGACACTAGGTTCTTGATTTCTAGGGTATGAAAATGGTTTCCAATATACAATGCTTCAACTCCAAGGAGATGGGAAACTAGGTGAATCAAGTTCCCAAGCATCAAAAGAATATACCCTAAATGATGAATTTGGATAATGACCAAGTTATGATGCTACCTAATAAGATGTTTAATGATTAATATGACTATTAAAGAATCATATCATTCGAATATTTTGTTAGTAATGTACTGGTTATCTAAATTATGAGATATATAAATATTTTACTGTAGTAATATTTCATTAAATAGTTGGGGTTGTATGATGAATGGTATAAAGTAAACGTGATTCATTATAAATTTAATCTTTTCATAAAAAATGATTGAGGGAAAGAAAACCCATAATATATATATATATAATTTGGAGATAATGATTAAGAAATGATTGATTCAAATAAGTACTGACTACCGTGGAACTAATTACTGACTTTTCGATAAGTGGTCTACAGAATCGTCGATTAAGTTTTCAGAACTTTTGGATTTATAGAATATATCCAATAACATGTAACATACATAAGGAATATGAATGAATTCATGTTTCCAATATGTTTTTTACAGTGATTCAGGTTATTATCATATTTCAAGGGGATACATGATGAAGATACTCACATGTATGGAATCTGAATTTTAGAGCTTATTCTTAATGATTATGGTTTAATGATATAATCTTCATGGAAATTTAGGTACCTTCATTATAATATGTTGAATCATTATATTTTGGTATTTTCTGCATTTATGGAATATTTTATGCTTATCTCTATATCGGTTATTAGTGTTTAATTTCACAACATGATGGTTTTATTATTCTTCCATGACCATGTTGTAAAATTAGAATGTGTTCTTTTGTAGTAACCGATGCATTTTCATTTCCTATTATTAATAGGACATTTTAACCATATTCTCGATGTGGGTTTTCCATAAGGGAATTTTCATATATCAACTATTATCTTTCGAAGAACAATTTCAAATTTCGAGGATGGAATTTTTGTAAGGAGGGGATATTGTAACATGATTTTTTTTAAAATATATTTAATATAGAATGCATGAAATGATGAGTCTCTATAACAAAAAATCTTTTATAACTGAGCCATGTAAACATAGTTTTTCCTCTTATGTGATTTGAATTTTCGAACACTAAAATACACATTTACGTTCAGTAATATATTTAGAGTCTAGAAAGACAAAGATAACCTGTGGGGAATAGTAGCGTACCATTATGAATAGTAATGAATAGTAAATTGGCTGAAAAGTAGAAACTTCACCAATAAATTTATAAATACAATTAGAGATCATAAGTGTGAAAAAATGATCATAGTATAAGTATTAGTCTTTTTTCATGTTATAAATATTTTAATTACAATTTAATGATTAATTTAATTTGAATAAAATGGAAATTTATTTTCATAAAATGTACTCATAAATTGTAATAGTATTGTCATATGTTTATAAGATAATTTTTTGGCACCTTGATTAATTTCAAAATGTGTTATAAAAGAAGTTATAATTTTAAATTTTTATTTGGGAATAAATTATCATTATATATAAAAATTATATTAAATATATATAGAAAATTAATTTCAAAAAATGGATTTAATTGTTTAATTATACACATCGAAATATGGTATGGGTTAATTTTGTGGATTTTTCTGAAAACACTTATTTTTAATGAATAGTGAAATATGGTAAAATATACTATATACAAATTATCAGTTAGTTATAGTATTTATGACATCATGGGTGATTTAAGGCCACATGTTTCGAACTCGCATGATCTTATCACTTTTAGGGGTCATATAAAGCAATAATATTGATTGTATTGATGGAAATAATAAAATAATGAATAATATATTCAAAATTCACTCCTCTATTCCACTATACTCCCCAACTCCCTCTTCTCCCAAGTCCTATATTACGTGAATATTTCCAATGTTCTACCCAAATATCTATGCCTAGTAACTACCCACGTGAAAGGAGCTCTTGGTCTTTCCGAAATAACAAAACCTCTCCCCTAAAGAGTTTCTCAAGGAAGATCACTCCAATAGGTAAATTTCTCATTTTATTTATATTATTTCAAGTTCTTTTTTATGTGGTATGTATTTAAAGTCTTCATAACATGTTCTTATTTCTATATTATTCTGTCCCTATACTATTTTATGAGTATTTTATAAATTGTTGACCCCTTCCTCCCATCTTTTTATTGTTTTCTAAAACCATGTTGCACAGCCGTTATGCTGGAGAATTTTCATCTCAATGTTTCCCTCTTTTTCCAGAGCTCTTATTATGTTATTATATTTTAATTAAAATCGGTTTGTTATGGGATATGAAATTACATATCCCCATTAACATCCATATTATGTATGAATGATGTGATAACATTTATCTCTCATCAAAAAACTTTATGAAGTTTTAAGTGACGTCATTAGAATGCAATATTTTTGTGAGGAATTCCACAATTTTACATTTATTTTGAGTTCTTTTATTGTATATTTCATTCCTCATCGCCCTCATGAAAATGATATGATAATTCCAGTACCCTAAATGAACTGGAATTTTATTATTGTAATGTAGTATTTCTTCATCATTTTTCTTTCCCATTCTTTTATACTAAAATTGAAAACACCATCCGAGATGTGCTAATTTACCATATTCATGGATGATGAGTTTTTAATTTCTACTATTGTCTCCAATTTTGGTCATGAAACCATTATTATGGTTGAACTACAATATAATATATTTATTATTTCTCATCTATGGTAATTAATGTTTTTAATTAAGGTTTTTATTTTTAAAGAAAATGAGTTCGTGGTGTCCAAGAACCGCCAATTAACCCAAACAGTATCATTAAATAATTTTTAAAATGATTTATCTTCACTCAAAGTATCTATATGAAATTTAACACCATGTAACCTTTATAAATTTCATGAATAACATATAAATTCAATTATTGAAAACAATTCTTTCTTTACATGATTTTGTATTCGTGTATATAATTATACCAATCACGCAACAAACGAATGCGAACAATTAAATTTAACGTCTTAACAAATAAATTTTTTATTAATGAACCTAATAAGGTTATAATAAATCTATTTATTTTATAAAAGGTTCTAAAAATGTTAACTAATGAATTTAATTTGGTTATTCAGGACACTAAGATCATGTGGAGAACACCATCACACTTTAGGTGAGGGCGTTTCCTCACCTCACTTCCACTCTCGTGAGATACTCCTTATTCACTACCATTTATTGTGTGTAGTGTATGTATACTTCCCCCTAATTTTTAATATCATTAATCTATTTATTTTCATGTTTTTTAGTGAATCATTTAATGATTATAAATTTTTTGGTGAACGATTCAATTGATTACAAAGTTGTTAGTATTTTCTACCCGAACCACCATTTTCATCCCGGTTTACTTTATTTTATACTCCAATAAATGATATTTTTTATGTACTAATCATAAATTCTATTCAAATATTATATATATGTGTACCAACCAGAATAATACTTTCATTTATGGGTAGTTAAATTTTTTTAAAGGGAATTTTAAAAAAATTCCCGATAGAAGGGTACTTCTCGAATTCTTACCTATTTTCAAGTGCACTATGTAATCTATAATAAGTATTTATAATTCCTATAAAAGAAAAAATTTTATGATGAAAATCCATCGTTTTTATTTTATGGTTGTATGTATGAAAACGTGCATTTCTGTTTTAAAATATCTTTAATATTTTCCAAAAAAAATGTTTAAAAATTTTCTGGTTATAAAGCTTCATTAAAATATCTCTATTCATGATTTCAATATAGTGGGAAAAAATTTAAGCCTCAAATATAATTTTAATGTTCTTAAAACTTCATTTTTGGGTTGTACATGTTTATAATCTGATTTAATGAAAAATAAAATTGATTTTCCAAAAGAAATATTCTTTACAAAGTAAAAATGACCTTTCTCATATCACATTAACATCTATGAGATATATTAAATGTTCACCACTTATTACATGCTTTTAGTGATGTAATTGAGTTCGGTATATCATATAAATAGTCTCTTTATTCTCATGATATTCTAAGGTATTATGATTTGAATGTTTGGTGATGTTACGAGACTCTTGGGAATGTTTAAGGAATATTTCCTCAAGGATTTTACAATGGTCTCAATTAAAAGTATATTCATTCATGTCAAAATCCTGAGGTAAATCATGTAATTGATTGAGGTTTATATTAATTTATATCATCCAAATTAATTTTTTGAAATTTTTATGATAAGTTTGAATGTGGATGTGCTATCTAGAAACCATTCACCACATTTCTCCAAATAATTATTGTTTCTGTTTTATGAATGGGGAATGTTATTTATATTTCATTTGTAACTTTTAATATAAATGTATATACTATTAATGATTATCCCCATTCATAATAGGAATGCATTGGACATAGTAAGTGTCATGTGGGGCCCACTATATCCTCTTGGTGGATTGGTAGGTTTCATGAGACAAACTACGCTCTTGGCATACGTTCAAGATAAAATCATTATTTATGGTCTTGGCATGAGGCCTTGACTGTTGGGTTATGATGTCAAGTATTATGAAATCCCTAATTATGAAAATAGTATTGATGTCTCATGTGGTAATTCGTCTAGTAGAATACCCATTATTATGTTTTATTTGGCATTATTTATTCAGCTCTTTTTCCTTCCATAATAGGTTCTAGTTTATTTTTTTTATAGAATGTGTTTTTAGTTATTCACTATGACTAATGATTATTTTTAATGATATCTTCTACTGATTTTATTACCCTTTCTGATCATTTGAGATCACCCTTCTCATTTTTTTTCCTTCCCCAGGTTAAGAAGAAGAGATCATTTATTGAGTTTTCAAGGATACAATTTATTAGCTTTTGTTATGTATCATATTTAGTTTCCTTTCAAAATGTAAAATGGGTTCATTTTATGTATATAGTTTATTCAAGACTACTAATATAATCCGTCTATCAGGATTTGATTCCTTGTAATCATGACAATGTAATAAAATATTCCACTAGTTCTGAGGTTTTGTAGTCAGATGGTTACAGTTGGTATCAAATGATGTTTCGAATAAACCATGGGAACTATATTTAGAAAACATATGTTAGGGAACAATGCCGTAAGATTTACTTTAAGGATTAATAAAACAATAACATCCTAGAATTTTGGTTTGGAATAGATTATGTGGATATTTCTAGAAAATATTTCTTTGTCTGGATACAAACAAGTAGAGGTGGATCTTGCACAGATTTACCATGGAGAGAATACTCTGAGTAGTAATTTTAGGCTTGACTTGGGGTACCATGGTACACGATAATGGGCCTTGAAGCACACTTGATTTGACACTCCTGGGGGATACTCCTAGGATAATTAAAATTTTATTTACCCACTATTGTGAAGGATTTATTCCCACAAAGTAACCAAAGTATATGGTTCTAGGATTTATGATGCTTAAATAAATGTTTTGTGATATACCATGTTTAGAGTAATATAGTGCTCATAAATTTATGAGATAATAAATAATATACAATTTATTAGAAATACTTCTTAGTAGAAGGAATGATAACATAAATAGTCATGCGGTGAAAATAGAAAGAATGATCATATCTCAAATGGTCTTAATCAAACATTGGAAAGGAATATTGAATACCAAGTATCCTCATCATATGAGGAAATATCATCATGTGTTGAAAATGTATGTGAAGTCTTCTATGTGTCCAATTTCTTTTAATAAATGAAAAATAATAAGAGGGTGGTAGAGAAATATAGGGATAAATTTAAGAATGGAAAGAAGAGTTTTTCAACATGTTATAATTATGGAAAGAATAACCATGGTAAATGCTGGAATTGAATGTGAGTTTTCTATAAGTGTGGAGAAAAATAAAAAAATGTTGATGATTTCAAGTACAAAAAAATAGTTTCCAATGTACAATTCTTCATCTTCAAGGATATGGGACACTCTATGAATCAATGTCACAAGCATAAAATGAATATTCCCAAAATGATGATTTCAGATAATGATCAAGTTATGATGCTCCCAAGGATAATGTAAAATGGTTAATATGCCTAGTTAAGAATCATGTCATTTGAATATTTTGGCAGTAATGTAGTGGTTATATGAATTATGAGATTTATAAGGATTTTACTGCATTATTATTTCACTAAGGATTTGAGGTTGTAAGATGAATAGTATAAAGGAATATTGATTTTGTATAAAGATAATATTTTTAGAAAAAACATTATCGATGGAAAGAAAGCTATAAAATATATTAGATGTTGAGATAATGATGACAAAATGATTGATTCAAATAAGTACATAAATCCATGGAATTAATTACTGACTTCTCATGAAGTGGTATATTCTATCATAGATGATGTTTATATCTCTTTTTATTTTAATGAATATATCCAATAACATGTAACTTGATTAATAAATATGGAAAAATTCTTGTTTCCAATAATGGTTGTACATAAATTCATGTTGTTACCATATTTCAAGAGGATACGTGATGAAGTTATTCACATGTTTTGAATGTCAATTTTAGAGCTTCTTCTTAATGATTAAGGTTTAATGATATGTTCATAATGGTAATTTAGGTACCATCATTATAATCTGTTGAACCACTATTTTATGTAATTTTAAGCATTTATGAAATGGTTTAAATTGGTCCTTTTTTGGAGTTTCAATGTTTAATGTCACTACATGATGGTTCGATTATTATTTAATGACCATGTTGTCCAATTAGAATGTTTCATTTTGTAGTAACTGATGCATTTCTGTTTCATAATATTAATAGGATATTTAACCATATTCATGATGTGGGATTCCCATAATGGAATTTTAAAGTATCAACCATTAACTTTCGAAGATAACTTTAAAATTTTGGGGATGGAATTTTTGTAAAGAGGATATACTGTAAAAATCCCAAATATTAAATTTAGATTTAATATAGAATGCATGAAATACTTAGTCTCTAAAAACACATATTTGTTATATCCTAGCCAAGGAAACATAAATTTTCCCCCTATGTGATTTTAATTTCAAGAATCTGATATACACAGTTGCGTTCTGTAAGATATTTACAGTCTAAAAAGGCAAAAATAATTTATGTTGAATATTAACAAACCCTAAATAATATTTATGTATAGTAAGGAATATTAAATTTTATAGAAAATAAAAACTTCACCCATTAATTTATAAATAATATTTATACATCATAAAAGTGAAAAATTGATTATAGTATAAATATTGGTATTTTTGAATGTCATAAATAGTTTAATTATAATTTTATGACTATTTTAAAATTTTAAAATGGACATGTATTTTCATAAAGTGTATTCCTAGATTGTTACAATATTGTCTTATGGTTATATGATAATTATATGGGATCTTGATTAATTTCTCAATGTGTTATTGTTAGTTCCAAAAGGGGACTAGATAACCTGAGATGGGGGTGAATCAGGGTATGAATATTATTTTAAAAATATTGTTTTCCCCAAGGGATCTAAACCTCTTTATTACAAGGGTCGCTTATTATGTTCTCCAATATTAATGTCCTTTCCAATTTTATCTGATGATGATGCACCGAATGTAAAGTAGGAAAACATGCACGTGGACAAATTGATTTTTACTTGGTTCATCTTCACTAGGCTACATCCAAGGAGCATGCCACAAGAATGTGACTATGTGAAAAATTCAGTAAGGCTCACTACTATTAATGAGTACAATGTTCGGGCTAGATGTTCTATGCCCATGCTCCCTAAAATTACAAGGTTTAGGGTCTCCTAACTGCATTCCCTAGGTTCCCTTTCTATGCCTCTTTCTCTGGCTCACTGTAGGTGGAAAGGGTCATATTCTTCCTATTCCATCACTCAATGCTTTTGGAAAGGAATCCACTCACACTTTACAGACTTGTAGGTCAAACACAATTTATAGACATTTAGGTTCTTTCATTTGAATAAATTATTGCAACCTTAACTATGGGTAGATGCACTATTAACGACCCATTTTAACCTATAGATGAAGTCCACCTTCTCGGGTACAACTAGGTATATAAATAATACATTCACAAACTGATTTGAATCTTTTGAAAGATTCCTTGTGAAAATCGTGAACAACTTTTCTCATCTGCATACTGTGTAGTGGGTTTGGAATGTGTAACACATCTCTGCATAAAACCTCTACCATCTCTCCATTGTAAACACCTCTGGGGACCACTGCCTCCGTTCATCCCCTAAGAACTGTCCACTATCTGCAAACTATTCTTTCTTCATGGATAGTCTTTGCCTACAGATACCGGAGCTCACCCTTTACATACTGCTTGCCAAATTCCTCCTCTCGCATACTAGAGATTCCCCATCAATGTACAGATACACCTTCTTCTGCATTCCAGACTTCCTCCTCCACGTACCTGTTTCCATTACGGGTTATCAATTACTGCAAACACCTTTGGATAAATTTCAACCATGAAAATCACTTCAATCTTCACAAACCAATTTATCAATTTCAAAAATCCTCCAGCCTTTGTCGAACTCTTTGGGAGAAATATTTTTTTAAATGAAATTTAATCTCCACAGTAATGGTTGTGGTTATCAATTCTTATATAGGAAAAGATATCCTCTTAATCCGCTAAATCAAGATTTACTGAATCACCAGTCCATCCTTCACCGCTTACTGATCCTTCTACCATCGTAAACTGTAATCCATATGCGAACTATTATCCCATGGTCTCCACATTCCACCTTTTCTTCTACACGGTCGATCTCCTCCATCAAATGCATCCTATCTGCATACCTCAACACCTTCTATCACGAACCATTGCTGGTGCCGAAAACGACTTCAACATACCATTTCTATGGATCCACATACCGTTCTCGAAATATGGTTCACGGTCCATGAATTATGGTACACGGTTCTCAAAAAACACAACCACAAACAAAAAAATACTGAGAGGATGCATTTAAGAATTTCTTCCTATAGTTATTAATTGAGTTATAGTTTTAATGTTTTTTTAAAAAATTTTGATTTTATTTCAACATTAAATTAAATATATTTGGAAAATTAATCTCGAAAAATGGATTCCATTTTCAAATTCTACACGTCAAAAAATAGTTAGGGTTCTTTTTTTGGATTTTTCTGAAAAACTCAAATTTTTTATGAATAGTTAAATTCAGTAAAATACCGTATAAACAAATTATCCATAAAATAAAATATTTGTGTCATCATGAGTGCTGTAAGGAAACCTGGTTCAAACTCAATACAACTTATCCCTATTATGTGTCAAATGAAACAACATTATTGGTTGTCTTGATGGAAATAATAAAACAATGAAGAAAATATTCAAAATTTCAATCATCTCCTCCACTATAACCCCCGAATCTCTCTATCTTCTCCTCACTAATCTAAACCTTTATAATCCTCCAATATCTTCCCAAATACCTATTTTTAGTCACTCCACATATGAAATGTGATGTTGGTCTTTCAAAAAGTCCAAAACCTCTCCCTTAATGAGGCTCTCAAGGGAGATCATTGAAGAGGTAAATTCCTCTTATATCTTTTATTTTGAGTTATCTTTTATGTGGTATGTATTTCAATTTTTCATATAATTTTATCATTTCACATTATTCTATCCCTACACTATTTTATGAGTCTATTATGAATGGGTGACCCCTTCACCCTCAATTTTTAATGTTCTCTAAAACTGTGTTACATAACAGTTCTGCTGTTGAATTTTAATCTGAAAATCTCTCTCTTTTTAAAGAAATCTTATTATGTTATTATATTTTAATTTAAATTGTTTTATTCTAGGATATGACATTCCATAACCCCTTACTTTACATATTATGTATGAATTATGAGAGGCTATTTTTCTCTAATCAATATATTTTAGGATATTTTTTGCAATGATGTTAGGCAACTGAATTTTCGAGTGGGATTTATCAATTTTTTTTTATTTTGAGTTCCTTTAAATTTTTTTCATTCCTCATCACCCTCATACAAATGATATGATTATTATAGTTCCTTAAAATATTTGTAATTATAATATTATATTGGAATATTTCTTCATCATCTCTCATTTCCCATCCTTTTATACTAAAAATGAAAACACCATCTGAGATGTGCTAATTTACCACATTCAAGGGTGATGAATTTTAAATGTCAACAATCATATTCCATTATGGTCAAAAATTTATTATTTTGGTTTTACAATAATATAATATAAGTATTATTTCCTATCTATGTTTCTGGAATCTTTCTGTACATATGGTTTGTATTTTGAAATAAAATGAGTTCGTGGTGTCCAAATACCGCCAATTAACCCAAGAAGTTAACAATAAATAAATTTTATAATGAATCATCTTCACTACAAGTAAAAAAATTAAAATTAAAACGATTTAACCTTAATTATGTTCAATAATAACATATAACTTCAATTAGGTGAAACAATATTCATTTAACATGAATCACCATTCTTGTATATAAGTATACCAATCGTGAAACAAATGGGCCCATGAATGAAATTGAACCTCTTAAACCAACAAAAATCCCATGACTAAATTTAATAAGGTTATGTTGAATAAATTACTTGTATAATTGGTTTTGAAAATATTAGATAATTAATTTAATTTTTTTATCCCAGCCACAGAGATCATGTGGAGAAAACCAGAGGACTTAAGGTAAGGGGGTTTCCACTCCTCACTTCCATTTTTGTGAGATACTCTTTTTTCACTACCATTTCTTCTTTATAATGTATGTATAATTTATATTTATGTTTAATTTAATGAATCTATTTATATTTTTTATTTTAAATTTATCTTTTAATTATTATATATATTTTGGCATATGATTCAATTGATTACAATGTTGTAAGTATTTTTTACCCGAACCTCCATTTTCATTAGGGTTTCCCTTATTCTTTACTCACCCCAATGGTATTATTATTTATTTTTATGTACTAATCATTAATTATGTTATAATTTTATTTATATGTGTACCAACCTGAATAATACTTTCATTTATGGGGAGTTATTTTTTTTAAAATGATCCATAAAACATTACTCCCGAAAAAAGGAACTTCTTGAATTATTACATATTTTTAAGTACACTATGAAATATATTTTAATTAATTACCATTTTTGTAAAAGTAACTATGTTATCATTAAAAGCCATATTTCTTAATTTATGGTTTTATGAAATTAAACATGCATTTTTATTTTAAAATCTCATTAATATTTTCTTAATACTACAGTATAATGTTTTACTTCTAAAGCTTCTCTAAAAGGTAATTTTTACATGATTTCACTATAATTGGAAATCATTTCTTCCTCAAATATAACATAAATTTTCTTAAATATTAATTTAGGTGATCTACATTTTTAAAATAATATTTCATGTTAAATAAAAATGATCATCCAAATCAACTCTTCTTTCCAAAGTATAAATGTTTTTTCTCATCTCACTTTAAATTTATGAGATATATTCCATGTTAACAACTTATACCATGATTGTGGTGTATGTATTTACCAATTTTATATCATATAAATAGTCTCCTTATTCTCGTGATATTTTAATGTATTATTATTTTAATGTTTAAAGGTGGAATGGGACACTTTGGAAGGTTTAAGGGTTACTTTTTAGTGATTTTTAGTGGTCTTCTTTAAGAGTTTCTTCATCCCTGTCAACATCCCTGGTTGAATCATGTACATGATTATGGTTTAAAGCCTATGATATAATACACCATGTTTTATTGAATTTTGACTGATTGTTTTGACTGTGGTTGTGCTATCTTGAAACCATTCACCACATTGAACTGAATGGTTAGTGTTTATGTTTAATGAATGGAGAAAGTTATTTACATTTCATATGTTAGTATAAATATGAGTGTATATCTTATTTATTATTAAATCCATTTATAAGATGAATGCATTGGACATAGTAAGTGTTCAGTGGGGCCCACTATACACCCCCGGTGCAATGGTAGGTCTCATGAGAGAAACTAATGACTTTCCAGAAGGTCTTGACAAAAATATTATTTATGGTCTATGAAATAGGATTTAACGTGATGGTTTTGATGTCCCACATTATGAATTCCCTCAAAATGGAAATAGTGTTAATGTTTCATGTGGTAATCCTTCTAGTAAAATACAAATGATAATGTTTTATTATGGCTTTATTTATTCAACACTAATTCCTTCCATAATGTGCCCAAGTTTATTTTTCATTGAATGTGTTTGTAGTTATTCACCAGGTATAATGATTATGTTTATGACATCTTCAGATGTTTTACTTAACCTTACGAAGTGTTTCATCTCACCCCTTATATTTTTTTCCTACCCCAGGTTACAAAGGAGAGATCATTTATTATGTTTTTAAGGATGCATTTTATTCGATTTTGTTATGTATCATATTTTTTATCCTTTAAAATTGTAAAATGGGTTCCATATATGTATCTAGTATATTCAAGACTACTAAACTGATTAGTCCTTCAGGATTTTATTCCATGAAATCGTGATAATGTATTAAAATAAGGCATCATCTCCATGATTCAAGAGTTGGGGCAATACAGTTGGTATCAACGGATGTTTTGTAGAATCCTTAGGATCTAGATTTTGAAAACATAGGTTAGGGAACAAATCCCTAAGATGGTATTTGAAGATAAAAAAACAATAAAATTCTAGATTTTCTATAAAGAATATATTATGTTAATATTTATATAAAATACATCCCTGTGTGGATATAAACAAGTAGTGGTGGATCTGTAAAATATGTACCTAGGTGGAAAACACCGATAAGGAGTTTCGGGCTTGACCCGGGGTATCATGGTACACAACAACATTCCATTCTGCACTCTTGGTTTCACTCTCTTGTGAGGATATTCTTCTGATATTTCACATTTAATATACCCACAATTATAATGTATTTGTGGCACCAATTTAACTAGAGTATATGGTTCTAGGATTTATAATGCTTAAATTTATGCTATCTACGATACCATGTTTAGAGTTATATAGGGTTCATAATTTTATGAGCTAATATATAATAAGGAATTGATTTGAAATGGTTCCTATTATAATTAATGAGAACTTCACCAATGAATGTGATGTGAATAATAAAAAGGATCATATCTATAATGGTCTTAAGAAATTTTTTCAAAGGATGATTTTCCACCATATATCGTCAACATATGTTGAAATATTATCATGGGTTTAAATGGTATGTAAAGACTTTTCAGAGTCCCATTGATTAGAAGGGATGATAAAGAAGATGAGGATGGCAGATAAATTGGGTGACAAAAGGAAGAAGGTAATGAAGAGTTTTCTCACCTGTTATAACTGTGGAAAGAATCACTATAGTAAATGCTTTGAGGGAATGGGAGTTTTCTATAAGTGTAGAGAAAAAGGGTACCACGTTCATTATTTCAAGGGCATGAAAATGGTTTCAGATTTATAATGTTTCAACTAAAAAGAGATGGGACACTATGAGAATCAATGTCCCAAGCATCAAAGGAATATACCCCAAATGATGATTTTGGATAATGATCAAGTTATGACACTACCACAGATGATGTATAATAATTAATATTACTAGTCAAGAGTCAATTTATTTGAATGTTTTTCAGTAATGAACTGGTTATATGATTTATCTGATATACAAGGATTATGTTGTAGTATTATTTCATTAAATATTTGAGGTCTTATGATTAATGGTAAAAAGTAAACCTGATTCAGTATAAAGTTATAATTTTTAGAAAAAAACCTAATTGAGGGAAAGAATACCCATAATATATATATGATGTTCAAATAATTTTGATGAAATGATTGTTTCAATGAACTAGTAACAACCTTGGAACTGATTTCTGTCTTGTAAAGAAGTGGTATTTTCTGTAATTGATGGATTTTATAACACTTTTTCATGTAAGGAATATATCCAATAACATACAAATGGGAATGCAGTTTGACCTTCATTTTGGTTGGTATGGTTAGATCTCAAAAAAATGAAAATGGATTTTTTTGAAGGTGGTTTTAAATGGTAATGCAGTGTTAGAGTGGAAAAATGGTTTTGAAAGGGAAATTGTCTTCTTTAAAGAATGTGTGGTTTCAAAAGGGAAAATCGGAGGTGTTTTGGAAGTTGTTTTGGAATCTCAGTAACACTTTTTGGAATGTGAATTGGAAAATGTTTTGGAAATTGGAGATGTATTTCTTTGATGATAAGTGACTTTCTCAAAATGGTTGGGAGTTTTTGCTGTGTGATTAATGTTTTGTTTTGGAAATGAGGATTGTCTTGAATCGACCCTTGGTATTCCTATGAGTGATCACATACATTGAGGTGTGCATGTGGAAAGTGGGGAAATTGGTGATGTGAGTGGATGAGTTCTTGAGCTAGCACTGGATATGTATGTGTGAGACTTCATGGGATATCAATGGTGTATATTTAAGCAGTTTTGGTTGCTGAAAAATGGGTTTCAAAAAGGGTTTTTCGAATTTTTAGAAAAGTGAGTGAGAAAATGTTTAGCATTTTTTTGTGTGTTGGGTATTCTTTTTCGTGGGTTCTTGGTTTTGACATATTGAATTGTGATTGGAATAGTGATTTGAGTTTGAGCTGTCATTTGTGATTGAGGTGTGGAATTGTCATTTTTGATGAGTTTTGATTCGGATTTGTGCCTCTTTTATTTGATTATGCCACCCAAAAAAGTCCCAGAAGGTTCTAGTGAGTCACTTCTAGTTGTTGGTTCTTCCCAGACTCATAGAGGAGTGGTAGAATTTAATTCTTTTCGGTTGTTGTCCATCATATGTAGTGATAGTGATCTATCGAATGTAGCGGACTAGTTTGGTGAAATCGTTGGTGTTTCCAGGTTATTGAAAACTCCCAAAACTATGAGAGTTCGTGTTGGTTTGGGTTCGCTTGAAGGTGAAACTTTGGATTGGTGGAGGAAATAATCCCAGCGTTGTTGCATGATGGTATGTCTTCGAAGGTGTTTAAGACGACTCTCGTCAGATGGTTTATACCCAAGGAAGAGAAGGCAAGGAAAGTGGTAGAACTAGTGGGTGTCGAATAAGGCCAATGAGAATTGAAGTACTACGTGGGACATGCCAAGGGGTTGATTCCATTTTCTCTAGAGGTAGCATCGTGATATCAGTTAATGTTTCTCTTGTGTGGGGTCTTCATCCAGGGTTCCAGGACCATTTCTTTCTGGTGTTCGGGAAGGTTCCTCATCCGGTGACGAGAGCTAATCGGAAGAACCTATCTCAGAAAAGTATTCTTGTCAATTCCATCTCCTATTAGTTGGACCACCCCTTGTTTACTTCTAGTATGCTCAGTTTGGATTCTTTAAGCTGCCTTGTCATCATCCTCCAAAGGCCTGCCGTCAGTGTGGCCATTTGGGAAACTTGGATAGGTTCTTCTAGCGGCTTCGTCAGGAGGAGTCTCGATAGGAGAATGTCAGCTCCTGATTGCGGAGCATTAGATGCTTCAAGACATCATAGCTCCAGCCACAGGTCTCAGAGTGAATCCTTTCACGCAGTCAGGAATTGTTGGGTATATGGCACCTTGGTCTAATTTTTGTCTCCAATGCTGAAATGGGGACGGTCTGAATTTCCCAGTTGTAACTCTCTTATCTTTAAAAATTCTATTTTGCGGTAAAAGGCATAGAGGTATCTTTCTGTCGTTGCGGTCTTTCTTCTTTGGATACCCCACCTTGGTTGTAATAAGGTGTGGTGATCTCTTTTTCTTGTAATTATAGTAGTTGTGCCTCCTCAAATATGAGTTTTGAAGTTTGTCTCTCTCATGTGGCTGGCTCCATTGGTAACCCGTTCTTGTTTTAGGATGCACTCGTTTTGGAGACACATGCGTCTTTGGAGATAAGGAATGGGGGTTTGGTCCACTACTCGGTTAGGGGTCTTTCATCGATGACCCCATGTGGTGGGGGTCTGGTTTATGCAGAGAGTTCATGGGTCAGTTTGTGCTGGGTTTATCGTATTAGTCTGTGCTAATTGGCATTAGCTGGTCAGTTCTTAAATGGTGGGAAGACCCACCACGAATCTTGTCATCCCTTCTTCGAGGATTGGTCTATGCGGCGGTTGCCTCTTGGATCAAGTTAGCAGTTCTAGGGTTAGCCCATACTAACAGTCTCAATGTCGGTTGTGCTAGTCAGGTTCTTGTGGTGGGGAGAACCCTCCTCGTTTCCTAATGGTTCTTCTTTTTTCAGTTTCCCTCAGAGTTGGTCGAGTGTGACTGATGGAGTGAAAATTCACGCTGAGTTGTGATTTTGTTGGCCTCATTTATTTTCGAACCCGAGTTTGTTTACTCGTTTGGATGGGTGACTTTCTGGGGGAAGAAAGTTTTTATGGTGGGGAGAATTGTCACACTCGGACTCCACACTATGGAAATGACTTTTAATATTATTCTTATTCTATAATTTTTATTTGGCATTGAATTCGTTATGTCGAGGTGCGTGACAGACTCGACTTGAGTTTTGCATTGCTGATAAATGTGTGTATTGACTTAGCAATGCCTGATACGTTATTTTAATTATTTTGGGTCTCGTTTTTAAATTTGCAATTTGAACTGGTTTATATATATATATATACACTTGGGTTATTATACGTCAGGCGGTTGTGTGCGTGACTGTGCGTAGTGTCCATCCTTGGAAAGAAAATGTTTTTGAATTAAATTTGTTAGTTTTTAAGAGCGTGGCTCGGCGAGCGACCGCGTACGCGATAGTGTGTGGTGTCTAACCTTAATGAATAATATAATATTATTTTGTTATTGTTAATTAGGAATTTGTTTATTCTTTCAAATTTCATTTATTTATTTTATTTATTTATATTTATTTCATTTTATTTATTTATTTTTATTTAATTTGATTTATTTATTTATTTTTATTTCATTTTATTTATTCATTTTTATTTCATTTGATTTATTTATTTTTATTTCATTTTAATTCATTTTTTTCTTTTTCTTTTCTTTTTTTCTTATTTTTTTCTTCCTCCCTCTCCCTTCCTCTCCCCTATTCCCTCGTCACGCTGCTCACCCCCCCAGCGTCGAACCCTAACCCCCCCTCTGTTTCCCATTTGCGGCCGATGCCCCCCCCCCTCTCGACCCGCTGCTCTCTCCCCCGGCCAGCAGCCACCGTGCGCAGCCCCACCGGCGCCCCTCCGTTCACTGCTCCCCACCGGCACCCCTCCGCACTACCGGCCTCCCTTCTCGCCTCACCTCGCACCAACCAGCCCCGCGCACCTCCTCCCTCTCCGAACGCCGCCCTCGCCGCGCCTCCTCCCTCTCCGGTCGCGGCCCTCGCCGTGCCCCCTCCCTTTCCGGCGTGATTCCGGCGAGTCCAGCCCCATTTCTGGCGCGTTTCCGGCGAACACGACATTTTACGGTGCCTCCGCATTGCTCTAGTGTGCCCAAGGATCCCCTCGTTGGGCTCGCGAAGGGTTTCCTGGGTCATGCCGGACTGCATCCCATCCACTTCCACCGAATGCAAAGCGAGTCGGATCATTTCGGTCTACTCGCCGATTTCTGGGTAAGAATATATCTCTGCGTTTTCATATATATTTACGCCACGTTAAAAAATATATATATGAAATTGAGTCTATGGACCCTTGAGGTCATTATCTGGTCCAGAGTCGGTTTCTGTTTTACATTTTCTTGCATCTGCAATGTTTTGATTGTTTAATTAATTTAAGATGTTCTTTAATTTACTTGTTGAGTGCGAATTGTGTTTATGAGGTGAATTATGTTTACTTGCTTAAATAAATTTGGTGTTCTATGTTTTATCTGTTTGGTGCGAAACTAGTTTTTAGAATAATTTAGTTTGCGTTTGTTTTGTTTGGTAGTGTGTTATTATGGTATGAGTGTGTTTCTGTTGAGAACTTTGTATCTGTTCAATTGATAGTGTTTTGTAAGTTGTGTAGTTAGTTTATTATTTTGTATAAATGGTAAATATTGTGTTCTTGATGTGGCGTTGTGTGCATCTGGTAATGAAAGAAGGTTGAAGTTGGTTTTGTGTGCAAAGCTGTGTTATACTTTAAAAAAAATTGGTTTATGAAAATTTAGAACGATACCTTAAATAATATTTAAGGATGCGAAATTGTTTTAACTAAATTTTGTAAAGGTTTTTAGTGTGCGTTTGTTTCTAAAGAGGAGATTTTTGGTATTTTCTCAGTGTGAGGCAGTGAGGTGTTTCCTTGGGGTTTTATATAAATTGCATAATGATTTATTTAAGTTGTTTAGATGGTGAAAAAATTGTTTTGGAAATGGTTTAAACAATGGAATGCATGTTTTGGAATTGACTCCGGTTTATGTGACGATTTGAAATGGCCTTTGGAAATGTTTAAATTGTTTTTGTGCTTTTCTTTTAATATTTTCAATGAGTTTTATGAGTTATGTATGCAGCGCGTCATTGGTGCAAACCCTTGATGTGTTAATTTGAAACACTTTAGGGATTGTTGAAGTGTTTAATGGTTTTATTAAATTATATGTGTAGTGTGTTGGACCTTGCTGCGATGGTTTTGGGCCGCGGGTGTCAAAGTACCCTACACGTACATGCATTGGGTAAGACATATATATATATATATATATGCCCTCTTTGTACATATTACCTCATGGCGCGGGGAATATGTGAAATGCAGCTAGGGGTGAGTATATATATATGTATAAATGCATGTGCGTGTATGCGCCAAGTGTCTGTTCGAGTGGCCATCAACAGATAGCGACACGTTTGAGGTAGGTCCCCTATGCCTATGCCTTTAATTTGAATTTCATAATTTCTTGCTTGTTTTAAATGTATGTTTTACAATTATTATATACACATGTGCTATTAAATTCGGTTGTAGTTGCTTGAAATGATTGTGCATTTGTTTTGGAAATTGAAGCGTATTTCTAATGACATCGGTCTTAAGTGACCTTTTCTTGAAAATTGATTTTTAAGTGGTTTGGAATTGGTATTGTGTATTTCAAAAGGTGTATGGCCTTTTGGCCAGTTAATTGAAGATTAATGTTCCCTTTATGTACGTAATCCCATTTGGCATCTTAAGAATGCTTTATGAAAAAGAAAAAAACCTCTCCTGAGGCACACCCCCTTTGGATTTAGAAAAAAAATGATTTTTAAGTTGAATGTGTGATTATGTGCTTGATTGGATGCTTATGCATTGTGTGATGTGAAAGAGGGGGAATGGACTTAAGTAGGGAGTGCAGTGGTGAAAGGTTGAATGAGTTTTAGATAAAGAAAGTGTAATGTACTTGTTTGATTTCTAGATAAAGAAAACTCACCACCATTTGAAATAGAGCACAATGGGGAACCCGTGTATCTAGGTGGGTGACCTGGACTAGTATGCTAGATGACACGACAGTGGTTCATCCCGGTTTTTCTAGCAGGATTGACGTGACAACACTAACTAAACATATGAATTTCTGAGGGTTGTGGCCTTCTAAGCCATGTTTTCTAAGGGTCGTGGCCTTCTATGCCACGTTTTCTGAGGGTCGTGGTCTTCTAAGCCACGTTTCACTGAGGTACGAGGTCTTTAGGTTCCCACTTGTTCTAGCTGCCTATAGGGATTACCCATGGTGCTCATTTTTTTTGTCATGCTTCTAATGATGTAACTTTCTTTTCAGTTGTTTCATACTTGATGTCTTGTTTGTGAAAACCATATTTTAATTGAAACTGATTTCTTTTCATTTGAAATGTTAATGCATGCTTGGATGTTATTTTGAAAATGCAGTGGGAGTCAAATTCTTTACTTGATAATGGAAACTCGTTACTTGAATTTGAAATGAAGGAAAACACTATTTTATTATATCTTATTTTTCAAACTGGCATGACTGGATTTCCTACTAAAGGCAGGGGCATATGACGTGGTTACTTTCTTTTGGCTTTCCTACTGAGCATCTTGGTGCTCAATCCTACTTTACTTTTTAGTTGCAGGTTTCAGTCTTGGATCGCTCTTGGGAGCGAGTGTGGTTGTCGTACTATGGTGATCCACGGGATCACCCGAGGTATGTCACGTTTCTTTGTTTATTCCTTTTTCCGCTGCCACGTTGTTCAATTTATTTTCCTTCATCTATCTGCTTGTTCAGTTTATGTTTATTTATCATTGTCATGGGCCAAACCATTCCCAATTGTTTGTTTTGATGCCCGGAACTAGTTGCCAGCCCGTGGGGATCGGGAACTCCCGTCGGGCCATGTCGCGGACCGGGTCGGGTGCCGAGTCGGATGACGATCCGGCCTGGTTCTTGACAGGTTTCCCATAAAGGGAATATTCACGTATCAACCATTAACTTTCGATGTTCAATTTAAAATTTTGAGGTAATTTTTTTTGTAAGGAGGCAATAATGCAACACACCAAAAATTTCCAAATATATTATATATATATTGAATGAAATACTAAGTTGATACGAAACAACACTTTGTTATAACCCAGCAAGGTAAAAAGAAATTTTCCACCTCTGTGATTTTAATTTCGAGAAACTAACATACACGATGGCATTTAGTAAGATATTTAGAGTCGAAGAAGACAAAAATAATTTTTAAATAATAGTAACATACCCATATGAATAGTAATGAATAGTATGAATAGTAAATTTTCCATACAAAATAAAAACATCACCCATATAGGTATAAATACAATTTAGACATCTTAAAATTGAAGAAAACATCATAGTATAAATATTGAGAATATTCAGGTTATAAATATTTTAATTAAATTTTTATGATTAATTTGATAATCTAAAATAGAAATTTATTTTCATAAAATTTATTCATAAATTTCTTACTTTATTTTATTATGGTTATAAGATAATTTAATAGGACCTTGATTAATATCTCAATGTGTTGTAAAATGAGTTATAATTTTAAAGTTGTTTTTTAGAATAAATTTTGATTTTATTTAAAAATTAAATTTAAAATATTTAGAAAACTAATTTCTAAAAATGGGTTTTATTTTTTAATTCTACACATCAAAAAATTGTTAAGGTGGATTTTTGGGATTTTTATGAAATACTCAAATTTTTGATGAACAGTGAAATACAGTAAAATATCGTATATACAAATTATTAGTTAAATACACTATTTATGACATCATGTGTGATGTAAGGCCTCCTGGTTCGAAAATAGATGCACTTATCACCATTTTGGGTCACATGAAACTACACTATTTTTTGTCTTCATGGAAATAATAGAATAATAAATAAAATTTTCAAAATTCACTCCTCTCCTCCACTATAACCCCCCTCACACCCTATTCTACTCACTCCTCTAAGCCTTTAATATCTTAAAATATCTCCCTAATACATATACCTAGTCACTAATGATGTTAAATGAGCTCTTGGTCTTTATAAAAGACCAAAACCTCTCCCCCAATGAGGCTATCAAGGAAGATCACTTCAAGAGGTAAATTCATCCTTTTATTTCTTTTATTTCATTTCTCTTTTATGTGGTAGGTATTTAATTTTTTCATATAATGTTCATATTTACATATTATTCTATCATTATACTATTTTATGAGTCTTTTTTGAATGGGTTACCCATTCCACCTCTCTTTCAAATGTTTTCCAATACTTGATGCACAACCGTTATCCTACAGAAATTGCATCTCAAAATATCTCTATTTTTCATGAACTCTTATTATGTTATTATATTTAAACTAAAATTGGATTATTATGGTATATGGAATTACATATATTCCTTAATATCTATATTATGTATGAATTATGAGATACCCTTTTTCTCTCATTAAAATATTTTATGAAATTTTATGCGACGTCGTTTGGTTGATGAATTTTTTATAAGGGATTTCTCAACATTTCATTTAATATGAGTTTATTTATTTTCTATTTCTTTCTTAAAAACCCTCATCCAAATAATATTATAATTTCATTAACTTAAATTTTATGTAATTTTATTATGATAATGAAACATTTCTTCAACATTTATCATTTCCCATTCTTTTATACTAATAAGGAAAATACCATCTGAGAATTCCTAAGTTACCACATTTAAGGACGATGAGTTTTCAATTTATACTACTACATATAATTCTGGTCATGAAACCATTATTATGGTATAATAAGACTATAATATATGTATTATGTCTCATATATGGTCTTTGAATTTTCTTTTACATATGGTTTTTATTTTTAAAAGAAAATGATTTCGTACTGTCCAAAAACTGACAGTAAACCCAAAAGGTTACCATTAAATAATTATTATAACGATTCATCTTCACTATAATAACCAAACTAAATTTAATACCTTTATAACTTTATTATTTTCACTATAAACATATAACTTCAATTTTTGACAAAAATCCCCATTTTACATGATTCCCCGTTTATGTATATAAGTATACCAATCATGAAAGAGACTGAGCTGAACAATGTAATTTTACCTATTACCCATCAAAAAAGCCATTTATGACCATAATAATGTTATAATAAATTAATTACATGTATAATAGGTTCATAAAAGTTTAATTAATGAGATTAATCTAGTTTTCTAGGACACTACGATTAAGTGAAGAACACCATCAGACTTTAGATAAGTGGGTTTGCTCGCCTCATTTCTATTTTTGTGTGATACTCCTTATTTTGTACCATTTCACGTGTATAGTGTATATATAATATAAATTTATTTTTAATATCATGAATCTATTTATTTTAATTATATTAAATTTATTATTTAATGATTATAATTTTTCGATCATACGATTCAATTTACTACAATGTTGAATGTATTTTCTACCAGAATCTCGATTTTCATTCGGGTTTTTCTTATTCTCTACTCACCTAATTGATATTACTATTTATTTATATTTACTTTTTATAAATTATTTTAGAATTATCTATACATTTGTACCTACCAGAATAATACATTCATTTAATGTGAGTAATTTGTTTTAAATGATATTTCATAATTTTCTCGATAAATGGGAACTTCTCAAATTCTTAAATATTTTCAACTGCACTACATAATATATTTAAAGTCCTTAACATTTTGGTAAAAGTATTAATTTTATAATTAAAAATAATCTTGGTACATTTATGGATTTATGAAAAAAAACACACCTTTTTATTTTAAAATCACTTTAATATTTTCATAAAACTGCACTAAAATGTTTTACTTCTAAAGATTCTCTAAAAGCTGTTTTTACCTGATTTCACTATAGTGGGAAATAATGTATGCCTAAATTATAATTTCAATGTTCATATATATTATTTTCTGGGATTTGTATGTTTAAAATATTATTTCATGACAAATACAAATGATTTCCTAAAATAACACTTCTTTTCAAAGTAATTTTTTTTCTCATTTCACATTCACTTTTATGAGATATATACCATGTTCACCACTTATTCCTTACATGTGGGGTCTTTAACTATCATTTTTATATCATATAAATATAATACTTAATCTAATTATTTTCTAAGGGATTATTATTTTAATGTTTTAAGGTGTTATTTGACCTTTTGCAATGTTTAAGGAATATTTCTTCAAGGATTTTTTAATGTTCTTGTTTAAAAATATCTTCATTCATGTCAAAATCCTTGATTGAATATTGTAATTGATTGAGGTTTATATCATATTATATAATACAAAATGTTTTATTAAATGTATTATGATAATTTTGAATGTTGATGTTCTATTTTGAAACTATTCACCACATTACTCAGAAGGGCTAGTGTTTATGTTTAATAATTGGGGAAAGTTATTTACATTTCATATGATAGTTTCAATATGAATGTATATTTTGTTTATGTTTATCCTAATTCATAATAAAAATTAATTGGGCATAATAAGTTTCATGTGGGGCCCCCTATATCCCCTCGTTGCGTTGGTAGGTCTTGTGATACAAACTACAGTCTTGGAATAAGGCCTTGACAAAATGATTATTTATGATTTGGCATGAAGACTTGAATGTATGGTTAGGATGTCCCACATTTTAATTTCCATCATTTTGAAGGTAGTATTGATGGTTCATGTGGAAATTCTTCTTGTAGAATACCCAAGATTATGTTTCATTATTGAATTATTTATTCAGCTCTTATACCTAGCATTATGTGATCAAGTATAATTTTTTATGGCATGTGTTTTTAGTTATTCAGCATGCCTAATGTTTATGTTTAGGATATAATCCACTATTTTGTTTACCCTTTTTGAGAATTTTATCAATCCCATTTCATTTTTATTTCCTTCCCCATGTGTTGAAGAAGAGATCATTTATTGATTTCTCCAGGAAGTAGTTTATTATATTTTGTTATGTATCATATTTTCATTTCATTCAAAATGTAAATGGGTTCCATGTATGTATATAGTTTCTTTAAAAATATGAAACTGATCGGCCCTTTTGGATTTGATACCTTATAATCATGCCAATGTATTAAAATAACGTAGAAACTTCTGGAATCTATAGTCGAGGCATTACAATAGATATAAAAGTTTACATTAAGACATAAAATTTAAACGACCAAAATAACACCTTAGGTAATTCTTTTAAAAAATTATTCATGAATTATAAAATCATATACATACCAGTTAATTAAAAATATAATTGATACTATTGAATCCAAAAATATTTTTAAGGTTATCATTTCATTCACTTCTTTCTTCATCTTCCATGAATCACTTGAATAGTTGATCACCCTAATGTTTCGCCAATGTGTATCCCCTATATAATATATCATAATTTCAATAAACTCTTTTGAACATACAATAAATAGTGAAATGAAATAGAAACAATTAAAAATGATTTTATCTAGAAGTTTCTACACAACATATAATAAATTTCTCATAGATTGTGGCATACAATACCTATATTTTATGTGAAATAATGTATTTTTTTCTTAATAAAAAGATACAAAAAAATAATTAATGTGTTCACATACAATAATATTCTGAATTGAAGAATTAACTTCACAATAGAAATATATATATTAAAATTGGAATGTCAAAAATATTTTATTGAAAATTTACATTTATACATTAGGAAATATCAATTTAAATCCTTATTTTGATTTATATAAAAGAAGTTCACTTTTTTATTAAGGAGTAATGACACTAGACCATCTACTAAAAGGCATAATAGGAGTGTTATCTAATAGTTGAACAAGGATATTTATATATAATTCAAATTCATTAATAGAAGTAATAATTAATAAAACCTATAGAATTGGTAAAATCTATTAAAACTAATAGTAAATTTTTGCACATAACATAGTAAAATGTTGTAAAATTAAGACAAAAAATTCTTAAATTGAAAAAAATGATTTATTTTAAAACATCATAGTGATTGGTCAATCCTAAATATTAATATATAGTTAGTTAAAGAAAATTCACCACAATAAATCTTGTGTGCGTCAGTTATTATTTTGGTCGAAATTATACTTTTATATTTTGTTTCTACATATACAGGTGATAGTTTGATAACCACCACATTCAATAAAAGATAATAAATATCAATCTAATGAAAAATAAAATAAAATTCTGGATACATGATTTTTTTTTTCAACCCCATGAATGACATCATTGAACGTAATATAATCAATAAAATAAATAATTATTAATATAATGTGTATATATTTACATAAAGAAGAAAATAAATTGATTAAATTATTTTACCACTGATAGAATGGAATATCATGTTTAACATCAATATTTTTCAGGAAACACAACATCATAAATACATTTTGTACTTGATTGATCTTATTATCCAACCAATCAATCAAAATAAAACATTTCTAAATTAAGAAAAAATATCTAGACTGTTTAAAATGAATCATATGAATAAATAGAAAAATAAAATATGATTGATAATTTTGAGTATAATAGCCACATGAGAATAAATATGTTAGATGAAATTTCATGATAATATAAGGAACTAATGTGGTTTTCCATACCTATATTTACATTATTTATATTCATGAAATTTTTGAATAGAATTATCATTGAACCCACTTTTATAAGGGAGGAAATTTCTATATCTATATTTGAGCTTGATCAGATTAGAGATATTGACTATTGAAAATTGTACATTGTGTGTTGACATTAGTATAAAAACACATCTCTCATTTATGGTTCATAGTGTGGGATCATACAATGCATGCTAAAAATATATGCTAATAATTTAAAAAAAATAATTAAGATAAGTAATTAAATTTAATTACTGTATGCTTATAAAATGAAATTTATGTATCTTACGATGGGATAATTTAGAAATATAATCGATAAAATGACTAAACTCATCTGACACATTAAACACCTAGGTCATAAATAAACATAGTATCATATCCATAAGATAAAACTAGTCATTTTTAGGTTGCTTGTATTTAGGGCACCAAATATTTACCAACATTGGTCGATTCCGACCATGAACACATGATTAACAATTACCAATCCATGCTGATGATTACACATATTTTTAATAACATAAAACAATTTTTGATATCTCTGCATCACTTAATATTTAATGAAAACAAATAATAAAAATAAAAAACTCAATTAAGTGTAATATTTTATTAATAAAAATAATAAAAACTTATACTAACCAAAAAATCATTACTAAATTATCACATAGAAATTTTTTTAATACTTATCATCACACAATATTTTATTCTTTTGAAACCACTCTGTTAGAGTGAAATGAACTGATTCACAGTTGAGATGAAATTCTAGGCTATTCAAATAATCCACATTTCAAATCATTCAGATAATGTATTGACTTATGTTCTATATTGAAAACTTATACTTATATATTGAATATTGAAATATTGTAGTACACAAATATTTATTTTTTACAAATCCATTAAATGTGTTATAAAAAATCTTATCCTGATTTTGATGGTATTTCATATATTTTATTAGGAAAACAGGGTTCTACATTGCACACACAGAATCAATAAATATATAAATAATCTAGAATGATAAAAAATTAACATTTTAGAAAAGTATAAATTCAAACAATCATCGAGTAAAAGAGAAATATGTATAAAAAATACGTTAAACACAAAAAATTCCAAAAAAATTAAATTAGTTAAATTTTAAAAAATATGCAGAAAATTATACTTTTTCTAATGAAATCATTTTGATAAAAAAACTTAATCTAGAAAGGAAGAACACGATTCCAAAAAAATATTATAAGAAAAAGGAATGAATATGAATTTGAAAATATTGAATAAATATTGTCACAGTCATCGAAATGATCTTTTTTATACAAACCCGGGCCGAATGACAATGTCTTCATGTTTTATAGAAATCAATCTATTTTTTCATCATATTTTATTATTATTTTTTGAATGATGTAATTATATACCTTCAAGTATTTTTGTTCCCAAAATAATTATTATTTAGTAATTTAATCACAAATTACCCCATAACATTTTGATTTTTTAAATTTAATATACTACAAATGAAATGACTTTAAAAAAATTACATAAAATGATTATATTTTATTTTTAATTAATGTAGTGATGACACCCATTGTGAATTAATGTGTTCATAGTATTCCAAGGTTTTTATTGTACAATTTTATTGGCTAATAAACTTATAAATACGAAGAATCATATTTGGAGTTATTAATGACATATGGAATGAGATTGAGAATGAGATATGAATTTCTGTAACACTTATTCAATGATGGATTTTAATTACAACAAAACATTTATAATTCATTAAAATCATTTTGGGGAAGGAAAAAAAACAGTGGTTATGGTTTCCATGAACAAGTTCTAATTTGGGTATGATGTCTATGCTTCGCGTTATAATGTAGTTTTCTAAAGATATTTCTTATAGAAATTAAAATGAAATTTATTTTTAGATTAAAAAGAAAATTAGAACTAAATTATTAATAAAAATTTAAAATTGAAATAATAATTGAAATTGAAATTTATAATTTTATTAAGAAATTTATATGACTCATACATAATAAGAATATTATTATCCAAATATAAATACAATTATTAATACCTATAAATGTATGATTAAAAATGAAAATGTAATAGAAATAATTTTGAGAAATATTTTAATATGGACCCACACCATCACCTAAATAGGTTATGTCAATAATATATATTTCACAATGAATAATTAATCATGTTGTCATTTCCCAAAATGATGCATAAAAAAAAGATAAATATGGGAAGGTTTTTTTAGCACCGGGGGGTCGGAAGGGTGTATTAAAGTTAGATGGTGTGAACAGTATAAAGAGAAATCCCACTAGAGGATGTCATCTAGTGGTGTAGTTTATCCTAGGATGTATGGGATGGGGATAATTCACGTTGTTGGATCCCTATGGGGGGTTTATCCCATGCGGTAGGTAATAGTTAGACATCACACTGTTTCATGGCAGTGTTATAGGTAAGAGTTTTTCCCAGGATGTAGGCGATGGACATGTGGGATTAAGAATGAAAGAGAAATTCTTATTGGCAGGGGATAAGTTTTTCTAATATGTATTTTTTTCAAATATAAAATCATTTTATCTCATTTGTTAAATATACACTTTTGTGGTGATTTTATAGATAACCATTAATAGAGGACATTAGTTTAAGAAGAAGAGGAATAAAAAAATAGATTTGGATTACCATCAACAATCACAACTGTAAATACCATTCCCAAAAACTAATAGTTTCAACCTCTCAATGTTCCATAACATCCTAATATTGTCCACCATATTGAAACCCTCATCTATTAAAGATCTCAATATCCCCCTATTAGATGACCTTTTATGCAACAACAGTTTCCAGAACATCCTAGAATTTTACATGCACTTTTATTGGTTGATATTTAATGAGATTTAATTAGTTGATTTGAATTGATATTTTATTGATGAATTTATTTGATGAAGTTATAAACATGACTGTATATATTTGGATGTCTAAGATTAATTCCAAAATTAAAAACACTTACAAAAAGTGGGAATTAATGTCGCATATATTCCCATTACTGTAGGGGTAACATGGGAGAATTAAATGATTATTTTCATGATGAAATCTTGAAGAATAAATTGGTGTATATATTCCAAAATGTAATTTCCAATTTTTTGGGAGATTTGAATACATTTTTTAAAATATTAATATTTATTAATTTAATATTATTTATTAATGTTTTTGTATTTATATATTTATATATATTTATATTTATTCATTATTAATATGTGTTCATTTAATAATTTATAGTTCCTTCATTCATTAATATTTATTTTATATTTTAATTCATTTATATAAGCTATTTTTAAAATTAATGAAATTTACATAAATATGATTTATTTGAGTATAAATTTTTTTTTTTGTGTTTTATTCTTGATAAAATTAGTATTTTTTTATTTTTTTATTGTAAATATTAATATTTATTAATTTTTAAATTTTTAATTTATATGAATCATATAATTTATTACATTTTTATTTTTCTGTAATTTATATATTCTGAATTATTTAACAATTTTTTGAGTGCATAGGTCAGTAGTGACAAAAAATTATAAAAAAAAAAATATATTGTTTGTTAAATGTAATTCACATTAAATTTCATGTTTTTATTTTTTCTAATAATTTATAAATATTTTTATTGAAATAAATATAGATATAATATATTGAAAATATAAAAATATTATTTTATTTTTTGTAAAGTATTTATTCCTTTATAAAATTAATATTATTTTTAAAAAACATAACTAACAATGCTTAAATGCATATTTCATAACATTAAATATATATTCATTTATTTCATAAATGAACATTTAAAAATAGTACATAAAATATTAAAATAGAATAAATATTAATATTTTTAATTAAATGTTTGTAATTTATATAATTACTATTTTTCTCAAATAGTGCATATGTTCACCATGCCAAGACCATTGGACCTCCCAATTCTCAATCACCCATATCATTTTGTTTTATCTCCTCTATTAGTCAGCAATCTTATTTCACCACCAATCCTCGATCCTACAATGAGAAGATAATCCTCCTCTTCATATACCCTTATTTTTATAATGGGAATTTAATTGAATACACCCCTCTTTTTTAGATTATTCATTTATATCATTTTATGGAAAAATTCAATTCCCTATCACCATTACTCATACCCATTGTGTGGGGGAATAAAATGATTGAAACCGTGTCACGAAACAACTTGGGTCGACCATGAACCGATCACCCGAGTTGGCCCACGACATGACCCGAGAGGCGTTCCCGATCCTCCCGGTCTGGCGACAAGCACTAGGGCATCAATAGAGGACAAATGGGAATGATTTTGCCCACTAAAAATAAATAAAACAACAGAAAATTATAATAACACAAAGTAAATAAATGACTCTAAAAATAATGAACAACCAACAATGTATGGTAACCTGGTCTCGACCAAAACACCTTGCGACTCCGAGAGTCACTCACCAGCCCACAACAAACTCTCATCCATGGCGAGCAATCTCGAAACAAACCTATAGAAAATCTAAAAATAGGAAAACAATATAGTCGTGAGTATTAAAACATAGTAGGTAGGCCCAACTTTTTCTATTCCAAATGCATATACCATTAAATAAAAAATTTATCAATTCCAGGTTTGAACTAAATTATATAAAATATTGGTTCCCACACAAACATTCATTTCTAAAACATGTAATAGCCCATTTCCCTTTTTACGTTAAGAACGCTTTTAGTGCTTGGAAGAAACAGATGCATTGAATTTTAAAATATTGTTCCGAACAATTTAGAAATCCATTTTTTAGTTGTTGGTCAAATGGAAAACCACAAACAACACAGAACACACACTGAGGAATATGGAAAAAAAGAACATGGGGAAAGCAACCAAACTAGACCGTTCAATCATCCCCCAAATACAAATAAACACTAAAATGAAGCATGGGCCGAACCTAGGAGATCGTGTACAATCCAGAACATAACATACACATGTCTTATCCTGAAGGCATGCCCTAACTCGATGATGTCATAACGCCCATTCTACTACCCAGTATAGCCCTGCATGTCCTAACTGAGGGGCACAATCCTCATAGTTGCAATAACTTTGTATTCACCTGCAATAGGGCCACTAGCCAGTGGGTAATCTAAACTAGTGAAACAATCGTTCTCTGAAGATTCACTCACTATGCAAGGTTCCCATGTCTACACATGGAATAAAAAGGGGTGTGTCCACAATGTAAGTCAATTAGTCACGATGAAAAAACATCACATACATCTCACATAATCAACACACACCAAAGATCACCACTGAGTGGGATTTCCAAAATAGTTTATTTTATTAAAGTACCAAACAGACCGTCACTAATTTTAAATAAAAACCTCATTTATCGACAAAACCAAAAACACTTGTTGAGAAGAAATCATTTATCATTAAAACTAGAACTACATATCAAATTCCGTGAATTATATTTTAAGGCCAAACAGACATTCTTTCAATGTTGCATGTCTGCTCATCAAGAAAATGGTTCAAGTGTTCAGTATAAAATAAATGACTCTTTTCACACTAAACATTAATTTTAAAAAAATTAATTATCTTATATTATTTCTCAATAATTAAAATTAATAAAACATCAAGCAATTAATAAATTCTAAATTTAAAGGTGAGAGCAGTGGAGGACCTACCTCGACGCGCAGTCGAAAGACGATGACGCGAGATGCCTCGAGCAAGCGCATAGTCAAGCGCAGGCTGACGAACACAATTTCACGGAATTACCACACCAATGAGAAAAAACAAACACACAAAAACCAAAGTACATAAACACTAACTTAAAATAACTCATCTGAATAATCGATAAAAAATAACCACCTCGACATATTTTCAAAACATTACTCACACTATCTACACTATTTGATAACCAACTTTTTATAATTAAATGCGCACTCGTAACACGCCGTATTAGAACGTGCAACACTTGTATAGTTAAAATGATAAACTAAAGAATTTAATAAAACTATTAAACCACACAAAACTGGCTTCCATAAAAATATACCCTAATTCCAATGAGCAGGATATAGAATATTAAACGTAAACCAAGTTTATTAAAAATTATTAAATTAAACATCACTCAAACCAAACATCCCAAAAACCCATTTTTAAAACATTTCACTAAAACAACCCAAAAAATTGACTAACCATAATAAAAATTCATTTCTAACCAGAAAGCCCACCCATCATATTCATTTCACATGAACATCATGGAAAATATAGAACCCAAATATATTGTTTTAAAAACTCAATTTAAACAAACTAATTAATTAAATTATATACTAAACTAATTAAGTAAAATTTAAGCATCGAAAAAACATGAGAAAACAAGAGGTTAGTGAGAACGTAAATTTCAGGGCGATGCGTAATGGGATCATACCTCAACTCCATTGCGTAATAAAGACACATGATTGGAACCAATAAAAAGCACAATGTGCACCTCAAACGCACTCATGAGAAGCTGAATTTGACCCAACACACCAAACATGGTAACAACATATAACGATTTGGGCACAAAAATTAAACTTTACCCATGGAATAACCTCACACTAAAAGAGGTGTATGAGAATTACCTATGGGGGAGAGTAGAGTCTCACTAGAGAGGGTGATGAAGGGCGTCTAGGGATGAAATAGGGTCACTGGTAGGGGGTTTTGTGGTGGTGTCGGGGTTGGTCGGCGTGCACTGCAAGTATCCGGAAGGAGGCGCAGCTGGATTGGGAATGAAATGAGAGGCTGTAGTTGGGGTTTGGGGGTGCATAGTACGGGGTGCGAGCCCATAGACAAAGCCACTAAAGTGTGGAGGTGTTTTGGCCATGTGGCGCTACATGGTTGGAGCGCTGAGGCAGGGGGTGTGCTGCTGCAATGATGAATCATGGATTTTGGGGGTCGGGTCAGCAGCGCAGGGAAGGAAATGGGAAGGAAGGCTGACAAGGGTATTCGGTGGTCAACTTGGGGCATGACCAATAGGGAAGGTAAGCGATGCCAAATGTGAGCAGGGAGGGTTCACCAAGGTTGGGGTCCGATGAATGTCGGTTGCGCAACAGCCTGAGGGTGTGGGTATGAGGCGCGGATGATGGATCCGACATGGTGGAAGGGGAGATGGGGATTCTTCTGATGGCCGAATGAGATTGGGGCACCAGTGAGAGGGAGTAGGCAGGCTAGGGCGAGCATGGAGGGCCGTAGTGAGGCAGCTGCTGGGGGCACTGTAAAGGCAGATGCTGCAGCGGGAGGAGGGTGAGATCAACAGCGCAAGACGGACAAGGAAGGGAAGAAAATGTGGCGGTGGAGAGATAGGGTTACAGGGGGTGGTGATGGGGAGAGATAGGAGGAGATGAAAAATTTAGTAGGAGAGGAAATGGAGAGAGAAGAAAAAATGAGAGAGCAAATAAAAAAATAAAAATAAAATAAAATAAAACATAAACTAAACAAAAATAAAATTAAATGATAAATAATAATAGAAATAATAATTGTATTAATGAAGTTAAAAAAATTTTTGGACACAACATGAATAAATTAATAAAATAATAATAGAATTAATAATAATAATAATAATTCTTAATTGATAAACTAATTAATATTCATTTTAATTATATTATCTATAGTAACATTTATAACAAAAATAAAATCTTAATAATGATGATAACAAAACCCGCAACCATAGTAATTTGATTATTAAAAATTACGATGCTTCAGTTTCATTACATTAATTTCTAAAATTATTTTCACTCATCTCTCTTTTATTTTTATTCAATTAATTTATTTGAATGTGGGGAAACCGCACAGTCCGTGTGCGACTCACATGGCAATGTGCGAACTTTGTGGTGAGTTTTTTCCAATCCAACAGTGATCGTGTGAGTGTCTGGTCATAACCACAAGATCTCTGGACTATACTCTGCTCATGCGCTTGATGTCGCCATGCCCCTACACATGCATTTTTAAGTCAACACTCAAATAAATTTAAACAGGGTCTCACCTGAACCCTGACCCGAGCAGGAACCAAGGTAAAAAGTAAATAAATACTTAATTAAAATAAAAACTTGGGTATGATAATTCTCCCCACCATAATAGCTTTCTGCCACCAGAAAGTCACCCAACCAAACGAGGAAACAAACTCATGTTCGAAACTGAACGAGGCAAATAAAAACATGTACTCTGTGTGACTTTTCACTCTATCAGTCACACCCTAAGAACTCTAAGGTACAACATAATGAGAAAATACATGAAGAAATAGAGAGGTTTATCCCCATCACAAGAACCCGACTATCATAGCAAACATTTAGACTCTCAGCATTTACTAACTCTAAAACTACTAACTTTATCCGAGAGGGAACCACCACACAGACCAAACCCCAAGGAAGGAATGACAAGATTTATGGTGGGTCTCCCCACCATTTAATAACTAACCAGCTAAATCCAATTAGCATAGACCAATACGAGAATCCCAGGACAAACCGACCCATGAACTCACTGTATAACCCAGACCCCCACCACATGGGGTCATCGACGGAAGACCCCAAACTGAATGGCGGACCATGCCCCTATTTATTATTTCCGAAGATGCATGTGTCTCCAAAAAAAGCACATCCTAAAATAAGAACGAGTCACTAAAGGAGGTAGCGACACAATAGAGACAATAACCTTGAGACCCATAGACATAAAGAGACAAGCTTCAAAACTCATATTTGAGGAGGCAAAAAAATTGGAATTACAACAAAGAGAGATCACCATGCCTTCTAACAACCAAAGTGGGGTATTCAAAGAACAGAGTCCACAATGAGGAGAAGAGACCTCTATGCCACTTACATCAGGACAGAACCTTCAAAGACGAGGGAGTGTGAATAGATAAATTTAAATCATCCCTATTTCAGCACTGGAGACAAAATTTCGACCATGTTTCCCCATTCCCAACAATTCAGGACTCTGTGAAGAGCTTTATTCTGAGACTAGTGGCTGGAGCCCTGATGTCTTGAAGCATCTGCTGCCCCGCAGTAAGGAGCAGATGTCCTTCGGTCGAGACTCCTACTGACGATGCCAGTAGTGGAACCTCTCTAATTGTCTCAAATGGCCACACTGAGGGAAATCCTTCATAGGATTATGACAAGGCGACTTAATGTACTCAAACTAGCCACACTTGAACCAAACAAGAGGGTGGGCCGACTAAGTGAAGATAGAATTGACTAGAAGAATTGTATGAGACAGGTTCCTCCAGCTTTCTCTCCTCACCGGATGGGGGACCTTCTCGAACACCATAAAAGAATCAGTCCTGGAACCTGGACGAAGACCTCAAACAAGATTACTTTAACTGATTCCATGACTCTATATATGAAGAAAAGGGAATCAATCCCTTGAAATGTCATATGTAAGCCTTTACTGTCTGTTTGCTTTGTTTGACACTCACGAGATATTCACCTTTCCTCACCCTCACTTCCTCATGTATAATCTATTAGACGAGATTGGTATTAAACACCTTCTAAGACATACCATCATGCAATGATGTTGGGGTTATCTTCTTCTATCAATCCAATGTTAATCCTTCAAATGAACCCGAACCAGCACAGACTCTCTTAGCTTTGGGAGTTTCCAATAACCTAAAAACACCATCAATTTCACCAAGACAGTCTACTACCTTCGATAGTTCATTATCACCCCAGATGATCGGCAACAACCGAAAAGAATTCAATTCCACCACTACACTAAGAGTCTAGGTAGAACCAACAACTATAAAAGACTCACTAGAAACCTCTGGGACTTCTCTAGGAAGCATACTCAAAAACAAGAGGCACAAATCCATATTAAAAATTCATAATAAATCAAAATTACACACCACAATCAAGAACTAAAGCTCAAACTCAAATAACTATTCCACACACAATTCTATATGTCAATTCCAAGAGCTCACGAAAAAGGATTCCAAACAAAATAATAGAACAGTAAACAATTTCTCAAACACTTTTTTAAACAATTGAAAAACCCTTTTTAAAGAAATTTTTCATCAAACAAAACAACTTAAATATCCACCATTGGTATTCCATGAAGTCTCACACATACATATCTCTGTGCTAGCTCAAGTACCCATCCACTCACATCACCAATTTCTCCACTTTCCATATGAACACATGAATTTATGTGATCAGTCATATGATTACCAAGGGTCAATTCAAGACACTTCACTCATATGTGATCATTCAGCATAAATCAAAAATTACCAACCAATTTGAAAAATGTAACTTATCATCAAAGAAATACATTTCTAATTTCCAAAACATTTTCCAATTCACATTCTTGAAAGAGTTACTGAGATCCACAAACAACTTCCAAAACACCTCCAATTTTCCTTTTTGAAACCACAAATTCATTTAAAGAAATCAAATTCCATTTCAAAGCAACTTTTCCACTTTAAAACTACATTCCCATTTGAAAACACCTTCACAAAAATCCACTTTTACTTTGATATCTACTCACACCAACCAAAAAGAAGGTCATACATAACTGACATAAAAATTTCCAAAAAATAAGGGACTACTGGCTATGCCAACCCGATAACATGGCTTATAAGACCATGCTCTGAGTAGGAATCTACCACATAAAGTATCTTGAACCGTGCGCTCGGGCTATACATGGGTTGCTACTCCATGCATGTTCACCGCGTAACACTGGTTCATTTCCCTGGTCATCCCTCATCCATAGAAACTAAGCAAAAGAAAAAATCAAATCCCAGAATACCCCTGGAAACTTGAGTCTCGGGACGGGAAAGGTTTCATAACATCCTTACCTCACCTACCTCTCGAGTCCCGACACACCTAATCACTAAACTACCTGACAACCCAAAAATAAATAGGTCTCCTCTGATATCATTTTGTCATGAACCAACTTGGGTCGACACTGAACCGATCACACGAGCCGGCCAACGACATGACCAGAGAGGCCTTCCAGATCCTCCTGAGCTGGCGACAAGCACCAGGGCATCAATAGAGGAAAAATGGGAACAATTTCACCTAGTTAAAATAAATAAAACAATAGAAAATTATAATAACACTAAGTAAATAATTAACTCTGAAAAGAATGAACAACCAATAAATTACACTAACCATGTCTCGACCAAAACTCCATGCGACTCTGAGAGTCGCTCACTAGGCCACAACCAACTCTCTCCCAAGGTGAGAAAGCTCGAACCAAACCTACCTCAAAACTAAAAACATGAAAACACTATAGGCGTCAGTATTAAAACTCTGTAGGTAGCCCCAACTAATTCTATTCCCAATGCACATACCATTAAAAATGAAGTTATTAATTCTTAGTATGAACTAAATTATATAAAATTTTGGTTCCCACACACACATTCATTTCTAAAACAAGTAACAATCCATTTCCCTTTTTAATTTATGAACAAGTTTAGTGTTTGTAAGAATCTGATGCATTGCATTTTAAAATAATATTGCCAACAATTTAGAAATCCAAATTTTAGATGTTGGTCAAATGGAAAACCACACAAAACACAGAACACACACAGAGGGAAATTGAAAAAATGGCACATAGGGCCAGCAACCGAACTAGACCTCTCAATCGTCCGCCACATATAAATAAACACTAAAAAGAAACATGGGTCAAACCTAGGAGATCGTGAACAATCTAGAATATACCATACATTTGACTCATCCTGAAGGAATTCCCTAACTCAATGACATAATAACTCCCATACTACTACCCAATATAGCCCTATGATTCACGCTCAAATTTACCCAAGAGAAGAAGGTAAGATGGTCATTGTAGTTTATCTTGGGTTATCGAATCCTCATAGACCTAAGAAGAAACCTATAGACATGTACATTCTATGGACTATTTTTGGCTAAGAAGTGGCCAACTTGGATTGGTTTTAGATGGTCTTAGAGAAAATCTAAGATACTTAAGTGAATTTAATTAAAATTAATGAGTTGATCGTAGGTTATTGCTCGGGGTGGATTGGACGTATTTCCTTTTCAATGATTTCAATTTCTTATATTTGTGATGGATTTATTTAAGAAGATAAAACAAAATCATCACTTACTAATTTAATGCCTAAACCCTTAATACTAATCACCTATACACTTGAAGGATCAATGTTTTGAGCACTTCAATGTAATGGTTCGTAATAGCACTTGAAGCGTGTGGCCTTAAATTCAACAAGGACGATGTAGATTAAAAATCATCAAATAAAAAATCTCATTTAAAGAAGTGATTTTACATTAATGAGGTGATAAATAACATCCAATCCAGCCCCTTTCTACTCACTTGGATTAAACCATAAGTGGGTTATCCCTCCATTGATCCCATGGTTTCAATGGAAGCGGAAAGTAGACTCATGAGGGAGGAAATAGAGAAGTAAGAAAACAACAAAAATAAAATGATCACTCCACCATTGTATGAATAATTTAACAAGGTTTGGTTTGAATAAACTCACACCTTGATCCAACGGTATAAAAGTGATATGAAGAACAATAGAATAATAGAAGAAGAAGAACTTTTATTAAGAAACTAAAGTGAATTGAACAACTTACATGTGAAAGACAAATTTGAGACAACAAAATTGCAGCATAACATTACAATTGAACAAATCACAAAAGATACTTCAATCCTCCAACACCATTGCCTTAAATAAGAATTTATAAGACCTTGGGTCGAGCCTCCAACAGTCCCAGTCTCCTCAATTAATTGTGGTAGGCCATAGGTGGGTGGAAAGTAAGGGAGAGTTGATTTTTCCACCCTTGACCCGAGGTGGCAGCCATCTTTCCTTCACCGAACAGACGCGTCTGGAAAACATTATATATGGCCGAATAAGAGTGGGACATAGAAGAAGAAAATGGATATCCGGATGTCTTCTAACCACCTGTAAGATGTGGGTACATTTGGATTTTTGGATTTAGAGATATGATCAAATTAGTGGGATGTTTTTCTAGGCCGCAGAATCTAGCCCAGAATTGTATCTCTAACTTGGGCCGCCTTAATGACCACCACAGAAGCCTAATTAGCATTGTATAATGAAGAATGATTTTTTACTATAAATATCTTCTAGAATCCCACAAAATTTGGGATTCATTGGGACTTTATGTTGGTCCCCATAGTCTCATTAGTGGGCCGGTTTCCAATCTGCCTTCTCTTAGAATTGCTTCCATTCATCTCCATATATATCCATCATTGTTTATGAATCATCCATTGATCCCTGAATGAAAACATGTTCAAATTTAAGTGTAGATATTGTTTCCAAAATATCAAATTAAAATATTGATAATTACATTCCTTATAATCAGATGACTCATTGGGCCTAAATTGGTGTATATTAGGCATGAAGTGCACAAATGATGAGAATGGATATTCATAATGAAAATGCACTAACTCATGCCCATAAGATCAAAAATGAACATTTAATACCATTAAAATGTAATTAATATAATGTGTTTTTATTGGAAAATCACACCCCCAACTTGATATTTGCTAGTCCTGAGAAAATAATTCATTGATTTTATTTGAATTCCTTTCTTCAAACACATTATAACAAACAATGCTCACAATGTAAACTACACAAAAATATATCTTTATAAACTATCAAGACAATTTAAAAAAAGATGATTTTTAATGTAGATCCCAATCCCAAGCCATTACTTTGATCAAATCCATCATCATACTTCATCCAACTCAATTAGGTGTAATGATGTGTTGTGAATCACAATAGATATGGGGGTTCATTTTCATTCAAGGGGGAAATCATGGAAGCGCTAGGTGGAATCATATTTAATCCTAATATGAGAATTCTTTATTCCCTTTTTGGGATTTTTTTGCAATATTGCCATAGTAATTGAGATTGCAGTTAATCAAAAAGGCAATATTGCAAAAAAATCCCAAAAAGGGAATAAAGAATTCTCATATTAGGATTAAATATGATTCCACCTAGCGCTTCCATGAGGCAGTTAATCAAATTAACCCATTTAGCAAGACTTTGCCGATGACTCCCAGACTCAAAGGCCTTATGGCACCAAGTGAAGCCCACATACTCAGGCATCGTCTCGAGTTAACTTAATCAAAAACAAAGTCATTTTACCATAAATAGATATATATAGAAAAACTCAGGGCCAGAAAACTCTATAGTCACGATCCCCAAGTGCTGAATGCCTCGCATTTTATCAATCCATTGTTATACACGCAATTGTTTTTTTATTTTTTTATTATTTTTTATGAATACTCATATTATTCATAAAATCAAACTATCCTATGCTATTTGTTATGGGACCCCAAAAATTCATATTAGTACCCCACAGTCTAGAGGACGTGCATTGTAGCATTTTGATTTAATGGATCAAAATAAAAATGATGAAAATTTTCATTGGACAACCAAAATTCCAAAATGAATGCTTTAAAACTTAATCATGAATTAACATAAAAGTCAAAGAAATAAAAATTATTTTCTATGTAGTTTTAAAGTGAGCAAAGATGTTATTATATGAATGATAAAGTAATTTTACTTCTTTTTTTATCATTGTTTTTTATAAACAAACATTTTGTTTCCACACCCACTAATACAGACTGAAACTGTCCCTAGTTTCATAAAAATAAAATTTAGAATGGGGTAGAGGAATAAAAGGGGAGTTTAATAGGGATATTGGAATATGAGGATCATGGAATGAAGTCAGCTGGTGGTTAAAGTTTTATGTTCTTTCCCCTCAAATTTAGTCCTTTGATATCCATGTCGCTTGCAAAGTTCCCTAGTGGAAAAAGGAAAACAAAAAAACAAAAAAAACAAAATATATATATATATAAGTAAACTATAAGTATATATATATAAATTATAGAATAAGTAAGCACATTAAGCCATAGGTCAGTGGTAAGTGCGCGCCCCTATCTTCCTTCGGTCTCGAGTTCGAGTCCCCACGGCTTTGCCGGTTGTGACGGGGTTTTCCCTACGGCCTATGGCGTGTCCACTTTTTTAATTATTGTATTATTATTATTATTTTTATTATTTTTATCTGAACCTATAAAATAATAAAAATAAAACAAAATAAATTGATGATACATTCTCTTATTTGTAAATTTCTGGGTAATGTATTACTCAAGGATCACACCATGTGACACTGATGAATATGGTACTCCCCTTTCGTACCCTTCCATACTCATAATAGAAGAACATGTTAAAAGTCTATTTTTTTATTTTTAAATATAAAAATGATTAATTATTCTTATTTGAAAAATAAAGATGATTCAAAAAGATTAGAAACACAAAAACCATGGGTGGCCTCCTGTGCAGCGCTTTGTTTAACATCGTTAGTCCGACATAGATCCTAAATTTATCAATTTTTTCCTGGTTCATAGATTGGATCAATTAACTCAACATCCATTTCCTACTTATTGAATGATTTAATGAATGTTTTTAACCATTGACCATTGACCTTGAAAATGTTACCACTAGTGGGATCTTGATTCTCTACTGCCCCATGGGGGTACACATAATGCACTATGAAAGGTCCTGACCATCTAGACCTTAACTTTCCCAGGTGTAAATGAAGTTTTGAACTACACAAGAGCACATGTTTTCCCAGTTCAAAATGTTTTACCATGATATTCCTAGATTGGTAGGCTTGAACTCTAGTTTATTTGGGAATCATTTAAGGATTATCTTCCATAAGCAATGACATAAGGAGTTTAATCACAGCGTTTTCCCAACACAGATCAAACAGAAAAGTCACTAGAATCATACATAAGTTCAAAAGGAAGGTTCTAATTTTAATATTTCATAATTGGAGGAGAGGTGAGAGAGGATTTGAGGGTTGAGAACGAACCCTCACATATTTCTGTCCGAAAAAAATGGAGTATCCTTTACTAGGAGAGCACAAAGGGGATGGGATATTGAACTAAAGTCCTTGATGAATCTTCTATAGAAACCAGAATGTCCTAAGAAAGACCTCACTTCCTTGACAGTTTTGGGTGATGGAAGGTGACGAATGATGTTAAACTTTGCTTTATCAACATTAATCCCCCTACTCGAGACCAGATGGCCTAGAACAAGTCCCTCTTTATCCATGAAGTGGCATTTTTTCTTGTTTAGGACCAGATTATTTTCTCCACATCTTGACAAGACTTTCTCTACATTCTGCAGACATACCTCAAATTTATCCCCAAACACAGAGAAGTTATCCATGATGACCTCTACAAAATCCCCTACCATGTCTTAGAAGATTCCCATCATGCACCGTTGAAAGGTTCTAGGGGCATTGCATAACCCGAAGGTCATGTGTTTGAAAGAAGAGGTTCCAAATGGAAATTTGAATGTAGTCTTCCCTTGGTCCTCTAGGGAGACCTCAATTTGATTATACCCCGAGTACCAATATAAGAAACAGTAGAAGGCATGACCTGCCACTCTCTCAAAGACTTGGTCAATGAATGGTAAGGGGAAATTGTCCTTCTTGGTGAAATAGTTTATCTTCTTATAGTCAATGCATACCCTCCATCCACTACTCACCCTTGTTGGAAGAATCTCTCCATCCTCACTAGTTATCACTGTGATTCCAGCCTTTTTTGGAACCACTTGGATTGGGATCACCCACTCACTCTCAGCTATGGGATATATGATACCAGCTTTTAACAATTTTAGAAGTTCTTTCCTTACTACCTCCATGATATTAGGATTGAGTTGCCTTTGAGGTTGACGACATGGCTTTGAATCAGATTCCAGAACAATCCTATGAGTCCCAACAAGTGGGCTAATCCCAGGAATATCAGAAAGGGTCCAACCAATGGCTTTCTTATGTTTGCTAAGGACATCTAGAAGAATCCTCTCATGATTGGATTCAAGATAAGAAAAAATGACAATAGGATGTGTTTTATTGTCCCCTAGGAAGGCATACTTGAGTGTAGCGGAAAGTTCTTTCAATTAAAGATCAAGTTGGTTCGGAATTTCAGAAGATGATTGTGACATTAGATCATGTTCAATTTCATTTTTTAGAGTTTCAGATAGGATTGATTCCCCAAATGTAGAAGATTCAGCTACTAGATTGGCTTGATCAGATTTAGGGAAGGAATTTGGATTGGTCTCCATGAAAGTGGTTTTTTGAAAGGATTCCCTAATTGTTGGACCTAAGACTTCATCATAAGAGCAATTTGAAAATGTTTAAATCCAAGGAGATAAACTTCCTTCATATGAAAAAAGGAAATCAATCTCATCTTGACTTAATAATTCATCAAATATTCCTTGATGTTCCAAGGATTCATTATCAATGTTCCCTATCATATTTACTTCATGAATGTCCTCATCATCCCCGATTTGTGATCTTGAATTATAGATGATCAAGTCAGGAATCATGTTCCCAGAGGTGATGGTCATGTTCCCATTTTGAACTCGGATAATCGAGTTGATTGTTGCAAGGAAAGGACGAACAAGGATGATTGGGGTTTGTTCCTTATTTCCTCTGTTTGGATGGTTATCAAGGACAATGAAGTCAGTAGGGTAGATGAATTTTTCAACATTTACCAGAATGTCCTTCAAAATCACCTTTGGAACCCTAATGCTACAATCAGCAAGTTGAAGTGTGATAGATGTGGGTTGGAGTTCTTCTAGGCCTAACTAGAAGTACACGTCATAGGGGATGATATTGACACTAGCACCTAGATCACACAAGGCCTTAACAACTTTGCTTTCTCCTAGTTCAACATTGATGTAAGGGAAACCTGGGTCTTTCAGCTTAAGAGGAATGGTCCCTTGATTGGTGGTACTCACATTAGTAGCCAAAAGGACTTGGTTTATATGTAAAACTTTTCTTTTAAAAGTTCACTAGTCCTTAAGGTACTCTGGGTAGGCAGGTATGGTTTGGATGGCATCGAGAAGAGGAATGTTCAACTTGACTTGTGAGAGAATTTCCCTCAATGTTTCACTCAATTCAGGCTTGGTTTTCCCCCTCATGCATTGAGGAAATGGTGCAGGTTGTGTGGTTGTTTGTTGAAGAGTAGTTTCCTTGACAATGTTCTCATTTTCCTCAGTTTCATCTTGTTGTTCATTTGAATTTTCTTCCAAGTTCGAATCTTCAGGTGGGTTCTGAAATAGTTGTTCAGGTTTCTCAATTTATTTCCCACTTCTTAAAACAGTCACATCCTTTAGTTGTTCATGAGTTGTTTGAGTGCAACATGACTCTCCCCTTGAAGTTGAGGATGTCACCTCCTGAGTAGGCATGGGTGCCTTTCAAGTTTTTATGGTTTGAAGTTCTTGTTTTAGGGAAGGGACTTCTGAGTTCATCATCTTAATTTGTTTGCACAGTTGTCCTAGTAGGCTTTGTGGAACAATTTTGGTGGGTGCTTGAGTAGGTTGGTTTATCCCAAGGGGATATTTTGGAGGTGGGATGGTTTGTTGAAAATGGACTGGTGGTTGTTGGTATTTGATAGGATGGGTTTGGAACTGGTTATGGGTTTGGTAGTTCAGATGGGGGTAAGGAGTTTGTCCCTGTGGTTGGCTAGGTTGTTGGTTATCTTTCCAGCGGAAGCCTGGGTGGTCATTATACCTTGGGTTGAAGTTGTTTTGGTATTGAGGCTTTTGAAAGTTCAAGGCATTTACTTCTGCTGGGGGTCCTCCTAAATGAACATCCTTGATGGATGGAATGGTTGGGCAGTTGTCTGTCTTATGGTCATGTTTGTCACAAATTTTGCAAACAAGGTCTACAGTTTGGATTTCATGGACTTTCCTAAGGTCTATCTGTTCATCCTTCCTAGAGAGTGCTGCGAGTTTAGCCCTAAGGCCTTCCTATCCTCTAAGTGTATGAATTCCAATAGTTATTTGTGGAATTTCTGAATAAGGTGAAGTTCCCCATGTTTGGTTTTGTTCAGAAAGGCTTTCAAGATAACCATAAGCATCATTTGGGGCTTTGTTTTTAAAGGTTCCATTACACATCATGTCAATGAATTTTTTGTTTCCTAGACCCAACCCTTCATAGAAAATTCTCTCTTGTTCAGGAATAGAAGAAACATGGTGTGGAACCATGTTTAGAGTGTCTTTGAACCTCTCCCATGTTTCATAGAATGTCTCTCCCTCTTTTTCAAAAATGTTTTGGATACTCTTTTTAAGTGCAATTATTTTGTGGTGGGGAAAGTATTTTTTGTAGAATTATCGTTGTAGTTGGTCCCAATAGTTGATGGATGATGGTCTAAAATAGTTTACCCAATTTTTAGCTATATCCTTTAATGAAAAAGGAAATAGCCTCATCTTAGCTGATTCTAGTTGATGTGAGGGACACATGGTTTCTACAATGTCATTGAACTCTTTAATGTGCAGGTATGGCATCTCGGACTCCATTCCATGGAATGTGGGAAGGTGGTTTAGGACATGGGGTTTAAAGATGTATTTGGAATCTCCTAGGAAATTGTTTCAAATTCATGGGGGGGGGGGGTCATTGGTCCAGGAAGGTGTGAGTTAGTCATTCATGGTTTCATCCATCGCATTCCCCAAGTTTGGGGCTGCCTCATTTGGGTTTCCATATTGGTTTCCACCCGGGTTTATGAGTTGGTTTCCTTTAAGACCTTCCATTGAAATTGAATCTATTTTGGACTGTAGAGTATTAGGAAGATTTTGATCTAATATAATGAGTTCCCTTGGTGTACTTGAATCCTCAACCCCAGGACTATCCACCCTAACTAGACGATTTGATTGATCACGGGTGTAGGCGGACATGCTGCAAAAGAAAAAAAACGAGAAAGGGAAAGGAAAGAGAATTTGGATGAGAAAAGAAGAAATGGGGGATAATATAATGGGTGTTTATATGACTTACTTGGGTCCCCGGGAATGGCGCCGAAATTTGATTCACGCTCAAATTTACCCATGAGAAGAAGGTAGGACGGTCCTTGTATTTTAGCTTGGGTTGTCGAATCCTCAGAGACCAAAGAATAAACCTATAGGCACATACATTCTATGGACTATTTTTGGATATGAAGTGGCCAACTTGGATTGGTTTTATATTTTTTTAAAGAAACTCTAAGATGCGTAAGTGAATTTAATTTTAAAGAATTAGTTGATCCTAGGTTATTGCTTGGGGTGGATTGGACGTATTTTCTTTTCAATGATTTCAATTTCTTATATTTGAGATGGATTCATTTAAGAAGATAAATCAACATCATCACTTGATGATTTAATGCCTACACCCTTAATAATAAACACCTATAAACTTGAAGGATCAATGTTTTGAGCACTTCAAGGTAATGGTTCGTAATAGCAATTGAAGCATGTGGCCTTAAATTCAACAAGGACGATGGAGTTTAAAAATCATCAAATAAAAAATCTCAATTAAAGAAGTGATTTTACATTAATGAGGTGATAAATAGCATCCAATCCAGCCCCTTTATACTCCCTTGGATCAACACATAAGTTGGTTAGCCCTCCATTGATCCCATGGTTTCAATGGAAGCGGAAAGTGGACTCATGAGGGAGGAAATGGAGAAGTAAGAAAACAACAAAAATAAAATGATCAATCCACCGTTGTGTGAATAATTTCACTCGGTTTGGTGTGAATAAATTCACATCATGATCCAAAGGTATCAATGTGATATGAAGAAAAATATAATAAGAGAATAAGACGAACTTTTATTAAGAAACTAAAGTGAATTGAACAACTTTCACGTCAAAGACAAATTTGAGACAACAAAATTGCAGCATAACATTACAATTGAACAAAGCACCCAAGATCCTTCAATTATCAAACACCACTGAATTAAATAGGAATTTTTAAGCCATTGGGACTATCCTCAAACAGTCCAAGTCTCCTCAATTAATTGTGGTAGGCCATAGGTTGTTGGAAAGTAAGGGAGAGTTGATTTTTCCACCCTTGACCCGAGGGGGCAGCTAGCTTTCCATCACCAAACAGATGCGTCTGGGAGACCTTCTATATGGCAGAATCAGAGTGGGCCATAGAAAAAGAAGATGGATCTCCGGATGTCTTATAACCATCTGTAAATGTTGGGCCAATTTGGAGTTGTGGATTCCGAGATATGATCAAATTAGTGGAATGTTGTTCTGGGCCGTAGAATCTGGCCATGAATTGTATCTCTCACTTGGTGCGCCTTAATGACCACCATAGAGGCCTAATTATTATTGTATAATGAAGAGGGATTTGTTCCTATACATATCTTCTATAATCTCACAAAATTTGGGATTCATTAGGCTTTTATGTTGGGCCCCACAGTCTCATAAGTGGGCTGGTATCCAATATGCCTTCTCTTAGAATTGCTTCCATTCATCTCCAAATATATCCATCATCGTTTATGAGTCATCCATTGATCCCTGAATTAAAAATGTTCTCACTTAAGTGTAGATGTATTTCCCAAAATATCAAATTAAAATATTTATAATTACATTCCTTATAATCAGATTACTCCTTGGGCCCAAATTTGTGTATATTAGGCATGAAGTGCACAAATGATGAGAATGGATGATCATAATGAAAATGCACTAACTCAGGCCCATAAGATCAAAAATGAAAATTCAATACCATTAAAATGTAATTAACAAAATATGTTTTTATTGGATATTCACCCTGCATGGCCTAACTGAGGTGCCCAATCCCTATAGTAGCAATAACTTAGTATTCCCCTGCTATGGGACCACTAGCCAGTGCGTAATCTAAACTAGTGCAACAATCGTTCTAATAAGATTCACTCACTATGCCGGGTTCCAATGCCAACACATGCAATAAAAAGGGGCGCATCCACAATGTAAATCAATCCGTCATGATGCACAAACATCACATACAGCTCACACAATCAACACACACCAATGATCACCCTTAAGTGGGTTTTCAAAAATAACTTCTTTTATTAATGTGCCAAACAGGCCTTCACCAATTTTAATGAAAAACCAAATTTCTTGAGAAAAACCAAAAAACTTATTCATAAGAAATAATTTATCCTTAAAACTAGAACTAAATTTAAAATTTCGTTAATCATGTTTAAATTTCAAACATGCATTCTTTCAATACTGGGTGTCATCTCGTCATGAAAATGTTTTAAGTGTTTGGTATAAAATAAATGGCTATTTTTACACTAAACAATAATTTAATAAAAATTAATTATCTTTTATTATTTCTCATTCATTAAAATTAATAAAACATCAAGCAATTATTAAATTCTAAATTTAAAGGTGAGCGTAGTGGGGGACCTACCTCGACTTGAAGTCAAAACACAATAACGCGACACGCCTCAAGCGGGCGCACAGGCACGCGCAGGCTGATGACCGCAATTTCACGGAATTACCTCACCAATACGCTGCAACAAACCCCCAATAACCAAAGTACATAAACACTAAATTAAAATAACTCAACCGAATAAACAACACAAATGAACCACCTTGACATATTTTCAAAACATAACTCACACCATCTGTACTATTTTATAACCCACATTTTATCATTAAACGAGTACTTGTAACACGCCGTATTGGAACGTGCAACACTTGTATAGTTAAAATGATAGACTAATAAATTTAATAAAACTATTAAACTGCACAAAACTAGCTTCCATAAAAATGTATCCTAATTCCAATGAGAAGGCTACAGAATATTAAACTTCAACCATGTTTATTAAAACAAAAATTAAATTTCACACAAACCAAACATCCCAAAAACCGATTTTTAAAACATTGCACAAAACAACCCAAAACATTGACATAAACTTAATAAAAATACATTTCTAACCGGAAAACACACCCATCAAATTAAATTCACGTAAACATCTTAGAAAATATAAAACCAAACTAAATATTTTTAAAAACTCAATTTAAAGCAAATAATTAATTAAATCCTATACTAAACTAATTAATTAAAATTTAAGCATAGGAAAAACATGATAAAACAAGAGTTCAATGAAAACATAAATTTGAAGGTGATGAAAAAAGGGTTCATACCTCAACTCCATAGCGGAATGAAGACACATGCTTGGAACCAGTGCAAAGCACCATACGCACCACAAATGCGCTCGCGAGAAGCTGAATTTGACCCAACACACCAACCTTGGTAACAAAATTTATGGATTTGGGCACAAAAATTAACCCTTACCTATGGAATAACCTCACACTAAAAGAGGAGTAAGATAATTACCTAAGGGGGAGAGTAGCGGCTCACTGGAGAGGGTGACGAAGGTAGCAAGGGGAAGAAATATGGTCACAGGCAGGGGGTTTGGTGGTGGTGTCAAGGTTAGTCGCACGCGCAGCAAGTATCCGGAAGGAGACACAGCTTGATTAGGAAAGAAATGAGCGGCTGTAGCTGGGGGTCAGGTGTGCACAATAAGGGGTGCAAGCCCAGAGATAAACCCACTGGAGCGTGGAGATGTTGAGGCCGGGGGGGGGGGGGTTTCAAGGTCGGAGCGCCTAGGCAGGGGGTGTGCTGCTGCAAGGTTGAATCAAGGATTTTTTGGGTTTGGTCAGCAACACAGGGAAGTAAATGGGAAGGAAGACGGACAAGGGGGGGGGGTTGATAGTTAGTGATGGGAATGAACAAAAGGAAGGGGGAAGCGATGTCGACTGTGAGCAGGAAGGGTTTGTTGAGGTTGGGGTTTGGTGAAAGTCGGTTGTGTTGCAGCCCGAGGGTGTGAGTAGGAGGAATGGATGGTGGATCCAGCATTATGGAAGGGGAGATGTGGCTGTTGCTGATGTTCGGACAAAATATGGGCACTAGAGAGAGGGAGGAGGTAGGCTGGGGTGAGGGTGGAGGGCCATAGTGAGGCTACTGCTGGGGGCGCTATGAAGGTGGATGCTGCAACGGGATGAGGGTGAGATCTGCGGCGCAAGAGGGAGGGAGAAGGGAAAGAACTGAGGCAGTAGAGAGACAGGGTTACATGGGGTCATGATGGGGAGAGAGAGGAGGAGTGGAATAGGGTAGCAGGAGTGGAAAAGGAGAAGGAGAAAAAAATATAGAAAAAAAAAATAAAAATAAAAAAATAAAACATAAACTAACCAAAAATAAACGTAAATGATAAATTATAATAGAAATAATATTATTATTAATGAAGTTTAAAAAAATTTGAGGCCAAAACATGACTAATATAATAAAATAATAATATAATTAATAATTAATAATAATAATATTAACAATTCATAATTGATACACTAATTAATATTCATTTTAATTATATTATCAATAGTAACATTTATAAGAGAAGTAAAAATTTAATAATGATTATAACATGACCCACAACCATAGTAATATTATTATAAATAATTAGGATGATTCAGTTTCTTTAATTTAATTTCTAAAATTATTTGTTCTCATCTTGCTTTTATTTTATTAAATTTATTTATTTGAATGATGGGAAACCGCACAATCAGCATGTGACTCACATGGCCATGTGCAAACCATGCATTGTGTTTTATCCAATCCAATAGTGATCGTGCAAGTGTCTGGTCATAACCGCACGATCTTCAGACCATACTCTCCTTGTGTGCTTGATGTCTCCATGCCCCAACACATGCATTTTTTTGTCAATGCTCAAATAAATTTAAATAGGGCCTCACCAGAACCACGACCCGAGCCGGAACCAAGTAATAAAATAATTAAAATAAAATCTCGGGTGTCACAAACCTTGAAAAAAAAAGTAGTGTGATAAAAATATTGCGAGAATCTCCAATGAAAAATATAAGCACATAAATAAGGAGAAGGACAAAATTGGGATGCATATTTTTAATGTGTGAAACCCTCCATGTTGAAAGATTAAAAACCCGTAGGGGAACACCAAAAAAATTACAATATAGTTATATAAAACAAAATGCATATAAAAGAACGAAACATGAATTGAATAGACAGAAAAGAATATTTTTTAAAAAAATACACACCCAAATACTCTTCTGTCTTCTCTCTAAAAATGTTCTAATGAAAATGTGTCACATCTCATATGTCAAAACCGAACACGTGGTTTTTTTTGGATCCTTCACTATGTATTTGCATAAACTGAATTTGGGTTACTCATTGATTACCATGACCCAAAATATAGTCACACAGATATCAAATTTCTATATTACCTATTCAAATGACACTTTTAAAATCACACAACAATCACCATTTTTGAAATCCTCTCAATGGCGAAAAACAAACACCACCATAGATTGGCACAAGGGAAATGCCATATTTTATCATTTCTAGAAAACATGTGATGATAAAAGGTCACCTTTAGAAACAATATTCTTAGAGATCAATATAGTTTTTAGTAAAAAATATTTTTAATTTATATAAAATTATAATTTTTATATTCAATAATAATGTTTATTTGAATATATTAAATAGTAAATGGATTCTAATAACTATTATATTTTTTCTTAATTATTAAAATATATATATAATGTTTTCAAAAACTATTTATTCAATTATAATTAATGAAATATATATTTAAATAACTATAGAATTCTAATAATGTTTTATTTAAAATAATTATATTTATTCTATTTTTTAATTATATATTTTTAAATATATTTAAACACTTTTTAAATGTATATATTTATTAATTTAATTATATATATTAACCATGGAATGTCATAGTATTATCTATTAAAAATAGAATGTATGCATTATTAATCATCCCATTAAATCAAAATTTTGTTTTATAGATAATAAATATTCTTTTACATTATGTTGGAATGACAGTTGACCATGTACTAAATATTAAAATTGGAATGATAGCCTACAAATTACTATAGATATTTAATTATAATTTGAATACGTAAGTAGAAGAAATAATTTTTCAAACTACATAAATTGTTAAAATACATTACAAATAATATAAAACATTGTCACATACAATAATAAAATGAATCTGGTATGAATGATAAACATACTATTGGGGGTCACATGTAATCTTGTAAAATTCGGAAAATGTTTTCTTTGATCGGAAAAACACTTCGAAAATTTTAATATATCATAGTGACTAGTCAATCCTAAAAACCATTTAATAAGTGTGAAATAAAATTCACTACAATGAAGCTCATGTGTATCCCTTATTAATTGGACGAACATTAGACTTTGATATTGTATTTCTACACATACAAGGGACTGTGCGTCTATAAGAACCTATTCCATCATCTAAGGATCATATCTTTTCATTTGGTGTTTCTTTTGAGAAAGAGGATGATAACGGATCATGTATTAGATGAAAACCAATCACATGACTTGTTTTGGGGTAACATGTAGTGTAATCCAAGTACACACCCTTTACTATTGACCGTGTAGTGGTTCATACTTGTTGTGTGCGACACAAGGGAGTTTTTGGAAACATTATGATGCACGGTGTGTAAATTAATGTACATTCTGTGTATCTCTTTTATTTTGGGTAAAACGTACAATAGAATAATTTTTCTATCATTTCGAAAGGTGGTTCACTGGGTAATGTGAACATAACCGCCAGATAGGATTTTCCCATCTGAATCAATGTTCACACTCCAATCGAATGTGGCCAAAGGTGTTTGAACCCAATCAGTAATATCTCAATTTCTCCTAAGTCATTCTTTGTAATTGTTTCTCTTGACGATGTTATTGAAGATTGAGTGTTTTCCTCATTTTGTGGATCTACATTATTCTTTGTACAACAATAGTTTGGTGCAAGATGATGAGAGTCACACAAGTACAATTTAGGTGGTTCAATGACTCTCATTAATTTTCAAGATTAATTTATGTGACAAAGTGTCATCCACCCATTTTGGGTGTCAATTTTATTTTTTCAACCCATGTTTTTTCCAAATGATGATAGATTAATTAAATATGGGTAATAATTCATGTTTAAGGATAATTTCATCAGATTAGAGCAACCCAATTGTTGTGATTCCCATGAAATTCATCTTATGGCCATTTGGAATAGGATTCCAATGATCATGCATTGTTTCCCTTACATGGGCCATTGAGAATGAATTGATTACTAGATGGGATGGGAATTGTGTTAGAATTGTAATAGATTTTATTAAAGGTTTGTGATTACTGTTTTTACCCTTTTACCTATATTTATTCCAATTCTTGTCTATTCTTGATTGTAATATATTGATCCAAAATTTAACTTTAGCATGTTAGATATTTTATGGTTAATGCTTTATGATATTTCATTTCATATGTGAGACTTGTTATATAAAATTCTCCACGTGAGCTAATAATTTTCTAACCCTAGTAATTTTTTGGTTACATGATTTTATTGTTAATGGAATTTCACACATTAGTTGTTAATTTTTTAACCATGTAATAATGTATTTTACATGTGTTGTTTATATTATGAAATTATGATACACATGGATTGTCACTAATCGACTGATGTTATGCCTGCACGCAAGGATTTTCTATTCCAGTGGGTGAGGTTTGGATCACTGTTACTTTATAGTGGGATTTTCAAATGATAAGTCATTTGATAGAATAATTCATAAGTTATTCTTATCATATGGGATGTATAAAGGTACCAAATACCAAAGAGGGTTAATTAGAAATTGTTTAGACATAAGCTCCATTAAAAGACATGGTCAGGCTCATGTGACTAATTGCACCGTATACACTTTGGGTCATCGAAGGTGTTGATTAAAAGACAATAGATGAAATATAGAAAAATTTATGTTAAAGATGTGAGTGATTCATGATTCGTTCATTTGGTCATTTAGGCTTATATCAAATGTCATGGGAGCTATGAATCTATTGAAGGATTTTCATGGTTAGGATTTATTAGTAGCTAATTATTTATCTTGAGATGACTAATACATTATGGGGGGGGGGTCATGAAGCCTAGGGTGAATATCAAAACTTTTATAATACAACATGAATGAAAAATGAAATTTAATAACTTATGATGTGGCTTCCATTCCAAAGAAGAAGCTTTGATCTGGTCCTCGCCTATACATTCATAGATGGTCTCTTGAGACAATTGATGTGCTTACTTGAAGAACATCTTACTTTTGAGTATCATTATGTTTACTCTATTCACTGTTGTACACTGCCTACTATATATTTCAATAATCATATTGGTATTTATCATTGGTGGTTTCCAACTGGTATTTAGTTTCACACCCTGTTTGTGTCATGCTTTGGGTCCAAAATAATTATGTTGTTGCATGTGTTGATAATGGCAGGTGCGTTTCTAGAGGTACATGTTATGCAGTATAGGAGTAGGAGAGAATGTGACCAAGCCTAAGCTTACGATTCTTTAGATTTTTCATATGTATTTCTCTAACATGTACCAGTATTGTATCCGACTACAATGTATTATGTTTTGGCTATTTTCTAGAACATGAACATATATCATCATTTTTTTATGTTATGACATCTATTTACCTATATTATCAGCCTTACACAATTTAAATCAGTATTATGTGAACAAATACTTCTTCTGTTGAATAATTATTTATTTTTATGTGTTATACTCTACAATTGAAGTCATTGTTTCACCACTATCTCACCATTTTTTCTAATTTCTAGTAAAAAGCCTCTTGAATTTGGGTAATTGAACTTGAGGCCATGTGGCCAACAGAGTACGGGGAAACAATTTAGTGGATTAAAAATATGGGAGGATACAATGTGGTGTTTTTGGATTGTTCTTATGGTTTACTATACTGTTTAGAGATGATACAAAAGATATGGAATTTTCTAATTAGTTGTTCCTAAGAGTAGCGACCTCGTGCACAAGGAATATCCATATTGCTTCAAATTGAATTTTGCATTAGGATATTGAGCTATTAAAACTTATTGGATTTCACCGTTGGGTTACACATTCATATTTGTGACATTTGTATTGATATTATTGTGGTTATTTTTCTTGAAAACTGAGGATATGAGGATATTACATATCATGAATCATATATGAACTTGCTAGAAATCACATTCCATTCATTCATTCCATTCCATTTAGAGAGAAATAATGATTTCATTCTGTTCTGATAGATTATAGGGTATATATTCATACGATTGTGATAATCACATGATAGACCTGCCAAATATTTCGATAGGTGTATTGGTACGTGTTATTTTTTTTTTGATTTGGATTGACGTAATTCTTTGATCCTTGAGGTGTATGGGACCTCATGTTTTAGAATGTGGTGGATTACATTTCAGCCATGTGATATATATTATTTTGTTATGAGCTAGATCTGGATGCGAATCTATGATTCACGATGTGTATTGGCTCCCATGGATCAGAATTTGGCACACCGTTGCTTTTTTTTTTGAAAAACATATGGGTTTTAGGGACTGTTCTGAGCCTTATTGTCTGAAAACCGAGACAACATGGCAAGTGGTATTATGGAACCATGCCATGTGTTCTTCTATTCAGGAAGAAAGATTTTTTTATGTGTACACTATGTTCCATATGTACACGATGTGTGATATGTGACTGTTTGACGGGTCATTTAAGAGAAAACATGGGTTGTTGGTTTTTGTGTAGAACATGTCATGTACCGTATGTACACCCAATGTAGTTTGATACTAGAATAACCCGTGTGAACCTAGGTGTGTGGATCTACATGGCCATGAGAGGAGACCTGTGTACACATCGTTTAAAATTCTAACACACTCTATACATGAGGTGTTTACTCCCCCAGTCTAGAGGGAGTACACGACCATGTGAGATCTTGAGAGTAGACATTTTTTATGGTTTATACACATCATATACTTCTATTTTGGTACCCCGTTTAGGGTCTTTTATAGTTTTACCCCATTTGAACGTTTTTTACCAATGAGTTGTCCCTTCGGGGTTGTTTTCCACATAGAACGCACTGCTCAATCTTTTGGAGTGTTATAAGGACTCATAATGCATGGTTTGGGGGTTTAATATAGATGGAGAGGTTCTTCCTCCATTTTCTATTTTACTTGACTTCTAAGGAAGCGATGTCATGTGAATGATCTGTTGGGTGTTTTGACCAACCTAGTGAGATCATTGATCTGAGATAGTCAATGAGCTATCTCCCACGACCTATTCCTTTAAGGGAGTTCCTATAAAAGACATTCCCTTCTCTCCCTTGAGGTTGTCGGATTGGTTGTTTTCAAGGACCCCTTTCTAGGATTCCATTTCCAATGATTCGAATTATATGATCCTAAGTATAATGATTCAAAAAATTTTTCTAGAGACCATGGATCCTGAGGTATTCTTTGTTTATATTTGATCCAGGGCATCCCTTGTAGGATTCCTATCCGATATACTATTTTCTATGATTGTTGTTATAAGATTACTCTGTTTGTTATCATTAAAGGATCCTGTGGAGGACCCCCCCCTTTCTTTTAGCTAAGGGCCCTGAGTATGATGTGTTCACCCTTGTTTATCTAGAGGCTCCCATGTTGGATGTATTTCAGTGTTTAACTGGACCAGACCCAACCGTAATAGTGGGATTGTAGTAGTATCTGTTGTTGTTTGATACCCAGTGCAGACCCAAGGGGAAGGAATGTGGGTGAGTGTTTAGAGTAATGTGTTTACTTGTCCAGTTATGAATATAATCACATTTGAGCAGTGAAATTTTATTATTTCTAGACACCATAGTGGGTTTCCTTATTTTTAAAGTGGAAATTTCATAGTTTCATTTTCTAGTGTCCCTAACATGGCGTTTGTTTTTAAAAAGGACACCCATGTTCGTATGGTTGATCATTGTATCTTAACCCTTTGTATGGGAATGATCACTGATGATTGATCATTTCAAAGGTTAGACATGGCTAAGGCATGGTCAGTTTCTTAGGATGTCATGTGAATGTCTCTTTATTATGTGATGGATGACTTGGTACATTGCCATCTATGATAATGATTTATTTTCTTTTAAGCTAGTCTAATGTGAGACTTCCGGTGATAGGATTCATTGAGTGGATAAACTTTGAATATTACCCAAAATGTCCCATTCTCTATTGTAGACTCAAGGTAGTATATGTTGATATACATAGTACCCATCGAGTGATGAATGATAAAATGGGATGTTTAGTTCAGTTATATCATTGAGCTTTAAGTTGTTGTGGATGCTCTCGGGTTAGATCTAGAGTATAGTGACTATGGAATTCCAAAACCAAGTTCGTTCCACTGCGTGAGAGGAATTTATGGGATACTTGTGTTTTGACATGCTGATTAGTTTTTCTTTTCAACTTTTATCCCATGTTTTACATCGTGATCTTTGTTCATTGAATAACAATCGTGCATTTAAGTTTGTTCTAAACTAGTGCATTGATAGTATCTGGTTCTATTTATAAACTTATAAGAGACTCATAGGTGGGGAGCATCATGTCGATTCTATTTCAATATGTCCTTCTAGGTAAAGGATCACAATCAGGGACCAATTCTAAATGGTTATTTCTACTTGAATGCTTTTGAGACTTGCGATTCTTGTTTCATATTGATGCACTCTTGGCATAATGTTTTTGTTGCAGTATGATATGTGCACAACCCGTGTGAGGCACTAATTATCATGGATAGACCTCAGTGGTTAATCCTTATCTATCATGTAAATGCCCTGGGATAAAGGAATTCTGGTCAGTTAAATGAATATATGTCAGTAATTCAAGCCAAGTTTCTTCCTACAAGTGAGTTAGTAGTTACTTGGTTATCGTTTTCTAGAAATCCTCGAAATCCTATTAGTGGTTTCTTCCTTATGATACGAGAATGTACGATATCTTGGCATTATCCTTTATGCACTAAGATAGATTATTTTATAAGCCATGCTACTGTTGAAAGCCATTGGGATATTTTGTGATATTTATCGTGTTCTATGCTAGATGAGTTTCTTTAAATGAGGCTTGTTTATTCCTAAGAGATACATGGGTTTTGTTGTTGGAACGCCTCGATCAGACTCATGGATGACTACCTTTTTCTATGACATGATTTCTAGGTGGATTAAGTTCTAGGTTTATTCATTGTTCTTGTGTTGACATTTATCTATGTACCAATGTCTCATATGATATTGGGAGTATAGGTCACCTTGGTGAGTTCCTTTGACTCTAAGTTAATGAATATGAAGTTTTCTTGAACTTGTAGTTAGAAATAGATGTAATTATTCGAAAAGGGTATTGATTCTAGTGGGATGGAACTGGATTATTCCTTTTCTCATGCTTTGGTATGACCTCCCATTTTAAATTATTAGAGGATGTTTTGACTCAATATCATTTTTATTAATCATATATGATTTTAGGGAAAATGATTGAATACTCTACCTGTCTATGGTGGCTGTGTTGTGGGAGTCTGAAATATCATTTGAGGGAATATTATGTGACCCGTTTTCATAATGCCAGTCGGGGTTCAACCATTCTTTTCAATGAGGTTGTTGTTAAGACATCAGTTGTGTTTGGGTTCACCCAATTTTATGTAAAACCATGGAATTAGTGTCACTTGAATGCTCAGGCGCATGCTTTGTACTCTTCTTCCAACATTGGAGGTGTCTCGGAAACGATGCCTTATGGTTTGTTGTTGTCATTCCCATGCAAGTGGAATTTTTCATGTTGACAATTGAAACATTCATTTTTGATGAGCGTGGGAAGTTGTACATTCATTAGATTGTACAACTGAATGGTGTACTTCTTTCTAACATTACAAATAGGGACATCTGGTTTACATTACATTTTATGAAGGGCTATTGAGGGATTTGGGTATATAGGACCTTCTTAACACAAAATACCACCATCAAACAGATGCCAATTTAGAACCCAAGTTTCATGCTACTTTTTAGAAGTCCCCTTATATAGATTTAAATAGTTGAACATGCTGATAACTGGAGATGACTCTAGAGTTTGAGATTGAGGATCATGTTTTCTTATGTTTTCCACTGGGGCAGGGACAAAATAGGATCATGAGATATGGTAACATTTCACCATGTTACGTCAGTCCTTTTTAGTTCCTAGAATGGGTCGGGCCGGTTTCTTGTCCTATCAAGATACCTCATAGGTATTGGTCTATGCATTAAATATTACCGGTTTCTAATGTAGTGATGTTTATTTTATTCAAACCAATATCATTATTTTCTGACTAAGGAGGTTGTGATAAAGAAAGATTTGTCTTTTGAGGAGAATCCTATCAGAATTGTGAATCATAATATGAAGGTTCCCAATGGATGATATGTTCCTTTAGTATGGGTGATATGGAAGCATGACTAATTTTAGGACAATACTAGGGTTATGAAGACTGATGTATGATCATAGTGGCAAGATTTTTTCTCATATTTTCCTTCACCACCCTTGGAGGGAAATTTGTGGATGAATTGCATTAAAGTGGGGTGTTTGTTAGAACAAGGTCCTTCTTATAGTGTTCAGATATTTCAATTTTGGTTTTCCTTTCCGAATGTGGAGGATAACTGGCCACATACCGGCTCAAAACCTATTACACAAATTGTTTTGGGGTTACATGCCATCTAACCCACATACACACTCTGTGTTGTTGACTGCATAATGGGTCATACTTATAGGTTGGGACAAAAGGGAGGATTTGGAAAATTTTGGAATATAAAGAGCATGTATATTATTGAATACAATATGAATATTGTTTGACTAAAATGGTCATTAGCCATGTTTTTTCTTTGATTTTCAAAACATTTTTGTCGTGTAACATGAATAGCACCACTGGACATGATTTTTCCTCCCCAATCTCCATCCAATCCTCGAATCAAACATAGTCAGAGGCATTTGAACCCAATCAGTACACTCTCAATTATTCTTCAGCCGCTGATCATGATTTTTTTCCAAATTAAATTATCATATCACGATCCTTTTTCCCCATTTTTTAGATCTACTCTGTTCTAGGAATAATTTGAGGCCAACGATGGATGAGGAGAGTCACACAAGGACAAGGATGGTTGTCTTTTTCCTCTTGTTAAATGTAGAGATATATTTATTTTCCAAAGTATCATGCACCCATTTTGGGTGACATTTTGATTTATTTTTGACAGGTTTTATTTCCTAATAATGATAGGGTAATTAAAAATGTGTTATTATTCATGCCTAAGGATAATTTACTTGGATTAGGGCCACTACAAGTGTGTATTTACCTTGAGATGTTCCTTATGGTCATTTAGAATCAGATTCCTATGAGCATGCCTTGATTCTCTAACATGGGTAGTTTAAAATTAAATGATTAATGGATGGGATTTCTGTTGTGTTATAATTGAAATTTATTTTATTATAGGTATGTGATTAGTGGTAGTTCAATTTTCACTATGATTATGCCAATACGTTGCTAACCATGATTGGACTGTATAGATCCAAATGTGAACTGGGCCAACTGAGATATTTGATGGTTATAGCCTTGTGATATCAAAACTCACATGATAGACTACTTATATAAAATTTTCTATGTGAGATAATATTTGGTTAGGACTTGTAATTGTTAGTTTACTTTATTGGCTTGGGAAAGGAATTTCACACATGAATTGTTAATTTGTTAACCATGTAATAGTTTCATTTACATGTGTTGTTTTTGTGCTAAAATGGTGAGACATTGGGCTTGGAACTAATTATATGTAGAAATGTAGATACACCTGGCATGTACCCGATTGATTAATGATAGGCCTATGAGAATGGATTTCTTATTCACAGGGGTATGGTTTTTCATATTGGTACTATGTCATGGGTTATTTAAATGAATATTCATGTGATAACTTAATTCACATGTTTTTATTTTGATAAGGAATGTATAATGGGACCAAATATTAAAGAGGGATAATTAGAAATTGGAGACCCATAGTCTTGGTTGGAAGATATGGTCAGGAACATGTGGATCATTTAACCATATACACCTGGGGTGAACAAGTGTCTCAATTAAAAGACCATAGATGAACACAATAGGTAATCATGTAATGTTCACGAGTGATCCATGATAGGGTGGTTAGCCTCATTGAGGATTACATCAAATGTAGAGAAACCCTTCAATCCATTTTGGTATTTTTATGGTCTGGATATGTTGGAAGCTACTTATATTCCATGAGTTGAATGATAGATTATGGTGGGGGTGGTCATTCCAACTACAACACACCATGGTACATTAATAATAAAATGATAATGGGTAATGAAATTGAATGAATTATGACACAAATAGAAATCCATAGAACCCGCTTCGATTCAGCCTTCACCTATACTTGATAAGATGGCCTATTGAGACATATATTGTATATAATTGTATAACAACTTACTTTTTAGAATCTTTCTGTTTACAACATTCATTGTTGTACACTTACAATTATATATAATAATTTATTATATTGGAACAAATAATTGGTGATTTCCTATTGGGATTTAGTCTCACACCCTATTTTGGTCATGATTTTGTGCCCAAAAGTATTATGTTGCTGTAGGTGTAAATAAGGGAAGGATCCCCTCTACATGTACTTATTATGATGTTTAGGAGCTGGAGAGAATGAGACCATGAAGATGCTTCCGATGTGTATGAGTTTTCTTTTTTTTATTTCAGTAACATGATTTTTTTATAGAATCAGACTACAGAGTATTGTTTTTGGGCTGTGTTTTTTAGCACCAAACCATGTAGCCTCATTGTGTTATTTTATATCCCTAGTTTTCCTCTATTATTAGTGTTCTACTATTTACAAATGATTTATGTAGTTTAATGAATTCTCTATTGTATTATTATTTATTCCAATATTTTACACTCTACCAATGAGGGCATAGTTTCTTCACTATAATACACTAGGACCTTACTGCTGGTCATAAGCCTCTAGCATTTGGGGAAATGAACATGAGTCCAGGTGGCCAACTGGGTACGGGGCACTAGTTCTGTGGATTTCGGATCCGGGATGTTATAATGTTTATCACTGCATTTTATAAAATATAATAATTAAAAATCTATAGAATATCGTTAAAAAATTTAGAAGAAATGTAATTTTCTTGTGTTTGATCCCCATGAATGAAATATTTTCACTAAATATCAAAAAAACAACAATTAATTATTAATGTAATAAATATATTTTTTCTTAAAAAATGAAACACAAAATAGCTTAAAATATCCTATCGTTGAATTAAAGATATACCAATTTCGATATCAACCATTTCCTAGAACCATAACATCATTAATACTGGCTATAGTTGAATTATCTTATAATCCTACTATAGCATACCACCTTTTTATCACATAAACATTCATTACATTTTACAAAACCGATGATCTTTAAGGTTTAGTGTCTTGGAAACCAGGAACTTAATACATGAAACAATAAAAAAACATTCTTCTTAAACACTTTAAAGGCTTCTCCTTATGTTCATCCGAGGTTCATGACTGCATCTCATAACCTGGGGATATACATGAAAAGAAAGGGTAAGCATAAGGCCCAGTAAGGGAAACAAGAGGAACATTTTACATGTGAACTTGATATACTTCAATAAAGACACGAAAAGAACTTTAAGGCATGAGAAAGAAATCATGAGGCATTTCATAATAAAAATAACATTTTTCATAACTTGAAGATGTGGCTACATAATTTAACATAGACAATCATGAACATATCACCACGGTCCATCCCCAAGGTGTCATTTGAAAATTACCAAGGTTATTCACCAAGGTATCGTGAAAATTGTAATCTCTAGTGGTTACATCATTACCCAATGCAATGGAGCGCTATCAAGGCACACCTTTAAATTTGCCTTTATTATCATGTGAGTCACATATATCATCATCAAACATTTCATAAATAACCCATATAGCATAAAATAATTGGGTTTCATTTCATAATCATAACGTTTTAAAAACTGCTTTAAAGACATGATCTTTACGTCACTTTAAACCCACAGAAAGGGAAAGAGGGTTTCATGTATGTAATTCCCAGAATTTAAAATAGAAAATTTTGATACATATATGAATACCCTTGTAGAAATAAGAGCTTTGAGTATTCAATTTATAACATAAAATAATTTTTAAAAAAGAGAGAGAGAGACATTTTGAGACGAAAATTCTGCAGCATAACGGCTATGTTACAAGGTTTTAGAAAACATTGAGAAGAGAGGGGACATGGGTCAAACATTCATAAATGACCCATAAAACAGTAGAGGGACAAAATATAAGGGATTTAAGGACATGGTAATGAAATTTGAAAATATACCATATGAAATGAAAAACATGAAAGGAAGAAAAAAAAGATTTCTCTTGTGAGAATTCGGCAGCCTAACGACGTCACTTAAACATCAACAAAATTGAATTGAAAAGGTCAAATAGGGTCTCTAATCATATGAACATAAGAGTCCAGTATGATAGATATAGAGATCATACCCCAACATAATAGAAAGGAACTTTAAATAATTTACATGAAAGTAGAACTTCAAAACGAGAATGGTGAAAAACCACTTAAAAATTCGGCAGCCTAACGGCGCCACTTAAACTTCAACAAAATACTGAATTGAAGAGATCAAATGGGGTATCTCATCATATGAAAATAAGAGTCCAGTATGACAGATATAGATATCATACACCAACATAACAAAAATGAACTTGAAAGAATTGACATGAAAGTAGAACTTCAAAACGAGAAGGGTGAAGAACCACTTAAAATTTCGGCAGCCTAACGGCGCCACTCAAAACTTCAAAATACTGAATTGAAGCGATAAAATGGGGTCTCTCATCATATGATCATAAAATATAAGTATGATAAATTTAGAGATCATACCCCAACATAATAAAAAGGAACTTGAAATACTTTACATGAAAATAGATCATGAAAAATGAGAAGGGAGAAAGAATCTGTTACAAAAATTTCGGCAGCCTAACGGCGCCACTTAAAACTTCATAAAAAGAAATAATTAGAGTAAGAGGGGATCTCTCATTATTTTAACATGAAAAGGGAAGTAAGAGGAGTATAGAAGAACATCCTCCAACATATGAACATGGAGCATAAAATGAATGACATAAAAGAGATTACTTGAAAAGAAAGAGAGAGGTCGGATCCCTTACCTTAAAACGTAACTCTTAAAACTCAAAAGTTTGGACCTTTAGGGCTTGGGGGCACCTTGGGAGGACTCCTTGGGAGGTAATGAGACCAGAACATCGTTGGGGAAGAGTGGGGAGTCGAATGGATGAGAGGAGGGCTTGGTATTTATAGGGAAAGTGAGGGGACAAGGCATTAATGGCCAAAGGACACCTCACATGTGCTTTTCTCAAACCCATGTGCTCTCCCTTGGAATTTATCATGGAGTTAGGCCACATGGGGCCCCCAAAACAATAATTTATCACCCTTGGCCGGCCAACCCTTAAAATAACTCATGACATCATCATGACACAGCTATGATGTCATTAAACATACCGAACCCCTAAAACTGTATTTTTACTATTCACTGAAAATTCAACTTTCTCAGAAAGATCCCAAAATTTCACCATAATCAAATATCAACGCTCTGATTACAAATATGAACTCCATTTTATAAAAATAATTTTCTAAATATTTTTAATTTAATTTTTAAATAAAAACACTATTCAGCGAAAATTCGTTTTTTTCAGAAAAAACCCCAAAAATTATCATAGCAAAATATCGGTGCTCTGAGTTCAAAAATGAAATCTGTTTTATAAAAATAATTTTCTAAATATTTTTAATTAAATTTTTAATTAAAAAACACTATTCACCCGAAAGAAACTAATACTTGAATAATAATTTATGAAACCATTATTTAACCATTTTATTGAATCACATTACTTAATCAAGGTGCCTAGATTATTTTAAAACTTTCTTTAAGTTAGATTACTAATCCATTTGGTCATATTACTAATCCTAATCATAAAATCACTATTCAAAATTTACTATTAATAAAAAATCAAGTTGATCTTATTAGACTCCAAATTTCGTACTGAACATAATTGTAGAAGACCATTTTTTGAAAATCATTACACATTTTATGTTATTTAAGGTTTACATAAACATTTTTTCAAAATATTCTTTTGAAAATTCATCAAAAATATGCATACTATTTTTATCCGGTCATTTGAAAATTCATAAACTTCATCATAAGCAGAAATCCCAATTTTTATTTAAAACAAGGATTACACAAGGCAGTTACGGTCTCGTTACATAGCCCCTTATAATACCAGCATAGGACCTAAGAGTAAGGTGTGCTAGGGTGATAGAATCTTGGGGCGGCCCGGTCAACATTGCCCGAGTAGTAATTTCTATCAGTTTGAACTTCTCGCGAAGGCGATTCCGTTCTAGCTTCACATGATGAAGTACGGCTTGGGTTTGGTCTAGAGCAAAGCCCAATGGTGCTACCTCCTTCCCAAGCTCTGTTAGATGGGCTTCGATCGGTCCAAGACTACTAGGTGAGGCCATCGAATCTTCTTTCTATAATAATCAACCAAGATTACTTATATATAGAGACAATAATGAAAACATTTTGTTCGCAATGGTCATATTGACCGATGGTCATATAGCAGTCAAAACCCAATGGTCTCATTCTAATTAGAACCATGTTTATCAAATAAAACATTTGTTGAGTATAAAAATAACACATAAAATTAGGAAACAATATTTATTTAATATTTCGGGTCGTTACAATCTTCCCCCTTAAGAAATTGCGTCCTCACAATTTTTTTTTAAATTGGGTTTTGAAATTTCATTGAAAGTCCCACATTGGAAAAGGAGTCAGTGAAACTATTACTTTAAAAGAAAGAAAGGGAAGTACAAAGGTCACTCGAGTTAACCCACACTAGGGTTCCATGTAGGAAAACATGGACATGGAGGAGAAAACAAAGGGTCAAGTTCTGAGGGAGAGTGATAGAGAACATGATTAGGAGAAAGTTAACCATGAGAAAATCCCAAACTTATGATGTGTTTAAACGGTCTTTGATTACCTAATAGGAAACGTAAACCAACAACGTTTTTGTTTTACGTTCCTTTTCATAATTTTGAAGAATTCATTTACAACATAGAACAAAAACATAAGGAAATATACATATCTTCATGTAGAGTTTCATCCTTTAATAATTTTCTACCCAAAACTAATCTTTTCTCCAAATTATGAGCATTCAAAACTACTAGGTCTCATCAAAACACAAGAATCATCTTCATAATCCACAAAAGATTAACTATCTATTTCTTCCATCTTTAAACATTATCCCAAAAACATAAAGGGTAAGGTAAAACAACTCTTCCAAAAAAAATAATTCCATAGGAATGGAAACTACTTTTAAATCTTCAAAGTTCCATGGTACTACCCAAAGTTCATCATAGTGCATTCCATAAATAACTTTCCTTAAAAATCCTCAAAATAAACCAAACTAAGATTGAATCCCAAATACAAGAAGGATTTGATAACATAGTCTTCCAAGGTAAACTTTATCATTCATCTCCAAACAACATCAACCACTCCTGACATCTTATAAAAAAAGTAACTAACCTAAACATATTTACCCCAAGATAGGTTAATAATTTCCATAAGTAACCTAAATTACTATAATTCCACCTTAAATTCATCAATTCTTAAAAATATAAGTCAACCCTACTCTTCAAAGAAAATAACGTAGTAGTCTATTTACCTCGATCATATAGGGTCCCCAAAATAGTGAACATCTTCCAAAATAATAATCAGCTTTTAATCCCCTAATCATCTCTTTCATATTAATATGGAAATCATTGCATTTCCTATCACATTGGTTATTGGGACATTTTCTTCCATCTCCCACCATTAACTAAGAAGAGAAATTATAATCAGAGGCTTAAATACTTAACCAATAATCATGAAAAGGAGCTTAAATCATATAAGGATAACTTGTAGAAGAAAAGTATATCCTAACTTGTGATCCCCTAGGTTCCAATCTAGGTTATCCATGATAATATATTCTTATGTGAATCTTTATTTTATTTTATATTTGTTCCTTTAGTAATGGTTCATACTAAGCTTATGAATTTACCAAAGAATATCCCCCGGGAGTGTCGTAACCAAGAGTGCAGCAAGGCCCGTTGTCGTGTACCAGTTCCCGTTCGATTCTAGCTCAAAGCGGTGTTTTCGGGTTTTACCCCTATGTACATCTGTGCCAGAGCCACCTCTACCTGCTTGTATCCAGACAGGGATGTATTTGCTTGGCAACCCCTTACTCAATACTCACCAAAATACCAGGAAGATTTCCTATATTTAAAATTTTATATAGGGTTCTTCCTAAAGTTTTCATATCCTAATTTCCACAAATAACTAAACCATCCTTTGATACCAACTATAGAATCCCTCCTTTTTATAACATAAACATTCATTACATTTTACAAAACCGATGATCTTTAAGGTTTAGTGTCTTTGAAACCATGAACTTAATACATGAAACAATAAAAAAACATTATTCTTAAACACTTTAAAGGCTTATCCTTATGTTCATCCTAAGTTCATGACTGCATCTCATATCTTGGGGACATACATCAAAAGAAAGGGTAAGCATAAGGCCCAGTAAGGGAAACAAGAGGAACATTTTACATGTGAACTTGATATACTTCAATAAAGACACGAAAATAACTTTAAGGAATGAGAAAGAAATCATGAGGCATTTCATAATAAAAATAAAATTTTTCATAACTTGAAGATGTGGCTACATCATTTAACATAGACAATCATGAACATATCACCAAGGTCCGTCCCCAAGGTGTCATTTGAAAATTACCAAGGTTATTCGCCAAGGTATCGTGAAAATTGTAATCTCTAGTGGTTACATCATTACCCAATGCATTGGAGCGCTATCAGGGCGCACCCTTAAATTTGCCTTTATTATCATGTGAGCCACATATATCATCATCAAAAATTTCATAAATAACCCATATATCATAAAATAAATGGGTTTCATTTCATAATCATAATGTTTTAAAAACTGCTTTATAGACATGATATTTACGTCACTTTAAACCCACAGAAAGGGAAAGAGGGGTTCATGTATGTAATTCCCAGAATTTAAAATAGAACATTTTGATACATATGTGAATACCCCTGTAGAAATAAGAGCTTTGATTATTCACTTTATAACATAAAATAATTTTTAGAAAAGAGAGAGAGAGGCATTTTGAGACGAAAATTCTGCAGCATAACGGCTATGTTACAAGGTTTTAGAAAACATTGAGAAGAGAGGGGACATGGGTAAAACATTCATAAATGACCCATAAAACAGTAGAGGGACAAAATATAAGTGATTTAAGAACATGGTAATGAAATTTAAAAATATACCATATGAAATGAAGAACATGAAAGGAAGAAAAAAAGATTTCTCTTGTGATAATTCGGCAGCCTAACGACGTCACTTAAACATCAACAAAATTGAATTGACAAGGTCAAATAGGGTCTCTAATCATATGAACATAAGAGTACAGTATGATAGATATAGAGATAATACCCCAACATAATAGAAAGGAACTTGAAAGAATTGACATGAAAGTAGAACTTCAAAACGAGAATGGTGAAAAACCACTTAAAAATTCGGCAGCCTAACGGCGCCACTTAAACTTCAACAAAATACTGAATTGAAGAGATCAAATGGGGTATCTCACCATATGAACATAAGAGTCCAGTATGATAGATATAGAGATCATACCCCAACATAACAAAAAGGAACTTGAAAGAATTGACATGAAAGTAGAACTTCAAAACGAGAAGGGTGAAGAACCACTTAAAATTTCGACAGCCTAACGGCGCCACTTAAAACATCAAAATACTGAATTGAAGCGATAAAATGGGGTCTCTCATTATATGATCATAAAATATCAGTATGATAAATTTATATATCATACCCCAACATAATAAAAAGGAACTTGAAATACTTTACATGAAAATAGATCATGAAAAATGAGAAGGGAGAAAGAATCTGTTACAAAAATTTCGGCAGCCTAACGACGCCACTTAAAACTTCATAAAACGAAATAATGAGAGTAAGAGGGGATCTCTCATTATTTTAACATGAAAAGGGCAGTAAGAGGAGTATAGAAGAACATCCTCCAACATATGAACATGGAGCATAAAAGGAATGACATAAAAGAGATTACTTGAAAAGAAAGAGAGAGGTCGGATCCCTTACCTTAAAACGTAACTCTTAAAACTCAAAGGTTTGGACCTTGAGGGCTTGGGGGAACCTTGGGAGGACTCCTTGAGAGGTAATGAGACCAGAAATTCGTTGGGGAAGAGTGGGGAGTAGAATGGATGAGAGGAGGTCTTGGTATTTATAGGGAAAGTGAGGGGACAAGGCATTAATGGCCAAAGGACACCTCACATGTGCTTTTCTCAAACCCATGTGCTCTCCCTTGGAATTTATCATGGAGTTAGGCCAATGGGGCCCCCAAAACAATAATTCATCACCCTTGGCCGGCCAACCCTTAAAATAACTCATGACATCATCATGACACAGCTATGATGTCATTAAACATACCGAACCCCTAAAACTGTATTTTTACTATTCACTGAAAATTCAACTTTCTCAAAAAGATCCCAAAATTTCACCATAATCAAATATCAACGCTCTGATTACAAATATGAACTCCATTTTATAAAAATAATTTTCTAAATATTTTTAATTTAATTTTTAAATAAAAACACTATTCAACGAAAATTCGTTTTTTTCAGAAAAAACCCCAAAAATTACCATAGCATAATATCGATGCTGTGAGTTCAAAAATGAAATCTGTTTTATAAAAATAATTTTCTAAATATTTTTAATTAAATTTTTTATTAAAAAACACTATTCACCCAAAAAAAACTAATACTTGAATAATAATTTATGAAACCATTATTTAACCATTTTATTGAATCACATTACTTAATCAAGGTGCCTAGATTATTTTAAAACTTTCTTTAAGTTAGATTAATAATCCATTTGGTCATATTACTAATCCTAATCATAAAATCACTATTCATAATTTACTATTCATCAAAAATCAAGTTGATCTTATTAGACTCCAAATTTCATACTGAACATAATTGTAGAAGACCATTTTTTAAAAATCATTACACATTTTAAGTTATTTAAGGTTTACATAAACATTTTTTCAAAATATTCTTTTGAAAATTCATCAAAAATATTCATACTATTTTTATCCGGTCATTTGAAAATTCATAAACTTCATCACAAGCAGAAATCCCAATTTTTATTTAAAACAAGGATTACACAAGGCAGTTACGGTCTCGTTACATAGCCCCTTATAATACCAGCATAGGACCTAAGAGTAAGGTGTGCTAGGGTGATAGAATCTTGGGGCGGCTCGGTCAACATTGCCCGAGTAGTAATTTCTATCAGTTTGAACTTCTCGCGAAGGCGATTCCGTTCTAGCTTCACATGATGAAGTTCAGCTTTGGTTTGGTCCAGAGCAAAGCCCAATGGTGCTACCTCCTTCCCAAGCTCTGTTAGATGGGCTTCGATCTGTCCAAGACTACTAGGTGAGGCCATCGAATCTTCTTTCTATAATAATCAACCAAGATTACTTATATATAGAGACAATAATGAAAACATTTTGTTCGCAATGGTCATATTGACCGATGGTCATATAGCAGTCAAAACCCAATGGTCTCATTCTAATTATAATCATGTTTATCAAATAAAACATTTGTTGAGTATAAAAATAACACATAAAATTAGGAAACAATATTTATTTAATATTTCGGGTCGTTACACCTACAAATTTCAAGAAATCTAATATTTATAAATTATGAGAAAACATATTTAACAGAATTATAAATATTTAAAAAAAGGAGATGAAAAATTTTATTTCTAATTTTTATTAATGGAATAACCCGAGAATCTGCTAGTTCAAAAAAATTTCATAATATATGAGGCAACACATGTGGTTTTTCGTCCCTATATGTATGTCTTTTATAACCACAAGATTTTTTAAAATCATTATCTTTAACATGCATCTTATCGATGAGAATTGTTTATCAATATCGGAGCTGTATAGGAATAGAGATATTGACTGTAAAAGATTGGGTATTGTGTGCTGATATAAGTATAAAATCACATATCTCTTTCCGAGAAAATAATGTAGTTTTATTCAATGCATTATTTAAATATAACCCAATAATTATAAATCTTTAACTAATAAAAGTAATTAATTTTTTTTAAATGTATTAATATTTTAAAAAATTTATGTATCATACCATATGTGGAAATTGTCCATGTAATCAATAAATTTACAAATCTCATATATAATATTTACCTCTGGGGTTAAAAATAAATGGTGTTTTTTTATAATTAAAAAATGCGGTCATTATTTTGGTGTTTTCAATTTTGTATCCAAATATTCAACAACATTTTGTGACCCCCACCATGCACAATGATTATCAATAAATTCTCAATGATGAGAATTCATAATGTTTTTTAGGAACAAAAATCCATTTATGATATCTCTGTATTATTTAATATGTAATATAAACCAATTATAAAACAGAATAACTCATAAAAATGGAATATTCAATTAATAAAAACTATAAAAACTCATGATCAATATGAAATCATACTTATTTTTAAATCAATGAACAATATGAATTATTATCACCATAGAATATGTAATGACCTAGATTTTTCAATGTAATTTTTTTCATTATATGGGAATAAAAATAGTCCACAAAAATTTACAGCACGTGATTTTGGGGCCTGGAGTACCTAAAATGAATTTTTGAACTTTTTTAGGTTTATTAAACAAATGTGTGAGCATGTTTTTGTAACTTTTTAACTGGTGCTCAGAATTGAAATCTATGGGCACCGTTGAACTTTCATTGTAGATATTCTCTTAAGAAGATCTTCACCTCATTCACTGTAGGTCGAGGGTGGAAGTTAGTTTTCCAGATTTTCATTGGAGAGGAAAAATAAAAAAAATAACATTTTATTTTTCATTTAAAACCTCCATTTTGAATTTAGTGGTGGGGACCACCCGAGATTCAAACCTCCCATTTGAATTTAGTTGTAGGGACCACCTGACCATTGAACTCCCACTTTAATGTGGGGAATCCCTTGGAATTCTCCCACCATAATGTCCCAACATTTACATAATAAATGTCCCAACATTAATTGAATTAATATTCAGATCATATTACGTTTGAAACCATAATTTTGGTGTATGAAATTGTTGGTAAAGGGAGTACATGGAAATGGAGAGCCTTTGGAGAAATAACCACTCCAATGAAGAACTCACTATCCAATGAAGAGAATCCTCGGAAATCAATGAATGAGGATGATGCTCGATCCCAGATCGGGAGAATCTTTTGGGAGTGAAGACCGTCAGAGTACCCTTCACTAACTTCATCCTCTTACTCAGGACACCTCCAACGGAAGATCAAGGTAGGGAATTTATTTTTAATTATTATTGAATTTATTTGATAATTTTTCACATCTTTGATTCACAATGATGATGGACAAACTATCATGGATTTCATCCAACACTTTTACCTTGATCCTCTTCTTTCATTATTTGCGCATCTTCATGTGTTCTTCGACCCTAAATAATTAATGACACTGGAAACATAATATCCTGTTGATCATGGAATATAAACACGGAGCCCTCGACCTGAGGATCGTGAATATGTGAACGACATAATTTTCAGCCTTGTAATGAACCCGCGATGGCTTGCAGATGAAAGCGGTGGTCTGCACACAGCCATCCATAAGGAAGGTGGGGCGATGCACATCTGTACTGCCGGTTGAGTAGGAGGCCACAACCCATCAAACGCAGTGAAGTAGGGTGGCGTCCAACATCTAGACGACCATGCGGCAAAGTGGCATCGCGCTTCCATGCCATCGGAGCTTGGGGCCGCAGCTGCATGACCGTGATGGAGGCTGAAATGAGGCCGACACTCGTCTGACCACGGAGGACAGTGGAACCATCACGCCGCTGGGAGGAGAATGACCAGGTAGATAACCGGTTAGACGTGGCACATCGAGAAGGACCCGCTCCAGCGGGTCCCACCTCTAGAAAAACTAAACGGCCCTTTTTCCATTTGGGTGACCTGGGAGGCTCCTCTCCCCTAGGCATCAGCTAGGGAGGACCCTACCACGACAGTCTACCCAACCACTGGCAGCACCACGGGCCTCCACAGTGGGCCACCCCATCCCCTTCACTGGTTGGGCCAGACCACGACCTGACGAGACAGGCCTATTGAGGCCCATGCCAATAGGGCCAGACTGGGGTTGGCCCATGCCGAGTCAGGCTGGGTCAGTAAGACTAGGGCGGACCTGACCCGGGCCAATTCGGACCCAGTTATTCCTTTTTTGACATACCATGTGATCCTGTAGTCCTTTTGAAAAACCGTCTACAACTCCAGAATTTTTGGATCGAGGCAGCCCTTTGGGTATACAACACTTGAGTTTTGGATAATGTTTGAGTATTACTGAGATGAATCGAACAGTAAATCCAATAGGGCCCTCAGAGGAGAAATTTTAATAACTTACCGACCGAGCGTCTGATTGATGCGCCATCTGTTGCATTAGGTTCTTTTTGACATGACGGACCATCAGGATACAACTTCATGGGACTTAGTGGTGGTATAGGTATGACCGACATCTCGAGGTATAGATTCTATGGAACTAGAGTGCACCAGGTGCGAGGAATCTAGTGGGTGGCAGTGAGGCGAAGGTTAGAGAAGGATAATACATAGGTTAGTAACCTATCGAATCTGGGTGGGTCAGATCCTATGTGGCTCATTGTGGGGTTCCGTACATATCAATCCTATGTAGGTCTGTGCTCAACAATCCTTTGTGGGTCAGCGCCTACTAATCCTGTGTGGGTTAGATCCTGTGTGGGTCAATTCTCAGTGATCCTGTGTGGGTCCGTGCATAGCATTCCTATGTGGGTCCAATCCTATGTAGGTCAGGGATCAATGATCCTTTGTCGGTCAATGTAAACATATCATGTGTGGGTCAGATCTTGTGACCAGTGTGGCTCAGACTATGTATAATCAGCAACAGTGCCTCTTGATTGAATCAGATGATACGTCTTCGTGACTGATTATTTGTACTTTTATACATCATGAATACCTGATGTGATCTTTATTTACCTTTATGGAACTTTACTTTTTGATATTCTTCATTGTGGCTTTACCTTTATGGTACTTACATTAGTAGTGTTACCATTTTGGTTTTCTTTCCACTTTAGAACTCTCGAGATTTTGGCTAAAGCTTTGGGCCTTGTGTGTCCTCATGATTGAGATGGGTATACTCGACAAATTAGGTATATGTATGTTCACAAACATATGTTGGGTTTAATATTGTATCCATGCTTTTTGGTTTATCCCTTTTAGATTTATAGAGACCTTCAGGGGTCTCGGGGTCCCTAATGAGTATTGTTATACTCAACCATGCACGGGCTAAGCCCACACCTTGTTGTGTCTGATGCATACGACGTACATCACTGACATAGGAAGAGGATACTAGGACTAAAGGCTACTCGGAGGTGGTTATTAGAAGAGACAATTCACATAGACAACCATTCAAGAGTTGTACCTACCCCTCTGGTAGGATCCATGACGTGTGTTCACAGGATCTATTTTCAGTTTTTCTTGTAATTTTCAGTTTTACTTGTACTTTTTAGTTGGGATTGTATTCCAAAACTTTTACTTACTTTACTCACATTATTTACTATATAATTTACCTTGTGCTTGTATCCTATTATGTGTTTGGATTTTGTGTGTTCCTAGGTTTAAAGGTAATGCCTTCCCAGTTTTAGAGATATACCTTTATAGTGCTAGTTTCTAGCCCCTGGCTTATCGATGGTGGGCTTGGGGTAGTCACAGCATGAGCCCTAGGGGACGGGTCATGAAAAATTATAATTATCAGTGTTCAGTTCTATTGAAGAACTATAAATATTATATTTTAATTTGGAAATAGTGTTATGTATAATGAGTGTGGTTTTCAGTTTAGGAGGTCTAGTGTTGCCGTGGTGGCCGATGTGTCTATACACTAGGAACTGATGTTCTAATTTCTGACTCTATGCACGATAACACTGATTATGGGTGTTTCTTTGAACTTGTTTTTGTGATATCTTTGAGTGATCTCACTTGGTATAACTTATTTACTATGGCACACCTATTACTTTCTGGATTCCTCCACATTGACAACCAGCCAGGGTTCCAGTTAGAGTATGTAATGACATCGCATTAAGCAACGATGCATCGGTACATGGCCCCCTTACAGTAATAATAACCCCAAGTGGTGTACCAGAAGCACCACAACTCTTTGGGAAGATGATGCCACGATTTCTAGTAGCAGAGGGTGAATTCCATTTGAGTGCATTTGATGAGTTCCAGTGCTAGAGTCCACTGAGGATATGGGGTGAGATAGATACACATGCTTCTGAGGACTGGATGGAGGTCGTGGTTAGTGTTTTTCGACTGGTAGGGACACCTGCTGATCTCATGGTGATTCGTGATACTATCCTTCTTCAGGAAACAATGGGTAAATGTAGGATCTTGATTCTCCATGTTCATGATGAGGTCACTCTCATCCGGGAGGACATCAAGAGCCTTTTCAGGGAAGTGTTTTCCCCAGCGACATTAAGCTCATTGCATATACGGGAGCATCTCACTTGTAGTAGGGTAGCATAACCATGGTTCAATATTAACTGAGGTTCACCGACCTCTTATGCTACTCCACTAACTTGGTGAAAGACTCTTTCATCAAGGCCTTGAACATTGATCAAGGGCTCAGATGAGAGATTAGAGCATGGATGGTTTCTCTCAACATCGCGACACATGTAGGGGTTTAAGAGTAATAACTGTTAGTGGAGAGATTATTTTCTGATCGACCACCGATAGAGAGACCCACCAATGGATGACACATAATAGTGTCATTGGTAGCTGGTAGTAGAAAGATTATTTAGAGGTCCAAGAGAACGTGACCTACCAGTGGACGACTGCATGTTACATGGTCAATGGTGCGGGGCTCTCGAGGAGATTTGGACAAGCGAGGGATAATTAGTGTTACCAGTGTGGCGGACATGGTGACATAGACCATGACTGCCCAACCCACCGTACTAACGACCAGCAAATGGTCAAAGGACCACCTGGGTAGAGACGATGATTTAATCGAGGAGGTCTAAAGGTAGGAGGCATACATGGTAGAGGAGTTGGCTGTGCAGCGAGAGGTGGGAAGCATTTCAAGGTTTTACCGCCACCACCACTAGGTGGGACACCCTGTCCACAAGGAGCTGGTGTATAGGGTTGAGCTTAAGTCCAGGTAGAGAAGTCTTACGACCACAATTCTTCGAAGACGATTCAAGGAACGATTTGTGCCTAATCCACCTTATCTACAATACCTATAGACATAGGCGCTCATCATTATTTTATTTCCACAAACCTCATTCAGAGCTCAGAGATTCCGATAAAGATGTTGGCTCAATTCATAAGGCAATAGAATACTATAGAAGTGAATTTGACAATTAATCATTGGTGTCAGTAGTGTGAGCTTACTCTAGGAAGCAAGAGCATTGGATGTGATCTTCTAGTATCGGTATCAAGGCCTTATGACGTCACCATTGGTATGCACTAGTTACGCATAGTCCATGCTCAGATCGACTATATTAGGATAAATGTGTGATGTGTCCACACGGATGGGGCCAGGTTTTCCTTCATAGGTGATAAGGGAACCCTTGCAGCATATGAAGTACTTACATGGAGGAGGGTGCAACAGATCACACATCTGTTCTCTAGCCATACCCTCGAAGGCATTGATGTTGAAAATCCGAGATATCCTATAGTGGTGGACTAGTACACTGATTTTTCCCTCATGATGTACCGGGTCTAAATCCTTGCAGAGAGGTGGTCTTTTACATTGACTTGTACACTAGGAAGACACCAATATATACACCAGAACATTGGATGGATCCCGCATAGCATCGAGATATGCGATTATAGTTGGAGGAATTTTAAAGAATGGGGTTCATTAGGCCTTTTGTTTCTCCTTGGTCAGACCTGATTTTGATTGCCAATAATGCGTATGGGAGCTTGAGATATGTGTGGACTATCGGTGCCTAAACCAGGTGACTAAAAAGAAAAAGTACCCACTCCTGAGGTTTGACGATCTCTATGATCAGCCTAAGGGTGCAAAATTGTTTTCGTAGATAGACCTCAGATCAAGCTATCACCATATCAGGGTACAAGATGGGGATGTGCATAAGATAGATTTGAGATGTCGATATGGCCATTATGAGTTCTTAGTTATGCCATTCAGCGTGACCAACACACTAACATTTTTCATGGGACTGATGAACATGATCTTCCTTCCATACCTCAATTGCTCTGTAGTAGTCTTTATCGATGACATATTGATATAATGAGCCATAGAGGAGGAGCACGCCTATCATCTATAGATAGTTTTGGATACACTCTGAGAGAACTAGATTTATGGTAAGCTCTCTAAGTTCTGGTTCTAGATATGAGAGGTTCACTTTCTGGGATACGTCATTTTGGATGCAGGAGTTGTAGTGGATCCAGTGATGATCAAGGCTCTACTTTCTTGGGAGCCACCCAAAAGTGTGACGAAGTTGCATTGTTTTTTTGGATTGAATATTTACAAACGAAGGTTTGTGCCTGATTTTTTCTGAGATACGAAACCCTTACCAGCGTTAAGAAATAAGAGTAAACCCTTAGTTTGGTCGAAGAGATGCCAACAGAGTTTCAAAGAGTTGTGGCAGAGACTGATTAGTTCCCCCCTCATGAGGCTACTGGTGGAGGGAATTAGGTACGTAGTCTAGTGTGACAAATTAGGACCAGAATCTGATGTGTCCTGATGCAGGAGTGAGCAGTGATCTTGTATGGTTCTCGACTACTGAGGTAGTATGAGAAAAAATATGCTACCCATTACCTTGAGTTAGCAGAAATGGTTTTATCCTTGAATATGTGGAGACATTACATGATGGGAGAACATTTTACAGTCATCTCTGATCATAAGAGTCTCATATATATCTTCACCCAGATGGACCAGAACCTGAGATAGATGTGTTAACTTGAGTTCTACAGCACTATGACTTAGAGAGAGTGTATACTCCTGATAAGGGGAATATTGTTGAAGATTCACTCAGCCGAAGATTTTTTATACAATTGCTGATTGAGAAGACAAATTAGATAGCCACTTTGTTGTTATCCTATGTGGATTGAGATGGAGGAGATTATCTTCAGTCATTGATAGTCGATCCCCCACTACATTAGTGAGTCAGGTAGGGGCATCTTGGGGACACTGACTACGAGGCTCAAATTTTTTTTGATGTCCACAGGATATGCACCTGATGTATTTTCAGAAAGTTGGGAGTATGTAATCCTTTTCAAGGGACATAAGATGGTTTCTGTGGCACTACTGGAGAATGTGTTGAGGGATTTCCATATGTCCCCAATAGTTGTACATCCAGGAGTGGAAAAGATGTACCAAGACCTTTTGTGTTAGCACTGGTCGTCGGGAATTAAGAATGTAGTGGAAATGGTTTTCTCATGGTGCCTCACTTGTGTGCAGGTGAAGGTAGATCATAAGGGTCCAGCATGCTTTGTTCAGCCATAAGAGGTTCTAGAGTGGATGTGGGATGCAATTTCCATGGGCTTCGTGAGAAGACTTCCATGTACATACAAGAGTCATAATTCTATCTGGGTGATCATTGAATGAATCACCATGTTGGCCCACGTCGTACCTATCATAGAGAAGGGTTCATAAGAGAACATGGAATGCCACTACGTATAGAAGATTTAACGGGTTCAAGGAGTTACATCTTCAATTTTCTCCAATCGTGATGCACTTTTCACTTCCCCTCTATAGAAGGAGGTGCATGAGGCGTTTGGGACACAGATTTGGTTGAGCACCGCCTTCCATCCTTAGACATATGACTAGATATAGTGGACCATTCAAACTCTTGAGGACATTCAGAATGGTTGCATCCTAGATTTCGGCCGTACTTGGGAGTATAACTTGCCTTCGATGGTGCTCACATACAACAACAATTATCATTATGCTATTGGAATGGCACCATTTGTGGTGTTGTATGGTCGACCATACAGATCACCTCTGTGCAAGACTACCCTACGAGAGTCATCACTCATGGGACTACAGATGGTATAGGATTCTATAGAGAAGGTACATATCATCTAGGAGTAGATGAAGACTGCACAGAGTAGGAAGGAGTCCTGTGATGACCGGAGTCATAGACCTCTTGAGTTCATGGATGGTGACCATGTATTTCTATGGATCTTAGCATGATGAGTTTTGAAAAGAATTGAATGAGGAGTAAATTTATCTTTGAGGTTAATCAGGACCTTTATGGTCCTCAATAGAGTTGGTGAGGTGGATTACCAATTATCTCTTCCACCTCAGATGCACCGGGTGAATGAGTATTCCATGTATCACAACTAAGGAGATACGTACATGATCGTTTGGACATCATTGACTGGGGAGAGTAGGACATCGATGATGGGAAAATGATTTCACAGGTTCTAGTATAGATTGAGTATTGATAAGAGAGAGTCCTATGTGGTCGATCGATACTTCTGGTGCGCATATGTTGGCAGCACATGATCCTAAAGGAGAGAACATGGGGGTGGGATGTTTAGATTTGTGCTCAGTACCCCCACTTTTTTTTCTTGATTATGTTGTGTCTTTTGGGGTCACAAATCCTAGAGGTGGGGAGAATGTAAAGACTCATATTTCCCCCTTTAATTTTTTTTAATTATATGGGAATATTAAAAGTCCGTGAAAATTGACGGTGCGTGATTCCGATGTCCGAATTGCCTGAAATGAATTTATAAACTTTTTTAGGTACATTTAGTTAACATGTGATTAGGTTATATTAACTTTTGAATTGGTTCTTGGTATTGAAATCTAATTACATCGTTGAACTCGTTGCACCAATATTTTCTTAAGGTGACTTTCTCCTCAACCGCAGTAGAATGACAGTGGAAGATAGTTTTCCGTATTTTCATGGGAGATGAAAAAAAAATAAATATAATTTTATTTTCCTTGTGAATCCTACTATTAGAATTAAATTTTGGGGACCACCTGAATATAATATCTCCCATTTTAATATCATGGTGGTGACCACCCGACCCATGAACTCCCTCTTTAATGAGGGGAATCCCTTGGAATCCTCACAACATAATGTGCCAACCATAACATAATTAATGTGCCAACATTAATTGATTTAATAATATTAACATATTACGATTGGAACAATACTTTTTGTGGAATAAATTAATGTCAAAGAGAGTGTTTGGAAAAAGATATCCATTGGATAAATATCCTCTATAATGAATAACACACTCTACAATGAAGAAAATCCTCTGGAATCGAAGACTGAGGGTGATGATCGAGACCAGATCGAGAGCGTCTTACGGGAGTGATGGACTTCAGCATCCCCTTCACAGAAGTCATCCTCTCCCTCACGAAACCTTTTATGGATGATCGAGGTAGGGGGTTTATTTTAAAATATGATTGAAGTTATTTGATAATTATTCATATTCTAGATTCACAATGATGATGTCCGAACTAACATTACCATCGTCCTGTAATTTACCTTGAACCTCTTCTTTCATTCATTACGTGTTCTTCATGAGTTTTGCGACGCCAAATAATTAATGAAACATGAATCACAAATGTATTTTGTGAGAGATGTATGGACCCGTAGCCCTCAGCCCGAGGATCGTGAATATGGGAACGACAAATTTTTTGGGTTTGGAATGATGATGTGATGAATCGCAGAAGAAGGTGGTGGTTGAAAACTAGTTGGCCGCGAGGAAGGTGCGGCATCGCGCATCTGTGCCAGTGGTTGAGCAGAAGGCTGCGACCCATCAGACAAGGAATAGAAGGGTGGAAGATGTCATCCAGATAGCCTTGCAGCAAAGCGATGACGCACGTCTGTGCTGCCGGAGTAGCAGGCCTCGACCAATTGGCTATAGCGGAGGCTGAAGGGGGGTGGACACCTGACCATCCACGGAAGATTGTAGTGTCGTCACGTCGCTGGGAGGAGAAGGGTCGACTGTTAAACCAGCCAGCCATGGCACACTTAGTAGGACACACTTTGTCGGGTCCTGCCTCCAAAAAATTGAACAGACCTTTTGCTGTTTAGTTGACTTGGGATGCGCCTCCCTTTAGGGCATCATCTACAGTGGACCTTGCCATAATGGTCCACTCTGTCACGGGCCATGCCCAGTGATCCCTGCCACCAGGCCCCGCCCAGCGGGCCGGGGTAAGCTGTCATATTCGTGGGTTGAGCCAGACCATGACATGAAAGGTCAAGCTCACTGAGGTCCTAGCCCACCAGGCCGAACGTGGGCCGATCTAACCTTGTCGGATCGGACTGGGGCCCATCCGGACCCAGTTTTGCCTTTTATTCAATAACTAGTGATCCGGGAGCCCATTTGATGAACCCTCTACATCATTAGAATCCTTCGATCAAGGTGGTTAATTTGGAATAAAACACTTTTGTTTTGAATAATGTTAGAGAAGGGCCGGGTTGATTTGAACCCCGAATCCATCTGGGACCTCAGATTAGAAATGATAACTTATAGATCAGACGTATGATTAACTTTCCGTCTATTACATTGGGTTCCATACGACGTGACATATATTTGTGGTACATATCCGTTGGAATATGTGGTAGTCGAGGTACGACCGACATCTTGAGGGACAGATTCTAAAAAACTCGAGGGTTCCAAGTGTGAGTAATCTAGTGGATGGCAGTGAGGTGGAGGTTAGAGATAGACAATAAGGAGGTAAGTTATGTATCGAATCTTGGAGGGTTAGATCATTTGTGGGTATTTTAGGGGGTTATTACCTATCGATCATGTGTGGTTCATTTCTCATTGATCCCATGAGGGTCAGCGCATAACAATGTTGTGTGGGTTATATCCTATGTGGGTCGGCGCTCAGTGATCCCATGAGGGTCAGTGCATACCGATCCAGTGTGGGTCAGATCTAGCGTGGGTCCGTTCTTAGAGATCCTATGTGGGTTTGCGCCTACAAATCTAGTGTGGGTCAGATCCTGTGTCGTTCATTTAGGGGGTTAGTACGTACCTATCCTATATGGGTCAAACTCTAATTAATCATCAGTAGTGCCCCTTAACAGAATAAGATGATCTTGCTTCACGACTGATCATTTGTACTTCAATAATTCATTAATACTTGGTGTTAGATATCATTAACTTTGTGGAAAATACCTTTGTGGTATTATTTTGTGTGGCATTACCTTTTTGGTACATACCTTTTTGGTGCTACCTTTGTTGTACTGTTTCCTTCGTGGAACTAGTGAGCTTCTGGCTAAATATTTGGGCCTTGTGTTTCCTTAGGATTTAGATGTGTATAGTTGACAACTTAGGTATATGTTTGGTCAAATACCAAATTAGGGTTTAATATTTTTTCCATGAATTTTTGATTATGCATTTTTGGATTTAGAGAGAACATCAGGTTTTTCGAGGTCCCTACTCAGTATTGTTATACTCACCCCTGCACGGGCTACATTTGCACCTTGTTGTGTCTTGTGCAGATGATGGACAATGCTGACTGAGGATAAAAGTACCAGGACGTGAGGCTTCTCGGAGGTGGTGATTAGACGAATGTATCCACATAGATGATCGTTTGAGAGCTATACCTACCATTCACGTAGGATCCTTTGTGGGCGTTCACTGGAGCTGTTTTCAATTTTTCAAGTACATTTCAATTTTACATGTACTTTTTAGTTGGGCGTGTATTATGGCCCCTTTACTCACTGTACTAACTTTTTAGTACATATTTTACCATGTTCTTGTATCCTAATATGTGTTTGGATTGTGTGAGTTCGTAGGTTTAATGGCAATGCCTTCCTAATTCTAGAGAATTTCCTCTTCGATGCTAGTCGCCATCCCCTGGCTTATGGAAGGCAGATTTGGGGTAGTCATAGCACTGGCCCTGAGGGACAGGGCATGACATAATATTTTATATTTTTTAATCCACTCTCTAGGAGTGAAATCAAAATATATAGAGACAATATTCAATTATTGACTATTGTAGTTTTCAAAATTTTAAAAAAATTATTTAAACGAATAGATTTGTGACATCCATTAAAAACCTATTTGAGTATATTTAATCATGATTTTTTTGATGAAAAATTGTTTTTATTACTATAGATCCATATAATGTGTCAGAAAAATATTTTATCCCACTTGGATCGTCTTGATTGTATTTTTTCAGAACAACAATCCCCAATATTTCACCTACACACAGACATTTAATCTAAAATTACCTGAGAATGAAGTAAAATAGAATATTAAAAAACTATAAATACACATTATCAATCACTAATTAATAAATATGTTGTAAAAATATTCACACATATAAAATACAAATCATAAAATCTAATGAGGGATATTAAAAAACACTGACATCAACTCACAAAGTAATAATTGTTGCTTTTTATAACCTGATCATTTTATTTTAAAAATTCTCATTCCTGAAAAAAAAATTGTTCTCCATATAAATAGGATTGGAAAGGATTAAATATGATTAAAATAAAATTTAATAAATGATGTCATAGTCCTAGAAATCACATTTTTGATTCAGAACCCATGCAAGTGATAATATCATCATGTTTAATATAAACGAATATATTTTTTCATCACATTTCATTGTTTTTTGAAAATATTTAGTTCATTCACTAAATAATTCACATAGTGTTATTTAATCACATTTTAACCATTTCAATTTTTTCATAAATTTATATATATTATAGATGAAACTACTTGAATTAAATTATATAAATGGATTGTATCTAATATTTAATTAATTTATTGATGACTACAATTGAATGATTAATTTTTTCATAGTATACTCACAATTATTATAGTAGAATTTTATTTTTTAAGTATACTTATAAATATGGGGAGACTTATTTGTAGTTAGTAATTCTATATGGATTGAGACTCACGAATGAGTTAGGTATTGTTGAAACCATTATCTGATGGTTAATTTTAATGAAAATAATTAATGTATAATGCATGAAAATTTTTTTTGAGGATGAAAACCAAGTAGTGGTAAGGTTTATTAAGGCCATATTTTTTTCAAGCTATGATTAATGGGTTTTATTATACAGTTTATTATTATGAATCTATTTATTCATGAAAATAAATTTATATTTACTTATATATTAAATTAAAAATTGAAAAAATCAATTAAATTGATTTTTAATAAATGAAAAAATAAAAATAAATTTTCATTATTAATAATAATGGAAATAAATTATTCAATTTTAAGAATATTAGAATCCATAAAAATATATACCATTTGACAACAATAAATGTAAGTACAAAAATACGAAATAGAAAAAATATAATGTTATATTTTAATATGTATCCACACCATCACATAAGTATGTTAAGTGAAATATATATATATATATATATTTGTGTGCATGTTAAAGATATATATATATATATATTAGTGTGTGTGTGTTCTATATTAATTTATTATATATAAAATTCACATTATTTTTATTAAGGGAATTCAGTAATCACATTACATACATACTTTAAAATATATAATGTATATAAAATATGTTCAATTGATAGTCAATGCAATAATTTTTTAAGGATTATTCATTTTAATACATCAATACTCTAATGTGCATCATTTTTTCAACACCATAACATGCATAATTATAATTACTTGATATTAACATGTATAAAAGTACATAGAATTATTAATTCAAAAATATAATAGAATACATATAATATATAATCTATTAAAATAATATCTAATTGACTATTGAAATATTATGTCTCAATGAAAATAAATAATATGAGGAAAATAAAATAAAATCAAATGAAAATCATTGAGATATTTCGATTTGTACCAACATTATCACTTAATACTCCTAGTTGTAGTCTATATATTATATCAACATGTTTTTTTGGAACTAAGAACTTTATTAGATGGAATATGAGTCTTATTTTTGTTTTTTTATCAATCCATACTTGGTGGATTAGGGAGTTTTCATAAAATTTTATCTTATAGTACACGTTGAAAACAATGTTAAAGATGTCATCATTTCCATGTGATTTCCATTTGTTCAATAAATTAGACAATGTAGAATGGTTTTTTTATATTATTGTTGCATGCATGATTTAAGAGTATCATAGTTTCTATTTCGTGTAATGTTTTAACATCATCTCATCAAAATATGGGGATGTAATGAATTGTGCGAAAGATGTTTTTATGTAGGAAATAATGTTTACATGATAAAAAGTTATATATGGAAACAAAAATGTTCATAATAATCCATCAAGACAAATAAAATATCAATTAAGAGTCATGTGTAACTGATGTTTTGAGATAGACCCTTAAAAATATTTCAAATTCGTGAGGTGAAAAAAATGATGATATTGAATGAAAGATACTTACATGTGAAATTGAACAGTAATTTTTGAAATATGAAAATGGGGTTGAGGGGCAAGGGAATTTTTCATAGGGATTTTTACGTCATTAATAATGTGGATACCCATCTTGAATACATAGAACATTTTATCGAACCAAAATACTATATCTTTAATATAGTTAAGAGTTACATGCAAAAGACATCATCATAAAAAATATTACATGAAGAATTTTAATTGTATCTATATAGACCATGTAAAACTCTTAGTGTGGATTCATGAAAAAAGGGTTGTGTGAATGTAACATTATGTGACAAACCAAAAACATGTGAATAGAAATAGATGTTTCAACAAATATATTTGATGATCTTCTATCATGTTTTGAATATCTTGTTTGATTGATTCGTGTTAGTATGAGAATTAATTCATAAAGTTGATACTAGAAAATTCTCAATCATGTCTGGGGAAAAGACATAAATTCTAAACTATATAACTTTCCTTAAATCCAATTTACTAACTAAGTCTACCTCCAAAGAAGTGAGCTATGGGGATTTGACCAAAGTGATTCGAGGAATGCAGTGTTCACCTAGAGAATATTATAATGGAAGTGTTTCTCAAACAATGTGACAGTGTTTGATCAATTGTATTCCCTAACTAGTGAGGATTTATGGATTTATGCATGACTCACACACTTTCAGCATATGCTCATTAGAACTTCCCATAGTGGTGAACCATTTAAAATGATTTTCCCTTTACATTAGAATGATTAAATTATTATATATTAATAATTGATAGGTTTAACTATTTCCTATTGAAATTGGAATAAGAAATATCTATCTTGAAGAAGATTTTGACACCATGATTCACCCCTCCCCTCTCAGGGTCTTCTGAGGAACTTTATGTGGTATCAAATCCTACAGGTTGCTCTAGTAAAATCTATCCTCTTATGTTATCATGGAGAATTCATTAAATGTAATTGTATTCCCACTCTTTAAAGGAATCAAATTCTAGATATTGATCTTGGAATGGATGTTCATTTAGAACAACACAAGGGATTCTTGTCCCTGATGCAACAAGATTTTCTATGATAGATTCACATAGAAAAATGATTAATGTAGATGATAATGCACAAAATCCACTCACATAGGCTCATTATAATCAAATATATTAGAGAGTGGTGATTTATACATTGAATAAGTGTGTTTGGGAAATGATAAATAATATATTTGAAGGAATCATCAAAGTGGAGGAAGTGAAAGTCTCAATTTTTTACAATTGGTTCCTAAATATAAAGATGTGATGTGATGAAAATACATATAGTTTATATAATCATATAATTGAGGTTTCTAGGGCTATTTGTGTATTGAGGGAAGAAATTAAGGACATCGATATTTAAAAGAAAATATTTATAAGGATTACACAAATTTATAATCCAAAAGTTTCAACCCTTTAGGAAAGCTTTCATTGAAAAAATTATCTAGATGATCTAATAAGAATCCTAGGGGAATATGAAATGTTATTAGAAATGGAAGATGAGACAAATCATGTCAGTAAATAAATATCAATGTTGGCGATAAAAAAACTCGAGATTTCTAGAGGCTGTGATAATAATGATAATGAGTATGATGAACTAATTTCTAAATTATCAATGAAATTATAGATATGAAAAAGAAAATTTTAAGGAAATATACCTCTTGGTTATTTTCTGTACAGTAGATTTCGAAAAAGTATCTCTTGATGCACAAGGAAGTATGTTTATGATAAAATTGAAGCTGGAAACATATATAAGACACATTAAATGTTTTAAAAAATTTAAATTCAAATCAAGAAAGTATTTTCAATGGAACTATTTTTTCTAGGGATGAAGATGATGAAGAATAATTTTTTGTGGATAGAGAACCAAATTTCTAATCTGGAACCCATTCATCCATTGTGGATACTATGGATAATCGTAAACCACCAAAAGATAATTCTAGAGATAATAATATGACTCTTGATGATGAATTCAAGTTTGAAGTATAGGATACACTTATTAAGCCTAAAAATCAAAGAAACCAAAACATAATGTAGAGAGGTGTTCTAGAAGATTTTTCAGAATATATTGATCAGCTGGAAGAAGAAATTGTTTCAGTGTAGAAATAAATTTCTGTTGAGTCACATTCATAGAAAATATTAGATATCATCATCTAACATCCATCATTAATTCAAAAATAGAAATGTGGAAACAATATTACCTTTTGAATCCTCAATCAATGATTTATTATCTTCTACAATTTCAATAGATACCACATTAACTTTTCTAGTGATCTTGAACACCTCTGAGGATAGATCTATCAAATGTATGGGGAAATAATCAAATTTGATACCCAAATATCCATTTTCTAACATTTGGAAACAATGCTATATTTTTTTGATTCACTCCTGAGACATCAATACATCCACCATTTGAAATCAAAATATAAATTATTAATGTATAGAAACTACACAAACTAATAAGGAATATAATAGAGTAAGTATGTGGTTGATCCCATAGAGAGCGGGGAATGCACCTTTGAAATTTGACCAATGTTGGGTCATCCTAATATTAATGAATGAATTAAAATAATTTATTTATTAAAAATAAATAATAATTTCAAATAGGAAAATATAACAATGGGGTACTTGTTTATAAAGAGATTTTAATAAATAAATTAATTCCCCATTACATAAAAAATAATTATATTAAATATCTATGAAACCAGTAAATTTAATTGATAGAATAATAATCCATCCAGCTCAATATACCATAGAATACCATTTAATTATGTTCTGGTAAATAAAATTAAATAAGGTGCATTAATATAATCTCAATGATCCTTATTTATCATAATGGAATGGGGTCACTGAATGCCACAACCCGATTGGGGAAACCATGGAATGTATCATGCTGAAGGAAATGGTTCCCCCAGGATGATTTGGTGTGAGTTTATATCTACATCTGTTTTAATCATCAAAAAATAAATGACACCAATATATGATGAGATTACATCATACAAGGAAAGATATTAAAAATGATATGTGATGCACTTTCTCTACACCTTCATTTATATTACACATGTTAAGATTTCGATGGATCAATTGAGGGAACTTGATGACTAATATATGATAATGAACTTAATCACATATGAATACATATCCATGGAATAACACATGTACAATCACTCTGAAATGTTATTGAATGTAACACATGATACTGTCTTCAATGATGAAAAAAATAAGATTAGAGTGTGGATGAAAAACAAGATGTGTTGAGTAGAGATGAGTCAGTCACCCTTGAGCACATGATGTTATATATACCAGGGATGGTGGAGACCAATTTTTTGGTGAGTAGATATCATTAACAAAAACCACAAGAGAGTGCTCTATAGACTTAGCTATATGATACATTGTTGAGGATATTCTCACACAATTATATATAATGGATTTCTCCATGCCACCATTGTACAAGATGGTAGGACCTTATGCCAATCACGATGACTCCCCATTTTAGTTTCACACTATCGACAGAAAAATCAGGCTGATAGTGCCTCCAATATTTCCATTTTATGAGGTCAAATATGAAGTTTTTAACTTCAGTACAACCAATAATGCAAACTATTTTGGTGATGCAGAACATCACATGTGATGGTGGAAAATAAGGTTTGAGGAGTAAATATGGAAATCGTCATCTGAGGAAGTGAGGTAAGATGTGAACATGGCATGGAGTGTGTTGTTAAAAATAAAAATGTTTCTCACAACCCTTGGCATAGAATGAAAAAGTTGTCTCATTGAACACCCAAATGTACATGTGTAACATCTATGGAAAACACGTGGTTTCCCTAGATTCCATTACTACCAGTCAATATGACATGTTCATTGAGGGTAATAAAAGGAAGGAAATGAGGAATCAGTGGATAATTAATTCATATAAAATCTCTCAATTTCACTTGAGAAAACTAGATTTCTAGTGTTTCATATGAAAACTGATGTTGAGCATGATAAAAAATAGGGGATGATATTGTGACTAATTTCAGGTGGTGATTAATTTCAACTATTTATTCCTAACCCTAATTATTTTTCATCATATATTTTTATGGTTATGGAAAACTATTTTTTGACCACCTTAATGATCCCATGTAATTTTTAATGACATTATATATAAGTCTAGATTTTTTTATGAATAAAATTCAATGTAAACCCCTTTGAAAATTCCCAATGTTGGTGGTGCAGGAAACAATTTTTTGTGGGCTTGTTATTTACTACATCGAAGACACTTTTAGGTAATTGTGGGTATTAACCAGATTGACATTTTCAACAAATACCATTAAATCATATTCGATTCTTGATATCCATTGGAATCATATTAATATTTCTTCCTTTAATGAGAGGATTTTATTATTAGTAGACAAAAATATTTTCCTATCATTGTATATCAATACTATAAAAACTCTACAATCACACTTTTAATTCCTATATAATGATTATATTTGGTGTATATATACACCACATATGATGGATAAATCTATATATTTCATATACACTATATAACAACCCAACATATTCATTTCATACAAAAATTCTTGTGTTTCACCCTTTAGCATACAACAATACTAGATATTTAAAACCTTGATATCAACTACCAACACAATACAAATGAACATAGATTGAAAATAAAATTTATTTGAAATCAAATGGAACTTGTTGATCAATGAGATCTATGAATATTTTTTAGTTTTATACTAAATAAAATACATTCCAATCTCTATTAAACTAATTCAATTATTAATTGAAAAATATAAGTTTCATTCATTGTTAACTAATAGGTTTATGTTTTGTTATTTAATCAATTACTTCATTATTAATTAATAGTTATATATTTCATTATTTATTTGAAAAAATGTTTTTTCCTTCAATATAATTATATTTTTTGTATGGCGAAAATTCAATCGGCAACATTCGAGAAGATGAACTCATTTACCATCATCCTGAAGTAGAAAAAATATTGTACAATCATATCCCATATTTATTAATTTAAAATTTGGAATCATTCATTTCTGTTGTATTGGTCTAGAATTATTTTTTATGATGTTTGGGAGATGATGGTGACTCATACTACACAGACAAACATAGTGGGTCAATATCTATAGTGAGATTATTTTGTGTTGCAGTGGGGAAACACCCTTACATCTGGGGTTTAGGGACCAACAAGCAGCTAACCAAATGTTGCAGAACTGTAAAATATCTGAATAACAATAGTAGAGCAGAACAAGTGGTAGAAATATGACACTATAAAAGTTTGGACATTCAAACATTAGTTTTAGTAGGTTAAGATTTTGAGATAGTGGTATTATCGCAAAATAGACTTCCTTATACTGAATATCGTACCATATTTGGCTTGGGTGTCCATGTCAATATTTTAGTAAAGACATCTAGCTATCATAATCTATAGCATAATGGACTTATATTGAAGTTGGTGGAACAGTGTTTCATGCTTCTTTTAAGCTCATTTCAAGGTAAAATTTCAGGTGTTTAAAAACTCTAATATTCTTTATGTTATTATATTCCTAAATCTGAGTGAGATTATACCTCTCCATGGACCTCAGGATAATTAATGAACAACATAAATCAATTTATTCTACGAGATATTATTATAATTAATTTCTTGTTCTTTGATTTTGACTTTTCATCATCAACAATCATGGTGTTTCACTTCTACTCCATGTGTTTTTATAGAAATTACCATTTCCTTTATTCAACATTTATGTTCACACTAAAATATTATAGTAAATAATTAATTGTTTTTATATTCATACACTTCATGGTGGACTATTATTCAATATAGGGAAATATTAAATACTCTTTAAAATTAATATACATTATGTGGACACTCCATTAGATTCCCTATGATAATTTTACTATGAGAAAATAAAATATAACATACAATGATACATGAAATGTGGGATATTGATAGGAATGTTCACATATTACAAAAAATGTGTTAAATACAACCATAGAGTCTTAATTTTAATTCAAAAAGCATAACCTATTTTTGTGTTTCATTAACCATAAAAAATATAATCAACATTTAGAGAAATAGATACCAGAAAAATCATTTTATCAAGTTGATACAAACATGATGAACTAAATTAGATAATCCCAATATAATAGACATGATTTTATTAATCTTAATAATGAATATAATGAACAAAAGTTTTGATACTAAATTCAAAAATGAAACTAGAAACTTCTTTCTTTCGTGTTGAGTTTGAGATTCCTTATATTCTTCTAAAAATACTCATATTTTAAAAATTATATTAAAGATGTTAGAAAAGATGTTTCTTCCAATTATATTTGAATCTATTAAACCTTAAAATTTCCTTGGGTTTTTCTTTTCTAGGAATGGAACATCAATTGACTCTAAAATGATCCATACATCCATTTTTTGACAACCACATATGAATGTCTTCGAGATATAGGGTTTTATAAAACTAGAAGATAGTTACTATCAATTTTTCATAGATTTTTAAATATGACAATCTCTTATGATTACATTGACATGAAAGGGTATTCCATTCAAATGGAATTATGATCATTGAAAATCAATTCAGGATTTTATGAACAAACATACTTCTACACATATCCAAATCTCTAAAGAATAAGTGAATGGTTATGTTGTGTATTCTGATTAATTTAGATCAGGATGGGGTTGCATTCTTATGAAGGGAGACTGTTTCACATCCCATGACGTAGAAAAATTAAATAATTATAAAAATAATTATTTTCCTTACAACTATGGTGTCTTATAGATTAATAACATGAATCCACTATCTTTGGGACAAAATGATTACTATATTCATTAATCATAATAATTTGATTCATGTATTTTTATAGAGAAACATGAACCTCATGGATAAAGGATGGTTATTTTATCTTCATATGTTTGACATTTATTGGTATATATACTTGGGAATGGAAATATAGTGGCTCATGGTGTGGTCTAAAAATAGAATATCCAAGTGGTCTGGGAGGATCGTGACTAGAGAGGATCAACAATCATACACACTTGATAAAGGGAAATAAATGTAATTTGATCGATAACATTTGTTTGAATTATATTTATGCACTAAAACTCTAAAATTTTATATTGTCTTATACAATACCTTGGTATTTTGTGGATATACATTGTATTTTTCATTATTTTATATGATTCTCTATTTTTGGAGTTCGTTACAATAAATTTATCTTCCTTTTTATTTTTGGTTTACACCTTTATTTGACAAATTTTATGAAAAATATATTAATTTTTTGTATCATGTAATTATTTTACATTTTCATATATTTTAATAATAAATGACTAATAAATATAACTATTTCAATTTTTAATGATTTTAATATTGAATGTACAGTTTGATGTTACATTCTCTTCCATTAAATTTTCCATAATATAGCCTAAGTCCATGGAAATACACTTAGAAAAACTACTGAATCACAATTAAATACATTTTATTCCATTGTTTCTTAATAAATGATACGTATTCATTTGTTTCCAAATAATATGATAGTTATTTAAGACTAATAAACATTAAAAATAAAAAACCTCTATTAATTATTTCAATTATATAATATAACATGTTTTTGATGATTTTATTAACCATATCATTCTTATGAGTCTTATTTAACTGGTAATTTATTCATTATAATTATTCCCATTTTAAAACATATTTAATCAAAAGGTGATTTATTTTCATAAAAAAGTTATCTAGGAATATTGTGGAATCATTTTTAATTCTCTAATAACTATTTTTACAATCCAATTATCATAGTTAAATTAATTATATACATGAAGAATATCCTAGAAATGGTTGGGATATGAATAATGAAAATTTTATTGACCATTTCAATAAAAATCTATTTATTTATTTATTTAATTTATAATGGTTTTCAAAATTATTGGATAACATTCAAGAGCATGAAGTATGCTATAAAAACAAAATTTAACATAAGTTATTTATTAAGGAGTGTAAAAATTAATATATTTTCATAATTTAATAGTTGATGTTGGATTTCATAAAATTAATAATTATATTTTTCATTGAAATATTTAATTAATTTTATATCATTAAATGTATAAATTATAGTTTTCTTTAAAATATGAAAAGAGAAACTGAACAGTAGATATATATTGATGGTGCATAGCTACATATATGATGGGAATCAGACTATAGGGGGTAATTTCTAATTTATTAGACTACATTTATGTATTTATGATGGGGTAATGTTTGATATAAGTCCATTATGGGATGTTATCAGACATAAAATTAAGATTACGTAGTACGTAAAAATGGTATCACCATATTCATTGTACAAATCACACTCAAACTTATCATGCATTTTTTTCTGAGTTGATTGTTGCGGATGGTAATATATCAGATATAAAAATCCTTTTAGAAGACACATGATAAACTCAATATAAAAAATTCATGATTTTATTTATTAATCTAATTTTTAATTTGACACATTACTTTGAAAACATATTTTTGAAGGGTACATTAACTTTTTAAATGAAATTAACTATTAAATACAATTATTGTGATCTTATTAACAGTTTATTGATTCATTATTGACACTGTAGGAATTTTATACAACCTATTTTAAATTTCAATATTAATTATATTAAATGAATTGAATTATGACTAGGTGATGATTTAATTTTATGAATACAATGTGGAAGGGATTTATTAGTATAGTATATTTTTAGTGAGATATATTTAAAAAATCACATTCTCTTGAAAAATATTCATAATGAATTTTTAAATATATTTCAGTTTTTATAAAAGTAAATATTAAATGAGATATAAATATTTTGATGTATTATTTCATTTTTTATACATATTGTTCTTTGTGTACATGTGCATGAATAGAGAACAACTTGGAGAAGTGGTGAACCAGTGGCAGTAACCACATCATAGATGCCAAATTAAATCTCATTTGGTGGATCAATTTCTCAAAATTAGTTTTAATTTTTATTAATAATAGGGACTCTTGTTTTTAACAATGTTTGAAAAAATATCTCATAGATTTCATATTTCATCCCTCTTCTAGATAATTTTGTGAGACAGAGGTTCCTCCTCCTGAAAAATACTCGCATTGATGTCATAGTAAAGCTCAATTTCTTCATCAATGCAAGAAACCACCCAATGTTCATCAATTAAATTCATAATCAAGTCTGGTACATTTATATGCATTTGACGTCACGATAGAATCTACCTTTGTTTTTGACATGACTAAAATTCCATGCTTGTAACTCAAAAAACCCACAGATCAACTGTCAAGGTAGAACCTGAATCTAGTTTGAGATATCATATCATATTTATCAATATTTAGAAGAGAATCAGTGTAATCCCTTATAATGTACTCACACTTACCTTCAAAAAAGAATTTACTATCATTAATTCTTCTAAATTACTCACAGATATTCCTTATGATAGCTGACTGACACACCAATAAAATAGGGTATGATATTATTATAGTTAGATAATAAAAAACATTAGATCAAATAAATAATATTCTATAGATGGAACATCATATGGATGACACATAATGAATCTTATCCATCATTTTCTAAGGATTATGTTCCAGGATCTTCATAATCTGTTTTGTAAGGAACCCTGGAACATACCCCTTCTTCGATTACATCATACAAATACACATGAGAAATATTCCATTATCTATGCTTTTACTCTATCTAGAATGTTATTTTATCAATATATATGGGTATTTATACTCCTTATGTTAGTTTTTTCAGAAATTTATTTCATTGAATAACACTTTGAAATCATTTTTTTAGAATGTAACGTCAATAAATAATTTTAAATAAGTAGTATGTCATCCACATAAAACACTAAAAACACCATTTCACATCAAATATCAATCCACTATACAAAATTATAATATGTGTTTTTATAAAATAAAATTCAATGATAGCATCATCAAACCAAATATTTCCACTATGATAATCAAGCTTCAATCCACAAATGGACCATCAAAAATTATAACCCTTAACAGTCTCATTTGACACATTAAAACCTTTAGGATATATTTTTAAAATATATTTTAATCAATTTTTGGTTATAGAATGTGATTTTTACAACCATTTGATATATCATATAATCATAATGATATTTTAAGTAATATCTAAATGGAATTTATTATCACCATTAGAAAATAATAATACATTATAAAAACAAATATTACGTTTAGAAAAAAACATTTATTATTCAATACAATACATCATTAAAAAATTACAATTATGGTTATTAAATTATAAAATATTACAAAAAAATAAATATTATTATAAAAACATAAAATGAATCACAAAAGAAATAAAAAATTTATTTAATCATTTTAAATTTCAAAACACCATTAATAGTGAATGTATATATATAATTCAACTATTGGACTCCGATTTCTCACAAGACTCATTAGAAATAATATATTAAAAATGAAAAATAATATGTTATTAAATAGTTTTACAGAAACAAAATTTATAGTTGTATTGAAAAAACAAATTTTGAAAAATTTATATTTTCATAGGGTTGTTTCATTTCTAGATCCTTTAATAACATGAAATAAGTTTTCTGAGTATTAATCAACTATATGCTTGAACTATTTACATATTCATTTAACCTGAGATTCTAAATTAAAAAGATAAAACCATTGAGGACCACATTGGTTGATTATAAGCCTAATACGCCACCATAAGTCCACTATTAGTCCGAGGGTTGATGAATAGAACCGTCTCTGCAAATCATACTACAAGATAGACCATATACTATTTCTTATTAAAATAAAAAAATATTTAATGCATAAGATAATTATCAAAACCATTATGTTATACATATATAATCAACTAAATGGTACACAATTTATGAATGATACATTAAGCACAATTACAACCCCAGATGGGTAAGTATAAAGGAATATTAGATTTCACAGGTCCTTAAATCTCACAGATGCAATGCTCTAGAGAATTCATCCCCATTGGATGTAATTTTAAATTGGTTTCCATTCTAAACAAACACTACCACGATAATTGAATTCCATCCCCCATAATTCATCACTAACCATTACCGAAGAGTTAATTTTGAAGCAATACTAGCTTCACTTCAATGAAGACGAACATCTATCTAGCACATCATGAGATAAAAAAAATTATTTATAGGAAAAAATCTTATGAAACTATGAATACTATATACTCTAAAATTTATACTATGTATGGCATTAATATCCCTAGAATAAGTTGGGCCCCAAAAGTAACAATGAACCACCTATGAAGTCACAATACTAAAAGTAGTCAAACCACATGACCACTCTAAAATATAATTTTCTAATAAATTCCATAAATGAGGACCCACTCATTAATGTACACATTCCATCCAAGGGAGTACCACAACCTATCTTTTGTAACTGTCGATATAGTGATTCCATTATAAAATCCAATAGTACAACCCATTCCATTCTATAGAGCTGATCCCCATCAAGGGGTGCTAACCCAAAATTTTATTACCGACCATTTGTGTTGTATGGGATATAATTCCAAAAATATGAATGAGACCATTCTCTAAATAGACCATCTATAGAAAGAATCATCACGAAACACCATAAATTTGAACTACCCCAAACCAGAAACCCACAAAACCTTTATGGAATTATAATTGGAGACACACACATCTTTGGAAGAAACCTCAGTCTGGGAAGTATTTCTATATGTTTAAAGGATCCACGTAATGTCTCGAATTTTCCATGCATTATTTTTAAATATTATATGGAATTTTTCTGAGTCCATGATCAAAGACAAAATGTCATTCCAACGCCCGATGTTCCCGGAATGTTGATTTGAACTTTTTGATTAAGTGAGTCATCATGTGTGTGTTGTTGTGGTAGTTTCCAAATGGATGCTATAATTAAAAATAGAATGGCACAACTACATTCAGAACAATGCCATTTACAAATAATAGGCCCAACCATGACCAGTGCGAGTTAAAGAAAAATGTAAATTTTTAGATGTTTTTAGTAATATAAAATAAAATAAAATAATTTGAAAATATTATATTACTTTACATGGAAACATCCACTATAATGGAATGATAGGGAAACTGTTCAATAATTAATGACCTGATATTATGACTTTGAAACAACAACTATAACTCATTAATTCCAAAGTGTAATGGAACTCAGAAATGTGTTCCCTCCTTTTAAGGGAATATTTGAATGATGGTCATTCATGGAAAATTGAGAGAAAATAAGGAGGGATATTGGATGTTTTGATAATACTCTCCAAAAAAATTGATGATGAATTAAAAGTTTGAATTGGTACACCAACATAGTTGAAGGATCTTAGAAATTGTGGCAGCGTGAACCCTTTGTCAGCGATTGATCCCTACATTAGGTAGGGGTTTTCTTACATTCTTTTGTTTCCCCATTCATTTACTAAATGATGAACATGGATTAACAAATGAATAGGATGATCTGGAGGTCCTTCGTTTCTTGTGGGAGGCTTATTATTTTTCTTTTCGTTCAGGGATTGATTGAGGAGTTGATTGTGATATTTGTTTGATTATTATTGGATTCATCGTGTTTAGTACTTATAATGGGAGCGAATCGACACCATAGAAAATGATGGTGGAGGTTTTTTCCTCTTTTTTATTTATTTGTACCTTTTTTTACCCCCTCATTTTTTGTGTTTTTCATGGGGTAATGAAGAACAAATCATTGTAAGTCTGTTTCACAATGCAATGATCCAACATTAAAGATCGACTATTGCGACAACCCATCAGAGGTGTGATGATGATGGAAGACGAAGAATCAACACAGAACAAGGAGGATTTTCCTTTGAGCATTCTTCATGTAGGTGGATCAAAGCATGTTTTGGGGCCAATAAGAAGCCTGAAAATAGTGGAAACATCTTTGTGGCATTGGGGTGACCAAGAATCTGGAGTCTTGTTACGATCGAACGACTAAATAAAAAAAATCTAATGTGTAACCGAGGTGCGGTGCAATAGGTTCGTGATTCTAGAAATTTTTGTAACACATGGAATGTATCTTATTAACACAAAACATGGACTGGCAGTTGTCTCTAGGGTTTGCGCACTACATGCAATGAAGAAAATGACCAGCCTTCGTTGAGACATGCATATGGACACCACCCCACAGTGGAGGGAGTCCTGGGAAACATGAAGTGTAGAAATGGCATGTGACCACTGTCACATGGTGTGTGGGACCTTACATGGGTATCATCTAGTATCCTAGATGATACCTGGAAATAGGGTGGATTTCACACAATTGACTCCACCACATAACCATACGTGGCAAGTAACGCGAGTCGCTCCGTGTATAGAATACATGGGTTGTCATACATAGGTTGAGGGTGTGTACATGCACATGTCGAGCGTACATGGAGTAGACCCTAAATACCTTTACAAGGTGTGTGATCTATCTTACACTCCATGAAGTTGGATTTTACATGACAATCCTTATGACACAAGCCATTGTACCTGGGCAGTACATGGCTTCAGAAGATGTGGCATGCTACACTTCTACACGTAGTGTACTTATCATAACATTGTTTGATAATATTTTCCACATATCCTAGGCTAGGTGCCATTTGGGTTAGTTCCCTCTTTTCGTATTCCTATGAAGGACATGAATTGTTTACATTGATTGGTGAATGATCCCTTTAGAAGGACATTCCATGATAAAGTCAGATATCACTTCGAGAGGCCGAGAGTGAGATTATCTATCCATTCATAACCCAAGTTAGAGTCATGTATTGACATGAATAATCCAATTAGTCACCAATACTCTACATAGAAGGTGAATCTGGATATGTCGTGGTATCTTCGAAGTCCCTAGCAGTGATCGTCACCTATGTATCACGAACATTACCCACTCAGAAGTGTGTTTTCTAGATATGAGTGTATCTATCTGTCATGGATTTTCCCGATGAACAGTCCTTCTCAAACATACAACATCAGGGTGATCAGACTGATGAAGTATGTTCCCCTAGACAAGTTCTTTGGGGAACCTTTGAACCGAATCCCTAACTGTTGTATGTAGTTTTTTGATTTTTCAATATATCACGGTTTTGGGTTTCGAGTATATCTTGATTGTGTTTCTCTTACTATATATTCATTAAAAATATACTATATAGAGCTGAATTGTCATTTAATTTGTGTATCTCTTTTTGTTTTTTCGGGTTCCTCTACTAAGTATTGCTATTCTCACCCATACATGGAAATTTTCTACACTTGTTGTGTATTGTGAAGATGAGCGACCTGTCAATGGATTCCAGGGAAGTCCAGGAGCTGAACGATATTTTTTAGTTCCCAATAGGGCCAAGTGTTCCTACAACTATGAGGAGGATTCCCAATACATATTTATAATTTCAGGTTGGAAATTTTATTTTTCAAACTGTTGTTTTTGGTGGGCTTGTATTCTAGCATAGTTTAACAGTCCACACATTACATCTATTGTACTCTGATGGTTGGTTTTAGTTGAATGCATGGATTTTGATCATTAGTGAATTTTTTACATTTTTTCATTTGGGGGCTTGGATATATATGTATATGTACATGTACATAGGAAATTCTTCCCATGTTAGAAATATGCCTACTCGGCGCTAGTCAACAGCCTCTGGCATATTAGAGGTAGGCTTGTGGAGTTGCGACACATGCCCCAAAGTGATGAGCCATGACAGAGTGGTATCATATGGGGTCGGTTCTTCCTTACTACCAAGTGTGTGAGAGTTTTATTTGGGGAAACAATGTTAAGTGTTTTGAGCTAGGATTTCAAGACAGAGAATCCATTGTTGGTGTGAGCGATCAATATATCCATACACCGGGACTTTGAAAACATGATTTTTGACTATGTACTTGAAAAAAACTGTTTATGGGAATGAAAGGATTGGAACATTCATTATATAGGAATGCGTTGTGGTTTCCATGTATTTTGTATTTGCTATTGAGATATACTCATTGACTGTGGTACATCATGTTTCCTTACCAGAATCCTCTGCGATGCATACTCACTACGATTCATCAGCGTGGTCAAAATAATGACCCAATCAATGATGAGGTTTCAATATAAGGTCCAGTTACCAAGGAGTTTCCCCAAGGTCTTTCACCTACTATACATCCACTAGTGGAGAAGCATGTGGTAACTGTAGTACCAACAGACAAGGGGCACATGCTAAGCGCATTCTATGAGTTCCAGAGATAGAGAGCCCTCAGGTTTCGAGGAAAGTCCGGCCCTAAGGAAACTAAGGACTATATTGAGGAGGTTACCAGAATTTTTCATCTAGTGAGGAAAACATCATAGAATATGATGATCTTTGGAGTGATCCTTCATTAGGGTTTAGGGGTTTGGTAGTGGAATCTGACCACACAGACTCACTATGAGGATACTCTTACCTGGGCAAAGATTGAGTGACTCTTTAGAGAGGTTTTCTCTCAAGTTATGCTGAGAGAAGTGTATATCCATGTGCTTATTTAGCTCCAGCAGGGCTGTTTGAAGGTGACTTACTGTTCATAGATGTTCACTAACCTCTCCATGTACTTGATGGATATCTTCAAGGATTAATACTTCAAATATTTGAACATCTAACAGGGTCTGTGGTGGGATTAACGTGCCAATGTTGTCCCTCTATGAATTATGACTTATTCTGGGGTGATAGAGTGTGACTTGGTGATTGAGAGCTTCATGAAGGATAAGAGACAACTGAAAATAGTTAGAAGTAGCCAGACATGTATAGAGACCATAACATTAGAGAGGAGAAGTCAGGAACAAGGTTCGAGACATGGGAGATGTCACAAGAGGGCCTGTGATAGGGGAAAAATAGTCCATGTATCTCAGGATGGATCTGGTTACCCTACGGAGAGGCGATGCTACTAATGTGACGGTAGATGACATCTCGCTAGAGAATGTCCAACTCGTCGAGCTACTAATAGGGAAGCAGTGGACGAACCACCAAGGCAGAGGAATATTGAGGAGTATGAAAACCCTCTAGGCAGAGGATGTAACATTGGAGAAGGGAGAGAAAAGGTGGTGTAAGACACTTCGATCTACATCCACCACCACCATTCCTTTGAGGTCCACACTAGGCATAGGAAACTGGGGGATAGGGGCAGGGGTTTCTGCATTCTATCAAGGCGTATGGCCCATTGAATCTAGGGATGATCCAAGGTATGATCTTTCTCTTTTCAACCTTATCTACCATACATATAGAAACAATTTCAAGTAATTCCTTCCTTGCCACCAGTTTTTTGTGAATCCTAGAGATTCTGGTTGAGCCATTGACTCGAACCATACACTTGGAGACAAATACAGGAGGAGACAAGATATTCATGAACTATTTCTGAAAGTGTGATCTTAACCTTGTAGGTGATAGTTTCAGTTGGAACATCTGGGTGGCAGTGTCAAGGACATATGATTTCATTATCAATATAGATTGAATAACTTTAATCCATGTTCAGATTGTCTACATTAGGAGAAGAGTGTGGTGTGTCCTCAATGATGGGATAATGTTTTCCATTTTCAATGAAAAGAAAATTTTGGAAGCATAAAATGGGATCACTCATAAGAGGTTTTAGCCAATCACCCATTAGTTGCTATCCATACCCTCAGAGCAGCAGATGTGGTGAACATCCACATTCCAGTGGTAATGGTGGAGTACGAGGACGTCTTTCCCAAAGATGTTCCGGGATTACCTACCCGTTGGGAGAGTGACTTCAGCATTGACATACAACTCGAGACAACACTGATATCCTCACAAGAATATTGGATGGATCCGATATAACATAACTAGATGACATTGAAGCTATAGGATTAGTAGAAGAAGGGGTTTGTGTGAACAAGAATTTTATGCTCGAAGGCCCCGGTTTTGTTTGCCATGAATGTAGATGTGATTTTGATGTTGTGTGTAGATTATCGTTTCCTGAACCAAGTGATGGTGAAAAATAGGTATCAAATGCCAAGGATTGGAAACCTCTTCAACCATCACGGAGGGGAACATTCATTCTCGAAGGTTGACCTTTGATCTGGTTACCACTAGTTATGAGTACGAGACACTTATATACCGAAGATGACTTTCAGATGTCTCTATAATAAATATGAGTACAAGGTGGTGAATTTATGCATGAAAAACTCCCCCAAATTGCTCATGGGACTTATAAACTATATATTTAAATAGTACGTAGATCGGTTCATAGTGGTATTCATCGATGAAATCCTTGTGTACATGTTGTCAAAGGGGGAGCAAGTGAGACACTTGGATATGGTTTTAGACATACTCTAAGAGCACCGACTGTATTTGAAGCTCTCGAAGATCTAGTTCAGTATTTTGGAGGGCCACGTTTAGGGACACGTCATCTCAGTAGATGGAATATATGTGGACCCAGCCAAGGTGGAGGTAGTGTTCACATGGGAACCACCCCAGAGTTTTACAGAGGTGCAAAGATTCTTTGGTTTGGTTTGATATTACTGGAGATTCATTCATGATTTCTCCCAAATATCAGCACCAATGATAGCCTAGACTAGGAAGGGGAAAACCTTCTTGTGGATGGAGAAGTACTAGTAATATTTCTTGCAGTTGAGACCGATTTTGACGAGTTCCCCAATTTTAAGAGTGCAATAGGTGGGTGTCAAGTACGTAGTTTTATTGGAAGCATTAGGGAGCAGACATGGTTGTGTCCTAAGACAGAGACATGTAGTTTTTTCTTATAGTTCTCACCATCTTAGGAAACATTACTAGAACTATGTGACCCATGATATCAAATTTGCAGCAGTAGTCTTCACAGTGATGATGTGGTGGCACTACGATATGGGTGAGTGGTTTATCATATACTCTTACCACAATAGCCTAAAAAACATCTTCTCACAGAAAGATCCAAATATATGGAAGTGTATATGGAGGGATTTTCTCAAGGATTATGATATTGAGATTATATATAATCTTGGAAAGGGGAACAATGTGGAAGATTCTCTTAGAAGAAGGCTGAGCTCACATCTCATGAGTTGTGTAACATATCAGTTACCCTCATTAAAGTTATCCGTCATAGAAAGAGAAGATGTAGCTTACTTTTAGTCGATGTTTGTCTCCCCTCCAGTCTTAGAGAATGTTATGGAGTCAAAAATTTTGGATGTAGACTGTTAGAATTTACGTGCTCCGTTATTCAAAAGACATGATCTGGATGGATATTCTCACGGTGGGCAGAACATTGTTCTTTTCATGGGATTCAATGTTGTACAGGTGGAATTTGCAGATGGAGGCCCTAAGGGAGTATCACACCCCTCCTTGGTGGTACATCTTGGAGTGAAAAAAAGTACCAGGACTTTCGGAATCAGTTTTGGTGGACATGTATGAAAAAGGTTGTAGCAGAGTTCATTTATGAATGCCTTGCATGCCAAAAGGTAAAGGTTGAGAACTAGGATTCAGTACGATTAAATCACCCCCGGAAGTGCCATAGTGGATGTGGGATGTAATATCTATGGAATTCGTGATGGGACATTCACAAATGTCAAAGGGTCAAGATTCCATCAGTTTTATTGTCGACCAAATCACCAAGTCATCTCACTTCATAGCTATTCGGGAGCATATTTCCATTGAGAACATTGGATGCCACTTTGTTCCTGACATATTTTGACTATATGGGTTCCCATCAAAGATAGTCTGAGGTTGATACAACAACTTCACATCCCATTTTTGTAATGGACTACAAGAGGCGTTGGGGACTCATTTTCTCTAGAGCAAGACATTCCATCTCTAGAGAGACAATCAGATAGAGAGGACCATTTAGGTTCTAGAGGATTTGTTACGGGGCTATATCTTGACTTTGGTCGTATTTTGGATGACCAACTACCACTGATGGAGTTTTAATACAAAAATTGATACCAATCCACCATTTGAATGGATTCATTCAAGGCTTTATATGTGAGACTGTGCTGGTCACCTTTTTGTTGAACCAAACTCATAGAGTCAACACTCATGGGTCCAAAACAGGAGCGAGCTACCACTGAGAAGGTGAGACCATCAATTCGAGGATGTAGATAGCATAGATCCAACAAAAGTGTTATTCTGATAGGTGACAAATACCTCTAGAGTTTGAGGAGGGAGATCATGTCTACATTAGAGTCTCACGTCGACGAGGGTTGTAGAGATTTTTCTACAAAAGAAAGCTATATCCAAGGTTCATCGGACCGTTCCAGATATTGTAAAGATTTGTCAAGGTGGCGTACTGATTATCTCTATAGAAATAGTTGCATCAGGTAACATATGTATTCCATGTGTCACAGCTAAGAAGGTACATTAATGACCCATAACTTGTAATTTACTGGGCTGAGCTAGATATCTAGGATGGAAGATCCTTTGTCGAGAACCGTTGGAGATCGAGGGTTAGAACGAGATGATCCCTCATTGGTAATCAATTACCATAGTGCATGTTCTGTGGTAGAACATGAATATTTAATAGAGCATGTGGTAGTGGGAGGATCAGATTCATGCCTAATACCAACATCATTTGGAGTATCATTTTTCTGGATTTTCAGGGACACAAAGCACCAAGGAGGGATGAATGTAACATCTCAGATATTCCATTTATTATTTTTAAATAGTATATGGAATTATTACAAGACCATGTGTGGTGATTGAAATCTATTATGAGGCATAGAGAGCCCAAAATGGTGAATTGAACATTTTAGTTTAGTAAGTCGGAATGTGTGTTCTTTTGTGGCTATTTCCAAACGGATGTTCAGATACAAAAATTAGAGGCTACCATTGCATTTGAAATTATGGATTTAAATATGAATGGGAAAAACCTTAACAAGAAAAGGTCAAGGGAAAAAGTTAATTTTTGGGTGTTTTTATTAAAATAAAATAAAATAAAACAATCTAGAAAGCTTATTTTATTTTATTCAGAAACGTCCGCTCCAGGGCAACGATGGGGAAGCTGTTCGATAAGTGCTGACATGGTAGTGTGTCTCTGAAACAACCACACTTAATTTTTATTGTCGCATCATAATGGAACTCTAAAACGCATTCTTCCTTTTAATGGGTTGATCGAATTTTGGTCATTGACGAAAAATTGAGAGAAACCCTGGTGGAATCTATGATAATTAGAGAAAAGTATCAATAACTAATGATGAAGAATCAAAAGTAGGCATTGCAGCACCAATGGAGTTAAATGATATAACAAATAAAGGCCTCATGATCCCATCATCAGTGATAGATCAGTTCTTGGGTTAGGGGTTTTGTTTCACTGTTTTGTTTCCCCATTCTATGATTAAACGACAAATGCATATCAACCAATGACCAAGTAGATCTGCAGATCGTGCATTACTTGTGAGAGGGTTATTATTTTCCTTATCTTTTGAGGTGTTATTCGGTTGTTGATTGTGATAGTGGTTTGATTATCATTTGATTCATTCTGTTTAATCCTTAATATGGGAGAAAATAAACTCCATGACGAATGATTTAGGAGGTGCATTCCACTTTTTTTATTAATTTATTACACCTTTTAACTCAGTGTTCTTTTCTTTCTTTGTAGGGCGTTGAACAATAGATCATTGTGAGTCTATTTCACAAGTCAGTTATCCCAAATAAAAGACTATACATCGCGATGACCCAACAGAAGTGTGACAGTGATGGAAAATGACGAATCAGCTCGAAACAAGAAATATATTTCTTCAAACATTCTTCGTGAGGGCGGATCAAAAATTCCCTTTGGGACAAATTGGATTCCCAAAAATAATGTAAACAACATTATAGTGTCAAGGAGACCTAGAATCTAGAGTTTCATTACGATCAGTCAAACAGATAGAAGACCAGAGGGGTACATGAGGCACATCAGAGTAGGTTTGCGATTATGGAAATTTCCGGAACAAACATCGTGTATCCTGATGAACATACCATGTGGACTGGAAGTGATGGCTAGGGTTTTCCAACTGCACACGATGGAGAACACAACGTACCTATAGGGAGACATGTCGTGTGGACCCCACTCAATAGTGGTTGGAGTCCCGGGTGACATGTAGCATAGAATTGGCAGGGTGACCACTATAACACGATGTGTGGATCCATACATGGAGATCAAAATGTATCTCAGATAATATATGGACATAGTGATGAGAACATGCCATGTAATCCACCACACCACCATAGGAGGCCGTAACGCGGGTCACCTTGTGTACCGATTACATGCGATGGCATATATGTGTTGATGATGTGTATGGGCACATGGCCAGCATACATGGAGAGGACCACAGATTCCTTGATACGACGTGTGATCCTTCCTACACACTTTGTAGTGGTGTTTTACATGACAGTCCATACAACATGAAAAGTTTTACATGGGTAGTACCTAGGGATAGAAGACACAGCGTGCGACACTTCTACATGCCGTGTAATTCTCAGTACATGGTTTGATCTTCAAATCCACCACTCCATGGAATGATTATGTTTGGGTTAGTGACCACCGTTTTCTCATTCTAATGATGGTCATGTATTGTTTCCATTCACAAGAGTATGATCCCTTTAGCAGGAATTTCTAAGAGAGAGTCAGGTATCCTTTTGAGAGTCCTGGAGCGAGATCCTCTATCCATTCTGGACCCTAGGTAGAGTCAGGGATCGATGTGACTAATCTTACAGGATGCCAATCCTCTACATATCTGGTGAACCCGGATGAGTCATGGTATCCTCCAAGGCCTTATTAGATATCCTCATATGTGCATCAGGATCTTTCCCTACTCAAGGGGGTGTTCTTCTGAATATATTGCTTCTTTCTGTCATGGATTTTCCTGAAGAATAGTACTTCATAGAAATACATCATCAGGGCTATCAGAATCACGGAGTATGTTCTCCTAGATGAGTGCTTTTGGAACTTTTATATGAATCCCTAGAAGCGTATGTTGTTGTGTGGCTTGTCTCTAGACCACTAGTCAAGGTTTCAAGTATATCTAGATTTTGTTTCTCTTGCTCTATGTTAATTATACATATAATTTTTGGGTATTACTGTACCTTTACTTTGTGTATGACTTTGTGTTTTTTGGATTCCTATACTGAGTATTGTTATACTCACCCATACACTAGATTTTCCTTCATGTGTTATTTCTTGTGCAAATGAGCGAGCTTTCAATGGAGGCTAGAGAAGATCAGGTCTGGACTAAGCTTTATTAGTTCCCTACCGGACTATGTGTTCCAATGACTACGTGCAGTAGTCCCAATACCTCTATGTGCTTATAGGTTGGAAATTGTAGTCAATATACTCCAGTTTTTAGTGGGCTTGTATTCTGGCATAGTTTTACTTTCCCCACTTTACTTCCATTGTACTCAGATAGTTGGGTTTAGTTTTATGCAATCATTTTTATCCATAGTGGGTTTTTTAGATTTTCCTATTCGTGTAATTAGAGATATGTTTGTGTGTATAGGTACATAGGAAATGCCTCTCATGTTTGTAATATGCCTAATCAGTACTAGTCACCATCCCCTGGCCTATGGGAGGCAGGCTTGAGGAGTTGCTACATGGGCCCCACTTGGACATGTCATGAAAAACCACACCTCACTATAAGACACCTCTGTCTAGGGAATTTTGAACCCTATTCATAGCCTGTGGGGTACCTACACCTAATCATCCTCGATGGAGTACTGAATCCTTGTCGATCTCCAGGACCCATGCCCCTAGTATCAGGGGTTGGGTATTGAAATCCATGGTGGATAAAAAGGGCCCCATGTACTGTCATATCATGCATCTAGAGGAGTAATGGCCCTATGAATTATTTGAACATCATTCCCAACGATAAAGGATCTAGGCATAGTGGAAGCACTGGATGAGCATTGAAAAACCTTTCTCTTTTCTATATAAAATGAATAATCTCAGATCTATTTGATGATGCACATTATGATCAATGTAATTTAATCCAAGAAATGAGAGAATGGAATAGAAACCTAGAACCATAATAGAGATTTAAAATATTTTTTTATAATTAATTATATTAAATAATAAATAACTCTATGGATTATTCAATATCTTTTGATCCATATAGACACATATCTATAATGAATTTTCATTGATTTTTGGAGATCAAGGGTATATATATTCTAAATTTGTTCCACATGTCCTCCACAAATCTATAAAACTCACTGTATGAGTCTCTGGGTGCTAGCACAGACGATCCTTGTACATTCATCATCCACCTCTGATCACCTTGAAAACTGCTTCCAAATCATTTTCTTTGATCATTCAGAGGAGGACCGCTCTAGTTCTTGATATCTTTTTGGAAAATAAAGATCTCTATAATCATGATTGGATTTCACGAAAAGAGTTGTGCACTACCACACTAGCATCCCTAGTCTTTCCCTTTGCTAAATGGGATAAAAATATAACTGATCAATTACTTCACAAGGGTAATAATAAAATATTTTTCACAAATTCATATAATTATTTTACTAATCAAAGTGAGACCTCCATGTCAAATAATAACATTAATATTTTTATTTCCTCACATTTTCTTAACATGCAACTTATAATTACTTTTTCTTACTCATGTAATATTTAATATTTTTTTCCTCAACAGAACATTAAACTCTATCCTCTAATTCTCCACTATATTTATCTCACCATGAATATATAAAATTTACTTAATAAAAAATATCAATGTACTATTCGCTGATAAACAAATAAATATTATATTAACTAAAATAGAAAATAAATAGTTATGAAATATTCCATTCACAATATATACTCCCGAATTACCTGTTATGAAAGAAATTCAATTAGGAATTCATGAAAAATTATTAAACTATGAAAAGGAATAAAACTTATCCACCACATTAAATAGAAAATTATTTAACAGAGATTCTGGATACCCTTATTATGTGACCCTCTAGGACACTTTCTCAATGGCATTTTTTGAACCTATATGAAGTCCATGTTTGGAGTCAAGAAACATGCCAATGAACCCATAGATAATGAAGTTAACTCCATAATGAAATTACACCTAATACAAACGCTTACCATGTAATAAATTCTCTTTGTCACAATATATATAATTTAGAAAGTTTCATGCTAGTACCATTATCCTATATTCTCTATTACACATTCTTTGACATAAATGAGATTTAAGATTCTTATTGAACAACATGGCCATGGATTTATTTATGGTATATCATTTAAATCAAAATTAATGATATATTAACGTCCCATAATTAATTTAAAGGATATTCCTTTCTTGAATTATTCATTAATGCAATATTACTTGTGACACACAAAACAAATCCTACCAATCTTTCAACATACATCGTCACAGTTATCATCAATACATCAAAGTATTAGACTCGTAATATCAATTAATAATAATTATATTTTCTAAGGACCAATACATACATCCATAGATTGGAATATCCAATGAAATATATAAATGTGAATTTTCTACTGTCGGTTCACATTCTCATAATATCCTACACTATATGACTATGGACATATACAATGAGAAGGTGCCCAAAATCCCATTGAGCCTCCACACCTAATAGAAAGTAAACGTTTTTACTAGAAAATTATATCAACTAGACATAAAACATATAATTAATCTTATTTTCAAGGAACATTTATGTTTTCATCATAGTGAGAAACTGCTATGACCTTTTAGTGCAACAAAAATAATCTTATAAAATTATAACATACAATGTCATGCATAAGAACAATCATGATGCCATAAGGAATTTATTAATATTCAAAACCTTGAATATATGTTTATCATAGTGTAAATATATTATGGTTCTAGTGAAGCAACTCCAACAAGGTCCAACATTCACTATATTGAATTACTAAAAACATTTTTTCCACTAACTCTCATATGATTCTTGTGCGTCTTATCAGATAATATTTTAGTCAGGGGACCATCATATTCTCTTCTATGGATACTCTACTCACTGCATCTTCTACACACTGATGAAAATCTAACAAGAGGTGATAATTTCAAGGTATGTGATTTTTTTGTTGATGTGACCATGCCTTCTTTGTATGAGCCACAACTATATTATTATCACAATAAAATGTAATTAGGTATATAATACTAGTAACCACATAAATCCCCTTGAAATATTTGTGAATCCAAATGGATTCTGTAGATTCACTTGAATCCTCTATTAACTCAGACACAACTATATAATCTACAAAAGTGGGATTTATTGAATAGTTCCAGATCACAGTTACTCTCTTGAGAATGAAATGATATCCTGATTACAAATTCATATCATTATGATTATTAAAAAAACTAGAATAAACATATCCCCTGATGGAATTATCCTCATCTCCTATATACACCAATATTGTATATTTAGATCTTCTTAGATACATAAAGATAGCCTTAGCAGTAGTCCAATGTTGTTCTCCTAGATCTGCTTGATATCTACCAACCTGGATAATGCATTGGAAACACCCTGCATTTAAATAACATTGAATACATGATTTTTCCTATCACCGAACCTAATGGGATCTTAGTCATTATATCCTTCTATTGGTGTGTATGATGACACATTCCCTTTTAAGATGAAAACTATTTGACAGCAGAACCAATCCCATATTTGAATTTTCAATAAGAAATATCTCGATTATACAGTTAATATTTGTATATTGACATAGTCCAAGAATCCAATTAGATCTATCAAGAATGATATTGATCCCTAGAATGTTAGTTTCTACATCTATGACCATCAAAAAGAAGAACTTGTTCAATATGTACATAAATGACTGTAGGACTGGTATGTAATTTCCAATAAGTAATATGTTGTCAACATATAATAATTGTTTAATGACTACATTCCCATCAATCCTTTTGTAAAAACTAAAATCATACCTATTTCCAATGAAACCAAAATATCATATGGCTTCATAAACTCAAATGTTACATGACATGGATGCTTTCATCCATCCATAAATGGAACTCTACAACTTGAAAAACATTTAGGAATCACTGTGTCTCACAATCCCTTCAGGTTGCGTCATATATATTTCCTCTTGGAGGATCCTATTATGGAATGTTGTTTTGACATCCATGTTTAAAATCTCATAGTCATGATAATCATCTATAGAAAGTATTATTCTTATGGACTTATACTTGGAAATCGGAGAAAACTATTTCGTCATAGTCAAATCCATGATGTTGTTTGATAAAATTTAGGGACATGACTTTTGTTATATAACATAACATTACATTCCATGTCCAGATTCTTCTTGAATACATATTTACATATATAGTATTTACAAGAATGAGCATATCGACCAGAACAAAATCTTATTTATGTCACATGGAATCCATCTTAAAATTCATATATTCTAGCCAACATGTAGCTTTCGATCTCTCTAACTTATCCTTGTAGGATATTGGTTCATAATTGTCCAATAATAGAGTTAGCATCCTTAGTGAATACAGAACCATATATCTCTTGTTCCCCTACCCCTCTTACACTCCTTTATAGTACATTTGTTCCATGAACTACATCTTCCATGGGGTCCCATGGAACATTTTCATTTCCCAACTATTGTGTGTCATGAGCATCAACTTCATCAAAGTGAATCTTTCCTTAACTTTCCTTTTTTAAGATGTTATAACTCTCAAGAATGAAATCTTATCTAATGAAAGAATATTTAGCATCAAAGGGGTTGATTAGATTTTATCCAATTATATTCCTGAGATACCCTGGAAAGATACACCTTGTGTCACGGGGTTCTAGTTAGATTCTTGAGAAAGCCTTATCAAATACCTTGTATCCCCATACATGTTTATGTGAAGAAAAAAGTTTCATTCCACCCCATAACATGAATAGATTTCTGTTTTCCACTTCAGATAGTACTATATTTATTATATATGCCACAATTTGTAATGCATATCCCTAAATGGATAATGAAAGATCTGTATGACTCATCATCAACCTTACTATGTCCAAAATGGTATTTTGCCTCCTTTCACTAATACCATTCCACTATGGTGTATATGGTGGAGTGAGTTGAGATAGAATCCAAAACTCTCATAGAGATTTTATGAACTCTTGGTTAATATATTCCTTACCTTGATCTGATGGAATATTCTTTATCACCTTACCAATCTAAATTACTACTTCATTCTTCAATTCATTAAATTTTATAATGGATTAGGACTTGTACATAATTAAGTAAGAGTAAACATATCTACTCATGTCATCAGTAAATATTATGAAATAATAATAAACAATTCAAGATTCTTCTGATAGTGGTCCATAGACATCCATGTTTACCAATCCTAGAAGCTATGTGGTCCTTTAAACTTATCCATGAAATGGCGGGTTGGTAATTTTCCATTTTAAGCGTGTGTGAAATATATCTAGTGGTTTTAGCATATAAGTTTCTAGGTATCCTTCTTGGCCATTCTTTTTCAAAAGATTTTCATTTACATGACCTGCAAGGTGATGACAGAACTTGGTGTTATATGAGTCAAGTTAACATGATTCATTTTCAATTTCAAAGACTAGGTTTTCAAAATTAAATATATAAATACGTTTATTTAAATATTCCACACTATAACATATGCTATCCTAATAGATAAAACAACATTTATTTACAAATTTTAAAATAAACCCATCTATATCTATGAATGATAAATAAATTATGATTTTGGTAACAATAGGTCCATATTAAGAATAATATAAAACCAAGATCATTATCATATACAATGAATGGTGTTACTCACCGTTAGAAATAGTATCCATCCTCATACCATTGTTAGCTCACAAATACACCTCTTCTATGGAAATTTTCTGAAATCTAGTTGGTTCATGTATTTTAAAAAATATATGAGAACCCTTATCTATATCTAATACAAAATGTGTAGAAATGGAATGATTTCACTTGATAAATAATACAACTTTGGTTTCCTCTTTCAGTTGGGTGATGTTCCTCTTCATGTGGCCTGAATTTTCACATGAGAAACACATTTCCTCCATTTCCATTCCCTACCTTTGTATCTTATTCTTCATCGTCAGATAGTGCTTGGGGGATTAAAAAAATCTATATGTATGGGTCTCCTTTTCCTTGTCCTTTATCATTGTATTAACTATAAGGACTGTGGGTTTATCTTTCACAATGTCTTTATCCACTTGGTTAATGAAGTTCAGAATATCTGATAGACTCATCTCACTATTTCACATATTATTATTAACAATAAAACTAGAGAAGGACATGAGAAGTTATGATGGTATAAAATATATATTAAAATCATCAAAATTTATAATCCCTATGATGTCATTATGCTCAATGTAGTTGATAAGCTTAACTAAATGAATAATAATATGCATAGAATCTGTAATCCTAGTCATAATCCCAGTTTTGGAGATCTCATACCTCTCTTGTCACACTTTATTTATATATATCTCAATGGTGATATATAATTCTATATGAATCCATTTCCCCATGATTCCTAAAAATCACTTTTAACAATGATAATATCATGAATCAATAATAATTTGTAGCATCATTCAGATTTTTCTTGTACAGAGAGAGCTCTTCAGCACCCGCCTCTTTTCCAGGTGAAAATAGTAAAGGTTATTCCATCACATTTAGTTCCCTTTGATGGAAAAGGATAACCCAAAGGAATATTTTCCTAACTTGTAAATTTGTGTTATTGATAATGTTTTCCTTTATGAATATAGAATGCAATGAAATGTTTTATTTTATTTTTATGATATTTCAACAAATAAGATGATAATAGTTTTTATACATTATCATGATAAAAATAGAAAAATAAATAAATAATTATTTATTCATCTCCTATTGTTTTTTTAAAGACAATATCCCTCAATATTGTCTTACAGTATCATATTTCATAGTATTCAAGTTGAATGTATCCATATTCAATTATTATCACCCCAACATTGGATGGTCAAGAAACTTTAATGGTTTTAGGTATGTATTCCTAATTCTAGATACATTAACTCATAGCTTGTTGATCTGTTAAGTGGACACCACAATACTAAAATACAAAGGTTTTATTTCATTAATATTCTCAACTTAGTTACACCAATTCCTTCTTTGGCTGTCAACCCCGGATGTCAACCAATTTATGTCAAACCAAAACCTCAAATTAAAATTCTCTGATTTTTAAAACCACACCAATAATTGTTGTTTAAGCACTTTGATCTATGTTTTGATTCTTATTTATGTAATCGAATGCTAAACCAACTTAATAATATATTGATGTATTTTAACGTTTATCTGTAAATTTCAAATTATTAACTTTTCATATGATTTTTAATATTTAGTGGGATATATGTAATTGATTATCCATATATTACATAATATTTACACAAAATTAAATTTATTTTATTTCCATCTTACATCCTTGTTAATTTAATAATTATGTGATCACAAAAAACATCCAAAATGAATAAATATGTATCTGATAGAAATAATATAAAGGTTATGATCATGATCTAATTAAAATTATTAGTTTATATAAATATTGATAAGATAACAACTATACTAGGAGAGAATCACCTTTAACCTATCTGATGTTTGTGTTTCTAGCTTTCCACATTTCCAACATTTAATCTCATATGATTAGTTTTCCACAGATCCTATCAAGAATCACCTCTACTATCTTGGGAGCTACATCCATATCATATGATTTTAATCACATGTATGATTGGGGTAAAATGTGGTTTACATAAAATAAACCATGGGAAGGCAGGCAATACAAAATAACGAGGATAGAAGGCACACATGCCAAGAAATTAATTTCCTAATGATTTAAAATGAATCAAATCAAATAAAATGGCCTAGTCTCACTTATGATCATCCACATCAATGCAAATAATTTATAGATTAAAAACACATTAATTCAATTCATTAATCATTCATAAATGATAATCATTGATGATTTAGCTTATGATCTATCCAATCTAGAGAAATAAAATATTTCAAAATTATGAAAAAATATCAAGGGTATTTAGATAGAATAGGAAAAATAAATAGAAAAATAAAATTTGGTTTATAATTATTTGTAAACGAATCACTCACGAATATGCATGTTCCCTATAATTTCCCAAAATTAAAAGAAACTCATATGGTTTTCCATCCTGATATGTACGTCCTTTTATAATCGCAGACTTTTTGAAAAGAATTATCATTTACATTCCACATGAATGGGATGAAATCCTTGTATCTATATTTGATCAATATAGTCATAGAGACCTTGGAAACAAAAAAAGGGCATTCTGTGCTGGCATAAGGCTAAAATCACATCTCTGTTTTCTATAAAAAATTGTGGGATGAGATACCATTATTGACTATTCTCATCGGAAACATCACAAAAAATTCATAGAATGTATTGAAATATAATCACAATTTAAAACCTATACCAACAGATTGAATACTAATTTTTTTGTAGTACATATGTTTATATATTTAAAAATAGATCAAATGTGTTAGAAAATATCTCATCCCTATTTTAATGGTCTTTTACATATTATGTCTGAATAAAATTCCCCTATATTGCACATATACTCACATTTAATGAACAAATACTACAAAATGGTGAAAAATAGAATATCAAAGAACATTAAATAAAAAAAATTATCTACTAATATATAAAAATGTATTACAAATAAATTACAAAATGTAAAATTAAAATTAAAAAATGAAATGAAGAAAATGTAAGAAAAATAGCAATTAATAATTGATTAATAACTGTTAATTTTCCTAATGAGATAATTTTTATTTAAAATATCCCACTAAAAGAAAGAAAGAATTTGTTTGGGGAAAGTATTTGAAGGGAAAATCTTGACTATGACTTTTCATATATTGAATAAATGAATTCTCATTATTATACATCTCCTTTTTATACCAACCGAGACCCAATGATTTTGTGTTCATATTTCATATAAATGAAACATTTTTTTATCTCAATTTTATTAAAAACAATTAATTATTTATCATCAACTATTTTGTTCCTTAAATAATTCTAATTATTAAATTGACTCAAAATTTACTCCATTGCATTTTTATTTTATAATGTTAATTTTATTATTGATAAAATGACTTTAATTTAATAAAATAAATGAATAATATCTTTGTTTTAATTAATTAATATTTGAATCCTATTGATAAATTAATTTTTTCATAGTGTCCCCATGGTTTTTGTATTAAAATATTATTCACTAATGGAGGTCTAAATATAGGGATTAGGTTTTTTTGGTTAGTAATGTCATATGTCTTGAGATTTAGGAATGAGTATGGTATTTATGAGATAATTATTTAATGATATATTTTAATGAATATAAAAAATTTATAATACCAAATAATTATATTTTTGTTGAAACAAAAACATGAGTAAATTTTTTTATTTCCATGTTTTTTGCATGTTATGTTGTAGGTGATTCATTGTTCAATGTAATTTTTATGTATATTTTTCTAGAAATTAAATTGTCATTCATTTTGAAATTATAAAATTTAAAGTTAAATTTTAATTAAATTTAAGTAAAGGTATAACAATTAAAATTGATATTTATAATTTTATTTGTAAAAATATTGAAATATTATTTTAGGAGAATATTATAATCCATAATGAAAATTTATTTTTATAAAAAGTAAATCTAATAGAAAAAAATTAAAATAAGTAGAAATTTTTTTAGAGAGATATTCCAATATGTATCCAAACTATCACAGAAACATGTAATGTAAACTGTATATATATATATATATCAGTGTTTGTGGGATATATAATTTTTGTAAGCATTTTATATATTATGATAATTCAGAAATCACATTATATATATTATATAAAAGAATATAATTTATAGAATATTTTTTCAATTTTCATTCAATGAAACATATTTTTTGGAGGCATATTCTATGAAATACATAGTGTTGGTCGGAGTGGTTTACTCAAGAGGGGGGTGAATTGAGTACCAATTAAAAATTTCTGTATTTAAAAATTATTGTCTTAAAGACCCCCAAAATAAAATAATAAATTAAACTGTAGTGAATTTATATTAAAGTAGAGGTTCTGTCAGATTCTCAAGGGATTGATTAATTCCCAGTTAATCAACACAGGAGTGTGTGATTATCTTTTGAAACTAACTTACTAATCTACACTTAACATAAACACTTTCTAATTTAATTATCAAAGTAACTTTAAAAACAATATTAGTTTTAAAGTGATTGGCAGTGGAATAAAACTCTGAAAGAAATGGCACAACAATGTAACCAAGAGGTTTAGTCTCAAGCCGAGACCTAGTCCTCTCAAAATTTTATATAAAAATGATCCACACCCTGGATCGGGGTTCAATAGTTTACAACTGTCCAGGTCCAAGACCTCTACCACTGTTCTTCGTGGGAAACAGTACAATAGCAACCAGCTGTCCAGGTCACACACGACCTCTACCACTGTTATTCGTGGGAAAGAAAGAATGAAAGAGTTTGGTAAGGATTTACAAATCCTTCAGTTTGAGTATAGGAGACAGTGTATGTGTTAGATACAGCAGATAACACACACTGCTCGAAAAGAGTAATAATAAATCACAGAACAAGAGATGTAGAGTTTAGAAGTGGTTCTGGTGATTTCAGTGTAGCTATGGACTCCTTTTGATTCGATCAGAAGTGAGTCTGAATCCTCTTCTCGTTTCTGTTTGAGAAACAGAGTGTCGTATGCTCCAGGTTCACAGACAGTAACAATGTAGTCGATGGAGCTCTTCGATATTCTTTTGTATGCTCTAGGACTCTTCTTGAGTAGGCTTGATTGTATATATGATTCTGTCTTGCTTGGTTCTTCTTGTATGCACAGATCTCTTCTTGAGTATGTCGTATGTCTTGTCTCTGTGTGTGTTATCTCTCGTCTCTTCAGCAGAGTCTTCTTGTATTTATGTCATGTGCAACAGGAGACAGAAAAGATTTCCTTTCTGCAGGTACGAGGTACGGGTTGCTGACATCCGACAATCTTTATCAGATATTTGACAAATCATTAAAATGTACATGATATGACCGTTAGATGGATTAAATATAGGAAATAAAGAAATTCAAACAGTGCGTCGAGTGATCGGTAGGAAATCAGCGTCGGTAGCTTGGACATCGGTAGCTCAATTTCATTAGTTGCTTTGACTCTGTCGGTGGCTCTATGCGTCGGTTGGTACATGCTTGTATCGGTGACTTTGTTTATCGGTAGCTCCATTCGTCGGTAGCTTCATGCATCAGTAGCTCCATGCACCGGTAGCTCCATGCATCGGTAGCTCCATGCATTGGTATCAGTAGCTTTGAGTCTGTCAGTAGCTTCGTCCATCGGTGACTCTTATTCCATCGGTAGCTATTTATACTTACACCGGTAGCTCTATGTTTGTATCGGTAGTTGTCTGTAAGTCAGTAGCTTACATTTATAAGCACATCGGTAGCTCTGTGTTGAGTCTATCGGTAGCTGTCTTTCGGTAGACTAAGTCTATCGGTAGACTGGTTACCGGTAGCTCTTTATCAGTAGCTATAGACAGATTACATATCTGTTTTATGCAGAACACATACGATTGTGTTAGAATCAATTTATAACTTGTATAAACATGGATAAATGAGGATTAACATATTCCAAAGACTATTTTAAAAATTATTATTGGTTTGATCATAGATTTGAAAGAATTAAAGTATAGATCAATGATACTTAAGAATATCATAGAGAATGAAAACATAATTGGGATTTTCAACACATATGAATACATGATTGAGATTATCAAAACAGGTGAGGTCAACAATCTCCCTCTTTTTGATAATCACAATTTATGATATGGGAATTTAACATAGTGAAAATATAATAGTAAAGAGTATAATATTGAATTCAATTTTCTTATTGAAATCAGCATCAGAGATAATAGAAATAGTATGATATAGACATAAGTTATCAGAGGTAACAATCATAAGGTACTAAATAGACATAAGGTATCAGAGGTAAAAATGGAAAGAAAAAAAGATATTGTGTCTCCCCTTATTCCTTATTTTTCTCCATTGAAAACATTTCTCATTCTCTCATTTTGTTCTCCCCCTTATTCTCTCATAAAATGTTTCTCCCCCTTTGTGATAATCAAGAAGTGGGAAAGCATTAATAGGAGACAAATAAAACATGAGAAGGAAAAAGAGTTCTTCTGTATTAGAGTAGTTAAAAAGTACAAAAATAGAATAAAAAGGAATTCCTATCAAAAATCCTGGCCACTGGATCAATCCTCATCTTCCACGTGAGATTTCCCTTTGGGATCAGAAAAAGGTTCGGGTGGTGAGGATGCAGGTGAAGGTTTTGGAATGCCAGAAAAGATCAAAGGAGGCTGGGCCACTGACACAGAGTCAGGCCTGTAGGTTGAAGATCTTTGGGTGATCATTGGTGTGAGGCTTCGAATAGCTTGAGCAGGAGTCAGCTGGACTGTGGAAGCAGCTGAGGCAGAAGCAGGCAAAGCAGGAGGGATGATGACTGGTCTGGCATCAACATGCAAGAAGGGCAGCAACAGATTTCTAAAATCCATAATAATTCCTCCTCCAATTTCCATAGCAGAGATGAAATCATCTTTGTTCTCCATGAATTTCTCTAAGGCATGAGTCAGTTCTCTTAGCATGCCCACTTGTTCTCTGAAAGCTTGAGTGACTGGAGGTAGCTTCATGTTTTCCAACATCAGCTTGAAGTGGTGTTCGAGTTGATGCTTGGTGAAAATTTTGGTGAAGTAGTAGTCCACTTTGCTCTTTATGGCTTCCTGAGAGGCAGAGGCTTCTCTCATATAATCTTGAACAATCTTCATTATTTCTCTGGCAGAATCTCTTGTAGAAAGCACCACTCGGCTCAACTCTGATGAGTCCACAGAGCCACTGGTTGAAATAGAACCAATCTCCTCCTTCAACATTGCTCGAACTTGATTCAGATCAACTGAAAGTTTGGATGTGAGAGGGCCAAGAGAGAAGGAAACAGTTTCTTTGAAACTCTTAGACAAACCACTGATTAGGCTTTGAACTTGAGAGTCTTGTAATTGAACATGATCCTTCACTGAGGTTTTGAAACTTTCAAACACCGAGACAAACTGGCTTACTACACTCTTCACATAAGCTAAGTCCTTGTCAGCTTGAGACTTGGAGCTCATATAAGAATCCAATGCAGCAACTGATGTCTTGAGAGCTTCAAGATCTGCTTCGATCCTAGAAGACTGAGTCTGGCACTCTTTCACTTCTTCCATAAGCTCAGACATAAAAGAAGATAAATTACAAGACAGAGATAGCTCGAAGGATCTCTCTAACATTTTCATTTCTTCATAAAAGTTTTTCTTCATCTCAATAACTGATGCACTGAATGATTCTTTCAGCTCATTCTTCATGGATTCAAGATCAGTTTTAGAGACAAAATCATTAGGGACAAATGCAGCAGATCTTCTTGCCGAGGCCAAACTAACTACAGAATCAGTCAGTGTTGAATTAATTGAGGATGCAAGGGAGGTTTCCATTAACTTCACTTCTTCAACAAAACTGGTTTTGAGGTCCTCTTTCAGCTTATTCAGATCATGAAACCTGACCACATCATCTGGCAACAACTCAGAAGCAAGATCATAATTGGTCTTCGGTCTATTCACAGACATCTCATTATCTGAATCTGGATAATCCAATCCACAGACTATAAACCCTGGATCTTCTTCCCAGTCTCCAAGCTCAACAGCTACAGTTACATTTCCAAGAACAGATTGATGCTCCCCCTCAATGGGTGCATTATCATGTATCACAACAGCATTCAGTGCTGGATTCTCTTCATCAGAATCTTCTACTACAAGTTCCACAGGTGCAACATCTAGAAGATCTTCTGATACAGGTACAACTTCTTCTGTATCTTTTTCTACTTCAGCAGCAGGCATAGCTGAGCTTCCAATCAAATGACTCATACTAAAACTACCAGAAGCATACAATTCAGATACATTTTCCTTTTCCTCTTCTTCTTGGTGAGGTACAGACTGGTCTTCTGTCACGACCCGCCCTCGGGGCCCGTGCCGTGACTACCCCAAGCCCGCCTTCCATAGGCCAGGGGCTGGCGACTAGCACCAAGGCGTAAAATCCCAGTAAAAAGGGAAGACATTGCCTTAATAAAGTAAACAAGCACCTCAGAGTAACAAGCGGAAGAAAAGCAGTACACAAAACTAGAACAACTGTGCTGAAGAAAAGGGGCCGGAAATACAAGCCCAACTGTAAAGTAAAGTACAACTCGAAAGGGAAAACAGCAACAGAAAGTACAAGCGACTCCTGGGACGTCCTCCTCGATTCCTACTTGAAGGGTAGGTACAGATGGCTCAGCTCCTGGATCGTCCACCACGGATCCTACCTGAAGGGTAGGTACAGATAGCTCCACAACTCCTCGGGTCCAACTGTCCGCTCCGAGCACGTCCCGCTCAGTGGTCCTCCTCCGGGTACCGACCTACTCCGTTAGCCTCAACCGCAGTCAGTGCTGTCCGTCGTCTGCAACCAACACAATGAAGTGCGGGCATAGCCTGTGCAGGGGTGAGTATAAGATACTCAGTAGGGACCCCGAGACCCTCGAAGGTCTCCCAAAATCCACAAAGGATAAACCACAAGAAGATACAATCACGAAGTAACACCCGACGATGATTAGGTATATGCCCATACATATACCTATGTCACTAATTTCCGTTCGGCTCCAACACCGAGCCCAAGAACAACCCAATCCACAAAGAAGAGTAAACAGTAAATCCACACAGGTTATAACAAGTTTATGAAATCAACGGATTACCATTACCCAGGTATATGCCCATACATATACCTAAGTTATCAAGCGACCCATCTCAATCATGAGGAATCACAAAGATCATTGACTCAGCTCAAACCAGGATTTTCATTATCGAAACCGTAAATGTTGAAGATCCCCAACTCTGAAGTGTACAGTGGTCCTGTCACGACTCCGAGGTACTGCTCACTAACCTAAGACTTCTGAAGTACTCCTCCTGTCGAGTACCGCGGGTCTGTTGCCAACTATCGGGCGCTCCGTCCGCTGAGGGTCTGCTACCAAATACCGGGCGCTCACCCAGATAGCCTACTGAGGTACTCCTCCTGTCGAGTACCGTGGGTTTGCCGCCAACTACCAGGCGCTCCGTCCGCCGTGGGTCTGCTGCCAACTACTGGGCGCTCCGTCCACTGGGCTAGTCGACTCACTCTAAGTCGAGTCAGTCAAGCAGTCGTCAGGTCTCAGTCATCTACACGGTCTCCGTACTCCGCACGCACGTCTCCACCGTCGCGGGTCTATCGCTACAACCAAGCGCACACACTAGTAGAGTATCGCGGGTCCGCCGCTACAACCAAGCGCTCCACCGCCAAGGGTCTGCTGCTGCATCCAAGCGCACCACCACTGTCATGTACCACGGGTCCGCCGCTACACCCAAGCGCTCCACCGCTCAAGGTAAAAAGAAGATTCAGCTCACAAAGGTTCGGTAGCACTGTTCCACGTAGGATCGCTGAGTGCTGTAGTCGTCGTCGTCAAAACCACACAGGATCTTTGTACTGTCGTCGTCGCAGTCACAGTAGCTGTCGTAGCAGTAGTAGTAGCAGTCAGTCGCAGCCAGCACTAGGGTTCCCGCACACAGCAAGCTCGTTCAGAGGGTCCGCTCCACGAGCCGAGAGGCTGATACATCAACTGTCACAAGGTCCAGAGTTGATGTATCCAAAAGTTCCGTATCGTCAACAGGAACTCAACGCAACAGACGGCGCGTCGATCGGACGCCCGGTCTGAGAGTTATTGGCATTTTCGTCTCCGAGGCCCGGTTGGTTTTTAAGGCAAAACCAACCCGACCGTACTCCACCTGCGTCCAAACCTCGGGCGGAGTATGCCAAAAGATCCGTCTCACTAAGAGGAACACAACACGACTGACGGTGCGTCGATCGGACGCCCGGTCTGAGAGTTATTGGCATTTTCGTCTCCGAGGCCCGGTTGGTTTTTAAGGCAAAACCAACCCGACTGTACTCCACCTGCGTCCAAACCTCGGGCGGAGTATGCCAAAAGATCCGTCTCACTAAGAGGAACACAACGCGACTGACGGCGCGTCAATCGGACGTTCGTGGCTCAAGATATGAGCGTTTCCGCTCCGAAGGCCCGGTTGGTTTCGTGAACGAACCAACCCGGCCGAACTCAAAGTAATCCGAAACCTTGAGTGCGATATACCGAAACGACCGTCTCGATCCAAGGATTGCGTTTCCGCAGACGGTTCGTCATTCGGAGGTCCGAGGCTCAAGTTAAGGGCCAAAAACCGATTCTGGTTCGAAACGGGGGGGTCCGGGTCCGGGCAGACCCGGCCCGACCCCCCCCTGGGGCGGCGCGGGGTGCCGTGGCGGCTTGTCGCTGCGAGGAGGCTGCGCGCGGGGGAATTTAATTCCCCCGCTAACTGGATGGCGGCGTGGCCTTTGTGCCGCGCCATTTGCAAGAAACGGCCCCCGCATGTGGGGGCCGGCTGGAAACAAAACCGGGGGGGCTGTTGCCCCCCTTTCATGGAACCGCCCCCCTTTTAAAGTGGGGGGTTTTACATGCTGGTCGGGGGATTAATTCCCCCGGTTTAACGCCTTCCGGCCGGCCAGCTGGCCGGCCGGTTTTCTCCAACGGGACCGGAAATTTCCGGTCCCCCCTTCGGCTTCCGACGCCGGCGGCCCGGCCGCGGTCTCCTCGTCCCGCCGTGGCCCGGAACCGGCCGCGGTCTCCTCGTCCCGCCGCGGCCCGGAACCGGCCGCGGTGTTCGTCATCCGGCGCGGTGCGACGGCACCGCACCCCTTCGCCGTGCATTGATATTCATCCAACGAGGCGCGACGGCGTCGCGTTCTTGTTGTTTCTTCCAAGGTGCGCGCGCGACGGCATTGCGTAAGTTAAACGTACAATTATCCGCGTGGTGCGACGGCACCACGCCACCTTGCTTCCGCCCACAAGAATAAACAACATGAACAATGGAGGGGGGTTCGGCCGTGTTCATGCGGTCCGCCCCCCCCCCCTCACGTTAAACAATAATACTTATATAAAATATTCAAAAGCCTCACATAGACATGCGATCCATGAGCAAGAAATGGAATAAATTAACAATATTCAACAACCCCTACCTCGGGTAAAAGATCGAAGATTTGACAACGTCCCGCGGAAGACAACGTCGCGGAGGTCGGGCATCGCGGTCGTCGTTCGTCAAATCCGTTGACGAAGAGATATGCCCGAAGAGATACGTCGTTGGCGAATCATCGTATGCCGACGAAGAAGGTCCGAGGAGGAAGCGGCGTTCCCTCTCGTTGACACGGAGGACGAAGAAGAGAGGCGTCGTTCTTCGTCGGAGCTTGAGCGTTCTTCGTGTTCTTCGTCAGAGCATGAAGATGAAGAAGAAGCTCTCAAAAGCTCTCAAGGTGGCCAAAGCGTTCTAACCCAACAAAAAGAGAGAAGAGCTTAATTTAATCAAAAACTTAACAAATAATTTCAATGGTTTGAAATTCAAAATGGATAACTCCAAAATTAACTCACTTATTCAATATACATGAGTTGTATAATTAAATAGAAGTTAAGATATCAAGCCATTAAGAGGGAGAGAGGGGAGTTGAAAAGGTGGGGGTTCGTGTGGGCCCCACCACACTTAATCCTCCCAAGGGAGGTTAAGTGGGTGTGGGTCCCACTTCCAACCCCCTTTGGTAGGTTTTTAACAAGTTATAATAAAATTTGTTCTATACAAATTTTATTTAACTCAAACTAAAAACCCCAAAACTAACTTTCAACCCGCAACAAACCCAACTCCCGAAAAGGTCTCTTTAAGAGAATATCGGTGCTGCGAGTTCATCGGTGCCCTCAGATTTCAATTCCGAGCACCGGATCAAAAGTTAGGAATTCCCGCTCGTTCGTTCATTGAACGTACCCGAGCCAAACTTCGGAAATTAATTCCGGGCACTCCAGGCCTCGGAATCAGGTGCCGTCTGAAACCGCGCTCTTGTAAAATTCTAAAGAAAATTAAGAAAAAAATTTCCCTTGAATTTTACGGGTCTTTACATTACTCCCACCTCAGGGCTTTACGTCCCCGTAAAGATACATCAAAAACTAGGGAAACAAATGAGGGTACTGAGCACGCATCTGAGCCTCCCGCTCCCATGTGCTCTCATGGAGATTCCCGTGCTGCCATCTGATGCGCACAAGAGGAATCGATCGCCCACGCAGGACCCGCTTCTGTCGATCCTCTATCTCCACCGGGACCTCCGCAAAAGTCGCCCCATCGTCAACGTCAAGCTCCCCATGATCAATGATGTGCGTCGGGTCGTGCACGTATCTCCTCAGCTGAGACACGTGGAAGACGTCGTGCACCCGGTGCAACTGAGGTGGTAGAGCCAGGCGATAAGCCACCTCGCCAATCCTGCTGAGAATCTGGAAGGGTCCGATGAAGCGCGGAGATAACTTGCCGCCTCGGCCAAATCTCCGAATACCACGTCGAGGTGAGACCCGCAAGAAGACGTGGTCGCCATCCTCGAACTCCAGTGGCCTCCGCCTCCTGTCAGCATATGACTTCTGCCGGCTCTGTGCTGTCCTCATCCGCTCCTGGATGACCTGGACCTTCTCTGTCGTGGCCTGGACCATCTCCGGTCCCACTAGAGCTGCAAGATTTCTTCATTGCCGAAAAGAGAAATCTGGTCTCATCCCCTGGATGAACCACATTCTTTGCCTAAAACAGTCAATCCTAACATGGATGATACTAATCCATACCAAGGATGACGTCGTAAGGCCTCGACGCTACTACTAAGAGATTCAACCGTTACTCTCGCCTCCAAGGGTTGAGTCACACTGTCGGCATCCATGTGTGGTAACTGGGTCTCCTCCAGTAGATGTCTCACAAGTGAGGGTCAAGTCAACAGTCAAAACTGGAACCTCTTAGTAACATCACGAAAGAGGACAGGAACGAAAATATCACAAAGGTATGCGTCTTTTATTATTGCAGCTCATAATACAAGACGCTACACAAATGCAACAAGGAATCATAAGTACAAAGGATGTATCCACTAGTTCAGCTCCTGTCCATCGGCTCCCAGAGCTCCATGATCGAAGGCCTCGGCTGCCTGAAGTTGAGCTCTCGCATGTTCACCTACTCCCTGTGGTCGGGGTGGACCTCCTGGTGGTGGTGGTGGAAGAGCCTCAAAGCGTCGTCCACCACCGGCTGCTCGTCCATCTCCTCTGCCTCATCCGCCTCCTCCCTGCGGACCGCCACGGTCGAACCTCTGCCTCTGCCTGGGAGGTTCTTCACTTAACTGTTGATCATCAGCATGGCGGGTCGGACAGTCACGAGCCATGTGACCAATCCCGCCACAGGAGTAACACTGCCCACTCTCGGCACGCCTGGCTCTGACTCCACCCCGGCTTCCCCGTATAACTGAGCCTGAGTCGTGCAGTCGGCCACCGGTAGGTCTGGTCTGCCTGGAACCCTGAGTCATCCGTCGGCTACCTGCTGCAGATGACTCTGCCACGTGCCGCCCTGCGGTGAGTTGCTGTGCTGGTGTAGACTCAGCAAGGAAACTCTCGATCAGAAGTGCTCGCTCCAGTACTCCTGTCTGAGTCAGTATGCTGAGGGAGATCAGCGATGCCCTGATCTCGTGTCTCAAACCCTTCTCGAAGGTCCGGGCCCGGAAGAAGGGGTCCCGTACCATGTCTGTCGAGTACCGAGAAAGGTCGGTGAACCTCGCCGCGTACTGAGCGACCGTCATGCTGCCCTGCCGCAGCTGTAGAAGCTCCTGGATACGCACCGCACGAAGGGTGGCTGGGACGAACTCCGAGCAGAAGATGCTCTCAAAGTCCGTCCAAAGTAGAGATGCCTCATCGTGCACCTGGAGCATCAAGCTCCACCATCGTCCTGCTGCTGCGTGTAGTAGGCTCGCAGCGAGGATCACCATGAGGTCTGCTGGTGTCCTCACTAGCCTAAACACTCGAACCACTGCCTCCAGCCAGTCCTCTGCTGCCTGGGGATCCGTCACCCCGCGAAACCTGGGCGGTCGCTGGCACTGAAACTCATGCAGTGCGCTGAGGCGACGTGCATCGTCAGCGGCTGCTGCTGGAAGCATCGGGGGATCGGCGGGTAAAGCTACCGCCGGTGCCACTACTGGAAAAGGGCCCTGCACCGAGGCCTCGTCGCTCGGTGGGCTGTCGTCTCGCTCGACTCTCGGAACCCTAGCTGGCTGCCGTCGTGGGGCCATCCTGAAAGGAAACAGGTGTGCCACGGTCAAACAGTATACCTGGTGAGCTGACACAAAGAAATCACAAAGAAAACTTTGAAATACACACGCAATCAATGTTTTCGTGCATTAAGTCGGAAATCAGAAGTCAGGGTCCTGGTGTACGGATACGTCGGCCGCCGCACCAACACTGGACTCCCTGGACTGATAACCACACTCAATACGCTAAACATTATTGCTTCACATAGAAAAGATCAGAGTTTACGGTAGAACCGAACTCCTCTGATACCAATTGTCACGACCCGCCCTCGGGGCCCGTGCCGTGACTACCCCAAGCCCACCTTCCATAGGCCAGGGGCTGGCGACTAGCACCAAGGCGTAAAATCCCAGTAAAAAGGGAAGGCATTGCCTTAATAAAGTAAACAAGCACCTCAGAGTAACAAGCAGAAGAAAAGCAGTACACAAAACTAGAACAACTGTGCTGAAGAAAAGGGGCCGGAAATACAAGCCCAACTGTAAAGTAAATTACAACTCGAAAGGGAAAACAACAACAGAAAGTACAAGCGACTCCTGGGACGTCCTCCTCGATTCCTACCTGAAGGGTAGGTACAAATGGCTCAGCTCCTCGATCGTCCACCACGGATCCTACCTGAAGGGTAGGTACAGATAGCTCCACAACTCCTCGGGTCCAACTGTCCGCTCCGAGCACGTCCCGCTCAGTGGTCCTCCTCCGGGTACCGACCTACTCCGTTAGCCTCAACCGCAGTCAGCGCTGTCTGTCGTCTGCAACCAACACAACGAAGTGCGGGCATAGCCCGTGCAGGGGTGAGTATAAGATACTCAGTAGGGACCCCGAGACCCTCGAAGGTCTCCCGAAATCCACAAAGGATAAACCACAAGAAGATACAATCACGAAGTAACACCCGACGATGATTAGGTATATGCCCATACATATACCTATGTCACTAATTTCCGTTCGGCTCCAACACCAAGCCCAAGAACAACCCAATCCACAAAGAAGAGTAAACAGTAAATCCACACAGGTTATAACAAGTTTATGAAATCAACGGATTACCATTACCCAGGTATATGCCCATACATATACCTAAGTTATCAAGCGACCCATCTCAATCATGAGGAATCACAAAGATCATTGACTCAGCTCAAACCAGGATTTTCATTATCGAAACCGTAAATGTTGAAGAGCCCCAACTCTGAAGTGTACATTGGTCCTGTCACGACTCCGAGGTACTGCTCACTAACCTAAGACTGCTGAAGTACTCCTCCTGTCGAGTACCGCGGGTCTGCTGCCAACTACCGGGCGCTCCGTCCGCTGAGGGTCTGCTGCCAAATACCGGGCGCTCACCCAGATAGCCTACTGAGGTACTCCTCCTGTCGAGTACCGCGGGTTTGCCGCCAACTACCAGGCGCTCCGTCCGCCGTGGGTCTGCTGCCAACTACTGGGCGCTCCGTCCACTGGGCTAGTCGACTCACTCCAAGTCGAGTCGGTCAAGCAGTCGTCAGGTCTCAGTCATCTACACGGTCTCCGTACTCCGCACGCACGTCTCCACCGTCGCGGGTCTATCGCTACAACCAAGCGCACACACTAGTAGAGTATCGCGGGTCCGCCGCTACAACCAAGCGCTCCACCGCCAAGGGTCTGCTGCTGCATCCAAGCGCACCACCACTGTCAAGTACCACGGGTCCGCCGCTACACCCAAGCGCTCCACCGCTCAAGGTAAAAAGAAGATTCAGCTCACACAGGTTTGGTAGCACTATTCCACGTAGGATCGCTGAGTGCTGTAGTCGTCGTCGTCGAAACCACACAGGATCTTTGTACTGTCGTCGTCGCAGTCACAGTAGCTGTCGTAGCAGTAGTAGTAGCAGTCAGTCGCAACCAGCACTAGGGTTCCCGCACACAGCAAGCTCGTTCAGAGGGTCCGCTCCACGAGCCGAGAGGCTGATACATCAACTGTCACAAGGTCCAGAGTTGATGTATCCAAAAGTTCCGTATCGTCAACAGGAACTCAACGCAACAGACGGCGCGTCGATCGGACGCCCGGTCTGAGAGTTATTGGCATTTTCGTCTCCGAGGCCCGGTTGGTTTTTAAGGCAAAACCAACCCGACCGTACTCCACCTGCGTCCAAACCTCGGGCGGAGTATGCCAAAAGATCCGTCTCACTAAGAGGAACACAACGCGACTGACGGCGCGTCGATCGGACGCCCGGTCTGAGAGTTATTGGCATTTTCGTCTCCGAGGCCCGGTTGGTTTTTAAGGCAAAACCAACCCAACCGTACTGCACCTGCGTCCAAACCTCGGGCGGAGTATGCCAAAAGATCCGTCTCACTAAGAGGAACACAACGCGACTGACGGCGCGTCAATCGGACGTTCGTGGCTCAAGATATGAGCGTTTCCGCTCCGAAGGCCCGGTTGGTTTCGTGAACGAACCAACCCGGCCGAACTCAAAGTAATCTGAAACCTTGAGTGCGATATACCAAAACGACCGTCTCGATCCAAGGATCGCGTTGCCGCAGACGGTTCGTCATTCAGAGGTCCGAGGCTCAAGTTAAGGGCCAAAAACCGATTCTGGTTCGAAACGGGGGGTCTGGGTCCGGGCCGACCCGGCCCGACCCCCCCCCCCCCCCCTGGGGCGGCGCGGCGGCGGCGCGGGGTGCCGCGGCGGCTTGTCGCCGCGAGGAGGCTGCGCGCGGGGGAATTTAATTCCCCCGCTAACTGGATGGCGGCGCGGCCTTTGTGCCGCGCCATTTGCAAGAAACGGCCCCCGCATGTGGGGGCCGGCTGGAAACAAAACCGGGGGGGCTGTTGCCCCCCTTTCATGGAACCGCCCCCCTCTTAAAGAGGGGGGTTTTACATGCTGGCCGGGGGATTAATTCCCCCGGTTTAACGCCTTCCGGCCGGCCAGCTGGCCGGCCGGTTTTCTCCAACGGGACCGGAAATTTCCGGTCCCCCCTTCGGCTTCCGACGCCGGCGGCCCGGCCGCCGGTCTTCTCTTCCGCCGCCTCCCGGAACCGGCCGCGGTCTCCTCGTCCCGCCGCGGCCCGGAACCGGCCGCGGTGTTCGTCGTCCGGCGCGGTGCGACGACACCGCGCCCCTTCACCGTGCTTTGATATTCATCCAACGCGGCGCGACGGCGTCGCGTTCTTGTTGTTTCTTCCAAGGTGCGCGCGCGACGGCATTGCGTAAGTTAAACGTACAATTATCCGCGTGGTGCGACGGCACCACGCCACCTTGCTTCCGCCCACAAGAATAAACAACATGAACGATGGAGGGGGGTTCAGCCGTGTTCATGCGGTCCGGCCCCCCCCCCCCTCACGTTAAACAATAATACTTATATAAAATATTCAAAAGCCTCACGTAGACATGCGATCCACGAGCATGAAATGGAATAAATTAACAATATTCAACAACCCCTACCTCGGGTAAAAGATCGAAGATTTGACAACGTCCCGCGGAAGACAACGTCGCGGAGGTCGGGCGTCGCGGTCGTCGTTCATCAAATCCGTTGACGAAGAGATATGCCCGAAGAGATACGTCGTTGGAGAATCTTCGTATGCCGACGAAGAAGGTCCGAGGAGGAAGCGGCGTTCCCTCTCGTTGACACGTAGGACGAAGAAGAGAGGCGTCGTTCTTCATCGGAGCTTGAGCGTTCTTCGTGTTCTTCGTCAGAGCTTGAAGATGAAGAAGAAGCTCTCAAAAGCTCTCAAGGTGGCCAAAGCGTTCTAACCCAACAAAAAGAGAGAAGAGCTTAATTTAATCAAAAACTTAACAAAGAATTTCAAAGGTTTGAAATTCAAAATGGATAACTCCAAAATTAACTCACTTATTCAATATACATGAGTTGTATAATTAAATAGAAGTTAAGATATCAAGCCATTAAGAGGGAGAGAGGGGAGTTGAAAAGGTGGGGGTTCGTGTGGGCCCCACCACACTTAATCCTCCCAAGGGAGGTTAAGTGGGTGTGGGTCCCACTTCCAACCCCCTTTGGTAGGTTTTTAACAAGTTATAATAAAATTTGTTCTATACAAATTTTATTTAACTCAAACTAAAAACCCCAAAACTAACTTTCAACCCGCAACAAACGCAACTCCCGAAAAGGTCTCTTTAAGCGAATATCGGCGCTGCGAGTTCATCGGTGCCCTCGTATTTCAATTCCGAGCACCGGATCAAAAGTTAGGAATTCCCGCTCGTTCGTTCACTGAACGTACCCGATCCAAACTTCGGAAATTAATTCTGGGCACTCCGGGCCTCGGAATCAGGTGCCGTCTGAAACCGCGCTCTTGTAAAATTCTAAAGAAAATTAAGAAAAAAATTTCCCTTGAATTTTACGGGTCTTTACATCTTCCTCATGAGTAGAAAAAATTTCCTCTACCTTTCCTTTCCTAGAATAGGCCAATTCTGCAACAGGACTTTGGGGAAAGTCTGGATCTCCTCCAACATCCATAAGAGTTTCTTCTTCTTCTTCTTCTGTTTCATCACTACTATAAACAGGTTCCTCTTTATCAGGTCTCAGACTCAGATCTCTCATATCCTTTGGTCTTGAGGGATGATCCACAGGATTAAACCTATCATATACCTTCTGATCATCACTGACCCATTCTCCCTTCCATGGGTTCCAGTTAATTTTCATGTACTTACAAACAGTCGAGGTGATGCCGAAATTGTTCTTGACTACTACTGTCTCATCCTGAGACTCAGCTATTCCTTTCACTTTTATCATTACTGAAATCAGCTTGGCAAAGAACAAAGCATTAGTCTTTGACTTTGGTCTAATCATGTCTTCCATTTGAAGCATTAACAATCTGCACAGATTGATTTTTACACCATGTCTTAGCAAATGAAGAAGATATATATCTTGATATCTAAGATTTTCAAAATCTCCTCACCTTGGTATCAACACATTCTGAACAAACATGAAGAGAAGTCGATTTTCCCCATCCATTTCAGCAGCAACCACTTGCCTTTGATTCCCATTACCAGTCAGTTCTTTTAAGGCGGTTTCATAATCAAAGATGTCACTGCTAGGTGTCATTGCTCTTGATACATACCCAGAGACACCTTCAAGTGGTACTTTCAAAATCTCAGCCCACTCTACTGAAGAAAAAGACATATCTTTTCCATTTACAAAAGAGCTTACCTGATTCTCATTCTCAGACTTCTCAAAGGTTACAAACTCATAGAACTGTTTTACCAACTTCGGGTAGTATGGGCCATTGTTATTCGAAAAACAATCCACCCATTTCTGGTCCTCCAGAATCTCGAGTACTAACGATTTTCTAGGCAGTAGCCATTCCACGCACAGTTCCTTCTCGATTACTATGTCTCTATTCTTCAAGTGAGGATTCACTGGTCGCCTTCCCGATCTAGTTCTGACTTCACTAACACTGGCTTTATGCTGTGTCTTCTGCTTCTTAGCGTTTGGTTCTGCACTTTCATCTCTGACGATAGGAAGCTTAGTTTTTGCCATTACGGGTTTAGGGTTCTTGGCCGATTTGGGAGCTAAGGTTCGAAGGTGAGAGATTTTGAGCTAGGTGAGGTAAGAAGTGGCTTAGACTTAGTTTTATCATTTAGGAATTCCAAATAATCGACTAAAATAGAGTAATAAAATAAAATAAAACGATTCGTATTCTAGGCGGCAGACAGAAGTTTTAAAACCTTGCATTGGTGTGAGTTAATCATCGGTGAGAAAAACAAACCGGTGAGAATTGTACATCGGTGAGGATTTTCACATCGGTGAGCATTTCACATCGGTGATAATTTCACATCGGTGAGGATTTTCACATCGGTGAGAATTTTACATCGGTGATAATTCTACATCGGTGAGAATTTTACATCGGTGAGAATTTTACATCGGTGAGAATTTTCACATCAGTGAGGATTTTCACACCGGTTGTGATTAAACATTCCCAATTCGTGTCTTATGTAACTTAGCCTATCCGAACATAAAGGTTTAGTGAAAATATCAGCCAATTGATGTTCGGTGCCAATAAATTCAAGAGAAATATCACCTTTTTGATAGTGATCTCTTAGGAAATGGTGTCTTACATCTATGTGTTTGGTTCTAGAGTGAGATAAAGGATTCTTAGAGATGTTTATTGCACTGGTGTTATCACACTTGATTGAAACATGTTTAAAAACATATCCATAGTCCAAAAGAGTGTGTTTTATCCACATAATTTGTGCACAGCAACTACCAGCATCTATATATTCTGCTTCCGCAGTAGATAAGGCAACTGAGTTCTGTTTCTTACTACGCCAAGAAACTAAGGATTTTCCAAGAAAATGACATGTTCCTGATGTGCTTTTTCTATCTAACTTACAACCAGCAAAGTCAGCATCTGAATAGCTCATTAACTCAAAGGATTGTCCATTTGGGTAAAACAAACCTAAGTTAACCGTGTGTTTGAGATATATAAAAATTCTTTTAACAGCAAGAAAATGATATTCTTTTGGATTAGCTTGAAATCTAGCACACATACACACACTAAACATAATATCAAGTCGACTAGCAGTAAGATAAAGTAAACTACCAATCATACCTCTGTAATTTGTTTGATCAACTGGTTTCCCAGTTTCATCTGCATCCAATTTACAGGTAGTACTCATAGGAGTTTCACTTTCCTTGATACTATCCAGACCAAAACGTTTTAAAAGATCCTTTGTATATTTACTTTGATTCAAAATAATACCATTTTCATTTTGAAATACTTGAAATCCAAGAAAGTACTTAAGCTCTCCCATTAAGCTCATTTCAAATTCATTTTGCATACTTTTTGAAAAATCAGTACATAAAGAGTGTTTAGAAGATCCAAAAATAATATCATCAACATATATTTGTACAACTAAAACATATTTAGAAATTCTTTTAATGAAAAGAGTTGGATCAGCAATCCCTTTAGTAAAACCTTTTGAAATAAGGATATTGCTAAGTCTATCATACCAAGCTCTTGGAGCTTGTTTTAAACCATACAAAGCTTTAGAAAGTTTAAAAACTTGATTTGGAAAATGGGGGTTAGTAAATCCAGGTGGTTGTTCCACAAAAACATCTTCAATAATAAAACCATTTAGAAATGCACTTTTCACATCCATTTGACATAACATTAAATCCAGATGTGCAGCATATGCAAGTAAGATCCTAATGGCTTCTAGTCTAGCTATAGTTGCAAAAGTTTCCTCATAGTCTATACCTTCTTCTTGATTATATCCTTGTGCAACTAGTCTAGCTTTGTTTCTAACTATATTTCCAGATTCATCTACTTTATTTCTAAAAACCCATTTTGTGCCTATTGTCAAAGTGTCCTTAGGTCTGTCAACTAATTCCCAGACATTGTTTCTTTCAAACTGATTTAATTCTTCCTGCATAGCTATTACCCATAATTCATCATTAATAGCATCATTGATATTTTTTGGGTTCTAGCTGTGATTGAAAAGCTTGATGTTCAACCTGGTTTCTTAGAGAAGCTCTAGTTTGTGTTCCTCCATCAAGATTACCAACAACGACTTCTAAAGGATGATTCTTTAGAATCCTCGTTGATCTGGTAAAGGTTGGACTAGAAATTTCAGGTTCATCTATAGGTTCGGGTTCAACAGAAGAAGATTCTGGAAAAAGTCCAGAACTGGATGTTTTTATAACAGGTTCTTTAGATTTATCATTAAGGTCCAGAATAGACAAATCTTCTTCAAGATTCTCAAGAGAGTTTTTAGGCTCATGTGGATCAGTTTCATCAAACTTGATGTGAACAGATTCTTCCACACATTTGGTTTTCTTATTGAATACTCTATAGGCTTTACTTGCAATAGAGTAACCCAGAAAAATTCCTTCATCACTTTTGGAAGCAAACTTATCCAGATTATCTTTAGTATTCAGAATAAATACTTTGCAACCAAAAACTTTAAAGTAATTAACCTTAGGATTTCTATTGTTCCACAATTCATAAGGGGTTTTCTTAAGAACAGGTCTAATTAAGACTCTATTAATGACATAACAAGCTGTATTTACAGCTTCAGCCCAAAAATAAATAGGCAGATCATATTCATTGAGCATGGTTCTAGCAATTTCTTGATGGGTTCAGTTTCTTCTTTCTACTACACCATTCTGTTGGGGTGTTCTAGGGGCAGAAAAGTTATGAGTATAGACATTGTGTGAGCAATAAGATTCAAAATCTTGATTTTCAAACTCACCACCATGATCACTCCTCAATGTTTTAATCTTAAGTCCACTAAGGTTCTCTACAGATTTAGAGTATTTAACAAAAGAAGAACAGGCTTCACTTTTGTGAGCTAGAAAATATACCCAAGTATATCTAGAAAAGTCATCTACAAGAACATAAACATAGTGCTTCCCATTTAAACTAGAAACTCTTGATGGTCCAAACAAATCCATGTGAACCAATTCAAGTGGTTGAGAAGTCGAAACTTCTTTCTTTGATTTAAAAGAAACTTTGTGTTGTTTTCCCTTTTGATAGGGGTTACACACTCTATCATTTGGGAATTCTAATTTAGGTAGGTCTCTAACTAGGTTTTTTCTAGAGAGTTTTCTAAGTGAGTGAATGTTGCAATGTCCCAATATTTTGTGCCATAGCCAAGATTCTTTATGAAAAGCATTCAAACAAGTAATATTCTGCTTAGCTAACGAATTCAGATTAACAACATAAACATTTTCATTTCTTAAGGCAGAAAATACCAAAACATTCTTAGAATTAAAAACTTTGCAGGAATCATTTTCAAATTTAACATGAAAACCATCATCACATAACTGAGAAATACTTAATAAATTGTATTTAAGGCCATCAACAAATAAAACTTTAGAGATCAAAATTGAATCAGTGTTACCAATCTGGCCTAGGCCGATGATTTTCCCTTTTGAATTATCACCAAAGGTGACAAAGCCTCCATCAACTTTTATTAAACTCTTAAAACAAGAGTAATCTCCAGTCATGTGCCTTGAGCACCCACTTTCTAAATACCAGGTCTCTTTACAAGAGCTCTTTAAACAAGTTCCCTACAAAACAGATTCAGATGGGAGATGATTTTGGTACCCAGATTTTCTTGGGTCCAGACAGGTTAGCCAATAACACTTTAGGTACCCATATTTGTCTAATGGGTCCCATATAATTTGTAGAATTGACATGCTTTGAAAGATAAACTTTATTAGATCCATAACTATGTATATAACTGGTTGAAGCATATGAAGTTCCAGAATTACCTTCATTCTGTCCAGATTTAGAAATGAATCTAGTTTTGGCAATTTTCCTTTGTCCAGGTTGGTATCCTATACCAGTAGTATATTTAGGTTCCATTTGCTTTCCTAGCATCTATGTTAGAGTATTTTTGCCATCGGTGAACTTCTCTAAGTCTTTCTTGAGTTGCTCATTAGATAGTTTCAGTTCAGTGTTTTCTTTTAATAGTTGAGCATTTTTCTCCTTTTCAATAGTAAGTTCGGTGTTAACTGTAGTGGTGAGAGCATGCTGTTTCTTTAATGACTTGTATTTATCCTTTAGTTCATTACATGTCTCTTCCAGCATATCACAGTACTCAAAAAATTCATTTTTTGACATTGTTCTAGAATCAGAGTCATATTCTGCATTATCTCCAGAGTAATAATAATTTAAAGCAGGAGTTTCAGCAGTTACCTGAGAAGTGTTTGTCATAAAGAACATGTTTTCCTTATTTTTGTGTTCAGTTTCAGAGCTCTCAGATTCAGTAGAGCTATCCTCAGAAGCACTCCAGGTAGCCTTCATGGCTTTCTTAAACTTATTGTCCTTATATTCATATTTCTTTTTATACTTCAGCTTTGGACAGTCGGCTTTAATGTGTCCTTTTCTCTTGCACTCATAGCAGACAACATCATCTGATTTTTCATTCTTCTTCCAATCCTTTTTCCATTTGCCTTGGTGATTATACTTATCCTTATAATTTGTTTTTCTGAAGAACTTCTTTTTCCTATAAAATTTCTTAAATCTTCTAGCAATGTGAGCCATCTCAGCATCACTGTCAGAATCACTGTCACTGTCTTCACAGCTTGAACTTTCAACTACAGCTTGAAGCATTTCTTTGTCCTTATTCTTTGAAGTTGAAGATTTGAAAGCGACAGACTTTCGTGGAGGTTCATTTTCTTCTTCTTTATTCACTTTAAGCTCTTCTTCATACATCATCAGCTTGCCAATTAGTTCCTTGACAGGTAGAGCAGCAATGTCACAGGATTCTATGATTGAGACAGATGTGCCTCTCCATCTATCAGGTAGACATCTCAAAATTCTCATAATTTGTTCTTTCGATGAGACATCCTTTCCCAGCGAGATCATTGTATTGAAAATTTCATTGAACATGGTATACATGTCAGAAATGGGTTCGTCAGGCTTCATTTTAAAATTATCATACTTGATAGTATAAGTGTTCAATCTCATTTCTTTAACATTCTTTATTCCTTCAGGAGAAACAACTAAGGTATCCCAAATTTCAAAAGCAGTTTTACAAGCAGAAATTCTATTAAACTCTTCATCTCCTAGAGCACAGTACAAGGCATTCATAGCTTTACAGTTGTTATTGTAAGCAGTCTTTGTAGGTTCATCCCAAGTAGATCTAGAAGTAGTAGGAATTTTGTATTCTGATTCAATAGCAGTCCAAATATCAAAACCTATGCTTTCTAGATGGATTTTCATTTTCAGTTTCCACTGAGCATAATTAGTTCCATTGAAGAAAGGTGGCCGGTTAGTAGCAGCACCCTCAAGTCTATTGTCCATGATGAGAAAATTTTAAAGAGATAAAAATTTAGATATAACCTAAATTTTAAGAACTTTAAAATACAACTAAAATCACAGTTCAAAAGCAGAGTACGGCTAGAAAGTATTTTCAATCCTTTGATACCATGTGTCAGTCGGAGTGGTTTACTCAAGAGGGGGGTGAATTGAGTACCAATTAAAAATTTCTGTATTTAAAAATTATTGTCTTAAAGACCCCCAAAATAAAATAATAAATTAAACTGTAGTGAATTTATATTAAAGTAGAGGTTCTGTCATATTTTCAAGGGATTGATTAATTCCCAGTTAATCAATACAGGAGTGTGTGATTATCTTTTGAAACTAACTTACTAATCTACACTTAACATAAACACTTGCTAATTTAATTATCAAAGTAACTTTAAAAACAGTATTAGTTTTAAAGTGATTGGTAGCGGAATAAAACTTTGAAAGAAATGGCACAACAATGTAACCAAGAGGTTCAGTCTCAAGCCGAGACCTAGTCCTCTCAAAAGTTTATATAAAGATGATCCACACCCTGGATCGGGGTTCAACAGTTTACAACTGTCCAGGTCCAAGACCTCTACCACTGTTCTTCGTGGGAAACAGTACAACAGCAACCAGCTGTCCAGGTCACACACGACCTCTACCACTGTTATTCGTGGGAAAGAAAGAATGAAAGATTTTGGTAAGGATTTACAAATCCTTCAGTTTGAGTATAGGAGACAGTGTATGTGTTAGATACAGCAGATAACACACACTGCTCGAAAAGAGTAATAATAAATCACAGAACAAGAGATGTAGAGTTTAGAAGTGGTTCTGGTGATTTCAGTGTAGCTCTGGACTTCTTTTGATTCGATCAGAAGTGAGTCTGAATCCTCTTCTCATTTCTGTTTGAGAAACAGAGTGTCGTATGCTCCAGGTTCACAGACAGTGACAATGTAGTCGATGAAGCTCTTCGATATTCTTTTGTATGCTCTAGGACTCTTCTTGAGTAGGCTTGATTGTATATATGATTCTGTCTTGCTTGGTTCTTCTTGTATGCACAGAGCTATTCTTGAGTATGTCGTATGTCTTGTCTCTGTGTGTGTTATCTCTCGTCTCTTCAGCAGAGTCTTCTTGTATTTATGTCACGTGCAACAGGAGACAGAAAAGATTTCCTTTCTGCAGGTACGAGGTACGGGTTCCTGACATCCGACAATCTTTATCAGATATTTGACAAATCATTAAAATGTACATGATATGACCGTTAGATGGATTAAATATAGGAAATAAAGAAATTCAAACAGTGGGTCGAGTGATCGGTAGGAAATCAGCGTCGGTAGCTTGGACATCGGTAGCTCAATTTCATTAGTTGCTTTGACTCTGTCGGTGGCTCTATGCGTCGGTTGGTACATTCTTGTATCGGTGACTTTGTTTATCGGTAGCTACATTCGTCGGTAGCTTCATGCATCAGTAGCTCCATGCACCGGTAGCTCATGCATCGGTAGCTCCATGCATTGGTACCGGTAGCTGTGAGTCTGTCAGTAGCTTCGTCCATCGGTGACTCTTATTCCATCGGTAGCTATTTATACTTACACCGGTAGCTCTATGTTTGTATCGGTAGCTGTCTGTAAGTCAGTAGCTTACATTTATAAGAACATCGGTAGCTCTGTGTTGAGACTATCGGTAGCTGCCTGTCGGTAGACTAAGTCTATCGGTAGACTGGTTACCGGTAGCTCTTTATCAGTAGCTATAGACAGATTACTTATCTGTTTTATGCAGAACACATCCGATTGTGTTAGAATCAATTTATAACTTGTATGAACATGGATAAATGAGGATTAACATATTCCAAAGACTATTTTAAAAATTATTATTGGTTTGATCATAGATTTGAAAGAATTAAAGTATAGATCAATGATACTTAAGAATATCATAGAGAATGAAAACATAATTGGGATTTTCAACACATATGAATACATGATTGAGATTATCAAAACAGGTGAGGTCAACACATAGATACTCCAATGTGCATCAATTTTCAACACCATAACCTGATTAAAAAAACTTACAGGATACTGAAATGTATAAAAGTGTTGAAAATTTCCAATTTAATGAAAATAAATAAATGGAGAACATATGTATAATCTTGTATTACAACAATATCTAAAGGCCATGGAAAAATTAATTTTCATTACTAATAAATATATGTTTAAATAATCAAATAAAATCAACAAGATATTTCAATTTGTATCCATATAAAAAATTTTACTTGTTATGTGTTGTATATATATGATATTAATATATTATTTGTAAGATAGACAAACATTATGTGTATTTAATGTTCATGTCTTGTCCATGTAATATAAGATATAATTCATACTGTGTTGGAATTAATTTTTTGCAAGGAATAATTCATCATGTTGACATATACCAAAATGAATCATGAAAAAAATAAGAAATATAGAATGATGAGGCTCCTAAGAATAATGGGATAGAGGCATGTATATAATCTTGAAAGAATACAGGATACACAGTGATGTCACACTGGTGGATGTAAACGCAGGATGTGGTTTATCCTATGCTGTAGCTGATGAAGAGACGTCATACTGTTGGATGTCAATGGGGTTGGTGTATATCCTAAGCTACAAATAACCTAAGGACTTCACATTGGAATGTGAGTATAAGAACAATATATAATGGTATATCGAGAGGAGATTTAGTTTTTAATATATATTTTATAAAAAAGTAAAATATTATAAACCAATCGTTAAATGGATAATTTTTCTGTTATTTTTTAAATAACTATTAATAAATGATATTAGCTTTATTATAATAGGAATTTTTCAAAACAAATAATATTTGTATTACTGTAACCAATCACAACTTTTTCCACTACCCCCATATGTTAGTAGTTTCACTCATTTAATGGAAATGCAAATTACAATATTGTACACCATACCCAAATTGTTTCCATTTTATGTTTGGAATGTCCTTCAATTCAATGATTTTCCATGACACATTAATTTTAAGAACATCGAAGAATTTTAAATTACTATTTATAGGTTGGGTTTGATACAAAATAAGATGGTTTATTTAGATAGAAATGTTTGTGGATGATTTAATTGAGGAAATCATCAGGTTAACCAGAGATATTATGTGGTTTTAGATTAAATCCAAAAGTCCAAAATTTTACAAAAATAGAGAATTTATGTATAAGATATTCAAATTTTTGTGGGTGTAACATCAAAGAATTAAATGATTATTTTCATGATGAAATATTGAATAACATTTTTGTATCTACATTCTAACACATAATTACTAATTTTAATGGATACTTGAGACTAATTTTTTAAATGATTAATACATAATAATTTAATATTTGTAGTTTTTTAAAAAATTGTATTTAGTATTTATTAATATGTTTTTATTTAATATTTTTGTAGTGAAATAAATTTTTAATATTTATTTGTACATTTTTATTCAATGATATTTAGTATTTTAATTTTTTTAATTTAAATTAATACTATTATGTATTTTTCAGTATTTTTTGTGTTTAGTGCTTTAGAAACCCATTAATAATTTAATAATTTTTGAAAAGAAAATTTTAATATTTATTCATTTTTATAATTTCTAAAATTTATATGATTAATATTATTGATTTTTTCGAATCCAATGTAATTTATAAAAAACATTTTATTTACTCATTTTTTCTACATACACGTCTGCAAGGATGAATGATAAAATAATAAGAAAAATATTATTTTATAAATTTAATTCATAGTGAATTTAATATTTCAATTTTTATTCGTAAGGTATATGGAATTTTTATTTAAATAAAACTGGATATAATATTTGTATATATAACTATAATTTTTATTTTTTGTAAAATATTTATTCCTTTATAAAATTAAAAATATTCTTAAATAATATAAATAAAAATGTCTAAATGAATCATTTATAATCATAAATATTAATTCATTTATGTAATTCGTAAAAAAAATAAAAATTTTAATAAAATTTTTATTCATAATAATACTTATTATTTTATTAAAAAATTATTTATTTAAGAAATTACTATTTTTTTCTAGTGGTGCATGCATGAATCACCCCAATAGCATTAGACCTCCATGTTTTCTATTACAACTCTCAATATGTTTTATTTCTTATATTAGTTGAAAATTATGGTCCAATCCAATCCTTGACCCCACAATGATAAGTTAATACCCCTATTTATAGCCCTATATTTCTATTGGTAGATTAGAAAGGATTGAAACCCTCTTTATGAGATGTTGTTTTGATCCCTCCACATTTCCAAATTTCCTTACATGAAAACATAACCCACCCCCACTGTGTTGTGGAGAATACATGTTGGTACGAGATAAAAAATCTGCCGTGGTAAATTTTTTTATTGAATCTAAAAAATAAAGTAGATGTGAAAAAATAAATAGTATGAACTAAATTGAAATAAGGTTTTTAATGTGGAAAACCCCTACCTTGTGAAAGATAATAAAATCTAGGGGGAAACCTATAATATTATACTAATAATCATATAGTATAAAATCCATATAAAATCCTAAAACATAAATTCCCTATAGAGCATAGAAAATAGATGTTGAAATCCACACCCTAATAACCATATTTCTTCTCTCTAAAAATTACATGGTTACAAAATGTCACCTCTGTGCGGTCAAAAACCAAAAAATGGTGTCATTGTAGAACATTAAATCTGCCATCGCACAAACAAAACTGGGAATACTCCATGATTCCAATTCCCTAAAACTTTGTCACTCATGTATCTTCATTTCAAAATTCCTTTTCTACTAAAACCTTTAAAAGAACCCATGAAAATCCCTTTCTATATGACCATAGAAGAACTAAAACACATCAACAATAGATCGGTGTAAGAGAAGAACCATATTTTATCATCTCTAAGAAAGAAACTCAAATAAAATATCACCTTTATTTTCTCTAAAAATGAATTCATAAAGGTGTACCCTTAACCAGTTCATTTTTAGTGCTGATAATGGAGAGAATTATATGCGCTATTCTTAGAACTAATAATAGTTTTTAATAATAAAATATTATTAAATTATATAAAATTATTATATTTATATCCATCAATAATGATTATTTATATGCATTTAAAGAATTTCATGTTTATAAATAATATTTTTAATCATAATTTATATATATATATAGTGTTTTTTTAAAAAGTATTTATCAGAATATAAATAATATATATTTATTTAAATAATAATGATATTATAATAAATTTTACTAATTAATAAATATATTTATTTTATATTTATAGATTTATAATTATATATTCATAATTATATATGAATAATTATGTTTAAATATATATATATATATATAACTAACTAAAAATATATAATTAAATAAATTTTTTTCTCCAATGATATTTGGACAATAAATATATATATATTCATATAATTATATATGTATATATATATATCACATGAGATAATGACTGAGAAGACTGCCATTATTTATCTACATATAGATAATTTAGTATAATAAACTCTTCAAAATGCCTATATTATATATTCATCATGAATATTAATTTATATGTTGACACATATTATTATTCATGTTGTCCATCAATTTGATCAATTTTTATGACCAACACTGTACTAGGTATGTGATTAATTCATGTTCCCCATGAACATATTATCTATCATAAATATAAATAAAATTACAATAAATATATCTAAATAAAAAATATATTTTCAATAATTTAAATTTAAGAGTTCTAGTTAAATATTAATACTTCATATATAAATTTATTTATAATTATAATTACAACTATATTACTAAAATAATTGTGAATATATAATAAATACGTCTATTATAATCTTATAAGAATACAGACACACACACACACACACATATATAATTATATACAAATATTAATAAATATATTTATGTATTGATATAAATATAAATAAATTTATATATATTTAAAAAATTAAAAAATTATATTAAATATATTTATTATACTTATAATTTTATAATTATATATAATTAAATAATTATATATAATTAAATAATTATATTTATAAATATATAATAATATTTATAATTATAAATACAAATATACATATAGATATATTTAAATAGTTATAAAATTATAAATAATATATTAATTATATATATTTGTTAAATGCTAAATATTACAATTATATGAATTATAATTTTAAAATTATTTAAATAAATATTTATTTCATTTAAAACATTAAAAATATATAGAATTAATATACTAATTATATATTTTTATCAAATTATAAATATAATAAATACAGTTGTAACGAATTTTTAATTATTTAAATAATTATATATAAATTTATAGTTATAAATATGAAATAAAAAAATATTTAAATATTTATAAGATTAAAGTAAATATTTTTATTATATACTAATAATTGAAACAAATGAATTTAATAACTAAAAAATATAATTATATATAATAATAATAATAAATATATTTATTATAATTTTATATTTATAAATACATTTATATTTTTTTATAGTATTTATAATATTAAAAATATATATATTTATAAAAACAAATACACATATTTATAAATATTTATAAATATATATATTATATATAATATATACAATTTTATAAATATATAATCATATAAGAAAATTATTAACATTCTAGTAAATATTTTTATATACAATTTTATGAATATATATAAAAATATAAATAAATTATTAAAATTATTGTAATTATTAATATTAAAAACTTATAATTATATATAATAAATATAATAATTAAATTTAATTATGACATAAAATTATATATATAATAAATATAAAAATTATATTTTTATATTTATAAATTAATATATATTTATTTATAAAAATTATAAATTTGAAAATATATTTTAATTATATAAATAATTACATTAATTTTAATAATATATTTATTATAAATATAAATAGAAATAAAAATATATTTATTATATATATATATCATCATTCACTTAGATACCACTCTCTTTTCCCCCTTTTCAATGCATATCATTTATTAGAATTAATCATAGATTATATACAAGACAATCATTGTAGAACTCCCTCAACATCCATGCCCCATATAAATAGTAGTACTATTTACAAAGTGGGAGAGATGTAGAGGGAATAACTCTATTATTCTAATATAAAACAAAACATTTTGATGAAAAACAACTTTTGTGAATATCCTGTTACTCTATATGTATCATCATATATGTTTGAACTCAGTTTCCCATCAAATACTTCAAAACAAAATTCAATTTTTCAATTTCATTGTGAAATATTATTATACTATAATTTCACCACCATCACCATAAAAATTACATAGGTTTCATGAATGAATATAGGGTTTCCACCATTAATAAAAATTTACAAAAAATTAATTATAATAATAATTAATGCAACATTTTTTCCTATAAAAAAGTGATTCAAACAAAACATATTTTATTCACATCAAAAGAGAGTGTTCAGAGAAGAGAACAAACTAATATAGAGGTTTTAGAGTAAATAATTCAAGGGGGGTCGAAATATATAATAATTATGTTTTTGAATCACATCTATTAATTATTTGGAAAAAAATTTAAACCAAGTGTAACAATAATACAAATCATAATATATAATTGTTAAATCCGAAATAAACCAACTAATATGATCACATGTAAAATCCTAGGGGTATTCTAGAGATAAATGATTATAACACAACATCAAATAAAAAATAACTTAATTGAGAACTATTTTTTTCTTTTAATAAATTATTCAAGCATGGTAAAATAATCTAGATATAAGGTACATACAAAAAATTTAAGTGAAATTAATGAATCCTAAAACGGTTCAATGTTTTTAAACCATTGACTTCTTTCTTCATCTTGCATGAGTCACTAGAACTATTGAACATATCGATGTTTCTCCAACGAGTCATCCCAACATAATTATACACAATGTCACTAAACAGTTATGAACATACAAAAAAATTGAAATTAAGGAGAAACACATAACAGTAAAGCTATCTAGCAGTTTCTACCAAACATATAAGTAATTTCTCATAGATTTTGGCAATATCATACCCATATTCAATGATTAAAAAATTATTTTATGTTAATAAAATGAATCAAAAATAAATTTCTAATATTTTGAAAAACAATATTATTCATAACCGTGAAATGAAAATCACCATAATGAAATATATGCTAATTGTGGAATGACCTAGGATCATCTATTGAAAATATGAATGTATGGAATAAAATACTTCCCATTAAATATATATTTTGATTATATATAATAAAGGGAACCTTGATTTTATGGTGGAATTACACCATACCTTTTACTAAAAATTAGAACTGGAATGTTAGAATACATATAGACATGGAGTTTTAAATACTACACAAATGTGTAAGTAGAAGACATAAATTAGACAACTCCTAGAACATGTAAATGCTTTACAACAAATATAATACTATTTTACATAATGAATTCAAATGAGTAAAGTATATTAGATAAACATATTTCTGGTGTTCACATGTAATTATAAAAAATCAAGAATATGTTTTCTTAAATCATAACAAATCATATACATTTAATACCTCATAGTGACTGGTCAATCCTAAAACACATATAATAAGTGTGAAAGTAAATGCACTATAACAATGCTCGGGTATATCCCTTATTAATTTTGTGGCTATTTGAATTTTATGCTATCTTTCTACACATATAATTTTCTATGATCCTATCCGCACATTCTATAAAATATAATAAATATCATTCTAATTAACATGACAATAAAATTTACTATAAATATTTTCTTCTTGGGTTTAAACCCCAAAAATGAAATCGCTCCACTTAATATCATCAAAATATTAATTATTTATTAGACCTATATATATAAATTTGAATAAAAAGGATTCTAAAAATAGATAAATTTTTATTTCCATAAAACTCATTGTAGGTTCTGTGCGTAGTAGAAGCATGTTGTTGGGTGAACCCTATGATAACTTTGCACTAACAATGATAAATCTGAGATCCATCACAATAATGAAATGATGTATTATTGGAATATAACGAATAAATAAAAGAAAGAAAGTGAGTCATCTCAGAACTAAATATTGGATCAACATATGTTTTTTATAATTAAATGATAAGAATTACCTTGATGGAATTATTTCTTTTTTGATGTTTCGGCCATGATGTGATGTGATCCATCATTGTGTCATAGAATCCTTGTGTAGGATACCTCAGAGATGATCCACACGTACTCCACGTATCTCTGGAAATCACCGGAAGGATCTTTGAGTGCGAGGGAAGAAGATCCTTCACTAGCGATGTGCTCATTCAATTGACTTGATACGATGGAGTTGTATATCTCTCTCTCTCTCTTTCTCATAGGCTGAGAGTTTTCTTGGTGGAAAAATGAATTCCCTCTTGGCTTGAGAGATTTTTCCAAATCTGTTGTTCCAAACCTCCAAAAAATGGCCAGGATAATGACAAATATATATAATTAGTATTTTTAAATACATATAATAACAAAATTAATTAATTACCTGAAGGCATTTATTCATTTCATTTAATTCATAGTAATACACCATGTCTAATAATAACATTTGACTATTATAATTACTTGACATGCGCCTAGAAAATTACACCTAATATTTTATAATTAAATAAATAATATTATTTCTCATAAATTCTATGAAAAAATACATGGCATTTATATTTAATATACATGACATGTAGTTTAATTTTTTACATTTTTCACCACTTCCTCCACCATATTTATTAGTTCTTGAATAATGTATATTTATTTTTATAATAAATACCACTGCATTAAACACAAATAAATATTTTATTTTACCCACAATATATTAACTCGAATAACTAATGTCAAAGTAAATATGAATAGACATCCTTACAAAATTATTAACCCACCCTCAGGAATAATATTTATTTAACTTGTTAAATAAATATTTAACTGAAATACTTCGATACACATAGTGTGTGACCCTCAAGGCCTTTTTCTCAGTGGAATTAGATGAAGCCTACCTAATGTCCAAGGATAGCATCTAACAAAATGCCTAGGAACACAAAGAAAAATAAGTTAACACCAAAATGATGTGTAACATCCAACGAACACTTACCATGTAATTTAATCACTTTTTATCAACATATCATATCAAACAAATTGCATGTAAGTGCTATCGACACATTTGCTCGATTATTCATTATTTGATCTCTGGGAATGGGAATTGCCCGTTCCTCACAATGGCCATGGATTTATATAGGCTATATCAATTCCATCAATGGGCCTGAGATATCTACATCAATTATGGAAAAGAAGGAAAAAGTAATTTCTCACATTATCTATTAATGATGTATCACTCGCGATGCACCCAACGTATCTTACATCGCTGCAAATAGTGTTTCATCACAGTTTTCTTCAATACATCTTTGTGCATCAGTTGGAAAACTCATTAATAATAATTTTAAAGTCTACGGACCGATACACACGTTCATAGATAGGATCATCCAAGGACACTGTGAAATATGGATTTCCTACTCATTGGTCTCGTTCTCATAATATCCTCCTGAATATTACCAGGGGCACACACCATGAGAAGTTTCCTCAAAGTTTTATGAGTCCTCACCCCTAATGGCCTGTATTACTTGTTTCCCGAAAATAATTCCATCTGATTGTAGAACATATATTAAAGAACAGTTTTATGGAACTACTAGGTTCTCATCATAGTAGGGATATAAATGCCTCTCATCCCTATACACGTGTGTGAGACCAAATGGTTTTTTTTCCATAAGCTACATGAAGGCTAGAAAGATATGAATTCTGAGATTGATTCCATGTATCAGAACCAAGTTTGGGTTCTGGTCGATGAACCAGTCGATGTAAATCATGTTGGATGCAAATGGTAATTCAAGAGATAGATGGAAATTGGAAGTCAAACTTATCACCTATAAGGGAACGATAGTGGATAAATAATTTAGATAAAGTCAAGGAATTTGAAAATGATGAAAACTTCTCACCAGTTTCAATGTTTAAATATATAACAATTATACATCCCATATCAGCTTACCATGACTATGAAATTTGGATGATGGATGTCAAAACAGCGTTCCATAACAAAAACATTCGTGATGGTGTATATATGACACAACCAGAAGGTTTTGTGACACCGAGATTATAAAAACGGTCATTCAAGTTTCAAAAATCCCTTTATGGATTAAAGAAAGCATCTAGGTCATGGGGCATTTGATTTGATGAATACATAATGGAATATTGATTAATTAAGAATGAATGTGAGACATGTGATTATAAGTTGTTTAATTGGAATGTGATCATTATCCTAGTACTATATGTTAATGACATATTGGATATTGGAAATGATGTACCAGTCTTACAGTCAATCAAGGACAGGTTGAACAAGTGTTTCTCCATGATGGACTTGAGTGAATCAGCTTAATTTTTAGGGATCATGATCATTAGTGATATATCAAAGAGGCTAAATTGACTAGGTCAACGTACATACATTGACTATATACTAATTATATTTAGTATATAACTATCTAAGAAGGTATTGGTTCCAGTGTTACATGACCGACATCTTTCTTCATGTAGCTTATGATCTTTCTACTACTAGGGTGCTAGTTTTTTTGCATGATAAGGGCATATAAATGCCTCTCATCCCTATACACGTGTGTGAGACCAAATGGGTTTCCTTCCATTCCATAACTTGGAGGGAATTTTATTCTCCGCCTTAGTTAGTACTCAGTTTAATTTGTATGTTGCGGTTCTTAATGCATATCCAAAAAAGGATAATGAATGATTTGCAAGATTCATCATCGACCACACCGTGTCCAACAGGGATTGGTTCCTCCTTTCACTAAGAACATTCCATTATGGTGTATAAGGAGGAGTGATATGAGATAGAATCCAAGACTCTTTTAGATGATCGATGAACTCTAGTTTCATATACTCTCCACCTCAATCAGATTGAATCTTCTTTGTATTCTTACGATGCTTAATCTCTACATCATTCCTGAATTCCTTAAATTTCTATAAGCCATCTATCTTATACCTCATTATCTAGACATAGCCATATCTACTCAAATCATCAGTAAATGTAATGATGTAAGAAAATATACCTCTATCTTCTACTAGAAATTGTCCACATACATCCGTGTGTACAAATCCAAGACGGTATGTATCACTTTCACCATATCCAACAAAAGGCATCATGTTCAATTTTCCATGTAAACAAGAGTGACATCTCTCTAGTGGTTTTATCTTTGTAGAGTCGAAATAGACATCTTGGTAGAGCTTTGTCTAATGCTCCTTGATTATATGACTGAGACGGTGAACCCACAACTAGGTGATGTATGAGTCATGTGAGTCTGTTTCGTTATCAATTGCCAACACTTGCTTTTCGTAATTTAATACATAATAACCAATATTAAAATGTTCCATACCATAACATATGTTGTTATTATAAAATACACAACCATTATTTACAAACATGAAAATAAATCCATCCTTATCCAAAAAAGATAATAAATTATGTTCTTGGAAACACTAGGCACATAATAACAATTATGTAAATACAAAATCATCCTAGTCATTAATGAGAGGTCACTAATGGATATTGTAGCCAACCTTACACCATTGTCAGCTTGAAGATACAACTCTCCTATGGAAATCATTATAAATCTACTGTGCTCCTACATTTGAATAAAGATTTGAGCCCCCCAAGCTGTATCTAATACCAAAAGTGTAGAAATGGTAATATTACAATCAATAACAAATGCAACATTAGCATCACCATGCATCTTGGTGTAGTTCCTCTTCATGTGACCATTCATGACAATTGAAAAACATAACACCTCCCATTACGTTCCATGACTTTGGATACTCCTTTTCTTGGAGGGATGATGCTCATGGGGATTAAGAACATTTATATGTCCTTGGCCCATTTTCATTGCCCTTCCTTTTTTATTCAACATAAGGACTGCAGGTTTGTAATGCCTCATGTCTTTATCTACCTGGCTAATTATGGATAGAAGTTCTGATAGGCTATTTTCATTATTTCCCATCTTATAATTGTTAATGAAGCTCAAGAACGTCTTAAGGATTGATGATAGGGTGGGATCTGTACAAAAATCATTTGGGAACTTAATCTCTATGATGTCAATGCATTCAATGTATCCAATAAGCATGACTACACGATGCTCAGTTGGTGAAAACACCCCAAACATAGTTTTAAACAAAGATTTAGAGATCTCTTATCTCTCATTTCTTTCCTTCTCATGGTAGATATCATTTAGGTGAGACATCATGCTATACACATCCATGTTTTCATATTTCTTCAAGATCTCATTAGACATGGCCGATTGCAAGAAACACTTGAAATCTGTGACATCATCCATGTGTTTCATATTGAGGGATTGTTCCACATCACTAGAGTCTTTCCCATGCACAACACTAATAGGAACTTCACTAACATACAATTTCCTCTCGTGGTGAAGGATGACACATAAATGTCTCTTCCATTCCCATAAATAGGTTTTGGTGATAAGGTTTACCTTCTCGAGTATGGTTCGTAATGATATGTTCTAAGTGAATTTTCTTCTCGTTTTAATAAATTAAGATAGACAAAGGTTTAGTACTTTATTATGATAAGAAAGGATACAAATAAATAATTTAATACTTATTAGTCTCCCAATATTTAATTGAAATCCAATAGCCCTCACCATTGACTTCAGAATATTATGTATCTTGAATATTTTTGTGGAGAGGATCTAGATTGAACTTTGAATTACCCCAACTAGGGTTGGTCAAAATAATTTAATGGTTTATGATGGAATTACAAATTGCAACTACATTAACACTCTGCTCTTTGATCTAGTGAGTGGACTCCCGAATCATGAAATCCTTTTATTTTGGGATTTCCTTAACCACTTCCTCTTTGTCACACCATGCACTGCTCTGGCAGTCAACCCTTGATGCAAACCAAGTCAAGTAAACCCAAAATCATGAATTAGAATTCCCAATAACTGAAATCACCCCAACTAGTTTTGGTCAAGAACTTTTAACTATGTTTTGACTCTAACTAAGATTATGGAAGGCTATACAGACTTAATATTTCTTTGAGGGATTATATCCTCATACGTAAACTGCCCATTTATTACCTTTGATTAAATTCTTTTTAATATTAAGTTTTTTATAATTATGTGATTAACCTTTTCTATGATAATATTTTAAGCATAAGACAGTCCTATTTTAGTTACATCTTGCATGGTTGTTTAATTAATTAATTATGTGATCGTGACAACACAGCCACAATAAATAAACCATGCAACTGACAGATATAAAATAAATGGTATTACCATGATCTGGTTCTATTGGTTATCTTATCTTGCAATAGATAATCTAACGCCAGACCTTGGGGATAATTACCTTGAACATTTCGGGCACGTTTTTATTGCTTTCCACCTTTCCAACTTTGTATCTCTTTATATTGGCTTCACCTTGGCTCCAGACATGGGTAACCTCCACTAGCATGGCAGATCCATACATTACATATGTATTTATCTAACTTACAGGTGAGGGGTAAAAAGGGGTTTTAACTTAAAATAAACCTTGGGTGCGCATGAACTATATATTAATGTGGAGAAGGCTTGCATGAAAAAGAATTTAATTTAAAAAAATAAATTAAAATAAAATATTCACATACAAAGGTCATGGTCTAGATCATGATCATCTATGCATACAATAATAATAACACATAAATAAAACTAGAATTGAATTATTTAATCATTCTTGTTTAAGATAAATAACATTTGAATCAATTAATTATCTTTAACTAATCAATCGTTTTATCTTAATCATTTTTCTAAATTTCCTAAAGACTCTTAACCATTATAATTTTAAAAAAATAAATCCATTTAAAAATATCTTTTTATGTATCATGTACCTTGGAGGTGACATGGTGAATTGTTGTTCATAAATACCCTATGATTAGAAATTAACATTTCATAGATGTTAAATTAAACACACATATATAAAACACATATCATGTGTTGTGACTTAGATTTACACATGCACTTCGGTGCACGTCTCAAGGGTTTTTATAATGTAAAAATAAATTTTAAAAAATCTTTGTAATTTGGATGACTACACGACATGTAGTTCTGAATACATGATGTGTACTTTTGTTCACCGTCCATCTGAAGTACACGCCCGAGGAGCTGGCGTGTAGATGTACTTCAGAAATTTTCAGATTACACGGAGTGTTCAGTGGGACACACGCTGTGTAGTACTTGCATTACATTGTTTCTAGTCGGGCAATCCATGTACGGGGTACACGATGAAACCCTATCCCAAAGGGACTACACACCATGTTTAGTGGACCACATGGAGTGTAATTTGGAAACTGTGTGCCACATGTTCCTGGTAAACACACTATGTAATATTTATCTTAGAAATACTCCATTGCATGAACTAATTTTCTGAACCAGTCCGATGTATAGAACCTATACTGGCCAACATGTACTTCCCAATACAAGTCATGTATTATGGTGTTTTATGACCAGGAATGTTTGGAACCTCCACATGAGATAATGTATTTTTTTTAATCTAAATTTAAGGGAATATTCATTTCTATAACGTGAAAAAGAATCATAATGGGAGGAATAGATATTTTGATTCAGATTTTAAAGAAGGATTAACTTGAATTAAAAAATAATAATAATTAAATGCTTAATTCTCCAATGAAAAACATAAATAATTATAATCAACGATATAACCCCTTTGATACCACTTATAACTTCCTGGAACAGTGGAACCACATTAGTGTGTGTATCCACCATTAATTTTATAGTTAACAATGACCAATCCTTGATCCGTCATGATAATAAAATGCCAGATCTTCAGAATACAACGGTGAATGAAAAAAAGAAAGATCAGAGTCCCTGAACTAAATATAGGATCATCATATGTGAGTTATAATTAATTTAATTAATTCACTAGAATTAACTTGAAGGAATTCATTCTTTGTTGATGTTTTGATCATGATATAATGTTATCTGTCATTGTGGCATGTAATCCATGTGTAGGATTTCTCTATCAGTGATCCACACATGGCCACATATCTCTTTACATCGCCAAAGGGATCCTTGGGTGCTAGCATGGAAGAGCCTTCGCATGTGATGTCTGCCTTCGATCGCCTTGATCCAGTGGAGGTGGATCTATCTCTCTCATAGCATGAGAGCGTTCTATGTGGAATAATGAATTATAGTTTGGCTTGAGATCTTTTTCGAAATCCATTGTGCACAACCACAAAAAATGGACAGGCTAATGAGAAATGTATATAATTGGCATTTTAAATTACATAGAATAATAAAATGAATTAATTACCCTAAATATTTTATTCATTTCATTTAATTATTTGTAATACCATATTTCTAATAATAATATATTTCTATTTTTATTTCATGACACACACCTAATGAATTACACCAAATATCATTTAATTAAATAAATAGTATTATTTATCATAAATAATCAGATAAAATACACGGCATGTCTATTTAATATACACTGCATGCAGTTTTATTTTTACATTTTTATTTATTTCCTCCACTATATTTTTTATTCCTTGAATAAGGGATATTTATTTCTCAAATTAATATCACTACATTACTCTCTAATAAATATTTTATTTTGGCCACAATATATTCTCTCAAAAAACAAGTGTCAAAATCAATGCAATAAGACATACTTAAATAATTATTAGACCACAATAGAGAATAATATTTATTCAACTCATTAAATTAATATTTAACTGAGATACTTGGATACACATCGTGTGTTACCCTCTATGTCTCTTTCAATGTGGCATTAGGCATAGCCTACCTAAAGTCCAGGGTTAGCATCTAGCAACACGCCAAAGCACCCATAGAGAAAGATATTAATTCTGAAATGACCTGTCTCCTCCTGCAAACAGATACCATGTGTTTTAATCCATTTGTCACGATATCTCATATCAAGTGGGTTTCATGGCAATGACCTCAATCCATGTGATCGATTATTATTTCCATGTCTTCCTAGGATTGAACATTCACATTCCTCACCATGGCCATGAATTTTTTTAGTCTATATCAATTCCATCAATGGGCCTGATATATCTACATCAATTATTGAACGGAAGGGAAATATCATTCCTTGCGTTATCTATTAATGCCGTATCACTCGTGAAGAACCCTACGTATCCTACCTCACTACGAACAGTGTGTAGTCACAGTTTATGTCAATACATCTATGTGCATGAGTTGTAATACCCATTAATAAACATCTTAATATAAAAGAATCAATACCCACAACCATAGATAGGAATGACACTATGGAATGTAGATTTCATACTGGTAGGTCTCGTTCTCATAATATCCTCCTAGATATTACCAAAGGCATACACCATGAAAAGTTTACTCAATGTTTTATGATTCCTCACCCCAAATGGATTGTATTATTTGTTCCCCGAAAATGACATCATTTGGCCATGTTACATTTATTCAAGAATAGTGTTATGGTACATTTGGGTTCTCATCATATCAAGGATCTGCTATAACCCTGTAATGGAAGAACTACACATTGGACATTATCATATGAATTGCGACACAGAAGAGAAAAAATGATGGGGTATGATATTTATTAATGAATAAATAACAAAGTACTTTGTTCTAGGCCACCAACTACTACACTCATGGTATATCAAGTTCAACATTGACAATTTACTAGAACCACACAATAATAGATATTGGAAACAGTTGATTATGATTATAATCCTACCAATCTCTCGAAATTAAATATTTAAAAAACAATATCAAATATATTTATAATAAAAGATAAAATTATATATAAAAATAAAATATGAATAATAATTCTTAGTATATTAATCACACAAGAATAACCATTTTCCAAACAATTTCCTGAAAAATAATGAAACCCATGCTGTTTTTCATCCCTGTAAGTGCATCTTTTGTAATAACACACTTGTTGAAAATATTAATTTTTGACACACATTTTCCAAGGGGAAATATATTTGTATCTATATCTAAGTTACGTAGAATTAGAGATATTGATTATAGAAACTTCTGTAAAATGTTCTCATAGAAGCCTCAAATCACATCTATCTTTTTTAGGTTAAAATTTCATGATTATAAAATTATAGATTTTAATATAACATAATAATTAATGAAAATAAATAAAATATACTAATTAAATACGTTTTATGTAAAAATTTAAAACAAATTTTATGTATCTTAAAATGTAAGGAATTTATCCGTGTAATCTATTAAATAAATAATCTCATATCAAAAATCAATCCCATATATTATAAATAAAAGGAAGTTCATATCTTTAAAACAAATGTGATCATTTTTACGATGTTTTAAATTTAGGACCCAAATATTTACCAAATTTTTTTGACCCCCACCACACACACATGATCTACAATATGTTCTCAATGATGATGATTCATCACATTTTTATGAACAAAAAACCATTAATGATATATCAGTATAATATAATAATTCAACAAAACCAATTAAAAAATTCAATAAAGCATATCAATGAAATATTTTTTTAAAAAACTATACAAACTAATTGACACCAAAATATCATTACTAATTTTTAAATCGAATGAATTTTTTAATTATTATCACCTTATAATATTTTAATTCGTTGAAATCCATATGTAAAATTGAAATGATATGATTCTGTGAAAATAAGCCATTATGGATTATTCTTGTTGTCAACATTGATTTTTTTTAAATGTATAGATTTGTGACGTCTATTCATTACTTACAAGTGTGAATTGAATTTGTATTTTTTTTATTTTAAAAATGTTTTTATTTTTAAGAATCCATCAAATGTGTTAGAAAAACATATCCCAATTTTATGGTGGTTGAACATATTTTATCGGAAAAATATCCCTTGGATTACACAAAAACATACCCAATCAATCTAAATCTACTATATAATGAATAAAAATATAATTTTAAACAATTATAAAATCACACAATCATCAAATAATGTATAAATATGTAGTAAATGTAGTCATGAAGATACAATTAATATCAAAAAATATATTTATGTAAATAAAAATACAACTTATAATTATTTATTAATAAAGATTACTTTTTCTAATGAGAAAATTTTAATTAAAAAAATCTCATTCATGAAACGAAAAAAATGTTTCCAAAAAATCATTTTTAGGAAAGGAATGATTAATCAATAAAAATATTGAGTAAACTATGTTTCAGTCATGGAAATATTCTTTTTGATAAAAACTCAAGATGAATGAAAATGTCAACTTGATTTATATAAAAGAATCTATTTTTTATTTTGTTTTATTTTTTTTAAATTATATTTTTCCCATAAATTATTATTATTGTGTAATATTCTCACATCTTTAACATTTGAATTATTAATTTCAATATTTGATTATATTACATATGAAGTGACTTGAAATAAATTAAACAATTTCCCTATATCTGATTATTTATTAATCTACAGATGACTCCAATAGATAAAATAATTTGTCCATAGTATCCCAATTGTTATTCTATGAAAATTTTACTATTTACCGGAATGCTAAATATGGGGAGACATATTTTTATTTTGAAATTACATATGGCTTGAGATTTTTAAAAGAGTTAGGTATTTTTGAAACACTTTTTGAATGATATATTTTAATGAAATAAAAAAATTAATGTTGTACAAAAATCAATTTTTTGGCTGAAAACCATGTAGAGTTAATTATTTTTTCGATTACTTGTTATTTTGAGGAATGGTGATTGAGTTTTAGGGTAATATTTATTTTTTTGAACATATTTATTCTATAAATGAAATTTTAATTAATGATAACTTTAATATATTAATAAAATATGAAACTGTAATTTCTATTTTTAATAAGAAATGTCTTGAATTCATACATTAGAAGATTATTAGAGTCCAAAAAAATATTATAATTTACAATAATAAATTGAAAGAAAAAAATGAAAAAAATAGAAACAAAATTAAAATTATATTTCAAAATGTATATGCACCAACACATACTGACTTTAGGAGAATTATATATATATATATATATATAAGTTCCATATATATATATATAGATATTTTTCTCTGAGTTATATATTTATATATTATATATAATGTTTCCATTATTTGTATTATGTGGATTCAATTATAAAATTATATCTATTCCTTAGAAAATATAATGTACAAATAATATGATGAATTTGTATTCAATGAAATTCATTTTTAAGGAATATTCAATGATATACAAAAATACATTAATGTCAATCATTTTTTCAGACCAATAACCTAGTTAACAAAAATAAAATGATTCTAACATGTATAAAAGTATATTAAATTATCTATTACAATGAGAATAAAACAATATAAAACATATAAATAAATATTGAATTACAAAAGGACCTGAACAAAATGAAGTATCAATACTATTAAATAAAAATATAAAAAATAAAATCTAATAAAACACTAATAATTGAGATTTTCTAATTTTTATCCACATAATCTCATTGAAATATTATTTATATTCAATTTAATATATTAATATGTTTTTTTGGATCTAAGGCCTTTCATAGTTGGAAATGGAGTCATGTTTGTATATATTTGTTATCAATACTTAGTTGATTAGTTAGTTTTCATGTAATGTGATCTTACGGTTCAATTTTATAATAATTTTGAAGACTAAATCATCCCCTAGTGTTATGCAAAATTTTGTTTTTAAAATTCTGTTACTGGAGAATGGTTTTTTTATAAAATGACATTTCATGAAATATTGAAGAAGTACCTCAGTGTTTTTCACTAAAAATGTTTTAGCATCATCTCTTCAAAATAAGGAAATGGAATGAATTGCGTAAAATTTGTGATCCTATATGAAAGAAATATTATTCCATTAAATTTTTTACGTGAAACAAAATATGTGTAGAAGAATATTTCAATCCAAATAAGACATAAAACTATAGTTTCATGCGAGTGATGTTTCTGTACACACTCTTCAAAATATGTCCAATGAATGAGGTTCATTAAAAAGATGGTAGTGAGTGAAAGAGACTTACTTGTTAAATTTTACATCAAACAAGACTTAAGAACTTGAAGGTTGATATACATGTAAAATGAATATATGGATGTCTAGGTCTATAAATACGAGTCTACCCCTTTATGTCATAGATGTTTTTTCCAAACAATATGTGGCATCTCTACCATGCGTAAGAATTGAGTGAAAAAGACTTGCACACAGAAAATATTGTTTGAATAATGATCTATGATTCTATATAGAACAAGTGAAACACATTTTTTTGTTTTAAAAAAGAGAAATGGTTTCACAGAAGATACATTGTTTGACAATTGTAAAACATACATGAATGTATTGGTGTGGTGCCAAAGAATTGATGTGATCTTTATTCAGGTGTTGAATATTTGGAATCATTGACCAGTTCATTCAATAGAAATAGTTCTGGATATCAATGCAAGAAGATTAATATTCTATAATAGAAAAAATACTTCAATAATAAACTACTGATGTGTCCTTAAAATCAATAAAATATTTAAGGCTTCTCCTAGAGTAGTGAGCTTGGTGCAGTTGAAAGAAGTGTTCAGAAAAATTTTCTGTGCCATCAAGAAAATCATTTATTAGATGTGCACTTTTCACAGAGTGACAATGTATGAACACTAGTATTCCACATAATGTGAATACAATTTAATATATGTAAAACAAACAAGTTGTCTGCATATGCTCCATGGACAATCCCTTAGTGGTGAACCATGTAAAACTGCTTCCTTGTATATATGCATGTGAATTATTTAATTATTACAAACTACCTATTGATAGGTTTAAATATTTCCCACCAAAGTGGTAACAATATATGGGTCTATTGAAGAACGAATTGACACCAATATTCACCAATAACCTCTTAGGGTGTTTTAGGGACATTCTAGTGGTATCAGAGCCTATAGATTTCTAGAATTAAATATGTCCCCTTGTGTTTTCATGAAGAATTCATTATATGTCACTGGATTCCAATTCATAGATGGAAGAAACTTCTATAAATGTAATAATGTGATGAAATATCATCTAATATAACTTTTAATGTATGTTCATTTCACCCTAACATAGGGTATTTAGGTCATTGAGAAAATAAGATTATCTATGATAGATTTAGATAGAAAATATGTTATGCAAATGCTAATCAAAATAATTCCCTCACATCTGCTCATTCTAATCAAATATATCTGAAGGTGATGAGTATTAAAATTTAAAATAGTATATGGGAAACCAGTAAAATACCTATAAAGGTGAAATAACATGAAGGAAGTGAGACTACATGTTTTTCACAAATCAGTTTGATGATCAAAGACACGATCAGATGAAAGAGAAAATAGTTTCATTAATCAAGTAACTATGTATGTCAGAGATATAAATAGATTGGGGGAACAATTTATAGACATTAATATTATTATTAAAATCATAAGAATAATTACACCTCTGTATAATACAAAATAGAAATCCCTTGTAGATTGTGTTTTCTCTATCCATTCCATTGATGAGCTACCAAGTTGCCTGGGGGAATATGAAACGAGAATTAAACAAGATGATTCAACATGTCATGTAATTCATGAAATTTCAATCATGTCCATGGATAACTAAAAAATTACTGATTTTGTGTTGATTATGATAATGCCCAAGATGAACTTATTTATCTATTTCTATTTAATTTAATATAGGAAAATGAAAATTTTAATGAAACCTTGCAGTGGAAAATTTTCATTGTAGTTGAGATAGATACATTGCATCTCAGTTCCCAAGGATGTTTTTTGACAATTAATGTGAATATAGAAAAATGAAGAATCCATATAAAATGTATACAAAAAATTGAGACATCAAATAAATAATGAATTTATAGAGATTATTTTTTTCTCTGAAGAAGAAGTTGAGGATGATGGATTTTTTGAGGATGATGATCCATATTTTATCTTTGAAACCCATGATTTCATTATGGATACTATACATAATTTGGATCCATTAGGAAATAATTATAGAGATAATCCATTGAATGATAATGATGATCTCATGTTGGATATTCCAGATGGCCATGGTAAACATGAATTTCAATAAACTAGAAACAAAAAGTGTAAGGAATTCCTAGATTATTCATTAGAACATGTTATGTTTTGAAGAATTCATTGGTCAACTGGAGGATGTTTTAAAAGAACATTAAATAACATTTTAAAGATCTTAATATGTGTAAAAATTGAAGATCATGATTGAATAATATGCCATGTCACCAATGACCGTACATCTAAACTAGGGAAGAAGTTCAAGATATTTGAGGGTCATTATGAATATGTTATTTCATAAAATAAAAACACGAAATTGAGTTAAATTCTTTAGAAACAATGATGATGTTAATGTATGGAATATTATCATATGTAGATCTTTTAGAAAGAGCATAGAGTGGTTCTCAAGGAGAAGTGAATAAATTAAATGATCTATAATCCACATATATGGGTAAAATTAGAATCTAATTTGATTCTGAATCATTAAAGGCTTTCAAAAATATGATCCAAAATAAATAGATGACAAAAATTTGATCATACAACAAATACACCCCTTTTTTCAATAATTAAATCATAAAATCAAACAGAGAGGGGAGTTGGAAATTATACACAATTACCCAAAAATTGTTCATATACACATCACCACAACTACATTGGTCCTCCCTATTTTCATCCACCACCCTATTTATTTTCTCTCTCTTAATTTAGTTGGCAATACAGATCCTCCTCCAATCCCTAACCCCAAAAATGTCAATCCCCCTCTTTATGGAACCATATTTTTATATAGAGATTTGAATGGAATAAATCCACCTTCATTATATTTTTTCCTCCTTCCATATCACCAAAATACATTCACTATAGCCAGAACCCACCCCCACTGTGTGGGGGAGGATATCGTTTGATACCATGATAAAAAATAATCAATGATTAAAAAATTGGGAGAATCTCTAGTGAAAAATTGAAGCACAAAAATAAATATACACTAATAAATTGAGATATGTATTTTTAATGTGAAAACCCTCCAAATATAAAATAAAATCCATATGATAACTTCAAAAAATTCCAATAATAATCATACAGTAAAAAATCCAAGTAAAATCCTAAAACATTAATTTTAGATAAAATATAGAAAACATGGTTAAAATCCACACAATAATATTCTTCCATATTAACTTTATAAATTGTCTCCTGAAAAGTTGTCACCTCTTGGAGGACAAGACATAATAGTGGGTATCATTATGGCACCTTACCTATGCTGTTAGAAAAACCACATTGTGGATAATTATTTATTTCCCTACCCCAAAATACCATCGCACACATGTCTTCTTTCCACAATTCATTTTCTCCTCACACAATCAAATGCACTCCTATTTTTCCCTTCATATAATCCCTCAAAATCCCTATAAAACACATTTCTGTAATAATTTCAATCTATAATATAACCATTGGGTAAGAAAAATATCCCCACATTTTCATAAAAAATGATTTCATTTGGAGGTTTTAAAATTTTAATACTCTAAAAAGTCTCCCATATTTATATTCAAATATCTTCATGAAAAAAATTAAAAAAAATATGAATCAATCAATCACCCCCTTCACCCAAGGAAATAAGGTCTTGAATTCAAATGAACTGAATTGTATGCAAAACCAATTGGTATTACACCAACCATCAACCATTATATAAAATATGACATTTCTCTTTTAAAACTCTGATAAAAACATGATAGATCCCACTAAAATATAAATTCAAACATTGACGACTTCATCATATATATGTATGCATTATCCTACAATAGATGAATAGAACCAACACATGGCCCCCACATTATAGTGATCACCATATAATTAATAGCACCTACAGAAACTATTTTCTCCATTTGAGAAACATATAACTCTAAGGGAATCACCTTGATCATTAATTTAAATTTCATCTTCACTAGTGAAACTCACATAATAATAACAATTGGGTGTGTGACCTAAAACTCATGTCCTATCATGCATGTACATCCAAGCATTCATCATCGTTATAAATATTCATCAAGTAATACATGATGGTATCTTATGAAAAAACCCTAATGAATTCTTCTTCATAACTGCATTCATTACATAATTTCACATCATTACATTGGTACTGGGAAGTCACTCAACCATATTTCATCACAAATATACCATCAATCCTCTTCATAATGGTTTTATTTTGTTTCTAATTGAACTCATGAACCCAATATTATATAAGGTACATACAGATAAAAAATTATGACATATAACCGCACATGTCACACATTCCACAACATTATCCTACCACCTTAATTTTTGTTGATAAAATATCACATATTCTAATGATTACTACAAAATTTTCATTTCCCATATTCAATATACTAATGTCACATTTTTTTAATGAAGTTAATGTTTTCCTATTTGGGGTCCTATGGTACAAATAGGGTAAATTAATTACCCATTCATTTTGAAGATCTAACAAGTTACAATCAACTCCAACTAAACATACATCACCCTCACAATTTTTAAGAGTTATGCTGGTAACTTCATATTTATTTCATGTATATTATTTTCTTCCATAATATTTGTCTAATGTGTATTAGTTTCTCTACACAATAAGAGAACACCATCAGTGACCATTCATTTATTATATTCCATCAACAACATTGATATAACATCATATAATTTCTAGCTTTCATTCCTAAAAAAGAAATTTGTTGATAATATTATCATATGAATATGGTAATGAACCTTATAGAATAAAATTCTTATCTTCTAATATGAATTCAATTGGTACCATGATACCATTATCATTGATCTTGACTGCCACAAAATACATCTTTGTAAAAACATTATAGACTTCATCCAAAACATTACCCAAATATACATTCTATAAAAATAAAAAACAATAAAATCAGTTTATGATGCAACAACATGGAATCTCTACCTATAGAAATGTCTATCAAAAAATAAACTCATAATGTAATCAGAATATACTAACTACTAAGTCATAACAATGTGGAAATCTGGGGTCGATCCCAAAGAGAGCAGTGAACCCATCTAGAATTTTTAATGATGTTTGGGCCTTCATAATTTAAATTAAATAATTAATAAAATATAATGATTAAAACATAATAAATAAAATTATATATAAAATTATAATATAGGTTCACTAGTTTCCATTTTATATTTTAATAACAAAATCAATTCCCCCTTACTTACAAAGTAATTAAATTAAATAGTTTGGAAAACATTCAATTTAATTGATAGAAAAATGATCAATCCCTATAAATCTACCATAGAGACTCAATACATTGTGGAATGATTAATAAAACTAAATAAAATTCATTATAAATAGATCAAGACTCTTTATTCATCACAACAAAATGGGGTTGTGGAAGCCCACAACTACATCAGAGTATCCATGGATCATAACTTGTTAAAGGAATATGGTTTCCCATGGTTTTTTTGATGTGAGTTCATCTCTACTTCTGTTTTCATCCCCAACCCTGAAATGAAACAAATTATTAATGGGGTGACTTTTTTTGATGAATAAAATGAACAAATACTTGCAATGCACTTTCCCCGCAGCTTTGGCTATATTATACATGTTTTAATTTTTAATCATCAATGAGGAAGCCGGATGAATAGAGTATTCTAATGAACTAGATCTTGAATGAACCCATGTCCACAGAATACTAAATTTATTTCCCTAATGGAATGCACGTGCATGTAATGCCTACTATCAACTTCTAGTAGAAAACACAGTGGTATTGGAGTGTCGATGAAAAACCAGACGTGTTTATTAGTGAGGATTCATTCAACCTTGAGCATGCTAATTTATATAAACTAAGGATGACCTATACCAAAATTAAAATTATACATAATTTATCTTCACCCATACCAACTCGTGTGAGCTCTATTGACACTACCATATGAGGCATGGTTTGGGGATGACGGCACCATCAGACACATTGGTGTTCTCTATGACACCATCAAACATGGTGGAAGTAGTAGATTCCAAACATGATGGTTCCAAACTTCATTTTCCCACATCCAAAAAAATTATTGTGTTGACAAAAACTAATGTATTTTAACTGTACTAGATCATCTATATAGAGTTTCACGTCACTATGGTACACTAGTCAATCTATTTTAGCAATGTAGTACATATCCTATGATAGTGGAAAAAAATGTATGAGGAGTAACTGAGGATGTCATCTTCTGAGGTAGTGAGGGAGAAGGAGTGTATGTAAATGTGTGAATTTTTTAATATATTAACACTTTTCATGTCCCTCATAATAGGATGAAAATGAAATTTTTTGAGAGGACCAATGGTATGTTTTCATCCTCCTTGATAGAACATGTCGATTCCCTAGATTCCAAGACCACATAGCTACATGACTCATTCTTTGGGTAAAATCTAGGGAAGGTGAAGAGGACTCTATGGACAAGTATTTCATAGAAACTCTCATGAAGTCACATATACGTTCATGGTTTCTATGGTTGCTTGTAAAAATTGAAGGTCATTAGAGCTAGTGATCATGGATGAAATTATGGAATGATATTGTCAACCACATTCAAGTGGTGATTTATTTTACCATTTTTTCCTCACCCTCACTATCTTAAATCATTTATTTTTTATTTTTATGGATCAAAATATTCTAACATAATTAATTCTACAGAGTGGGTTTTAAGGATTTTTTAAATATTTCTAGATATTTATTTAGAATATAAATCAATGAAAACCACATAGAAAAGTATCTCTACTAGTGGTGAAAAAATCATTTTTTTGTTCTCAATATTCCAAACATCAATGTTGTTTTTCTATATTCATGGGTATTGACCTGCCTAAAATTTGAAACACATAACATTAAATCATATCATAATCATGAGATAAAATGTATTCATATTATTATTTCATACTATAATTATTACATTTTTATTATTAGTCAATGATAACATTTTGCAGACATTGTATATCCAAACATTAAACACTCTACAAGAATGATATTAATTCTTACATAATGATTATATTTTGTGTATATAAACTACACATATTAATACTACATATATATTTCATATAAAATGTATTACCACAATTCATATACATTAGTTAATAATTTTTTTGTTGCACCTTTTATCATTCCACAATCCGAGATATTCCTGACATAGATTTCAACTACCAACACACTTTTAGGGAGCCTTGATTACAAATAAAATTATTTGAGATTCAAAAGTAATATGATGATCATGCAGATTGGTGATTTTTTTATACAAAAATTACATTTCATTAATTATTTAATTATATGAATTATTAACTGAAAATTTTGTGTTTCATTCTTCATTAATTAATATGTATATGTTTTATCGCCATTAAATTAATTCATTATTACATATTAGGAATATGTTACATTATTCATTAAAAAATAGGTTTTGTTCTTCTCATTAAATAATTTCTTGTGAATTGTAAAACTTCAAGCAATAAAATTATATACGTTAAACTCATTAACACATGTTCCACGACTAGAAATACAATGGTATAATCATATCCTATATTATTGAATACAAAATTGGTCATAATTCATTACTATTGGATTATTGTATCCTAATTTGTTTGGATGATGTTTGGATAATACATGCTACTCATAGTGCTCATGATGATCTAGTAGGTCAAGCACCATGGTGAGCTCTTTTTGTGTTTCAGTTGAAACACAGCCCTACTGTAGGGGTTTGGGGGGAAATGCCCCTATCACAGAAGTAAGAGAACTATAGAAAGTCCAACCAAACAATAGCTGAGTAGAAAAAGTGATAGCTACAAGACACTATAATGTTTCCATATTTTCAAAAACTATTATTGAAGCTCAAACATTGGAAATAGAGGTATTGTAGCCCAACAAAATTCTTTCCACTGACCACTATTGCATTTTGGAATTTGGTGTCTAGAGAACAAGTATTGTCTACAATTCAAAATATCTATCACTATAGGGGAGTGGACATACTATGTTATATCTGATACAATGTTTCATCATATTTTTAGCTCATTTATGGGTAGAGTTTTTAGTGTCTTAATACTAAAATATTCTCTATGTATTTATTCTCCTAAATCATAGTGAGATTCTACCTATCAATAGGTTTAAATATATTTAAAGAACCATGAAAAACTACATGTTATGTGAAATGTTCCTCTCGTTGTTTCTTCATTATTTTATTTTCTCTTTTCTTCATCTCCAAACCTTTTATTGTATTTTCTACTCCTTGTTTTTCCCTCTTAATTACCATTGCCATAATTAAAAAATTAGGTTTACAATTGAATATTTTATGAAAAAAATTAAGGTATTTTTTATTCATTCATTTAAGAGTGTATGTTTATTCTTTAAATAGTAGTATGAAATACACTTCGACAATAATTTACAATATGTTGACAACAATATATTTTCGATGTTATGTTTACACTATAATAAATTCATGTCCAAAATATAAATATTCTAGAAAATGGGATATTTATAGAAATATTAATATATTACAAAAAATGTGATAAAGTAAAATATAGAAATCATCATTTTATTTGAAAAAACATAATCTATTTATGAGTTTCATGTACTATATAAATCAGATGATGCACAATAAGATAAATTGTTATCAGAAACATCAAGTGCTCAAGTTTATTCGAACATTATTAACAATAATATAAAATCAAACGATAAAAACATGACTTCTTTGATATTAATATTGAGTAATAATGAACAAAATGATAATACAATCATAAAAAACGAAACTAGAAAATTATCTCTATGATACTATGTTTTTTGTGGCCTTATATTCTCTTTAAAATAATCAATTATCTATGATTGTGTCGAATAGGATAGAAGAGTTTTTTCGTCGAAAACTATATTTATTATAACTAAATTCCTCATTTCAATTGTATTTTCAATTATAATAATATCACCTCATTTGACCCTAAAAATATCAAACCAACCATTTCATGAAAAATAAATATGAATTTGATTGATAAATTGTGATTTATGGGACTAGTGATATTTTATAGTCCTTATATTTCTCATGATTCTGTTCTCTTTTGAAGACATTGTATAAAATGTCTATTCCATTAAAATGCAATAGGGTTTTTCATAAATCCATTATGGATTTTAGGAATGAACATTCTAATGAACATATCACATTAGTTATAGCCCCTAGTAACGTTTATGAAATGTATTAAGATTCATTTGGATTGAGATTGGGTTGCATTATTATAGAAGGAGACCATGTCATAGCACATAAAACATGAAAATTTCTAATGAATGAAAAATATTATATGAATCACATCTGTGGTGGTATATTGATTAAAAACATGGCACTATAATATGCATGATGACATTTTTTTCTTCATCGATAATAAGAGCTTAATGAATATCAATTCATAGAGGGACATGAATCTCTAGGAATGTTGATGGATGGGGTGTCTCCATGTGATTGAAATTTAATTGATATATGCACTTGGGATAGGGAAGTCAATGGTATATGGTTTGGGAAAAAATTGTATAACCAAATGGTCAGGAATGATTGTGGTATTAGAGGCACCAAAGTCATACACACCATTGAATGGGAATTCAATGTAATTTGATTGACAACTTCTATTGGAATTTTATTTATGCACTATACTCCCAAATATTACTTATTGGATTCAAATATGCATTGATATTTTATGGACATACATTATAATTTTTTTAATTTTATAAGATTATAAATTTATAAGGATCAAAACTATAACATTTTCATCATAATTATTTTTGTTCTGCATATTTATTGGTGAAATTTTATGAATAATCTACTATTATTTTCATCATATAATTATTTTATAGTTTTTAATTGTTTAATAATAAAAGAATAGTAAAAATTATATGTTTATATATTGATTCTTTTTAGATTGAAATATCATTATTATTTCACTTTTCCTACCATTTAAATTTCTATACTGAGTCTTGAGGTAATAGATATATTCTTGGAACAACTCATTGATCACAATGAAATATAATGTGGCATAATATTTGTTGAAAATTGTATAGTTTCCTTTTTTACATATTATATTATAGTTATTTATGTCTGAAGAATATTAATAATAAAAAACCACTATTAATGATTTCAAATATTTACGATAATTTGTATTTGGAGACTTCAGAAACCACATCATTATAATGACTCATATTTAACTACTAATGATTTAATAATTGGTTTTCCATTTTAAATAGTCTTTAATCACATGGTGGTTTTTTTTCATTAAAGTTTCATATAGGGCTTCAGTGCATTCAATGTTTTCTCTCTAATTGATTTTTTTTTAAAATAAAATGATCAATGTTGAAACTTGTAAGTCCATGAAGCTCCACATAAAAATTTGTGGAAATGAATGATAAAATTTTACTATACAAGTTGATACAAATCTATTTTTTTCTAAAATGATTTTTTACATTTCACAATCATATAAACAGATTAAAGAGCATGATCTAAACTATAGAATATAAATATAACATTAGTTATTTGTTATGGGGAGTAACAAATGAATATGATTTAATATTGTAATAGTAAGTATTTAACATATTAGAATTAATATTGGCATTGTTTATTGAAAAATTTAATTCATTTTATATTTGTCAATGGAGAGTGGATGATTTTCTCAAAAATGTGAAGAATATATAGAACAATACAACTATTCAGAAGGTGCACATGTGGACACATGATGATAATCATACTGTATGGTGCGATTACAAATTTATTGGATGGATGTGATGTATTTTTTATTGTTGACTGGTAGATATAATTACATAAGGGGATGCCAAAAGACCATAATGAAGTTTATGATATATGTCTAAATTGTATCATATTATTACTTGTACCAATCATAGTAAAACTCATCATTGATTGATTTTTGAGGGGATTTATGTTGATTGGAACAAAAAATTTGGAAGAAGCTTATTATAATCCACATCATCAAATCACTATAAAAATCCATGCTCTGATTTCTTCATATAATTTATATTTTGACACATTACTATGAAAATAAAATTTTGAATTGTAGGTTAAATTGTTAAATGGGTGGAACTATTCACAAACATTGTTGTGATCATGTTAAAAATTAAGTAATTCATTATATTCCCCATAATCATTTTGAAGATACTATTTGAAATTTCATTATTAATCAATTGAAATTAATTGAATTATGGGTAGTTGATGATTTAATTTTATAGTGGGAAATACAAATAGATTATTTAGTACAGTGTATTTAGTAGTGAATCACATTTGGAAATTTTTCTTCTCATGAAAATGAGTTCTAATTTTTTTTTAAAATATTTTAGGTATTTTATAAATGTGAAAATGAAATGACCTCTATTTTGTGATTTATTATTTTAATTTTTTGAATATTTGTCATCCTGTTCTTGTTCAAGTAAGGGGACCAAATTAAAGAAGAGGTGAACTGTTGGTGGTCGCAACCTTTAATATATTTGATTTAATCACATGTAAGTTGATTAGAAATAAATGAGACATGAAACAAATGTAAAAAAGGGGAACTACCAAGTGAAACATTATAGTAATAGTTATCTATTTGATATCGCCTTCCATACCAATTTTAGGTACATTAGTGAGACCAAGGTTTCATAGCCAAAGGAATACACCCATTATGGTCACGATAAAGGCCAATTGTCTCTTTAATGAAAGAGAAAAACCATTATCATCAATTATCTCTATAATAAAGATTGATACATTCACCAACATGTGAAATTATGATGGAATCATCCATTATGGTCAAGTTCACTAAAATTCCTTGTTTGGAACTCCACCAACTAAAGAACTAAATACAAATATAAAACATGATTATAGATTTTGATATCATATCATATTTATCAAATTGGATAATATAATTAGAGTATGACCTTACAATTTACTGATCCTCAGCTTCATATACTAAGAAAAATTTCCATAATTCTTCTAATGTACTTAAAAGATATTCCTTATGAAAACTGATTGACTCACAAATTTTATAGGGTACCATCTAATTATAACAAGATCATAAGAATTATTTGGTAAAATAAAGAACAATTTATACGTGGAACATCATTTGGCATACAATAAATGAATTTCATCCATCATTTCCTCTATTTTATGATCTTGGATATTCCTAGTATTAATGAAAAGGAACAGTATAATATACTCCTTCTAAGATTACTCCATGCAAAACCACATGAGAGCTTTTTAAATATATGTGAATTTACTCTATCCAGAAAACCATTTTATACATCTCTATGTTTCATTATACACGATATGTAGGTTGTTTCACTTATGTATTTAATTGAAAAAAATCGATACATTATTACATAATGTAATGTTGGGCAATCGTTTTTAATAAGTAGTATGTCATCTTCAAATAACACTGAACATACCACGAAGAATCCACAAATCTACCCATATAAAAAAGATTCATATGTGTTTTTTATAATATAAAATACATTAATATCATCAGCTTCATATATATTGTAACACCCCAGGTAAATAAAGAGTATGACATTTTCACATTTTTCCATATTTCTGAATGAAATATTAATATAACTTTGAAGGGAACTCTATGCTCGATGTCGTACCCAACACGCAACAACGAGTTTCTTGGGAATCTTACGTTGCACTCTAATTATAAAATAATATTATTTTAAATGGTAGTTAATGCCTAGATATTGTGATGGCGGGAATGAATAGAACTAACTACAAAATGATTATATATGTTTTTCAAATATTTTTAATTTTTACAATAAATGTTAGAGGATTAAAAATGCAAATGAATCCAATTTTAAGCGTAAACATTCTAATATTTTTTGAAAGGTCGATTAACCACCTTTTGATGGAGAACCTCTTTTAAATACACTTTTTGATAATTTTATGTGTTATATTTGACAAAGTAAAATTCTTCTTTAGAATCGGGACATCAAAATTTACTTTGTGTAAATTTTTGGTATTTTGCCGATAAAGTACTTTTTCTAATGAATAGTGAAAAATGTTGTATTTTAATTTCAAAACCTATTTTGAATCTAATTTATTTATATGAATAGATTACTATTTAAATTGGTTTTAATGTGAAATTATAATAAATTTTTACCATTAAATCCAATGGTGGTCATTGTAATTAATTTCACGTTGAAATTGGACTTAAACTAGTGTCAATCTTTTAATAGATATTGTTTCTTAAAAACATGCTATTTGTTTTGATAGCGGGAATTAATTGTTAAATTAATTAATGAAACTTATATGTTTTTAATTTTGTAAAATAGACATCATTTTTGAATTCGGAATATTAAATATAGCCTAGGGTGATGTTTTTGAAATTTTCTGAAAAACTATAATTTTTGATGAATAGTGAAACCACTAAGTGGTACTTATAAAAACAGATTTTCTGTTTAAATGAAATTTTGCCACCTTTGTGTTTTTAATTTCAAAAATCCGACATACATTATTGTCATTAAGAACTAAAATGTGGTTCAACAGGATTAAAATAATTTTTGGTGAATAGTAACTTATTAAGTTTTTAATCGCGATTAGAGGTAATTAGTGTAGTTTAAGGTAAAAATAATGTTTTAATAATATGAAATGAACTATAAACATGTACTACCCTCATTGGATGAGTCATGGCCGACCAAGACAATCAATGGGTAAACTTGGGGATCCCATGGAGTCACTTTGGTTGGAGAATGACATAAATACCGTTTTATTTAATGTTAAAATTAAAATGACACAAACATGAGTTGTTTTACTAAAACAATTTTTAAATGGAGTTATACAAGTCAGATTTTTGACTATAAAAAAAATATTAGAATGATAAAACGATTTACAACATCATAGTATTTTCTTTATAATTTTTAGCCATTAAATAAATTAAATTATATATGACATCATGATGATGCATCGATGACCTCATTATTTAACGATTTAAATAAAATAGAATGATAATGTAAAATCTAAGACCTACACATGACCAAAACCTATTGGATGGGTGTATTTAGAACCCTTATCACCTTATCCTATAAACACATCAATGTGGGACCATTAAAATCTGAAACTCATTCTAAAATAAAGTAACATTTCCTTACTTTCCAAGAGTGCCCCTCCTCTACTCTTTTAAAAGGCCCCCACCTCTACCTCCTTACCCACACTTCCAAAGCCTTTGGATCGGCCAAACCCTACCCATTTTTTCTCTCCATATCCATATATAACTCTCAAAAGCCTCACATTGGTCAGAAGTCTTCCCAAGGAAGTCTTTGAGCTCGAACCAAAGGGAGTTACCTGATTTTAAGGTAATGTTTTCACATGAGTCCTTTTCTTTTATTTTGATTATCCACCCCCTAAAATCTTTTTATTCCTTTCTTTTGTAACAAAACCGGTATCTTCTATATACTAGGATGTTGTTATGTTAAGGATTCGAGATACACTTACACACACCTTCGTCTAATGGTTGAAGAGCATACTGATTCTGTGGATGGCGAATTTCTGCCTCACGAAATGATGATTGTTCAATTTTCTCATAACACCTTTCATGGTGGCCATTATGATGTCACTAAATTTATATATGATATATAATATGTTTATTTTTTCCTTAAGCTTCTGTATTTTTCATTTATGGAATACCTTTACGGCTTCCATTATGGGTATACGCGATATCTTCATTTTAGGAAGTGCGGACTACTGCCACCTCAAAGTGATTTGATTCGTTGATACCATATGACGTATGTATAAAGGATATATTTAATGACATTACATATGATACCACACTTTAATTAAAATACTATTATGTATCATTATGTTTTAATTCCATTAAATATGAAATAGAAATGGAAGTAGTGTTCATGCGTACGTACGGCTTACCGTCTCCATGAACGGTGAATTTCATTTCATAACTCTAAATGTTATGTAATATTATAAATTCATGAATATACTGGATATATATGATATATATGATATCTACATCATGAATACAATTTTGGATATAATGTATATTTTACCACATGAACAACTTGTAATTATAAAGAGTTTTTTTTATGACTCAACTACCAATGATCGTTAAAATGCCCATTATTAACATAAATAATGAAATAGTGTTCAAGACATGGTAATAAGTGCTATAAAAGGAATAATGAACTTAAAAATGGTTCTTAAGGAAGTAGAAATTAACTAAAGTCTGTTATTCAAGAGATTAAGGAACGATCGTGTCAAGTCGGACCCGAGGTAAGGGATCCTACCACTCTCTTTTTTAAGTACACTCTTTTATGTCATTACTTTTAACCTCATCTTTCTTATGATTTGGATTTTGTTTTATATTAATATTACTGTAAATTTTATGTTCATATTATGAGAGACCCTATTTTCTCTCATCAATCCATTTTCGAAGTTTTAAGTGGCGTCGTTATGCTGCCAAGTTTTCCTAATGGATTTTTCATCTCACATTTATTCTCGTGAAATTTATGCTACATTTTCCACCATTTCCTTTGAGTGGTGTATGTACTTACAATTATTATACTCTTTGTGTATTATAATTTCATTTATGGGTATTTACATATTTATTGTATGACCCTTCTTCAATGGGGTGTACGTTTCGAAAGTTACCCAAGTCGGCAAGGGAACCTTTCACCCTTCTCTTTTTAAAAGACTTATTTTGTTATGTCTTTTAATTCATATAATATTATGTTGGGATATGTTCTTATATATCCTTATTGATGTAAATTTTATGACTAAGTGATGAGATACCCTTTTTATTTCTCATAAACTCTTTTTTTGAATTTGGAAGTGACGTTGTTAGGCTGTTGAATTTTTGCAAGGGAACTTCTTAACCAAATTTTGATTCTTTTGGATAAACTTGTACACCTTGAATATGTTGTTCTATGATTATGTTTGAATGTACTCTGATTGTTTTACACTTAATACCCACTTATATTTCGTGTATTTGTTTGTCACACATAATTATGTAACTGATTTATCCTTAATCCAAGGATACCGTCTTTGTATGGGACTTCGTCTCAATCTCCTTTCATTGAGGCATATTTTTTTATACACAACATTCCTTTATACTGTGTATAAACCCCTTTTACTTTTACGTTTATTCAAAATGAATCTTTTTTCTACGAATTGTTTACTAAATGACGAAAGGGAATTTTTTTGTCATACGTATGCAGCGACATCGACTTCTCCACCGCCGTGACCATTATTTGATTTTTGGCTTCCACTACAAGCCATACCTTCTTTTTAAAAGAAAAATAAATACCATGTGTTACTCTTTTTTTATTTTGGTATTGAAAATGGTTTTCATAAGGTTTTTATATCAATGTGTTGTATTGATATCTTGTTATTGAAAGGTGGAAATGTTATGTTTCCATTATGCATGTTTTATGTGATAAGATTATATTATGGTTCTAGGGCATTGTTATGAAGTCGGGTGGTTCCTTGATAAACTAAGCGTGGGTGAGCCCGATATAGCTCTCCAATTCATTGGGTAACGTGAAGGAGTGAAACAATAAGGTTTCTCCAAAGAGATTTAGGTAATATACTGTGGTGGGTATTCCAAACGCAACCAAGAGGGTTACTCCCTACATAAGAATGTTATGAATGCCTCATGTTACCTTTTATGTCTTATGATTTATATGATTTATTCATGATTTGATATGCCTATGTTTTATGGGTAATGTATGATTTCATTCCTATGTATAAATGAACTCATGTTTCCTTTCCATATTTTTATAACCCTTACTGTGCTTTTTATGCTCATCCCAAGTTTTTTTTGAAATTTTTTTCACAGGTCAAGAGAAAGGTACATGATATTATGATAGTGTCAAAGAAGTGTCAAGAAAGAATCCATGCATTATTTTTAAATATGTTTCTGTTAATGGGAAAAAATAAATACTATATTTTATGTAACCACTATGTTTAAATGTGGAATGTAATGCAAGTTTTATGATCTTATTCTCTAAAACTCTAAACCAGAAAAGATCCTCAATTTGTAATATTGTAAGAACTCATGATTAAGTAAGGTTTAAGGCTGGGGCCTTATAGATGGTATTAGAGGTCGGTTTAGATAACTGTAGTGGTTAGGGTATTCTTTAAGCATAATTGACATTACCATAATGGTTAGGATTTCAGAAAGAGTCCTAGTTTTAGATAAAGTGAATGAGTAAGTATATCTTAGTGTTTATCTTCCTCATCAGTACATGATGGTTTTGTTGATATACTCACACTGACCTTTTTGGTTTTAGTAAATGGATAGATCTAGAAGGCACCAAAGTAACAGTGGATGTGAAGGAAACTGCAACAGTTTTTTGAGAAATCAACTGAATGATATGGGAGCTGCAATGAGAACTCTTGTGTTTATCCTCAACCAACTATATGGAGTCATGATTGACCACCTAAACCTTGGTGATTTCTCTAAGGCATCATATATGCGACAAAAAAATCCCTATGGAACTACAGGTAATAATCATAAAGTTAAGTGTGTTCAAAAACCTATGTGTCAAATATGTGGAAAGAAACACCTAGGAAAATGTTTCAATGGGACATAAATATGCTATAGATGTGGAAATGATGGTCATAAAGCAAGAACCTGACATGGAAAAAAGGAAGTATCCAGTTGACTCGAGGAAAGGGAAAGAAGTTCTATCTGGGGGGTAAATTGAATGTTTTAAATGTGGTGTGCATGGTCATTATGAAAACATATGTCCTATGAAGATGTTTTGTGAATGGAATCACCAAGATCGTTCAAATATTCGTTTACCAATACCTAATGCCATTCCGATTGAGGATGAAGAAACTGACAATGACCAATTAAAGGTATGGATTATTTCATAACTATTGTTTTCCTATTTTGGAATCTTAGGATATGATTCAAGATTTTGTTTGTAGGAAATAAGTATTTCAGAATAAGTTGGAAAGGAATGGTTAATGGATCATGCAGAATGTTGAATGAGTAAGAAGTCAACATATATGGGCTTCAAGAGTTATGGTGAAATTCATAAGAGTATTAAGTATCTTTTGATGATGGTGTTACATTAGAAGACTTTTTATATTATGTGTAACCCTGATGATTAATATATGAAAATTTTATTCAAGGAATAGTTATCTGTTCTTTTGTGGACGTAGTTATGAAGAACCATTTGGGTTTTTATGATCCTTAATTTTGAGGTAATTATGGGTTACTATATTTTATTATGGAAGTGAAAGGCATGAGATAAAATTGAGGTTAAATTATATTATGGTTATTTTTGAGGATTTTATCTCTTTTTGGGGAATGATTTGAGAATTATATAGTTTTGGAAAAAGGACAACACGCAGACCGTGTGACAACCCATCGAGCCAGACAAAGCTGTTGGAATCGAACCCACAACCAAAGTGCAACCGGTATTTATCGCCTACCACTGGACTATGTGAAGTCCCTGGTTAGTATGAATTATTCGTTTTAGTTAGGTGACTTTATGAATTAAGTGTAAGTTTATTTTGGGTTATTTATGAAAATTATTAACCTATCATGGAGGATATGTGATTAGGTTAATTATTTTTCAATACGAGACTTTAGGAGAAACTGATGTTGTTTGGAGATAAATGTTAGGATTTAACTTGGAAGACTATGTGACTAAATCCTTCAAATATTTGGGTTTCAATCTTATTTTGGTTTACATTGATGAATTTTATGGACAAATTGTTTATCGAATGGTCCTCATTGATCTCTGGGTTTTTTTGGACAAATTTTGGAGATTTAGAATAGATTTTCATTTTATAAAGGGTTATCCTTTTCTGGATTATATGATCTTGTACTAACCTTTTTGGTTTTGGTTTTGGATAAGGTGTAAAGATATGAGAAGTGTATAGTTATCTTTTGTGGATTAGGTGATTCTCTAGAAGATGATTATAGTACTCTTAATGTGAACAAGTCTTCCTAAATACTCATCTTTTGGGGAAAGTATGAGTCGGTTGAAAGTCGACATGACAAGTAAGTATGTTTCCTTAAGAACAAAAATAAATTCCTCAATGAAGAGTAACTTAATACAAAATTGTTGTCTGTTAACTTTTCCTACTGGGGAATCGAATACCGTTTAACCCATCACAAGTTTGTGAGTTTCTTATGGTTAAATTTCTCCTATACATGTTTACTATCACCCTCCATCAGAACATGACCCTTTGTTTTTTACTCCATGTCCATATTTTCATACTTGGAATCCTAGTATGGGTTAACTCGAGTGACCTTTGTACTTATCTTTCATTATTTTAAAGTGATTGCTTTACTGACTCTTGTTCCGATGTGGGATTTTCAATTAAATTACCAAGCCCAATTTTAAAATTGCGAGGATGCAATTCCCAAAAGGGGGGAAGGATTAACACCCCAGGTAAATAAAGAGTATGAAATTTTCACATTTATCCATATTTGTGAAAAAAATATTAATATAACTATAAAGGGGACTCTATGCTCGATGGAATACCCAACACGCAACAACGAGTTTCTTGGGAATCGTACGTTGCACTCTAATAATAAAATAATATTATTTTAAATGGTAGTTAACGCCTATCTGTTGTGATGGCGGGAATGAATAGAACTAACTAAAAAATTTATATATATGTTTGTCAAATATTTTTACTTTTTACAATAAATTTTAGAGAATTAAAAATGCCAATGAATCCAATTTTAAGCGTAAACATCCTAATATTCTATAAAAGGTCGATTAACCACCATTTGATGGTGAACATCTTTTAAATCCACTTTTTGATAATTTTATGTGTTATATTTGACAAAATAAAATTATTCTTTAGAATAGGGACATCAATATTTACATTGTGTAAATTTTTGGAATTTTTCCGATAATGTACATTTTTAATGAATAGTGAAACATTTTGTATTTTAATTCAAAACCTCTTTTTAATCTTATTTATTTATATGATTAGATTATCTTTTAAAATGGTTTTAAAGTGAAATTAGAATATATTTTTACCATCAAATCCAATGGTGGTCATTGGAATTAATTTCACTTTGAAATTGGACTTAAACTAGTGTCAATCTTTTAATAGATATTGTTTCTTAAAAACACGCTATTTGTTTTGACAATGGGAATTAATTATTAAATTAATTAATGCAACCTATATGTTTTGAATTTTTTAAAATATACATCATTTTTTAATTTTGAATATCAAATATAGCCTTGGGTGAATTTTTAGAAATTTTCTGAAAAACATTAATTTCTGATGAATAATGAAACCAATAATTGGTACTTATAAAAACTGATTTTCCATTTAAATAAAAATTTTCCACCTTTATGTTTTGAATTTAAAAATTCAGACATACATGGTTTTTATTACAAAGTAAAATGTGGTTCAATGGGATTAAAATAATTTTTTTTGGTGAATAGTAACTTATTAAGTTTTTAATAGCGATTAGTGGTAATTGGTGTAGTTTAAGGTAAAAATAATGTTTTAATAACATAAAATGACCTAGAAACATGTCCTACCCTCATTGGATGAGTCATGTCCGACCATGAAAATCCATGGGTCAACTTGGGGACCCCATGGAGCCACTTTGTTTGGAAAATTACATAAATACCTTTTTATTTAATGTTAAAATTAAAATGACACAAACATGAGTTATTTTACTAAAAAAAAAATTAAATGGGGTTATACAAGTCATATTATTTACTATAAATAGTAATTTGAAATATAAAAAGATTTCCAACATCATAGTATTTTTTTTAATAATTTTTAGAAATTAAATAAATTAAATTATATATGACATCATGATGATGCAGCGATGACCTCATTATTTAACGATATAAATAAAATGGAAAGATAATGTAGAATCCTAGACCTACACATGTCAAAAAACTATTTTATGGGTGGATTTCGAACCCTTATCACCTTATACTCGAATCAAATCAATGTAGGACCATTAAAATCCGAAAATCATTATAAAATAATGTAACATTTCTTTACTTTCCAAGAGTGCCCTCCTCTACTCTTATAAAAGTCCCCCACCTCAACCTCCTGACCCACACTTCCAAAGCCTTTGGTTCAGCCAACACCTGCCTATTTTGTCTCTCCAAATCCATCTCTAACTTTTAAAAGCCTCACTTTGGTCAGAAGTCTTCCTAAGGTAGCCTTTGAGCTCAAACCAAAGGGAGTTACCCGATTTTAAGGTAATGTATTCACTTGAGTCCTTTTCTTTTATGTTGCTTCTCCACCCCCTAACCTCTTTTTATTCCTTTCTATTGTAACAACACCAGTATCTTCAATATACTAGGATGTTGTTATGTTATGTATTTGAGATACACTTACACACACCTTCGTCTAATGGTTGAAGAACATACTATTTCTATGGATTGCGAATTACTGCCTCACGAAACGATTATTGTTCAATATTCTCTTAACACCTTTCATGGTGGCCATTATGATGTCACTAAATTTATATATGATATATAATATGTTTATGTTTTCTTTAAGCTTATTTATTTTTCAATTATGGCATACCATTATGGCTTCCATTATGGGTATACGCGATATCTTCATTTTAGAAAGTCCGGACTACCACCCCCTCAAAGTGATTTGATTCGTTAATACCATATTCGGTATGTATAAAGGATATATTTAATGATATTATATTTGATACCATACTGTAATTAAAATACTATTATGTATCATTATATTTTAATTCCATTAAATATGAAATAGAAATGGAAGTAGCGTTCATGCGTATGTATGGCTTACTGTCTCCATGAATGGTGCATTTAATTTCTTAACTCTAAATGTTATGTAATACTATAAATGTATGAATATACTGGACATGTATGATATATATGATATATAAATCATGAATAAAATTCTGTATATAATGGATATTTTACCACATGAACAACTTGTAAATATAAAGAGTTTATTTTTTTGACTCATGTACCAATGATCGTTAAAACGACCATTATTAACTTAAATAATAACATAGTGTTCAAGAAATGGTAATAAGTGATATAAAAGGAATAATGAAATTGAAAAAGGTTCTTAAGGAAGTATAAATTAAATCAAATTTATTATTCAGGAGATTAAAGAATGACCGAGTCAAGTCGGACCAGAGGTAAGGGATCTTACCCCTCTCTTTTTTAAGTACACTCTTTTATGTCATTCCTTTTAAGCTCATCTTTCTTATGATTGGGATGTTATTTTATATTAATATTAATGTACTTTTTATGATCATATTATGAGAGACCCTATTTTCTCTCATCAATCCATTTTGGAAGTTTTATGTGGCGCCGTTAGGCTGCCGAGTTTTTGTAAGGGATTTTTCATCTCACTTTTAGTCCCGTGATATTTATGCAACTTTTGCCACCATTTCCTTTGAGTGGTGTATGTACTTCCCATTATTATACTCATTGTGTAATATAATTTCATTTATGGGTATTTACATATTTATTTTATGACCCTTCTTCAACGGGGTGTACGTTTCGAAAGTTACCCAATTCAATAAGGGAACCTTTCACCCTACTCTTTTTAAAAGACTTATTTTGTTATGTCTTTTAATTAAAATAATATTATGTTGGGATATGTTCTTATATATACTTATTGATGTAAATTTTATGGCCATGTGATGAGATAACCTTTTTATTTCTCATCAACTCTTTTTCTGAATTTGGAAGTGACGCCGTTAGGCTGTCGAATTTTTGCCAGGGAACTTCTTAACCCAATTTTGATTCTTTGGGATAAACTTGTACACCTTGAATATGTTGTTCTACGATTATGTGTGAATGTCCTCTGATAATTCTACACTTAATAACTACTTATATTTTGTGTATTTGTTTGTCACACATAATTATGTAACTGATTTATCCTTAATCCAAGGATACCGTCTTTGTATGGGACTACATCTTAATCTCCTTTCATTGAGGAAAATTTTGTTTTATACACAATATTCTTTTATACAGTGTATAAAACCCTTATACTTTTATGTTTATTCAAAAGGAATCTTTTTTCTATGAAGCATTTACTAAATGACAAAGGGAATGTTTTTGTCCTACGTATGCAGCGACAATGACTTCTCCACCGCCGTGACCATTATTTGAGTTTCGGCTTCCTCTACAAGCCATACCTTCTTTTTAAAAGAAAAATAAATACCATGTTTTACTTTTATTTTATTTGGGTATTGAAAATGGTTTTCATAATGTTTTTATATCAATGTGTTGTATTGATATCTTGTTATTGAAAGGTGGAAATTTTATGTTTCCTTTATGCATGTTTTATGTGATAACATTATATTATGGTTCATGGGAATTGTTATGAAGAAGGGTGGTTCCGTGATAAACTAAGGGAGGGTGTGCCTGATATATCTCTCCAATGAATTGGGTAACGTGAAAGAGTGAAACGTTAAGGTTTCTCCGAAGAGATTTAGGGAATATACTGTGGTGGGTATTCAAAACGTAACCAAGAGGTTTACTCCCTACGTAAGAATGTTATGAATGCCTCATGTTACCTTTTATTTCTTATTATTTCTAGGATTTATTCATGATTTGATATGCCTATGTTTTATGGGTAAAGTATGATTTCATTCTTATGTATATAGGAACTCATGTTTCCTTTCCATATTTTTATAACCCTTACTGAGCTTTTTATGCTCATCCAATGTTTTTTTTTGAAATTTTTTTCACAGGTCAAGGGAATGGTACATGATATGATGATAGTTTCAAGGAAGTGTCAAGAAAGAATCCATGCTTTATTTTTAAATATGTTTCCATTGATGTGAAAAAATGAATACTATATTTTATGTAACCACTATGTTTAAATGTGGAATGTAATGCATGTTTTATGATCTAATTCTCTAAAACTCTAAATTTGAAAAGATCCTCAATGTGTAATCTTGTAAAAACTCAAGATTAAGTAAAGTTTAAGGGTGGTGCCTTGTATATATTACCACTCTATGAATATTACTTCAATCCATAAATGGACCATTGTAACATGTAAAGCTTAACAGTCTCATATGACAACATAAATCCATTAGAATATTCTATAAACATATATTTATATATTTTTTGTTACATTAGGTAGCATTCACATCCATTTGATAAATAATATAATAAAAATTAAATTTCAATTAATATCTAAATTTACATTATTGTCACCACTTTAAAAAATAAAAAATTGTAAAAAACTAGCATTATGATTAGAAAATTGAAAACCAATTTTTATTTAAAACAATATAACATTATAAAAATATACGATTATGTAAATACTATTATAAAATATAAAAATATAAAAATATTATAAAAACATACAGTTAATCACAATATAAATTGAAATTACATTGAAACATTAAAAATTTCATAATGAAATAGAAATAGATTATATAAATAGAAAATTAAACTACAGGAATCCAACATCTCACTAAACACATTAAATAATTACAAATAAAAAATGTTAAAAAATATTTTATTTAACACTTTTATAGAAACAAAATATATAGTAGTGTTGATACAACATATTTTGATAAATAAAATTTATCATGTGATTTTTTGTTTTCTAGATCCCCAACTAACTTGATATATGTTGTTCAGGGATTAATCCATAGTATGAGTGAGCCATTTTTATTCATTTAATATGTCATTAAAAATTAAATTGAATGACTCATCAAGGCCTCCCCTCCAGGCCAATTAAAAGCTAAGTGTTCCACCATATTTCGTCCAATATTAGTATGAGGGTTGACAACAAGCTCCATGATGGCATATCAAACAACATGACTGAGATTAGACTATTTCATTCAATAATAATAACAGCTTCAATGCGTAAGATAACTATCAAGACCTATATTATTTAAATATATAATCAAATAAATGGTTCAAAATTTTATAAATAATACATTATGTAATAATACAAACCCATATGGGTAAATATAAATGAAATATACATTTTACAAGACCCTGAATATGATATATGTGAGCTATTAGAGAACTCCTCCCCATTTTGAGAAATCTAGGATTGGTATCCAGCCACAAAAAATAGTAACCCCACCATCGACCACCATGCTCCATAATATATCACAAAGAATTACTGGGAATTATCTTTGATGTAATAACAACCACACTTATACCAATATCATCATCTATAATTTGAATCATCAACCAAAACAAAAGATTTATGGGTACAAAGGCTATGGAATATTGAATACTCTAAATAATTAATTGTCTACAAGGTATGACCTGAATATCCGAAATATATAGTGATTCTTAAATGTAACCATGAAGCAATTAGGGACTCACATGGATCAAATTTATCCAATCTTTCTACCTCTCTCTAATTCATGTTTCTATTTAATACTATAATGGGTGATCCAGTCATTGATGTAGACTTTCCATCCATTATAATTCCACACTCTATGATTCACATCCATCAATATAGTGAAACCATTCTACAATACCATATGAGAACCCCTCCCATTCTCATGATTAGATTCCAATCAAGGCGTACTGACCCCTACTATTTGAGGCACTCATGTGTGTTCTAAAAGTGATAATTCCAAAAATATGAATGATCTTATCCCGTTTGTAGACCAATTATACGATAAATCAACATGAAACCACAAAACATTGAACAAAAAAAAAACCATCATCCCATGAAACCATTAATGATTTATAGTGGGAGATAGATACCCCATTGGAAGAGACCCCAAGTAGGGTAGTATTGACTATATGTATAGCGGAACCATACATCCCTGGAATTCACCTCGATCAAGGGAGTACCAAAACCTATTCATATAATGAGTTGGACTAGAACTTAATTATCATCATGGGAGTACCAAATCCATTCCAATCTAGATGATCCATTCCCAATGTATCATGTGGTGGGTATTGAAATCAATTATAGAAAATAGGACCCCAAGTCATGTCATATCAAACACCTAGGGGGTAATAGCCCAATGAATGCTATAAACATTAAGCCCCAAACCTTGTCATAATTCCATGATTGTTAAATCATATAAAAACCAATCTATCCTTGAAAACAACATGATATGTAATAACAAAAAAACACCCATTATGATTTATATCTAAATTTAATTAGGATAATTTATTTATTTGTCTAAAATTTTCATCTAGGAAGAATCCCATTGAAATTCCACGTAAAATGTGATTTGAGGACATGTGTTGTCCCATGGGAGATCCAAATGCAACATTAGGATTTGTGTACATTTATGGATATCATTCACATCTCATGCACCCTCATGGGTTGCATTGGGAAGACTTACCCAACTAGCCCGTGGGTTGACCAATGCATATGGGACCTCTGTTGAGAAAAACAGGCTAGTAGACATGCACTGCCAGACCTAGTGTTGTTTATTCATTATCAAGGAACCCCAACCTTAATATACACAAGATTGGTATAAAATATTATATTTTTTATATAAATTTTAATTTTCACATCAATCATAATTATATGTCTCCTCAACTTGAGGGTATTCAGTACACCTAAAAAACAACAGATCCATTAAATGAACTTTCCATGGATAAATACATGGGTAAAATTAAAATTTTACATATATAGGTTTATGAAAAATGAAATAGAAAAAAATGAGCTAATTATCAGTAAAAAAATTCTTCTTCACTATACATAACACCCTTTTTTGTCAATAATATTTCAACATTGAACTACTGATTCATGAAATCTATAAAAAGCATCATGGTTAATGGATGTTTACATTTTTTATTTATATAAAGATTTTTTAAATAAATTATAACATTATTGTTAGATAAATAAATAAAATATTGTTGGTTTAAGTATTATTGGATGGATAAAATGGTTTAAATGAATTTTATTGAATAAAAATTGAAAAAACAAATAAAAATATAGTAATGAATGATGGATAACATATTGAGAAAATAATTTACAACCAGTATTGATTTAAAAGTTTTAATATGGGTACGATTAATATTTATATAGTGTGGAAAAGCTAGGTGTTCAATGGCATGGTTCTTCTAGTTTATTTTTCATAGGGTAATGTCTTGTTTTGGGATGTGATTTCTTAGGGTTATGTCTTGTTTTGGGATATGATGGATTAAGGTTATACCATGATTTTTTGAGGTCAGGATGTGAGGATGTGGTGAAATGGTGGGGGAGTGTTGTGGTAGTGATAATGTGGTTTTGGTTGTGATAAATTGATATTGTATTGATTCACTCAATTTGTGAGATGGTAATTCAAATGACTAGTTAATATGTATTTGATCCCTTACACAGGTTGAGATCTGGGCATTCTAGTATTTCTAGAATATGTTGATGGTTGTAAAGATATGTCAACATTTAGTATGGGATATGATTACGAGGCCTTTACTTTTCCATGATTCATCACATATTAGTATATATCCTATGAAATTATATATTTCATTTCGTACTTCTGATACACCATATTTTAATAATATATTTTGATTCAACTAAATTTGAATTTTATGTAACATGTTATTACAAAGATCATAATCACACTATTTATTTGATTTTTTGAATAACATATTCTTATCCCGAAACATTTATTTCTCATCGATATAGTTGAATATATCTACTGCTAAACCCTACATAGTTTTTTAATTAATTTTCTACATAGTTTTATGGAGATTTGAGCTATTGTTTTGGTAGATTGTGTAGTTGTAGATAATGATCTCCATCTTTTCATTTCCATTGTTGAATGTATTTTTTGTGGTTTTATATCATTTAGTAAACTATTTCTTATGGAAAATAATGTTTTAAAAAATGGGAACATTCGGGTTATGATTTATAGTTTGGTTTTATTTTCATGATAATTAAGAGGGAAATGAATTCTATTATTCATGATAGGCACCCTCAGTCATAGTTTTCATCTATAGTCCAATTCTGGGATGGCTTAAGAGGGAAATCATATCCCCTATTCCTATACAAGGATGGATTCGGTAGTGATAGAAAACTATAATTGGAACTCCAAAACTCAATTTCATTATATTTTCACTATTTTCAATAATAAATTTTGAAACAATTTCAAAAAATATGCAAACACTAAAAAACACAATGTCATTCACTAACTTCCTTCCCTCTTTTCCCCATTTTCTTTTCGAGTCATTTGTTATAATTAAAAATATATTTTCTAAAAGACAAAAACAGATGTTTATTCACAATATTGATGTCCTAAATCAATTGATTCCATATTTAAAAATTGGGAATGTGGGGGAGATAATGGTTCTAATATTCTTATATATCATAGTAAGAATTGACAATAGACACCTCATGTGAACATCATTTGACTCTATAAGGAGCATCATAGATGATTGAAATCCATCTCCATTCAAAAGGTTATATGTTATGTTTCAATTAATCAATTTCATATTTAAATTTGAATATCCTATAATTCCACCATGAGCACCATAGAATAATCTTCTTGATAGTGAATCAATATAGGTTTTGTGAGCATGAAAAAAAAGTAGCAAAATTTAATGACAATAGAAAAAATATGCATCAAAATCTCGTAAAAATTCGATTCATAGGACACATATTCCATTGAAGATAATATATTGCAGTCAATGAAGCTAATTATTTGACTTATAGGTTGTATAGTAGCATTTTCTAGGAGAACTAAATTAACACACATTGTGTATTTGAATTTTCTACCTCTATTTTTAGGTTAAAAACTAAAACTATTTGTCATAGTAACATATATCATATCTGAACATCATAATTTATCACATGAACTAAATGTTATAGATTTATATAAAAACCCATTAGTAATCATTAATTATATTATTACCACATAACATCAAATAATAAATAAATAGATCACACTTTAGATAATTATTTTAACAAAATATTCAAGCATTGTAATATCACATTCAAACAATGTACTTAAATAAAATATATGAGAATATAAAGGTTATAATAATAGTTAAAAGGCATTCAATCCATTCACATAATTTTCCATTATTTATGAATCACTAGCACAAATGAATATACTGATGTTTCTCCGTGAAGGTTTAATGTTTTTTAAGGCCTTTTTTTTCTTTATGTCATGGTGTTTTATTTTTTATGGTAGAATGTATTTTTTTTAAATTCTATTTTCAATAAATGAAATTGATATTTATTTAAAGATTAAAATAGAATTTGAAACTAAAAAATTCAAATAAATTTTAAATCTAGAATAAAAATGTATATTTAAATTTATAATTATATTAAGAAATATAATATCCAATTAAATTATTAAAAAATTTGAATATATTTAAAAATAAGATGGTTTACTCTAATAAAAGGATGTGAGAAAAAGAAATCCAAATAGGAAAAAAATTACAAGGATATATCAAAATATATCCACCCCATTAATTAATCCTATTATGTGAATTGTATATGTATATATATAAGTGTGATATATATATATACAAGTGTTTGTGTGCTAAGTTAGTGTTTTATTTTCAAAATATATGTATCATATTCATTAAATAATCTCAAAATATCAATTATATTATCAAAATATATTGTGAAAAAATATGTTCCATATAGATTCATTATAATAAGTTTTTGAAGGCATATTCAATGAAATTCATAAATACTATAATGTTCATAATTTTCCTACAACATAACCCGGTCAACTAGTCTAACATGATCTTAACGGGCATAAAAGTACTCAAAATTATAAATTCAAAAAAATTAATATAAATCTTATAATGAATTATTATATTACAATTATATCTAAAGGCACTACACAAAATTATTTATCAATTATAATAAATAAAATTCTAAAAATTTAATCTAAGAAAATACCAATCACTGAAATATTTTATTTTGTATACATGTAATCATATGAAAACATTATTTATAGTCTTTATATTGTAATAATATAGTATGTATATGATATACACACATTATGGATATTTCATGGACATGTCATGATCATGTAAATAAGATATAACACATAATGTGTTAAAACTTATATTTCATTATAAATTTTTAATTTCACATCTATTTACCAAAATGAATCATAAAAAAATGATCAATGTAAAATTATGCTTCTCTTATGATATGGGGAATGTAGGCATGCATATAATCTAGAAGGGATTCCCAATTTGGGGGAAACAAGGAGATGTCAAACTGTTTGATTTCATTGGGGTGGGGGTTATCTAGTGATTTACACTCTGGGGGGGATTTCAAGCTACAAGGTATACAGAGGGGTGGGAGGAGTGAATTTATCACATTCTACAACAATATTTTAGTGTTTACTTATAACTATCATTTACTGTTGCAATGTGGAAATACTATGGAGTTAGTAGAAAATTATTTCATCCATATTTTAAGATGATTTCTAGTAAATATATTTTGTGTTGTGAAACACTACTATTCTCTCTATAAATTTTCTCATAAATCATAGTCATATTATGCCTCTTAGCGAAATTCTTGATTATTAATGAACCATGTAAATCGCTATATTCAATGAGATATTCTTCTAGTTATTTTAATTTATTTATTCAATTTTATTCATGTGAAAATCAGTTATGCGACACCGAATCACTTGTTATCTGGAAAAATAACACTTTCTAGTAATCAACCTTTATGTCCACAAATGAATATTAATTTAATAAATTATGGATATTTATAGTCTTACAGTTTAGATTTTCATATTAATCAAAAAATTACTATATTGAATGCACTTCATTATAAATATAAAATATCTGGGAACTTTTATATATGTTATGTAATATTTATAATATGAAAAATTCACATTGAACATAAAAATTCATTAAAAGTGTTGGATATTAACAAAGAAATTTACATATTACATAATCAATGTTGGAGCTATTAGAATTACTATTGGTTTTATTCATTGATATTTTTAATACATTTTATCTAGTTCAGTTTATAATGGAATGCTTTCTATAAAAGGTCAAAAAATAATGTGAACATTAAATTTATTTCAAAGGTTCACATGTTCAAACATGAATTCTATCCTATTTTATGGTGTAATTTGAAATGTCATGCACTAATGTGATGTATTTTATATGGGTGAATGGTGGATCGATGTTCTTAATGGGATTTCAATGTCCTTTGAAATATTTTGATGATATATGCCTAAATTGTATCATCTTTTTCATTATACCAATCACATTAAATTCATTATGCAATGTTTTCTAAGTTTGTTGCTATGGATGGGAACATGTCAATTGGAAGATGAATTTTTGAAGCCATATCCACATCCCAATAGAAAAAAATATAAGATTCTATTTCTTCCTCCCATTTATAATTCACCACATTACTCTAAAAGAACAATTGTTAATTGTAAATTATCCTGTAAAATTTATTGGGCTATTCAACACCTTTGTTGTGATCTTGTTACCAGTTCAATGATTCATAGAAGACCATTTTTGAATTTTATAGGCCTTATTTACAATTTCAATTTTAATATATTGAAATGAATTTTATTATGGTATGTTGATGATTTAATTTTCTGTTGATCATGATTAAGAGATTATTTAGTAATTTACGTTTAGTGGTCAAACAATATTTGTAAATACACGTTTTCTTACAAATTTTTTATAGAATATTATTTTGTTATGTTAAATGTTTTTTTAAATTGGGATTGAAATAACACAATGTTTATTTAGATGTGTTTTTTATTATAAATTCTTGTTATTCATTTTGTACATGTGATCAAAAGGGGACCTACTATAACAAGTGGTGAATCACTATTGACAGTGGTCCCATAATGACTTCTTCTATCAGAAGTTCATTTTCATTTGTAAAGAGAGAGGGCTTGACAAACATATAAAAAATGGGACATACCTGGTGAACCATGGCAGTAACAACTATCCCACTATTGTCTATATCCATCCCTATTTTTTGTACTTGGGTGAGACCATGGGTTCTTGGATTGTTGAATATTCCATTATTTCCACAATAAAGGTCAATTTCCTTCTGATTGTATGAAATAACCCGACATTCAATAATTAACTTCAGGATCTAGATGGATACATTAACCAACATTTGTATGTCACAATATTATCTAATTTTCTTCACTATAATGTATTGTTTTTAAATCCACCAACAAATGGATCATATTCAATGACAAAACATTAGATGAAATTGAAATATTATATAATATTTACCAATTTGGATAGTATAATTAGTTTAGTCCCTTAATGTGTGCTTATCCTCACTATGAAAGGAAAATAACAATTTCATAATTCATTTCATATAATCATGGATAATCGTCAAAAAAACTGATTGAGTTACCAGTAATATAGATATCCATATTATTATAATTAAATTATAAGAAACTATAAGAACCCATAACTTCATTTTTTGTATGGATATTGTTTTTGGGTTGTTTTTGACTAATAAAAAAGGAAACAAAATTTTATGAGTACACGCCGTGTATTCCCATCTACATGATGTGTTCCTAGTTCCCATGTATAGCTTTGTACACACCATGTTGTAGCCGAGGACATTTTTGTGGGGTGACTTGGTAGAACCCCTTATGTTGGGTTCCAGTTAAGGATACTATATGACATGGTGTTCTTATGAAAAACAATGTTTTTTACTTTTTATTCGATATATCAGATGTGGGTCATGTCTAATGATCAAAACCATCTTCTTCATCCCATATTTTGTATAGTAGTGCTCCAGAATGAAGGATGAAACAAAAAACCTTGATTATCCATCTGAGCTCCGATTGAGACATCATCAGGTGTAATAGAATCCAACTAGTGGGTTTTAAAATCATATAAGGCCTTTATTACTGATTCTGTATCTCACTTGAGATATCTTTTGTTGATCATTTTTTACCTTTTTATAGATTTACGCCATTTTAGTCATATTTATGTTAAATAATTCGATCATATCAATCATATGATATCTTTTTTGCTGGTTTGTGGATTTTTTTGTTTGTCTTTGGTTTATATACACTAAAAGTGTAGCATAACCACGTTTTGGGTATTTTTTGATTTGGAATTAAACCATGTTAATTACCTACTATAGATTGATTGATTGATAAATGGATTTTTCTAGTGCATATGATTAGATACCTTGTCTAAGGGAAACCCCATTGGTGCATTTCCCGAGAATAATTATTTAAGGCCAATTGGTCTGAATTCCTGTCAGGCAAGCCTTTTTTCCATGATCTGATTTTTTAGGATAGAGTTATTGATTTTATCAAATTCCTTTGATATTCACTGTAAATGTTGACCAAAGGGATTAGACTGTGAGAGTTTCTCGAAGGGGATAAACCCTGTAAGATTCCCATGTGGTAATCTATAACTAATTAAAGGGAATTATGATCCAATGGTTTTGAAAATGAGGGAGTTCCAAGGTGGTTGTTGATAAATTAATTTTTTATATGTTTGATCAATGGGGTTATAAAATCAATGATTCCCATGTGGTCATTTATATTTGATTAAATGAATCATTTTACATAGGGATTAGACTATGAGATCCTTACAGGTGGTTGTTTATTATTTTTTGATATCATAATAGGACAATGGTGTTGGACCATGAGAGATTTCTCAGAGTTTCGAAATTAAATGAATTGTTGTTATGATTTACCAGAGGGATGAACTTTCAAAAATGGTCAGCTTTTTAATAATTTAATGTTTGTGAAGTGACTACCATGCCAAGTAACATTCCTGGATTCAATCATACTTGTTCTATTTAGATTTTCTTATGATATATTAGTTCTAGTTACTTTACACAAGGTATATAATGCTTAGGCATGATCAAATTGTTTCACATATCAAAGGATGAGGAATAAATGATAAATGAATTAAATTTGAAAACTATAGGATTAGTTAATTTTGAGTAATTCCATGTTTAATTCTTTAGTATTTCATATCACCTACTATAAATATATTCACTTACCGTTAGGCACAGATATATTAGTAGTATCCTATTGGAATTCATCTCACAACCTATTTGGGTAATTATTTCAAACGTAAAAAAATTATATGATTGTAGGTATATATAAGGTAAACCACTCTTCTTCATGAGGTAAAAGATTTCTATTTGAGTAGGAGGGCATCAGACCATGTTTGGGCTTGTGATGATACTAGAGTTCACATGGTTTTATTGTACTTTTGTTTATGTATTACTTTAAAACATTGTGACGTTATTGGATATTTTCTTCGAAACATATTGTCTGAATCATATATATATATTGTGGATTCTGTTGAATTTACATTTAGTCTTCCACTATTTATTTTGAATTTGTATTATTGCTTTAACTATTGTTTCCTATTTAGATTAAAATTTTTATACTCAGCCAATGGGGTTTAGTTTTCACAATATCTCACCTTTTCCCTTGATGCTAGTCGGCAGCCTCTGTAATTTGGGGAAACGTGCTTAATATCCTATGACCAACAGGGTTCAGTGCACTATTGGGTGGCACCCAGATCTAGGATGTTACAATGTTGTACCAGAGGATTTATTTTAATCTTTTACAAACTATCTAGAGCCAATATACTATGATAAAATGAAATAGGTAGTTGGTGACATGTTGTTCCCATGTGTATCAATCCAGTCTATAATGAAATTCCTTGTTACCTTGAATATTTCTTTTTGTATGGCTTGGAAACTGTTATAGTTGATTTGATTTCACTAATGAATGATTCACTTGTTTTTTATATTATAATTGATATCATTGTCGTTCTATTTATTTTGAATCCAAATCTAATGAGGGTATTTCATTTCATCCATTATATAGGAATTTTCTAGAGATTACTTGTCACGAATTATTTTCAATCCATTTAGGGTGCATTACTAATTTCATGCTATTGTGTGTGGTGTTGTTCTAGATATTAATGACATTGTGATAGATGTCATGATAGAAATACCAGCTATTTTTATAAGGTATTGGTACCTCTGAAGTATCATTTGGATGGATTCGAAGCTTTTGTACCCGAGGTGTTATGATCCCCCTTGGATTGGATTTTGTTAGATCATGTTTAAACATTAATTGAATTAAATTAGGATATGATATGAATAAAGATGTAAAAAATTTATTAAAAATGAATATGGGCACTCATAGATTGGTACATGGTATGCCTTGTACATATTTTATGATTTTGGGGGTTCTAGTGAAGTTCCATATGTTTAATGTCTGGAAACCCAAATAACACAATGTGTGATGATATGTACACACACAATGTGTTCTTATGTTAGGGAAGAAATGATTTTTCTTTCATAGACGACATGAACCATATGTATGCATTGTGTAGTTGTTGACTGTGTGACTGAATGTGTGAGTAGAGATGTGTGGTTGGTAGAAATTTCTTAGAACACGCTGTATATTGGGATTACACATCAGGATATTTCCAATCTTTTATCCATCCTTTGACTAACATCACATGTGGATAGGAAATTTGATTACACACTATGTCTAGATTGAACACACCGTGTAATGTTAGACTTGGAAAACATTCTAGTTCTAGTCATGTAGAAATACTTGTACTGGAGGGGATATTCATGAATAAACACTGTCTCATAAGGAACATGTTGTGTGTATGGGGTGTTACAGGACTAGGTTGGCATATGTACATTCTCTTGTTAAAGAATAATGGAAAATAGCTTTTAGTGGTTCTACATGTCTTGTAACATTCATTTGTAAAAATTGAATGTCTTCTATCATCTATTTCATTATTGAAATGCTGAGTAATAGTTCCATTATTTTTGTATTGAGGTTTTCACTTGACGTTGTAGAGTCATGGAACCAATATGTCATCTGGTTATACATCATGTTCATGGTGAGGATCAAACACCATTAATGGAAGATCAAGGACTACCAGTAGATCCTCCCATCATGCCCATCTGGTTACTAGTTGTTATACTAGACACATGTGATGATGAACAATTATGGGAAGGAATTATGTAGATGATGAAGACTTTTAAGGGAGCACCACATCCTTCCCAAATTATGGAAGAGCTAACACATGTGTTCTAGAATCAGCATCCTCCAACATTTTTAGGGATTTAGAACCATAAGCTGCTGAGTCATGGATTGGGGCCATGTTTTCAACCTTCAATCATCTAGAGACTCCACATTAGAGGAGGGTGAAGCTCACGACATACATGATACATTATTCCACCAAGAGACGGTGGGACGTTATCTCATAGGAGGGATGCCATCGGGATATAGATACAAAATAGTTTTAGAGGGCCTAATATGTTTACTTGTAAAAAAAGATCATGAGGTCCAAACGAGCCAATAATTTCATTCATTTAAATCAGGCCACTCTTTAAGTGATGGATTATTCTACTCACATTATAGATCATTAGAGATTCAAACATGTTTTGGGAGGTAACTAGTTATCACTAGCTAGGTGATTCATGGATGATCTCATGTATGACATTTGATCACAAGTGAATTTTATTTGGATGACATCAGTGAAACTATAGTAAAACATCTGCTAGTTATCGAGTGAAATGTAATGGAGTTTTGAGATACAAGCCTGTGGGGTTCAACATTAAGTGTTGGTACACCATTAACTGATAGCAGGATGTTCCCTAAAGGCAATTAATGTGATGTTTCTTCAGGTAGCCAAGTTGTGTGCTACCAGTGTGAAAAGAGTAGGCACAAAAGACTGTAGTTCCCAAAAGACCCAATTGAGTGAAAACCTTGTAGAATTAGGGGTCATATTTAGCAATATTTTGGGATGATTCACACAATTAGTGAGTGAGAGGGGATCTGTTATGACTCCACATACCAGAGTGGGGTCAATGATTTCTCATCATTCATGGAAATGGAGCATGTCATGAAGTTCATGTCGTGGAGGTGGCCATGGCCATGGAATCTAGATTATTGGTTTTCAGTGATGGTAGGGTGGATCAACTTAGGGTATCCAGGAAAGTTCATAGGGACACCGTACATGTCAGACTTTTTCAATAGAGTAGAACTAGTAGGATCAAGATCCCAAACCCTCTACTGTTAGAGGTATGAATCATGTAGCCTCAGCTTTAGATCCATTCCTTTTTCATAAGGGGGATTCCCATATTTTTTTTCTTTTTCTTTATGGAGATCATCAGGTTCTGTATCATTACTTCAGATGATCTTATGACTCAAGAAACACTGTAATGTTTAAAGAAGGCCACTCTATATTAGTGAAAGGAGTTCCATCTTATGGTTGGTGTGTTTCACTTCATATGGGACCTATATGTATTAGATATGATAGGATTCAATATGATTCTAAAAATGGATTGGTTGGTCTCCTTTATGTCCATTTTTACTGATATTTCAAGAGGTTGAGTTTCATGAGACAAGAGGGAGGATCTTTTATACATAAGGGTAGATGGGATTCCTAGGAAAGAAGATCTAGACTCGGGCATCATGGGATTTGAGAAATTATACCCCATATTTCTAGTTTATATTTTGATGATCTGGGGATATCATATACGGACATTCCTCATATGGTGGATCATTTCATATATTCCTTTATAGAAAAATTTTCATATTTTACTTTAAATCAAGTGGTGTATTTATCTATTGAGCTTATTCTAAGAGATTCACCAATGTCCATTCCTTAGTATAGTATGGCTACACTAGAGTTAAAGGAGATCAAGAAGCAGTTAGAGGAATTTTAGGAAAAGGGATTCATATGTCCCAGTACTTCTCATTGGGTCTCGCCTATCCTTTTACAAAGAAGGAAGATGTTACCCTGAGACATTATGTAGATTATCGAAATATAAAATAGTTTCATGTCAATAATCAATATCCCATGTCATGGATGGATGGTCTCTTTGATCATTATTGAGGATCCAAATTGTTTTTTATTATTTAATTGAGATCTAGTTATCATCAGTTTCAAATTAGTCTATAATATATACATCTTACTACTTTTAAGAGTAGGTATGGTCTATAAAAGTATTTTATAATGCCATTCTATCTCACAAATGCACCATTAGTTTTCATGGTACTGATGAATTGACTGTTCCATCATTATTTGGATTCTTTTGTGGGGGACATTATGGAAAATATCTTGGTGTAATCATATACTCGACACAACCATGACATCCATCTAGAGATTATATTGAGTATGATGAGAGAGCATCAATTATATGATATGATCTCAAAATTCATCTTTTGGATAGACCAGATTCTTTTCTTGGGTCATTTCATACACTATATATGAGTATTAGAAGAACCAAAGAATGTGAGTGAATTAGGTTTTTAGGAGAATTTAAAGAACATATTACAGGTATAATGTTTTCTAGGGCCGGCTGGTTACCACATGTGATTTATTCTCGACAATTCACTCTTAGAAGTGCAACTAACAGACCTGACTAGGAAGGGTGAAAAGTAATTGTGGATAAATTCATGTGATTCAGCCTTTCCAGAGATGAATGGGACATTGAAAAATTGAACAAATAATTATTTTTATGGATCTGGGAAAGAGTTACAGAGTATTCTATCTTGAATGAGGTTTTGGAATTGGATTACTGCATTTGCAGGGTCAAGGAGTCATTCCATACAGGTCTTGGATGTGGAGGCAACATGAGAGGAATTTCAAAATGCATGATATAAAATTAGATACAGTTTTTCATGATTTATGATTTTGGATACATTATTTTTATTATAGCATTTTTTGGTTTATACTAACTAGAAAAGCCTCTAGTGTATCTTCACTCAGTGTGATCTAATTTTGAGGCAACGATCATGGGATGAGTACCTTCAGTACTTTGACATTGAGCATGCCTAAAAATCTAGAAATGAAAATGCAGTGGATGATGCATTGAGTAGGGGGACGTATATATAGGCAGTTCATGAGGGTAGAAGTGAGTTAAAGCTGATAGATTTATTCAATGAGTTGCCTTTAGAGATCCACAAAAAATAGGGCAAGACGTTTCATTCCTCTATTGTTGTTACCTCTACTGTACTATATCAATTAATATTGAGGAAAACATCAGATTCCAGAAGCCTAGTCCTACGATGGAGTGTTTGAGGTAAGGACCCCACTCCTTGGTGTACCATAGTTCATGATGAGGTTTTCTATTATCATGGGTGTGTATTGGTGTCAATTGATATATGCGAAGAGTGGTTGAGAGATTTTCATTCATATATATGACCAATTAATCCTGGTGTCAATAAGATGTATCGAGATCTACAATGTTGGTGTTGGTCACCTTGAATAATGGGGTATTTAGTATGTTTTGTAATGATATGTTTCACCTGTTACTATTTGATGGTGGAGCATCAGCAATATGTAGGGCTTTTAAAGTAGTTACACATTCCTTATTGGAAGTAAAATGATGTTTTCTATGAATTTCATGGAATGTTTACCGAGGATTCCTTAAGGAAATGAGGATTTAGTTGTTATTGTTGAAATACTCATGAAGGTTTCACATTTCCTATTGATCAAGGAAATGTTATAGGTGGATGATCAAAGAAATTGGTACATATGAGATATAGTACATTTTTGCGGGGTTCCACACTCTATTGTTATAGACAAGGATTCTAGGTTTACTTTTTGTTTCATGTAAATACTATAGAAGGCACTGGGTACACATGTTATTTTGAATACAGCATTCCATCCCTTGTGTGATGGCCTATCCTAGAACATGATTTAGGTTTTGGAGGACATGATTAAAGCTTGCATCCCATGATTCAAGGGATCTTGGGACAAAAACATACCAGTGATGGAGATTTCCTATAATAATAGTTTTCAGTCAACAATTCTGATCGCACTTTATGATTCCTTGTATGGTAGGCCATGTTGATTTCTCATATGTTGGATAGATGCATTATAGGCAACTATGATGGGACCATGTCTTTTCCAAGAGACCACTGAGAATGTTGTATTGAATAATAAGGGTATAGATACTACACAATCCTACGAGAAATATTATACTAGTTGATAAAGAAAACATCTGGTGTTTGATGTCAATGATCCGGTTTTCTAGAATGTCACATGAAGATTTAGACACTTGATTATTAGGAGAAAATGGAATCATTCTCCATGATACATCAGTAAATTTGTGGTTTTAGATATATTTGTGATGGTTTACTATCAGTTGAAGTTATCTCATAGGTATTTGGATATGCATGATGTATTTTTCATTTTATAACTACGACGTTACTTTTTAGACTCGTCTCATGATTTCTATCCTGAGGATGTTGAGATGGAGGTTGATGCATCCTTTGAGTATCACCCCGTTAGGAATATGGATTATTGAATTATTATTCTCTTTGCATGGTCTATTCTTCTAGTATCAGTTTTATAAAAGCACAGACTAGTAGAGGACGTGACTTGGGAGAGAGAGTTTGATGGGCGATCGCAATGGCTAGTGTTTTTCTTAGATTCTTATTCACCACCCTTGGAAGGGAAATTTTGGGATGAATTGATTTAGGAGGGGGAGTTTTTAATATCCCATATATTAATTTTAGGTATGTATCTTGATTTCAGGTTATTTTTTGTGTGGAAAAAGGGAGGTAATATAATTTCCCGAGTACACACCATTTATTCCCTTGTAAGTGTTGTGTACCTAGTTGTTTCATATATCCGGGTGTTAGTTGTGTGGCAGCCGAGTAGATAGGCATGTGGTGACCAAGAATACCCACTTTATTCAAGGGATATTTAAGGGTACTACATGACATGTAGTTTTAAAGAACATGTCATGTAATTTTCTATTTTTTAGATATATCAGAAGGGGGTCACGTCTCATGTCTTGGACCATATTTCTCATCTCATATTTCATATAAGAACATTTTAGAATGATAGATGAAAGCCAAACCCCCCTGATTCTTTATCTAGGCTTCATTTCTGAGACCATTGGGTGTGCTGGAATCCCACTGACGAGTTATCAAATCATCTTGGGTAATTCTTCCTAATTCATTATATCGATAGAGTTATAGAGTGTTGAAGTTTTTTCAACTTTTCCTTGATCTATTCCATTTTATGCTGATTCAAGGGATAAAGTTCAAATTTATCAATTATACGACATCGAGGTAGGAGGTTTGTGCATTTTTTTATTTTTCAATGGATTATATTTTCTAAAAGTGTAGCATACACATGTTTTTGTTATTGGGTGACTTGTAATAAAACCTTGTGCATTACATGGTATGTTATAATTTATTTATAAAGTGTTTTTTATTGAGCATCTAGTTAGATACCCTGTCTAATAGACACCCCATGGGTGTGTTTCCCATGATTTAGTGTATATGTCCGATTGGTCTAGAATGCATGTTAGAGTTATCTTTTTTTCATGCCCTAGATTATTAGGATGAAGATACTGATAATATAAAATGCTATTATATGAATTAAAAATTCAATCCTTGGGGATTAGACTTTGTAAGCTTCCCAATGTGGTTAGAATGTGAGAGATGATAGTTGGTCATCTATAATTTATTTAAGTGAATGTTGAGCAATAGATTTAGACCGATAGAGATTTCCCAGGTGGTAATTGATAATTTACTTGTTGTATTTTTAGACCAATGGGGGTAGTCCATGAGAGCTTCCCATGCGGTCTTTTATATTTGTTTAAATGAATACTTGAACTAAGGGTTTTGACAGTGAGAGCTTTACCATGTGGTTGTTTATAATTCATTGATATCGTAATAGACCAAAGGGGTTAGAATTTGAGAGATTTCTCAAAGGATTGTTATTAAATTAATTGTGGTTATGTTTGGCTATGGGGGATTATACTATAGGAAAATTCATAAAGTGGATGTTTTTGAATAATTAAATGTTTTTAAAGAACCTGCCAAGCCAATGAAGAAGCTTGGATTTAGTCTTAATTGTTATGTTTAGATGGTCTTATGGGATGATTTTTCTAGTTTCATTACATGAGGCAAACAGAGATTAGTCTTGATCCTTGGGTTTCATGATTCAACGGATGAATAATAAATGTTAAATGAATGAAATTGAAAAACTATATGATTTGTTACATTGAGTGAATCCTATATTATTTCTTCATTATTTCTTATTACCTTATATATATATATATATATATTCACTGACCATTAGGGACAAATATTTTGGTGGTTCCCTGTAAGAATTATTCTCACACACTATTTAGATCATTCTTTTAGATGCAAAATTATTATATGATTATATATATAGATAAGGGAAATAACCCCTCTTCATTAGGAACCTGATATCTATTGGAGCAGGAGAGTATGGGACCAAGATGAGGCTTGTAATGCTACTGAAGTTTACATGCTTTTTTAAATTGGTTTCTTTATTTCTTTCCATCATTGTGTATTTTGTGGATGTATTCATAGATACATATTTATAACATCATATATATATATTGTGGCTGTTGTGGGATTTACTTTCAGTATTCCACTATTTGTTTCTATTTTGTATTATTTCATCCACTATTGTTTAATATTTAGATTCCAATATGTTTACTACTCTAATTAAGGAATATTTACCCCAATACCACACCTTATGCCTCACTAATAGTAAGTATCCTCCGACGTTTAGGGAAATTTTCAGGAGGTCATGTTTTTATCCAGGTTCGGGGCACCATTTGGCGGAATATTGATCAGGGATATTACTTGAAGATTAAGTAAAATATAGAAAATTAGAAACATGAGAAATCATATGGAGGATATAGATGGAATCTTATATATCATTTACTAATGTTTAGGATCTTGGATATTCAAATTATTCATACTATGAAACACTAAAATCTCCCATTCTTTGTGTTCTACATACTAATCAACTTGAGTACTATTCCATAATATGTGATTTCCTTCAATTCAAAAATATTTTTATCCATCTATAGAGATACTGATACCCCATATATATTATTTTCAACTCCTTTATTTCATTGAAAAACATTTTTCAAACATTTTTATATAATATAAATTCAGGGTATCATTTTCAATAAGTAATATTTAATCCATATACAACACTACAAATAACACCATGCATCTATTAACCTACCTATATTAATACGAATAATACGCGTTCTTATGAATACATATACATTGATAGCATCACTGAAACATATATTCCCACCAAAAAAATAATGATTCAATCTGTAAATGGATTTTTAAATATTTTAAAACATAATAGTATTATTTTAAATTTTAAATCCTTTAATTTATATTTCATACATATGTTTCTATAAATTTATGTTATAGATTGTATTTTTGACATCAATTTGATAAAACATGTAATCAAAATGAGATTTCCTATAATATATGAATTATTTTTGTTATCACCGTTAGAAAATAATAAAAGATTATGAAAACTAATATGATGTTTAGAAAAAAATAAATGAATATTAAAAAAGCAAAATTAAATATAAAATAGTATGAAAATGATTTTTAAATTGTAAAAAGTGAAAAAATAAAATTATTAGAAAGATAGAAACATAATCTCCAAATAAATGAAAATTATAGTGGAACAAATTACAAATAAAAAATTCATTAAAAGTCAATGTATACAAAAAGTTCAAATATAGGAGACCAATATATCGCAAAATTCTTTAAGAAATTTAAAATCTAAATTTTAAATTCATATTTTATTTAACTCTTTCATAGATTGAAGACATATATCATTGTTGATACAACATATATCAATCAATAAAAATTTTCATATGCTTGTATAATTTATAGGCCATGCACTAACATGATATATGTTGCTAGGGGATAAATCCATAGTATACTCTAACTATTTACATATTTATTTTACATGTGATACAATATGAAATGACTTAAAACATAGAGGGCCCACCTAGAAAATTTTTAAGATGAGTGTGAAACCCTATGTTCTCAACAAATAGTTCATGGGTTGGTGACAAGAACCATGTTTCCATTTCACAAAACAAGAAAGGCCATATGATATTTAATTCGACAACAAACACATCTTCATAGAATAACATAACAAGAAAAACATATAGGATATTAATATATATTCAACTAAATGGTACAAAACTCATGAATGAGATGATATGTAAAAAATAAAACCCCACATGTGTAAATATAAAATGTTTAGACATTTTAAAAGTCCCTGAATCTGCTAGATGAAAGATGCGAGATAACTCATCCCCATTGCGAGTACTCCTATAGTGGTCTCCATCCACAATGGAAACTTCAACTATCCTGGACCTCCATACCCCATAATAAATCACCATGTATCACCAAGCATTATATTTTACATAATACATGTTTCACATTCACTAAGACCAACAATTAGTCTTCCTATCATCAGCGCAAACACTCTATGTGAGGACATAAATACTATCAAACTATAAATACATGGAATACTGAAATTTATTCGTTGTCTAACATATAAATACCTATTGTATTCAAAATCCCAAATGTAACTGTGGAGAACATGAGAATTCATAATCCCAGATGTAGCCATATCCTTAAATCTATCATAATTTCATGTTTCAACTAACATAAAGGAGTACCCACTAATTTTTATAAACATGTCATTGTATGTAATACCACACACTCTCATATATAACAATCAATATAATTCATTCATTCAAGAAACATGTAGGAGATCCCAAGCCTTTCTCTACAATATATCCCAATAATGGTGAAAACCAATTCTATTATAATATCCCATGAGTATTGTAAATGATATATTTACAAACATATAAAAGATCCCCCACTCATCATAGGCAAGCTATAGGAGGAATCAACATGAAACTCCATAAAATGGAACCACCAAAAACCAGAAACCAATGATACCATAATGGAATTATTATTGGAGAGAAACATTTCATCTGAAGAAACCTCTATCATGGGAGTATTGACAATATGTATAGAAGAAAAAGTCCCTGCTATCGGTAAAATTAACTATATCGGTATCATGCGGTGGATATACACATAATAGACACCAATGGAGTACCAAATCAATGTTGATCAAGAGTATAGTGCCCCCAGGTAATTAGGGGGTGGGGTGAGGAAATCCATTATAGAAAACAAGGGCCTCATTACCTTTACATTGTTATTTCTAGGCAGTAGTGGAATAAGGATTTTTTTTAAAATCATCATCCCAGACTCATGTGTTCCGTCCTTGGAAATGATGGCGAGACTTAACCAACATGCTTACGGGCTTTCCAATAAACATGTTCCCTGCATTGAGCAAGCCGAGATGGCCGTCATGTTCCTCCCAGCCCAATCTGGTTGAGAAATGTGCAGTGAAACCCCACCCATAACTACACATAGACATTTAAAAATCTTATATTATTATCATTATATTATATTTGAGCTTCATAACCATATGAATTCTATGTTGTCTTATCCAGAGGCTAAGAACAACACCTCAGAATAAGTAAATCCATCAAATGGGTATTCCATAGATGCCTTTTTGTGGAATTTTATTACATATATGGCGGGTTGGAAACATTAAATACAAAAAATTGAGAAAATTCTAAATCAAAACAAATCGGATTCAATACACAAGACACTCTTTTTCAATCGATCATTTTTCAATATTGAATTACAGATCCATGACCTCTAGAAATTTATGATGAATTTTGTATTTTCACAAGTTTTAATTATATAGTGATTTATTATATTAATCATTTCTTTAAAATGATATAGTAAATTAAAGATGATTGGTTTATGTATTCATGGTTGGAACCAATGGATGCAATGATATGAATGAATAAAAAGTGAAAAAATGAACATAGTATGATCCATGATGGATAAAATATGGAGGAAATAATTTACTACAACCAATAGTAAAAATAATTTAATATGGACTTGATGATTATTTTTAATTGGTGTAAATAATATGAGTGAAATAGGATGATTCAAATAGATGATATCACTTATGATTATTTCTTGTTTTATCCAGTGATGGCGTAGGGTTATGTCTTGTTTCGGATTATGATAGCATTAATTTGTAACATGATTCGATGAGGTAATTCTGTGATGATGTTGGGATATTTTGGTTGAATGTGTTGAATATTAAGTATTTTTAGTTGTGATGATTCAATAATGCAATGGTTCATATAGATTGGGAGATGGAACTTCCTATTGGTTTTTGATGTGTTGGTGATGCCATATTCATGTTGAGAGACATGATTTCCTATTTCGAAAGAATAGTTTGATGGTGGTGATTTTATAGTAGAAATTGTGAGGTGATATGGTTATGAGGATGTTTCATTTCTGGGATTATTCTCATGTTATTATATATCCACAAAAATATTAAATTACATTTCATTCATATGATTCACTATAGTTTAAAAAGACATGGTGGTGCGACTAAAGTTCCATTATATGTAATTTTTCCATGTATCTTAATCACACTGATTATCTGCTTCGTTTTTCCTTGTATTTATATCCTAAATCCTTTATTATAGAAGGATATAGCTGACTATATCAGGTTATCACCCCTATATATTTTTTAAATTTTTATTTTGGTTAATTTGAGAGAGATTGGAGGTGTTGTTCAAGTACCTTTTGAAGAGTTATATAATTTTCACACATGTAATGATAATTGAAAACATAAGAAAAAATTTCACTTCTAAAAATATGATTCAAATTATACAAATTACATTTTTGATAAATCATGGTGGTCTGAGAAGCCAAAAAACCAACATAATGGTCAGAGAGTAGCATTTTTAATGGGGGTCTAAATTCATAGACATTGTGTATAAGAAATTAGTGTATATAATATTAGTTAAATATTTCAATCTAATGGTAATAACAAAATTAAGCATGCGTGAACATTGAAACCTCACAAATCAACTAATTATTACGACATCATGTAGAACCCCATCAGTATTCACGAATTAAATAATTACATCACAAGATTAAATATTATCTAACTATAACACAATATAGAAATATAATACAAAAAAATATTAAATTATTGTAGAATCACTTACATACAAGGTACGTAAATAAATGTAATAGAAACTAATTAATTAAAAAGTATTTCAAAGGTTTTTAGTACATTCACTTCTTTTTTCATCTTCCATGAATCAGTTGAACTGTTTAACATGTCGATGTTTCTCCAAAAATCCATTCAAACATAATTAATAATAATTTCTTTAAATATAATAATAAACTATAAATAGTGGAAATGAAGATAAATAATTAAAATTAAAGTTTAAAATAGTTTTCAACAGAAAATATAATAAATTTCTTAAAGATTTTGGAATTATAATGCACATATATAATGTGTGATAGTGTATTTTTTCTATATCAAAAAATATTAATATATTAGGTTTTTCATAAACAATAATAATTTTAACTATTTAATAAAATGGAAAACTATATATATTAATGTTGTCAAGTAATATGACCATATATTAAAAATATAAAATATTAATTAGAAAAAATCAAACTAAATGTATATTTCAACTAACATATAACAAACTTCACTTTTATATTTTGGTGTAATGAAAGAAGAGAATATAAAAAAAGTAAAATTGGAACGTTATACTACTAATAAAAACTAATATGTAAATAAAATTCAAATACATTTGTAGAAGAAATAATTTTGTTAACTCATATAACTGAAAAAATACATTACTACTAATATTATTATTTTTCAATTACCATAACGATATGAATTGGTTATTGATGATAAAATAATTTTGGGGTTCTGTTGAATAGTTGTAAAATTTGAGGGGTATCATATTAAATCAAAAAAACACATGGAATATAATAATACATCATAGTGGATAATAAATAATAAAATCATATAAGAACTGTTCAATAACATGAACCACATTGAATCTTGTTTTTTTCCTTTATTAATTTGGTGGGCATATTAATTTCATATTTAAAATCAAACAATACCATTGACTATGGGTCTATATCTAATTTTATAAAATAAAAATAAGATTAATCTAAATAGTAAAATAATAAAATTAATAGAATTTTTTTTTGTGTCGTTGAACCCTATGAATGGCTTCCTCTAACATAATATCATCAAAAAAATAATTATTTAATAAATTAAGATGAACGAACTTACATAAAAAAGAAAAAGATAGATAAAATGTGCATACTATCGAATGAATGGTATATCATGTTTGACATCCATTATTGCCAAGAACTACATCATTATAAATGCTGGATATATTTTCATCAACAAATGATCCAACCAATATCATAATATAATATATTAATAAATTATTAAAAATTATCACGATGATATATAATGAATTGGATAAATAAATTGAAATTTAAAAAAAGATTTATAATTTTATGAATAGGAAACACCTATTAATATACATGCTATCTGAAAATATATGAAATTCAATGAAACTCATGTGGTATTCCATATGTAAAAGTACATCGTTTATAATAATATTTTTTGAAATGATATATAATTTACACGTATCATCCAAGAGATTAAATTAATGTATCCATATATGAGATGAATACACTCAGAGGTATCAACTATAGAAAATTAGGCACTGTGTGATGGCATATATCTAAAATCAAATCCCTCATTTCGGATTAATAGTGCGGGATGATAAATCGGTTGTCTGAAATATAACATAATAATTAATAAACACAAATTAATATAAGTGATTCATATTTTTATGTAAAAATACTAATAAATTATATATCATTCCATGTATGGAATTTGTACATATTATCTATAAAATTACTATGATCATCTTGTATATAAATCCCATGTCTCATTAATGAATAGAGCATCATATCTATAGAAAATGTAATAATTATTATGTTGTTAGAAACTGTGGCACCAAATATTCACCTACAATGTTCAACAACCCACAACACACACATGATCAACAATAAGCTCCACATTATAGTGAATCATCTTGTTTTTTATCAACATCAGACAATTTACAATATATCAAAATCATATAATAAGTCATAAAAATAATCAGAAAATTAAATAAGGAAATGAAATGTAATATTATATTTATTAAATATATAAAAACTCATACTCACAAAAAAATAATTAAAAACATTTCAATTAGATTAATTTTTATATACATATCATCATGAAATATTTCTTTATTTGTAAACTAGTCTGTAAGATTACAATACAATAACTTGGAGATGAGATGAAATTCTAGACTATTCTTAATGCCAACAGGATGAAGTATTATTATAATTTATTGACTTGTGAATTCCATTTAAAACATATTAATGTATATCGAAACATTATTTTTTTGTATTCCTAAATTTTTTTATTTTTAAAAACCCATTAAATGTGTTATAAGAAAGATTATCCACATTTTGAGGGTCTTGTACATATTCCAATGGAACAACATTACCTTGTCATGCACACACATAATAAATCAATCTAAAAATAGTATATAATGATGAAAAATATAATTCCCAACACCTATAAACAAAAAAAATCAATGACTAATAGAGAGATATGTACTAAAAATAATGACAAACAAATATAATTAAAAATTAAACATTAAATAAAGGAAATTACAAAACATCGGTTCTTAATCATTGAGTAGTAAATATTAATTTTTTTGATGAGATAAATTCAATAAAAAACAACACATTCCGTGATAGAAAACCATTATTCTCTAGATATGTTGTATGGGAATGGAATGACTATAATTTTAAATACATTGAATGAATGAAGAAAAAATAATAATATAATCTTTTTGATACAAAACGGGATGAATTACATTGTTTTTAGAGACCTGGGAATTTCAAGGAAATTTTTTTCTTAATTTCCTATGGAATTTTACAAGAACGCAGTTTCTGACGGCACCTGATTCTGAGGACCGGTGTGCCCAGAATCATTTTCCGAAATTTAGCTCGGGTACGTTCAGTGAACCGACGAGCAGGTTTTTCTAACCTTTGAACCGGTGCTCAGAATTGAAATACGAGGGCACTGATGAACTTGCAATGCCCATAATTTCATAAGGGGACCTTTACCGCAATTGTGTTTTCTCGGAAGTAGAAGTTAAATTTGTGGGTTATTTATGAACTGAATAAAATTGTGGAACAATTTTATTTTTGTATCTAAGTGGCTATATCCTACATGGGGGAGTTGGGGTGGGGCACCTAACTACCCATGTGAGGATAATAGTGAGGTGGGGCCCACACGAGCCCTAACCTTACAACTTCCCATAACTCTCATAACTTTTTTCCACCTCATTAATTTGTAACTCTCAAAGAAACCCCTCTTTAACTCTCCCAACATTTAAGATTACCTTCTCTCTCCCTCTCTTAACTCTTGCCAACATACACAAACTAATTAATTGAACCTACTCAATTAATTAATTAAGTGTTTTGAGATTTGAAATTTGAAATGGCTTGTGTTAATAAAATATCGAGGTTAGCTTTTATTTTGGGAGAGAATTCTTGTGAAGAAGAAGAGGACTTCCTTCTTGACGAAGAACGACATCTTCTTCGATGAAGAATGAAGGTTCCGCGAAGAACGATCGGCGTGCCATCATTTCTCTTCTCCGCGACATGTGAGGAGATTCCGCATCAGACGCACTCCGACGTCACATACGAATTCTTTCCTCACGACGCCATTTTCCGCGACGCCCGACGTGCGACATCTTTTATCAAGTAGGGGAATTTATTTTAGTGTTCTCTTATCCTTTGAGGAAAGAACAATGAGCGCAGACCAACCAATTCCAGGATGATCCGCGAATCGTTCGTTCATGCAATTTCATGTTGAGGATTATTATTTAATTTGTTCGTGATTATTGACTTGACGATCTTCGTGAAATATGACCATTTTTTATCAATTAACGAGAGGGGGCCGGACCACAGAAACACAGCCGACCCTCCTCCTTATCCATGTGGGTTCCTTTTGTGGCTTGAAACGAGAATGGCACGGTGTCGTCGCACCACGCGGAAACGTGCAACAAGGAATGCACAGTGTCGTTGGGCCGCATCGTGAAAAACAAACAAGGGCGCGACGCCGTCGCACCACATCGGAGAAACCCGAAGACATCCACGGACGGAGTCAGGTCACACTGAAGGGGTGCGGCGCCAACGCGTCGCGTTGGAGAACCATGAAGATGACACGTTTTGTTAATTGATGTGCGGATTGACGGGCAACGACAAAACGGGGCCGAAAAGTATTTTTGAAGCTTGAGCAGTATAGTTCGAGACCCGAGATGGAGACCGGCTCAGATGGTTTTGAAAACAGACCACCGGAGCAACTCCAGTGGCCCGCAGAAAGACCCGGAGGCGCGGGCCGCCGGTGACCAGAGGCGGCGGCCAGAGCCATCCGGCCGCCAGGAGGCGGCGGCACCCGAGTGCGCCGCCAGATAATTGGCGGCGGTGGATCCGCCGCCGGCCTCAATCGGCGGCGAGGGCGGGCCGCACCCCCCCCCCCCCCCCCCGCTCCGCGATATCGGCTCGGCCGCGCAGTCCGAGCCGCGGCTGGCCGGTCGGGCCAGTCCGAACCGGGCCGGGACCAGCTGAGTCGGACCCGGGTCAGGTCGACCCGGTTCGGGCCGACCCAGGGGGGTCGGGCCAGGACGGCCTGGGCCCAGACCCCCCGATTTCGGAACACATTCGGTCAAATTCCCATATCATGGGCTACGGACCTCCGATCGACGCACCATCAGTTATGTATCGATCCTTGGAACGATAGGGTCGTTTAAGTATATTACACTCAAGGTTTATGAGAACATTGGGTGCGGCCGGGTTGGTTCGTACACGAAACCAACCGGGCCCTTGGAGCAGAAACAGATATATCTTTAGCACCGGACGTCTGATTGGCGTGCCGTCAACTTTGTTGGAATCCTCTTGATGAGACAGAACTTTTGGCATAATACGCCCATGTTTTGGACACAATTGGAGAATGTCCGGGTTAGATTGTACCCGAAATCCAACTAGGCCCCTGGAACGGAAAAGCTGATATCTTTCAGACAGGATTTCCGTTTGACGAACTTTCTGTGGCGTTGATGATCACGATGATAAATGGTCCCAATGAATAGACCCTATGAGAGTTCGGAGTACAGTTGAGATACGGATGGGTTGGTTCGTACATGAAACCAACCGGGCCCTTGGGATGAAAAAGGATAATAACTCACAGACCGGGCGTCCGTTTGACGCGCCGTCTATTGTGTTGAGACCCCTATGATGAGGCGGTCCTTTGAGATACTTCTTCATGGGACTTTGTGACACTTGGAGTATCAAACAGTAGCTCGTGGAGCGGACCCTCCCAGAGACAAGCGTATGGAGTCCGGAGACCATGTAGCTAGCTGGGACCTGAAGACTCCTTGTCCGATTCGAGTCGGAGAGACTTGTATAGCCCAGTGGGGAGCACTACTGTGTCTGGGTGGCAGACCCACAGTGGGGAGCAATACTGTGTTTGGGTGGTAGACCCGCGGTACTCTACAGGAGAAGTACCTCTGTAGGCTTTGAGGGGGGAGCACTACTGTGTTTGGGTGGCAGACCCCGGCGGGACGCACTACTATGTGAGGTGGCAGACCCGCAGTACTCGACATGTGGAGTACCTCAGTAGTCTTAGGTTAGTGAGTAGTATCTCAGAGTCATGACCAGACCACTGTACTCTCCAGAGACGGAGCTCTTCAGCAGTTACATTTTCGATAATGAAAATCCTGGTGTGATCTGAGTCTATGACATTTGTGTTTCCTCTTGATTGAGATGTGTTACTTGATAACTTAGGTATATGTATGGGCATATACCAGGGTAGTGGTTATCCGTTGATTTCATAATCCTTGTGTTTCCTTATGATTGAGATGGGTTACATGATAACTTAGGTATATGTATGGGCATATACCTAAGTAGAGGTTATCTGTGAGATCTTATTTGTGGTTATCCTGGTTGGTTTTAGTGAGACCATGAGGGTATCGAGGTCCCTACTGAGTATTGTTATACTCACCACTACACGGGCTATTCCCACACCGCGTTGTGTTGGTTGCAGACGACGGGCAGTGCTGATGGAGGCCGAGGGTTCGAGGACTGGACGGTACTCGGAGGTGGACTACATGAAGAGTCAGTACCCGGAGGTGGACTACATGATGATTCAGTATCCGGAGGTGTATATCATGGCGAGACGACACTCAGAAAAGGTTAACGGGAGAGAGAGTTGTGGAGACTATCTGTAACTACCCATCAGGTAGGATCCGTGGTGGACGATCCAGGAGCTGTGCTATCTGTACCTAACCTTTAAGTAGGATCCGAGGAGGATGACCCAAGTGCCACTTCCGTCCTTCCAGCTGTTGTATTTTTCTGTTGTACATTGTTCAGTTGTAGTTGTACTTTCATTTGGGATTGTATTCTGGCCCATTTACCTTTCAGCACTTCTCTTTGTACTTAGTGTATTACTTCCCCTTGTAGTCTGTGGTGTTTTGATTACTTTTATAAAGGAAATGCCTTCCCAGTTATCGGGATTTACGCCTTTTGTGCTAGTTGCGAGCCCATGGCCTATGGAAGGTGGGCTTGGGGTAGTCACGACACGGTCCCCGAGGACGGGTCGTGAAAAATTGGTATCAGAGGAGTCAGTTCTACCGCAGAACATATAACTCTGATATTTTCTTTCTGTGAAGAAATAGTGTTAAGGTTACCGAGTGTGGTCTTCAGTTCAGGGAGTCCAGTGTTGGGGCGGGCGGCCGACGTATCCATACACCAGGACCCTGACAACTAATTTCCGACATTGTGCATGAAAACACTGATTGCGTGTGTGTTTCCAGAAGTTTTTCAATGTCAGCTCAAACCAGGTTAGCTCACCAGGTATAATCATTTGACTGTGTTACTATGTTTCTTTTAGTATTCCTTTTCTCGGATGACCATCTAGATCCCAAAGGTATGTGCGTACTGACAGCCTACCGAGCGACGAGGCTTCAGTATAGGGCCCTCTTGCAGTCGAGGCACCAACAGAGGCAACAGTGGTACTACCATACGTTGGGCCACCGATGCCACCAGCCCCAGCAGTAGGCGATGCACGCCACTTAAGCACGTTGCACGAGTTCTAGCACCAGAGGCCACCTAGGTTCTTGGGAGAGACGGACCTGCAGGCGGCTGAGGATTCTCTGGAGGTAGTGGTGAGAGTCTTCAGGATAGTGGGGACTTCTGTAGACATTATGGTGATCATTGCTGCCAGCCTTCTACAGGTAGCAGTAGGCAGGTGGTGGAGCCACTTGTTCATGTTTTGCAACAATATGACCTTCACATGGGAAGACATCGAGACCTTCTTCAGTGTGGAGTTTGTGCGAGTAGCTCTACACCCCGAGCGTGTTCAAGAGCTGCTACCTTTGCCGCGTGTTTTTCGATCAGTAGACGAGTCATCTGTAGGTAGTAGACAGATGATACAGAGGTACAGGAGGACTAGACCAGCATTTGGGCGATCTTGGGTTTTAGGATCGGTGGTGCGGGGCACCTGGGGTGGGGTCAGATCCAGGTGTGCCAGAAATAGACAGTGTTACTCTTGTGGCAGGAAGGGTCACCTGGCACGTGACTGTACGACCCCCCCGCACAGTTGATCCGCGGGTGTTGGAGGAGCCACCGAGGCAGAAGCAGCGAAGAGTGCTTGAGCAACAGCCGAGCAGAGGACAAGGCAGTAGAGCTCCGGGAGAAGGTGGACAGGAGTGGAACTAGTGGATATGTCCCTTGTAATTCTAGTTACATATTATTGTTGTATCTGTGTCTTTGTACAATGAGCTATAATAATAAAAAGATACTTATCTTTGTGATTATTGCTTTCCTATCCTTTTGTTTGGTTGATAATGAGAGTACCCGGTTAAAACTGTTGACTTGACCCTTACATTCGAGATTTCTACTGGAGGAGACCTAGTGACCTCACACTGATGCCGACAGCGTGACTCGACCCTTAGAGGGGAGAGTGACGGTTGGATCTCTTGGTAGTTACGTCGAGGCCTTACAACGTCATCCATGGCATGAATGCATCATTCTTGACAGGATTGACTGTATTAGGCAATGGGTGTGGTTCATCTAGGGGATGAGACCATGTTTCTCTTTTTGGAAAAGGAGAAATTTTAGAAGCTCTTTCAGATCATAGGCAAAGAAGGTGCAGAACATCCAGTAGCAGATGAAGACTGCACAATGCAGTAAGAAACAGGAAACCGACTCCAGTCTTAGAGACTCGATCGTGTTAAATGTTTTAAGAAGAGGAAGCTTTAAGGAAAGATGAGTCTGCGAAGCAGTATACGTGGAGGCAGAGCTAGGAGAACAACATTAGGTGGTGTACATCTTAACATGCTACAATCACCCACTCTAGTTATCCCCGCCAGGCTCAGGGAGATGGAGGGCGGAGGAAGAGTGCGGCTGCTTGTAGTCAAGGAGTGTGACCCAATGGCTCTAAAAATGATTCAAGGGATAGTCTGTGTCCACTACTAGCTATTGTAGTAACAGACGTCGATATGAATCATTCCTTCCTTTCACAAATCTTGTCCCAGACTTAGAGTTTCCAGTAAGCCGTGGACTTGATCCTCATGTCTGGAGATACCTTGGGAGAAGACTCGATAATCACACTTATGCCGATGTTGTGGTCAGACCCTCGAGGTGAGAGATTCGGCTGGAATCTCTTGGTGGCAGTGCCGAGGCCTTACGACGTTGGTTTGAGAATGGACTGAGCAATCACAGTTCTTACACAAATTGATGGTATTAGGCAATAAGGTTGTGGTTTAACTAGGATGTCGGGATGGGTTTCCCTTGGTATGCGAAAAGGAAACCCCAGGAAGCACAGGATAACTCATGCACAGGAGGGTGCGACCAATCACTCTTGAGTCGGTCAACCTTAGCCTCGTGGCAGTAGTTGTTTTGAGTTTCATTTATAACAGGAATTGGAGTCCTTTTTAGTTCAAGGATGACGATCACATCCTTATACGGGTCTCACCTCGACGAGGTTTACAGAGATGTGGCCAAGGCGGCAAGTTATCTCCGAGGTTCAATGGACCTTTCTAGGTCCTCAGCTGGGTAGGCGAGGTGGTTTACCGCTTGACCCAACCACCTCAGTTGCACAAGGTGCACGACGTTTTTCAAGTATCTCAACTTAGGAGATACGTGCTTAATCCTTCACACATCATCGACCTCAGGGAGTTGGACGTCAATGATAGGGCGACATGAATAGAGGTTCCAATGGGGATCTTGGATCGACAGGAGTAGATCCTATGAGGATGATAGATTCCTCAAGTGCCCTTTCTTTGACAGTATGAGAACCTCTAGTTGAGCACATGGGAGCAGAAGGCTCAAATGCATGCTCTGTACCACTTTTGTGACCCTAGTTTGTGTTAATGCTTTACGGGGATGTAAAGCCCTAAGGTAGGAGTAATGTAAAGACCCGTAAATTTCAAGGAAAATTATTTCTTAATTTTCTATGGAGTTTTACAAGAACGCAGTTTCTGACGGCGCGTGATTCCGAGGCCCGGTGTGCCCGGAATCATTTTCCGAAATTTAGCTCAGGTACGTTCAGTGAACCAATGAGAAGGTTTTTCTAACTTTTGAACCAGTGCTCGGAATTGAAATCCGAGGGAACCGATGAACTCGTAACGCCGATAATTTCTTAAGTGGACCTTTATCGCAGTTGCGTTTTCTCGGAAGGAGAAGTTAAATTTGTGGGTTATTTACGAAGTGAATAAAATTGTGGAATAATTTTATTTTTGTATCTAAGTGTCTATATCCTACATGGGGGAGTTGGGGTGGGGCACCAAACTACCCATGTGAGGATAATAGTGAGGTGGGGCCCACACGATCCCTAACCATACAACTTCCAATAACTCCCATAACCTTTTTCCCCCTAATTAATTTGTAACTCTCAAAGAAACCCCTATTTAAATCTCCCAACATTTAAGAGGACCTTCTCTCTCTATTAACTCTTTCCAACATACACAAATTAATTAATTGAACCTACTCAATTAATTAATTATGTGTTTTGAGATTTGAAATTTTAAATGGCTTGTGTTAATAAAATATCGAGGCTAGATTTTTATTTTAATTTTGGGAGTGAATTCTTGTGAAGAAGAAGATGACTTCCTTCTCGACGAAGAATGACATCTTCTTCGACGAAGAACACTGGTTCCGCGAAGAATGATTGACGTGCCATCTTTTCTCTTCTCCGCGACATGTGAGGAGACGCCGCATCAGATGCACTCCGACGTCGCCTATGAATTCTTTCATCGCGACACCATTTTCCACGACGCCCGATGTGCGACATCTTTTATCAAGTAGGGGAATTTATTTTGGTGTTCTCTTATCATTTGAGAAAAGAACGAAGAGCGCGGACCAACCAGTTCCAGGTTGATCCACGAATCGTTCGTTCATGCGGTTTGATGTTGATGATTATTATTTAGTTTGTTCGTGATTATTGCCTTGACAATCATCGTGAAATATGACCATTTTCTATCAATTAACGAGAGGGGGCTGGACCGCACAAACACGGCCAACCCTTCTCTTTATCAATGTGGGTTTCTTTTGGGGATTGAAATGGGAATGACAAGGTGTCGTCACACCATGTGGAAACGTGCGACAAGGAATGTGCGGTGCCATCGCGCCGCATCGTGAAAAACAAACAAGGGTGCGACGCAGTCGCGCCACATCGGAGCAACCTGAAGACATCTGCGGACAGTGTCGGTCCACGGCGAAGGGGCACGGCGCAAACGCGTCGTGCCAGATAACCATGAAGACGACGCGTTTTGTTAATTGACATGCGGATTGACGAGCGACGACAAAACGGGGCCGCAATGTATTTTTGAAGCTTGCGCAGTAATGTTTGAGTCCCGAGATGAACATCGGCTTAGACGGTTTTGAAAACGGACCACCGGAGCAACTCCAGCGGCCCGCGGAAACACCTGGAGGCACGGGCTGTCGGCGCGCCGCCGGCGACCAGAAGCGGCGGCGCCCGAGTGCGCCGCCGCAAGATTGGCGGCGGCGGATCCGCCGCCGACATCAATCAGCGGCAAGGGCGGGCCGCGCACCCCCCCCCCCCACTCCGTGACATCAGCTTGGCCGCACCGTCTGAGCTGCGGCTGGCTAGTCGGGCCAGACTGAACAGGGCTGGGCCGGGCCGGGCCCAGCCGTGTCGGACCCGGGTCGGCCCGGGCCCAGACCCCCCGATTTCGGACCACTTTCGGTCAAATGCCCATATCATGGGCTACGAACCTTCAATCAATGCACCGTCAGTTGCGTAGAGATATTTGGAACGAGAAAATCATTTCAGTATATTACACTCAAGGTTTCAGAGTATTTTGGGTGCGTCCGGGTTGGTTCATACACGAAACCAACCTAGCCCTTGGAGCGGAAACAGATATATCTTTAGCACCAGATGTTCGATTGATGTGACGTCTAATTTGTTGGAATCTTCTTGATGAGATGGAACTTTTTGCATACTATGCCCGAGTCTTGGATGCAGTTGGAGTATGGCCGGGTTGGATTGTAACCAAAATCCAACCGGTCCCCTTGAACGGAAAAGCTGATATCTTTCAGACAGGTCGTCCATTTGATGAACCATCAGCGGCGTTGATGATCACGATGAGAAACGGTCCCAATGAATATACCCTATGTGAGTTAGTGGTACAGTTGAGATACAGCCAGGTTGGTTCGTACACGAAACCAAACGGGCCATTGGGACGAAAAAGGCTAATAATTCACAGACCGGGCGTCCAATTGACGCGTCGTCTGTTGTGTTGAGACCCATATGATGAGGTGGTCCTTTGAAATACATCTTCATGGAAATTAGTGATACGTGGAGTATCGAACAACAGCTCATGGAGTGGACCCTCCCAAAGACGAGCGTACAGAGTACGGAGACCGTGTAGCTAGCTGGGACCTGAAGACTGCTTGTCCGATTCGAGTAAGAGAGACTTGTATATCTTAGTGGGGAGAACTACTATGTTTGGGTGGCAGACCCACAACGAGGAGCACTACTGTGTTTGAGTGGCAGACCTGTGGTACTCGAAAGGAGGAGTACCTCTGTAGGCTATGAGGGGGGGGATCACTACTGTGTTTGGGTGGTAGACCCCGGTGGTAAGCACTACTATGTGAGGTGGCAGGTCCGCGGTACTCGACAAGAGGAGTACCTCAGCAGTCTTAGGATAGTGAGCAGTACCTTGGAATCGTGACAGGACCACTGTACACTCTAGAGACAGAGCTCTTCAGCAGTTATGGTTTTGATAATGAAAATCCTGGTTTGAGCTGAGTCTATGAACTTTGTGTTTCCTATTGATTGAGATGGGTTACTTGATAACTTAGGTATATGTATGAGCATATACCTGAGTAGTGGTTATCCATTTATTTCATAATCCTTGTGTTTCCTAATGATTGAGATTGGTTACATGATAACTTAGTTATATGTATGGGCATATACCTAAGTAGAGGTTATCTGTGAGATCTTCATTGTGGTTATCCTTGTTGGTTTTAGTGAGACCTTGAGGGTCTCGGGGTCCCTACTGAGTATTTTTATACTAACCTTGCACCTCGTTGTGTTGGTGGCAGACGATGGGCAGTGTTGATGGAGGCCGAGAGTTTGAGGACTAGAAGGTACCCGGAGGGGGACTACACGACGAGTTAGTACCCAGAGGTGAACTACACGACGAGTCAGTATCCGAAGGTGGATTTCATGGCGAGACGACACTCGGAGGAGGTTGACGGGCGAGAGCGTTGTGGAGGCTTTCTGTACCTACCCTTCAGGTAGGATCCGTGGTGGACGATCTAGGAGCTGCACCATTTGTACTTACCCTTCAGGTAGGTTCCGAGGAGGACGACCTAGGAGCCACATCCGTCCTTCCAACTGTTTTCTTTTTCGGTTTTACATTGTTCAATTATAGTTTTACTTTCATTTGGGTTTGTATTCTGGCCCATTTACCTTTCAGCACTTCATTTTGTACTTAGTGTTTTACTTCCGCTTGTACTCTGTGGTGTTTTGTTTACTTTTTTGAAGGCAATGCCTACCCAGTTATCGGGTTTTGCACCTTTGGTGCTAGTCGCCAGCCCCTGGCCTATAGAAGGCGAGCTTGGGGTAGTCACGGCACGGTACCCGAGGATGGGTCGTGCCAGTGTCATCATGTTTTATATAAATAAATATCTTTTTTTTTACAAATTTCCATTATTTTTTATAAAATTTCAATTTTTCACCATTGATGTTTTTATTGAAAAAATATTTCTTATTGTGTAATTTTGTCTCATTTTATCACGATGCATTTTTATTTTCTTATTTTAATTACCTTACTGATTAAATGACTTGAAATAAATTATATAAATAGATAATATCTGATTTTTATTTAATCTTGTGATGACTCCCATTTGGTTAATTAGTTTTTTCACTGTATCCCTCAGGTTTTTATAGAACAATTTTATTGCTTCAAGATGTTCTAAATACATAGATATGTTTTTTAGTTAGAAATGAAATATGTATTTAGATTGAGTAATGATTTATATGTCGTTTAGACCCTTTATGAATTATATATTTTAATGAAAAAAACATATGTATAATGCTTAAAAATATTTATCGGTGAAAACCATAATTGGGGTAATTTTATTTATGGAATGGATTTTTTGATAGGTATGATGTTTGTGTATCATGTAAAACATATATTTTTTACCAATTTATTCTATTTATGGATGTTCTCTTGGAAAATTAATAGTGTTAGTTTAACCCTTATTATGGGGAGACCATTCGTTTCTTCCCCAAATGTTATCCTTATTCTGTCTTAGAAATTGAGTTGTCCCTAGTGGTGGGATGTCCAGATTGGGTCACCCCGTACTAGTGACTCAGTTTTGTCCTTGGTTTATTCTAGGTATGAGGTAGTATTGTTCAAGTTTATCAGTCCACAAATTTAATACTTGTGTAAATTTGGGGTTGGAGGACACCCAATGGTTTTTTTACGTAATGTTGTGGTAGCGTTATTTTAGTTCGTTGTTCATTTCAAGTGGATTGCTTGAGCATTGTCATGTATTTTTTGAGGTGTTTTGTTTTGGGATGTGATTTGAATGTGTTTCATAATTTTATTTACGTGCGGTTATTTTTGGTTTGTGGGAATATTTTCTTCATTTGTTTGATCAAATGTTGATTTTCGTCCTTTTTCAAGCGGGTGAAAACATGGCAAGGATGTCTGTCTTGGTCTATCATTTGGGCTTTGCTTTTGCATCTGGTCTTGTTGTGGAATTCAGGGGTGCAATTATTTAGTTTGGGGGGAATTTTCACATACAAGACATATTTTAAAGTTATTTTTCATTTAATTTACATCCCTTCTTTTTTGGGGGGGTTTCCCTAGGTTTTAGGGAGGAATAGATGAGTAATCATGAATTGGGCCAAACTGTGATCCCAATTCCAGATTAAAAAATAAATATGTTATCTTTTATAAATTTTTCATTTTTCAATATTTTTCATCCATTAAATTTCCTACTTGACCTCTCCTAACCTGTTAACACCACCAAAGTAATTTGGATATTTTAGAAATCCATAAACAGGGTTTTGTTGTGTTTTTATCTAAGGGGTTGGGCCTGCCTAAAAGCCAAATTCCTGAATTAAAAATAAATGTTGATTATGTTATAACATATTCAATTTTTGGGCTCATTTAGTGATTCTAAGTCTCACCCAAGACCAGTTAACCCAGATGCACGTCTGAACTCTCTCCCCCCTCTTTAGAACTCTGGTTAATCGCGATATTGTGCCGAATTTAATAAGCTTCCTATAATCTCCATGATTTGAAGAGGTAAAGTCTTTTTTATCATAACTACCTCAATTCTAAAGATTTTTCCTCCATTCCAGTTCCTAATTTACCTAATTTATCTTGTTCGAACGAAACCTAAATTTTGGCAATTTTAAATTTTTGATACTGGTGTTTTTGAGTGAGTACTTCAAAATAATTCAATTAAATGAGCCCTTTTCTTTCCTCTTCCAAACTACATTGGGTTTCATTCATTGTTCTTATGTTTTTTTGGTTATCATTGAGGTTAATAAGGTCCAGAAACTAGGTTTTCGATCCTAGGGATTATCATAGGGCTTTCATGGAAAATTTTGGTGTTTTTAGGTTTGATCTAGGTCTCTCTTGGTGCGGTGAGGGTGCGATTTGATTTTTGCATGGTGATTTAAGGGTTTTTGTTACATTGGTAGGTGATTCCATTGTGTGTGAAATTTTTTTCAATTAGCTTGCTGTGTTCATGGTACCTTAATATTTATTTCACTTGAATGTTTCTGTAAAAATTGGTTTTACCTGGATTTATAATGCAAATGAATTGTAAGTTCCATTTTTTGGTGAAATTGGGGGTTTTTCATTCAAATATGTTATTTTTTCATTTTGGGCTGACCTATAATCAATTAGTTGATTTTAGTGAACTACATTAGGACTAAAATTCAGGATTTGAATGTTTATTTTTTTGTTGCTATGAATATTTGTTTAAATGGGGTTTGGGAAGCAAATGGGCATTGAGTGCCATGTTTGTGTGAAAATGGTGGTTTTTAAAAGATATAACTTCCTAGGTTCACATTGGGCTGCCCCATAACTGAGTTTTTGGTTTCATTAAAGGTTATTGAACAAAAATGTTGTTTTAATGACTTAAAAGTGTTCACATGGTGTGCAATGTGGACATATTAAAGTGCATTGGGTGCCAAACAATGTGATGTTTTGATAGGTTGTGATGGTATAAAATGTGTGTAGATACTGTACTATTTGTTTGTGAAAAATAGAGATATTTTATATTCAAAAGAATGTGTGTTTTTTGCTGAAATTGTTTCAGCACAAAAGGGGACGCCCGGGTACCTAGTTGGGGTGGATTTGTACTAGTACGGCTAGTGGATCAGATGGGTTTTGTCCATGTTACACTTAGCATTTGGATAACGACAAATCTAACTAAAATATGTGGATGATGATTGGGGACCAATAGGTTATGGGTATGTTCCCTACTAGTGGCTCGTGCATGATAATGGATTTTTCTATGGTTACTCTACACTGAGGTATGAGGTGCATAGGGCCCGAGACAACCTAGTGCTTAGGGGTGTTCCCGATTTTGATGCTCATTGGATTTGTGGTATTTACCCTTGTTGTGGGGTGTTTTTTGCAGTAGTTTACAGTATCTCACATGTCTATGTAGTGTTCTATCATTCTGAAATTCTCGGATTGAAAACCATTTTCTTTTGAAAGTTGCATTTCTTTGAATTTTAACATTGTTTCATGTTGTGTATTAAAATTGCTTGTTTTGTTCACACTGTATTGCATGCTCATTGGAATCTTCTAGTGGTATCCTATTGGGCTTAGGCTTACACCCTACTTACACCCCTTGGGTGTGCGTAGACCTGCTTATGCTTGACTCAGGTAAAGGGAAGGCTAAGGGTGATGGCGGTTCAGGGTGTTAGTCCCCATCGTTGGGGCGGAGTTGTGGAGAAGGCTTGTGGGTGATGACCCCCTTTTCATGTGGAGTCCATAGGGATGTCTTTATGTTGTCATTATTTGTTTTTAGACCAAATTTAGTGTCTTTAAACATATGTATTCAGATATGGTTTTGTTAATAATTGTTTAGCATGGAAATTTCAGATTCTAAAAACTGATTGTTTTTTTTATGATTTATGATTTCATACTCGGGTAAATCATTCCCAAACCAGATTTCTTTGATACCGAGGCACTTGTGCCAGCCAATGGGGATAGGGAACACCCTTCTAGTCATGTCATGTACTGGGTTTGGTGCTAGTTTTGGCAGCGAATAGATTCAGTTCGTGACAAAAAAAATATTTTCATTTTTTATAAATGTAATATATAATTTTTATTTTTTAATTTTTTTAATAATTAATTTTTTTGATGTATATTTATATTCATTAGTTTAATTAAATGGTTCTTACTTGGGTGTATTTCACCATGAATTTTTTTATTGGCCTAGAAGATTAGATCACTAAAATATATACTCCCTTAAAAATCTTACTATAATAGGTTTCTTCAAGGATTTACCGAAACATGTGATTCTAAATGATAATGTATATAATCAATTTCAGAAGGGTAAATAACCAAAAAAATATCTCAAACCATATAATGATGTTTCAAATTTTCAACTTATAGAGTTGTCTCACATGGATTTACTTACAACTTCTATATTGTAAAGTCTTAATGTGTTTAACTATGTATATGTTATTTTAGTTGACTATTCTAGATATACTTGGACCTTCTTCATGGCTCACAAAAGATAATAATGCTCTCATTTTACAAAGTATTCTATGAATGTAGAAAATCATACTATAATTATGATAAAATATCTACGAAGTGACCATGGTTGTGAGCTTGAAATCCATGAGTTTGTATCCATTTTCACATGAAATGGATATAGATACAACTTATTTTTCCCTAGAACACCTCAAGAAAATGAAGTTATAGAATGATGGAATAGAACATTACAAGAAATTACTAGAACCATTATCAGTGATTGTGAAATAAATATATATTTTTGGGCTAAAAAATTCAATATGACAAGATATATTATTAATAGAGTGTTAATCAGACATATCCTTAAAAATATCTATTAATTGTAATATAATATAAAATCCAAGGTTAATTACTACAAATTATTGGTTACAATGTGTATATTCTTAATCGTAAGGATTATTGAGACATCTTTTCCACAAAGAGTGATGAAGGAATATTTTTATTTTATTAAATCTCTATTAAATCATAATGAGTATTTAGTAAAAGAACCAAATATGTGGAATAATATTAACATGTTTAATTTGATAAGATAGATCCACCTGAATCATAGACGTCACTAGATAATCTTGAGCATGCTATGTAAAATATTGTCATTAATTCTAACTCTTAGAACAATCATATGATTGAATATATTAAAGAATATATTTATAGAAATTATCCACATTTAATACATAATGAGTCCGAACATGTTGAAGAATATGAAATAACTATTCCTTGTTTTTCTAGAATCGTTAAAAACCTTATGAACCAACCAATATTTGTTGTTGTTGGCGTAATTGATAATGAAACACTAAATAGAGCATCTCTATGAAATCAGGGTGAACATAAAGCTTTCATATAACAACATAATTCAAAAAAATCAGAAATGATATTAATGATTAATTTCGGGTAATGGCCACACAAGAGGATTTAAATCAGTTTGAAAGGAATAATGTTTGGAATAATTTAGATAGACCTAAAGTCACCTTTTCCATATACACAAAATTGGTATTTATTAAAAAAAATGGATGAGGTTAGTAACATAGTTATAAATAAAGATAAATTGGTTGCACAAAGTTAAAGTCAATAAGAAGGAATTTACTTTGAAGAACACTTTGCACCAATAGCTAGACTTCAAACCATTTAAATCATTCATGGATACACAACATATCTAAAAAGAAAATCATATGAAATGGATGTAAAGTGTTCATTCCTAAATGGAAATATAGTTGGGGATGATATTGTTGAACAACCCCCTGGTTTTACAAACCATCACACACCAAATAATGTATTTAAATTAACTGAGGATTTATATGGTTTAAAACAATATCCAAGAGCTTGGTATGATATATTAAGTAGTTTTATTATTTAAAATGGTTTTAAAAAAGGTATATCAGAACCTACTCCTTTTATAAAATTAATTTCTAATGATTCCATAGTTTTTCAAATCTATGATGTTGATATTCTCGGATCAAAAAAAATATTTATGAATTATTTTTTCAAAAATGATGAAAAATGAATTTGAAGGGAGTTTAATGGGTGACCAAAATTTATTTCTTGGATTTTAAAATTTTTAAAATATGAAATGTATTATTTTAAATCAAATACAATATGCTAACGATCTTATAAATCATCTAGGATTGGATAGAACTAAATGTATAGATACAATAATGAGAACTAACTATAAGTTGGATCTTGATGAAAATGGAAAATCTTTTGATCAAATGACTTATAGAAGAATGATTAGAAGTGTACTCAAATTAACTACTAGTCGGCCTATTATTTTGTTTAGTGTTTTCATGTCTCCATGTTTTCATGAAAACCACATTGAGTCTCACTTAAATGGTGTAAAATTTATTTTCAAATACATCAAAATTACAACCGATTTAGGACTATTTCATCCGATAGGGCATCCATTTGACATAGATAGCTATTCGGATCACTGATTTGGGTGGCTGTAAATTAGATATAAAAATCACTTGTAGAAAATATCTCTTTTTTTGGAAAGTCTCTATTATCATTGTGTAATAAAAAGAAAATATATGTAGCATTATCTACTATCGAAGCTAAATACATACCATATGGTAGTTGTTCTTCATAAATTATGTGGAATAAACAAATGTTACTAGACAAAGGATATCAATTAAGACATGTTCCTATAAATTATGACAATACAAGTGTTATTGAAATTTCAATGAATCTTGTTTCAAATTATAGAAGAAAAAATTATGATTCCATAGATCACATTCTAGGAGATAATTATCAAAAGTGTGATATCACGTTGATATTCACTGGCCCTAAACATAATCTTCTAGATATATTCACTATTCCATTAAATCATGAGTGAATAAAATACCTCATAAATGAATTAGAAAGGATAAGACTCAATGAACAGTAAACTATTTCATAGTTTATGGTTTCATGATTCACAGTTTCACATGTTACAGTATTGCAGTTACTGTCGCACAAGTACTGTATAATAGTTACTACTTCTTGGTTATGGTCTCATAATTGTGGTCTTAATGATGTAGTCACAATATTTTAGAGTATCTCCACAATGAATACTATTTATATATTTTTTAATTTCCTTACCCATAACAATGTATGAATTATTTTATTGTTTATTTTTGTTGCTTATTTCTATTTGTGATGTTTCAAATACCAAAATTATAAAAACCCAATATTTTTCATTTCTCTATTCAATCAAACTATTGTCTCCTAAAATTGAAATCCTTATCTCTCAAAATGTTATCCTCTGTCAACCGACTATATTTCTTGATCCCATGTGGGATGACTAGAATGAAGCCAATTTTTTCATTGACTCCTGAGAAGAGTTGGTCTCAGAAAAATGTGAAAAAGGATCCAAAATTAATGCATGAGGGTCCCCTGAATCCGGGCCTTACAAAACAAAGAACTATGATAAAGAATAATGTTGTTATGAAGTCTCTATGGATGAATAAGTAACTTGTTTTGAATTTTTCAGATGAAAACCGATGGATGATCTTGTTCACAGAAGAGAAAAGATAGTTTGTCATAATATTTTTCTAGATTTTTATCAGTTTGTTCAGTTTTCGTTCATTTTAAAAGTTGAATTTGTGGTAAAAAGTTGGGTTAATGAAAAAAGGTGTGGATTTTTATCTAGGTTATGTGATTGATGCATAATAATACCTCATGAAAGAATATCAGTGGATTAAAAATGTGGTCCTCCTCTTCTGAGGTATTTTTTTTAGATGAGGTTCTTGGAAGTTTAGCTACAACCAAAAATAATTGAAGAGAAATTGAGACTAAGAATTATATTGAGACAACAATGTTGTTTAAGTTTATTAAAATTTATTTTTACCATGGAAATTTTACTTTTCCATCCTTATGTTTTAAGATATATTCTTGATACATAATTTTTAGAATTTTAACAAGATCAATCTCTATATGTATATTATAATTTACATGTGTGAAGTAATCAAGACAATTTCAAAATCAAACTCACTATTTTATTCAATATTAATTTCTACAATGTTGAATTCTAAGGGAGTATCTTGTTCATATGAAGAATTAGTTGAAGATTATGAGTTTTTACCAAAAATTATATGGTTAGAATGATGTAAATCAGTTTGATTCCAAGGAAAAAACATGGGTAGAAGATAATGAATGAATTTAGTAAATTATGAACCATGTTAAAAAATGTAAAAGGCCTCAGAGTGTTTTTTACCCTGATATAGAACCTAATGAAGTTGATTAATATTTAGATGAAGAGTTATAACATGTAGAAGTATCACCTTAGAAAGGAACTGTCCTATAAATAGAAGAAGAATAAATTGTCCTACCTATTTTAAAAGAAGTTGTTTCAAAATATGGGGATACTGATAAAAGAAGTGATGATATAGTAGATGTTCTTATTGTTTACGAAGAGCCCATTTTTAGGAATAATCAACAACTGTGGAATAGTCAGAAATAAAATTTGAAACGGATGTTACCTGATCTTCTGAGGAATGAATGGAACAATAGTTTTAGCTAGCTAGAATATATATGGTTGATCCTGAATGAGTAGAAAATTTGGAATTAGATCAAGAGACTAAATCTTTTAGTCCCAGAATATATTTAACTATTGAGGTAGAGAAGCACCCAAGATTAAAAGGTATTAAATATCCAAATATTATTGACCAAATATCTTATGGATACCTGGTATAGGTTTATCAATTATTTTGATGTAGATAATACCCAAGATTCCTCAAAATTGGAATATCTATTTCTATTGTGTTTCTACAATATCCAATTTATGCCATAAGAATAAACCTATATTGAGGAGACTAAACCTATTTCATAAAAAATTCCTAAACCTACTCAATAATAATTTGATTTTGTGTGTCAAAGTGATATGAATACGTTTGGAAACACTATATTATCTTGAATTGTATAGATTATGACATCCAAAACATCCCTTGTAAATCATCTCACGGAATGTGATGATGCCTTCTTGTTAAGGAAAAATATTTGGAAAATCCAACCTAATAAACTTCATGAAATTCATGAAGTTAAAATGGATATCAAACATTTAAATGATGAGGTGAGTTAAATAATATCAATGGTTGAAGATATGAAGAATGTGTTTCAAACTAGAAAAGCTCCTATTGCACATCTGGTGGAGGATGTTAGTGATAAGATCCCAAATAAATTTGAAACTCTAAATTAACAAAAGTAGCTCAATAAATTTGAATATGTGCCTGACGTAAACCCCATGATAGTTAATGATATTTCCCATATTTTTGGGGGGAATTAACAAGCTTAATGTTGAATATAAAAGAATTTTACAAATGGTTATAAATTAGAATAATTCTCTGACATCATCAATTACAGCATCAAATACCTCTAGACATCCATCTAATACAATGTACAATAACATAATAAGAACTATTTTTAGAGCAGATCATCAGCTAGTGCTGATGGGTGTTAATAAGAATGGTTTCTCTCCTATAATTAATAATTGTTACCCGCACATGATTTTTTGAGAATCCATTCAATTATTTCCAATTATTATAAAGATAAAAATTATATGAATGTGGAATTATACTTCAATATAATTTATTATAAGAAATATTAGAACAATCACTTCAAGTATCATGTAATTAATTTGAAAATAAGTCCAATAATAGAAGCCCTTAAGACTCAAAATCAAATTCTAAAATAAATAAATCCTAGATTTGACATGTTTTTGGTTAAAAAATATTAATTTGATAAGGATATATATAATTGAGGTGTGATGATCGGTTATTTCACTAACTTCTTAGTGTCCAATCTATATGTACAATGTACTACCATTTTGGCTTCTGCAGCTTCCACTTTGTGGCCAATTCAACTCCTTCCACTTCAACAATATTTTATCCTATAACAATTTTATATCTCAGGCTCTAATCCAGATCAAAAATATTATAAATATAGTATCATTTCCTATTTTTACCAAAAAACCATTGCATTCATCTTATGTATTTGATGGAGTGAATTTTCTTTCCCTCATAGTTTGATCAATCCTTTCTACAACTTATACTTTATTCATATGGCTCCCCTAGATGACACTGCCAAGGGTAAATCAATGACTGATGGATCTTAAGTGGAGTGAAGGATATATTTTGATATGGATGTATTTCATTTTTTGTTATTCTTTTACTAAACTCCTTCATTACAATCAATGAAATTTGAACTTTTGTTGTTTCTTCTCTTACGTGTCTTTCTTCAGTCATTCGTTTTCTATTTATTCATTTTGATAATCCTAAAAGTGGTAGAAATCATAAGAAGAATTTATGAAAAAAGAATATTCTTGGTAGAAGAACAATTTTTATACATATTATCACATATATTCTCAATTTCTTTAAATTATTAATATATATGTCTTATAAATGTATTGATTTTTCATCATAAAAAAGGAGGAGAATGTGGGATTCCTTGTGTTGAAATGCTCACAAACCAAATATAATTTTTTAATGCTCAATGATCATATAAAATGTTCTAATGGTCACAAATAATTTATCATGTTTTAATGCTCCCAAATCTTGTATCATCTATTTCTACTCACAAATAATGTATCAGGTTTTACTACTAACAAATCATGTATTTTGTTTTAATTCTCAAAAATAATATATCACGGTTTAATACTCATATATGATGTGTAGAATTTCACAAGACATGTATTAATCTTGTAATATATGGTGAATAATGTTATATTATGTTTCAAAGTGATTATTTTTAATTTCAATCCATTTTACGTTTATTACTTCTTAAGATAGTTTACATATTTTTGGCTAATACTGCAAAACTGTATGTTTCCTATAAAATTGTGATTTTGGAAATGTCCTAGACACTATAACCATGGCACCATAATGATGACACCATAATACAATCAACATGACTCATACAACGTTTGTAGTTCAAGATTTTAAAATGATCATGAAACCATTTCTTTTCTACCATTTCCAAGAAATCATAACGAGACACCATTCATAATTTTGAAAAAGTAATAGACACCATTAACTGAGACATTAGGTTCCAGACACAACGTATGTGCTACTAGGTCCAGATCTCAATGAAACTATCTCACCAAGGCTGTATCACCGTTCAAAGTCAAAGGAAAAGACAATATTTCCATGTGACACAATTTTGAGACAAAAAATGTGACATCATTTAATACATATCCTTTTTTATCATTTTTAATTAATTATAAATGTTATCTCTAGTGGTCATATTAGATTCATTTAATGAAACTTATATAATTAATGTTCATTTTCTGTCTTGTCAGTAGATAGTACATTTTACGAGGTATGATGTGTTGAGATAGTTCATCCTATTGAATCCAACGCATGCACCCAAAATGAACATAAAACCATGGAAATTGAGAAGCAAGAGATGAAATATTTGAAATATATGCATGAAAGAACATACATTGAAGAACACATGAAGAACTTCCTATTTTTAGTGGATGAACATATATTGATCAAAACCTCCTACATTATCACAACATCCACACTACAAATTACAAGAGCTAAAAATAACATCTCATCGAACTAGAATGTATAACATGAGAATACCTATACTCTGTTTACAAATAATGGCTCAAAAATCATATTTACTACAACCTATATGTCAAGAGCTATATTGAAAAAGTCTAAGATCATTTGAAATCCATTCTTATAATATTTTCTCAATTTTGTAATGTTTTTATAACTTTTCATGTCGTGTGTCTAATGTATATTAAAACTCAAATGATATCTTGTAATAAACTAGAGGATACAATATATCCTCATTAAAATATCATTATACACTTTATTTCACCAACATATAATTATGGAAGGGGGCATGTGTGACATGTTTGTTAGTTTTCCCACATATAATAGTGGAAGATGCCTTGTGAAATAGATATTCATGTGTAATTTTGTTAACCATGATCTAGGGTGTGTATCAAATCTTATTTTAAATATTTCTTGGTGTTAGGTGATCACCATGTGAAGTCTCAGCCTGTTTTATCTATTGTGCATTTAAATATAGACATTATATTGACTCATATTTTGGAAAACAAAATTTTAATATGCTAGTTAGTCTTGTATATTAATTATAACTTTTTTCCCTTATTAGAGTAGTTTAAAAAGTTTAATCAACATATAATATTTTTATAATTGATAATTAATCTATATTATAAGAAACCACTTGAGGAAACAAACTATTATAATTTTATTAGCTATTTATTTTTCAAATTTTATATTAATTGGGGGAATATTTTTAAGTAATATTTTTAACTGATTTTTTTATTAGTACTCAATTAACCCCCTCTTGAGTGTCCTACTTTGAAAAACAAACTCTTTTCATTTAGGAGTCATTATAAAAAAACATAAGTGTTTCCCAAATACCTCACATATTTCTTAATATATCATCATTTTGTCAATAAATACCACAAAAAATCATCATAATATTCTTTGAATTTTTTTTCATTAAATCCATGAAAATTGATAGTACAATAGTCAGTCCCAAGCGAATTACTGTAAACCCATAATGTCCATTCGATGTTCAAAATTATATTTTTGAAATAGCTTCCTTTATCACACAAAATTGATGATATCCAAATCAAAAGTCAATTTTTTGGAAAATTTCGATCATTGTGATATTGATATAATATATAGTCAATCCAAGAAAGTGGATAATTGTTTTTTATTGTAATATAATTGATCTCACTATATTCAATACCAAACCACATGGATCCATTATTCTTCATGAAAAAGTGAGCTGGGGAACCCGTGGATTTACACTAGGGACAATAAATCACTATTAAATCAATTCCTCTATTAGTTCATTTATGTAAACTAATTCCAATGTGACCATTCTATATGGAGTATTTCATCTGTGTATTGTACCAATAATTAAATCAATAGATAAATCAACATCCTCTCAGGAGGATTTATAGGTATATCCTATAGAAATACATCCACATCTTTTTGCACAATATGTACATTCTCAATTTTATGGTTTCCACTATAACCCACAGACATTGAATTCCATCCCACCATAAGAACAATATTCACTATATATAATGGGATTGGATCAATATAAGAATCTTATGGAGAGGTTTTCTCACTACAGATAATGGATTATACACTATTCTAAAAAATTCTAACATCCTTATTATTGAAAAAAATTGACATCATAATTTGAAATCCAATTCCTACAGACTATTATATCAAAATAAATCATTGGTATGATGATAAGGTCAGAAACAAGAGCACATCTTTGTGTCAAAAATGGAACATATCGACACGTATTTATTGTAATGATACTACTAGTATGAGTTTTGACTGAAACCCTTATATTAAATCAAAAGGGAAATGTCTAATTTTCATGGAAAATTGGGAAGGTATAAAATAATTTAATGATCATGAATAAAATAAAGCATTGTATTTGTTTAATGAAATGATTAATTTACATTCTACTGCTTCAATTAGAATTTCAACCTCAGTTGTTAAAATTGCATAATCTTGGTCTTTATCCCCTGGACTTTTAATAGTACGATTTCCTTGATGCTTTGGAATGTAATTTTAATAGTGTCCCATATCTCTACAATTGTGTTAGTGTAGGTCATTGAAATATTTATTCCCATTTCATTCATTGGGATGGAGAAACTTTTCTCCACACTAATGGAGAAATTCCATGACATTTAAGCATTATCCAAGATGATTCCTTCCATATATATCTCATAATTATTATTTCGTCATTTTTTTGTTCTAATTTTTTGATTCACCCATTCCATGTTTATTAGAATATGTATTCATTACATGGTTTCCCTTGAAAGAAATTGGTCTATAAAATTCCATCTTTATTTTGATGTCTCCTAATACAATCTCATTATATGATGAAAAAGATTGGGAAGCTTTTTCCCTTTAATTAATTAGATGATGACAACAAAATAAATGATCAATCTTTTATTATGAGTAACATATGTAATCTATGGAATACCTAGCTAGTCTTCTAATGGTAGCCTCAAAATCTGTAACATAGGCTTCTTCCTTTTTCTTTATGATAAGGAATGTCCTATGCATTTCAGTATGTTGCTCATGATGGATGTATTTATCGATCAATAATTCTTTAAATGTTATCAAATAAATGACTTCTATTTCAACATCCTCTATAGTATTTTGGATCAATTAGAACCATTGATCGGTATCTCCGTTGATACAAAATGAAACCACAACTGACTTTTCATTCTCATTGCTTCTCAAGTCTTGAAATATTCATACCAGGGACATTATCCAATGATCACATCCACTAAATTAGTATCCCCACTAAAATATGGTGTCTTGTACCGCATGAAATGCTTCAACATAGTTTGAGGATGGTTATTCATCACAACCTATGTAAGTCTTCCTAATATGTTCATGATATGATCAACTAAAATACTAATTGTGTTGACAATGGGGAAATCCCAACATTGTTTCTAGGTATTGATTACCTTTCATCCATTAGGTTCCATCAATATACAATTTCATACACAAAATTAGGTTATGAATCAAAATGTATAATTTTCTAATAAGAATAATACATAACATGAATTTAAAATTTATGCATAGCCAAAATCATATATGTAAACATGGTTTCCTTAAAGACAAATTTTCATTAAGACCATAAATACTGGTTTGTAAAGAAAAAATGAATTTTCTTAAGAATATACCCCAACAAGTGTCAAACTAGGTGTGTAGTAAGGCCAGTTCTAATGTACTAGATTACCCAGAGTCCGAATCAGACGATAATGTCAGACTTGTTACTCCTATGTACATCTCTAGCAGAATAAAATCCAGTTGTATTATCCAGAAATGAATTTATTGATAGGAAGACCCAAATAATATCAACAGTAACCAAATTTCAGATTGTTATTCTTTGATTATCCTCAATGTATAACGTATGGTTGTGTCCATTAAATAATATATCTTAAATCTAGTTTCCAAGGATACTGCTAATCTTTTTTTGATACCAACTATAACGCCCCTACCCTAGAAACCTAGCGCAGGTGAATTATTTAATTATATATTCATTATTAAAAGAAATAAAATTGTGAAGAACTGATTATTTTAGAAGTTTTTGAAGACTATATTACATAAATTATACCCATAGTACATTGAGAAAGATATGAAATACTACATGATATGTTATAGTATAAAGTAAACAACATCCTTGAAAGATCATTCAAGTTTTTCTTCCTCATAACCGTGGTAATGGAAACAAAATAAGTGTGAACTCAAATTATCATTAAGGGATACCTGATGTAATAAAATGTAAGTAACTATATGTGGAATAGATATTGAAGAAAGGTAAATTATTTAAAAAATACATAACATTAATAAACAAACTATGAAATTACATTAGTAGATTATGTCACATTGAAAATCACATGGAATGTAATAAATGAGTATTGAATGATGGAAATTGTTATTTATTATATATAATATATCTAAAACATGAACTATTATACCTTTAAGATGATATATGTCTGTGGGTTGAAACCTATATGATTCAATTTGCAAACAAACTTGAAGGGATTGTCTTAAATTATTTTATTTCATGAGACAATTCGTTGCATAAAGGGTATATAATATCCCCCAAACATCACTAAAATTCCTACCAATTATACATAAATTGATTTATTTAATGAATAATATGCCATATAAATATATTCTTTTGATAAAAGGATATAGATTATTAAAAATATCCACAGTTAAAAAAACATTCGAAATAAATAGTGTATGTAAAATGGTATACATGTAAGACAATAATCATATCCATGATACAAAGTTATGGTTATAGAAATTTATTTTCACATTAAAATTGATATAAAATGTGAATTATATACATTTGATAAAATTTATTAGTTGAACAATTCTAATAAACACTCAATGAAATTGAAATTGCGACAAAGTCCCTTACCACATTGTAATCAATAAAATCATATAAACGAAAATTAATAATAATTAAATGAATAATTTAATACATATAATATAAATATAATCATGATATTATATATAAAATTTTAGTTTACATACACCTCATACACAAAATATGTGTCAAATAATAGAATTCTCCTTAAAATAAAAGTGAGATGGGAAACTCGAAACCTTATGCACAACAGTGTTCTTCCCTTGATCATAATGTCCTCGATAGTCTAATAAAATATTCAAATTAGTTTATTAAAAAATTTATGTAGATATAAATTATTTAGTATAATTTTATTACGAAATTCTTTTGTCCTTTTTTATGAGTTGCACGATAAAATTGTATCACTAGAGTCTACTTGTTCCCTTGGTCTTCCTGATCTCTTTACCAGTAGGTATTTATGAAATTTATTTACAATGAGTATAATTCTATATAATTATAATTATATGAAATTAATGATAATATAGAAGTGTAAATGGTTACACATATTGTTTTTATATGATATGTTGTTGAATCATTAAATAATATATACGTGAAAATTGTTTTGTTTAATTTTAGCGGGTTTTATCATAGTGAACTAGTTTTGTTCCATTATCTAATATCATGTATATAAAATGGTTCCATAACAATAAATAAGTGATATTTAATATTTTATAATATGGTTCCACCATAATTTTTTTTTTCATTACCATCCTTTACGGTGAAATCAAACAATTTAGTTTCATCATCCACGAAGATTCACTAGTAAAGAAAATGTTTTTTATGTCAGTTATTTTTCATTTTTTACATCGATTTCTAGCCGATGTTAATATGGGCGACGTTATAAATAATGTTGTTGATGTCGGTTATTTAAAAACCGACGTCCGAAACATAAAATCACGAAGTTTATGATGTTGGTTCTTTTAGAACCATCGTGATAAAGGAAATGTAAAGGGTTTATCACGTCGGTTCTTTAACAACCGACGTGATAAAAGGCCTGGAAAATGGTCTATCAAGATGGTTATTAAAAAACCGACGTGATAAGAGGATAGGGAAATGGTCTATCACGTTGTTTATTAAATAAACGACATGATAAACTGGAGGTGGGGGGTTTATCACGTCGGTTATTATAGAACCACCGTGATAAACTGGGGGAGGGGGGTTTATCACGTCGGTTATTATATAACCGAAGTGATAAACCAGGTGGGGGGGGGGGGGTTATCATGTTGGTTATTATATAACCACCATGATAAAATGAGGTGAGGGGGGTTTATGATGTCAGTTATTATATAACCGACGTGATAAACCGGGGTGAGGGGGGTTTATCACGTCGGTTATTATAGAACCGCTCTGATAAACCGGGTGAGGGGGGTTTATCATATCGGTTATTATTTAACAAATGTGATAAACTGGGGAGAGGGGGGTTTATCACATAGGTTATTATATAATCGCTATGATAAACCGAGTTGAGGGGGGTTTATCACTTCGTTTATTATATAACTGACGTGATAAACCAGGGTGAGGGGTGTTTATCACGTCGGTTATTATATAACCGCCATGATAAACTGGGGTGATGGGGGTTTTTCATGTCGGTTATTATATAACCGCCATGATAAACCAGGTGGAGGGGTTTATCACATCGGTTATTAATAACCGACGTGATAAACCATTTCCAGGCCTTTTATCACGTCAGTTATTAAATAACCGATGTGATAAACCATTTTCCAGGAATTTTATCACATCAGTTATTAAATAACCGACGTGATAAACATTTTCCAGGCCTTTTATCACGTCGGTTATTAAATAACCGACGAGATAAACCCAATTTTTTTTAAAAAAAAATTGAATTCATTCATCTTCTCTCCACCAGAATCAAACAGAAAACAAATCAAGAAATCGTACTACAAAAACAGAAGTAGATCAAAATTAACCATGTACATTGATAAAATATAAAACTTACCCCCTAGAGAGCCCCACCCTCATTTATACCCCATGGACAGCCCTCCCCCACCCCGTTGGAGCCCTCACCCTCAAATATACCCCCTGGACAGCCCTCCCCCACCCCATTGGAGATCCCACCCTCATGTATACCACCTGGAAAACCCTCCCCCACCCCATTGGAGCCCCCACCACACTCCTGGACTCCCCCCGAACCCCGTACAGCCCCAAACACCCCTCGACAACCCCCCACATTCCTGAACAACAACCCCTCACACCCTCACCCCACTTGACAGCCCCCACCACACCCCTGAAAATCCCCAAATACCCCTGTACAACCCCCACCCTCATGTATACCCCCCACCCCTGGACAACACTCACACACCCCTGGACTGCCTTCCCACACCCTTGGACAGCCCTACCACCCCCTAGACTGTCCCTCCACCCCACCAGATAGCCCTCCCAGACTGCTGGTCACCCCCCAACCCCACTGAAAACACCCCCACACCCTCGGAACCCCTTCCCCACAGACCCAAATCCATAACAAAAAAACCATCAAAAGTAAACCAAAACAAGAAGTAGAGAAAAATTAAACATTCACTTATATAACATTCAAAACATACACTGTCAAATTCATAAAAAACTAAATCCAACCTAAACAACTACCAAATACACAATTACAATGAAAATATTTAAAATTACATTTTACATTATAAACAACTAAAATTTAATCAAATCGGTAAAAGAATTTGACCACTCCACTTGTAAGTGTTTGATGTCTTCAGTAGTATAGGGTTTAGGGTCATCAAAAAGAAACAAATGAAAAAGAAGGTAGTTAACGTGTATAATGAATAAATCAAATTGAAATATTATGGAAAAGTTTAAGAGGAAATCAAACCAGGTCAAAATTTACAACTATCCCAGTTGTTATTATTTCATACATAAATCTTAACATATAATATCTGCATTCGATGAGGCCTTGTTGTTCATGACAATTCTGTTTGAATGAGTGGAAATTCAATATATTATTTTTATGTAATAATTCAATAAGTACAAATTATAAATGGAAATTTTCCTTCGCATTTACATATTTGATCGTTGCATTTCTTTTCTTTGTGTTTTTTTGAAAGTAGGCCCATACACTGTCAGAAAATAATATGAATGGGGTAAATTTAAAATTCATTATAATATATAAAACTATTGAGAAATTGAAACATACTTTTCCAATATATTCTTAATACTTTCTTGCACATCACCATGGACAGAGCATATCCAATAAAGATCATTCTCCCTTGGGCAAAAAACCCCTAAAATACAATGATCACTGATAAAAGGAAATTTAACATTAGTGGTTTTTTATGTTAAAAGATAATTAACTCTTTGAGAGAAATGTTTTTCATACCTCTCACAAAAAGGCATCCTCCAACATTGTTTGATTATATTCTTTTCAAATATTTCAGCAATATAAACCATTCTTTGTTCCTCATTCAATGCACATGCTTCCGGGGAAATCAATTGTGGGTCCATGAATCCATATAATTCTGTCAGCTCATTCGTCTCACAAATTTCTTAATGATACCTAATACAAAACATAAATAAGTATACATTTTTAATAAATATTACACAGGGAAAAGGTGTTAATAATTACATGGAAAAAATATGCACCACGTTGATGCCCAACATATCTCCAGTAACAAGCTCTATGATATAAGTTTTTATAATCCCCACACTTATTTCACGTCCAAAAAACATGAGATTCCATTGGATACTCATAATAACCCAACAACAAATGTGAACATCTTGACAATCTATCAAGACCATTTGAATCTATATCTGATGCCATAGCCATTTGTCTTTGTTGTTGTCTGTACAATATTTCATTACCTTTGAAGTATTCCTGTAAAAAAATTGAAAAATATATTAGTTTTCAAATGATAAAACAACTTTAATAAAAAAAAATAAAAGATATAACATTCATACCTCTATGGTAATGAGTCGAAGAAGTCTGAATGGCCAAAATAAAAAATGGCTGATACTCTGTCCAATTGTCGCCACCTCATCTGTAGGTATTGGTACCCTAGATGATCTATCTATAATATCATGTATAGTGACCCTATGATTCTCAACCTCTAATTGTTGAGGATGAACTGCATCTCCAATACAATATACCAACCCTTATACTACTATATGATGTTGAGAATCATCAACATAGAACTCGAAATATGTAGGAAGATGCGGTGGAGGTGTAGGATAAAAAATGGGGTCCAAAGGCTGAGGTGGGGTAGTGGGAGCTACTGGTGGAGGTGGAGGATAAATAATGGGGTCTGCAGGGGGAGGTGGAGGAGTGGGAGCTACATTCTGAAAATGTCTATGCATTTCTGAAAACATAGACTGCACCGACTCTCTAATATTTTCCTCCATCGTCGCATTAATATTATGAACTTTATCCTCCAAGGATTCTATTTTTTTTATAAACCCCATCAATGATAGAAGTTAAAGAACATGGCAACACTTTTCTTACCGATACACCTGCCGGATATCCTCTTACACGACTAGGATGTTTGCGCCTTCCCAATGATAAAAATAAAATATCTTCCCTCCCAGTAGCTGTAAATATCCATTCTGAAATCTTCTCCTCAAGAGAGTCCTATATTAATTAATTGAACATTTATGTAATGATTGAAATTATATGAAGAAAATAGTTAACTTAAATAAATTAAATAGATATCTTACAATCCTCTCAACTACGATTCTAGATTCTTCTGAAAGATATTTCCCTTTTTTCCCTTCTAATCTCTCTTCCATTTTTCATGTTTAGATGGAGGGGATGGAGGGGCCACCTCTCCAGAGCTTGAAGACTCAGCACTTAGTTGTTTAAATTTTTACGCCATCAATTGTTCTTCCATTAATGCACACCCTCCCCGAGATAAACTATGAGGGTATACAATTTTAGATTGGATCTCTTGAAGAGATTTACTTATTTTCTGTAATTTAAGAATAAGAAATCATTAACAAAACATTATTAAAATCATTTATATAAGAATGTTTATAAATGTTTACATTGCCCTTACCAGAAATGACTCTGTTCTTCTACTTTCAAAAAACTGTTTCCATGTGTCTTCATCTATAAAAGGATATATACGACAATGATTGTCATGACTCCTATGTCCATAAATGAAATCAGATGAGTGGGATGATTTAAAATCCCCCCATCTCCTGGCAGCTAATGCTAATCATTTCTTCCTGACTTTTCCAGTGTCAGGAATATAAAATGTCGTCTGATAAAGAAGATGTTAAACATATTATATATACTAGGAACATTAAAATAATGGTCAAACAATAAAAAAAGATGTTGCCAAAATCTTCTCCCACAACTGAGTGATAATCTATTTATCAACACTTCTCCAATCATCATACAGAATTCTTACTTTGCTCTTAGCCTGAGTTGCTACAAAACTCTTAAAATTCATTGCATTCAGACCTCTAGGAATATCATCCACATCAAACTCAATGACTATCCTCTGATCCTGCATACGGGAAAGTGATAATTTTTGGTAAACGTGTGCACCCACGTTTACCAACCATTGAACTCTTTGTCGTAATAGGAGCATGTGAATGTTCATCCCCAGAGGTATGGCCAGCAATATGCTCATCTCCAGAATCATGTGGTTGATCATTTGAATGATCTGTCATTATCCGTCAAATAAAAAAAACAAACATCAGTTAACAAATATAAAAATTCAAATATTTTAATACTACTGTAATCAGAAAATAGAAAAGTGTACTAAGTTACATAATAGTAAACATTGGTAATATGGTAAGCATGTTAAACAATGGTAATGATGGTAAAGACGGTAAAGATGGTCAAGATGGTAAAAATGGAAAAAATGGTAAACCTGGTAAACATGGTAAACATGGTAAAGTAATTGTCAGTGAATAAAAATAATATATATATAATTCATGTAATGTTATAAACATGATAAAGTAAACTAAACATACTTAAAACAAACAAAAACATATACTTATTTTGTTTTAAAACATGTATTAATAAATAAAAAACTTACAATATCTAACATTTATGGAAAAAATAAATGTATACAAGAAATAAACATATGTTACCTGTAATTTTAGAAATGTACAAATGGATTGTTTTCCCAAATTCCTTCTTCGTGATCGTTCCTTATGGAAAAACTGTGTCTTCAACATGATCATCATTATGTTCTGTTAATCATTCCATGGAAGTAGGGATCTCAGATAAATCTGCATATTCATCAAGTTCATCCTCACCAACATATTTTTTTTCCCTTGTAAAACAATAGCCCACTGCATATCTGATTGATCTACTACATAGAAAATTTGTTTTTCATGTGTTGCCATTATAAAAGAATCATCTGTGTCTTCCAATCTATTCAGATTAACAAGTGTCATTCCAAATTCATCGTGTCTGACACTGTTGTTACCGTTAAACCATTTACAGTTAAAAAAAAAAACTTTAATTTTAAAGTAATCAACCTCCCATATGTCTTCAATCACTCCATAATATGCATTTGATGAAGAAATTGGGTTTTTTTCCATAGCACTCGAATATTGCATTGCTTCTGCAAACACCAATACACCACAATTCTGAACTGCACTTCTGTTGTCCTGAGATTTCATATGAAATGTGTAACCATTAATGTCATAACCGGACCATGTTATCATATTTAAACATGCACCACCCACTATCCATTTTAATCTCTCTGATACATCTGATCTACCAAGCAATGTCTTTTCAATCCATGACAAAAAAGTTCTGTTGTGCTCATTCAAAATACACATTTCTTTCATCTTTGGATGACATTGTTTCAACTCATTAATATGCAATGTGATATACGGTTGAGCATCAACTATGTTATTCAAGATGTATGATTCTAACTTCTTCATCTGTTCAGCTGACAATGATTTGACTTTCAAGCCGCGAATCCCCTTTCCCTCATTATTAACTCGTTCATGGTGAGTTGGAGGCAAACCTATGTGTTGCGCCGTAGCCAGGTAGCTCATACAAAACTCTGCTACCTCCTCAGAAATATACATTTTCATAATGTAGGCCTCAGTTCGATATATATTTTTAACATTCCCCTTTAATATTTTTATATACCTTTCAAAAGGATACATCCAACGAAGATATACAGGTCCACAAAGCTTTATTTCTCGAACCAGATGAATCATTAAATGCACTATTATATCAAAAAAAGTTGAAGGAAAATACATTTCCAATTGACAAAGTATAAAAATTGCATCCTTTTCCAAAATTTTCAAAGCATTACCATTGATCTCCTTGTTACAAATTGAATTGAAAAAATAACACAACTTCATTATAGTCTTTCAGACACGAATGGGAAATATTCCACACAATGAAACTGGTAGAATTTGTTGCATCATGACGTGACAATAATGTGATTTCATACATATAAACTTCAAGTCCTTCAATGAGACAAAATATTTTACATTAGAAGAATAACCTTGAGGCACATTGTTATCATGAAGGCACTTACAGAAGCAAATTTTCTCCCTCTTGGATAATGTATGACAAGCTGGGGGAAGAATTGTTCGTCTTCCTTTAGCAGTGGGATCTAACTACAAACGTATTCCCATTGATAGTAAGTCTAATCTTGCATTCAACCCATCTTTAGTCTTTCCTTTAATATCTAACAATGTTCCAATCAAAGAATCACAGATATTATTCTCTACGTGCATGAAATCAATATTATGTTTAACTTCATGATAACTCCAATATAGTAGCTCAAAAAAATTGACCTTTTCATCCAAATATATCTATCATTACCAGATTTCTGTGACTTTCCCAATCTCACATCAAGGTTTTTCACCCTCTCAAAATACAGATCAGGGGATAAAGGTTTTGGAGAAGTATCAAATTCTTGTAAGCCATTGAATACCTTTTTTAGTCTTCTATAAGGGTGTTCCATACGAAAAAACATTCAATGACCCATGTACACTATTTTCCTCCCATGATGCAAATGACAATATGATGTATATTTTTTGAAAATTGGACATGATTTTTTCCCTTTAACACTGTATCCAGAAAAATTTCCATATGTCGGGAAGTCATTTATAGTGAATAGAAGCACTGCATGCAGTTGAAAATATTCCATTTTATAAGAATCATACACCCTAATACCATCATCCCATAACAGTTTCAAATCATCAATCAACAGTGATAAGTAAATATCAATATCATTACTGGGTTGCTTTGGACCAGAGATCATTGTACTCAACATGACATATTTTCACTTCATACAAACTTCAGTAGAGAGGTTGTAAATTACCAAGAAAATAGGCCATGAACTATGTGTGCTACTGAGTGTTCGATATGGATTCATTCCATCTGTGCACAACCCTAGACTGAGATTTCTAATAACATTTCCAAATGTAGAATACTACGCATCAATTTTCTTCCATTTTGGACAATCAGCTGGATGACGTATTTTTCCATCACACACCCACTCCTCAGCATGACATCTTAACCTTTTTGCATCATGTGAATTAGAAAATAAACGTTTGAAATGATTAATTATAGGAAGATACCAAAATACCTTTTAAGGGAGATTTGTAATCTCTACACCAGCCTATGATTTTTCATTCACCTTATACCGAGATGTCCCACATTTAGGACACTCTGACAAAAATTCATATTCCTTCCTATATATAATGTAGTCATTCGGACAGACATGTATTTTCTTGTATCCCAATCCCATAAGGCATAATATTTTTTTGGCTTTGTAATGTGAATATGGAAGATCGTTATCTTTTGGAAGAATGTGTTTCATCAATTGTAGAAGCTCTGTAAAACTTCTGTCACTCCATCCATGTTTCACCTTCAGGTTAATCAATCTTAACAACGCTGAGAAAACCGTAAAATCTGTACAAATAGGATATAATGGTTTTTCAGCATCACCATATAGACGCGCAACTGTCGGTTCTATCTCAATTTGTTTTGCTACAAAATCGCGAATCATTTCTTCAATTCCATCAGAGTTACCATCTTGTGAATCATCATCATCAGTGACATTCCGTCCAGTTTCACCATGCCAAATCCAAGGGCTGTAACTTGGATTAAAACCATGACAAATCAGATGATCTTTTATCTCTCTACTTTTCAACTTCTTCATATTCAAACATTTCAGGCATGGATAGTAAAAAATGTCACTACTTGGAACATTTCATTTTGCAAATTCCAAAAAGGCATCAACACCTTCCTCAAATTCATTTCTCATTCGATGTGCCGTAATCCAACTTCGACTCATTATTACCTATAACAAAAATCAAATATATATATATATATTTTTAAGATAAGACAAATATATGTTTATATGAAAAAAATCATAATTTGAATGTAAACAATTTAAAATATAAAACAAATGTATGGGTATTTAAAAAATATGCTTTAATATTATTTTTAAAACAAAATATAGTTAGAATGTAGTATCTTGATTCAGAAACTCTAAAAAATAAATAAATCACAATCTCATTGATTAAATCCTGAATTTCTAAAATAGAACAATACATTGGTTTCACTTTTGGTTAGTGGTGTAATTATTTGTTGTTTTCGATCATCAATTAGTTTTGTGATATAAAATCAAAAAATCATGTGAAATACATATAAGTAATATTCATTATTCATGTTCACATTCTTTTTGTTAAATTACCCATGTCTATATTATCATTAAAAAAAAAATTATCATTATTATCAACTAAAATCATGAGAATTGTGATATTCCCATTTTTATAAACATATATTAATGATGTTATGATAGATTTTATCATAACTAATAATATTAAAAATGGTATACTTATCTATAGTAGAGTCCTATAAGACAAAATGGATGCACAATATTTTTGTGACATTTATATTTTTTAAAGGGATATAATGATGTTTAATACTGTCCAGAAGGGTTAAATTATAACGGAGTCTAGTGTCTTCTAAAAATACAATTTGGGTAAAGTGAATTTATTTCCATTAAAGAAAAAAAATTGTTTATCATAGATTTATTAGACTCTATGATGGTGAATGATAAATATTTATTTTATTATGTTCCATTAAAACTCATGTGTAAATATTTATTTTAGTTCAATTAATGAATGATAAATGGTTTACATTAATGGTTTTTGTGTTCTAAAAAAATGAAATTTTCAATATGGATGATTGATTCCTATTCTATGATAAGAAACTCAACAAGGATGATTCACTATATATGATGATAATTTCTTTTAATTCTCTAACCACATAAACATTATTGGTTATCCAACTACAAAATTGTTAGATGAAACTGAGCGTTAAATGAAATATAGGATTAATGGAATGGATGAATCAACCATACCTCAAATTTCTTTTTGAAAATGAAATTCAAACCGGTCAAATCAGGAAATATTCCAAAATATTCCAAATCATACATTAATCACGCTATAGTCCTTCAATAAATAACCCAAATATGTTTCCAACATAGGAGGATTTTGAGTCATTAAATGCAAGGTAATATACCAATATTTGTTTTATAAAGAAATAAAAAAACAAGACACTCAAGATAAAAATGAATGTCTGGTGCCAACGATATTAAAAAATATGAAATAGGGTTCGAAATGGAAGAATCTAACCTAGTTTAAACAAAAAAATCACAAAGCATAAATATAGACTATCCGAAAAAAAACGAACGAAATAAATTCGTGGAAGGATTACTTGAGTGTTGCGAGTTGAGATGATAGATCCGAGGAGAGTAATGATTATAAACAATGAAGTCAAAATGAGTATAACGCAGGTCGATCGACGAGCCGATTAGGGTATACCACGCGAGAGAGATGATTCAGCGGACTATCGATCGAAAAATCGTAAATGACAGTCCACGGGGCATTAATTTTTTAAATGCTTTATAATGTCGGTTATTATATAACTGACGTTATAAAATATTTTTTAACTTTATAACGTCAGTTATTTTAAAACTGATGTAAAAAACCCCCGCTCTTTGGTATTTTACGATGGTTATAAAATAACCGACGTAAAAAACTCATAGATATCTTGTTTTTAACGTCGGTTATTTTATAACCAATTTAAAAAACACCCCATGATTTGGTTTTTTACATCGGTTATTTGATAACTGGTGTAAAAAATGATATATCTACTCATTTTTTACGTCGGTTATTTTATAACAGACGTAAAAAACCGGTAGATAACGTGTTTTTTTGACGTTGGTTATTTTATAACTGACGTACAAAACCCCAGCGCTTTAGTTTTTTACGTCGGTTATCAAATAACCGATGTAAAAAACCCCTGTGCTTTGAGTTTTAACGTCGGTTAATTTATAACAGATGTAAAAACTGAACACGCAGGATTTGTAACGTCGGTTATTAAAATAACTGATGTTAAAAATCTAATCACCGCATTTGTTACGTCGGTTATAAAATAACCGATGTAAAAAACCACATTTCACAGATTATCACGTCAGATATATAAAACCGATGTAAAAAATGGGGACATAAGAAATGTTTTCTGCACTATTGGTTGTACATTAGCACCACAAGGACGATGATGTCGATTTTAAAATAAAGGAGAGAGAGAGTAAAAAAATTGATAATGTATCTTCAAATAACATGATATAATGAATTTATATAAATTATATTGTATATGTCATTTTCAATTGATAGGTTAAGGTGATTTTAAGATAAGAAAAAGAAATAACTTGAAATGAAATTAGAGAAATGAAGGAGGATGTTTAACACCTAAATTTCCCTCCATGAGAGCCTACTTAAGATCTTTTGTTTGTGAATTTTGGTGAGTCCAAAATATAATTGACATAGGGGAGGGCTTGGAATGTGTATTTGGAATATCTGAGGGAATCCTAAAATCATGAGTGGTGTGAGAGGAAGAGGGGGAGGGGTGTGGTAATTATAGTGGAGGAGAGGGGGGATTTTTGAATATCTTATTTATTATTTAAAAATTATGTCCATGACAAGAAATTGAATAGACTATTCTACCCAAACACATAAATAAATGAATGTGATTTCAATCCACGAGTGGCTACATCATCCTGAAATAACATATGAAACAATAAATCATTTATTAAACATTTAAATTTTTTTATTGAATTTTACAATTCACACCAATTAATGTAATTTAGAAAAATCCCAAAAATTTACCATAACAATTTTTTTGTGTGTAGAATAAAAATATAAATTCCATCATATAAATTTAATTTTATATGTACTATAAAATTAACATTTAATTAGAAACACCATTTACTCAAAAAATAATGTTTTTAAAATTATAACTAGTTTTATAATATCTTAAAATTTTAACTATGGTCTCATTAAATTATGCCCAAAATATTGAAAAAAGCAATGTTTTATGAATAAATTTTATGAAAATGGGTAGTAATTTAAATTAATTTATTATTAATAATATTGTAACTAAATATTTGAAGCTAAGAAAAAGAATAACACATAATTTTTAATTTTAAAAATATTCACACATATTTAAAATATGGAAAAATGTTATTTATAATTATACAGGTTAGGTTACTATTAATAAAGGTACATTACTATTAATATTGATCATGTAACTATTCATAATGGTACATTATAATTTATAGTGGTAATGTTACTTTTTGTAAAGAAATAATCAAAAGTGTTATATAAGCATTAATAATAGTACATTACTATTCAAATATGTCATGCTACTATTCATAAGGGTACATTACTATTCCTAATAAATTCTATTGATCTAATCATGCTGTAATTATCATACTGATCTGAACTGTGTATGTTCTTTTTTTAAATTCAAATCACTGAAGAGGAAAATTTATGATTAATGGCTACTTTATAACATAGTGTTTATTTCATAGAGACTCATTGTGTGCTATCTAATGAGTTAAAATTATTTAATGACATACCATTATAAATTGGAGTTTTATATTCATCCCTCTTTCAGAAAAATCATCATAATTGTTTTTATTTATATTACACTATTAAAAGATGTGGGTGGTTCTTCTTCAAAACATCTTCTAGATACCATGTTGCTTCTTCTATATTGTAGTTTACCCATATAACCTTTACCAGTCGAGTGGTATGATTTTTTTAATAATTTATCCCATATGTCTGGCATCATTATATAGTCTTCAATGTATAAAAAATCATGTTTTATTTCTATTTGTACACAACTAAGTACATGTGTTTTGTCCTGCATGTATTTCCTTAACAATGACATGTAGAACACATTATGAACATTGTAGAGACTCTAAGGCACTATTAAACAATATGTTATAGCTCCAATTCATTCTAGAATTTCAAGTTTTCTGATGTACAAAAGGCTCAATATCCCTTCCTTACTATTCCATAAGATACCATTCCATGAAGATACTATTAGAAATACATTATCTCCGACATAGAATTCCTAATACATTCTCCAGTTATTAGAAAAATTATTTTTCCTAAATTGGGATAATTTAATATGGGATTAAATATTCATTACATTTGTTATTGTTTCATTAATAAGATCTGGGCCTAAATGTCTCCCATCTATAACATTATCCCAACAATACGGATATCACCACCTCTTTAAATACAATGCTTCACAAGTATCCTTCTGAATACTATAATGGAAACTATTATTATAGGAAAATTCCACTAATGGAAGGTATTGAACCCATATACCATGAATTTTAGGTGAGCATGATCCAATATATCTTTCAATGTTTGAATATACCTTTCATATTTTTTGTTGGTTTGAAGGTATTAAGAAGTCCTCATATGAAGCTCAGTATCCAAAGTCATTGATGTAAATATGGGATCTTGGTCCTAAATAATTGTTTGAGGAGAACCATGAATTATTAAAACATTATTAATATATATTCTTTGAAGGTAATCATGTGGAAAATATTTAATTATGTCAATGGAATTTGGTTATTTTTTAAGATGACCGATAATAACCCATATTCCATCATTCCATCTTGGATTCCTTAGTAGTAATATGACAAATACAATAGTAATATCATCCCATTTTAACACAAGTTTAGTAAGAGGATTCATGAATCACTTATGGTTTTGTCCTTCAGCATTCACATACTGTCAAACTATGAATCTTGACCCATAATCTGCAATTTCTCACTTCATATTATTCAGCCAAAAATAATCATTCAAATATCTATATAGCTTTGGGCTGCTTGGGTGTATATATAAATTTGAGCTATGAGAAGAATTTATCAGTTTCCATTTTAGCTTAGGTATTGATAGAATACAAAACCTCTTTATTAATCTCATAAATCCATCCTCATACACAAATTCTACAAATTTTCAATCCATGGAGTCTTTAATTATAGTTTGATGGTTCTCATCATCATATTGCGATCTTTTTATATTCTCCATAAAAGTTGGATTAGAAATCATTTGAATAAGGCATAATGGTTCCTATTCCATTACAATTACCATATCCATATTTACAATATCCATTAATATAGGATCTCTATAAATCCTCATTTTGGTCAGAAGTCCGTGACCATTCTTTCTTAACACATCCACTATATTTTTTTACATTCCAAGGTGGTAGTGTATCAAAAATTAACAATCTTGGAGTAACTCAAGATATCTCCCTTACCTCATGTTGAGATGATTCTGAGTAAAAATGTACATTATGATCATATTTTTCATACATATCTTACAACTTCTACCGTGTAGATAATGTTTCCATACTTTTAGAGAAAATATCATTGATACTAAATCAAGATCATTATTCGGATAATTATGTTCCCGTTTCTTTAACTTCCTTGATGCATAAGCAATAAAATTATCATTTTTCATACTTACAAAACACAGTACATTCATTGATGCCTCACTGTATATCACAAACCCATCACTTCCAGCAGGAAGATTCAAAATTTAAGCAGTGAACAATATTCTTTTCAATTCACCAAAAAAATTTGTACATTATTTTTTCCATATTAACATAACCCATTTATGTGTGAGTTTGATAAGTGGGTTATTAAATTTCGAAAAATTATGAATGAAATGCTAAAAGTAACTTGGTAATCTAATAAAACTACATACCACAGTTTTTTTTGATGGTGTAGACCATTATTTAATTTCCTCTTTATTTATAGAATCAACTGAGATTATGTACTTTGAGACAATATGTCCAAGAAAATAAATAGTTAGAACCCATAAATCACATTTACTAAAAATCCAATTAAATTATTTCTTCTAAGATTATCTAGAACGACCCATATATGGTTATTATTGGTCCTCATATATTTTTAAATATATTATCACCTCATCAATTAATACTATAACAAAATCATCAGGATATTCTTTTATAACATTGTTCGTTTGAACCTTCAAAAACAGATTGTGCATTAGTTATTCTAAATAGAATTATCATAATCACATAAGGTATATAACTTGTTTGAACCACTTTTTTTGGAATATCTTCCATCCTCATGTGAAATTGATGATATTCAGATCAATGGTCAGTCTTCGAGAAATATTGATCTTTGTTACATTGATTAATTAAGTCATCAATGTGAGGAAGGGGATACTTGTTCTTTTTTGTAATAGAATGGACATCCATATTGTCAATACACAACCTAATAGACTAAATTTCATCATAACATAGATAATTGGGTTTACACATATAGAAAAACTAGGCTGAATAAATCATTTTTGACTATATTCCTCTACTTGTTTCTTTTGCAACCCCAATTCTAAAGTGGTCATTCTATTGAGGGTCATTGATATAGGTCTTTCAATAGTAATTAAATCAATAGAGAATTCAAATTTCTACTGTAGAGGTTTTCCAGGTAAATCCTCTAGAAATACATCGAAATTTTCATGAACAATATATACATCCTCAATTTGACAATTTCCTCCATCACCCACAGACATTGTGTTCACTTCCTTCACAAGAACTGCATTCAATATTTCTATTGGGGGTTGATCTCGAAAAACACTATATTGAGAGGTTTCTATACTAATGATAAGGGATTATTCATAATTATATAAAATGGTAACCTCATTATTATTGGTATAGAGTTTGGAATTCTAATTTGTAATCGAGTCCATAAAGAGTAATATCTCAAAATCATTGGTGGGTACAATGATAAGGTAAAAAAATATAGCACATTTACTTTTCATAAAGGGGATATATCAACAAATATTTGTTTAAATGATACTTTAATTTTAATGTTTTACTTACAAATCAATTATTATATCAAAAGGGAAATGTCTAATTATCTTGGAAAGCACTGAAGATATAAAATAATACGATGTTCTAGAATCAAATAAGGTATTGTATATGTTTGAGGAAAGGATTAACGTACCAGATAAAATATATTTATATATTTTATCCTTATATGTTATTATGTCATAAAATTATCCTTTCTCCCTTGGAATTTTTTTAGGTAGTATTCCTAGAATAATTTGAAACTCACTTTCACTATGTCCCACCACTCTAAAATTGCAGGATTGTATGTCATTAACATGATACTTCCTCTTAATTTAATTAAATAGATTACCTATATCTCTACAATTATAACAAACTCCCATGCCATTCATGCATTTTCTAGAATGATTATTTCCTCCATTCTCACATAATTGGAATTACTTCATTCCCTTTTTACTCTTTGATACACCACCTTTTCCATGGTTATAATAATAACTATTCTTATCTTGGTTTCCGTTATACAAATTTGATCTTTAAATTCATTATCTATATTGATGGGAATTAAAAAAATTCCTTATACGTTTTAAATGTTTGAGATGCTAGTTTCATTATTAAAATTGGATTAAAAACATCAAAGAAATGATCAACCTTTTCTTTCGAGTCATGTACAAAATGAATGGCTTGCCTAAAAAATCTTATGAAGGTAGCCTCATACTCTACAACACTGTATTTATCCATTTTCTTTATTTGAAGGAATTTCCTCTTCATTTCATTCCATTTCTTATGAGGGGATAATTTATCAAAAAATATTTCCTTAAATTTTCTTTAATAAATGTTTTATATTCCATATTCCTTTATAGTAGTTTGGATCAATGAACACCATTGATCAGCATCTCCCTTGAGACTACATACTATAAGTTCTACATTTTCATTATCATTGCATCTCAAGGAAGAAAATATATTTTCATAGGACAAGATCCATTGCTCAGCTACCACTAGATTAGTATTCCTGCTAATAAATTTTTTCTTTTACACCAAGAAATGAACATAATTATGTTTTGTATGGTTATACGACATAACCTTGGAATGTTGTCCTAATATGGACATGATTTTCTTAGATCCAACACTAACTGTGTTGACTTGATCAGTGGGGAAATCCCTATATTTTTATGAGGGTACTGATTCCATTTCATCCATTTTGTTCCACGACTAAAAAATGGAATACACTAAATTTGGTTATTTATTAACATGTATTATTTTATAACATTCTATATACATAACATAATTTGAAAATTGATACATATCGAATCTCATATATGTAAACATAATTTTATTGAGGACATATTTACTTTTAAACCCTTTATACTAGTTTGTAAAGAAAACATGAATTATAATAAGAATATCTCAAGCGATTGTCAAACAAGTTGAGTGGTAACACACTTGGTTTTCAATAAGTTTACCCCAAGTAAAAATCAGAACACTATGTTGGAGTTGTTAGTTGTAGGTAAATTTGTAGCAGAACCACATCCAATAGTAGTATCCAAGCATGGATTTATTTCTATGAAGAACCACATAATATCTACATTAACAAAACATTAGGAAGTTTTATATTTATTATCTAAATTTTCAAACATAGGGATATGTCCAATAATCTATTTTTCTTGAATATATTTTCTAAAGATGTTGACAAACTTCTTTTGATACCAACCGGAACGTCCGGACCCTAGAAATGTAGATCCTAGGAATTAGTTTATTATATTGGAATGAATACAAGAAATAAAATCTTAAAGGACCGATATGTTTAAAATTTTTGTGGATGAAATTACATACATGTTACCCATAGTAAATTAGGAGAGATAGAAAATACAAAATGATACATAATGGTATGAAATAAACTGCCTCCTCAGACATCATTTATGTTATTCTATATCATAACATGGGGAAATGAAACATAATATGGGTTATCTTAAATTCTCAATAAGGGATACCAATAGTAATAAAAATAATAGTAATTCAATAAGGCATCAACATTATTTAAAGGTAAATAATTTATGAAACACATGCCATTAATAAACTCAGAATGAAAATGCATCCATAGAATTATTCATAGTGAAAATAACATGGAAAGTAAATAATAAGTACTAAATGATGAAAAAACTTTTTTATTGGAATTAATGTATTTGGAACATTATCCATTATACCATGAAGATGCATTCCGTCTATGGTTTGAACCCTATCTAATTATTTTTAGAAACAAACAAGAAGTATTTGTTGACAAATATTTTCTATCGTTAGACCTATCGATGCATCGAAGGATTATAGGGATACCCACTTGTCACTTCTAGTAAAAATTAATTATAAATAAATATTATGAATTCATGTAAAATATGACTTATAAATATATATATTGATTAGAGGATACATATTCATCATATCATCCTAGTCAAAACTACATTTGATATAAAAAACGTATGTACAATTGTATATAACTAATAAAATAATAATACCCATGATACAATATGATGGATATTTAATATAAATATAATATCAAATTAAATGTGATCTAAAATGGGTATTATATTCAACACATAAAATTAAAATTGTTCCACAATACTAAGAAAGTCTCAATGAAATGCAAATTGAAGCAACGCCCCTTACCACATTGTAATCAAATGTATTGTATATCCAAAAACTAATAATCATAAAATTCATAATATAATAACATGAATATAAAGTTTATAATGATGTTAACTATCAAATGGTATATTACATAATCCACATACATGATATAAGTGGAAAAAAATAGAAATTTTATTTAAATAAGTTTGAGATAAGAAACCCCTAACTAATTCCCAAAAGTGTTCTACCCTTGATCTTATTTTCATGGATAATAAAATAATATCAATCAATTAATTAGGACATAATATACATGTATTTTATTTATTATAGTTTTATTAGGTTCATTTAGGGATTTTTATGAGTTAGCAATACATTTTTATCACTTGGTATCACTCATTTCTGTGGGTTTAATGATCTGTTTACCTTTATACATGTAATGAAGATTGTTTAAAATGTGTATAATTCTTAGAAATTGTAATTAAATGAAATTTATGTAAATATAGAATTGTAAAGTTTTATAGGAATTTTTTTTACATTGTATTAGTATGATTCGATAAAGAAGATACAAAATGATAATTTATTAGATCAGTTTTACCAATTATGATCCAAATGAACTATTTTTTGTCCATTAATTCAAATCATGCATATAAATTGTTTTATAAAAATAATTAATATATTATAAATATTTTATAATAACTTTCTTCCAAAAAATGTTATCCTGACCAGCTTTGAAAGAAAAAGTTAATAACAAATATTTTTCGTCCATGATTGTTTTAAGTCTGCACCTCCCAAATGACATTTTCATTTTTAAAATAAAATATAGAGAGTAGGGAGATTGATGATGTATATTCAATTTAAATGGTTGAATATATTTATATAAATGATATTTTATATATCATAATACCTGTATAGTGGAAGGTGGACGTTTAACTCTTGAATTCCTCTCCATGAGAACCTCATTAAGACATTTGGTTTTGGCAATTTGTTGTGACCAGAAGGTAATTGACATTGGGGTGGTCTTGGAAAAGTTATTTTAAAGAAAAAGGGGAATGATTTAATGTTTGATAAGTGTTAGAGGAATAGTGGTTGAGGGGATGTATTTATAGTGAAAGAGAGAAGGGATTTTTGATTATCTTATTCATTATTTTATAATGATTTCAAAGAAAATAAGTTGTATTGATTTTTATAATAAAATTTTGTTGAAATTTCTTCTGTGTTCAATCCATGTGTTCTTACATCATCCACACATCACATATGACTCAGTAAATCAGTTATTTAGCAGTTATCGTAAATTATCATATTTTATTATTCAAAAAAATTAATGTATTCTAGAAAAACCCCAAAAAATCACCTGAATCATTTTTCGATGTGTATAATCCAAAAATAAACTACATTTTATGAAAATATTTTCCTAAATATGGGATTTTTTTAATTAAAAAAAATTATTAAAAAATAATGTTTTTAAAATTGGGAATTCTTTTATAATACCTTAAAAGACAATTATAGTCTCATTAAATTATCCCAAATCTATAGGAAAACAAAATATTGTTTTCTGAATAAATTTTATGAAAATAAAATAACATTCAAATTAATATATTAAATATAAAATTTTAAATGAATATTTTTTTATCAAAAAAATACCAACACTTAATTATTTTTTAAATATTCTCTCATATTTACAAGGTTCATAGATTTTATTTATAATTACATGGGTAAGGTAAATATTCATAAGGGTACCATGACGTTATTATCGGTGAAGATACTATTTATAAGGGTACATTACTATTTATAATGGTTAATTTATTATTCATAAGGGTATATTACAATTCATAAGGGTCTAGTTACTATTCATTAGTGTACATTAAAATTCACTAAAATATATGTTGATCATATAAGGCTATAAATATCATACTGATCATAAACATGAATATCCTTTTTTCGAAATTCAAATCATAGAAGTGAAATTTTTTTGATTAATGCATGGGTTATAATAAAGTGATTTTTTCATAGAGACTCATTGTGAGATATATAATGGGTTGAAATTAATTATGAAGGTCAAGGAATTAATTGTTGGGGTGTTATATTATAATTATACATTTGGAATGATTCATCATGATATCATTTCCCTAAATGATTCATCAAAAAATACAATAACATGTTATAATACGGCTCTTAAGAACTGGGTCTCAATGCGTGAATATAATATAAATGGATTAGAGGATACTCCGAGATGTCGTACTGGTGAATGTCATTAGCTGGTGGGGTTTATCCCAAGCTACAAGTTATAGGGAGACGTCACCCTGGTAGATCTTATCAGGGGGGTGTTTATCCTAGGCTTCATTGGTAGGGATACGTCACACTGGTGGATTTATTGGGGTGCAGGGGTGGGGAGGTGGGGTGGGGTTCATACCACAATGCATGCTACAGGGAGATGTCACATTAGTGCATGGATGGGGAGACTATAGGGGGATTTTATCATGGGATACATGCTATTGGAATGTGAGAATAAGAACCAGAGAGAATGGTTTATCAAGTTGGGTTTATGTTTTTAATAAAAATATCTAATATTATTATATCAATTTCAAAATGAACAATTTTGAGGAATTTTCTTAATTAACCATTAATAAAGGACATTCGTTTTATAATTTGACAATTTTTGGAAAACGAAAATAGATTTGGATTACAATCACTAATCTCAACTATGTACACCACAAACTAAATAGTAGTAATTTCAATATATAAATTTCCTTCAACATCACAATTGTGTCCAACAGACAGAAACTATTGTTATTTCAAGCTCACAGGGTCTGTCAATTCGATAACCATCAATGCAACAATAGTTTACATAACATCCTAGAAAATTAAATGGGAATTTAATGTTGGATTTCAATGTATTATTAAATGATTTATTATGATGATGATTTTAGTTTAGAGTTTAATTGGGGAAATCATAAGCTTTACCAAAGTTATTTGTAGGTGTTTGATTAAATGAAAAAGTAAAAACTCTAACATAATTACTGAATTTATGTGGCCTATATTCCCATTTCTGTGGGAGCAATTTCGGAGAGTTAAATGATTATTTTCATTCTGAAATCTATTTTTATATTTTTCTTAGTATATTAAAAAACATAATTTATAATTACCATGGATATTTGAATAATTTTTTTAAACATTACTAATTATTAATTTTAAATTATTTATTCATAATTAGTATTAATTAATTTTTAGCAATTATTTATTTATCAATTATTAATATGTGTTCCATTAATTTTTTAGTGGATTAATTTATAAATTTCAATTCAGTGATATTTAATATTATTAAATTGATTTTAATTTATGTAAATTTATTTATTTATTTTTTTAATAATTTATATGTTTCGAGTTTTAAACAATCATTACTTGAATATTCTATATTGTAAATTAATTTTTTATTATTTACTAATTATTATCATTTAAGAATATTATATGAAAAATATGGTTTATTCCTTTTTATATTTTATGTAATTTAGATAATTAATTTTATTTATTCATTTTTAGCGTGAATGTCAGCAATGGGAAATCATTTAATCCACGAAAAATTTTATCAGTTAAATGTAAGACATAATTAATTTAATATTTATTTTTATATTTGAAATGTATTTGGAGTGTTTATTAGTATAAATATAACAATAATATTTATAAATATATCTATATATCTATATTTATTGTAAAATATTTAAACTCTTATAAAATTAATATACTATTTTGAAATTATAAATAATAATGATTCAATGAATCTTTTACATTATTTAATATTTATACACATATATAATTAAATAACGTTCTAAACTAATACATAATACAATAATATATAATTATTGTCAATTTTTTTTAATTTTTTTGGTAATTTGTAAAATTACTATTCATTTCAAATGGTCCACATACGAAGTAGCCCAACTACAATGGACCTCCCTATTTTTGATCATCCCTCCCTTTCTATTTTCTATCTTCCATTAGTTGGAAATACCAATCCAATTTCAATCCCAACCCCATGATGAGAAGTTAACCCCCCTCATTGTAGCCCATTTGTTTTATATATAGATTTGAAAGGAATACACATTTCTTCTTTAGATTTTGTTTCCTCACTCCATATAGCCAACTCCCTTCCCTATTGTAAAATCCCAGGTAAATAAAGAATAAAACATTTTCATACTTATTAATATTTACAAATTAAATATTAATTTTACTTTAAAGGGGAATCAATGTTCGATAGCGTACCTGATACACAACAAAGAGTTTCTTTGAAATCTTACATTGCACACTAGTAATAAAATAATATTATTTTAAATGGTAGTTAACACGTAGCCGTTGTATTGGAGGGAATGAATAGAAATAACTAAAATAGGATTATATATGTTTTTTAAATGTTTTTACATTTATCCAATAAAATATAAAGGCTTAAAATATGAAAAGAATTAAATTTTAGGCATATATATACTCTAATTTTCACTAAAGGTCCACTTATCGCCTTTTGATGGCGAACCCTATTTAAATATAGTTTTGGCCACTCTTATACATTCTTTTGAACCAATTAAAATTATTCTTTAGAATTGGGACATAAAAATTTACTTTGTGTAAATTTTTGGTATTTTTCCGATAAAGTTCATTTTTTAATGAATAGTGAAAAATGTTGTATTTTAATTCAAAACCCCTTTTTAATCTAATTTACTAAAGTGATTAGATTTGTATTTTAAATTTTTTTTAAAGTGAAATTAGAATATATTTTTACCATTTAATCCAATAGCGATCATTGGAATTAATTTCACTTTGAAATTGGACTTAAACTAGTGTCAATCTTTTGATATATATTGTTTTATAAAATCACGCTATTTATCCTCACAGCTGGAATTAATTATAAAATTAAATAATTTAACTTATAAGATTTTAATTTTTTAAAATAGACATCATTTTTGAATTCTGAATATCAAATATAGCTCAGATTGATGTTTTGGTATTTTTCTGAAAAACTTCAATTTTTGATGAATAGTTAAACCACTAAGTTGTACTTAAAAAACAGTTTTTTCGTTTAAATGAAATTGTACCACCTATATGTTTTGAATTTAAAAAATACGACATACATGGTTTTCATTAAGAAGTAAAATGTGGTTCAATGGGATTAAAATAATTTTTTTGTGAATAGTAACTTTTACGTTTTTAATCGCGATTAGAGGTAATTAGTGTAATTTAAGGTAAAAATAATGTTTTAATAAAATGAAATGACCTTGACACATGTCCTAACCTTATTTTATGTGTCATAGACGACCACTGAAGTCTATGGGTAAACTTGGGGACCCCATGGAGCCACTATGGTAGGAAAATGACATTAATAACTTTTTATTTAATGTTAAAATAAAAATGTCACAAACATGTGTTATTTTACTAAAAAATATTTAAACGGGTTTATAAAAGTCATAATATTGACTATAAATATTTATTATAAATATAAAATTATTTCATAAATCATGATAATTTTATAATTTTTATAAATTAAATAAAGTTAATTATTTATGACACAATGATGATGCAATGATTACCTCATTATTTAATGATTTAAATAAAATGAAATGATAATGTAAAATATAAGACCAACACTTGTAAAAAACCTATTAGATGGGTGGATTTCAAACAATTATCACCTTATCCTTGAAATATATAAATTTTTGGTCCTTTAAAATCTAAAAATCATTTTATGATAAAGTAAACTTTTATAACTTTCCAAGAGTGCCCCTCCTCTCCTCTTATAAAAGGCCCCCACATATACCACCTTACCCACACCTCTCAAGCCTTTGTCTTGGACAAAACCTGCCCATTTTGTCTCTCCACATACCTCTATTACTCCTAGAAGAAACACACTGGGTATAAGTCTTCCCAAGGAATCCATTGAGCTCAAATCAAAAAGAGTTACCCGTTTTAAAGGAAGTGACTTCTCTTGTGTTTTTATGTTTTATTTTGCTTCTACAACCCCTAACATCTTTTTTTCCATTCTATTGTAACAAAACTAGTATCTTCAATATACTAGGAGGTTGTTATGAGATGTATTTGAGATACATTTAAAAACACTATCATCTAATGGTTAAAGGGCATACTGTTTCTGTGGATGGTGAATTTATACCTCACGAAACATTGATTGTTCACTATTCTTATAACACCTTCAAAGGTGGCCATTAAGATTACACTATATTTATATATGATATATAATATGTTTATTTTTTACTTAATCTTCTGTATTTTTCATTTATGGCATATCTTTATGGATTCCATTATGGGTATACATGATATCTTCATTTTAGGAAGTGCGGACTACCGCCCCCTCAAAGTGATTTGATTCGTTAATGCCATATGTGGGACGCATAAAAAATGGAGTTGATGATATTATATATGAAATTATACAAGAATTATAATATACCTTTATGTCATAATGATTCCATTCTATAAAATATGAAATAGAAATGAAAGTAGCGTTCATGCGTACGTACGGCTTACCGTCACCATGAACAGTGCATTTCATTTATTACCTCTAAATGTTATGTAATATTATAAATGCTTGTATATACTAGATATATATTATATATACGACATCTACATTATGAATATAGCTCTGGATATAATGGATACATAATCAACTTGTAATTATAATGAGTTTATTTTTGACTCATGTAGCAATGATTGTTAAAACGATCGTTATTAACTTAAATAGTTACATAGTGTTCATGAAATGGTAATAAGTGATATAAAAGTAATAATGAACTTGAAAAAAGTTCTTAAGAATGTAGAAATTAACTCATGTTTATTATTTAGGAGATTAAAGAGAAATCGAGTCACGTCGGACACGAGGTAAGGGACTTCGTCTCAATATCCATTCATTGAGGCATATTTTGGTTTATACACAACATTCTTTTATACGATGTATAAACCCCTTTGACTTTTATTCTTATTCAAAAGGAATATTTTTTATACAAAGCATTTTACTAAACAACAAATGGAATGTTTTTTTGTCATACGTATGCGGTGACAATGACTTCTCCGCCGCCATGACCATTATTTGAGTTTCAGCTTCCTCTACAAGAAATATCCTAACTTTTATTAAATGAAAAATAAATACCATGTATTTCATTTCTTTTATTTTGGTATAGAAATTTGTTTTCATAAAGTTTTTATTATATCAATGTGTTGTATTGATATCTCGTGATTGAAATGTGGAAATGTTATGTTTCATTTATACATGTTTTACGTGATACGATTAGGTTATGGTTCTTGGGAATTGTTATAAAGACAGGTGTTTCCATGATAAAATAAGGGCGGGTGAGCCCGATATACCTCTCTATTTCATTGAGTAACGTGATGGAGTTAAACATTAAGGTTTCTCCAAAGAGATTTAGGGAATATACTATGATGAGTATTCCAACCATAACTATTAGGGTTACTCCCTACGTAAGAATGTTATGAATGCCTCAAGTTACATTTATATCTTATGATTTCTATGATTTATTCATTATTTTATGTGGTATGTTAAAATGCGTTTGTTTTATGAGTAGAGTATGATTTAATACATGGACTAATGTTTTCATTTCGTACTTTTATATCCCTTACTGTGCTTTTTATGCTCATCCCATGTTTTTGAAATGTATTTCAAAGGTCAAGGGAAAGGTAAAAGATGTGATGATAGGGTCAAGGAAGTGTCATGAAAGAGTCCATGTTTTGTTTTAAATATGATTCTGTTGATGGGAAAAAAATGTATACTATCTTTTATGTAACCACTTTGTTTAAATGTGGAATGTAATGCATGATTTATGATCTAATTATCTAAAACTATAAACCTGAAAATATCCTCAATGTGAATTATTCATTTAATTCAATATTAAGTAAGGATTAATGCAGGGGCCTTATAGTTGGTATCAAAGGTCGGTTTAGATAAATTTAGGAGTTAGAAATATATTAAATCATTATCCAAAAATATTTTTTATGGTAAAATTGAAATGATATAGCATTTGAAGATTAACATGTTGCTTCATCTAAGACATGTTTGTTCAGAATGGGTTTCTGAAGAGGAAATAGGGAAGCAGTGCTAGGATGGCATACAGGAGGGAATAAACTTCCGAATCAGCATCTTGAGATGGTTAGATTTGGAAATTAACAGTTTTTTGAAGTAATGGCACAGTTGATTCAAGGGATAAATGGTTGCGGTATCCATGCATGAGATCAGCCAGATCAACTGCAGTGGAACATGGCAGTGGTGGAACATTTATTGAGGCAACATCCCCCATCATTCAGATGATCATCTAACCCTGTTCTAGTAGAAAAGTGGATTAATGCACTGGAGATGATTTTCGATTTCATGGGGTGTTCAGAAAATCAAAAGGTTAGTATTGCTATTTACCATTTGGAGGGTGAATCATATCAGTGGTGGTCGATGGTTAAAAATATCAGGGATCCTGATGAGATTGATGCTCTCGACTGGGATGAATTCAAAGGTATGTTTCTTGAGAAGTATTTTCCTATGGCTATTCGACTTAGGATAGAAAAACAATTCCTGGAATTGTGGAAAGAGGAAGACTCAATGGCTGCCTATGAAGAAAGGTTCACTCGATTGGCAATGTATGCTCTAAATTTTATCCGAGACATTGATAGTAAAATCAATCGTTTTACTCAGGATTATATCCAAAATATCAAAGGGCTTTAGATTCTCGTGAGTTAAAAACATATGAAAATCTTGTTCTATGTGCTGAGAAGGTGGAAATAGAGTTTTCCGATGATCAATTGTTCTATAACATCCAGTAGAAGAAGTGACCTAGGTAGCTAGAGAAAGGAAGGAATTCTTCAAAAAGGTCCGACGGTTAGAAAACTAAGTTTCATGTTTGTGATAAATTTGGTAAAAGGCATGCTAGGTAATGGCTTATGAATTGTGGAAAGTGCTACCGATGTGTTAAGATGGGACATAAGGCTCATGATTGAACTAAAAAAGATCAAGGTGATGGTAAGTCCAAATTTGATTTACAGTTAGTGAAATGTTTTAAGTGCAATGAGATGGGTCACTATGGAAATGAGTTTCCTACAAAGAGCTTGAGTGATGGGAAGAAGTTAGACTACAAGCAGAAAGGTGTGGTGAAATTATTTGCAACTAATTCAGTAGATGTCAGACCATCAAATGAAGTTGTATTAGGTACTTTATTTGTTTTTTCAGATTATGCCAGTGTGTTGTTTGATTCAGGGTCTACACATTCTTTCATCGCTGAAAACTTTTCTTGTATAATTGGAATACCATCTCAAGAAATGACTCATGAACTTGTGGTAAAAACACACAAGGGAAATGTTGGGGAAAAAGAATTTATAAGAATCTTTATATCCTTATACATGGAAAGAACTAACTTGCAAACCTTATTATTTTTCCTCTAGTAGAGTTTGATGTTATCCTGGGTATAGATTGGCTCTCTATTTACCATGCTAAGATTGACTGTAGAGATAAAGAAGTTTCATTTTAGAAATAATTCTATTTTGTGTAAAATAATGAACCCTTATTGTTGAAAACATATAAAGAGGCTGAGAAACATTTAAAAGTTGGAAATGAAAGTTACCTTGCACATATCATTGAAAGTAAGGGAACTGTTCAGAATAATAATGTACCAGTGGTAAATGAGTATCCTGATGTTTTTCTGGATGTGTTTCTGGGAATAATACCAGATCGGGAGGTTGAATTTACTATTGACTTAGTTCCTGATGCTAAGCCAATTTCAAAACCCCCTTATCGAATGGCTCAAACTGATCTTTTTAGAGTTGAAGGAGAAATTGCAAGATTTATTAGAGAAATGTTTCATTCGACCTAGAACATCACCATGTGTTGATCCTATTTTATTTGTTAAAAAGTAAGATGGTTCAATGATACATTGCATTGATTATAGATCCTTTAATAAAACATTGTAAAGAACAAATATCTTTTGCCTCATATCGATGATTTGCGTGATAGGCTCCATGGAGCTCAGTTTTTTTCAAAGATTGACTTGACGTCGGGGTGCGATCAGTTGAATGTAAAAGAAGAAGACATTCTGTAAATTGTGTTTCGTACTAGATATGGCCATTATGAATTTTTAGTAATGCCTTTTGGGCTAACCAAAGATCTTTCTGTATTCATGGACCTTATGAATAGAATTTTCAATTTGTTCTTGGATTAGTTTTTAGTTTTTTTCATTGATGGTATTTTGGTATTTTATAAAAGTAAAGAGGAGCATGAATGACATTTAATGGTTATTTTGAAAACCTTAAATGAAATAAAATTATATGGGAAATTCATCAAGATTGAGTTTTGGTTGCAAAAAATTTCTTTCCTTGGTCATATTATTTCTAACGATGGAATAACTGTGGATCCTTCAAAAATGAATGTTGTTGAAGAATGGCCAAGACCCACAAATGTAACCGAGATCGGTAGTTTTCTTGGTTTGGCAGTTTACTACCGAAGGTTTCTTGAATATTATTCACAGTTATCTAGTATAATGACTAAGATAACTTAGAAGGGTGTTAGGTTTATCGGGACAAAAGAATGTGATGATTGTTTTCAGGAGTTGAAAAGAAGATTGGTGACTACTCCAGTTTTGGCACTTCCATCTAGTAATGGTGAGTTTGTTATATACAGTAATGCTTCATTGAAGGGACTTGGCTGTGTCCTTATACAGAATGATTAGGTAATTGCATATGCTTTATGTTAGTTGAAAACTCATGAGGTAAATTACCCTACACATGATTTGGAATTAGATTCTGTTGTTTTCACTTTAAAAATTTGGAGGCATCATTTGTATGGAGTACAATGTGAAATATATATAGATCAAAAATGTTTAATGTATATATTCACTCAGAAATAATTGAACATTAGACATAAGAGATGGATAGAATTAATCAAGGATTATGATTGTACAAGTTATTACCATCCGAGAAAAGAAAATAATGTGGTTGTTGTGTTGAGTCGAAAAAATAATGCTTCATTAACAATGTTGCGTTTAGAAGGTGATCCTTTGGCTAAGGATTTGATGAAATTTGGAATAAAAGTTGTTGGTGCAGGATGCACTTCTGTTTTATTTCATATATCAGTGAAATCTTCTTTATTAGACAGAATCAAGCAAGCACAGAAGCAAGACAGTGAGTTACAAAAAAGGGTAGATCTGGTTCAAAAGGGTATGTTTCCTGGATTCAACATTGATAATGATTGTGTTTTGAGATTTTGGAAGAGATTGTGTGTGCCTTGTGATTCAAATTTGAAGAGAGAGTTGTTATGTGAAGCTCATAGTTCTCTGTTTTAATGTTCATCCTGGTAGTACTAAGATGTACAGAGATCTGCAGGAGTATTACTTGTGGGATGGAATGAAAAGAGATATTGCGGATTTTACTGTGAAGTGTTTTACTTGTCAATAGGTTAAAGCAGAGTGGCAGTTACCGAAAGGGATGCTTCGGCCTTTACCAGTGCCAGAGTGGAAATGCGAAAATATATCCATGGGATTTTTTGTGGGATTACCAAAGACATATTGAGGTAATAATGCAATCTGGGTTATCGTTGAACGCTTGACTAAATCCGATCATTTACTTCCTATTCGAGATACTTTCTCTCTAGATCAACATTGTCGATTGTATCTTAAAGAGATAGTAAGGATACATGGAGTTCCCCTATCAATTGTATCTGATCATGATCCCAGGTTTACTTCTAACTTTTGTAAAGTCCTTCAGAAGTCGTTGGGTAATAAATTAAATTTTAGTACAGCTTTTCATGCTCAATAAGATTGGAATTCAGAACAAACAATTCAGACATTGGAGGATGTGCAATGTGCTTGTTTGATGGATTATCAAGGAAGATGGGAGCAACATCTTTCTTTGGTTTAATTTTCATTTAATAACAGTTTTCATTCCAGTATACAGATGGCACCGTTTGAGGAATTATATGGGAAGCAGTGTCGAACTATATCTTTTTGGGATGAAGTGGGTGAAAGGAAGCTGATGGGACCAAAATTGGTAGAAGATATGGCAGAAAAAGTTCAGTTGATTCAGAAATACATGAGAACAATTAAAAGTAGACAGAAATGTTATGCAGACAATAGGAGGAATGATCTATCTTTCGTGGTAGGTGATCATATTTTTCTCAAAGTTACACCGTGGAAAAGTGTGATGCGATTTGGTAAGAAAGGAAAGCTATGTCCAAGGTTCATTGGACCATATGATATTCTGGAGAGAGTTGTATTAGTTTCTTACTGAGTGGCTTTACCTCCGATTTTAACTCAGGTACAAAATTTCTTTCATGTTTCGATGTTGAGAATGTATATGCCAGATCCATCTCATATTTCGAGCCAAGAGGTAGTTCAGTTGGAAGAGAATCTCTCTTATGAAGAAAAAACAATCCATATTCTTGACTGAAGAGAGAAAGTGTTGCAAAATAAGGTAATTCACCAGGTAAAGGTTTTGTGGAAAACACATATGGTTGAAGAGGCAACGTCAGAATATGAAAATGCTATGAGGGATAAATACCCCCACATATTTTCATAAGTGAATAAAATTGCGAGGACACAATTCCCAAAAGGGGGAAGGATGTAACATCCCAGGTAAATAAAGAATAAAACCTTTTCATATTTATTAATATTTACGAATTAAATATAAATTTTACTTTAAAGGTGTTGATATGTTCGATAGCGTACCCGATAAGCAACAAATAGTTTCTTTGAAATCTTATGTTGCACACTAGTAATAAAATAATATTATTTTAAATGGTAGTTAACACGTAGCCGTTGTATTGGTGGGAATGAATAGAAATAACTAAAATATGATTATATATGTTTGATAAATGTTTTTACATTTATCCAATTAAGGATAAAGGCTTAAAATACGAAAAGAATTCAATTTTAGGCATATATGTACTCTAATTTTCACTAAAGGTCCACTTATCGCCTTTTGATAGAGACAGCTTTTTAAATACAGTTTTGGTCACTGTTATACATTATTTTGGACCAAATAAAATTCTTTTTTAGAATCGGGACATCCAAATTTACTTTGTGTAAATTTTTGGTATTTTTCCGATAAAGATCATTTTTTAATGAATAGTGGAAAATATTGTATTTTAATTCAAAACCAATTTTTAATATAATTTATTCATATTATTAGATTATCGTTTGAATTGGTTTTAATGTGAATTTAGAATATACTTTTACCATTTAATCTAATAGTGGTTGTTGTAATTAATTTCACTTTGAAATTGGACTTAAACTAGTGTCAATCTTTTGATATATATTGTTTAATAAAAACACGCTATTTGTCCCGACAGTGAAAATTAATTATTAAATTAATTAATGTAACTTATATGATTTTAATTGTGTAAAATAGACATAATTTTTGAATTCCGAATATCAAATATATCTCAGTGTGATATTTTGGTATTTTTCTGAAAAACATCAATTTTTGATGAATAGTGAAACCACTAAGTGGTACTTAAAAAAACTGATTTGTCGTTAAAATGAAATTGTACCACCTCCATGTTTTTCATTTAAAAAATCCGACATACATGGTTTTCATTAATATGTAAAATTTGGTTCAATGGGAATAAAATATTTTTTTATTGAATAGTAACTTTTATGTTTTTAATCGCGGTTAGAGGTAATTAGTGTAATTTAAGGTAAAAATAATGTTTTAATAATATGAAATGACCTTGACACATGTCCTACCCTTATTGGATGTGTCATGGCCGTCCAAGACAATCCATTTGTCATCTTGATGACCCATGGATCCAATTTGGTACGAAAATGACATTAATAACTTTTTATTTAATGTTTAACAAATGTCACAAACATGTGTTGTTTTACTAAAAAATAATGTTTATGTAGGGTTATAAAAGCCATAATATTAACTATAAATATTCATTAGAAATATAAAATGATTTCCTAATTCATGATTTTTTTTTTATAATTTTTAGTCATTAAATAAATTAAATTATTTATAACATCATGACGATGCAGCGGTTCCCTCATTATTTAACGATTTAAATAAAATGAATATATAATGTAAAATATAAGATCTAAACTTGCCAAAAAACTATTGAATCGGTGGATTTCGAACACTTACCACCTTATCCTCGGAATATATAATTTTGGGAGCTTTAAAATCCGAAAAGAATTTTGTAATAATGTATCCTTTTATAACGTTCCAAGAGTGTCCCTCCTCTCATCTTATAAAAGGCCCCCACCTCTACCACCTTACCTACACCTCTCAAGCATTTGGCTCGGCCAAACCCTACCCATTTTGTCTCTCCACATCCCTCTATTACTCCTAGAAGTCTCACATTGGGTAGAAGACTTCCCAAGGAATCCATTGACCTCAAATAAAAAAGAGTTACCCGTTTTAAAGGTAGTGCCTTCTCTTGTGTTCTTATGTTTTATTTTTCTTATCGAACCCCCTAAACTCTTTTTATTCCTTTATTTTGTAACAAAAACAGTATATTAAATAAACTAGGATATTTTTATGATAAGTATTAGAGCTACACTTAAAAACACCTTCATCTAATGGATAAAGAACATACTGTTTCCGTGGATGGTGAATTTCAGCTTCACGAAACGATGATTGTTCAATATTTTTCTAACACCTTCAAAGGAGGCCACTAAGATGACACTATATTTATATATGATATATAATATTTTTAGGTTTTACATAATATTATTTATTTTTCATTTATGGCATACATTTATGGCTTCCATTATGGGTATATGCGATATCTTCATTTTAGGATGTGCGGACTACCGCCCCCTCAAAGTGATTAAATTCGTTAATGCCATATGTGGGACGTATAAAGAATGGAGTTGATGATATTATATATGACATTATACTGGAATTATAAAATACCATTATTTCAATATGATTCAATTCCATAAAATAAGAAATTGAAATTAAAGTAGCATTCATGCGTACGTACGACTTACCGTCACCATGAACGGTGCATTTCATTTCTTACCTCAAAATGTTATGTAATATTATAAATTCATGTATATACTGGATATATATGATATATATGATATCTACATGATGAATATAAATTTGGAAATAATGGATACATGGACAACTTGTAATTATAAAAATTTTATTTTTGACTCAAGTACCAATGATCATTAAAATGACCATTATTATCTTAAATAGTTTCACAGTGTTAATGACATGGTAATAATTGATATTAAAGGAATAATGAACTTGAAAAATTTTCTTAAGAAAGTATAAATTAACTCGAGTTTATTATTTAGGAGATTGAAGAGGAATCGATTCAGGTTGGACATGAGGTAAGGGACTTCATCTCAATCTCAATTCATGGAGGAATATTTGGTTTTATACACAACTATCTTTTATACGGTGTATAAACCCCTTTGACTTTGACTCTTAATAAAAAGAAATATTTTTTTATACAAAGCATTTTACTAAATGACAAAAGAAATGTTTTTCTTGTCATATGTATGCAGTGACAACGACTTCTCCGCCACCGTGACAATTATTTGAGTTTCGGCTTCCTCTACAAGCCATAAGCTAATTTTTTTTAAATGAAAAATAAATACCATGTATTACATTTATTTTATTTTGGTATTGAAAATGGTTTTCATAATGTCATTTTTATATCAATGTGTTGTATTGATATCTTGTGATTGAAATGTGGAAATGTTATGTTTCTGTTATGCATGTTTTACGTGATACGATATTGTTATGGTTCTTGGGAATTGTTTTGAAGACGGGTCGTTCTGTGATAAACTAAGGGAAGGTGAGCCCGATATAGCTCTCCAATGCATTGGGTAACGTGAAGGAGTTAAATTTTAAGATTTATCCAAATAGATTTTGAGAATATATTGTGATGGGTATTCCAAATGTAACCATGAGGGTTACTCCATACGTAAGAATGTTATGAATGCATCAAGTTACCTTTATGGCTTATGATTTCTATGATTTATTCATGATTTGATGAGGTATGTTAAAATGGTTATGTTTTATGAGTACAGTATTATTTCATACATGGGCTAATAATTTAATTTCTTTCTTTTATAACCCTTACTATGCTTTTTATGCTCATCCCATGTTTTTGAAATGTTTTTCACAGGTCAAGTGAAACGTACTTGATGTGATGACAGGGTCATGGAAGTATCATGAAAGAGTCCATGTTTTGTTTTAAATATGTTTCCGTTGATGGAAAAAATGAATACTATCTTTTATGTAACCACATTGTTTAAATTTTGAATGTAATGGACGATTTATGATCTAATTCTTTAAAACTCTAAATCTGAAAAGATAATAAATGTGAATTATTCATTTAATTCAATATTAAGTAAGATTTAAGGTTGGGGCCTTATACCAATCACCATAACACACCCCCAATGTGTTGTGATGGAATCAAATTTATATCATGATAAAAAGATAGCTATGATAGAAATATTATGAAAAACTATAATAAAAAACAAAACAAAAATAAATTTCATTAAAAAAATCAGATATAGAATTTTAACGTCGAAAGACCCTCCAATGTGAATGATTAAAAAAATGAGGAAATCTAAAAAATTCCATAAATAATAATAGTGATAAAGGTCCAATTAAAAACAGAAATATTAATTACAAATACACAAATCAGAGAAAAATTTATATTCCACTTCGTAAAAGGATTCCTTACCCTCTCTAAAAAAATCTAATGAAAAATTGTCACAACTCAGGGGTCAGAACCAAACACACGCTGTCATTATGAAACCTTCACTATGTTGTTGCACAACCTGAATTGGGAAAATCCTTGCTGCCCATTCCCCAAAATAATGTTTCTCACATATCACCATTCTACATTAACATTTATCTTCACTACGTTAAAATAACCCATGCCTCTCCCTCTTTATAAGCTCATAGAGGCCCCAAACAAGAACTATCATAAATCGGTGCAAGGGAATCACATGATTTTATCTGTGTTAAGATTAAAATTTTAATAAAATCTCATATTTATTGGTGCTAGAAAAATGTGATGATAATGGTTACCATTATTGGCGAAAAAATCATTTATAAAGGTGTACCAATTGTAGACACTTTTTTAGCACTGAAAAAAGTGATATTAATCAGTGCTATATTAGCGATGGTAAAAGCTTTTAAAAATAAATAATATTAATTTAGATTAAAAATTATTTTATATATATTAAATAAAAAATTATGGTTTTTAATTAATCTTTTTAATTAAAAATTAAAATATATATATATATATATTTAATAAGAAAAATTATTTATGCGATTATAATAAAATAAATATATTTTTTATTTATTAATAAATTATATTAAACATTATTACACAATATATATATTTTATAATTATAAATTTCTAAATATAATTTTATATTTATTATTAGATTTAAATTATTTAAAAATTATATATTTTTAATCATAATTAAAAATAAATTTGTATATAATTAATTGAATTTATATATATACAATGAATTTGGTCTGTAAATAAACAAACAAACACACACACACATAGACATATATAAACTAGTTCAATCCCATTATTAATAAAAATATAGAAAAAGAATCAAGGACATGAAATACAAATTGGGTCAATCAAGTGAAATCCCACATCAAAAAACAAGAGTCTACATATAATGAATATGTTCATAATCATGACCGGAGTGCTCATCATCATCAATAGTTTCCCACTGTCACTCAAATTAAAATTGATTTAAGATCACCATATACATTTTTCCATGATTTTTCTATTCTTAAAAGATTCCCTTGTAATTCTTGGAAGACACATTTAATCCACGCCCTCATGTACATGAAAAATATCTTTAGCCCTAATTTTTTGGACGGTGACCCCCATGAGAAGCCTAAAATTGTTTTAAATTCCCTCCCAGATATTTATAATCCCACTCTTCTTTAACATTATTATTCACAATTCCACAGAGGGGATATCAAATTTATTGGTGAAACTATAATTGGTGTTTACTTCACACTGGACCCCAATGGAGGAGAATCATGCATATCAGAGGTGATATAAACCATACCCATGTTCTACAAAGGGGATTTCATTGTTCATAGGTAGTGATACTCACCATATTATTCTTAATAGGATGTGTGGAAGCTAATATTGACCTAGATTTTATGTTACTAATTTAGGGGCTCATATATTTTTCTTGGATCAATTCCTTTTCCACATCATCTTGAATAAAATTTTCAATGTGTGCCAAATCATCAGAATCAACAAGTTCATACTAACCTGTGTCATCTAAATTTTTCTTCTTTCATACGATATAAGTATTATCATTATTTGGAAGAGGTATAATGTCCTCATATTTCCCAAAAAGTGACTATGCAGAAGGAAATATTATTATCTTTCCCCTATTTGCAACAATATCAGCCCATGTTTTCTTCCCAACATAGGAAGAGGAATACTTCCCACAATTAATCACATTCAAATCAGCTCGATGTTTTGTGGGATGTTTAATTTCATTCAACCTTACTTGAATCCCATCATCAATCAGATGGACTCTATTATCCCGTGTATATGCATACATGTATTTGTCCATCCGATTACAATCATGTTCAACATTCCCATGAGTCGAATAATAGGAAAAATCACTACTAGTTTGTAGTTTTGGTAATTCATGACCCATTAACATGTATTTAAACCATAATTTTTAGACCTTCACATATTCAAATCACAACTGAATTTCACGATGATCAATGGAGAGAAAAATTTTATAAGTCTTGGTGAAGCGTATTTCAAACACAACCAAAATTCATGCATAGTGTTAGAAATGAGCACGCTCGGCCTCTTGGTCTAACTTAATAAGAACTTCAAGAGCATGAAAAATATTATAACGAGTCTTCATATTCAATGTAAACATTTTTACATAATGATTTTCACCAAAAATTAAGTAGATAAGTTATCCAACTCCAATGCATTGAAATTCATATCCCATCCATACAGATTAATGACACTGACCGTGATTGAAATCAAGCCATACACCCACACATGCATCTTCAGATCACCAATGAGAAATAGAATATAAAAAATTCCTCTTCCAAATGAAACACAACTCTAATTACTAGATACCCAAATTATGTATAATCACAGAACTATGTCATCAAATATTCAATGGTTGTAAACCCTTATGCGAGATTATATATATATATTTATAAAATTTTAAATTTTATAATTATATAATTATTAAAATAATTAAATAAGTATTTATTATTTTATAAAAATCTATATTGAATAAATTAAATATATCTATTAAAATAGTTAAAAATATATGAAATATAGTAATATAATTTTTTAATAATTTAAATAAATACATATAAATTTATATTTATAAATATTAATAAATATATTAGTTTTTAAATTATTATAAAATTATAGTGAATATTTATTTTATATATTTATAGTTATATATAATATATATATTAATTGTTAATTTTAATTATATTAAATTTTAAATATAATAAATATATTTATTATAATAATATATTCATAATTAATTTAATATTTATTTAGAATGTTAAAAACCACGAATATATATATAGTTTAAAAAATAAATAGAAATATACATAACTATATTTTTTATATGGAATGGTTATAGGAGTTATGTCAACCTCCTTCTATCAAAATTTATTTACAACACAAGCACAGAAGAACCCCCTAAATAGTCAATTCTCGCATCAATGGTAGGCCTATATAAAATGAGGGAGAGATGAAGATAGAATGTCTCTTATATTACAATATTGAACTATAAAAATTGACGACACACACCGTCTGTAATTTCATATCACTCTATAAGGAACATCATATGATTCAACACAATTTTCCATCATATGGTTTTATAAGGGATGTAAATTAATCAATTTTATACTATTATTTGAATATTATATAATTCCACCACAAGAACCAAAAAATATTCAAATTGTTCATAAATGAATATTAGTTCTAGATCCTTGAATATAATTGTACGAAAATGTACAGATAAAATAAAAAATATTAAATAATCTCTCTTTTTAAAATGGGATTCAAACAACACATATTCCATTAAAGAAAAATCATGGTAGTCAAATAACCCATCAAAATTATATAAAGGATGTTGTTTAGCCTTGTCATGGGTGATCTTAATCCACACTCATTGTGTATTTGAATTTCATGTCTCAAAAATTTGGAAAAAAATTCAAATCAGTGGTGATTGTAACATAATTAATAATATAACATCTTATAATTACACATCCACTAAATATTATAGCCTAATGTAAAAATAGGTGTGTATTAAGGAAGAAAATTTATATCACAACAAAATATAAAAACCAAAAACATAAAATATTGTATTATTCTTTTAATGATATATTCATTAATTTTAAAAAATCATCACAAAAGGTACTTATAAAATATAAAAGAAACTAGAGAATGCAATAACATTTCAAAAGCTTTCAGACCATTGACACTATTTTTCATCTTATAAGTATCACCAGAATAATTGAACATGCAAATGATTCTCCAAAAATTATAAACTTCATAATTTAGAAAAATTTCATTAAATGGCTATGAGTATAAAATAAATTGGGAAATTAAGGGGAAACAATTAAAAATAAAGATAACCAGAAGTTTCTACAATTCATGTATGGAATTGCTAACAGATTGTGGTCGTAACCTACCAAATTACAATGTTTAAGAAGTATTATATGATACTAAAATTATTAAAAAATAATTTATGAATTTTATAACATAAAATATAATTCCTAACAGTGAAATGGATAGCACTATAATGAAATAAATGTTAACTGTGGAATGACATATGATAGTATTCTAAATATTTACAAGTACGAATTAGAATACAACACATTAAATATATATTTTGTTTTATATATAAAAAACATACACATTCATTTTTAAGTGGTATGATTATAGACCATTTTATAAAAAGTACAATAGTAATGTTAACCTATAAATGAACATGGATATTTAAATATTATTCAAATTCTTAAGTAGATGAAATTATTTAGGCATCTCCTAGAACCGGTCAAATACATTATATCTAATATATTAATAATTCACATAATACAATAAAATTAATAATGTATAAATTATAATCAACTTTCTGTGCGTCAGATGAAATGTTGTAAAATTAGGACAAAATTTTCATAAATTAGAAAACAACATGGAATATTTTAATACATCATTAGAACTTGTCAACCCTAAATCATATAATAATTTTGAAACAACATGCACTAAAATATAGATCATGTGTCACCCTTATTAATTTGGTTTAAATTAGACATTTATATTTCATTTCTATACATACATGTCACTATGGTTAAATCACAACAATCTATAAAATATAATATATATCAATATATGGAATAAAATAATATAATTCTATATATATTTTTCTTATGTTTGATCCCAAAGAAGGTAATCATTCCACTTAATATCCTGAAAACAATATTTAATAATTGAATTAATATATATCAATTAACATAAAAAAGAATCAATAAATATCCCAAAAAGATATTAATGTTGAAGTAAAGGCATACTAATTGTGACATAGACAATTTCATGGATCCTGACCATCATAAATACAGGTTGTAGCTTATTTTCTTATGATCCTACCAATATATAAAAAAACATATTTATAAATTATGAATAATATATAAATGATATTTATAAATAATGGTAAAAATAAATTTAATAATGAAATATTATTGGTAATTCATAATATAAGAATCGTCGGATAATAAAAAATTTTCCACACATTCTCTATAAAATTTAATAAAAACATGTTTTTTATACCTATATGTACATACATTATAATCGAGACATTTCTGCAGATAATTATCATTGAAACACATTGTGTAATAAATGAAATATATATATTTACATCAGAGAAAGATATCATTAGAGATATTTATTATAGAAAATTTTGCATTGTTTGTTGACATAATTCTAAAACTGCATCTATATTTTATTCGTAATAGTGCAGGACGATAAAATACTATATTTAAATATATCCAAATAATTTTAAAACATTAATAAATTAAAATAATTAAATTTAATAAATAAACACATATTAAAAAAATTTATGTATCTCACCATGTGGTGAATTTACCCATGTAATCAATATCATGACTAAGATCACATACATTATTAATCATAAGAGTTACAAATAAATGGATTTTCATTCATTAATACACATGGAATCATTTTTATGATATTTGAAATTAGGGTTCCAAATATAAACCAACATTTCTCGACCCCCAGTACTAATAAGTGAAAATAAATATGATCTTAATGAAAATGATTCATGTTTTTTTTAAGAACAAATAATCATTTATGATATATCTTGGCCATATAATAAGTCATGCCAACTAGTTAGAAAATCCAATAACTCATATAAATGTAATACATTTATTAATAAAACAGATAAGAAATAATAATCATGAAAACATCATTTTTAATCTTCCACATAAATGAACACTTCATGTAATATCACCATATAATATTTGATTCATTTGAAACCACTTTGTAAGAGTGAAATAAAAAGATTTAAATACAAGATGTTGTTCTGGAATATTCATGTCATCATCATTGAAAAAAATTCATTAATTTTATAGATCATTGAAATCTAGTGTGATGTTATACAAGTAAAAATAATATTGATTTTTTGGTAGTATGAAATTTTTCATTTTTATAAAAACCTCAAATGTGTTAGAAAAAAAATTTATCTTCATTTTGATGGTGTTGCAATTATTATAACAGAACAATATTCCCCTCAATTCCACAAAACACACAATGAATATAAATACAAAATAAAATGAATAAAAATATATTTTTTAAGATTAATAAATATATAAAAACATCAAATAGTAGATAATTTTTTAATAAACAGAGTCACAAATAAAACTCATGTTGAAAAATCCAAATGTGATAAACAAAAAAACATTGACTTTTAATCATTTAATAATAAAGGATAATTTTTCTAATCAAATAATTTCTATTAAAAATGTCTTATTCATATAAAGAAAAACAATGATCAAAAAAATAGGATTGGAATTAAATGACCATGCGTATCAAAATATTGAATAAATATAGATAGATTCAAGGAAACTGTATATTTAATACAAAAAAAGGCTAAATGATAGTGTCTTCAGGTTTTATATAAAGGTTATTATATTTTAACCTTTTTAATTTTATTTTCTAAATTTATAAATTTTCAATAAAAAATTATCATTGAGTAATTTACTCAAATATTACCCCATTGCATTATTGTTTTATAAATTTAAATATATTAAATATTAAATTTAATGAAATAAAATATATAAATGGATTATATCTAATTTTTAGTTAATATAAGGTTGATTCATGTTTTCAAATTTAATTTTCCATTGTACCCACAATGTTATTAGTGTAAAATTATATTATTTAAGAGAGTTATAAATATTTGGAGATATATTTTATGTTAGTAATGAAATATTTATTGAGAATCAAGAATGGGTAAGGTATTTATGGAACCCATTTGAATTATTGATTTGGATTACAACATGAAATGTATAATTCAAAAAAATAATTTTTGTGGTAGAATACCAAGAAGGTTTAATGTTTATTAAGGCCTTGCTTTCTTCAAGATATGTTTTATTTGTAACATGGTAAAACATATTTTTTTAAAAAAAAATTATTCTAGAAATGAATTTTTAATTTATTTTATAATATAAATGAAAATTGAATCACAAACAATTAATTTATTCTTAAATTAAGAAAAGAAAACTAAAACTGAAAAATTTATTTTTATTATGAAATGTAATTAATTCAAACATCATATGAATAATAGAATCTCTACAAAAATAATATTTTCATAAATATTGAATTGATGTTAAGAAAAATTGAATATAAAAAATTACAAAGATATTTCAATATGTATCCACACCATAATATAAACACATTTTGTTAATTATATATATATATAAAAATATTCAATACGAATATATATATATATATATATATTTCTAATGTATTATTATATTATATATTTTTTTCACATTATTTGAATTATGTACATTTAGTATCACATTATAACTATTCACTAAAAAAATGAAATTTATAGAATATATGATCAAATGATTTTAAATTAAATATATTTTTTTGAAGACTAATTCCACGAAAAGAATATAAAAATGGGCATCATTTTTTCTTTAATATATCCTAGTCAAATAGAATTAAATGATCATAACATTCATAATTGTTTTAAAAATTTTCCCCTAAAATAATAAAAAACATATAAATAATTATAACATTCCCAGAATATATAAAAGGCCCTACAAAATATTATTTCCCAATGCTAATAAACTGAATCATGAAAAATAAAATCAAATAGAATACCAGTCATTGAGATATTTCAATTTGAATCCACAGATAAACATTAATGTGTTATATATAGTTCATATACTATATTTATATATTACTAATGGAAATAAGTCCTTTTTCTGAAGGAATTGGAGTATAGTTTGTGTTTGTTTACAATCTAAAATAGGTTGATCAGTTTTTTTCCCAAAAAGTTATCTTATGCTACAAGCTAGAATCAATGTTGATGATGGTGTCATTCCATAGTTTTTTCCAATCATCTGTGTCAAAAATGTAGAGAATGTGGAAAGGTGCATTTGGGAGATTTTGTTTCATTTAACATTCAAGTAGTATCTGATTACTTTTTATAAGGCATGTTTCAAGATAGTATCATCAATATATAGTAAATTATGGAATCATGTGAAATATATATTTCTGGATGAATGGATATTTATACAAAAAATTTCTTCTATTGAAATAAAAAAATTAAGAATAACTTTTCGATCCAAATATGAAGATAAATAATAGTTTTGTGCATGTGATGTTTTGAGATAGGCACTTCAAAATATGCCAAATTTCCAAGGAGAAAAAATATCTGTTTTTTTGAAAGAGTCATAAACGTCCAATTCATCTTCATTTATAGATTTACACACAAAGGGTCTATTTTGGAATGAATTATTGGGTAGGGATGTCCATGTATAAAAATATTCACTTACCACATTGAAGACATATAATTTTTTACAAACAAAAATACAGTGTATCTACCATGTCTAAGAGTTGTGCACAACAGAGTTAAAACAATATTATATATAGAATGTTATTTATGTCTAAATGAACAATGTGAAAAACCTGAAGTGGTTTCCCAAAAGAGGAAGGGTTTCATGAGGTACACTAATAGTGACATCCCATAAACATGCAATAATGAATAGTTGATTCGTGCTAGGGTGGAATCGTGATTATTTTAGTCTTTAAATATCTTGTTTCACTATTTAGTGAATTCAATGGAATTAATTCATGAAATCTACGAAATAATAGTATCATGTAAGAGAAGGGAAAATAATTAATTATAAACTACTAAAGTTTCAATCATGTCAATAATCTGAGTAGTATTATTCTACCATATCTATGAGCTCTGGTTAGTTTAAAAATGTCATTTGACGAGCACAGTGTACCATCACTTAAATATTATAAAGGCATTGTTCCTGGGATAGAGTTCATAAGTATGAAATCTTTTATTCTGAAAATAATTAATATTAGTGGATTTAGGTATGACTGAAACCGTGCCAGCATATGCTTCATAGATTAGACCTTAGTGGTCAACCATGTAAAACTGATTTTTGTCTCTTCACAAGTGAATTATATAATTACAAAACATAACCCTTTGATATGGTTAAATGGTTCTTATAAACAAGGGATTATGGTCTTTAAAACATGAATTAATTGTTGAAATATGAATTCCCCCTTATCATATCATAGTATTACAGGGTACTTCAAGTGGTATTAGAGTCTATAAGATACTAGAGTTAATTATGTATTCGTCTACAACCATAGATAAATCAATAAATTTCATGGGATTCTCTCTATTAGATTGGATGAATTTATAGATATTAATGAACAGGATGATATAAAATATATGATCTCTTGGAATGGAATTTTTTTCGCACAACATATGGGAATCATGTTACTAATGAAATAGAAATATCTATGATAAAATCAGAAAAAAATTGACAGATGATGATGTTAAAGAATAAAATTCCCTCAAAGATGCTCTTCCTAATCAAATATATTTGATGGGGATGAGTTTTATAACATTTATTTGTATGTCTAAAAATATTGAAGTAATATAAAAATGTGAAACAAATTATGGTGGTGGAACAAAAATTTTATCATAATCATTTTCATGGTATGAAGATGCAATCAAATGAAATGGATAATTATTTCTTTAATCACAAAACTGAGGTTTTTGGATCTATTTGTGGATTTTGGGAATAAATTAACTACATTGTATTTAAGATGAAATTATTATGAATTCTTACACCTATTTATAATACTATAGTGTCACCCCTTGAGGAATGGGGTCTTTCAATATTTCTCTAGATTATCGACTATGAATACTTGAGGATTTGAAATGAGAGTTAAACTTGATGATGCAACATGTCGTGTAATAAAAAAAATCAATTCACAACCACGAAAAAAATATGATTTCAATTAATTTTTTCATTTAATATAATGAGTATGATGATCTTATTTCACTTTTTTATAAGTAATTATAGATTAGAAAATGGAAATTTTAAGTAACACTAACTATGACCAATTTTCATTGTGGTTGAGTTGGCCACATTGTCACTCGAGGATTAATGAGGATTATGGTTGATGATTTTGAAGGTGAAAACATGAATAATATTCAGAAAAATATTACCCAAAATGGTTAGTTAAATACAATAAATAAGTTAGATATAAGATGTATTGAGTCTGAAGAAGAAAAAAAAATGACAAATTATTTAATGATGAAGAGGCAAATTTAAAATATGGATCCCATGCATCAATTCTGCATACCATTGAAATCTTAAACCATAAAAATATAATTCTAGAGTTATTCAATTGAAGTTTTATATTTTTTTTAAGTAGGATGTTGAGGAATCTCTTATTATTATTGAAAACAATAAACCATAAGTAATGGTGGTGGGAAGTTCTTGAAGATTCATCATAATATTAGATTGAATTTATAATGAAGTTGATCAATAGTAAGAATGAGTAAAGAAAAAATAACTAATTTTAAAGCTCAAATGATTTTTTTATAATTAAATATTATTTTTGGAAAACATCCATGTTCATCATTGAACTTACATATAAACTAGTGGAGAAGTCAATGATAGTTGACAGTATAAAAGAATTAATTTCTTCATTATGATGCAAACATAAAATTTAATCAAATTCTAGAGAAATAAGGAAGAAATTATACTTTGGAAGATCTGATGATCTAGAGTTATTATAATGAGATAAATTTGTTTCTATAGGAGTAGAGATGGTTTTGAACGATCCCTAATACACATGTATGGGTAAATGTGGAATTGAATGTGATGTAGAATCATCAAATACTATAAACAACATGATCTAAAATAAATGCATGCAAAAAAAGATAAACATGTTGCAATGAATCACCTTGTTATAATAATGAATGAATCAAATAAAATAGAAAAGAGAGATAGAAATTATCCATATGTACCATGAATAGGATCCCCAGACTAACCCCCAAACTACATTGAATCCCTATTTTTCCAATCTCCCTTCTCATTATATTATTTGGAAATAATGATCCCCCTCCAATCCCTAATCCCATTATGATATTTTATTTACCATATTCATAGTCAGTTAATTTAATAAATATATTTGAATGGAATAAATTCATATTCATTATATTTTTTCCTCCATTAATATAGAAAAATTTCATTCCATAGAACCATAAACCACCTCATTTCATTATGGAGTAAACATATTGATATCGAGAACAAATCATAGATGCTACAATAATATTTATTGAATATTTAATAAAATACATAAGCACCCAAATAAAAATAAATAAATAAATAGATATGTAGGTTTGGAACATAATAGGACTCTCCAATGTGAAATATAAATAACACATCAGGAACACTATAAAATTACACTAATAACCATAGTGTACATATTCCAATAAAAATTAGGGAACAAGAACTGAAAATACTACATAAAAAATATGTGTTAAAATCCACATCTTAATAGGCTTATGTCCCCTCATTTAGAATTGAATAATGATAAAATGTGACCTCTGGGATGTAGAAACAAAAAAATGATGTTGTAGGGGCGCCTCCATTGTGTCATTACGCAACTTGAAATGTGGGTACTCCTTGTGGTCCACACCTAAAAGACTTTCACTCATACATCTTCATTCTATAATTCTTTTAATCCTAAATCATTCTAAATCACCCATGTTACTCCCTTTTTATAAGCCCTAAAAATCCATAAATAAGACTTGTGTGTAGCAATTGAAATTCAAAAATATAACCATTATATAAGAAAAATATCCCCTCAGTTTTGAACTATTTGATTTCATTGGGGTGATTGAAAATATTTAACCCCTATGTAATCTTAATCATTTACATTTTAATCTTCTCATGAAAAAAAGTTAAAATGGTCAAATCCTCTAAATCTCCTACATCATCCTGATAATGGATGATAATAATTCAAATAAACAAAATTTGTTGAAAATAATTTGGGTTCAGAAAAACCATACACCACTACATAAGATATAATGGTTCTCTTTTACATCTCTCTTAGAAACAACATTACTCCACATATAAAAGAAATACGAACACCAAAGTATAAATATTAAGTATGTGTGCACTACCCAAATGTATAAGACTGGAACCAACAACTGAATCCCCCATAATAGTAAATGTGTGAAATGATGTAATTAATGTAGTAGAAAATACGAATTTATCTATATTTTGTATAGTAAGTTATCATTCATTATGCAAAGACTATCAACATAGTTGATGAAATCATGGAATTTGATGCCTGAAACATCTATCTTTTCTGGTATTACACTGAATTATTTTTTATCTGATACTAAATAGTGAAGGGGAAATTAAAATCAAATATTGAAATGATGCACTGAGAGTACCATATTTCTCAGAGGGTGTAGATTATTTAGATCAATTAGCTTTTTGCGGTACTCCTAATTTTTTGGTGATCACTATTATGGGAGATCCATGTGTTTACTAGAACCAACACATGGATCCTACATACCAGTGATCACCAAATAATTTAGAGTATGGGGAAAAACTAATTTTTCTATATACGGAACACCCTCCATGAAATATGGTATTCTTATCACATCACCTATATCTTTGATTTTAACTTCCACTTCACTAGTTAATCTTGTATAAAAAAATAATTAGGTGTAATATCTGAAAATATAGACATGTCATTATTCAGCTTCCAAGTATTCATCATCCATATTAATAGTATTTTCATCATGAATGATGAACGACGATATAGAGAACCAGATGAATTCATATCCCTAAACACATTAATTACATTATTTCACACCATTAAATATGTCCATTAATGAGTTTCAACCTTATTAACATTGTAACTATATTCATGACATTTTTGGGTACAGATGGTTGATACTTCACACCTTTGTAAGTCAATTATAAAATGTGTAGAAATGGATAGCTCTTAGAAAATCAAGAAGCTCTGACTAGTTGTAGTTACTAAACTCTTTAATGTTATATATTATGATAAAAATTATATATTCCATAACAATAACTCACTCAATATAAATTAAGGTTAGATGTGGATCCTCATTTCTATACGGGAAGCCGCTTGGATGCAAAATGGAAATTGTTACAACATAATGGATGACATTGAAATCTTGCGATGTCTTCTGATTAAGGGAAACTACTGTCAAACTCATTTTACATTGGATGTGTTATGTTGATATCCTCTTCCTATATAGATTAAAGTTAACATTTATGGTTCCTATAAAGGAAATAAGTTCCCTGTGGTTTGCAGAATGATCAGCATGAATCACCACTGTTAGATCCTTTGATGCTTCATGGGTAGCTACGACATCACCACCACTCTTGACATAGAGATGATGAGTTAAATACATGATATTACATTTTCCAAACTCCATTGTTATAACAATATATGAATTGAAATTGATTCAAATACCATCTTACAAGGGATTTGGAATGGAATAGTACATATTTCATGGCCGATTACTACATATTGGATGTACTGCACCAATTCTCCTATTGATAGAAACTATATCATTACACATGTTTATCGAGAAGAAATAATTGTAGAAGATGTTCTTAAAAAATAGTTTTAAATCATGAAATTACATGCTTCATAGACCTCCCTGCTATATTACTTCATTTACATGAAAGCGATTTTAAAATGATGCCGTATTTCAGACTCTAGTAAAACCTTTTTTTATAATAATTGTTCCCTGGTTGTTTTGGGATTAGGAATTATCATTCTAAAAAATTAATGTATTCCAACAAAATTTTATAAAAAATTGAACACCAATCCTCTGTAAAATTAGTCTATTCCATATACAAAACAACCCATGAACCAAGTATTATAATGTGTACATGATGATAAATTTTTATGTATACCTCGCACATGATGCTTATACCTCAATAATAAACTACAACCTGCATTTGTAGTGATAAAATTTCACCAACACCAACGATGACAACATAATCTCCATTATCCATATAGAATATAGAAAAGAAATCTTATTTTTTAGTAAATTAGTTCCCTCTTTAGTGAAATATGGAATGAAGATACCGAATTAATAAAAACATTATTGTATAGATATGACATGTGACAATAAACTACAACTAAAAGTATATCACTCTCACCATGTATAAGGCTAATGCTGGTATCATCAGATTTCTTTCATGCTTCTTCAGATTTCCATAATAATTTTCAAATTGTATCAGTTTCTCTGAACAAGTAAAGAACACAATCCTTAGTATTTCATCGAGTCTTTTTCATTATCAATGATGACATAACATCATCCATATTCAAAATGTCCATGAAAAATAGAAATTTTGTGAAAATATTATAATATTAATATGATAGAAACCCTAATTAAAAAATAATTTTCATCTTCTTTAATTTTAATAGGTATACCTTTTCCTTTATCATATATCATGACTTCACATGAAGACAAATCCATTAAATATTTGCTGAACTCATCCAAATGGTTAACCAAATATCCATTAACTAACATTTAGAAACAATATAATCCTTATTTTGATCTCACATGACATATCTACTTCAACATGGAGATTTTAATCATTAAATTTAGAATTCACTCAAATTTCATGACCTACTATATCGTATCAAATAAGATGTCTTATGTCAACCCAACAGAGGGAGGGGAACACATAATTGATTTTTAAACAAAGGATAGGTCATTTTATTATTAATTATTTAATTCAATTAACTCATTGATTAAATTTAAATAAATAAATTCAAATTAAAAATCAAAAGAGTGTGGTACTAGTTTCTAGGGTTGATATTAATAAAAAAATTAATTCCCACTTACTATGAAAATAATTAAAATAAATAGCTGCATATAAATTTAAATAATCTGATTGAAAAAATTATCTATCACAATTAATATTCCATTTAATCTAAAATCATTAGGGTATTAAGAATAAAAATAAATAAAAAGAATTAATAATAGTTCTTAACTCTTAATTTATGACTACACAACGTGGACATAGAATGCCACAAAAATGATCGGGGTAGCTATGGAATGTAGCATGTTGAAGGAAAAGGGTCTCGCCATTATTTTTTGGGGTAAAGTAATATCTACCACCATTTTCATCCTCAATAGAGTAATGACACACATAATTGAGGGGATGACGTCGTACAGGTCTTGACAGGAAAAACAACTACTGGAGAACCTTCTCTACACCGTTGGGTATATTACGCTGGTCATGTTTTTAAGGCATAATTGAGGAAGATATCATATTATACTAATAAAAATCATTTCATCTAAATTCAAATTCATGGAACACCACATGTACATTCCCAATGGAAATACCATGCATGTAATTCTTAATATCATCTTTATTGAGGATGTATAGTGGGATTTGAGTGTTGATGTCAAAAAAGATGTGTTGAGTATTGAGGAGTCAATTAATGTTTATCAAACTAAATTATATATATAAGGGGTAATCACACACAACCACTAGTGGATGCTGTACTGATGATATAATAAGAGAAATGGTTTAGGTGGTGTCTACAATAGTATACATAACAATGTTCTCCACGCCACCATCAATCATAGAGGACATCTAGATGAAAATAAATATTATTCCCAAATTTATTTTCATATAATTGAGGATGTTATTATACTTTTTGCACCACATTTTTTTGAATTATGTGAGATCAACTATAAAAATTTCACTCCATTAAGGCTAATTAGTCAGACTCTTTCGGTGATGCAGAACACTTCCTATGATGGAAAAAATTATTGAGGAGTAACTGAGGAAATACTCATCTATGGTAGAGATTGAGATGGATTATATGGAATTTATTATGTAGTTCAAAATATAAATCCTTCCCATGATCGTAATAATATGAGGTAAAGTTGTTTTATTGAAGGGAAAATGGTATGTATGTGTTCACCATGAAAAAATGGCTGATTCCCCGGCCACCCTGACTGCTCTATTACATGAAACATCTATTGTGGAGATTTCATGATAAGGGATGTGGACTTGAGTGATAAATTTTTCAGAGAAAATATCATTAAGTAACATTGATTCTCTATGATTCTGGAGTTTGGTATTAAAATTCATGTTATTGAGACTTGGTGAGCATGAAAAACATTAGGGGAGGATATTGCAGACTAATGTCAAGTGGTCATTAATTTCATGGGGTTTTCGACCCACATTATTTCCTCCCATTTAATTTTATTTTTATTTATCAATGTTCTTCTACCTTATTAATTCTCCCACATGGTTTTTTTATGATTTTATATGAATTTCTAGATTATATTGTTTTTAATGAAATGGGAAAACCCTAGAAATTCATCCCTATTGGTGGTGTGAAAACAAAAGTTTGTGTTTTTTTAATTTTCTACTTCCTAGAGGATTTATTTTATTAATTTTTCAGGAAAGGATAGAAATTTACAACATATACCATTAAATCATATAAAATATTTTGATCTATTGGATTTATATTAATATTTCATATAATTAATCGATGATTTTGATTATTAGTCAATGAAAATATTTTTCGAACATTGTATATCAAAACAATAAAAAATATACAAGTATTCCATTAGTTACTATATAATCATTATTTTTGGTTAATAAACACCCAACATAAGAATACTACACTTACTATTTCATATACACTATATAATAGCCAAACACCATATAAATTTCTTAATAATATACTTGTGTTGAACTATTTATAACACCAAAATAATATATATGTCACACATGGATTTAAACTCCAAACAGACTTAATGAGATCAAATACTACAAATAAAAATTACTAGTTTTCAAATGAAACATAATGATCATACAGATCTGTGAAAAAAAAAATTCGTTTGCAATAAAAATATATCTTCCAATGTTTATTCAGTTACATAAATAAATAACTGAGTATATATGTTTTTTCATTATTAATTCAAAGTTATAGGTTATTTATTTATTAATTTAATTCATTATTATCTAACGAATACAAATTTCTTTCAATATTCAAAAAATGTTGTTTTTTCGTCACATTAATTACTTTATTCTATATGGTGAAAAATTAAGTGATAGGATTAAAGAGGATTAACTGCTTAAAAAACATCCCCTACTAAAACATTTACGTTACAATCATCTCTTATCACTGGGAAATCCCAACAGGGAAGAATTTTACCAATTGTATTTATGTAGAAATATTTTTTAAATGATGTTGGGATAATGTTTATGGCCCATATAGAACATTAAACTATTTGGGTACATTCTCCATAGTGATCTTATTTTGTGTTTGAGGGGGAATACCCCAATACTTTTGGGTTATTGAGGACAATGTACCCCATCCCAATTGTAGGGGAACTATATAAAATATAATCGACCATAGTTGAGATGACCAAGTGACAACAAGATGGAAATTTTGATGTGAGGTTTTTGTCACTACAATTATAGTATCTTGTACTTTGTAGATAGTAGAATTGTAGCTCCCCATTCTTCTTTCCATCATCCAACATAGCATCATGGACTTCAGTGTCCCCAACACAGTTGTAGTGAAATATTCTAACTACCATTCACAATAGCACAGTGGACATACTTTGTAGTTTGTGGCACAATTATTCATTATCCTTTTCATTTCATTTTATGTAGTGCTTTCAGTGTTTTAAAACATTGATATTATCTATGAATTTATTATCCCAAGTCATAGTGATATTTTTCCTCTCTATAGAGATATGGATTACTACTAAACCACAAAAGTAACTGTTTCTTATGAGATATTATTCTAGATCTTTTATTTTTATTTTATTTTTTCTTTTCATCAACTACAATCATGTAATTTCACTAAACACCAGGTGTTTCCAAAACCCTTACCATTTCCAGTATTCAACATTTATGTTCACAATGTAGTATTATATTCCCAAATTATTGATATTTATTTTCTTACATTATAGATTATCTTATTATTTAACACATAGAAATTTAAAATACTCTCCTATATTAGTATACAATATATGGACACTTATATATATTCTATGTGTCACAAAACGAATCTGGTCGCCATAAAAATAGGCCCCAAACTCGTCCCAGGACAAGTCCCAAAGCGCATTCCCTATACCCACTATTTGGCACATGTTCCAGGGAATTATAAAATGAAATTTGGGAATGATATTTTTGAGTTTATAAACATAATACAAAAATAGAATCCCATAAAAGAAATATATACTTTTCAAAAAAAAACATTTACTGAATTTTAGTATTGAATTACACAATTTATGACAATATTTAAAGACTATTAAAATAGATGAAAACCTAAAAGGGAATCCCTGAAAATCTTCATGGAAAGGGTCACCGACCCTAAGACATCCCCAAAACAATGCATCATGATGGACCGCTAGAAACATTAACCATTGGAACTAAAAGAATAACCCAAACCTAAAATAAAATAACCATGTCAATATACACATAATGGTGTAAGTATGGTGGGAGAAAATTCCCAATAGCATTTCGAAACAAAAATATTACATGTGGTAATCATTATAAGAAAAAAAGATTTCATGTTTTTGTAAAGAAGTTATTTTCGTAACAATTTCTAACTGATAAAACCTAACATAAAAAACATCTTTCAAGTGGGATACATTAAAATAAATAAACACTTTTAAATATAATAAAAAAGCTACTAAATTTTTCAATCCAATCATTCCATATTATTATGGTAATTAAAAGATAAACAATGTGCACTAGTAAGGGGAAACAACCATATGCCCTAGTTCGTAGTGGGTATTAGGTAACTCATAAAATGTGAAGGTAACCATACAAACAATTGTACTAATTCACATGATCCACATGTAGGGATAATACCCATAACCTTGTGGTTCGCGAATATCATCATCATCATCATTATAGTTTATTTATTTTTGACACTGACCATTTTTTATGTGAAATAAGGACCAAACCCCATGGGATCACTGGTATACTAGTACACATCCAACCACCTAGATACCCAGGTGTTCCCTATTATTCTCAAACAAGTTCCACAAGTCATGAAATATGATTTTCACATTAAAATTCTACTTCCAAGCCACACACACCAAATATCCAACACACATGTCACATGATTCCATTTTTCATTCAAATTTATTTAGTAAAACATACTCACACCTAAATATCCCACATCATGTTGTCCTCTATTTAAAACATAAACAAATCCATTAATCATTTTAATTAAACCATTAAATGATAGTATATTTCACATGATTTAACATTCACATTAAAATATACCATTTAAAAATTACACACCTTCTAAAAATCTTTGGAAACATAATTTCACTTCTTACATAAATCAAGAAACCATTTAAAACCTTAAAAACAATTCTAAGGAGTGTAACCATGATTTGCACATAAAATCATTCTAAGAACCCTCTTTGAAAACAAAAATCATACAAATATCACATAAAAATATAACTGGAAGCCATAACATCATCATATAAAACTATTCCATGAATAATAAATCAACCCCAATGAACACAACATGGAATACAGACAAACAATATTCATTTTGGCAGAAAAATACTACATAAAAACTAACTGCTTAACAAATGCTACGAAATATAATTTACAAACCAAAAAAATGTAATAGTATCATGATTAAAATATAAATCAAGAAAATCTAACTCATCTAATAATGCTTACTCATGGAATCACCGACTAATTGTGCCAAAAAGTCCAAATTGTTGTGTGAAACTTCAATCGCACCACCACCACACCAAATGGAAGTGAAATGAAGCCCTTATATACACTATTTCACCTAAATAACAACAAATAAAACCCTAGGTATGAACCCTAGATGATGAACATTTTAGAACATCAATAAAAGTGAAAAAATCCGTAAGTAAATGGGAGGAATATGAGTTGAAACCAAATTACTTGAGATATCATCAATAAAATTCCCCAAATACCCCCATTAGATAAATTTCCAAAAATAAAAATAAACATGTGAATTTTGAATAAGTATAATGAGGTCTTGTGGGAATTAAAATGGTGGAAAAGTGTAAAAAATGAAGGAGTTATGAAGGAAACAGATTACCTCATCAAATCTGGACGATTTGAGAAAACATGAGATGTTTTTACCTAATACACAATTGAAATGTGATCCAATGTGAGAGACATTAATATATGGGCGTGCCTATGTCTTTTGGGTTCTAGTAGGAGGTATAATAACTAAAAAAAGTGTCCTAAATTAATAGGATAGTAATTATTATTTTTTAAAAAATGGAAATGGGATTACGGGTTCTCCCAATTCCTTAAATAAAATACCCAATTCCAACATGATTGTGGATTCCTAGAGGGTCAAAATAGATATGGTAGAGTTAATAAGTTTTTTGAGGGAATGATGGAATTGTAATGGGTGTCAAATTAATAAAAAAATAATGAGTTATAAAAGAATCCAATGTGATTTGTATATCATGAAATGGGATCACAGTTTGGTCCATATCATTAAAACATACCCTTTCATTATACAATTTATGAAATAACCACCCACCAAAAATAAAAAATGGATATTAAATTAAAAATAAAATTAAGGGGATTCTTGGATGTGACAATTCTCCCAATAATAAAATGCTCAGCCCTAGGATTCCACAACAAGTCTATAAGAAAAAACCAAACCCAACAGAATGACCAAAATGATCTCCTTTCAATGTTTCACACACCCCCAAAAGGAAAAAACAACACAAATTTATTAATAAGGAAATGAATAATATCACCAACCAAATAATACACGTCTTTCTAATATGATCAAGCATATTCAACCTACACCCTAAAAAAAACACCCCAAACTATATATAAACAAGACTCAAGAAACATACCTGAAAGAGAGATGACATCGAAAAGGGATACCACTACCATAATTTACATAAACCATTGGGAACTCTCCAATAAAAATGATTAAACAAAGAAGATTTTGGTAGTTTGATTGCTCCGAACAAGACTACCTATCACCAATCCAAGACCGCAAACAAATCCATGTTTCTAGTACGGGTAGACACAAATAGACTCCCCACCATACGGGGTTGAATTTATATAAGGCCCCGGCCTTAAAACTGACGTAATATTGAATTAAATGAATAATTCACAGTGATGATCTTTTCAGGATTAGAGTTTTATAGAATTAGGACATAACTATTAGATCTCAAATGATTACAAAGTAGATACTTCTACTATGTTTACCTAAAATAAAAACTCTTAAAAAGAAACATTTCTAGTTCCATGTTTTAGATTGAATGACTTTTCCATGATCCCATCCTTGAGCCTATTCCACATTAAGTCCTATAAAAAACATTTCAAAAACATGGGGTGAGCATAAAAAGCTCAGCAAGGGATACACAAAGAAGGAAAACTGTTAGTTTTTCAAAACAACTAGTAAACCATGAATAATTTATAAAAGTAATTATTTTCACCTTTATGAAGCAAAAAAACTCTTCATTGAATAAAATTTCATTAAGTACCATTTTTTAATCAAATTATTACCATAAAACCCATATAAAGAACACATAACATATAAAGGTAACTTGGGACATAAACATACTTAAATGGAATAACCATACGGTCGACTTCCACACATATCAGTTAATGGAATAGCCATACAGCCGACGTCCATAGCTAATGCATTGGAGGATATAATGTAACCACCCGTCCTAGTATTGACGACACCACCCGTCATATGGTTTATCACGTAACCACCCGTCAAATGTCCAAGTACCATTATAAAATCATAAGACATAAAAAAATAATGGAAAGAAAACATTTCCACATTTCAATCACAGTATATCACTTAAATATATTGACATAACAAATCCATTATAAAAACCATTTTCAATACCAAAATACATAAAAGAGTATATGATATTTATTTACTTTTAAAAACATTATGGCCTGTTGAGGAAGCCAAAGTCTAGAAAATACTCATGGTGGCAGAAAAGGTCGTTGTCACCACATATATTAAAGGAAACATTCCTTTTTGTCATTTTGTAAAATGCTTCGTAAAAAATATTCTTTTTGTATAAAATAAAAATCCAAAGGGGGTTTGTACACCGTATAAAAGAAAGTCTTGTATTAGAACTATATATGCCTCAATGAAAAGAGATTGAGACGAAGTCCCTTACTTCGTGTCCGACGTGACACGATTGCTCTTTAATCACCTGAATAATAAAATAGTTATAATTTCTACTTGCTTAATAACCTTTTTCAAGTTTATTATTCCTTATATACAACTTATAGACATTTTATAATCAATATGTAATCATTTATGTTAACAAAGATTGTTTTGTCAATATTTGGTACTTAAGTCAAAAATTGACTGCTTAAAATTACATTTTGTTTATGTGGTCAAAGGTTACTTATATCTATAATGTTATTAATTATTTGGATATAATATATATCATATATATCCAACATATACATGAATTTATAACATTACATAGCATTTAGAGGTAAGAAATGAAATGCACCGTTCATGGAGACGGTAAGCCGTACGTATGCATGAACGCAACTTTCTTTTCTATTTCGTATTTAATGGAGTGAAATAATAATGATATAATGGTATATTATAATTCCATAATAATATCATATATAATAACATTAAATCCATCCTTTATATATCCCACATATGGAATTAACGAATCAAATCACTTTGAGGGGGCGGTAGTCCGCACTTCCTAAAATGAAATTATCGTGTTTACCGACAATGGAAACCATAATGGTATGCCAAAAAGGAAAAATACAGAGGCATAAGGAACACATAAACATAATATAAATCATATATAAAATACAATTACATCATAATGGCCACCTTAAAAGGTGATAAAAGAATATTGAACAATCATCGTTTCGTGAGGCAGTAATTCCCCATCCACAGAAACAATATGTTCTTTAACCATTAGATGAAGGTGTGTGTAAGTGTAGCTCTAATACTTCTCATAACAACATCCTAGTATATTTAAGATACTGGTGTTGTTACAAAACAAAGTAATACAAAGAGTTTAGGGGGATGGAGAAGAAAAATAAAACATAAAAACACAAGAGAAGACACTACCTTTAAAACGGGTAGCTCTTTATGATTTGAGCTCAAAGGAATCCGTGGGAAGACTTATGCCAAAATTGAGGATTCTAGGACTAATATAGGGATTTGGAGAGACTAAATGGGCAGGGTATGGCCGATACAAAGGCTTGAGATGTGTGTGTAAGGTTGTAGAGGTGGGGTCTTTTATTAGAGGAGAGGTGGGGAACTCTTTGAAAGTTGTAAAAGATTTCTTTATTTTCAAATGAGTTTCGGATTTTAAAGGTCGCACATTGATTTATATTGAGTATAAGGTGATAATAGTTCGAAATCAACCCATCAAATAGGTTTTTGACATGTGTCGGTCTTAGATTTTACATTATCTTTACATTTTATTTAATTCGTTAAATAATGAGGTAATCGATGTATCATCGTGATGTCATAAATAATTTAATTTATTTAATGACTAAAAATAACAAAAAATATATTATGATTTTGGAAATATTTTTATCCAATAATGAATATTTATAGTCAAAAATATGACTTGTATAACTCCATATAAAAATTGTTTTAGTAAAACAACTCATGTTTGTGACATTTTTATTTTAACTTTAAATAAAAAGTTATTAATGTCATTTTCCTACCAATGTGGCTCCATGGGGTACCCAAGATGACCCATGGATTGTCTTGGTCGGCCATGAAAAGTAAGACATGTTTCATGGTGATTTTATAATTTTAAAACATTAATTTTACTTTAAATTTCACTAATTACCTCTAATCGTGATTAAAAACATAAAAGTTACTATTCACCAAAAAATTATTTTAATCCCATTGAACCACATTTTACTTCCTAATGAATACCATATATGCCGGATTTTTGAAATTGAAAATACAGAAGTGGTAATGTTTCATTTAAACAAAAAATCAGTTTTTGAAGTACATCTTAGTGGATTTACTATTCATCAAAAATTGAGGTTTTTTAGAATAATACCAAAACTTCACCCTAAGCTATATCTGATATTCCAAATTAAAAAATGATGCCTATTTTAAAAAATTCAAAACATATAAGTTATATTAATTAATTTAATAATTAATTTCTGCTGTCAGGACAAATAGCGTGTTTTTATGAAACAATATATATCAAAAGATTGACACTAGCTTAAGTCAAATTTCAAAGTGAAATTAATTTCAACGACCACTATTGGATTAAATGGTAAAAATATATTATAATTTCTATTTAAAACCAATTAATAAGATAATCTAGTCATATAAAAAAATTATATTAAAAAGAGGTTTTGAATTAAAATACATCATTTTCACTATTCATTAAAAAAATGAAATTTATCGGAAAAATACCCAAAATTTACACAAATTAAATTCTGATGTCCTGATTCCAAAAAAGAATTTTATTTAGTCCAATAGAATGTATAATAGTGGCCAAAACTATATTTAATGAAGGTTCACCACCAAAAGGCGATAAGTGGACCTTTAGTGAATATTAGAGTATCTATGCCTAAAATTGAATTGTTTTTGTATTTTAAGCCTTCATCCTATATTGGAAAAATGTAAAAACGTTTAAAAAACATATATAATCATATTTCAGATATTTATATTCATTCTCGCTAATACAATGGCTACGCATTAAATACCATTTTAAATAATATTATTTTATTACCAGTGTGCAACGTAAGATTTCAAAGAAACTCTTTGTTTTGTATCGGGTATGCTATCGAAAATAGAAACCCCCTTAAAGTAGAATTAATATTTAATTAGTAAATATTAATAAATATATAAATGTTTTATTCTTTATTTACCTAGGATGTTACATCCCCCCCTTTTTGGGAATTGCGTCCTCGAAATTTTATTCACTTATCAAAATAAGTGGGGGTATTTATCCCTCATTGCATTTTCAGATTCCCACATAGCCTCTTCAACCATATGGTTTTTCCACAAAACCTTTACCTAGTGAATTACCTTATTTCACAACACTTGCTCTCTTCGGTCAAGAATCTGGACTGGTTGTTCTTCATAAGAGATATTCTATTCCAACCGAACTACCTCTTCGCTCAAAACATGAGATGGATCTGGAATATACTTTCTCAACATCGAAACATGAAAAACATTGTGTACCTGTGATAAAATCGGAGGTAAAGCCACTCGGTAAGCAACTGATCCAACTTTCTCTAGAATTTCATATGGTCCAATGAACCTCGGACTCATCTTTCCTTTCTTACCAAATCGCATCACACATTTACATGGTGAAACTTTGAGAAAAACATTATCACCTACCTCGAAAGATAGATCCTTCCTCCTGTAGTATGCATAACTTTTCTATCTACTCTGAGCTGTTATCATGTGTTTCTGAATCAACTGAACTTTTTCTGCCATCACTTATGCCAATTCTAGTACCATAATCTTCCTTTCACCCACTGCATCCCAATAATATGGAGTTCGACACCGCTTCCATTATAATGACTCAAATGGAGCCATCTCTATACTATAATGAAAACTATTATTATAAAAAAACTCAACCAAAGAAAGATGTTGGTCCCAACATGCCTCATAATCCATAGAACAAGCATGTAGGAAATCCTCCAAGGTATGAATTGTTCGTTCTGACTTCCCATCTGATTGCGGATGAAAAGATGTACTAAATTTTAATTCAGTACCCAACAACTTCTGAAGGCCTTTCCAAAAGATAGAAGTAAACCTGGGATCATGATTAGATACAATGGATAGGGGAACTCCATGAAACCTGACTATCTTATTAAGATTTAATCAAGAATGTTGATCTAGAGAGAAATTATCTCGAATAGGAAGGAAATGAGCAGATTTCGTCAAGTGATCAACAATAACACAGATTGCATTATTACATCAAGATGTCTTCAGTAATCCAACAACAATGTCCATGGATATATTTTCCCATTTCCACTCTGGCACTGGTAAAGGTTAAATCATCCCTTTTGGTAACTACCACTCTGCTTTAACCTGCTAACAAGTCAAACACTTCACAGTAAAATCAGCAATATCTCTTTTCATTCCATCCCACCAGTAATACTCCCACAGATCTCTGTACATCTTAGTACTGCCAGGATGAACTAAAAATGGAGAACTATGAGGCTCACATAACAACTCATTCTTCTACTGTGAATCACCAGGAACACATAATCTCTTCCAAAACCTAAAAACACCATCATTATCAATGATAAATTCAGGCAACTTAACCCTCTGAATGAGCTCTACCTTTTTCTGAAACTCGTTGTTTTTCTTTTGTGCTTGCTTAATTCTGTCTAACAGAGATGACCTCACTGATACCTGAAACAAAACAGAAGAACTTCCTTCACCAAAAACTTCTATGCCAATGTTCATCAAATCAAAAACCACAAGATCTAATTCCAAACGTAGCATGGTTAATGAAGCATTACTTTTTTGACTCAAAGCATCAACCACTTTATTTTCTTTTCCCAAATGGTAATGAATTTTACATTAATAATTCTTGATTAATTCAAGCCATCTCCTTTGACTCATGTTAAATTCTTTCTAAGTGAATATATGCATTATAATTTTGTGATAAGTATTTATTTCACACTTTACTCCATATAAATGATGCCTCCAAATTTTTAGAGAAAAAAAGACAACAACTAATTTCAAATCATGTGTAGGGTAATTTACCTCATATATTTTCACTGACATGAAGTATAAGAAATTACATGATTATTCTGCATTAGGACGCAACCATGTCCTTTCATTGAAGCATCACTGTAGATAGCAAACTCACCATTCATGGATAGAAGTTCCAAAATTGGAGCATTCACCAATCATCTTATCAACTCCTAAAGATAATCATTACATTCTTTTGTCCAGATACACATAACATTCTTCCGAGTTAGATTAGTCATTGGAGTAGATAACTATGAAATTTTTTCAACAAACCTTATTTTGTAACTTTCCAAATCAAGAAAACTACGGATCTTGGATTCATTTGTGGGTCTTGTCCATTCTTCAACAACTTTTGTTTTAGTAGGATCAAAAGTTATGCAATCTTTTGAAACAATATAAACAAGGAACGAAATTTGTTGTACCCAAAACTCACAATTACTAAATTTTACATACAGTTTAATTTCTTTTAAGGTTTTCAAGATAGCCCTTAAATGAATTCTATGCTCCTCTTTACTTTTGGAATAATCCAAAATGTCATCAGTAAAACCATCCAACTTTTTTCACTAGATTCAGCTGATCCATCACTGTGACAAACTATTTAGTTCTGATTGTGACCATCTCAGGATATTTATTTGAAAGGTCATTTCCCTCTATATGCCTTCCCAAAAAAGCTGTTTTGTTTCCTCTATGAAAAAACATTCTTAACACACAAATATATTAGGAGAAGAAACATGGTAATCTTTAAATGCTATATCATTTTAGTCATAACATAAATTAATTTATAATTTAACAATTTTCTAACTCCTAAAGTTGTCTAAACCGACCTATGATACAAACTATAAGGCCCTGGCCTTAAAACTTATTTAATATGGAATTAAATGAATAATTGAAATTGAGGATCTTTTTAGGTTTAGAGTTTTAGAGAATTATGAAAAAACTATTACATCTCAAAAGATTACAAAGTAGACACTTCTAATATGTTTCCATAAAATAAAAACACTTAAAAAGAAACAGGTCTAGTCCCATGATTTAGATAGCATGAATTTTCCTTGATCCCATCATTTACCCTATTCTAATTTATGTCCTATGAAAAACATTAAAAAAATATGGGGTGAGCATAAAAAGCTCAGTAAGGGATACACAAAGAAGGAAAACTGTTAGTTTTTCAAAACAACCAGTAAACCATGAATACTTTATCAGAGTAATACTTTTAACCTTTATAAAGTAGAAAATACTCTTCATTGAATAAAAGATCGTTACTTACCCATTTTTAATCAAAAAATTACCTTAAAACCCATATAATGAACAAATATCATATAAAGGTAACTTGGGGAAAAAACATACTTAAATGGAATAACCATAAATTCGACTTCGACACATATCACTTAATGGAATAGCCATACGGCCGAATTCCATACGCAATGCATTGAAGGTTATAATGTAACCACCCATCCTGGTATTCACGGCACCACCTGTCATATGGTTTATCATGTAACCACCTGTCAAACGTCCAAGTTCCATTATAAAATCATAAGACATAAAAAAATAATGGAAAGAAAATATTTCCACATTTAAATCACAATATATCACTTAAATATATTGACATAACAAATCCATTATGAAAACCATTTTCAAAACCAAAATACATAAAAGAGTATATGATATTTATTTAAATTTAAAAACATTACGGCTTATTGAGGAAGCCAAAGTCCAAATAATACTCACGGTGGCGGAAAAGGTCGTTGTCACCGCATACGTTAAAAGAATCATTTAATTTTGTCATCTTATAAAATGCTTAATAAAAAAAGAATCCATTTGTATAAAATTAAAAGTCAAATGGGGTTTATACACTATATAAAAGAAAGTATTGTATTAGAATAATATATGCCTCAATGAAAGGATATTGAGAGGAAGTCCCTTACCTAATGTCCGACGTGACTCGATTGATCATTAACCTCCGGAATAATAAACTAGTGTTAATTTATACATTATTAAGATCATTTTTCATGTTTATTATTCATTTTGTACAACTTATTGCCATGTTGTAATCAATATGTAATCATTTAAGTTAACAAAGTTCATTTTGTCGATATTTGGTACTTAAGTCCAAAATTCACTTCCTACAATTACATGTTGTTTATGTGGTCAAAGGTTCATTATATCCAGAAAGATATTAATTATTTGGATATCATATATATCATATATATCAATCATATACATGTATTTATAATAGTACATAACATTTAGAGGTAAGAAATGAAATGCACCGTTCATGGAGACGGTAAGCCGTACGTACGCATGAACACTACTTTCATTTCTATTTGGTATTTAATGGAGTGAAATAATAATAATATAAGGGTATATTATAATTCCAGTATAATATTATATATTATAAAATTAACTGCATCCTCTATGCGTCCCACATATGGCATTAACGAATCAAATCACTTTAAGGGGGTGGTAGTCCGCACTTCCTAAAATGAAATTATCGTGTTTACCCACAATGGAAACCAAAAAGGTATGCCACAAAAAGAAAAATAAATACGCATAAGGAAAACATAAACATAATATAAATCACATATAAAGTACAGTGAAACCATAATGGCCACCTTAAATGGTGTTAAAATAATATTGAACAATCATAGTTTCGTGAGGCAGTAATTCACCATCCACAAAAACAGTATGTTATTTAAGCATTAGACGAATGTGTGTGCAAGTGTAGATATAATCCTTCTCATAAAAACATATTAGTATATTGAAGATATAGTTTTTGTTACAAAAGAAAGGAATAAAAGGAGTTTAGGGGGTTGGAGACAAAAAATAAAACATAAGAACACAAGAGAAGACACTACCTTTAAAATAGGTAACTCTTTTTTATTTGAGATCAAAGGCTTACTTTGGAAGACTTCTGCCCAATGTGAGGCTTCTAGGAGTAAGAGAGGGATGTGGAGAGACAAAATGGGCAGTTTTTGGCTGATCCAAAGGCTTGAGAGGTGTGGGTAAGGTGGTAGAGGTGGGGGCCTTTTATAAGAGGAGAGGAGGGGAAATATTGGAATGTTATAAAATGTTACTTTATTTTCAAATGTGTTTCGAATTTTATGGGTCCCACGTGATGTATTTCACTTATAAGGTGATTAGAGTTCTAAATCCATCCATCCAATAGGTTTTTGACCTGTTTAGGTCTTAGATTTTACATTATCTTTTCATTTTATTTAAATTGTTAAATAATGAGGTAATCGCTACATCATCATGATGTCATAAATAATAAAATTTATTTAATGTCTAAAAATTATAAAAAAAATATAATTATGTAGGAAATCTTTTTATATTTCTAATTAATATTTATAGTAAAAAATATGACTTCTATAACCCTTTTTAATAATTATTTTAGTAAAACAACTCATGTTTGTGACATTTTTATTTTAACTTTAAATAAAAATCTATTAATGTCATTTTGCTACCAAAGTGGATCCATGGGGTCCCCAAGTTGACCCATGGATTTTCTTGGTCAGCCATGACAAATATAATAATGGTTGGGCATGTGTCATGGTTATTTCATATTATTAAAACATTATGTTTAACTTAAATTACACTAATTACCTCTAATCGCGATTAAAAACATAAAAGTTACTATTCGCCAAAAAATTATTTTAATTCCATTGAACCGCATTTTATATCATAAGGACAACCATGTATGTCCAATTTTTGAAATTCAAAACACAGATGTGGTAATCTATTATTTAAATGAAAAATCTGTTTTTTAGTACCACTTAGTGGTTTTACTATTCATCAAAATTGAAATTTTTCAGAAAAATACCGTAACATCACCCTAAGGGATATTTGATATTCCAAACTAAAAAATGATGTCTATTTTACAAAATTCAAAACATATAAGTTACATGAATTAATTTAATAATTAATTCTCACTGTCAAGACAAATAGCGTGTTTTTATAAAACAATATATATCAAAAGATTGACACTAGTTTAAGTCCACTTTCAAAGTGAAATTAATTCCAAAGACCGCTGTTGGATTAAATGGTAAAAATATATTATAATTTCACTTTAAAACCAATTAAAAAGATAATCTAATAATATCAATAAATAAATTAAAAAGAGGTTTTGAATTAAAATACAACATTTTCACTATTCATTAAATAATGAACTTTATTGGAAAAATACCAAAAATATACACAAAGTAAATTATGATGTCCCAATTCCAAACAAGAGCTTTATTTGGTCCAATAGAATGTATAAGAGTGACCAAAACTATATTTAATGAAGGTTCACCATCAAAAGGCAATAAGTGGACCTTTAGTGAATATTAGAGTATCTATGCCTAAAATTTAATTCTTTTCAAATTTTAATCCTTTATCCTTTATTAGATAAATGTAAAAACCTTTAAAAAACATATATAATCATATTTTAGTTATTTCTATTCATTCCCACCAATACAACAGCTACGTGTTAACTACCATTTAAAATATTATTATTTTATTACTAGTGTGCTATGTAAGATTTCAAAGAAACTCTTTGTTGCGTATTAGGAACACTATCGAATATAGAAACCCCTTTAAAGTAAAATTAATATTTAATTTGTGAATATTAATAAATATGAAAATGTTTAATTATTTATTTACCTGAGATGTAACAATTTCAATAGTCTTTTTCAAAAGAACAAACATGAGAATCATAATGGGATTTCCCAACCTATGAAGCAACCATCATAACTAAATAGTATTGTCCAACAAGATAAGACCCAAATAATATAAAGATTTGGCATGATAGAACGATCAGTGTGCACAATTTGGGAAACCGTGCGCTAACCACGCAGAGAATTTTGTCCAATGGGGAAGCTTAACATTGTTACATGGTCAAAAGTGCAGGGTTTTGTAGAGACCATGTGGTAGCTACTGTATATTATTTCATGGTTTTCTAGGTTGGTGCATCGTTACTAATAACATTTCACAAATATTTCTCTTCAAAATAACTATACTAAATTTCATCCATTCTTCTAAAAATTCAAAGGAAACCCAAGGTAATAACATGATATCTGAATATGACATGGAAACTAGACCACCGACCTCTTCTAACATACAAAAATAACGAGAAAATGAATATGACAATAAAGGTTTATACCATTTACATCATTCATACTGAGGATATGACATTGACCAATGTTTTGAACGACCCCAGAATTTCCCCTTACTACGCGCCAGCTTCACTCTAGGACCTCTGGCTGAAGATCATATGATTAAAGCATCTTCAAACTCACAGTCACGGTTTGGAAACCCCAAAAAGGAAATTATTCTTCTTGTTCTACAAATAACTACACTGCAATCCTCTATGGTTCTACCAAGACATAATACAATCCAAATCAAATATTACCAAAAACTGACATTTGCTGAAAAATGGCAATGAATAATCTCACACATCAACCCTTGTTTCTTCAGATAAAAAATTTATGCATGAAAGGACATATGGAAACACCTTCCTCTGACCATTGGGTTTCAATATTTTTCGATGGGATACAGACTAAATACAAAATATATACTCTTAAATGATTGCAAAATCTTCACAATTATAGTGAATAAAAAACACAACAACCCTAGGCATCACCGAACATGACCATTGCGGCGGAAAAAAGCTATACATTGGAAGGGACCTTATGTCAAGTCCCCAAACAACACAACATTCTTGCATGCAGCCATAATAGCTTCACTTAGCCTGATTTTCCACACTTTTGTCCTAACAAGAACTCTTCCTTCCAAAATACTGACAACAAACCCAATGTACTGCTTAGAAAACATCTTACAGTGCCACACTCGAACCACATTAACCATTGGCGACTCATGTAACAAAATAATCTATGGTATCTTTCAACCTTTCACATCCACTATCCTATTAAAATAAGATCCACAAAACCACGAAAGGAAATGGTGTAGACTCAATCTCTAAAGTTCAAGAAAAATATTCTCATACTAATAAACTATAAGATCTTACAATAGTGAAACAATCTGAAATGTAGTTCAGTCCTGAATTAAATCTTAATGGGTGTGTAACTTATCCAAGGAGAGATCCCAAGGACCCAATCATCATGTGCAATTGGTTAAAATGTTCCACAAATAATAACAGGACAAATGAGGGGAACCATCGTAAAGATTTCCTGAACCTTTCTCAAATAATACCACTAACCTACCCTTCCACCCAACATAAAAATGAAATAGAAACCCAAAACACTATTCAAATAAGAGGGTTATTAGACACAAAAAATCCCGCAACAAAAAAAATTTCGTAAACACACAAAAGACACACCACCCCAATCCATTCATCAAGATATCATGTATTCCAATAAAATCATATCATTGAAAATAAATTGTATGGTGGTAGGTTTATCCACCAATGGTAGCCAATGGGCCTCACACATGAATGTTTCTAGGACACATTGGGTACCCTTCTCATATCTATTCTATCACTTATCTATCCATTCCATCACCATCCATCATCCCATATAACTCCATGTATGCGGCTACTCATTGAAATACCAATGGTTAAAAAAATCATTCCACTTTTCAGATCCAAAACATTTAACATCAACATAAATGTTTTCTAATACCCATTAACCAAAAAATCAATCCCAATTTACATCATACAAAAATAATCAGAAAGGCACAGTCATTTAAATGAAAACACACTTCCAAGCTATTAAAATCATATTCAAAACATATCAACCTCATTCAAAAAACTTCTTGTTTTATGATAATCATTATTTGATCAATTCTCATTCATTGAAAAACTTATATCTTCCTATTTAAAAAAATGTTCCAATGATTCATAAAACATTTCGAATTTTCACTAGTTACCAAATACAAAATCCATTTCTAAACGCCACATACAAATTCAAAAAACACTCTATTCCATTCGAAAACACTATTTCAATAATTCAAAATAATCCATTTTAAACATATTTTCAAACTCCACTTTGACATAATTTATACAATCAAAAGAGTTTAAAAACACTATTCACCATTTCAAAAAAATTCATAAAATTCAGTTCCACCATTTATAAAATAAATCCATTACCTATTAATAAGAAAATAATTTGAAAAAAAAACATTATGATTCTTAAAACCGAGTCATATTTCTTTTAAAATGAAACAACCATGATTCCAAAACTAATGGACAGAACACAATTGGAAAGGAAACTAGATTCTATTGGTGACTTGGAAATATGGCTAGATGCCACATGCCAATCACTTAACCATCACAACGAGTGTTCTAGATCAATATCCATGTCTCCACATGGATTTCTAGCCCCTACAATCTCACTAAGACCATTAACCCTATTCACTTTTTTATTTTCCCTAACCATCATCAAAGTAAGAAAACTAAATGACTATGATAAAACTCATCTTCCCTTAGAGACATGAATCACGTCAAATAGTGTGCTATCTAGAAACCCTACTCATAACTAGAATGTCAAGCCATAGATATCTTAAATCTAGACTATCCCAACTCCTCCCAAAATAACATGAACAAAATAGTGAACCTGACCTTTTCTGATACCATTTTTTTACAAACTAAATCCAGTATCCATCAGAACCTACACAAAACCCTGCCCTTGAAAATACTCGAAGGGAATTCACGATCCACATACGTTGAAACATTTTCGTGATAATTATAAAATGAAATTTTGGAATGATTTACTTGTGTTTATAAACACAAAGAACATGTAAATCCCATAAAACAAATCTGGAATTTTCAAACCAAAACTTCTCTTAATAAATTTATGAACTGAATCAGAAAAGTTATAATAATTCTTAAATACAATTAAAAATTAAAAAACCAAAAATTCATCCCATGAAACTTTTATGGCCAAAGGCACCGCCCTCACACCATCTAGATGAGAATGGATGACGAAGGACTACTAGAAACCCAACCCATTGGCAGTAAAACATTACCAAAACCATCGAAAAAATTAACAAGTCCACTTCAACCAATGGTGTATGTTGGGTGTGATCCAAATCCCAGTAATATTTCCCCCAAAAAAAACATACCATGTGTTAATCATTGTAAAACAAATATCTTGGATGTTTTGTAAAAACAAAATTCCAGTATCAATTTCCAGAAGATGCATCTTTAAATAATTTTTTTCTTTCAAGTGGGATACATTAAAAGAAATAAATATTTTTATATACAATGAATAATATAATGAATTTTTACAAAAAAAAACATGTTGTTTTCTTATGCAATGTATGATATAATTAATGATAACTAACAAGGGGAAACAACCATAGGTACTTACTAACTGTGGGTCCCCGGTACCTCGTACTCAGTGAAAGTAACCATACACATATTTGTTTCTAGGCGCATGTGCCACAAGTAGGGATCATAAACATAAAATAGGGGTTCCCCAAAAACAAAAACAACATCATCATAGAATATTTAGAGTATTCATCATAAAAAATTCTTCGTGAAAGAGGGTCCAAACACCATGGGGTCACTAGCATACTCGTACATGTCCACCCACCTAGATAAATAGTAGTTCCTTCGGGTGCTCAAACAAGATCCATAAGCCATGAAATTTAATTTTCACATCAATAAACCACCTCCAAGTAACGTACACCAAACATCCCACACACATGTCACATGATTCGTGTAACACCCCAAGCTTCCACAGTATGCTTCGCTTTGAATAATACAGTAGTGTGTGTTGTATGAAACTTCAAGTTCTAACACACACCACAACCAATCAAAGTAGCCGTTATGAATATTAATACCTACTTTTTGATATTTTGGAACATTTCGGTTAACTTTTATATTTTGATGAATAGTGAAAATTACTAAATTTTAATTAAAAACAAATTTTATAATAAAAATAATTAATAGTGATAAAATACACTATTCAGTGGTTTTAAATTATAATTAGAATATAATTTTACCATTTTATCCAATGGTGTTCATTAGAATTACTTTCACATTGAAATTGGACAAAAACAATTGTCAATATTTTGGTTGATATTGTTTTTTAAAAACACGCTATTTGATTTGACAGCGGGAATTAATTATAAAATAAGTTAATGCAACATATATGTTTAGAATTTTGTAAAAAAGAAAACATTTTTTAATTCTTAATATCAATTATAGCTTAGAGTGAATTTTTGGTATTTTTCTGAAAAACTCCAAATTTTGATGAATAGTGAAACCACTAAGTGGTAGTTAAAAAACTGATTTTTCATTTAAATGAAACGTTACCGCTTCTATGAATTGAAGTTAAAAAATCAGACATACTTCATTGTCATTTGGAAGTAAAATTTGGTTCAATGATATTAAAATAATTTTTTGTGAATAGTAACTTTATTGTTTTATTAATCGCGATTAAAGGTAATTAGTGAAATTTAAGGTAAAACTGATATTATAAAAATATGAAAATATTTTGAAACTTGTCCAACCCTTATTCTATGATTCATGTACGACCAAGAAAATCCATTGGTCAACTTGGGGACCCCATGGAGCAACTTGGGTAAGAAAATGACATTAATAACTTTTTATTTAATGTAAAAATAAAATTGTCACAAAAATGTGTTATTTTACTAAAAAAATTATTACATGGGGTTATATAAGTTAACATTTTGACTATAAATATCCATTGGAAAGATAAAAATATTTAATACATCATGGTAATTTCTTTATAATTTTTATAGATTATATAAATAAATTTATTTATCACTCCGTGACGATGCAGCGATTACCTCATTAATTAACGATTTCAATAAAATGAAAAGATAATGCAAAATATAAAGCATAAACTTGTAAAAAACCTATTGGATGAGTATATTTAGAACCCTTATCACCTTATCCTCAAAATATTTCATTGTGGCACCTTTAAAATCCGAAAATAATTTCATAATAATGTTACATTTCAGGACATTCCAAGAGTGCCCCTCCTCTCCTCTTATAAAAGGCCACACCCTCTACAACATTATTCACACCATCAAATCCATTTGGATCGGAAAAACTCGGACAAAATACTCTCTCAACATCCTTCTCTTACTCTTAGAAGCATCAAATTGGGTAGATGCCTTCCCATGTAATCATTTGGCTCAATTTAAAACGAGTTACCCGATTTTAAGGTAGTGTCTTCTCTTATGTTCTTTTGTTTTATTTTTCTTCTTGAACCACTTAAACACATTTTATTACTTTATTTTATAACAAAAACAGTACATTCAATATACTAGGATGTTTTTATGATAAGTATTCGAGATACACTTACACACACCTACATCAAATGGTTAGGGAACATACTGTTTATGTGGGTGGTGAATTACTGCCTCACGAAATGATGATAGTTAAATTATCTTTAAACACCACTCATGGTGGCCATTATGATAAAAAAATATTAATATATGATATATATTATGTTTATGTTTTCCTTATGATTCTGTATTTTTCATTTATGGCACACCTTTATGATTTCCATTATGGGAAAATGTGATAATTTCATTTTAGGAAGTGCGGACAACCACCCCCTCAAAGTGATTTGAATCGTTAATGCCATTTGTGGGATGTATAAAGGATGGAGTAAATGATATTATATATGAAATTATACAGGAATTATAATTTAATTCCATTAAATACAAAATATAAATGAAAGTATCATTCCTGCATACGTACGGCTTAACGTCTCCATGAACAGTGCATTTCATTTCATACCCCTAAATGTTATATAATATTAAAAATGCATGAATGTACTTGATATATATGATATATATGATATCTACATCATGAATATAATATTTAAGATAATGGATATTCTACCACATAAATAACTGGTAATTATAAGAAGTTTATTTTTGACTCAAGGACCAAAGATCGACAAAACGACCGTTATTAACCTAAATAATTACATAATGTTCATAACATGGTAATAAGTGATATAAAAGGAATAAAAACTTGAAAAAGGTTATTAAGAAATTAGAAATTTACTCTAGTTTATTATTAAGGAGATTAAAGAAAGACTGAGCCAAGTTGGACACGAGGTAAGGGATCTTCTAAACCCAATTTCCATTCTTTGGGCTAATTTCTTACTTTCAAATTATGTCATGATATTATTATGCCCTATCTTGTATTTGTACTTTATATATGTGTACTTATTGTGAATGCACATAATAGATGTATTTTATTTAAAAATTATCTTTGTAAGGGACTTCATCTCAATCTCCTTTCATTGAGGTATATTTTGATTTATACACAACTTTCTTTTACATGGTATATAAAACCCTTTTACATTTAGGATTATTCAAAAGGAATCTTTTTTATATGAAGAATTTTAGTAAATGAAAAAATGGAATGTTTTTTCTTATGTATGTTGTGACAACAACTTCTCTGCCAATGTGACCATTATTTGAGTTTCGGCTTCCTCTACAAGACATAACATTTTTTTAAATGAAAAATAAATACCAAGTTTTAATTTTCTTTTATTTGGTATTGAAAATGAGTTTAAAAGTGTTTTTATTATAACAATGTATTGTATTGATATCTTGGGATTGAAATGTGAAAATGTTATGTTTCCTTTATGCATGTTTTATGTGATACGATTACATTATAGTTTATGATATGTTTAAACCTATTCATATGAGGAATGCATTGGACTTAATAAGGTATTGGTGGAGCCCGCTATAACTCCTAGATTCATCGGTAGGTCTCATGAGACAAAATAGTGTCTTGGCATGAGGACATAAAAAAATAATATTTGTAGTCTTTGCATGAGGCCTTGGATATGTGGTTATGATAATTTGGCATTATGTCATTTTATCATTATGAAAGTGGTTATTGATATTGCATGAGATTATTCTAATAGTAGAATATCCATGTGAGTTTTTAAATAGAATTATTTCTTTTTAACTTTTCTATATTATGCTTAATTTGAAGTTTAAAGGATTTTGGTTTATGTTATACATTACCTTAAATGTTTATGTTTATTTATAAAAGTTTTTTCTGTATTGTTATCCTTACTGAGCATCTAAGATCACCTCTTTCTATGATTTATTTTTCCCAGGATGTCAAGAAATATTTTATGACTGACATGTAGGGATAGTCTGAAGGGAATATGAGTGTGGAATATGGAGACTATGTTATTTTAGTTTTTCACTTTATGATGTAATGTAACATTTATGAATGTATCGAGTGTTTCCATGGATACTAAACTAATAGGTATTTAGAGACTTGATCATTTGTGATCATGCCAATGTTACCCAATAATGCACCGACTCTGGGTAACTGGGGTCAGCATGTTACTGTTGGTATCAGAGGCAGTTTAGTACTATCCTTTGAAGATAGATTTAGATAAACTATGATTAGAGCACATAGCCATAAGATAGACTTTGAGGATTAGTATAGAAGAACATCCTAAAATTTTGGTATTATATAGATTGTGTGAGTTTTCCAATCAATATGTCCCTGTCTGGATACGAGCAGGTAGAGGCGGCTCTGGCACAGATGTACCAAGGGGTAAAACCTGAAAACACATCTTTGAGATAGACTCGAACAGGAACTGGTGCACGACAACGGGCCTTGCTACACTCTTGGTTACGACACTCCCATAGGATATGCTTATGATAATTCATGATTTCATTACAAATCATTATGAAGGGTTTATGAGTATATACTTTCTCAAAGAAAACTTTTTTTATGATTATGGATTATATCCATAAACTGTGCAATCTTGGTAAAGTGTTTTTCAAGTTTGATATTATGTATTTTAATTCATAAACTAATCTTGTTTATGACATTGTTTTGAAGTGGTGCCTAGTGGGTGGAATGGAAACCGTATCAATGCACGGACTCCATGTAGGGATTTCCCTCCTGCTCAAGATAATTATAGTGGATATGGAGATACAACTGGTGCTGATCATCTTATCACCATACTAGGAAAAATAACTCAGGTTATGAATAATAACCATACTCGTATGGAGCACCTTGATCCGCAACATGGAGGATCAATGATAGACCGCTTAATGAGGCCACAACCACCAACATTTAATGGGGGTACAAATCCATTATTACCTGAGTAATGGATAAACTCCGTAGATAAAATATTCCATGCCTTGGGGAGTAGCGAAAGGGAGAAGGTTGTCATGGTAGTTTACCGCCTCACTAGAGATGTCGATCATGGTGGTCGTTGATTCAAAACACAAAGGAAGATGAAGAAGTATCAATTATGGAATGGAGGGAGTTTAAGGAAATTTTCTTAGATAAATACTTTCCACATGACCATTGTGAAGATATGGAAAGACAATTTCTGAGTCTGAGGCAGAAGGAGGATGAGAATGCCGCAAAGAATGAGGCTAACTTTATAAGGCTAGCGAGTCATGCTCCAAATTATATACGTAACCCAGAAGTAAGATTTATCATTTCATTGATGGGTTAAAACCATTTCTCCATCAAGAATTATTCTCACAAACCATCTCATCGTACAAAGATATAGTCTCGTTCGATATCAATATGAAAAAGAAATTGTCTATGTCTTATGACTTTAAAGAAAAGAAAGAGAAGAATAGATATTCTGATCAATCTGGAAATGGAAATAAGGGGAAGAATGGAAAAGTTGAATATCAGTCCTATAGTAAATGTGGGAAGAAACACCCTAGTAATATCTTGAAGGGAATGGGAGTCTGTTACAAGTGTGGTGAAAATGGCCATTAGGCTCGTGAATGTAAGGGAAAGAAATAGGTTATCAATGAAAAACTCTACAATTGTAGAGAAATGGGGAATTATACAAATGAATGTCCTATGTGTCAGGGAAACTTACCTCAGAATAGGTCAAGGGATCAAGGCCATGCTTATGCTGTTACAATGGATGAAGTTGAATAATATTTTTATTTGTGTTTTCTGACTCAAGAAATATATTATGGTCACAAGAATAATGTGATATATATAAGGATTGTACTGCATTACTTGTTTTTTTAATTATTGTTTTAATATGACGAAGGTAATCATATTTTTATTATGTGACTATAAGAGAAACATTAGTTTGTTTGGGGAATATGATGTTACAAATGATTTTGGAATTTAGAGACCTTTTAGATAATGTCTGGACAGAGGAATTTTGGGTTACTAAAAATGTTGGAATAGATTAAGTTTAACTTTGGATAGTATTGTTTAAGGTTAAAACAATTCTGAAGATCATTTTTTGGAATATTATAATACTATAGTTTTATGAAAAGGACAACTTGTAGGTCGGGGGATAACCCGTCGCATCAGACAAAGATGTAGGAATCCAATCCACAACCATAGTGGGATAGGCCTTTATTACCTACCACTATCCAACATGAAGTCCATGGTTATTAAAAAATAGTTTTCCTAATATAAATGGTATGTGTTAATATTTTGAACCTTGTACGATTAGGATAAGTATTATATTTTTGAGTTATATTAACTTTTTGAGTGAAAGATGGGTTTGTGGTAAAAATTTATAAAGGAATGAAAGTCTACTTGACAAGTATGAATATTTCCTTACGTTCATTATAAATATCCTAAATAAATTCCTCAACTTTATTAAAGGTAACCTAAAATAAAAATGTTGTTGGTTAACTTTTCATACTGGGGAATCGATGATCGTTTAACCAATCACAGGTTTGTGATTTTCTTGTAGTTAAACTTTCTCCTAATCCTATTTTCTACAACTCTCCATAAGTACTTGATGGGTTTTTTCTCCTCCATATACATATTTTCATAGAATCCTAGTATGGTCTATCTCGAGTAAACTTTGTACTTCTCTTTCTTTCTTTTAATGTTATATTTTTATTAACCCTATTTCTGATGTGGGTTTTCCACAAAGGTAATTTCTATTTTCAACATTTATCTTCAAAGAAAAATTTCAAATTGTGAGGACAAAATTTATTGAAGGAGGGGAGAATGTAATACCCCAAGCTCCCATGGTACACATCTCTTTGAATAATACAGTAGCGTGTGTTGTACGCAACTTCGAGTTCTAACACAAACTACAACCAATCAAAGTTTCCATTATGAATAGAAATACATACTTTTTGAAATTTTACAAATTTTATCTTTCAAAATGTACTTAATTTTTGGATTTGGAATATCGAATTTACCATAGGGTAAAATTTTGGAACATTTCAGATAAATTTTATATTTTGATGAATAGTGAAAATTACTAAATTTTAATTAAAAATAACTTTTTTAATAAAAAACTTAATAGTGAAAAATTATACTATTGAGTGGTTTTAAAGTATAATTAGAATATAATTTTACCATTTTATCCGATGGTTGTCATTAGAATTACTTTCACATTGAAATTGGACTTAAACAATTGTCAATATTTTGATTGATATAGTTTTTTAAAAACACGCTATTTGTTTTGAAAATGGGAATTAATTATAAAATTAATTAATGAAACTTATATGTTTGTAATTAAATAAAATAGACATCATTTTTTAATTCAGAATATCAATTATATCTTAGGGTGAATTTTTGATATTTTTATTAAAAACATCAAATTTTGATGAATAGTGAAACCACTAAGTGGTAGTTAGAAAACTGATTTTCCATTTAAATGAAACATTAACGTTCTATGAATTTAATTTAAAAAATCAAACATAAATAATTTTAATTAGGAAGTAAAATGTGTTTCAATGGGATTAAAATAATTTTTGGTGAATTGTAACTTTTATGATTTATTAATCACGATTAATGGTAATTAGTGAAATTTAAGGTAAAAATGATATTATAATAACCTATTGGATGAGTAGATTTCAAACACTTATCACCATATCCTAGAAATATATCATTGTGGGACCTTTAAAATCCAACATTCATTTCATAATAATGTTACATTTCATGACTTTCCAAGAGTGCCCCTCCTATCCTCTTATAAAAGGCCCCCAACACTACCACCTTATTCACATCATCAAAGACATTTGGCTTAGCCAAACTCTACCAAAATACTCTCTCAACTTCCCTCTATTACTCATATAAGCTTCACTTTGGGTATAAGTCTTACCAAGGAAGCCTTTGGCTCAAATCAAACAGTTTTACCCGATTTTATGGTAGTGTCTTCTCTTATGTTTTTTGTGTTTTATTTTGCATCTCCAACCCCTTAAACTCTTTTTATTACTATCTTTTTTAACAACACCATTATGTACAATATACTAGGATTTTTTAATGATAAGGATTCTAGCTACACTTACACACACCTTCATCTAATGGTTAAAGAACATACGATTTATGTGGGTGGAGAATTTCTGCCTCACGGAATGATGGTTGTTCAATCTTCTTTTAACACATCTCATGGTGGCCATTATAATGAAACTATTTTTCATATATGATATATATTATGTTTATGTTTTCCTTATTATTTTTTATTTTTCATTTATGGAACACCTTTATGATTTCCATTATGGGTAAAGGTGATAATTTCATTTTAGGAATTGCGGACTACCGCCCCCTCAATGTGATTTGAATCGTTAATGCCATATGTGGGATGTATAAATGATGGAGTAAATGGTATTATATATGATATTATAATGGAATTATGATTTAATTTAATTAAAAACAAAATATAAATGAATGTAGCGTTCATGCGTACGTTTGCCTTACCGTCTCCATGAACGGTGCATTTAATTTATTACCTCTAAATGTTATATAATATTATAAATGCACGTATCTACTAGATATGTATGATATATATGATATATAAATAATGAATATAATATTGAAGTTAATGGATATTCTCCCACATAAATAACTTGTATTTATAAGATGTTTATTGTTGACTCAAGTACCAAAGATTGTCAAAACGACCGTTATTAAAATAATTAATTACATAATGTTCATAACATGGTAATAAGTGATATAAAAGGAATAATGAACTTGAGAAAGGTTCATAAGAAAGTAGAGATTAACTCCAGTTTATTATTCAGGATATTAAAGAACGATCAACTCAAGTTGAACACGAGGTAAGGGAACTTCTTAACCTAATTTCCATTCTTTTTTTTAATATCCTACTTTCAAATTATTTCATGATATTATTATACCCTATATTGTATTTGTACTTTCTATATGTGTACTTATAGTGAATGCACATAATAGATCTATTTTATTTAAAAAATGATATTTGTAAGGGACTTCGCCTCAATCTCCTTTCATTGAGGCATATTTTGTTTTATACACAACTTTCTTTTATATGATATATAAAACCCTTTGACTTTTATGTTTATTCAAATGGACACTTTTTTATACGAAGCGTTTTTACTAAATGATAAAAGGGAATGTTTTGTCTTATGTATGCTGCGACAATGACTTCTCCACCATTGTGACCATTATTTGAGTTTCGGCTTCCACTACAAGCCATAACCTTTTTTAAATGAAAAATAAATACCGAGTTTTAATTTTCATTTATTTTGGTATTGAAAATGGTTTTGAGAGTGTTTTTATTATATCAATTTATTGTATTGATATCTTGTGACTGAAATGTACAAATGTTATGTTTCCTTTATGCATGTTTTATGTGATACTATTATGTTATGGTTTATAATATTTTCCAACCTATTCATACGAGGAATGCGTTGGACTTAATAAGTGACGGATGGTGACAACTATAGCTCCATATGCATCGGTAGGTCTCATGAGACAAAATAGTGTCTTGGCATGAGGCCTTGAAAAAATGTTATTTTTAGTCTTGGCACGAGGCCTTGGCAACGTGGTTATGATAGTATGGAATTATGCATTCCATCATTATGAAAGTGGTTATTGATATTTCATGTGATTATTCGACTAGTAGAATATCCATGTGAGTAAGTAAATGGAATTATTTCATTTTACTTTTGCCATATTATGCTGATGTTCAAGTTTAAAAGTATTTTGTTTTAAGTTATACATTTCCTTAAATGTTTATTTTTATTTATGAAAGTTTCTGTTATATTTTTATCCTTATTAAGCATCTGAGCTTACGCCATTCGATGTTTTATTTTTTCCAGGATGTGAAGAAATATTTTATGACTAATGTGTAGGGATAGTCTGAAGGGGATATGAGTGTGGACTATGGAGACTATGTTATTGTAGTTTTTCACTTTATGATGTAATGTAACATTTATGATTGTATCTAGTGTTGCCAGGGCTACTAAACTAATCGGCCTTTCATGACTTGATCATTTGTGATCATGTCAATGTTACGCAATAATTCACCGACTATTGGTAACTGGGGTCGGGGCGTTTCAATTCGGTTTTTCATTCAATTTAATTTTGGAAAACATACTCAAACCCAAACAGCCCACAACATGTTTTACCTCCACTTCACACTTCAAAAAATCATTTAAACAATATCATAAAACCATTATAAGCTAGTAATGATAACATAACAACCCCTTAACAATAAAATATATCATTTAAAAATTACACTCCTACCAAAATAGTTTGGCAACATATTTTCACCTCTTAAATAATTCATGAAACTATTTAAAAACATCACAAAAAAATTAAAATGAGTGTAACCATGTATTTCACATAAAATCAGTATAAAAACTCTCTTTTGAGACCAAAAACAAAACAATATCACAAAAAACCATAATAAGATTCTATAAAATAATTTAATAAAAGTATTCCATGAATCAAAAACAACCCCAATGAATAAAACATGGAATACACACAAAAATTATTCATTTTTGCACAAAATTGCCATATAAAAACCAACTGCATGACTAATGATACGAAATATACTTTTATTCACCAAACACTATAGAATAGAATAATTCAAAATATATAAATCATGAAAAATTAACTCATCCATTAATTCATACACAAGGAATCACCTACAATCTGTGCTAAAAACCTCGAATGATTGTGTGGAACTTCAATCGTACCACCACCACATCACAAAAAAAGTGAAATAAACATATAAGAAAAAATATTTCCCCAAAATGACACAAACTAAAAACCTAGGTATTAACCACAGCTGATCGACATTTTAGAACCACATGAAAAGTGGAAGACATCCTAATCAAATGGGCGGAACATGAGAGGAAACCACTTACATTAGATATCATGAATAAAACACTGCAAATACACTAGTAGATAAATTTCCAGAAAACCAAAATTGATATTGGGTTTATAATAAGGATTATTTGGTCCTGAAGGAATTTTAATGGGGTAAAAAGATTGAACAATGATGGAAACAAATAAAAACTTCAAATATAGGATATTTGAGAAAGCCAGAGAAGTATCGCCATAATATGCGATGAAAATGATCATCAAAGAGAGAGACAAGAAAATTGGTGCTCACTTAGTGATTTTGGCATAGAGTGGGAGATGGAATAAATGAAAAAAAGATAAAATAAACAATATATTAAATAAATATTTTAAAAAAAACTATAAATGGGCTTACTAGCTGACAAAATTCTTTAAATACAAAACCAAATCCACCATGATTATGGCTTCCTAGAGGTTCGAAATTGTTATGGTGGAGTTAATAGGTTATGGGTGGAAATTTTGGATGTGGAATTAATGCAAAATTATGAACAATGGAAGTTTTATAAAAGAAACAAAATTTATTTTTAAATATTGAAATGGGATCACGGTTTGACCAAAATAATGAAAACTCACCCTATCCAACAAAAATGTATGTGAAAACCCCACAAAAACGAATGAATGGGAATTAAATTAAAAATATCATTAAATTAATTCATATATGTGATGTGATGTAATATTTATAGTATGAATAAATCACATGGGATATATGAAGACTCATAAAACATGGCATATTGATAGAAAAATAAATATAATACATAAAATGTGATAAATAGTGGTTGTCATCATATTCATTAAAACAATAATGTATTTATTAGTTTCATAACCCATTTAAATAACTGAACTTTAATTAATATTAATTTATACTATAAATATCATTTTCTCATGTTGATGCCAACATTATGAACAATAATAACCAATCAAAAGATAACATACCTGAGTTTTTAGATCTTAATAAGGAGTAATAATGAAAAATATTTTTATACTAACATCATAAATTAATCTAGAATCTTATTATATTGATATTTATTTTTTGTGGCCTTATATAATATTGAAAAATATAGTAAGTCATTGATTTTAAGGAAGATAATATATATTTTATTTCCTTCCAAATGACTTTGAATCTATAGAACCTCCCCATTTCCTAGTCATTGTCATTTCTATTACATGTAAATCAATTGAAATGAATATAATGATATAATCATATCATGACACTTTCCTATGAATGTATTTGAGATATAGTGAATTTTGGGACTACAATAATATTAATGTCACATTGTATAATATTTATCAAGATTCTTATCTCTTATGAATACATTTATGAGAAAGGGTATTTCATTCAAAAATAACGACGATGGTCAAAAATTCATTCATGATTTTATATCCCAACATTTGACTGCACAAATCCTAGTAATTCCAAAACCAAGGTTGTGTATTGTATTCAAATATGATTTATTTTGATCGGTATTGGGATGTGTTCTTAAGATGGGAGACCTGGTCGCATCCCATGCCACATGATAGTTTTAGATGCATGAAAATAATTATGTGAAAGAAAAATCTCATGGCCTATAGATTGAAAACATTTAACCATAATAACTTTTAAGAAAATATCACTATATTCACCGATCATAAGAGATTGAAGAACATCTTTTCATTGAGGGACATAAACCTTATGAAATGAAAATAGACGTGGTATCTCCATTTGTTTGACAATGATGTATTATTAAAAATGTGCAAGGGAATTTTACAAATAATAGTTTTGGATAAAAAATGGATAACCATTTGGTCATATGATATTGTTACTAAAGTTGATCATAAATCATACATTCCTAGCAAATTGAATTCATGGAAACATGATTGATAACATTTGTTGGAAAACATGTGTACACAAAAATACTTAATATTTCGTAATGGATTCTATAACATCTTTTTAATTTGTATCACTACATTCCTCTTTCAATTATTTTATAGGATTATATATTTTAGAGTACATAAATATAAAATTTTCATCCTCGTTATTTTTTGTTTTCACCGTTAGGGGATAAATTTAATGAATAATCTATTATTTGTTTCATCAAGATGTTATTTTCAATTATTATATTGTTTTGTAAAAATGGATAATTACAAAAAAATTTCCATTTTTGGATGTTATTAAGTTTTAATGTATAATATGATGTTAGTTTCCCTACGATTCAATTTTCCATTTTGAGTCTGGAGTCCATGGATATATGCTTTAAACAACTCATTCCTCACAATGAAATAGAGTGTAACAAATTATTTGATAATAAATGGTACATTTTAAATATTCCCCAAATTATGTGATAGTTTTTTAAGTAAACTGAACATTAATAATCATAATCCACTATTGAGGATTTAAATTATATTATATATTTTGTACTAGAATAATTATGAAACCACTAAATTTTAATGTTTCATCATAATTATTTATTTCATCATTATTTGTTTAACCATTTTAAATTATCTATAAGCACCAGGTGGGGTTTTTCATTTATATTTATATTTTCTCATGGAATTTGGAGAAATAATTTAAAATTCTATAATCCTACTTTTCTAAAAAATGATGATCAATGTGGAAAATTTTAGGTCCCTGATTCATATCCTAAAATGGATGAGAAATGACTAATGATTATTTTATTGAAAAAGTTGAACTAAATCTTCTGTCAGGTTAAATTAATTTTCATTAAATTTCATAATCATATAAATACATGAATGAGCATAAATTAAAATATACAATTTAAATTTAATTTCAATTATTTTATTATAGGTTGTAACAACTAAATATGTTTTCATATTATTACAGTCAATTTTGGAGTAGTTGAAATTAATATTTTCATTGTTCATAAACATTTGTATAGAATTTTATCTTCTTTCTCTGCAGAAAAGATTATTTTCTCCAAATGGTAAAAAATTTAGGTGAATAGAACATTTTTTCTAATGGTCTATATGCCACACATTATTATAATATTATAGTGTGGTGTAATTATTGTTTTTTCATGGATGTTATGTATTTTCACTGGATGATTGGAGGTATAATACTATAGGGGGATGTCAACAGACATGAAAATTATTTTATGGTGTACATATAAATTGTATCATATTATTCATTGTACAAATAACACCCATACAAATTATGAATAGTTATCTTATTTGATTTATATTTATGAGAAGACATCATTTGGATTAATTCTATTAGAATCATCGTCAAAAAATTAATAAAAAGAATCCATGTTATTGTGTCATATAATAATACATTTTTTTACAATGTACTGTAAAAACACAATTCTGAATTATATAATAATATGTTTAATCGATTGGTCTATTTAGCACCACTGTTGATATCTTGCTAACAATTTAGTGATTCATTATGGTGACTATGTAAATTTTACATAACCTATTTGAAATAGAAATACTAGTACTTTTAAATTAATTTAATAATGAGAAGTTAATGATTTAATTTTATGGTTGATGAGTTGATGAAATTATTTAGTATTGTAGGTTAATTAGTGATTCATATTTGAGAATTTAACATCCCTTAATAAAAACTTGTATAACATATATTTCATCTTGTTCTTTTAGTACATGTGAAAAAATTGGGACTTCGTTAGAGAAGTGGGGGAAGAAGTGGCCGTAGATGCCAAATATTTTCCTTATTCCATCACAATTTCATGCTAAATTGCTTGAAATGGTACATTAATAAAATATAAAAAGGGGACCTGCCTAGTGAACCATGGAAGTAACATCTATCTCATATATGCCTTCATGCATCACTATTTTTGTTACATTATAGATACTGAGGATCCTTGTCTAGAGGAATACATATATTATTTTTAATTTAAAGGTCAATTGCCTCCTCATTGCAATAAACCACTAAAATAAAATCCATCAACTTATCGAACAATACTGATACTTTCACCCACATGTGATGTCGTGGTGGAATCTACCTTTGTTGTTGACACCACTGCAATGTTTGTTTTAGGACCCAAAATACGAATGTATTAAATTTCGAGATAGACTATAAAATTAGATTGAGATCTTATATAATATTTATCAATATAGTGACAAGGATTAGGTTAATCGCTTTCAATACACTCATCCATTATAAGTACTCGTCCTTAAAATAATACATAATATTTAATTTTATTCATGAGATCACATCCATTCACCGTGAATATATACTCATGATTAGAGATTTTCATAACTCAGACAAAACACATACAATAAATTCCCTATTTACACTAATTGATACCACAAAAATAGTATCCATTTATTCCTAAATATTAAAATAGTCTTATAAACCTTTATTTCTTTGAAAAATATTCAAATAATTTAAAATGACATCCTTGATTGTATTAATCATCTATATAACCGAGGAAAATAATTGAAAAACATTGTATGAGAACAAAAAGTTTCGTAGAGTGTATAAAAAAATATTGAAAGAATTAGTCCATGACTACTTGTAAAGTATAAAATCATTACACAATGACATACTTCTTACCCATATATACATAATATGTGAAACTTTATATTTTTATGATAATTAAAGAAATGGTGAAGAACATAAATAGAACCATAAAGGTATCATGGGTAATTACATGTTATATTGTAACGATCGAAGCTACCTTATGATTTCCCACCCTCACGACTACCTTACAATATAACCCTCACAACCACCTTATGGTGTAACCATCATAGTTACATTTGGAATAATCCTACGGATGACCAACAACATAAACATACCCAATGAATTGGAGAGAGATGAAGGTCCCAAGCATTATCAAATCAATTCCCATGAATCAAAACATAATACTAATGTATAAAAATCCACATAAAAACTTTTCTTTTAAATTTTATAAAATATAATATGAAAAGAGGATCAAAAAATAAAAGACCCTTACAGATAACATATAGTTGATATGAGAAATAATAGAATTAATGGGATATGAGTATATAGAATAAAAAACATAATAAGTCATAAAATAATAAAAATACATTAAACAATAATCTTAGTTCTAGATAATTAATGAAGTAGCGGTTTAACCCAACAAATGAAAATGGGTTTAAAATTTCCTTTAATCGGGTTTTCCTTGATTAAAACATGTTCAAATCTCATTTATAATTGATAGAAAAGTGTAATTAAATTTTCATTGAAACATATCCATGTTTAAAATTACCTATATTATATTTATAACACCATTCAACTTATTTAATTAAAATAATTTTTTTATATGAATTATTTCATGTGCATCCTCTAAAAGGTTTCCATGAGAAATCATATTTGATTTTCTTATCGTATGGAAGTGAAATTTCAAATATATAAAGAAATGGTATTTATAGGATTTTTAAATATTGAATGATACACTAATTTTTTTATCATATGTTATGATGAATCATTAGATAAAACATTAATGATACCAGTATCGATCATTTTTCATTTCTTCAATAATCATGAACTACATTAATTATATAATTTAATTTTCTGCCAAGATGTTCATTCCAGAACAAAAAAATGTTTATATCATACAATTTAAAATATTTTTCAACCATAATTTTTTTTTTCAAACTGGTTTTATGTAAGTAAAGGAAGTTGAAAACACATAGTCTATGATTTCGATAAAACGACACATCACAAATGATGTTTTTATTTTTAGAATTAGAGGGATAAACGAAGAAGAAAGTAGAGTAATTTTCCAAAAACATGATAAATTCTAGAATATATAACATTCTGTATCATTCATGGATTTTTGGAAAGGGTAGTGTAAAAATTATACAAAAATAAAAGGAATTCAAAAGAAAATTTTAAAAGAAAAGATGATATTTACCTCTTGATCTCTCCTCTATGAGATCCTCTTTAAGGCCATCAGTTTTAGAATTTTTTAGAGAACAGTATGTCTTGGATGTGAGGAAGAGAATTGTGATGGTGATTGGGCATGTGTTAGGTGATTATTAATTATTGAGAGCTGTCAGAGGATGTGCGGGATGAAGGTGGTATTTGTAGTGGTGGAGAGGAGGGGTTTTCAATTATTTTAATATTAGTTTATTATTATTGGTGACAACTATGAATAATATTTATTCATTTGACCCCAACCGGGAAGTAGAGAATTTCAGTTTGAATTAATGTTTCATAAAACATTAATTATGTAAAAAATCGACTATTGAGATGATAATGTATATATACGGTAAAATTATGTATTTTACTATTCATAAGAAAATTCATGAATTTCAGAAAAATACCAAAAGATCAACAATTTTTTTCCATTATTATAATTAAAAAATGATCTAATTTTTTTGATAATAATTATATATATGTTTAATTTAATTTTTAATTAAAATCATAATTTAATTTTTAATTAAAATCATAATATAAATAAAAAAAATTTCAAAACTATAAATCATTTTATATATCCTTGATAAAATAGTCAATATCTCATTATCTTATATAATTAAGATAATGAAAAAATATTACAGTTTAATATTCATAATGGGAATATTACTTTTGATTTTACTATTCATAATGGCATGTTATTATTCATCAAAAATTAGGTTTGTTCTATCAGAATCCAAATAACAGACTAATCATAACGGTGTATGTCTGTTTTTCAAAATTCAAATCACAAAAGTGGAAAAATTAGGTTTATTTACTAGACTATAACATTATCATTAAAAAAACATGTCATTTTTTATTGACTGAGTTTTTAATGACTTTTATTAAATTAATTTTTAAAACCTGGGTGTATTACATTCTACCCATCTTCTTGAAATTGCATCATAAAAATTATTATTGTTAATTTGATTATTTAAAATGTATTGGTGATTTTCCTTCATAGAATTTTGAGACTCCCATCTTGATTTTTGAAGCATGAGGTTTCTGCAAAAAACCATTACTTTGTGGATTACATTTTTTTGATATACTTTTTATCTATAATATAAAATCTGAACAAGTTTCTATTTATAAAAAATGTTCATTTCAAGGAAAAATTCTTCTAGGATCAAGAAATTAGATGATTATAGAACATAATTTCTCAAAATCAAAATGTGTAAATCATTGTGTACCAAAGATAAAGTAGGAAGAAAATATAACTGATATGATACTAGTACAACATTCTCTAAAACATCATAAGGTATAATAAATAATGGACTTAGATTTCCTTTATTTCCAAAAACACATAGCAGTTTTCCTTGGTGAGATTATAGGAAAATATTATCACCTACATAAAAATAAAGGTCTTCTATCATGTTAGAAGAATATATTTTCTGCATGTTCTTAGTTATCCTTATATATTACTGGATCATCTTCACTTTCTCAGCCACTTCTCTTATAATTATGGTCCGATCAACATCTGTTCACTGAATTCATCCCTATAATCTGGATATGGACACTACTTCCTATACAATGCCCCAATGTTTCAATCTTTATATTGGAATGATTACATTTATTATAAGAAAAATCAACTAAAGAATGATTCATGTCCCAAAATATCCGGCTGTCCATTGAACACACTCGAATCATATCCTCAAATGTATGAATTGTTCATTCTAAATGCACATATATTTTAGGATGAAAAGATGTACATAAATTAAATTTTATTACCAATTAATTATAAAGGACCTTCAAAATGTTTGAAGTGCACCTGAGATTACAGTCAAATACAATGGAAATATGAACTCCACATAACTTGATTATCTCTTTGAAATACAGTCAAGAATGCTGATCCAATGTCATTTTATCTTGAATAAGAAGGAAATGTGTTTATTTAGTCAGTCGTTCAACAATATCACAAATAGAATTGTTCCATTTTCAAGTCATTGGTAGTCCCACAATGATATCCATGGATATTTTTTCCCATTTCCACTCTTGCACTAGTAGTCAATGAAGAATCCACTTTGGTAACTTTTGCTCGACATTAACTTGTGACTTGTCAAACATTCCACGATAAAATATAAAATATATCTTTTTATTCCATCCCACCAGTAGTACATCTAAATGAATCAGTACTTATTAATACTACCAGGATGAACTAAAAATGAAGAACTATGAAATTCACATAACAAATATTTCATATTATGAAAATCAACAGGAACACATACTATTTTTTCATTATTAAAAACAATATTTTTCCAGATTAAATTCTAGAATCTCAGCCATTTAATCCAATTATACCCTTTTTAATAGATCACAATCATCCTTCTACACTTGAATAATTCTATCAGATAAGAATTATTTCACTAAAACCTAAAAAAACTGAGATATTTCCTGCACCAAGAAATTCTATTCCAAAATTCATAAATTCCTTATTTAAGGGATTATGTTCCAAACACAAAATGCTTAATGATGCAATGATGTTTTAAAATCAAGGCATCTTCCATGTTATTTTCTATTCCTTGATGATAATGGATCATGTATTCATAAACCTTTATCAAGTCAATCCATCTTCTCAGGCTCATGTTTAATTCCATCTGATTGAATATATACTTTAGACATTTATGGGTAGTTTAATTTTGAAATTTGGCTATATATTAATTATGCCCCCATATTTTAAACGAAAAAATACGTCGTCTATGTTGAAATCAGGTGTGGGATAATTTAACTCGTGAAAATTTATTTATCATGAAACATAAGAAATTAAATGATCATTATACATCAGAACACATCAAATTCCACTCAACAAACTATCACTGTAGGTTAAAAAAATCAATATTTATTTATGGAAAGGCCAAAACAGAAACATTCCTTAATATATTCTTCAGTTCCAAAAAATAAACATCACATTATTCTTTCAAAAAATAATTATCCCCTTTTTCGTTAATAAAATTAGTAGGCTAGATAAAACTACAATGTTTTTAACAAAACATTTGTATAACCAGGTAATACAAGAAAATTATGAATACTTATATAACAAGTTGGACATGGTCGTACATCAATAACTTTTGTTTTGGTACGATCAATTGTTATTCCATTATGATTTAAAATTTTCCAATAAAATTAAATCTGATGTAACAAAAAATCATACTTTCAAAATTATCCATATTTTTCTTTTCTAGTATGGTTTTCAAAAAAAAAAACCCTTAGATATTCATCATGATCCTATTTGGTATTAGAAAATAAAATTATGTCATCAATAAACAAAACTAAAAACATATCCAAGAACACATGAAATATTAAATTCATAAGATCCATTAATAATGAAGGTTAATTAATTAATACATATGGAATAAGAAAACACTCATAATGCCCATATTGAGTATGAAATGTCATTTTTGGGATTTCATCCCACTTCACCTTCACCTGATGGTATCCAAATCTCAAATCAATGTTGGAAAAATATTAAACTTCCTATATCTAATCAAACAAGTCATCGATATTAAGAAAATTATATGTATTCATAATACTATTGTTATTCAAATATCTATAATCAATTCAAAATCTCGTTGAACCATCTTTTTATTTAATGAAAAAATGATCACTTTATGGTGAAAAGTTTAGATGAATAAATCTTTTATTAATAAACTTATGGAACTGAATTTTCAATTCATGATGTTCCCATTGAGCTATCCAATAAGGGGGTTTTTAAATTTCTACATAATCAGATACTATGTCAAGTTAGAATTAAACATCCTGATCATGTATAACTCTATGAATCTCATTAAAAAATCATAATGGTATTCATTTACCACTAGAACAACTTTAATATGAATATTTCCCTTGTTTTTAACTATATGATAAATATAAAATTTGTTTCCTTAATTTAGTAGTATCCCATCTTCATTAAATGATATAAATTCAATTGGTTCATTCATGTATATAAAATAAAAATATTTATGGAAAAAACTTTTTTATCCCTACAAAAATCATATCAATATAAAAAGAATACTAATCCATACAATAAATAAAATCAAAATATATTAAGATAAAAATAGGGTTTTCATGTAATTCTTTTCCACATTATAAAAATGAATGATTTTTATCCTTCTTTTTTTCTATAATATATCCCCTATTGTTTTATCAATATATTCCAGACTCATTTTTTGAGGTGATATTTTAAATTTACCATAATTTTATTTGAAATAATGGAATATGTATACCCTATATCAAACAAGACATTAGAATTGTATTAGAAATCCGTCATTGTAAATGATACCACTTTGTAGGGTAGCTCTAAATCTACTGATGTAGTTGCAATAGATCTCACTACACCTTTCTTCTTATACTCTGGCTTCGTTTCACCATTTGGATCATTCTTTGGGCAACCATTTTATAATGACCCATATAACCACACTAAAAATTTATTACTGTTTTATTATTAGGATTTGTCTTAGGATCATTTCATTACAATATCGGTCCATATTTCCTATCTTACAACATTGGAAACACTTCCTAGATAAAGTAAGGAATCCCCCAATGTGATTTTTTCTACACATTTCATAAATAATAAATTGGACTTTCTTAGCATCAAATTTCATTGATTGATTTTTACCCATTGATTTCCACATGAACCCCTTTTTCTCATTATTTTTAATGTAAATTTGACAAAAAAAAACTCCATTTCTAACCTCTCAACACATCAAACAAGATTTTAATATCTTTTGAACTCATGGGAATCCAATGCCATTCGATATTATGGCTTCAATCATGTGTTATTGTAATTGATTTTCCAATCATGATCCGACATAAGAATTGGAGCATACCTCACCATTCAAGTGATGTTTTATTCTTACCCAGCTATTGAATCATCCATGTTTTACTTCAATTCAATGAATTTATTCTCCTTTATATGTCGAACTATCTTAGGAAAATGCATTTCATGGAATAAAAATTATAATTTATACAACTTTATAGATTCAAACACATCTCTATCATTGATATTTTATACCATAGACCACAAGTGATTAGTTTTACCTTCAAAATGATATATGGAATGAATTACTCATTTAAAATTTTAACATATGATATCATCAGATATTTTTTTATGGGATATAATCCATCCTTTATCAACTACTGGGTCAGAATATCCACTAAAACTAGGGGGTGTTTCTCATAAAATTTTCCACTTTCTATATACATCATTGTCGTACATATGGAAGTTTTTATGCATTGATTCCACCACCATATTTTGTGTGTAATCTGATCCATTACTACTTCAAACTATTTGGTTCAAATCCCTACCATTCCAGGCTCTAGATTCAAATTATTTATTCTTTCGGTGCCTTTACACTTCACCTTCCCTCTTTCATCAATGGAAAATCATTATTAAAAAAGATATCTTATTTGAAAAAATATGGAAATTAAAAAATTCAATAGCATTTCAGCCTAAAGATAAGGTAAAATCATATATGGTTTCATATTATAATCAACATAACCACTAATGTTATCTAGACCATTCTATGATACCATATATAAGAAACCTACAATAAAATATTAGATAATCTTGAATTTTATTCAAGAAGTCACATCTTTACATAGAGATAATCTTTCCTTGTTTAGAGAGTTAGGGAATTTAACCATAATATATACAGAAGAATCTACATTTACACAGAGTGATATAACAAAAACAGTATAAATTTCTTCAAAAATATGATATATTTAAAATAAAATATGTTTTTATTTTAAAATAATCATGACATTTAACTTGACATACTGATTTTTCATAAACACCCTTATAACCTATGAAAATCATTCAATAAAATGGGATGAACAAAAAAATCTATATATGGGGTACAAAATGATGTAAATAAAACATTATTCCATGAATACATGAAAATGCATGACATAATTTTTAAAAAGACATAATAATCAACCATATATACTTAAACTATATAACCTGATATTTCTATGAATATTTCACAACATATAACAATCAAAATACAACAATAATGTTATCAATTTTCATAAAATATTTTTTAACCCCCATGGAAAACATATGATTTATAACACTTATGACAACCAGAAAATGTAACCCTCATTTCTACCTTATGGTGTAAGGATCAAACATAAACATGGAGTAACCATACATTCATCCACATACATACACATACCAAATTCATTGGAGGCAGATTTAGGCCCCACCCTTCTAAAAAAAATTCTCTAGAATAATAAAAAAATCATAAAAATATAATAATTTCATGAAAACATTCCTTTTGAATTTTTTATATATATAATATCAAAATTGTATATTAGTTGAAAAGTAACTTGAAATTATCATATTATTGATATGAGAATTAATAGAATGAAAATAATATGTTTATATATTGTAGATCCACATTATGAAACATAATATAACCAAAATTCAATACCCTAATAATTTTAGTACCCAATAATTTATTATTTATAAGGTTAACCCAAAGAATGGAAATTGGGTTAACAATTCCCTACCCTTGGGTTTTTCATAATTAAAATGTGTATAAATCACATGTTTAATTATTAAAATACTGTTATTAATATTTTACAAAAACATATTACTGTTTATAAAAATATATATGATTTTTATAACATCATCCCAATTATTTATTCATAATATTTATTTTATTTTCATTGTTTCAGGTGCATACATTACATGGTTTCCCTAGTTTATTTATATTTGATATTCTTTTCATAAGGAAATAAAATTTAGTAAGTTGAATTATTTGGGTTTTATATATTGTTAGAACATAGAATGATTACATAAATTATTTTGTTATAATATATGATGATGTATAATCTATTAAAACAAAAAAATAATTTGTTTAGATCATTTTGGCAGTTATTTGATAATCATGAACTAATTTCATTATATAACATAATTTCGGTCATTGAAGATCATACCAGTACGTAATATAGTTTATATCATAGACTATAAAATATAAATATACCATTAATAGGATTTTAAAAATAGTATTTTAAGATATATTGGAAATTGAAAACACATCTTCTATGATTTTAGTAAAACAACACATCACGAATAGTGTTATTATTTTTAGAATAAGAGGGAGAGGAGATGAAGTATGTTGAATAATTTTTAAATAAAAATGACATAATCAAAAATATATAGGATTATATAACATTATTTAATTTTAGATAATATTAGTGTAAGAGAGTATAATAATGGAAAACAAATTGAAATAGAAATGACAAAATAAAAGAGGATATTTACCTCTGGATCTTCTTCCTTGAGATCCTCTTTAAGGTCCTTGGTTTTGGCCTTTTGGTGATACCAAAAAGTATTGGACATGGGGAAGAGACATGGAACGTAGATTTGGTAGATGTTAGACTGTTAAATTTTTTTGAGACATGTGAGAGGAAGAGGGGGTGAGGGTTGTATTGATAGTGGAGGAGAAGAGTGGTCTTCCATTATTTTAATCCATAGTTTAATATATTTTTTCTCATGACTATGAATAGTAATTATTAATGTTACCCAAAATAAAAAATATAGAATGTCAGGTTGATAAATAATTTCTTAAATCATTCATAATTCAATAAATAATGTATTTAAATGATAATGTATATATACAGTAATATTCTGTATTTGACTAATCAACAACTATTCATGAATTTCATAATGATTGAAAAAATATTCACTCTAATTTTTTTGGGGTGTAGAATTCCAAAAATGAACTCCATTTCAGGTAAATAATTTTATAAATATGATGAATTTAGATTTTAAATAATATGATATTTTATTTAAATAAATATCAATTTCAAAACAATAACTTGTTTTATATCACATTGAAAAATTAATCATGATGTTATTATTTGACATAACTAAGATAATAAAATAATAATATGATGTAATTTTTATAGGGTAAGATAACAATTAATTTTAATATTCATAAGGGTATGTTACTATTCAATAAAAATTATGTTTGTCCAATTATAGTCCAAATAACTTATGAATTTCAACCCTATATGTCTATTTTTTGAAATTTGAATCATAGAAGCAGAAACATTCTATTTAATTCCAATATTATAACCCCCTTCATCATAAAATGTTTCCTTATTTTGAGACTCAGTGTTTCATGAATTTCATTAAATTTATTTTTAAAACCTAAGGGTGTTACATCAACACCCTCAATGACTAAGAACATTTCTATAATTATTCTAATTATTTAATGGATATTCAGAAATATGACTGCTTTAATCTCCAAAAATATATGGCATCAGGTAATCATTATTAATTCATAAAAAATAATTAAGTCAAATAATGGAAATTTTTTATATCTAACATCATATAGAAGACAAATGATAAATCATATAACACATTTCAAATAGTTTAGGATTTATGATTGTCATAAGACTCATGCAATGGATAATTGTAAGATACCACTTCTTGGAGTTCCCTATAAATAAACTTGATAAAATTCCCATTATTTATTATTTGGATCATTCCAATTTCTTATCCATCGATAAAGATCATTATAGAACATTTTTTTGATATTTCAATCTTGTATTTCATTGAAAAAATCAAAACATTTTTATTGAATATAAAGTCACGATATCATATTCAATTATTACTATTTCAACTATATATAACACTAAAAACAATGAAAAATACATTGTCCTTCTCATATAGTGTAGAATCATACGTGATTTTATAAATACAAATACATTTAAAGTATCATCAATCAATTTATTACCACTATGAGAGTATTTCTTGAAACCATATGGGACCATTGTAACATATAATCCATCAAAGTCTCATTAGAAACATTGAATCCTTTAGGTAATATTGAAAACATATCTTTGAATAATATTTTTGTTGTAGAATTTTATTTTGACCTTCATTAGATTTATTATATAATCACAAAGTGATTCCATGTAAAAACTACAATACATTATTATGAGAACTGAAAATCAATATAACATTAAAAAACTACTCTTATTTTTAGAGGCAAAATTACCATTTATGATTAAAAACCAATATAACATTATAAAAATGTATTATTAGGATTATAAAAAAAATATTACAAAAATCCCAAATTGACATAAAAACATAATGTTAAGAAAATAATAATTGATAATTATATTGAAAAATTTTAAATTTCAAAATAATCATAAATAGTTAATATAAATAGAAATTGCATCTATTTGAAATCATTTATCACAAAACTCATCAAAATATTATAGTTTGAGAATGTAAAATTAACTCTAATTTAATTGTTTTAAAGAAAAAATGATTATAACAGTATTGATACCACATATTTTAAAAAACTACATATTCTCATATGCCTGTTTAATTTCTTGATCCTACACTTACATGATAAATGATGTTTGAGGATTAATCCATAGTATTTGTGTACTCTTAACATATTCAATTCATGTGAGATTCCTAATGATGAGACTTGACGCATCAACATACCACCCTGTACGATTGTAAACTATGTGAGCCACCCTAAGACCTCCTCTAATAGTCCATGAGTTGGCGACTAGCACAATGTTTTCATTTTAGACAACATGATTGAACTTATCATATTTCATTGAAAAAATTAAAAAAAATTACACTCATAAGATACCAAAAAAATCATGTTAGATATACATGAAATAAAAAATTTAATGTTACATAATGCATGAATGATAAATTAAGCCCAAATACAACCCCAAATGGGTGAATAAAAAGGAACTGTACGTTTTACAATTCCTAGAGTATGAAAGATACAGGATGTGACGCCCCGACCCCAGTTACCCAGAGTCGATGCATTATTTCATAACATTGGCTGATCACCAAAGATCAAGTCTCGAAAGACCGATTAGTTTAGTAGCCTTGGAAACACTAGATACATACATAAGAATTGTATTACATCATAATGTAATACAAAACTAAAAAAAATCTTGTCTTCATATCCCCTCATACTATCCATGCATGTCATTCTTAATATAATTCTTCACATCCTAGAAAAATTAATACAGTGGAAGGGGTGATCTCAGATGATCAGTAAGGATAACAATATAGAAGAATCTTTCATAAATAAACATTAACATTTATGGCAATGTATAACTAAAAAAAGCCTTTTAAACTTGAATTTCAACATAATATAGAAAAAATAAAATGAAATAATTCCATTTACTTAGTTACATGGATATTATACTAGTCGAATAATCACATGAAATATCAATAACCACTATCATAATGATGGAATGCATAATTTCCGATAATCATAACCACGTAGCCAAGGCCTCGTGCCAAGAATATAAATAAGATTTGGTCAAGGCCTTGTGCCAAGACACTAGTTTGTCTAATGAGACCTGCCGATGCATCGAGGTGCTATAGCGAGCTCCACCTGTCACTTATTAAGTCCAATTCATTTCTCATATAAACAGTTTTAAACATATCATAAACCATAAAATTATCGTATCACATAAAACATGCATCAAGGAAATGTAACATTTCCACATCTCAATCACAAGATATCAATACAACACATTGATATTATAAAAACACTTTCAAAACAATTTTCAATACCAAAATAAAAGAAAATTAAATCTTGGTATTTATTTTTCAATTTAAAAAAAGTTATGGCTTGTAGAGGAAGCCAAAACTCAAATAATGGTCGCGACGACAGAGAAGTCATTATAGCTGCATACGCACGACAAAAAACATTCCATTTTTTCATTTTGTAAAATGTTTCATATAAAAAATATTCCTTTTGAATAAACGTAAAAGTCAAAGGGGTTTGTACACCGTATAAAAGAAAGTTGTGTATAAAATAAAATACACCTCAATGAAATGAGATTGAGACAGAGTCCTTATAAAGATTATTTTTTAAATAAAATAAATCTATTACGTGTATTCACTATAATTACACATAATGAAAGTAAAAATACGATATAGGACATAATAATATCATGACATAATTTGAAAGTAGGAGATTAAACCAAAGAACAGAAATTGGGTTAAGAAGTTCAATTACCTCATGTCTGACATGACTCGATCGTTCTTTATTCTCCTGAATAATAAAATATAGTTAATTTATATTTTATTAAGAACCTTTTTCAAGTTCATTATTCATTTTATATCACTTATTACCATGTCATTAACATTATGTAATTATTTATGTTAATAACAGTCGTTTTGTCGATCTTAGGTACTTGAGTCAAAAATAAACTTCTTATAATTACACGTCATTCATGTTGTAAAATATCCATTATATCCAGAATTATATTAATGATTTAGATATCATGTATATCATATATATCTATTATATACATTAATTTATAATATTACGTAAAATTTAGAGCTATGAATTGAAATGCAATGTTCATGGAGACGGTAAGCCTTACGTACGCATGAATGCTACTTTCATTTCTATTTCATATTTAATGGAATAAAATCATAATTATATAAAGGTGTATTATAATTCCAGTATAATATCATATATAATATCATTTACTCCATCCATTATACGTCCCACATATGGCATTAACGATTCAAATCACTTTGAGGGGGCGGTAGTCCGCACTTCCTAAAATGAAATTATCATGTTTCCCATAATGGAAATAATAAAGGTATTCCATAAATGAGAAATACATAAGCATAATGAAAAAATAAAAATAATATATATATCATATATTAAAATAGTTCCATCAAAATGGCCACCATTAGAGGTGTTAAATGAATATCGAACAATCATCGTTTCGTGAGGCAGTATTTTTTCACCCATAGAAACAATAAGTTCTTTAACCATTAGATGAAGGTGTGTGTAAGTTTAAATCAAATACATATCATAACAATATCCTAGTATATTTTTGATACTAATTTTGTAACAAAATAATGTAAGAAAAATATTTTAAGGGGTTGGAGAAGAAAAATAAAACAAAAGAACATAAGAGAAGACATTACCTTAAAATCAGGTAACTCTTTTTGATTTGAGCCAAAGGATTCATTGTGAAGACTTATGCCTAAAGTGAGGATTCTAAGAGTAATATAGAGAATTTTAGAGAGTATTTGGGCAGAGTTTTTCCGATCCAAATGGCTTGACGGTGTGAATAAGGTGGTAGAGGTGGGGGCCTTTTATAAGAGGAGAGGAGGGGCACTCTTGGAAGGTCATGAAATGTTACATTATTATGATGCGATTTTTGGATTTCAAAGGTCCCACAATGATATATTTCAAGGATAAGGTGATACAACTTCTAAATATACTCATCCAATAGGTTTTTGACAAGTTTATGTTTTAGATTTTACATTATCTTTTCATTTTATTTAAATCGTTAATTAATGAGGTAATCGATGCATCATCAATGTGTGATACAAAAACTAATATATTTTATGTATAAAAATTAAAAAAAAATTACCATGACGTAGGAAATATGTTTATATTTCTAATTAATATTTATAGTAAAAAAGTTAACTTACATATCCCATGTAATTATTGTTTTAGTAAAACAACACATGTTTGTGATAATTTTATTTTTTACTTTAAATAAAAAGTTATTAATGTCATTTTCTAACCCAAGTGGATTCATGGGGTCCCCAAATATACCCATGGATTTTCTTGGTCGGACATGACTCATCCAATAAGTATAGGACAACTGTAAAGGTATTTTCATATTTTTATAATCTCATTTTACCTTAAATTTCACTAATTACCTTTAATCGCGATTAATAAAACATAATAGTTACTATTCACCAAAAAATTATTTTAATTCCATTGAACCATATTTTTCGTCCTAATAACAACCATATATGTTGTATTTTTGAAAATAAAATCACAGAATTGATAATGTTTCATTTGCAAGAAAAATTAGTTTTTAAACTACCACTTAGTCGTTTCACTATTCATCAAAAATTGATGTTTTTTCAGAAAATACCAAAAATTAACCCTAAGATATATTTGATATTACTAATTCAAAAATTATGTCTATTTTAAAAAATTCAAAACATATATGTTGATTTAGTTAATTTAATAACTAATTTTCACTGTCCCAACAAATATCATGTTTTTAAGAAACAATATATATTAAAAGATTGACAATTGTTTATGTCCAAATTCAAAGTGAAATTATTTCTAATGACCACCATTGAATAAAATGGTAAACAAATATTCAAATTATACATTAAAACCACTAAAATATATAATTTATCACTATAATTTATTTTTATTAAAAAATTGTTTTTAAGTATTTTTCACTATTTATAAAAAGTTGGAAGTTCTCAGAAAATTAAAAAAAAATCAACTTAAGATAATTTTGATATAATGAATACAAAAATGAAGTACATTTTGAAATATAAAATTTATTTAATTTCAAAAAGTGGGTATTACTATTCATAACGGCTATTTTGATTGGTCTCGGTGTGTTAGAATCTCGAACTTACGTACAATGCAAGCTATTGCATTATTGAAAGAGAACCATATCATGGAAGCTTGTGGTGTTACATTCTACCCTCCTTTAATAAATTTCATCCTCTCTATTTGAAATTTTTCTTTGATAATAAATGGTTAAAAATAGAAAATACCTTTGTGGAAAACCCACATCAGAAGTATGGTTAATAAAAATATAACATTAAAATAAAGAAAGGGAAGTACACAGGTCACCCGAGATAGCCCATACTAGGATTCTATGAAAATATTGATGTCGAGGAAAAACAAACCATCAAGGTCTGATGGAGAGTTGTAGAAAACATGGTTAGGAGAAAGTTAACTATAAGAAAATAAAAAACATGTGATCGGTTAAACGATCATTGATCCCCAGTAGGAAATGTTATTCGACAATTTTTTTTGTTTTAAGTTACCTTTGATAAAGTTGAGGAATTTTTTTACGAGATTTACTAAGAATACTTTTCATGTAAACTTTTATTCTTTAATAAATTTTTACCACAAACCCATCATTCACCCAAAAAGATAATACAACTCAAAAATATTATATTTATCATAATCGTGCAAGGTTCCATATATTAACACATACCAATCAGATTAGGAAAACTATTTTGCAATAACTAGGGACCTCTTGTAGGCTAGTGGTATGTAATAAAGGCCTGTCGCACTATGGTTGTCGGATCGATTCCTACAGCTTTGTCCGATGAGACAGGTTATCCCCCAAGCTGTAGGTTGTCCTTTTCCTAAATCTATAGTATTATAATATTCCAAAAATAATATTCATAAATTTTTTAACCTTAAAAAATACTATCCAAAGTTCAACTTAATCCATTTTAACCTTTATTGTTATCCAAAATACATTTGTCCAGACTTTCCCTAAAAGGTCTCTGAAATCCAAAATCAATTGTAACATCAGATTCCCAAAACAAAGTAAAGTTTCTCTTATTGTCACATACTAAAATATATTTACCTTTATCATATTAACACCATAATGAAAACAACAAGTACTATAGTCAAATCCTTATATATATCACATTATTTTTATAACCAAAATATAATCCTTAAGTCCAAAAGCACCAATACATTAATTATTCCACTTCAACTATAGTAACAACATACGATTGTCCTCGATCCCCTGGCCTTTTCTGAGGTAATTTTCCCTGACGCTTAGGACATTCATTTGGATAATGCCCAATTTCCCTACAATTTTAGCTTTCAACATTGATAGCCTCTTTCTTTCCCTTGTAACCATGAGCCTGGTGACCTTATTCCCCACATTAATGAAAAACACCCATTACTTTTAGGCAAGTACCCGGGTGATTCTTCCCACAATTATCGCATAATGGAAAATCCTTTTATCCCTTTTCCCCTTTATCTATCTCTTGTTCCTCTGTTCTCTTATTCTATTAATTCACATTATTGTCATATGATTTAGACAATTCCTTTTCTATCTTGATAGCACACGAGACTATATCTTCAAATGATGAGAAGGTTTTTGAGACTAATGCTTGACAGAGAAATGGTTTTAACCCATCAATGAAACGATCAATATTAATTCATGGGTTATGTATATAATATGAAGCATACCTCGCTAACCTCATAAAGTTGGTCTCATACATTGCGACATTCTCATCCTCCTTTTCTCTCAGACTTAGAAATTGCGTTTCCATATCTTCTCTATGGTCACGAGGGAAGTATTTTTCTATAAAAATCTCTTTGAACTCCCTCCATTCCAAATTATATTCTTCTTCATCTTCTTTCGGGTTTTCAATCAGATACCACCATTGATTGGAATCTCCAGTGAGGCGGTACACTTCCATGACAGCCTTCTCTCTTTCACTACTCCCCAAGGCGTGAAATATTTTCTCTAAAGAGTTCATCCATTGCTCTGCTACTAATGTATTTGTAATACCATTGAATGATGGTGGTTGTTGCCTCATAAAGCGATCTAACATTGATCCTCCATGCTGCGGATCAAGGAGATCCATAAGAGTTAGGTTAGTATTCATAACCTGAGTGAGTTTTCCCAGTATGGTGATATGTTGATCAGCACCAGTAGTATCTCCAGATCCACTATAATTATCTTGAGTAGGAGGGAAATCCCTACATGGAGTGCGTTCATTGATATGGTTTCCATTCCTTCCACTAGGATCCATTTCTAAACAATTGCATAAACTAGATAAGTTTATGAATCAAAATACATAATTTCATACTTTTAAAAAACTTAACATAAATAGAACAATTTATGGGTACAATCCATAAAAAAAATTATTTCTATTAGAGTGTATATACTCATAAACCCTTCATAATGGTTTGTAATGAAAATGAGAATTATCCTAATAATATCCCCTGGGGGTGTCGTAACCAAGAGTGCATCATGGCCCATCTTCGTGCACCATTTCGCATTCGAGTCTAGCTCAAAGCGGTGTTTTCGGGTTCAAAGCGGTGTTTTTGGGTTTTACCCCTCTGTACATCTGTGCCAGAGCCGCCTCTACCTGCTAGTATCCAGATAGGGATGTATTTCTCGTAAAACTTAGAAAATCTTTATAATACCAAAATTTTTGGATGTTCTTATATACTAATCCTCAAAGTCTATCTTAGGGCTATGTTCTCTAATCAGAGTTTGTAAGGACTCAACCTTAAACATTACTTATTATTGAATTAAATGAAAAAATCATATTGAGGATCTTTTCAGGTTTAAAGTTTTAGATATATGGACATAACTATTACATCTCAATTATTACAATGTAGACACATCTACCCAACATCCATTTTTTCACAAAAATAAAAACTCTTGAACAAAAGAGTCATGTCTAGTTCCTTGTTTTTGACAGCCTGACATTTCCTTGACACCATCCTGGACCCTATTCAACTTCATGTCCTATGAAAAAATTTCAAAAAATGGGATTAGAATAAAAATATCAGTAAGGGTTATAATAGTACGTAAAGAAAACATCAGTCCAAGTATACATAAGAATCAATGAAATAATACGTTACTCAAAAAACATAACCAATTTGACATACCTCATGAAATCATAAGATTTATGCATAACTAAATATAAATCATAAGTAATAAAGGTATATTGTGTTATTCATATCATTCTTACATAGGGAGTAACCCTCATGGTTACATTTGGAATACCCATCATAGTATATTTCCTAAATCTCTTTGGAGAAACCTTAGGGTTTAACCCCTTCATGTTACCCAATGCCTTAGAGAGCTATATCGGATTCACCCGCCCATAGATTTTCACGGAACCACCTGTCTTCATAAAGAATGCCCATGAACAGAAAAAGAATCATAACACATAACATAATTATAAAGGAAAGATAATATTCTCACATTTCAATAAAAATATAACATTTTAAGATGTTGAAATAATGAATACATTCCACAAAACCATTTAAAACATTTAATAAAGAGATTTTTGAATCAAAGTGTCCCATAACACTATGAAGATTTTAGCATTTTAAAACATTAACATCCATATAAATAATTCCTTAAAACGATTATGAAAACATGGATATTAATGAGAAATAGTTATAAGAACAAATCATTAAAACATTTAAAAGGATATTTTAGTTAAAGGGTTTTTAACAAAATGAGAGACACTTGAATACAACAATTGAGGAATAAAATTTAATCATAACTTTATAATATCATGAGAATAAAGGTATTCATGATATTATATTCCAAAGTACAGTATATACACTATATAAGAGTGAATTGGTGAAAAACTACAATGATGTCTCTGTTGAAATGTAAAATGAGATGAAATCCCTTATAAAGAAGGTATCTTTAAATTAAGGATAAATCAATCTCATAATTATGTGGAAAAAATATAAATACACCCAATATATGTGGATATTAAGTTTAAAACAATCAAAGGTCATTCACACATATTGTAGCAGTACTGTAGCAGGAACTGTAGAAGACACTGTTTGGCACTGTAGCAGCCGAATATATTCCCCCGTTTGGGCCTTAGGGCATAAGATTTGGTACCTGAGTCCTTCATTGGCCTTCGGGAACCTAGGCCTTCTGGTCAGTTGGGCCTTCGGGCTATTCTATGTCCTTCGGGTCACCTGCAGATACAAACCAGACCAAGAACTACGAGGAACAAGCTCTACAGGAGGATGAGAAAAAAGAGCTTTCACCACAGCAAGAGCTAAATGGATTGCAAGAATGAGAGGGTATGGAACCTGCCATCGAGACATGCATGTGCATGCACGGGAAAGCCTACCCGAACAGCCATGCGGAGGTGAAGAGCTGATTTCAAAGATGAAGATGCTGGGGAGGAGCAGTTCCAAGTTGTTAGTCTGGGTTGTATGGTATGTTTGTGCCTACGGGCATTGGTTCCTATATGGCCTACATGCATGTAATAGGGTTCCACCTCATTACTTGAAAGGTGGATTATCATAATCAATAAAAAATGAAGGCCTTCGGGCCATTGTAGGTTATATTCAATAACTACATATTGAACCCAGTGAAATTGAAATTCGGATAAGAAGTTCCCTTGGTAAAATTCGACAGCCTAACGACATCACCATAAATATCATAAAATTAGTTGATGAGAGAGAAAGTGGTATATCATCACATGGACCTAAAATTTACATTAATAAGGATATATAAGAACATATCCTAACATAAAGAGATATAAATTAAAATTCAAAAAAAATATGTCTTTTAAAAAAGTGTAGTGTGAAATGCTCGCTTACCGATTTGAGCAACATTCGAAACGTACACCCCATGAAAGAAGGGTCATACAATGAAGATTTAAATACCCATAAATGAGAGTATATTATACAAATAGTAAAATAATGGGCAGCAAATAAACCACACAAAATAAAATAGTGTCCAATGTAGCATGAATCTCACGGGAATAAAAAGTGAGATGAAAATCCCCTTATGAAAATTCGGCAGCCTAACAGTGCCACATTAAATCATCCAAAAATGGATTGATGAGATCAAATAGGGTATCTCATCATATTAACAGAAAATGTAAAGAAAGATTAATATAGAAGAAAAAACTCCAAAATAAGAAAGATGAGCTTAAAATAAGTGACATAAAAGATAGTACATTAAAAGAAAGAGAGAGGTTGGATCCCTTACCTCATGTCTGACTTGTCTTGTTCGTATCATTATTTTCATGAATAATAAAATGTGGTCAATTTATAATTTCTTAAGGTCCTCCTTTGAATATTATTATTTATTTCATATCACATATTATAATGTTATAATAATTGGTTAATAATGTGCGTTCATATCAGACATTGTTTTCGATGTTTGGTACATGAGTCGAAAATGAACTTGTTTGAAAATGATTGTCCATGTAGTTTTAAGTAAATCATCTGAAAAATTGTATTAATGATATAAATATAATATATATCTAGTAAATAATCATTTTATACTATTCCATAACATTTTGAGATAAAAATAAATGAAATACACCGTTCATGGAGACGGTAGGTCGTACGTACGCATGAACGCTACTTTCATTTCATTGACATATTAATGGAATTAAAAATAATTGAGAGGTATATATATTATAATTACAGTATAATATATATGTTTTATAGGTCACATATTTTCATTAATTTAATTGTTTATACATTCCATGTATCTCATGAACAAGTCACATCACGTGAGGGGGCGGTAGTGCACACTTCCTCATATGAAATTAACGCATTTTCACAATATGAAAATCATAAAGGTATAGTTTAAATATAAAATAAAGAAGCATATGGAAAACATAAATACCATATATATAATATATAAAATACAGTGACTTCATAATGGCCACCATTAAAGGTGTTAATAGAAGATTGAATAATCATCGTTTCGTGAGGCAGTGATTCGCCATCCACAAAAACAATATGTTCTTTAACAATTAGAAGGAGGTGTGTGTAAGTGTAGCTAGAATCCTTCACATAACAAAATTCTAGTATATTGATGATTCTTATGTTGTTACAAAATAAATGAATAAAAATATTTTAGGGTTTTTTAGAAGCAAAATAATACAAAAGAACACAAGTGAAGACATTACCTTCAAATCGGGTAACTCTTCTTGGTTTGAACCAAAAGGCTTTCTTGAAGAGCATTCTACCAAAGGCTAGGCTTCAATGATGATGATAAGGATGTGGTGAGATGAAATGGGTTGTTGTGGCCCAAGACAAAGGCTTGAGAGGTGTGGTAATGGTGGTAGAGGTGGGGGCCTTTTATAAGAGAAGAGGAGGCACACTCTTGGAAAGTTATAAAATATTACATTATTATAAAATGTGTTTTTAGATTTTAAAGAACCCAAAATGATAGATTTTGAGGATACGATTATAAGTTTTAGAAGTCTACTCATACAATAGGTTTTTGAAAAGTGTATGACTTAAATTTCACACTATCTTCTCATTTTATTTAAATCGATCATTTATGAGGTAATAACTGCATCATCACAGTGTCATAAATAAAATAATTTATTTAATGTCTAATAATTATAAAAAAATATCACGATGTGGGAAATATTTTTTATCTTTCTAATGAATTTTTATAGTAAAAAATATAAATTGTCATACCCCTTGTAAAAATTGTTTTAGAAAAACAAGTCATGTTTGTGACATTTTAATTTTAACATTAAATAAAAATTTAGTAATGTCATTTTCCAACCAAATTGGTTCCATGGGGTCCCCAAGTAGACCCATGGATTTTCATGGTCATCCATGACACATCCAATAAGTGTAGAACATGTTTCAAGGTCATTTCATATATTTATAACATTATCTTTACCTCAAATTACACAAATTACCTTTAATCGCGATTAGTAAAACTTAAAAGTTACTATTCACTAAAAAATTATTTTAATCTCATTGGATCACATTTTACTTCCTAATGAAAACCATGTATGTCAAGTTTTTAAAACTCAAATAAAAAATGTTGTAAAACATCAATTAAATGAAAAATCAGTTTCTTTAACTACCACTTAGTGGTTTCATTATTCATCAAAAATTGAGGTTTTCCAGAAAAATACCAAAAATTCACCCTCAACTATATTTGATATTCCGAATTCAAAAATAATGTCTATTTTACGAAATTAAAAATATATAAGTCGCAATAATTAATTTATTAATTCATTCCCGCTGTCAAAACAAATCGCATGTTTGTAAAAAACAATATCTAATAAAAGATTGACACTAGTTTAAGGGTAGTTGGGGTTTGGCTTAGTGGTAAGCACCCCTTAAATCTACATGAAAAATGGATGTTCAAAACCTATTGGGAATAGGTTACTATAGCAGTACTGTAGCGTACTGTATTAGTGGTGGAACTGTAGCAACGACGGGAACTATAGTGGCGGCAGATCATTGTATCGGTGGCAGAGCACTATAGTAGTGGCGGGTACTGTGCAGTACTATTGCAATGCTGGTACTATAGCAGCACTATTCACAGAATGGGATTTGGGCCAAAAAATTTGGATTATGGGTCATGTAATGGGATAAATACCCACTGGGCCTTTGGGATATGTAATGGGTCTCCCTCTACCCTGTTAAAGATGTATTTTCTTTGCTTTAATAATAAAATGAGGCTTTGGCACTAACCTTTAAAAAAATATTGACAGTAGTTTAAGTCCAATTTCAAAGTGAAATTAATTCCAATGACCACCATTGGATTAAATGGTAAAAATATATTCTAAATACACTTTATTCTCAATTAAAAAGTTAATCTATCCATATAAATAAACCAGATAAAAAAAGTTTTTTAATTAAAATGCAACATTTTCCGTAAAAATGATCTTTATCGGAAAAATAACACAAATTTACACAAAGTAAGTTTTGATATCTGGATTCTAAAGAAGGATTTTATTTTGTCAAATAAAACATATTAAATTGTCAAAAGTATATTTAAATAGGGTTCTCTGTCAAAAGGAAGTTAATCGACCTTTTAAATAATATTAGAAGATTTATGCTTAAAATTGGACTCATTTGCATTTTAAGCCTCCAAAATTTATTGGATAAAAGTAAAAATATTTGAAAAACATATATAATCATGTTGTAGTTAGTTCTGTTCATTCCCACCATTAAAATGGCTAGTAATTAACTACCATTTAAAATAATATTATTTTATTATTAGAGTGCAACATAAGATTTTGAAGAAACTCGTTGTTACGTATTGGGTAGGCCATCGAGCATAGCATTCCCTTTAATGTAATATTAATATTTTATTCAAAAATATGGGTAAATGTAAAAATGTCATATTCTTTATTTACCTAGGGTGTTACATCCTTCCCCCCTTTTGGGAATTGCTTCCTCGCAATTTTAAAATTGGGCTTGGAAACTTCATTAAAAATCCCACATCGGAACAAGAGTCAGTAAAACTATCTCTTTAAAAGAATGGGAGAGAAGTACAAATGTCACCTGAGTTAACCCATACTAGGATTCCATGTATGAAAATATGGATATTGATGGAAAAAAGGGTCATGTTCTGATGGAGAGTGATAGTAAACATGTCTAGGAGAATGTTAACCACAAGAAAACCACAAACATGTGATGGGTTAAATGGTATTCGATTCCCCAGTAGGAAATGTTGACAGACAAAATTTTTTTTAGGATACTATTTATTGAGGAATTTATTTTTGAGCTAATCTAAATCATAATGAAACATAAATAATTGTCATGTAGACTTTCAACTTTTACAAGATTCCTTAATCAAAATCATATTTTCTCCAAAAGATGAGTATTTAGGAATATTTGTTCGCATTAAGAGTACTATAATCAACTTCTTGAGAATCACATATTCCCCAACAGAGAACTATATAATTACCCTGACTTTAGACCTTAACCAAAAATAAAACCAAAATGGTTAGTATGATATCATATAATACCCAAAAAGGGTAATCCTTTATATAAAAAATCTATTCTTAATCTCCAAAATATGTCAAACAATACCCAAAGATCACCAAATACCATTCAATAAACATTTATCCATAAAATTATTCAAATAATCACAACTAAGACTGGAACTCAAATCTCTGAAGGCTTTAATCACATAGTCTTCCAAGATAAACCTTAAAATTTATCTCCAAATAACATCAGTTACTCTTAAAGTCTCATACTGAAATGTAATCAACCTAATCACATATCCTCCATGATAGGTCAATAATTTCCATAGACCCGAAAATTAGCTTACTCTCTATTCCTAAAATCATCTAACTAAAAAAATAGTAAAACTAACCAGGGACTTCACATAGTACAATGGTAGATAATAAATACCAGTCTCACTTTGGTTGTGGGTTCGATTCCCGCAGCTTTGTACGACGCGACAGGTTGTCACATGGGCTGTGTGTTGTCATTTTTCCAAAACTATATAATTCTTAAAAGATTCTACAAAATGAGATAAAATATTCAAAAACAACCATAATATAATTTAACCTCAAGTTTATCTCATGTCGTTCATATTCCATCATAAAGTATAGTAACCCATAATTACCTCAAAAGTAAGGATCATATAAACCCTAATGGTTACATTTATAATTATTACCTGAACATCCATGTTGAGTTGGTCTCTCGTACATGATGCATTAGAGAACACACCATGGTTCAAGTGGTTGATCATGACTTCTAATAGTTGGTTTAGAATAACCATGAGATTTCTCATTGAATCCCCCATTTCATCCAGTCTCTTAATCAGAGAACCACCACAGTTTCCTTCAAACCCATTGTCACTTTGGTGTCTGCCCGATCCATCCATTTACAAAAACCCGAAATATTTGTGTGACTATATCAACAAAATCATTATGTACTAAAGAGGAATGTAAACACTAAGATATAATTATCCAAGTTATCTCAGACTCATTTTAACCTTCAAAAATAACACTGAATCTATCTAATATAATAACCAGTGTGGTTATACACAACTTGTCACTTAACACTCTAACCTCTAAAGTTATCTAAACCGTCCTCTGATACCAACTGTAAGGACCTAGCCTTAAACATTAATTATTATTTAATTAAATGAATAATTCAAATTGAGTATCTTTTAGGTTTAGAGTATTAGAGAATTAAGACATAACCATTACATCTCAATGATTACGATGTAGACACATCTACTAAGCTTCCATTTTTTTCACAAAAATAAAAACTCTTGAACAAAAGAGTCATATCTTGTTCTTTGTTTTAGACAGCCTGACATTTCCTTGATCCCATCATTGACCCTATTCAACATTATGTCCTATGAAAACATTTCAAAAACTTGGGATGATCATAAAATGCTCAGTAATGGTTATAATAATATAGAAAGAAAACATCAGTCCATGTATACATAAAAATCAATGAAATCATACCTTACTCATAAAACATAATCAATTTAACATACCTCATGAAATCAGTAGATCTATGCATATCTCAATAGAAATTATAAGGAATAAAGGTAACTTGAGGCATTAATATCATTCTTAAGTAGAGAGTAATCCACATGGTTACATTTGAAATACCCATCATAGTATATTCCTTTAATCTCTTCGTAGAAACCTTAGCATTTAACCCCTTCGCATTACCCAATGCATTAGAGAACTATATCGGGCTGACCCGCACTTAGTTTATCACATAACCACCCGTCTTCATAATCAATGCCCAAGAACCATAACCTAATCATAGCACATAACTTAAGCATAAAATAAAGATAAAATTCCCACATTTCAATAACAATGTAATATTTTAAGATTTTGAAATAATGAATCCATTCTGAAAACCATTTTCAAAACCATTTAAGACATTTAATAAAGAGATTTATGAATCAAAGTGTCCCATACCACTTTGATGATTTTAACATTTTAAACTATTAACATCCATATAAATAATTCCTAATTTTTTTTAAAACATGGATATTAATGAGAAATATTTATATAAATAAATCATTAAGACATTTCAAATAATATTTTAGTTAAAGGGTTTTAAACAAAATGAGAGATACTTGAATACAATAATTGATGAATCACATTTAATTAGAACATTATAATAACATGAGAATAAAGGAATTCATGATATAATATTCCAAAGGACAGTATATACACCATATAAGAGTGAATTGGTGAAAGACTACAATGAATTCTCAATAGAAATGTTAAAAGAGATGAAATCCCTTTTAAAGAAGGTATCATTAAATTTAGGATAATTAAATATCATAATTATGTGTGAAAAATATAAATACACCCAATATAAGTGGACATTAAGTGTAAAAAAATCAATGGTCATTCACACATATTCAAAGGATTGCATATTCAATAACTACATGTTGAACCCAAAGAAATCAACATTGGGTTAAGAAGTTCCCTTGGTAAAATTCGACAGCCTAACGACATCACCTAAAAATTCAAAAAATTAGATGATGATAGAGAAAGTGGTATCTCATAACATGGACATAAAATTTACATCAATAAGGATATATAATAACATATCACAACATATAATGATGTAAATTAAAAGTCATAACAAAATAAGTCATTTAAAAAGAGGAGTGTGAAGGGTTCCCTTACCGATTTGGGAAACTTTCAAAACATACACCCCATGAAAGAAGGGTCATAAAATTAATATGTAAATACCCATAAATGAGTTTATATTATACAAATAGTGAAATAATGGGTAGTTAACACACCACGCAAAATTAAATAGTGGCCAATGTAGCATGAATCTCACGGGAATAAAAAGTGTGATGAAAATCCCCTTATGAAAATTTAGCAGCCTAACGACGCCACATAAAACATCCAAAAATGGATTGATGAGATCAAATAAGTCATCTCATTATATTAACATAAAATTTACATCAAGATTAATATAGAAGAACATCCCCCAAAATAAGAAAGAGGAGATTAAAATAAGTTACATAAAAGATAGTAATTTAAAAGAAAGAGAGAGGTTGGATCCCTTATCTCACGTCCGACTTGTCTTGTTCGTATCTTTATATTCCTGAATAATAAACAATGGTCAATTTATAATTTCTTGAGGTCCTCCATTGAATTTTATTATTCTGTTCATTTCACATATTATAATGTTATAATAATTGGTTAATAATGTGCGTTCATATCAGACGTTTTTGTTGATGTTTGTTACATGAGTCAAAAATGAACATGTTTGAAAATGATTGTCCATGTAGATATAATTAAATAATCTCCAGAATAGTATTAATGATTTAAATATCATATATATCAAGTAAAAATTCATTTTATACTATTCCATAACATTTAGAGATAAAAATATTTGAAATTCACCGTTCAAGGAGACGGTAGGTCGTACGTACGCATGAACGCTACATTCATTTATTTGACATATTAATGGAATTAGAAATTATTGAGAGATATATATATTATAATTCCAGAATAATATATATGTTTTATAGGTCACATATATTCATTAATTTCATTCTTTATACATTCCTTGTATTGCATGAACGAGACACATCACTTGAGGGGGCGGAAGTCCACACTTCCTCGTATGAAATTATTGCATTTGCACAACATGAAAATCATAAAGGTATGTTTTAAATATAAAATAAAGAATAATAAGGAAAACATAAATACAATTTATATCAAATATAAAATACAGTTACATCATAATGGCCACCATGAAAGGTGTTAAGAGAAGATTGAACAGTCATCATTACGTGAGGCAGTGATTCGCCATCCACAGAAACAGTATGTTCTTTAACCATTAGACGGGGGTGTGTGTAAGTGTAGATCTAATACATCACATAAAAACATCCTAGTATATTGAATATAGCTGTGTTGTTACAAAATAAAGTAACAAAAATATTTTAGGGGGTTGTATAAGAAAAATAAAACAAAAGGACACAAGTGAAGGCATTACCTTTAAATCGGGTAACTCCTCTTGGTTTGAACCAAAAGGGTTTCTTGAAGAGAATTATGCCATAGGTGAGGCTTCAATGATGAAGAGAGGGATGTTTAGAGATGAAATTGGCAGGGTTTGTCTGAGACAAAGGCTTGAGATGTGTGGGTAAGGTGGTATTAGTGAGGGCCTTTTATATGGGAAGAGAAGGGGAACTCTTGGAATGTTATAAAATATTACTTTAATATTAAATTCTTTTTCGGATTTTTAAGGTCCCAAATGTTTATATTTCGATTTTAAGGTGATTAGGTTTCTAAATCCACCCATACAATAGGATTGAGACAAGTGTAAGGCTTAGAATACACCCTATCTTCTCATTTTATTTAAATTGTTCATTTATGAGGTAATAACTGCATCATCACGGTGTCATAAATAAAATAGTTTATTTAATGTCTAAAAATTATAAACAAAATATAATGATGTATAAAATCTTCATATCTTTATAATGAATATTTATAGTTAAAAATATGAATTGTATAACCCCACGTAAAAATTGTCTTTGTAAAACTATTCATGTTTGTGACATTTTAATTTTAACTTTAAAGAAAAAGTTATTATTGTCATTTTACAACCAAAGTGGCACCATGGGGTCCCCAAGTTAAACCATAGATTGTATTGGTCGTCCATGGCACATAAAGTAAGGGTAGGACATGTGTCAAAGTAATTTATTATTATTATAACACTATCTTTACCTTAAATTACACTAATTACCTTTAATCGCGATTAATAAAACTTAAAAGTTACTATTGAACAAAAAATTATTTTAATCTAATTGAACCACATTTTAATTCCTAGTGAAAACCATGTATATCGAAATTTTAGAAAAAAAATCACAGAAGTGGAATAGATTCATTTAAATGAAAAATCTGTTTCATTAACAACCATTTAGTGGTTTCACTATACATAAAAAATTGAAGTTTTTCAGAAAAATACCAAAAAATCACCCTAAGATATATTTTATATTCAGAATTAAAAAATGATGTCTATTTTAAAAAATTCAAAATATATAATTTGAAATAAATAATTTTAAAATTCATTCCCGCTGTCAAAAAATAGCGTTTTTTTTAAGAAACATTATCTATTAAAATATTGACACTAGTTTAAGTCCAATTTCAAAGTGAAATTAATTCCAATGTCCACCATTGGATTAAATGGTAAAAATATATTCTAAATTCACTTTAATCTCAATTAAAAAGATAATATATCCATATAAATAAATCAGATTAAAAGGAGGTTTTGAATTAAAATGCAACATTTTCACTAAAAATTATCTTTATCAGAAAAATAACACAAATTTACAGAAAGTAAATTTTGATATCCAGATTTTAAAGAAGGATTATATTTTGTCAAATAAAACATATAAAATTTTAAAAAGTATATTTAAAAAGGGTTCTCCATCAAAAGGCGGTTAATCGACCTTTTATATAATATTAGAAGATTTATGCTTAAAATTGAATTCATCTGTATTTTAAGCCTCTAACATTTATTGGATAAAAGTAAAAATATTTGACAAACTTATATAATCATTTTGTGGATAGTTACGTTCATTCCCTCCGTTACAACGACACGAAATTAACTACCATTTAAAATAATATAATTTTATTATTAGAGTGCAATGTAAGATTTATATGAAACTCATTGTTGCGTAATGGGTATTCCATCGAGCATATAATTCCTTTAAAGTAATATTAATATTTTATTCAAAAATATGGATAAATATGAAAATTTAATATTCCTTATTTACCTAGGTTGTTGAAGAGTTTATCTAAATAGAGCTTCCAAGGTTAGTAATAATCTGCCTCGGATACTAACTGTAATGCCCCGACCCCAGTTACCTAGAGTTAGCGCATTACTGCGTAACATTGGCATGATCACAAAAGATCAAGTCTCGAAAGACCGATTAGTTTAGTAGCCTTGGAAACACTAGATACATTCATAAGCCATACATTACATCATAAAGTCAAACAAATATACAACAACATCTTGTCTTCATATCCCCTCATACTATCCCTTCAGGTCATTCTTAATATGCTTCTTCACATCCTGGAAAAATTAAAACATTAGAAGGGATGAGGTCAAATGCTCAGTAAGGATAACAATATAGAGAAAGATTTCATAGATAAACATTAACATTTAACGCAATGTATAACTAAAACAAAAGCCTTTTAAACATGAACTTCAACATAATATGGAAAAAATAAAATGAATTAATGAAATTTACTTATTCACATGGATAATATACTAGTTGAATAATCACATGAAATATCAATAACCACTTTCATAATGATGGAATGCATAATTCCAGACTATCATAACCATTTAGCCAAGGCCTAATGCGAAGACTTCAAAGAAGATTTTGTCAAGGCCTCGTGCCAAGACAATAGTTCGTCTCATGAGACCTACCGATCCATCGAGGATCTATAGTGGGCTCCACCCATCACAAATTATGTCCAATTCATTCCCCATATGAACAGGTTTAAACAAATCATAAACCATAACATAATCATATCAGATAAAACATGCATCAACGAAACATAACATTTCAACATTTCAATCACAATATATCAATAAAACACATTGATATAATAAAAATACTTTCAAAACCACTTTCAATACCAAAATAAAAGAGAATTAAATCTTGGTATTTATTTTTCAATTTAAAAAATGTTATGGCTTGTAGAGGAAGCGAAAACTCAAATAATGGGCTTGACGGAGGAGAAGTAATTTTTCCTGAATACGTACGACAAAAAAACATTCCCTTTTGTCATTTAGTAAAACGCTTCATATAAAAAATATTCATTTTGAATAAATGTAAAAGTCAAAGGGGTTTGTACACCGTATAAAAAGAGTTGTGTACAAAATTAAATATGCCTCAATGAAATGAGATTGAGATGAAGTCCTTAAAAAGATAATTTTTTAAATAAAATAGATCTATTATTTGTATTCACTATAAGTACACATAAATAAAGTAAAAATAAAAGAAAGGACAAAATAATATCATGACATAATTTGAAAGTAGGAGAATAACCCAAAGAACAGAAATTGGGTTAAGAAGTTCCCTTACCTCGTGTCCGACTTGACTCGGTCATTCTTTAATCTCCTGAATAAGAAACTATAGTTAATTTATACTTGCTTAAGAACCTTTTCAAGTTAATTTTTTCTTTTTATATCACTTATTACCATGTTATAAACTTTATGTAATTATTTATGTTAATAACAGCCGTTTTGTCGATCTGAGGTACTTGAGTCAAAAATAAACTTCTTATAATTACACGTTGTTCATGTAGTAAAATATCCATTATATACAGAATTATATTCATGAAGTATATATCATATATATCATATATATCCAGTATATACATTAATTTATAATATTACGTAACATTTATAGGTAATAAATGAAATACACCGTTCATGGAGACGGTAAGTCGTACGTACGCATGAATGCTACTTTCATTTCTATTTTGTATTTAATGGAGTGAAATCATAATGATATAAAAGAGTATTATAATTCCAGTATAATATCATATATAATATCATTTACTCCATCCTTTATACGTCCCACATATGTAATTAACGATTCAAATCACTTTGAGGGGGCGGTAGTCCGCACTTCCTAAAATGAAATTATCGCGTTTACCCATAATGGAAATCCTAATGGTATGCCATAAATGAGAAATAAATAATCCTAAGGAAAACATAAACATAATATCTATATCATATATGAAAATATTTTCCTCAAAATAGCCACCATTAAAGGTGTTAAAAGAATATTTAACAATCATCGTTTCGTGAGGCAGTATTTCGACACCCACAGAAACAATAAGTTCTTTAACCATTAGACGAAGGTGTGTGTAAGTGTAAATAAAATACTTATCATAACAAAATCCTAGTATATTTTATATAATGTTTTTGTTAAAAAAGAAAGTAATAAAAATATTTTAAGGGGTTGGAGAAGCAAAATAATACAAAAGAACATAAGAGAAGACATTACCTTAAAATTTGGCAACTCTTTTAGATTTGAGCCAAAGGCTTCCTTGGTATGACTTATGCCCAATGTGAGGATTATAAGAGTAAGATACAGATGTTGAGAGAGTAATTGGATAGAGTTTTTCCGAGCTAAATGTCTTCAATGTGTGAATAAGGTTGTAGATGTGGGGGGCTTTTATAAGAGGAGAGGAGGGGCACACTTGTAAGGTCATGAAATGTTACATTATTATGAAGTGTTTTTTGGATTTCAAAGGTCCAAAAATGATATATTTCAAGGATAAGGTGATAATAGTTCGAAATATACTCATCCAATAGGTTTTTTACAATTATATGTCTTAGATTTTACATTATCTTTTCATTTTATTTAAATCGTTAATTAATTAGGTAATCGCTGCATCATCATTGTGTCATAAAATATTTAATTTATTTAATGTCTAAAAATTATAAAAAAATTACCTTGAGGTATTATATCGTTTTATATTTCCAGTGAATATTTATTGTCAAAATTTTGACTTATATAACACCATGTAATACTTGTTTTAGTAAAACAACACATGTTTGTTAAAATTTTATTTTGACTTTAAATAAAAAGTTATTAATGTCATTTTCTTACCCAAGTGGTTCCATGGGGTCCCCAAGTTGACTCATTGATTTTCTGGGTCGGACATTACTCATCCAATAAGTGTATGAAAAGTGAAATGGTTTTTTCATTTTTTTATAATATCATTTTTACCTTAAATTTCACTAATTACCTGTAATCGCGATTAATAAAACATAAAATTTACTATTCACAAAAAAAAACATTAATCCCATCAAACCACATTTTTCTCCCAAATGACAACCATGTATGTCAGATTTTTGAAAAACACATCACATAAGTGGTAATGTTTCATTTGCACGAAAAATTATTTTTTAAACTACCACTTAGTGGTTTCACTATTCATCAAAAATGACGTTTTTCAGAAAAATACCAAAAAATCACCCTAAGATATACTTGATATTCCTAATTCAAAAATGATGTATATTTTAAAAAATTAAAAAAAATATAAGTTTATTTAATTAATTTAATAATTAATTACCACTGCCACAACAAATACCATGTTTTTAAGAAGCAATACATATCAAAAGATTGACAACTTTTTATGTCCAATTTCAAAGTGAAATTATTTCTAACGACCAACATTGGATAAAATGGTAAAAATATATTCTAATTATACCTTAAAACCACTCAATAGTATAATTTATCCCTATAATTTATTTCTATTAAAAATTTTGTTTTTAAGTATTTTTCACTATTTATTAAAAATTTGGAGTTCTCAAAAAATTACAAAAAATTCAACATAGGATAATTTCGATATTTTGAATAAAAAAATGAAGTCCATTTTGAAATATAAAATTTATTTAGTTTCAAAAAATGGTTATTACTATTAATAATGGCTACTTTTATTGGTCGCGGTGTGTTAGAATCTCAAACTTACGTACAATACAAGATAATGCATTATTGAAAGAGAAGCGTATCCTGGAAGCTTGGGGTGTTACACAAGACGATAAAGAAATGCTCCCTATTTCATGTACTCATAGATTGGTCTCATGTATAAAAAACAACACCACTATAATGTCCCTCCATCCTCCATAATACATCACTATGACTAAATAAGTGTTACCTTTGAAGTAATACCAGCTTCACTTCTACTAAAACCAGCATCCATCCTGCACATCATCAGATAAAATAAAAAATGTGTATAGAAATAATCATTGCAATATGTGAATTATGAATACATGAATGAAGATGACCCCAGAAACCCCGGAGCAAGCATCTGCTCCAAAATAGACTGACATTATTATAAGTAATGATTCATATAAGGAATGAAATTTTTAGTAGTCTTTGTATATCAGATACATAAATGTGTATTGTATTAAAAATGAACACGCTAATTAAAAAGTATTATTTCATTCTAAACTAAAATACTACTAGGATAACTCTAACACATGTAGTAAGTTTCGAGATATCCTTTATTGTATGCTACTTATATTCATATAGAAAGAATCATTATAAGGGTGACCTGAAATTCATAGTAACATTAAAATATACCAAATGAAATAATAAAACAATGGGATTTATAAATATAGAATGGTATATAATTGAACACACGTGTAATTTAATCAATAAACTGAATGGTTGTGCGTAAAAAATATGGTACTATAGGAATCTAGAAACACATGACATTCAGATGAATAGAAAATGATAAATAAATATAGAAGAGTATGAAACAGAAACACGTACCGTTTAATCAATGGACTGAAATGAAATGTATCCATAGATATGTCGATGAAAAATAACATGGATAAATAATAACTCAATGTAAATGAGGGATAAATTATACATACTGAGCATCATATTTCCAAAAAACATGATACCTTCACCGTAAATAGAGAGTTTAAAAATTTCTATTTTTTGTAACTAATTCATCCAATGGGTCTAATTATGAATTGAATGGGATTTAATTAACCTATTCCCAAGCCATAAGGCTTATATTAACAGGTCTCTAACCCATAAGGCTAATATTAACCAGTCCCCAACTTGTATAGTGATTTTCCAAATCATTTTAATTATCAATGTGCCTTATAAAATATATATATTGATGAAAGCATATGGGTTTATAAATATCCTACTGAATAATCAAATAAAAATCAAATTTGAAACCGTATGAAAATTGTATTTACTCTAGGAAAAATAATTTTCCATCATAAATGAAATCGACAATTTTGGGTAAATTCAACGTTCAATGATTATATAAGACAGAATATTTCAAGTTGAATTGATAATAATTCAATTAAAGGATAAAAAAACTATTCAAAAACAATCTTAAATCATCTAGATGAATAATAAGGATGATTCCAATACATCCAATCCCATGTGGATTCAAAATAGATGGGTTTTTCATTGATGAAATAAAATAATTACTTTTAAAAATATTCTTGAGGAATATATCCTCTTCTTTTAAAAACCCATTTTAATATATTTTTAATTAAAAATTCTTTTTTATAGCCTTTTTAGTAAATATTATCCTTATAATATTTAATATTATGTGTCAATGAAATAACATCCTATAAATTCATACATGTCATTTGAATTATAAATAATATTCATTTTGTAGAAAAAATGGTATGAAAAATACATTGTTTTGAAAGATATAATAACTTCCCTTGAAATCATTAGTATATAAAAAAGTGAAAAATAAATTTTCAAAATCATTTTAAAAACATTTTTTATATTTTATTTATTAAAAAATGGTTTTTAGAAGAATACATGTTCTTTGATAAAAGAGAAACATAGAGTTGAATTTTATGAAAACATTTTCTAAATCAACATAGTACCAAAGATGGGATAAATGATACTAGTACTCAAAAATGGTCATGAATAACTTTATAAGAGTGAATTTATTTAATTAATAATGCTTATGTAATTTCCTTATATGGATATTCCATTGAATAATCCATAGGAAGGTGTTTAGAAAAATAATATTGAAAAATTCAATAGTGTCTCATACCACATTGAAATAGTATAAATCATAACCGTAAAAAGTAATTAAATTAAATGAAAATTATAATATCATGAGACTACTAATATTCTTCATATATCATGAAATGGGGGAGTACATACATGTTATAAAATAAACTAGGTGAATAACAACACTTTAGCCTAAAATGAATGTATATTAAGAAAAAATCCCTTAACTATGAATTGGAATACAAAAAATTGATAATAAACAAATGAAACATCTAGAAACCATGATGATAGATTAATTCATTATATAACATATAAAAATGGGAATTAGGTAGACCAGACTAAATATGTATGTGCTGAATCTTAAAATTATTGCATGGATGTAAAAAGAGATATGGAAATCTCATACTTTAAGTTTCCATTATGGTGAAAAAAATTTTTACTCCTTGAATAATAAAACTAAGTTAATTTTATAATTTCATAGTAATTGTTTGAGTTTTTATAAATAAATGTATTTGAATTATCAATTTTTTTTCCAACTACTTAATAATAAATATTATGTCTCATGTTTGGAGCAAATACGATTTAAGTATGAAAATAAATTTTTTTATGAAAACTACGTTCAATGGGTTGAATATATAATATATATAGAATAATAATAAAAATATAATTATCATATTTATAAAATAATTATAATTTAAATCAAATACTTAAATATTGTTTTTAAAAATGGAGCAACAATACAATGATAAAAATGGTAGGCCATTCATATTCATGAGTAACATTCCCATTTTTTAACGATTGTTAAGGTAAGAAGGAAAGTAACAACAAATATTAACAGATTTATAAATATATAAAAAATTCCATATTATATTTTCATATATAATTATATATATAATTTTTTTTATGATAATGTAATCACTTGCTATCGATGAGGTAACTGTCCATAGGTCCACAGATGACATTAGAACTTCTTAAATCTGTCTAAATGGGTAATAAAGTAAATTATATATATTATATTTAAATAAAGTTAATTAATTCATTAATATCATTATTATTTTGTCTATATCTCATATTTTTTACTATAACCATCATTTATACATTACATGTATCATGTGAATGAATCACGTCACTTTGAAGGGGCGGTAATCCACATTTCCTAAAATGATGTTATCATATTATCATAAAATAAAAATTAATAAATGTATATGTTATAAAAGTTATATATAAGTATGAATACAAAATTAATACCATACATAACATATATATATATATATTGTTTCCATCACAATTTCATCCAAGAATTGATGTAAAAAGGAATTGGACAATCCTCATTTCATGATATAATATTTTGTCGTACATAGAGATGGTAAGATCGATACCATAAGATTGATGTGTGTGCAAGTGTAGGTCAAAATACTAACATAAAAATTCACTAATATATAATGTATACTTGTTTTATTATGTAATAATTTAATAATAACAGTATAGGAATTGAATAATGTAATTGAAAATTAAAATATTTATGTAAGGAGGTAACTTTTAATCACATAACATCTGTTGGTTTGAACCAATAAGATTCATTGGATTTATTCCAACAAAAAAATATGAATCAAGTTAGAGTGGATGATATTTTGGAGAATATATTTTTTCGGTAATCACGGATACTATCTGGTTTTAGAGGTGTGAGAAATAGGAAGAGGTGGTGGCCTCTTATATGGAAGGAAAAAGACTCAAATGGAATTTTTGGAAACAAGTTACAAGTACACTTGTTCTTACATAAAAATAATATAAAATGAAAAAAAACTAGATAATGGAAGATGAATGGCCAAATTATTGCCAGAAAATGTGTTTTTATAATTGGAAAACTCATTTGGGACCTTCAAATAAAGGTTTATACCTTTATTAACAATAATATTTCCTTAATAATTATAATTATTATTCGCTAATTAGACATATATTTTTTTGTCAAAAAAGGTATGTATTATTAAATATTATAAATAATGATTATTCCAAATTTGGAATCCATTTTCCAAAATTGAAATTAATCCAACATATAGTTTGACAATGTGGGATTATAAAGTAAAAATATCCAAAAATTTCAATGATTTAGTTAACAATTCCTATGTAAAAATTATTCCAGTGACATAAATTGTATAATTTATACAAATATAATCTAAATAAAATTTAAAAGTAAATAAATATATATTTTATCTGTATAAATAATTAAGGCAAAAAAGCCATTTAATCATTACTTCATAAGTTTTAAACTACTAATTATTAAATGATATGTTTCTGATAAATACCAAATTTTGATCCTAACCAAATTATTTTGCTTGAAATTCAAATAGGAAAATTATATTGAAATATTAATTCAATCAAAGTGTAAACTGTTAACTTTAAAAAGGTTTCTCCATTAAGAGGAGATAAATGTCTTTAAAAAAATCTAGTTTTTATGCATAATATTTGGCTTGTTCTTATCATATGAATATCAAATGTAATGGATGAATATTAAAAAAATATTATGGAATATAAAAATCCTTATTTAATTGAGATCATTTAATATTTTTATATAATAATTTTTATTATAATAAAACTCCATTAGAAGCGTAAAAAAATAATATTTTATTTTATATCTAATTGGTTCTTAATTTCATTTCTCATTAAATAGTAACTGATTAATTGAATTTAAATTTATATAAATGGTATATTTTAATATGTTATTTAATTCAATTCATAACGGCTAGATTATATATTATTATATTAAATCATAATATTTTAATAATATATAATTGCTCTTTGAATGTCTATATTTCATATAAAATAATATATCAATAAATGTCATTCTATCATGTAACATAAGGTATCGAGGGTAGTTTCTATTTCTTATAAAACATTCTTACATTGTATTCCATTTATTTAAATATAAAATATATATTTAAAATTTAAAAAATATTATAATGTGTATAGATATTATATTACCCTTCATGATTAGTTTCTTGTGTCGTATACAGTATCAAATACGTGGTTATTTAGTTTTCTAGGGTGTCACATTCTCTCCACTTTATTTCAATCATCTCAAAAAATATAAACTTGATCATGGTTATATATTGTTTGATACATCCTATGATATAAATAAAACATCGTGAGAATGGTCCATAAGTAATTTTTTATATAATAGATAATGTATTGTACTATGTTAAAATGGAGTAACATGTACATTAGTCTCTATGTTGGTGAAAATCAGTTGAATGTAATGATGTGTACCCGGAGGAAAAGCATATATATTATACGAATTGGATGAGGTCACCTATAAAAAAATTGAAGTATCAATGAAAATTTTATGGCCTCAAGGATCAAAATATAATATGATTTAGAAGAGCATTGGTCTGAAATATTTTTGGTATTATGACAAAGTTTTATTTTTGATTAATTTTTCTAATGTTGAATAATTGTCTTAAAAATAATGAAATATCATAAGATGATATGTTTCAATTTCGTATGAATAATCATAACATATGGTAGTGCTTTAGGAAAATTTTATTTCATGAATTTCTTCAAAAAATGTTTTTTTTAAAATATTACATGGATGTCCGAAGATCTTAAAGAATCATTTAATGTATCATATGTCCTATAAAAGAGTGAAAAGTTTATCTATTTGTAATTAAATATCTTTCAAAACCAATTTGGTTAACATATTAATATCTTATCCTCAATGTGAAACATTTTTATAATCCATAACAATTATTCACCAAATTATTTATCTAAAAATAATGAAATTTTTTCAATGACATTTCATATATATATTGTTGGCGTGAATCCATTAACCTTTATCGGTAATGGGTTCATGATATTTACCGATGCTATATTTTATTAGATTCTGCATGGATTACATGATTTCCTTATCAAAAAATGTAGGGACCCGAATCTAGATATCCTATAGAAAACGACTAATACTAAATACATTTGCATGATTATAAGTAATAAATCCTCAAATGGACAAAGAGTTTCCCAGCCTTGGTAATCTGTACACATAAATTATTCTTGGTTATCAAATTAATAGACTAATTATAGATAAACTATTCGTCTTCTTAAAAACAACGAAGATAACTCTAATATATGTTGTAAATGCATTCATGTCTTTCATAGTATACTTCATGGATTCATTGGAAATAAAATATAATTAGGGTGAGATAAAATTCTTAGTAATGGAAAAATATATCGTATTATATAATTAATCCATGAGAGTAGTTAATAAAGAAAGGTAAAAAACTCAATACACATTCCATATAATCAATAAATTGAATGAATTAGCTTAAACATTATGGAAAGGTAATAAAATAGAAATACATTCCAACAAAATGAAAATAAAATTTAAAATAAATATTGACATATATGAAACATAATACCATTATATTTAGTAAATTTATTAAATAAAATGTATCAATAAATATTTCGACAACAAATCCAATAGATAAATAAACACAGAAAACTAAATTAGAGAAAACTCTTAAATACTGGATGTCATGATTCCCATGAACATGATAGGATTACATTCATGAAAAAGTTAATCCATTCCTATTTTTACAACTAATACATTACCTTATAAAACTAATTTGTTGAGGGGATTTAATTAATAACTTCCAAACCATTACAGATTGTATTAACCGGTCTATAACCCATAAAGATTATATTAATAGGTCCCCAACACGTATTGTGCATAACCAATTAATTTAAAAAATAATGTTCCTCATAAAATATCCGTATTTAATAAGAAATACAAGTTTATCAATATTAAACAAAACAATAAAACAACTATAATAGTCTTCATCATATGTAAAATGCCATATATTTTAGGAAATTTTAGTATTCATCATAAATGAAATGTATAATTTTGGGGAAATTCAATGTTCACTTTTCATAAGAGAATAAATATATCATAGGGAGTGAAAAATGAGTCATGGAATAGAATTTGAATAATATCCATGGAAAAAAAATCATAAATCATCCATATAAACAAAAATAATGATATAAAAAACTAATCCCATGTTTAGTAATAAATATAGGGTTGTTATGATTGATGAACTAATATAATAACAGTTAATAATATTATTGGTGAAAATATCCCAGGTGTTTGAAAGAAGTTGAAAATATTTTCCATTTAAAATCCCTTATATAAACATTTCATTTAAAAATAAGCCTTATTATCATGAAAATTAATCATCAATGAATTGTTGGAGGATAAATTTGTACATCTTATTCAAGCTTAAGAGAATACACATTTAGTATGGTAAAAATCTATGAAAAATTCATTGTTCAGAATCATAAAGGAAGATTCCATTGAAGACATTAAAAAACGAAATAGTGGGTAAAAATTTAATGTTCAAATTCATTGAATTGTTTTGAAAACATATTATTAACACATAGTTTTTAATTGAAAATAGGCTCTCAATCTAAAGGTAGATACTATGTGGGGATTTTTGAGAATAATTTTAATAATATCATAGTACCAAAAAGTGATGAAATGGTACTAATACTTGAAAATTATCATGAATAACCACAAAATAAATTATTGTTTTTTTAATAATGGTTATATAATTTAATTTTATAGAAATTTAATTTTAATATCATTAGTGTTATTATTGTGGTAAATAATCAATAGATATTCAAAAGTGTCCCATAACACATTGAAATTTTTTAAATCATATCCTCATGATAGAATAAAAATAAATGATATTGAAAATATCATGGGATAAAATATATTCATGTTATTTCATTAATCAAGGATGTATATACTCAATATATTCTAAACTAGGTTCATAATAACAATTAATCCACATTGTAATGTAAATTGAGAAGCGAATACCTTACATATGAATTGAATGACCCAAAAGTGATATTAATCAAATGAAAAATCTAACTAAAATGAAGATTGTATAATTCAATATATAATATATAAAAATGGGTATTAGGTACCCCAAACCTAATATGTAAGTGGTCAATATGGTATTTATCTCACAGATGTAAATATTGAGATAGAAATCACTTACCTCATGTTTCCGTTTGGGTGAATGTATTTTAACTTCATTTATAATAAAATTTGATAATTTTATAGTTTCATTAGAAATTTTTTTAATTTTATAATTACTATTATATCACTTATTCCAATGTTTTGAAAAAACTACTTAATATTTATGTTTGCATCACGTGTTTTGAAAAAATCTAGTCGGTGTATCAAAATTAACTTTGATAGGTAAACTATTTTCCAAATGGTCATTATATAATATTGGAAGGATAGTAATCATTACATAATTTTTATATTTATAAATAAATTATAATTTTAAAACCAATAATTAAGTATTTTAATTAAAAATAATTAATGTTACAATCATATAGAGGGTATGTCATATTTACGCTTGGGTGACGTTCCAATTTATCATTGATTGTTGTGGAATGAAAGAAAGTAACACCATGTCATTCAATTATTATAATTATATAATAAATACCATATTATTTATTCATACACACACACACACACAAATATATATATATATATATATATATTTAATTATGTGTAGTAAATTTAATCATATCATGTTGAGGAGGAGGTGACACGTCCACGAACGACATTATATATTTTTCCGTGTGTGTGAAATGGTAATATTGTAAATGATAAATTTTATAAAACAATAAATGTATTATATCATAAATTTCATACAGATTTTTTTATTCATCATATGATTAATTATAACTATTATTTTAAATTTTCATTTATCGTCTGAATGAATCACATTGCTTTAAGGGGTGGTAGTCCACACATCCTCCAATGTAGTTATTGTGATTATATAAACTAGAATTTAAAAAACCAATGTGTTATAAAAATATTGAATAAGTATAAAATAATAAAAAATGTCATATATAAAATATATATATAGTTTTTCGATAATAATTTCCATTGTGATAGCATTTATCAAATAATTGATCAATCATAGTTTCGTGAGGTAGTAGCTCATCATACTAAGAAAAAGGGCGTTCATTACCCATTATATAGAAGTGTGTGTAAATGTAGGTCAAAAACATTGCATAAAAACACCATAATTTATTTTTGATTATGGTTTTTATGTATTCAAAGAATAAGAATGGTATAGTAAGTAAAGAATAGAAATGAAACTTAAAATATTGAGAGAAGGTGATAACTCTTAATCAGGTAACTTATTTTAGTTTGTAAGAGATGAATTTGTTGGAATGTTTCAAGAACTAAGTGAGGACTCAAGGTCGAGGGGAGGATTTTTTGGGAAGTCATTTTCAGAGTTAATGGATTATTCTATGTTTTTTGAGAGGTGTGAGGAATTGGGATAGGTGATGGTTTTTTATATGGAAGGAAAATGACTCACTTGGGATTTTTGGAAACATATTAGGTATACACATGTAATTAAATTAAAAAGTAATAAAAACCAATAATAATTTTTGGATGCTTTCTGGATTAATTTTGGATATCCAATTGATTTTCTAATAGTGGATATGTCATTTGGTCCCATATGATAATGGTTTTATCATTTATTATTGTTAATTTTAAATTATTAATTGAAATTATTTTTAATTACACCCTCTAATATTTTTGGTAAAAATTTTATCATTATAAGAAATTAAAAATTATCATCATTTAAAATATTGAAATAATTATTCAAATCTCACCATATAATTGGTAGAAATTAAATTAAATATAATCTAATATATGGGAGGAAAGTGCTAGTTTTTTTTGTAAAAACGTCTTAAAGTTTGCAATGATTTTCTTGTCATTATCTAGTAAAAATTTATTCTGTTAACCTCTATTGTATTAATTTATAAAAAAATTATCCAATTATACATTAAAAACTATCAGAAGTAATAATTATTTTTATTATTAAATTTGATTTAAAAGTATTTTTCATAATAAATTCAGTTATTTTATTAATTCTTTATAAAATGATATATTTCAATAAAATATATAACATGCCCCATAACATGATTCATATCATTATAATTCAAATATGAAACACATTTTGAAATATTATATAAACTAAGGTGTAATTAATTTATTTTAAATATGTTTTCCATTAAAAGGTGTTAATATTTCATTTAAAAAAATATAGGGTTTTAGGTGAAAAATAATGTTTGTTCTTATCTAATGCTTATGAAACATAATGGATAAATATCATAAATATATTATTGAATATATATAAAATTTATATTTTATTAAAAGAATTTTCTAATTGTAATTATGTATGTTTATTATAATAAAACTCCCTTTGGAACAAAAAAATACTTCATTTTATATCTAATTGGTTATTATTTTAATTTATGATTAATTGGTAACCCATGAAGTAATTATATATTTACATAAACTATGTATTTTCTAATTTATATAATATGGGTCATAATGGATATTTTATATATTATTATATAAAATAATAATATTTTCATAATATATCATTATTTGTTAAAGCCCAGTCTTGCTTATAACTCAAGCAATTGAGGAAGTCCGATCATTCGCATAACTCAAGCTATAAATGAAGTTCTATATTGCATATAATACTCACTAACTCTGTGTTTCATGAATTAAAATATATAGAATGTATATAATGTAGTAAATATGTAATAAATTACTTGAATATTATATTACCAAACGTGCTTGTTGTCGGGTGTCATACACACTATTTAATACATGGTTCTTACTTTAGCTTTGCTAGGATTTACATTACTAAAAGGTCTACCTAGTTTAATATTGATAACCATACACAACACTATTTCTTATAATAAAACATAGAGGATATATTAATTCTGAATCCATGATGAATTTGAATCACTCACCCTCTTTGACATTAATGTTTCTACATAACACCATAAAGAATGATCCTCACCTTGATGTGAACATTCCATCCATGGGAATAACAAATCCTATTATACATATCCATGGATATAGTGCTACCAGTCATGAAATCAAATGGGGAACCCATGACATTCACTATAATAGACCCATTAAATGTGGTACTATACCATACAATTTAAAACCACCCATGTGTGATGTAATAGAGATAATTAAATAAATATAAATGAGAATTTCCTTTTTATAGGTAATAAATATGAGAATTTTTCAAACAATGCTACAAATTTGGACTCCCCAAAATCAAAAAATCACAAATCCTTTAGGGAAATATTGTGGGAGAAACACACCAGTTTAATGGAAGCCTCCGTCAGGGGGAGTTGTGATCTTTTCTATAGAGGGCTCATGCCACTTTATAAGGCAACTCCTTCAAGATTGTACCAAACCCTATTCATTGACTGTGGAGGACTTACTTCTAATCATCACTGTTGGAGTATAAAATCCATATTGTTCTAGAGGAACCACACATGAAGTATCGTGTGGGGTATTTAATATCATGATGGAAAACAAGGGCCTGATGTCATATCCTATCATGCTTCATAGGGAGTATTGTCCTTGTGAAAGATATGAACATCTTAACCCAAACCCCAACATCAACCATATATATAGAAATTTAAAACTACCAATATCGCATTTAAAATGACCACATATCAATGAAAATAGAAATTAAATTATGTTATATTGACAATATACTCAGGATATGTTATTTATTTATCTAAAAAGTATATATAACATGAAAATCCTAGAAATCACATAACAGATGTGATTAGTGACCAAATTGAGACCCCTCAGTGAGCCACATGGGATGATGGGAGAAATGGGTGTGTTTATCTATATCTCATTCACATCTCATGGACTATCCTCAGATGGGTTGGGGAATACGTTCCTGAAATGTTCGTATATTGGCCAATGAATATGGGCTATGTGTTGAGCCTACTCAATTGGCCGACCAATACTTCCCAACCCTATATGGTCTTTTCATGCTATAGGAAACCCCACAAAAACATACAAATGTAGGGACAAAAATATTACATTATTTTTCGTATTTTATTTTAATATCTAGAAAACTCATTACTATATATCAAATGAGCCTAATGGTAAACACTACACCTCAGAATTAGTTTGACCAATCTAATGAATTTTCCAAGGATGACTACTTAGGAAAATTTATTTCATTATGTCTTTGGTGTTCTAAATAAATTAAAAAAAAATAGGCTAATTATCAATTTTTAATTTTAGGGTCACATAACAAAACCCTTTATTTCAATACCTAATATTGAAACATTGATTTATTAATCCTTGATGTCAATAAATGAATCATGATTATTGGATGATGTCATGTTTTAATGATTTAGTGATGTTTTTATTAAATTTATTCTCTAGTGTGAGATAAAAAATTTAGGAAGGTAGGTTTATCTATTCATAGGTGGGTAAAAAGGTTGAAAGGAATTTTATGAATAAAATGTGAAAGTAATAAAAGAACGCAATATGAATCATGATGGACAACATATTAAGGAAATAATTTACATCCACTATTTAATGAAATTCATTAATATAGATTTTATGATTACTTTTCTTGAGTGTAAAATCTATGTGTGAAATGGGATGATTCTACTATTTGATATTTCTTAGTGTTATGTATTGTAATATGTTGTGATGGCATAGGTTTATGTTTGGTTTTTGGGCAGCGATGGATTATGAATATATCATGATTCGATTAGTTCATGATGTGTAGTTATAGGGATATTGTGGGGGAGGGTAGTGGTGATGATGAAGTGGTTTTTGTGGCGAAAATGGGATAATGGGATGATTCACACAGGTCGAGAGATGGTAAATTATATTACTAGTTGATATGTTGCTGATTCCTGACACTCGTTGAGAGATGAATTTGCTATTTTACTTATATATATATATATATATATATATTAATTTATGTGATTTTATTTCAGAAAATGTTATGTGATATGATTAGGATGAAATTAATTTTCTAGGATTATTTTCATTTTATTATATTTCCTTAAAAATTGAAAATTTATTTTCTTACTTATGATACGCCATAGTATTATAATATAAGGTGATGCGACTAAAGTTGATTTGTAATTAATGTATTTTTTTACAATATATTAATCACACTATTTAATTTATATATTTATTAACATATGTTTATCCCATAATAATTATTCAACATGGATATAGCTGTGTACATCAAATTCCCACACCTACATAGTTTGTTTGTTGTTTTTATAGATTTTATGACCGAGACTTCAGATATTGTATGGGTTTCTTGGATAGAAATAGTTAATGTTCTAGATATTTTTTCATCCCTTCTTGCATGTATATTTTATTCATTTATGTAATGAAGGTAATAATTGGGTTGTGGACACATATTTTTTACTTAATGGGATACATTTGGTGTTGATTAGTAGTTTTTTTTATTTTCATGAGAATTATGTTGTGAATTACTCTTATTATTATAATATATACACACTTTTAAAATTCATATATATTGACCTATTAGTGGAATACTTCACAGGAAAATATTATCCCATATTCGTACCCATGAATTGATTCAGAAGTGATTACTGATCGCTAGTGTCATTCAAAAACTGAATTATATAATATTGATGTTTTTCTGACTAAATAAATTTAAAACACATTGAAAAAATATTCTAGTGTTTTAAAACACAATATCATTCACTTACGTCCCTCTTTATTTACCCCCATTTCAATGCATCTCATTTTTCAATGTTAAACATAGGTTATCTATAAGACCAATATAAAAGAACTCCCCCAATATTCATGTTATACATCAATAGTAGGCCAATTTAATAGAGGGGATTTTTGAGGGAGAATTATTCTTATATTCCCATAAAGCATTGAATCATTTTATTACATACACCTTATTTGAATATCGTATCACTCTATATGGAGAATCATATATGCCTACAATCAATATACCATCCAATAAATCTATATAAAAATTCAATTAATCAATATCTTATTAAAATATAAATATCCTATAATTCGACCGCCATCACCATATAAGAATCACATTTTTCACAAATTAATATAGGTCTTGTTTGAATTAATATAAATTCATAATGAATATATTGATAATATGAAACCATGTGGAACAGTCTTCCCTGTAAAAATGTGATTCATAAAAAACATATTCCATTACTGATTAAATTTTTCTATTAGGAAATCAATTAATCATATATGAAAGTTATATAGTAACCTTGTAAAGTGGGATATAAATTTACACAAATGGTGTATTTGAATTTATATTTTATAATATTATAAATAATATTAAACTAGTTGTCATAGTAACATAAAGAATACTAGAAAATCATAAAATCTCACATCAACTAAATATTACAGCCTCATGTAAAAACCCTAGCGTATTTATGAAATAAAATTTTAAAACACAAGAGAAATGAAAACTAAAACAAAATTATATAATAATTTTAATAAAATATACAAGGATTGTAAAAAATATATACATAAAATTTACTTAAAACATAATAGAAAATATATAATTCAAAAAACAATTCAATGTTTTAAAGTATATTTTTATATTTTTTTCATATTCAATGAATCAAAAAATCAATTGAACATACAAGTGTTTCTTCAATTAGTTATCCCTATACAGTTAAGTAGAATGTTAAGAAATTCTTTTAAACATACAGTGAAAATATAAATTAAAGAGAAAAAATTAATAAAAATGTTCACCAGATACATTTATAGTAGATGTATAGAATTGCTCAAAGATTACTGAATTAACATGGCCATATAAGATGTATAATGATGTATTTTATTTTAATAAAATTATTCAAAAATATAATTTTTTTTGTTAATATAAAATATTTTTCTTACAAGAGTAATGAAAGTAACCAATAAGAAATATATATTAATGGTGAAATAACAATGGTTATTCCATTATGAATTGTTAGATATACATTATAAAACATCCCTTTAAATATATATTTTTATTTTTAGTTAATATAGGTTTAAATATATTTTAAGGAAGAATGGCACCATAATATTTACTAAAAATTACAATTTGAATGTTATCTTACGAATGAAAATGGATATTTATATATAATTCAAATTTTTAAGTAGAGGAAATAATTTAATCAACAATTAGAACTTGAAAATACATTAAAACTAATTTTAAACTATGTCAATTTACATAATATAATTAATTAGTAATGGATGATAAACATTTTTGTAGGGTTTATATGCAATGTTGTAAAATTTGAACAATGTTTTCATAAATTATAAAGACTCATGTAATATTTTAAGGAATTATAGTGAATGGTCAATCCTTAAAAACATATTATAATTGTGAAATAACATATACAACTATATGTCTTGTGCATATCCCTTATTATTTTGGGGTCCCTTAGACATTGATATTATGATTCTATATTTTATTCTGAATGTGGTTCTATCACCACAATCATTAAAATATATTAAATATCATTATAAATAATACAAAAATAAAATTCATTAAAAGTAATTTTTCATTATGATTGTTCACAAAGATTGAAAATACTGAACTAATATGATCAAAATAATAATTAATGAATATTGTAATATTTATCAATTTATATATAAATATATAATAAAATAGAAAAAGGTAATTATATTTAAGTCATGGAATATCAAGTACAACATTGTCCATTTTCTAGAAATGCACCATCATAAATACAGGCTGCAGTTGATTTGTGTTATGATCCAATCAATCCCTCAAAATAAATTTTTTATATGATATGAAAAAATCAAGGATATTTATAAATAATAAGAAAAAAAATTGAAAATGAAACATGAATAATTATAATCTATATAAGTATCATACAACAATATCCATCTTCTACAAAATTTATATATTATCGAATAAAATCATGTGTTTTTTTTCCAATATGTAAATCCTTTATATTAATGTATTACCTTTTGTAAATATTGATCATTAAAACACATCTTAGAAGGGATGAAATTATTTTATCTATATTTAATATTGATAGACATAGTGACATTGACTGTATAAAATTTGGTATTTTGTGAAGACATATGTTTAAAATAACATCTTCCTAATCTCATTAACAGTTCAAGATGATAAAATTATTGATTAAAAAATAAACTAATAATTAAAAAAAGTAATTTAATACAATAATTTATATTTATTAAATGTCACAATATAAAACAAATATTATGTATCTTACAACATGATGAATGTATCTATGTACCAGAAATCTTAGTCAGAGATAAACCTATTACCATTTATTAAAATAAAGGAAGAGTATTATGAGCAATATCTATAGGACAAAAACATCAATTACATACCATCAAAATAAAACCCACCACCTCCTCCATGAGAAAACAACTCCCATGGTGTACATCCCTCTATGACTCAACCACTCTAATAATAGTAATTTATTATTAGATTGAACACCTATATTAATAAAATTTATAATATCATAAAGAAAAATAATCGGATGTGTTTTAAATAAATGTACTTCCACATATTTATAAAAATTTGATCATTTTTAGGATATATGAAATTGGGGTGAAAAATATTCACTGACATTTCTCGACCCCCATCCATATACACATTACCAGCAATATGTTCTCCACAATTATATTTATTGTATATATTATGAAAAAAAAATTTATTTATGATAAATTTGTATCATTTATTGACTTAGAGATACAATTTTTACTATGAAATAAATCATATAAATATAATATCTTATTAATAAAAACTACAAAAACGCATACACAAAAAAAATCATTTCTAATTTTTTATTAATAAGACCACATCAATTATTATCATCATATAATATTTTATTTATTTTTAACATATATTTATGAGTGAAATAAATATATTTTAAGAAAAATTACAAATCATGACTATTCTAGTCATCAACATTGCAAAAAAATGTTAAAATATATTGATTTTGACATTCAAGGAAATAATATATCAATATATTGAATGTTCATTTTTTGGTAGTAATATTGTTATTCATACAAATAATTCAAAAATGCTTGAATAAATCATTACCTGCCATTTTTATTTTCTTGTTCATATTTCATCAGATAAAAATCCTCCTCGGTTGCACATACAAATGCAATCAAACTAAAAATATTTCAGAATGAAGAAAAAATTAATTTTAGGAAACTAAACAGTTAACACAATCATCGACCAATAAAAAATTATGCATTTTAATATTTCACACACATAAAATTCAAATCATCAAATCAAATCATGGAAACAAAAAAACAGTAGCTTCTAATCGTTGAGTAGTAGATGTTACATTTTTGAATCAAATCAATATGAATAAAAAATCTAATTTATAACAAGATTAACATGGATCACAATAATTATTTTATGGTAAGGGAATGATTATTCTTTTGGAAATATTTAATAAATGATGTCTCTATCATGGAAATTTTAATTTTGATACATAACCATACTAAATGACTATGTTATAGTTTTTTATATAATATATTTTATTTTTTTAAAAAAAATAGTATTTTGTAAATATTTCATTTTTTACATAAATAATTATCTTTTTTTCTATTTACTCAAATTTCACCTAGTCGATTTGTATACATTCAAAATGTAAATATTTTATAGATGACATGACTTGAAATAAAATATAAAATTCATTATATCTAATTTTTAAATAGTTTATAGTTGACTATCATTAGTAAGATAATTTTTTTATATTTTACCAATGTTTTTTATACTGAAATATTATTTATTCGCATACTAGTAAATATGATAATACTTATTTTCAGTTAATTTCACATGGATTGACATTCAAGAATGAGTTCGGTATTTTTGAAACCATTATTGAATGTTTTAATTTAATAACATCAATATATGTATAATGCATTTAAAACATTTATAGATGAAAACAATGTAGGGGTAATGATATTTAAAGACATATTTTTTGCAAGATATTATGTTTGGTTTTAAAGATAGAATAAAATTATTGGAACTTGTTTCTTTTAGAAATTAAATTTAAATTTATTTTTAAATTAAAATGAAAAATGTTACAATTTTTATAAATACATTAAAATATAGGAATAAAAACTGAAATTCAATTTTATATTTTTAATATGAAATGTAATGGATTAGTACAATAGAATAATATTATAATCCCTACACAAATTTTAATTTTAGCTATAATAAATGGATTTACACAAACTAAAATCAATTACAAAAAATTTATGGAAATATTTCAATGTGTATCTACGCCATCTCATAACACATTCTGTTATATATATATGTTCAATAAACACACACCCACACCCACCTACAAACACATATATGTGTGTGTTTTTGTTTTTAATTACTATATTATATATTATGTTCACATTATATATATTATCGTAATTAAATAATCTCATTATATATATTATTTAAAAAGTTATAATGTATAGATAATATTATCAAATTATATAAAATGTAATAAATTATATTTAAGGAATATTCAATGAAATACATTAATAATCCAATTTTTATAACCTTTTAATCACCGTAACTATGTTAATTGGGCAAAAATTCTCGTGACATGTTTAAATTACATGAAATTTTCATTTCCAAAAATTTAATACAACTGAAAACATAATAAAATATATGATTTAATAAGAATATCTAAAATTCATGAAAAAAATTAAGTCTCAATGATAATAAATAGAATTAAAAAAATTAAACTAAAATAGATGAACAATCATGGATATATTTTAATTTGTATCCTCATAATCACTTTATCAACATTAATGTAGTCAGTATTTTTTATTAATATAATATTGATAGATCAGAGGCCTTTCTATGCAAGAAATAGGGTGTAGTTTTTTTTTATTTTCAAACCATATTGTTTTGATGAGGTTTATTTCATGAAAAAGTGATATTACTATAAATTTGGACAATTGTGTTAATGATGGTATCGTTTCATATTTTTTTCAAAAAAATTTGGTCGAAATTTGGAGAATAGAGAAAGGTTTTTTTAGATAAATATTACAAGGGAAAGATTGGAAGAGAATCTATAATATTTCAAGAAAGTTATGATTTAGGATCTTAACATGAAAATATATAAGTGTAAGAATTCATGAGAAATATGTTATTCTATTAGAAAGACAATTTACGCGATAAAATGTTTTACCTTTAAAAAAACTATGTATAAGAATATTTTGAGCTAAATACAATGTCAAAAAAGAGTTATATGTGAGTGATTTCTTGATATTTACTCTAAAAAAATATGTAAAATGCATGAGGTGTTCAAAAAATATGTTATTTAAGGAAAGATATTTACACATAAAATTTTATGAACACTTTAGAAAAACATGTATAGGGGTTTATGTGAAGGAACATGATCATAGGTATTTCATAGACTATAAAAATCTGGCTACACCAATGAAGAACAATAACATTTTTCCAAACACTGTATAGTTTATCATTAATGCATAATAGATGTACACTAAAGATTTATGAATATAAAATAATGCTCGCAATTTTTTTTTGTTTTATATAGACCATGTGAAACTCGTGGTGTGGTTGCATAAAAAATAATGTGTGGTTTGAAAGACAGTTTTCATAAAAACACCAAAACATATGAACATGAATAGGTGTTGTGATCAAGAGTTGAGTTGATATTATTTTATGTCATGAATATCTCGTATGTTTGTTCAGTGATATTATTGGAATAAATTCAAGATGTCGATGCAAGTAGATTCTCATGATAGAATAATGAAAAGACATTGATTACAATATAATTAACTGAAAATCATGAAATTAAACTGATAAAGTATTCTCCCAAATAGGTAGCTAGGGGGAGATAATAAAAGTGTTTCTAGGGATGTAGTGTACCATCCCTAAAATTTTGTAAAAGAAGTTTTCTTGGAATAGAGTAATTTTTTATATGATCTTGTATTCCACAACTAGAAAAAATCAGTGGGTTTAGGTATGCACTACAAATTAATAGTATATGCTCATTGGACTATCCCTTAGTGGATAAAAATGCAAAACTACAGCATTGCATCTATGCATGTGAATGATTTAATTAATACATGTTAATTGAAAATGGGTTTGACTGGTTCTTAGCATTTTTTGAACAAGATCCATATGTCATGGAGAAAATGTTGACATCTGGATTTTTCTCTCCCCTCTGAGGGTTTTTAGGGATCATTCAAGTGGTAACATATTATATAGGTTTCTAGAGTTAAATACATCCTCTAGTTTTATAATGGAGAATTTTATAAATGTCATGGGATTCCTTCTCTTTTATGGATGAAATATATTGTTATAAAAGAAAAAGACTAAATCAAATCTATGTTATCTTATAATGGCATTTATTTTCACCATATAATAAGATATTTTTTTCACTAATGCAACATTACTGTCTATAACTAATTTTGATCGATAAACGATTGATACTGATGATAATGAATAAAATTCCACAATTACCACTCTTTTTTATAAAATCTATCTAAAGGAGATGAGTTGTACATAATCCAAATCTATATTGTAAAATATAGAAAACATATATAAAGTAAACACCAATATGAATGATGAAAAACTCCATGTTTCTCAAAACTCTATTTAAAATGTGAAAATTCAATTAGATGAAAATGATCACATTTACATTATTTACATATTTGATGTTTTTGGAGATGTTCATAGACTAAGGAAGAAATAATGTACATTTATATTGTGAAGAAACAATTATGAATGGTTCCACCTATATATAGTCTGAAAGTGTCAGCCCCTGAGGAATGATATATTTATAAACATTCTATGGATTATATACTATATAGCCCGGTTGAATATGAATTGATATTATACAAGAAGTAGTAATTCTTCTTGAATTAAATGAAATGGACTTCATGTCCATGGAAAAAATAGAGATTTATAGAGACTGTGTTGACGTAAAAAATAATGAATATGAACTTTATTCTCTCTTTTCAAATAAATTCAAGATGCGAGAAAGAAATATTTTATGGGAAGCTACAATGGAACTGTCATCATTGTTGAAGATTTTGAAACATTCTCTATTGACACTGAAGGTTGTTTTATGATGAATAAAGTGAATCTCAAATACTGAATAATCCATTGAAAAAGATTTTTCTAAAAATGACACATCTTATATAGAATTATGTTACTAAGAATGTTTTTTGTCTCAAAATAATAATAAGAACCTGATGAATTTTTTGTGGATGACGAAACAAATTTCCAATTTTTTAACCATAAATCCATTACTACTACAGTTGAAAAACGAGAACCATAAAAAGATAAATGTACAGATAGTCATTTGACTGTCGATGCTCATCTCAAGATATAACTTTAGTATTATCATGGTAAGAATAAAAATAAAATAAATAGAAAAAAAGTGGAGATATGTTATATATTATTCATTATAATATTTTCATCATCTTAAAGCTTAAATAGGTTAAAAATAACATGTTGTAAAAAATATTCAATAGGTTTGGAAATCTCAAAGGATGTTGCAAAATTGAATCCCATATTGAAGAATAGACAACGATCATCAATGAACATACATCCACACTAGAGTAGAATTCTAAATCGATTGAATGTCTTGAAGAAGAATTTTTCAATCTATAATGTAAATAGATAATGAATCAAATTTATGAGAAACAAATATAAAAATTTTGATTATAATACTGTGAAATGAATATATATTAAGAAGATATAACAGTGGTACTAAAGTAGTAGAGAATGTTTTGAATGTTCAAAGATGCACATGTATGGGTAAACGTGGAATTGAATGCGGTTTTGAATCCTAAAAGGATAGAAATAATATACTCAAAAATAAATGGTTTAATTAAAGTCAATCAAATGAAAATGACAACATTTTTTCGAACATGTAATTAATCCAATTAAACTAATAGGAGAAATTAAATTATCCCCAAGAACTCATAAATGAACTACAATCTAATTATCATACATGTGAAGGTGAAAAGTGTATGAATTAAAATGAGAAGACATTTCCTTTTGATAAATTTCACTTTTGTGGTAATATAAGCCATATTAAGTCATAATATAGTTATTAAATTGAATATCTAAATGGGGAATCACATAAAAGTAATCCAATGAAGATGATATGATATGTTTCATCATATAGAATAATGGTTTTCTAGGGATATTTTTAAAATTGATATAAACATGGAAATAATACTTTTCATTGAAGGAAAATAAAATAGATGAACATTTCTTACAAATCATAGAGAAATTTAATATCTCCAATATAGAGATGTTACTATAGTAAATAAGTTTTATCGTTTGGAAGAGTAGCATGAGTATGAAAAATCCATTAATAATAATATTAGAGCTCAATGGCCATAACATACCACTTCCTAATCATTTATATCATTGATGGAAAAGTTGAAAATTGTAAAATCTAACATTGAATAAATATATCTCACAGGTATGAAAAACTACAACACCAAGATTCGTGATAGTGGATGCTCATTGAATATGATGTGAAATGAATATTTATTGAATAATTATAAGTAATGGGTTTATGGAACAATAATATTTAACAATGATTGTTCCTTAATTATCAATGGTAGTTGATATATAGATATGGAAAATGATGATCTTAAGAGAAATGATGTTCACTTTATAGATAGGTTGATACATAATCTACTGAGTCTAAGTCACATATATTAATTAGGGATGATAGTGAAATTTAATAAAAATGGATGTTGTATCAGAATAATGAAAATGAATTCCATCATGAAATGATTCATAAAATTTGAAATTTATATCATGTTGAATTTAATTAGAACATTTTTTATAAAAAAATGTTAAAAAGGAAAACAACATGTGGTACTGATGTTTAAGTTAAATTAATAAAAAAGACATAGAAATGATATCTGTGAAGATTATTTTCATCAATATCCCTAATTTGAAGAATTAACGTGAAAAAACATGCTATTTTTGTATCCATGGAGTATAGGCAAGCATATAATGTCAACTAAAAACGAAAAGGACCTCAAATCATCTTGATATCATCAACATCGATGCATGTGTTCTGATAAATGATGTGATAACATGTGAATAAAGGTACTTTTTCATACTATTCACGATTAAGGTAGAATGAATTTAGTTTTGGCTATACATAGAAACAAATATCACATGATTTAATAAAATATAATTGTCAAATTTTTGAGAATGATACTACATACAAAGTCAATGTTATATGATCCAATGAGGTAGGAGAATACACTTCCATAGAATTTTAAAATTATCAATAAATAAATAGAATATAAAAGAAGGTAGAAATGTGTTAACCCAACATCATAATGGAACTTTTGAGAACAAGATGATATAGGTAAAATATATTTACAGAACTATACTGATAAGGAGTCGTTTCCATTATCATTTCTATAAAGATGGTTTTCAGGTGTATGTATACAATCAAAATAGTACATAGATTTATATGGGAGAATCCAAGACACCATAGTAGTTATTTTAGGGAAATAATCCCTTACCAAATTATTTTAATGTTTATAGAAGTATATGTTTCATCCAAAATGTAGAAGACAGTCATGAAATATAGGTTGTTTCCCCTGAAGATGTAGCATTCCATTGATATTTTATTATGTGAAATGATAAAACATGTTTCAAGAATCTTCTTTGAATTTTTTTGGAAAGAAGTGAAGTCACGAGAATTTATGATATGTCACATATAAATAGATATGGTCATATGATGATATGATAAAAGGTGGAGAAGATATTGGTCATGGAACTTATTTAAATAAAGATGTAGAGGAAGGTGTCACAAAATTTCTGGGGTCTAAAATATATGATTACTCATAAGAAGAATTAGATTACAACACCACATTTTAAGAAACATCATCAGAACATGAAATTAGAATCATAAAAGAAGAAATTGATCAATCTAATATCATTTGATATTTGACATCACCCAGACAATCTAGGAGAATGTGGAATGAGGAACACTCAGTTATTCTATCAATGGAGTAACCCACATCATTTGAGGAAATAGTGACAGATGAATCATTGGATAGATCCACTAATGAAAAATTGGATCAGATTAAAATAAAACATAATTGGGATATTGATAAGACACTTTAATATAAAAATGAAAACGAAATGAAGTAGATCATTAAAAATAAATTTCATTGACATGGAAATGTGATAAAAAATAAGGAACACTATGGTTTTAATGGAGATTACTAGACTGAATTTGTCGATGTTGAAGAAACATGTGATCAAGTTTTGATATTATAATTGATCGTAAATTTTAATTATATTGATATTCATAGAGTTTACAATGTTTATCAGATGGATGACAAAATAAAATTCCTGAATTTTTTAATTGAAGATAATGTCCCCATTGAACAACCATTGATATTTATGATTGTTAAAGACGAACAAAAGGTTTGATGAGGTATGATGTCACCTTATGGTCTGGAAATGCACATTGAGTGTGATATTCATTATAGGATTCTTATCTGAAGAAACATCAATCCAAAATAGGAGTTTTCAACCATTATATCTATATGAGGATCTTATAGCAAGATAATTTTTTGGATTTTATAAGTGGATGATATTATTTTGGGAATAAGAAATCAAGGATCAATGTAATAATTTTCTAATAACAACAATTATGAATTTGAAAAGTCAGTGATTGGTTAACTCACATATATCATGGGGATACAAGTTCTCTAAAAGAAATCATATGTTGTCATTTTATGGGAATAATATATAGAAGATATTGTAAATAAATTAAACCATCATGATCCAAAAATATGTCAATTCGAGTATGATTTGGAAAAAAACATGGATTGCATGAGAATGGTGAATTTGTGGGTCCACATCATAAATAAGTTTTATTTGAAGCCCATTATATAGAAATTCAACATTTCCTTATAAAAAATTGGTAATAGTCATGGTATCCCACATTAAATGTAGTCAAAAGTAAAAAAAAAAATTGGTTGTAGTTAAAGTAGTCATGTGGTACATTAATGGTAAATAAATGATTGTATTATAAATTAAAATGGGAATAAATAATTAATTCTCATCATTTTATGATGTTGACTGGGCTACTAATGTGGTGGGTATAAATCCAAGAAGTGGTAATGCATTTTTCATTGGAAATAAATATGTGGTCTTTTTTGGGAGAAACCAGATAACACTACTCTTAGTACATATTATGTAGAATATATCTCTCATAAAATGGATTGAAACAATCTATTATAGATAATGAAACAACATTTTGACATTGTATAAGAATATATATAGTTTATGATGATTCAAAATGACAAAAATATCATGATTGATCTAACAAGGAAACTATTTCAGTGCTCTTGTAAAAAACATTTTAATATCAGGCACTATTTCATTAAAAAAATCGTGAAAAAAGCTTGATTTTAATTGGGAATATTGGATCTGATGAACAAGTTGACGACATATTGTCCCTGCCACATGCATCAAATCTGTATGAATAACAATTGTAAAAACTTTGGGTTCACCATCTACCATAACATGAAGTGGTTAGTAATGTTCCCTTCATTCTATTCGAATTAACATTTTTAACATTTATTCTAAAGTGATGTATGTTTATAATGGATAATCAATCTATTGGCAATATTTTCTTGAGCTATACTACTACAAATATAGTTTATATTTATTTTATTTCCAAGGGGGATACACAAATTCAAAATTATTTATAAGTGTGGGAATCAGAATTCACTGTTTTTAGGAAACTAATAGATTATATCTTAGAAATCCATAACAATTCAAATATATAATTACCAAATTAATTTTTAACTTTTATTTTCTACTATAATTCCCCGGCCTTAAACCACACTCAATCTTGAGTTATTACAAGATTACACATTGAGGATATTTTCAGGTTTAGAGTTTTAGAGAATTAGTTCATAAAACTTGAATTATATACCACATTTAAACAAAGTGGTTACATAATGATAGTAATCATTTTTTCCATCAATGGAAACATATTTAAAATAAAACATGGATTCTTTCTTGAAACTTCCTTGAAACTATCATCATATCATGTACCTTTCCCTTGGCCTGTGAAAAATATTTAAAAAAACATTGGATGAGCATAAAAATCTCAGTAAGGTTTATAAGAATATGGAAAAGAAACATGAGTTCATATATACATATGAATGAAATCATACTTTACCTATAAAACATAGGTACTTTAGCATACATCATCAAATCATGAATAAATCATAGAAATAATAAGACATAAAAGGTAACTTGATGCATTCATAACATTCTTACATAGGGAGTAACCCTCTTGGTTACGTTTGGATTACCCACTACAGTATATTCCCTAAATATCTTCAGAGAAACCGAAATGTTTCACTCCTTCGTGTTACCCAATGCATTGGAGAGCTATATCGGGCTCACCTGAACATAGTTTATCACGGAACCACCCATATCCTTAATCAATTCCCAAGAACCATAACATAATCATAGAAAATAACATTAAAACAATGGACAGATAACATTCCCAAGTGGTAATAACAATATAACATTTTAAGAAATTGAAATAATGGATCCATTCTAAAAACCATTTTCAAAACCATTTAAAACATTTAACAATGAGATTTTTTAATCAAAGATTCCCATACCACTTTGAAGCTTTTATCATTTTTAACCATTAATGTCAATATAAATAAATCCTTAAAACCATTTTGAAAACATGGATATTAATGATAAATATTTATAAGTATAAATCATTAAAATATTTAAAACGATATTTTAGTTAAAGGGTTTTTTACAAAATGAGTGACACTTGAATACAATAATTGTGGAATAACATTTAATCATAACTTTATAATATCATTAGAATAGATGTATTCATGATATAATATTCCAAAGGACAATATATACATCATATAAGAGTGAATTGGTGCATAACAACAATGAAGTCTCAATAGAAATGTAAAATGAGATGAAATCCCTTATAAAGAAGGTATCCTTAAATTAAGGATAAATCAATCTCATAATTATGTGTGAAAAAAATAAATACACCAAATATAATTGGATATTAAGGGAAAAACATTCAGAGTACATTCACACATATTCAAAGGATGATAAATTCAACAACTACAAGTTGAACCCAAAGAAGTAGAAATTGGGTTAAGAAGTTCCCTTGGTAAAAATTTGACAGCCTAACGGTGTCACTTCCAAATTCAGAAAAGAGTTGATGTGAGATAAAAAGGGTATCTCATCACATTGTCATAATATTTACATCAATAATGATATATAAGAACATATCCCAACATAATAGTATGTGAATTAAAAGACATGACAAAATAAGTCTTTTAAAAAGAGGAGGGTGAAAGGATCCCTTACCGACTTGGATAACATTCGAAACATACACCCCATTGAAGAAGGTTCATACAATGAATATGTAAATACCCAAAATGAAATTATATTACACAAAGAGTATAATAATTGTAATTACATACACCACTCAAAGGAAATGGTGGAAAATGTAGCATAAATCTCACGGGACTAAAAGTGATATGAAAAATCCCCTACGAAAACTCGGAAGCCTAATGACGCCACTTAAAACTTCCAAAGTGGATTGATGAGAGAAAATAGGGTCTCTCATCATATGAACATAAAAAGTACAGTATTATTAATATAAAATAACATCACAATCATAAGATATATGAGCATAAAAAGAATGACATAAAAGTGTGTACTTATAAAGAAAGAGAGGGGTATGATCCATTACCTCAGGTCCGACTTGACCCGATCATTCATTAATCTCCGGAATAATAAACATGATTTAATTTATACTTCCTTAAGAACCTTTTAAAGTTAATTATTCCTTTCATATCACTTACTACTATGTCATGAAAACTATGTTATTATTTAAGTTAATAACGGTCGTTTTAACGATCATTGGTACTTGAGTCAAAAATAAACTATTTATAATTACAAGTTGTTAATGTGGTAAAATATTCATTAGATACATAATTATATTCATGATTTAGATATCATATATATAATATATATAATGTATATTCATGCATTTATAATATTACATAACATTTAGTGTTACGAAATGAAATGCACCGTTCATGGAGACGATAAGCCGTACGTACGCTTGAACGCTACTTCCATTTCTATTTCATATTTAATGGAATTAAAAAATAATGATACATAATAGTATTTTAATTACAGTAAGGTATAATATATAATATCATTAAATATATCCTTTATACGTACCACATATGGTATTAACGAATAAAATCACTTTGAGGGGGCAGTAGTCTGCACTTCCTAAAATGAAGATATCGCGTATACCCATAATGGAAGCCATAAAGGTATTCCATAAATGAAAAATACAAAAACTTAATGAAAACATAAATATATTATATATCATATATAAATGTAGTGAAATCATAATGGCCACCATTAAAGGGGTTAAGAGAAGATTGAACAATCATCGTTTCGTGAGGCAGTAATTCGTCATCCACAGAAACAGTATGTTTTTTAACCATTAGATGGCGGTCTGTTTAAGTGTAGATAGAATCCTAAACATAAAAAAATCCTAGTATATATAATATAATGGTTTTTTTACAAAATAAAGGAATAAAAATATTTTAGGGGGTTTGAGAATCAAAATAAAACAAAAGGACTCAAGTGAAGACATTACCTTAAAATCGGGTATCTCAATTAGGTTTGAGCTCAAAGGATTACTTGGGAAGACATATGACCAAAATGAGGCTTATAAGAGATATAAAGGGATGTGGAGAGACAAAATTGGCAGGGGATGGCTGAGCCAAAGGTTTTGGAGTGTGGTTAAGGTGGTAGAGGTGGGGGCCTTTTATAAGAGAAGAGGAGGGGCACTCTTGGAAAGTAAGGAAATGTTACTTTATTTTAGAATGCGTTTCAGATTTTAATGGTACCACATTGATTTTTTTCTAGGATAAGGTGATAAGGGTTATAAATCCACCCATCCAATAGGTTTTGGACATGTGTAGGTATTATATTTTACATTATCTTTCCATTTTAATTAAATCGTTAAATAATGAGGTAATCGATAAATCATCATGTTGTCATAAATATTTTAATTTATTTAATTTATAAAAATTATAAAAAAATACTACGATTTCGGAAATCGTATTATCTTTCTAATGAATATTTATAGTCAAAAATCTGACTTGTATAACTCCATGTAAAAATTATTTTAGTAAAACAACTCATGTTTGTGACATTTTAATTTTAACATTAAATAAAAAGATATTAATGCCATTCTCCATCCAAAGTGGCTCCATGGGATCCCCAAGGTGACCCATGGATTTTCTTGGTCGTCCATGAGACATTCAATAAGGGTAGAACATGTGTAATGTTCATTTCATATTATTAAAACATTATTTTTTCCTTAAACTGCAATAATTACCTCTAATCACGATTAAAAACTTAAAAGATACTATTCACCAAAAAATAATTTCAATCCCATTAAACCACAATTTACTTCTTAATGACAACCATGTATTTCAGATTTTTGAAATTCAAAATACATAGGTGGTAAAATTTCATTTAAACGGGAAATCAGTTTTTATAAGTACCACTTAGTGGTTTCACTATTCATCAAAAATTGATGTTTTCCAGAAAAATACCCAAAATTCACCCTAAGATATATTTGATATTCCAAACTCAAAAACAATATATATTTTACAAAATTAAAAACATATAAGTTTCATTTATTAATTTAATAATTAATTCCCGCTGTCAAAACAAATAGCGTGTTTTTAAGAAACACTATCTATTAAAAGATAGACAGTAGTTTAAGTCCAATTTCAAAGTGAAATTAATTTCAACGACCATGATTGGATTAAATGGTAAAAATATATTCTAATTTCACTTTAAAACCTATTAAAAAGATAATCTAATAATATAAATAAATTATATTAAAAAGTGGTTTTGAATAAAATACAACATTTATCACTATTCATTATGAAATGAACATTATCAGAAAAAATCCAAAAATGTACACAAATTTAATTTTGATGTCCCGATTCTAAAGAAGAATTTTATTTTGTTCAGTATAACAAATAATGTTTTCAAAAAGTGGATTTAAAAGAGGTTCTCCATCAAAAGGCGGTTAAACAACCCTTTAAAGAATATTAGAATGTTTACGCTTAAAATTAGATTCATTGTCATTTTGAATCCTATAACATTTATTGTAAAGAGTACAAATATTTGACAAACATATATAATCATTTGGTAGTTAGTTCTGTTCATTTCCGCCATTACAACGGCTAGGAGATAACTATCATTTAAAATAATATTATTTTATTATTAGAGTGCAACGTAAGATTTCAAAGGAACTCGTTGTTGTGTATTGGGTAAGCCCTAGAGCATAGCGTTCCCTTTATATTAATATTAACATTTATTTTCAAATAGGGATAAATATAAAAATGTCATATTCTTTATTTTCCTGGGGTGTTACATCCTTCCCCCCTTTTGGTAATTGCGTGCTCGCAATTTTAAAATTGGTCTTGGAAACATCATTGAAAATCCAACATCGGAACAAGAGTCAGTAAAACAATCACTTTAAAAGATTGAAAGAGAAGTATAGAAGTCACCCGAGATAACCCATACTAGGATTCCATGTAAGAAAACATGGACATGGAGGAGAAAAAAATGGTCATGTCATGATAGAGAGTGATAGAAATCATGTTTAGGAGAAAGTTAACCACAAGAAAATCACAAACTTGCGATGGGTTAAACGGTATTTGATTCCACATTAGGAAAAATTAACAGACAACATTTTTGTTTTAAGATACTTTTCATTGAGGAATTTATTTATGAGATTAACTAAAACATAAGGAATCATACTTATTTGTCATGTTGACTTTAACCTTTCACTAGATTTCTTATACAAACTCGTATTTTCTCCAAAAGACGAGTATTTAAGATGACTTGATCACATTAAGAGAGCTATAATCAACTTCTAGAGAACCACCCGATCCACATAAAAGAACTATATATTTCCCATGTCTTTAGACAAAATCCAAAACCAAAATTTTTAGTATGAGATCAGATAATCCACAAAAGTATAATCCTTTATAGAAATAAAATCTATTCTTAATCTCCAAAATATGTCCCAAAAAACCCACAATGTTCAACGAAGACCATTTGATAAAAAATTGTCCATAAAAATCTTCAAATTAAACCAAACTAAGATTGAATCCCAAATATTTGAAGGATTTAGTCACATAGTCTTCCAAGTTAAATCATATCATTTATCTCCAAACAACATCAGTTTCTCCTAAAGTCTCGCATTGAAAAGTAATTAACAAAATCAGATATCCTCCATGATAGGTTAATCATTTTCATAAATAACCCAAAATCAACATACTATTAATTCATAAAGTCACCTAACGAAAAAGAATAAGTCATACTAACCAGGGACTTCACGTAGTCCAGTGGAAGGCGATAAATACCAGTTGCACTTTGGCTATGGGTTAGATTCCCGCAGCTTTGTCCGACATTATAGGTTGTCACATGGTCTGTGTGTTTTCCATTTTCCAAACTATATAATTCTCAAATCATTCGACAAAAAGAGGTAAAATCATAAAAAATAACCACAACATAATTTAACCTCAATTTTATCTTATGACTTCCACTACCATCAGAACATATAGTAACACATAATTATCTCAAAAGTAAGGATCATATAAACCCAAATGGATCTTTATAACTATGTCCACAAAAGAACAGATAACTATTCCTTGAATAAAATTTTCATATATTGACTTCTTACTCATTCAACATTATTCATGATCCATTAACCATTCCTTTACAACTTATTTTGAAATACTTCTTTCCTACAAACAAAATCATGAATCATATCCTAAGATTCCAAAATAGGAAAACAAAAGTTATGAAATAATCCATACCTTTGATTGGTCATGTTTAGTTCCTTCATCCTCAATCAGAATGGAATTAGGTATTGGTAAACAAATATTTGTATGATCTTGTTGATCCCATTCACGAAACTTCTTCATAGGACATGTGTTTGCATAATGACCATGCACACCACATTTAAAACATTTAATTGATCCCTCAGAAAGAACTTCTTTCCCTTTCCTCAAGTCAACTGTATTCTTCCTTTTTCTATGGCAGATTCTTGCTTTATGACATTTATTTCCACATCTATAGAATATTTATGCCCCTTGGAAACATTTTCCTAGGTGCTTCTTTCCACATCTTTGACACATAGGTTTTTGAACACACTTAACTTTATGATTGTTACCTGTAGTTCCGTAGAGATTTGGTTCTCACAGATATGATGCCTTAGAGAAATCACCAAGGATTAGTTGGTGAATCATGACTCCAGATAGTTAGTTGAGGATAAACACAAGAGTTCTCATTGCAGCTCCAATATCATTCAGTTGCTCGCTCAAAAAACTTTCATAGTTTCCTTCACATCAACTGTTACTTTGGTGCCTGCTAGATCCAGCCATTTAGTAAAACCAAAAAGGTCAGTGTGAGTATATCAACAAAACAATCATATACTAATGAGGAAGATAAACACTAAGATATACTTACTCATTCACTTTATCTAAAATTAGGACTCTTTCTGAAATCCTAACCATAATGGTAATGTCACTTATGCTTAAAGAATACCCTAACCTCTAAAGTTATCTAAACAGACCTCTGATACCAACTATAAGGCCCCGGCCTTAAACCATACTTAATCTTGAGATATTACAAGATTACACATTGAGGATCTTTTTAGGTTTAGAGTTATTGAGAATTAGATCATAAAACATGCACTATATTCAACATTTAGACAAAGTGGTTACATAAATATAGTATTCATTTTCCCATCAATTGAAACATATTTAAAATAAAACAGAGATTCTTTCATGACCCTTCCTTGACAATATCATCATATCATGTACCATTCCCTTGACCTGTGAAAAACATTTCAAAAAAATCTTGGGATGAGCATAAAAAGCTCAGTAAGGGTTATAAAAATATGGAAAAGAAACATGAGTTCATATATACATAAGAATTAAATCATACTTTACCCACAAAACATAGGCACTTTAATATACCTCATCAAATCATGAATAAATCATTGAAATCATAAGACATAAAAAGTAACTTGATGAATTCATAACATTCTTACGTAACGAGTAACCCTATTGGTTACATTTGTAATACCCACCAAAGTATATTCCCTAAATCTCTTTGGAGAAACCTATCGTTTCACTCCTTCGCGTTACCCAATGCATTGGAGAGCTATATCAGGCTCACCCACCCTTATTTTATCAAAGAACCACCTGTATTCATAAACAATGCCCAAGAACCATAACATAGTCATAAAAAATAACTTAAGCACAATGGACAAATTACATTCCCATATTTCAATAACAATATAACATTTTAAGATATTGAAATAATGGATACATTCTAAAAACAAATTTCAAAACCATTTAAAACATTTAATAGGGATATTTTTGAATGAAAGATTCCCATAACACTTTGAAGATTTTAACATTTTAAACCATTAATATCCATATAAATAAATCCTTAAAACCATTTTGAAAACATGGATATTAATGAAAATATTTATAAGTATAAATCATTAAAACATTTAAAACGATATTTTAGTTAAATGGTTTTTAACATAATGAGTGACACTTGAATACAATAATTGAGGAATAACATTTAATCATAACTTTATAATATCATGAGAATAAATGGATTTATGATATAATATTACAAAGGGAATTATATACACCATATAATATTGAATTGGTGCATAACAACAATGAAGTCTCAATAGAAATGTAAAATGATATGAAATCACTTATAAAGAAGGTATCCCTAAATTAAGGATAAATCAATCTCATAATTATTTGTGAAAAATATAAATACAACCAATATAAGTTGATATTAAGGGTAAAACAATCAATGGTCATTAAATCATATTCAAAGGATGACATATTCAACAACTACAATTTGAACCCAAAGAAGTCGAAATTGGGTTAAGAAGCACCCTTGGTAAAAATTCGACAGCCTAATGGCGTCACTTCCAAATTTAGAAAAGAGTTTATGAGAGATAAAAAGGGTATCTAATCACTTGTTCATAAAATTTACATCAATAAGGATATATAAGAACATATCACAACATAATATTATGTGAATTAAAAGACATAACAAAATAAGTATTTTAAAAAGAGGAGGGTGAAAGGTTCCCTTACCGACTTGGGTATCTTTTGAAACGTACACCCCATTGAAAAAGGGTCATACAATGAATATGTAAATACCCATAAATGAAATTATATTACAAAAAGATTATAATAATGGTAATTTAATACACCACTCAACGGAAATGGTGGCAAATGTAGAATAAATCTCATGGGACTAAAAGTGAGATGAAAAATCCCTTACGAAAGCTCGACAGCCTAACGACGCCACTTAAAATATCCAAAATGAATTGATGAGAGAAAATAGAGTCTCTAATCATATGAACATAAAAATTATTGTATTATTAATATAAAATAGCATCCCAATCATAAGAAATATGAGCTTAAAAGGAATTGCATAAAAGAGTGTACTTAAAAAGAAAGAGAGGGGTAGGATCCCTTACCTCGGGTCTGTCTTGACTCGATCGTTATTTAATCTCCTGAATAATAAACTTGAGTTAATGTATACATCCTTAATAATCTTTTTCAAGTTCATTATTCCTTTTATATCACTTATTACCATTACATGAACACTATGTCATTATTTATGTTAATAACAGTCGTTTTAACAATCATTGGTACTTGAGTAAAAAATAAACTCTTTATAATTACAAGTTGTTCATGTGGTAAAATATCCATTATATCCATAATTTTATTAATGATGTAGATATCATAGATATCATATATATCCAGTATATTCATGCATTTATAATATTACATAACATTTATATTTATGAATTGTAATGCACCGTTCATCGAGACGGTAAGACGTACGTACGCATGAACTCTACTTCCATCTCTATTTCATATTTCATGGAATTAAATCATAATGATACATAATAGTATTTTAATTAAAGTATGGTATCATATATAATATCATTAAATATATCCCTTATATGTACCACATATGGTATTAACGAATAAAATCACTTTGAGGGGGCGATAGTCCGCACTTCTTAAAATGAAGATATCACGTATGCCCATAATGGAAGCCATAAAGGTATGCCATAAATAAAAAATACAGAATCTTAAGGAAAAAATAAACATATTATGTATCATATATAAGTGTAGTGACATTATAAGGCCACCATGAAAGTTGTTAAGAGAAGATTGAACAATCATCGTTTCGTGAGGCAGTAATTCACCATCCACAGAAACAGTATGTTCATTAACCATTAGAAGAAGGTGTGTGTAAGTGTAGCTAGAATACAAAACATAAAAACATCCAAGTATAATGAATATACATGTGTTGTTACAAAATAAAGGAATAAAAAGAGTTTAGGGGGTTGTAGAAGCAAAATAAAACAAAAGGACTCATGTGAAGACATTACCCTAAAATCGGGTAACTCCCTTTGGTTTGAGCTCAAAGGTTTCCTTGGGAAGACTTATGACCAATGTGATGCTTCTAAGAGTTATAGAGGGATGTGGAGAGACAAAATGGGTAGGGTTTGGCCGAGAAAAAGGCTTTGGAGGTGTGGGTACGGCTGTAGAGGTGGGGGCCTTTTATAGGAGGAGAGGAGGGGCACTCTTGGAAAGTAAGGAAATGTTACTTTATTTTAGAATGATTATCGGATTTTAATGGTCCCAAATTGTTGTGTTGGGAGGATAAGGTGATAAGGGTTCTATCTGATCCCATAAAATAAGTTTTGGACATGTTTAGGTCAAATATATTACATTATCTTTCCATTTTATTTAAATTGTTAAATAATGAGGTAATCGCTGCATCATCATGTTGTCATAAATAATTTAATTTATATAATGCCTAAAAATTATAAAATAAATACTATGATGTATGAAATATTATTAGATTTTTAATGAATATTTATAGTCAATAATCTGACTTGTATAACCCCATGTAATTTTTTTTAGTAAAACAACTCATGCTTGTGACATTTTAATTTTAACATTAAATAAAAAGGTATTAATGTCGTTTTCCATCCAATGTGGCTCCATAGGGTCCCCATGTTGACCCATGGATATTCTTTGTCGGCCATGATACATCCAATAATGGTAGGACATGTGTAATGTTCATTTCATATTATTAGAACATTATTTTTACCTTAAATTACACTAATTACCTGTAATCACGATTAAAAACTTAAGAGTTACTATTCACCAAAAAATTATTTTTATCCCATTAAACCACATTTTACTTATTAATGACAACCATGTATGTTTGATTTTTGAAATTCAAAACACAGAGGTGGTAAAATTTCATTTCAACGGAAAATCAGTTTTTATAAGTACCACTTAGTGGTTTCACTATTCATCAAAAATTGAAGTTTTTCAGAATAATACCAAAAATTCACCCTAATATATATTTGATATTTCAAACTCAAAAATGATATCTATTTTAAATAATTAAAATCATATAAGTTGAATTAATTAGTTTAATAATTAATTCCCGCTGTCAAAACAAATATCTTGTTTTTATGAAACAATATCTATTAAAAGATTGACGCTAGTTTAAGTCAAATTTCAAAGTGAAATTAATTACAACGAACACTATTGGATTAAATGGTAAAAATATATTCTTATTTTACTTTAAAACCAATTATAAAGATAATCTAATCATATAAATAAATTATATTAAAAAGTTGTTTTATATTAAAATGAATCATTTTTTACTATTAATTAAAAAATTAACTTTATTGGAAAAATACCAAAAATTTACAGAAAGTAAATTTTGATGTCCCGATTCTAATGAATAGTTTTATTTTTTCAAATATAACACATAAAATTTTCAAAAAGTGGATTTAAAATATGTTCTCCATCAAAAGGCGGTTAAACAACCCTTTAAAGAATATTAGAATGTTTTCGCTTAAAATTGGATTCATTCACATTTTTAATCCCCTAACATTTATTTTAAAGAGTAATAATATTTTACAAACATATATAATAATTTTTTAGTTAGTTATGTTCATTTCCACCATTACAACTGCTAGGCGTTAACTACCATTTAAAATAATTTTATTTTATTATTAGCGTGCAACGTAAGATTTCAAAGGAACTCGTTGTTTCTTATTGGGTAAGACATAGCGCATAGCGTTCCCTTTATATAAATATTAACATTTTATTCACAAATATGGATAAATATAAAAATGTCATATTCTTTATTTACCTGGGGTGTTACATCTACAATGTTATTTTCTCACCTAGACATAGTGTGTTGGATGAATTTCATATCACTTTTCATTTTCTGATAGTTTTTGGTGCTTTATCAAATTTATCTTCAAATTTCCAACACACCCAAAATGGAAGGTTATTGTAACCAAGAAATATATTATCTTCAAATGGTTTATTGTTTCAATTTTTGTCAATCCATACTCAGTTGATCTTTGAGTTTTCAAGGAATGTGATTTTATTGAACAAGCATAAAATAGTTATGAGGACGTCGTTGTTTCCATGTTATTTTATAAAATTTTTATTGAAAATTTGGATAATGGATAATAATTTTATTAATAATGAATGTTTCAAAAGTATGAATACATATATGAATTTATTGTACATGGTATGATTCTAGATCATCTCATAAAAATTTGGAAAAGGATGGAATTTTGAAAAAGTATTTTTTCTCAGGAATGAAATTTTATATGATAGAATGTTTTACCCCCAAAACAAATTGTGCATAAGAATATTATGTTCCAAATATTATGTCCAAATAGAGTTTACCATTATTTAATTTTTGATATTTAATGAGAAAAATATTTAAATTTCATTAGTAGTGTTAATATTTTTATATTTAGATAAAGAAATTTATGCTTCAAATGTGACATCAATTTCAAACGAAATTTCATGGGGGTTAATATCCATGGAAAATGTGCATAGGGACATCTAGGTATATAAACATAAGACTACCCCCTAGAAGAAAAAAAATTGAAATGAAAATTATATATCACATCCCTATGTACGAGTTGGAGAAAAAAGTCTAACACATAGAATATCAATTTTAATTTTTTTGTTATATCTATGTTGACCAAATGAATATCTAAATGTGGTTTCACAGATGATAATGGGTTCTATGAAATATAAATTATGCAACATCCCTAAAACTTCTGTGCAATAATAGGTGATTCGTGAAATTGATACATTGTGTTTCATTCAGGGATTGAATATACTGTTTGTATGATTCTTAACTCTATTGGAATTAATTTAAGATGTCTCTAGATGTAGAGTCCCCTTGAAGACCTATACAAAGAATTCAATACCATACTACGGAAGGTATCTTCATGATGGTAAAATCAGTAAGTATTCTCCCGTAGTAGTGAGCTTGGTTGAGTCGATCGAAGTGTTCCAAGAGATGTAGTGTTTCATCCCAAAAATAATGTAAGGTTTCTATTCATAGAATAGAGTGATTATGTTAGAAATCTTGTATTTAGTTACTAGTAAGGATTTGAGGATTTATGTAGAACTGAAACAATACCAGCATATGATCCTTATACTAGCCCTTAGTTGTAAACCATGGAAAACTGCTGAATTTTCGATCATCAGGTGATTGATTTAATTACTATACATTACCATATGATAGGCTCAACTAGGATCAACAAAAATTGGAATAATATTTATATCTTTTGAATAAATGTTGACCCATTGATTCACACTTCCCCTCTTTGGGTGTCCAGGTTCCTCCAATTATTTGTATTAAAACACACATATAGTTTAATTCAAGTACTTTTAACGTCCAATGTATATAATATAATATATATAAAGAGGTGGAAATAAATCTCACAAAGAAAAATTAATCAGATTACAATTTCCTTAAATTAATCATCACAAATGGAAAATACAGAAAGAATCCTCTCTGAAGAACCAAGGGTTGGACGCATGATTTTAATTTTGATGGATTTCATGAAGTGAGATATATGGAGAGATATAACACTAGAGTATAACATATAGAGGAGAATATCCCGTGTATAATGATACAAGGAGGTGGGATACAGTGGTTGGTGTGTATTTATCCTTGTTTTATTCACTGTTATAGTGAAAAATTCTATCTACCATTCAATATATCATATTGGACACACACTGTGGTTAGTGGAGGAAAGTTTCATCATCATTTTTATCCTAATTCATTGTATGGTTTTCTGTGTTTTGAAAATACAATATTCTCGGTATATTTTTCTCACAAATAATTATGAGATTCTTCCCTTTATATGGACCTTGCTATTATTACCAATCCATATTAATTATTTTGTCATGTGAGATCATCTTCGAGTATTTTTTTTGTTTTCTTATTTTGTATTTTCATCATATTCAATCCTCTTATGTTTCTGTGAAGCTGTGTTTTTTTTTCATCAGTTACCACTTCGTGTATTCTAAATGTATGTTCAAACTATAATATTATATTTTCATACTATAGAGGATTATTTTCATTCACATTAGAGTGTCTTATTATTCAATACATAGTAATATTCTATATAGTTCAATAATAATATACAATTTGTAGAAACTTCTATCTATGATATGTATTTTTTATACTATGATAAATTCACAATGAATAGAAAAAGACACTTAAATCATGGGATGCTGACAGAAAAATTCCCATATTATATAAATTGTAATATTTAAACAATGGAAGTATTCATTTTCATTAAAAAAACATAATCTATTTATGAGTTTCATAATCCATTAAAATATAATGATGATCATTATGATAAATAGATACTAGAAACATCATGTTCTCAAGTTGATTCAAACCTGATGAGCAATATTAGAAAATCAAAACATAACAAAGATGACTATTTTTATCTTAATAAAGATGAATAAAAAATTAAATTTCGATATTTATATAAAAATTGAATATAGAAATCTCAATATATGATACTGAGTTTGAAGATTCCATAAATTCTATTGACAAAAATCATATTTCCAGGATTGTAATGAAGAGGTTAGAAAAGTTTATTCCTTCCAAATAGAATAATAACACAGAATCATTTTCATTTCCATGGGAATGTCATTTCTTAGAAATACACAAACATTGACACTAAAAATATCACAATAGACATCCCATGAATCCTCCTTTGAATGTATACGAGATAAAATAATTTGAAATACTATAATACAATTACTGATTCATTGTCTATGATTTATCAATTACCTCTTCTTTTATTATGACATTGATTAGATATGGTATTCTATTAAAATGGAATGATGATAGTTAGAAGTCCATTGAATAATTTAAGACATGACTAACTTATGAAAATATCTATATAATTATATAAATGTAGATGGGTTATGGAATGTATTGTGATTCTTATGGATATGGCTTTTTTTACATAAATTGTAAGGAGACCGTGCCATAACCCATGAATCAAGACAGTTTCAAAAGTAATGTTTTTAAGACTCATTGTTTTCCTGGTCTATGAATAAAATATACTGAACCACAACCTCTTTGATAAAAATTTAACCACCTTCATCAAACATAAGAGATTGTATCACAAATTATCATAGAGGGACTTGAAAATCATCCAATAATTATGGGTTGGTTCTCTCCATATATTTTACATTGACTTTGTTTATTCACATGGTAATGGTAATTTGGTTGCTAATGGTCTATGAAAAATATTACACATCCAAGTGGTCAGGGAGGATTGTGACAAGAGAGGATGGATAATAATAAATTTCCAAGAAATGGAATTCATTGTGATGATTTTGATATATACTGTATGAATTATATTTATTCACCACAATCCATTAATTTTTTTCCCTCTATCATACCTTTTCTATAAGGAAATTGTATTTTTTCATGGATTCTACATTTTCATAGTACATAACTATCCATTATTTTCCTTATTGATTTTTTTTGAATTACAGGATAACTTTTATGAATAATATTTTATTAATTCCATTGTGTTATAATTTTAAATTTTCATATTGTTTCATAATAAATTAATAATAACAATTAATTTTTCATTTGTCGATTTTTTCTAGATTGAAATTAAATTTTGGCTTTTCAGTCCCTAATATTAAATTTTATTTAATAAGTGTTTATGAATTGGATTTATAATTATATCTACCCCTTTTCCACAATGAAATTAAATATAGCTGATGTTTTTTACATTAATATTATATATTTTCAATGAAATTTCTATTTTATTATATCTTTTTTAGTGAAGAATTGATGTTTTTCTCCAAAATGTAAAAACAGAAGATGAAAAATATGTTTAGTCCGACAGTGCATTTCGGAACAAATGAGGGAATCATGAATGTATTATGTAATTTATAATTTATTCCTCTAATGTGATGTAGTTTTTTTGGGTGAATAGTTGATATAACTTCAGATTGGTATTTTAGTATCCTTGATCAGATGTTGATGATGTTCATATAAATCGTACCATCTTATTCCTTATATTAATGACACTTATCCTCATTATGAATTTTTTGATCTGATTAACGTGTATGGGAATAAAATATTTGGAATAAGCCTATTATAAAATTAATATGAAAGTATGAATAAAAAATATAGGTTGTTTAATTTTCCTCCCATGTATAATTTGGCTCATTAACATAAAAACGCCATTATTAATTTTACATTTATCAGTTAAATGGAATGTACTTGTCACAACCTGTCCTCAGGGCCCATGCCATGACTACCCAAAGCCTGCGTCCCATAGGCCAGGGGCTGGAGACAAGCAACAAAGGTGTAAATCCCGATAAAAGGGGAGGCATATCCTTTATATAAGAAAACAAACACCACAGAGTAAACAAGCTAAAGAAAACTCTAAATAAACTGAGTACAAAAGTAAGTGCTAGAAAGTAAATGGGCCAAAATAAAAACCCAACTGAAAGTAAAGTACAACTGAAATAAAATACAGTAGTAGAAAAGTAAAATAGCAAATCTGAGCCGTCCTCTGGAACACCCACCTGAAGGGTGGGTACAGATAGCCTCCTCAGCTCCTTGGTCTGGTCGTCTGCTCAATGTACGTCCCGCTAAGTGGTCCACCTCCGGGTACCCTCCAGCTCTACAAGCTTCCAACTTGATCAGTTTTGTCCATCATCTGCATCCAACACCACATAGTGCGGGCATAGCCATTGCAGGGGTGAGTATACGATACTCAGTAGGGACCCTGAGACCCCCGAAGGTCTCTCAGAATCCATGAAGGATAAAACACAAAGAAAATATACAATCATAAAGTATAATCCAACACTACATGGGTATATGCCCATACATATACCTAAGTCATCAAATCTAGTTCCGCTCCAACTCACAAGCTCCAGAACAAACCAGCCCACTCAAGAATGTATAACTTAATCCACATAGGAATGTATGACCAAATCTACACAGGAAAGCATAACTTAATCCACATAGGAAAGCATCATCCAATCCACATAGAATATCATGTCAATCATATCGAAGATAATGATTTAAAGTCAAGAATCAGCTCATACTAGGATTTTAATCATGTTGTCAAAACCATAGCTGCTGGGGAACTCCTCCTCAATCCAGTACAGTGGGCCTGCCGCTACAACTACGCGCTTCCCACTAACCTTGGACTGCTGTAGTACTCCACCTGTCGAGTACGGTGCGCCTGCTGCTAAAACCATGCGCTTCCCACCATGGGTCAACCGCTACAACCAAGAGCTCCCCCCTCATAGCCTACAGAGGTACTTCTTTTGTTGAGTACCATAGGTCTGCCGCTACAAACAAGTGCTCCTCCATTTTGGGTATGCCGCTACAACCCAGCGCTCCCCACTGGGCTATCCAAAACACTCCGAGTCGATTGATCAGTAGTCGTCAAGTCTCAGCCAGCTCGAGGGTTTCCGCACATAGCACGCTCGTTCCGGGAGGGTCCGCTGCAAGAGCCAAAAGGTGGATACATCAAATCTCACATAGAACAGAGTTGATGTATTGAGAAGATCTTTCACATCTATAGGAACATAATGTGACAGACGACACTTCAATCAGACGCCCGGTCTGAGAGTTATTGGATTTTTCATCCCAGGGGCCCGGTTGGTTTTTAAGTCAAAACTAACCTGACCGTACACCAACTGCATCCAAACCTCATGTATAGTTAGCCAACAGTACCATCTCACTAAGGGGAAACCAACAAAGTCAACAGCACATCAAGTGGACGTCCAGAGCTCAAGTTATATGCGTTTACTCTCTAAGGGCCCGATTGGTTTCGTGTTCGAACCAACCCTTCCGTACAAAACGTACTCCGAAAAGTTGAGTGTAATATACCAAAACCACTGTCCCGGTCCAGGAATCTCATCGCAACTGACAGTGCGTCGATCGGAGGTCTATAGCCCATGTTACAGGCATTTGAACGAAGCTGTCCTTTTTAGGGGGTTTTAGGCCAAGACCGACTGGGACCATGACCCCCTATGTCGGCCCACACCGGGTCCAGGTTTGTCCCATTGGGGCGTGGCCTGGCCCAGCCGGAACAGCCCGGCCCGACGTGAGGTCCAGCCCAGTGCGGGTAGCCTGCCCCGGCGCGAGCGAACCGGCCCGGCGCGACCGGTTGGCCTGGCGCGGGCACGACCTGCGTGGCCCGACAGATCGACCGTTTCGGCCGAACGGGAAACAGGTGGCGCTGCTCCCCCCCCCCCCCCCCCACGTGGTGGGGGGACACCCTGTATGTCGCCGGTTGTTACGACCCCCAGCCTCCTGAATAGCCGGCCCGGTTGGACGACCGGTGCCGCCACTTTGGGCCCCCGTAGTCCCGCCCCTTCGAAGAACCTGCGGCCAGTAGATGGAGCCACCCTCAGGACTTCCTCCGCAGCCACAGGGAAGTGGCTCTTGATGCTTCAGTGGAAAGTAAGTCCAGCCGTGCCCTTTTGGTGACCGTCGCGGCCTTAGGATGCGGCCCTTCTTCGACCGGTGCGACGCGACGGTTCTGCGCCCCTCCGTCACAACATGCTTTGGCCAAGTCATTCCCTCGAGTTCTCTGGCACAGTGCGATAGCGCCACACACAATCCTCATAGCTCTCTTCGATCATACACGCAATACATGGTGCCACCATTGTTTGAGACACATAATATTCAACAAAAAAAGGGGAGGAGGTTCGGTCGTGATCATGCGGTCTGACCTCATCTCGTTATCATGAAAACATGTGGCTTAATATTTAACAAGGAATGCCAAAATAAACACAAACTTAAATGAAACCCCTACCTTGAAGAATTCATCGAACTAGGATCATCGCGGGAAATTAACGTTGCGGAAAACGGAGTCACAGAACGAGGCTCTGTAAACGTCGACGATGCTCTCCCAATGAAGGATATGACGTCCCCCTTTATTGGACATGGAAAGAGGATCGAAGGTGGGTGTGTTATTCTTTCTCTACAAAAGTTGTCAGTCACCGGCTGTAGAGAGGAGAGGAGACGGCACGAAAATCTCCCATAGCGGTGACGACGTTCTTCATCGTAGACTCGGCGTTCTTGGCGAAAGAGATGAAAGTCTTCAACATTAGAGTATTTCCTTTCCAAAATCACAACACACAACCTATAACACAAATAAAATGAGGAATGATTTTTTTTAACAGATGCCATGCGTTTTCAAAAATTCAAAATTCATATTCAAAATTAAAATAATTGAATGGCATTAAACAATCAAATAAATTTTGATAGTTGTCATGTCATAAAGAGGGGAGGTGGGTGTGTTACACATTTATGGGGGGTTGCCAAAACAAAGAGGGGGGTTTAGGGAATTTTAAGGGGTGGGGATCATGTGGGCCCCACCTAAAAAATATCCTACCAAGTGGTTAGGATGCAGTGGGTCCCACTCAACTCCCATGCATATATTATAACTAATTAGATTAGAAATAATATTGTGGTGCAAATCTTATATCACTCGTTAGTTAACCCAAAAATTTAACAACACCACCCTAGAAAACGAAACTCCAGAATGGGTCTTCATAAGAAATTACTGGCATTGTGGTTTCAACGGTGCCCTCAGATTTTGATTTAGTGAACCAGTTCAAATGATAGAAAAACCCGCTCGTTCATTCACTGAACGTACCTGAGATAAACTTCAGAAATTGATTCCGGGCACACCGGGCCTCAGAATCAGGTGTCCTCAGAAGCCATAGACTCGTAAAATTCCAAAGAAATTAAGAAAAGGAATTTCTTTTAATGTTCCCTGTCTTTACATTAATACCACCTCAGGGATTTACATCCCCATAATGTTTCAACACACACTAAGGAAAACAAAGAGGTACTGAGCATGCATCTGAGCCTTCCTCTCTCAAGTGCTCTCTTAGAGGTTCTCAAGCTACCAGTGAATGTGAACCTGAGGAATCGACCGTCCACATAGGACCCGCTCCTGTCGATCCTTGTTATCCAATAGAACCTTGGTGAATGTTGTACCATCATCGACGTCCATCTCCCTATGGTTGATGATGTGTGAAGGGTCGTGCATGTATCTACTTAGCTGAGATATGTGGATGCCATCATGCACCAGGTGCAAATGCGGTGGAGGTCCAAGAGGTAAGCCACCTCACCTACCCCATTGAGGACCTGGATGGTTCCGATGAACCTAGGAGATAACTTTCCTCTCCAGAAAAATCTCCATAGTCCAGGTCGAGGTGAGACCTGTAAGAAAACATGGTCACAATCTATGAACTCTAGGGGTCTCCATCTCCTATCAGCATAAGCCTTATGTCTACACTATGCAGTCTTCATCTACTCATGGATGATCTGCACCTTCTGTATCATAGCCTGTACCATATCTAGTCATACAAGAGCTACTAAAATTTCTTCTTTGACGATAAAAGAAATCTGGTCTCATCCCCTTATTTAACCACGTTCTTTGCCTAATACAGTCAAGCCTGACATGAACTATACATTTCACGTCTTAGATGACGTCGTAAGGCCTCGACACTACTACCAAGAGATCAAACCATCACTCTAACCTCAAAGGGTCCACTATTGGCATTAGTGTGTGGTCTCTGGGTCTCCTCCAGTAGGAATCTCGAAAGTGTAGGTCAAGTCAACAGTTTTAACCATAACCTCTCAGTATCGACCATAAAAAAGGGAAGGAAAGAAAATGTCACAAGGAAAGTGCCTTATATTATTGTAGATCAAGTACACAGACACACAATAATGACAAAAAGGAAAATAAAAGCACCATGATGAAAAGTCCCATGCCTGGAACTAGTCCCACTCTTGTCCGCAAGATTCCGGAGCTGCATAGTCATATGCTTCATCTGCCTGAAGCTGAGATCTCCCATTTCCAACTGTTCCCTGCAGTCGGGGTGGAACTCCTGGTGGTGATGTTGGCATCACCTCATATATTCGTCCACCTATAGCTGCATGACCAGATCCCCTGCCTTGGTCACCTGCTCCTTTCGATCCGCCCCGATCAAACCTCTGCCTCTGCCTGGGAGGTCCTTCGTTTATCTGCTAGTCATTTGTATGGTGGGTCGGACAGTCACGTGCCATATGACCAACCCCGCCGCATGAGTAACACTATCCACTCATGGTAAGTCGTTCTCCACCCGGTTGCATCGTACACACGATATTTTGTCATGTGGTCGACCACCTGAAGGTCTAGTCCTCTTGGACCTCTGCATCATCTGTATACTGCCCACTGCAGAAGACTCCACTGCATGCTGGTTAGTGGTGGGTCCTACTGCTGGAGACTGCTCAACAAAGAAACTCTCCACAAAGAGGGCTTGCTCCAACACCCCTGTCTGTGTCAGGATGTTGTGAGAAACAATTGAAGCTCTAATATCATGCCTGAGCCCCTGATCGAAGGATCGGGCCCCGAAGAATGGGTCCTGTACCATATATTTTGAGTAATGCGAGAGATCGGTGAACCTCGCTGAATAATGCGCCACCATCATGATACCCTGCTGAAGATGAAGTAGCTCCTGAATGCACACCGCTTGAAGGGTGGATGTTACAAACTCTGCCTAGAACAGGCTCTCGAAATCTTCCCATAGAAGTGATGTCTCATCGTGCACCTGGAGCATCAGGATCCACCATCTGCCTGCTGTTGCCTGAAGGAGGCTAGCAGCAATGATCACCATGAAGTTAGCTGGCATCCCTACAAATCTAAAAACTCGAACAACAGCCTCCAACCAATCCTCGACTGCCTGAGGGTACTACTCCCTATGAAACCTGGGCGGTCTCTGACACTGAAACTTGTGCAGTGCACTAAGGAGACGTGCACTCTCAGTGGCCATGGCTAGTGGCATCAGTGGCTCGGTGGGTAGAGGTACTGTCGGTGCCTCCACTGTAATGGGGCCCTGCAACGAGGCCTCATTGCTCGATGGGCTGTTGTCTTGCACAATGCTCTGAACCCTAGCTGGAGGCCATCGTGGGGCCATCCTAATAAGAGAAAGGTGTGCCACTGTCAAAATAGTATTCCTGGTGAGATGGAACAAGAAAACTTTGAAACACACATGCAATCAATGTTTTCATGTATTTAGTCGGAAATCAGAACTCATGGCCCTGGTGTATGGATACCTCAGCCGTCGTACCAACACTGGACTCTCTGGACTGATAACCAAACTCATTACTCTAAACATTATTTCTTCACAGAGAAGAAATTATCAGCCCTGAGTTCTACGGTAGAACCGGCTCCCCTGATACCAATTTTTCATGACCCATCCTCGGGGCCCATGCCATTACTATGCCAAGCCCGCCTCCAATAGGCAAGGGGCTGGCGACTAGCACCGAAGGCATAAATCCTGGTAAAATGTGAGGCATTTCCTTTATATACGAAAACAAATACCATAAAGTACAAACTCTGAAACAAACTCTATGTAAACTGAGTACAAACGTATGTGATGGAATGTAAATGGGCCAGAATACAAACCCAACTAAAAATGATGTACAACCGAAAGAAAATAAAGTAGCAGAAAAGTAAATCAGCAACTTTGAGCCATCCTCCGAACACCCACCTGAAGGGTGTGTACAGATAGCCTCCTCAGCTCCTCGGTTCAGCCTTCCGTTCCATGTATGTCCCGCCATGTGGTCCACCTCCGGGTACCGCCCAGCTCTAGATGCTTCCAACCCAATCAGTGATGTCCGTCGTCTACATCCACCACCACATAGTACGGGCATATCCCGTGCAGGGGTGAGTATACGATACTCAATAGGGACCCTGAGACCCCCAAAGGTCTTTCAAAATCCACGAAGGATAAACCAAAATGGAAAGACACAATCACAAAGTATCATCCAACAATACTTAGGTATTTCCCCAAACATATACCTAAGTCATCAAATCTAGTTCAGCTCCAACTCACGAGCTTAAGAACAACCCAATCCACCCAGGAAAGTATAACTTAATCCAAACAGGAAAGTACAACCCCATCCACACAAGAAAGAATATCTTAATCCACACAAGAAAGCATGATCCAATCCATACAGGATATTAAGTCAATCACATCGAAGACAATGATTGAAAGTCAAGACTCAGCTCAAACTAGGATATTAATCATGATGTTGAAACCATAGCTACTGAGGAACTCTTCCTCTATCGAGTACATTGGGCTTGCCGATACAATCAAGCACTTCCAAAAAACCTTGGACTACTGTATTACTCCACTTGTCGAGTACTGTGGGCCTGCTGCTACAACCAAGTACTTCCCACCATGGGTCTGCTGTGACAACCAAGCGCCACCCCCCCCCCCCCCCTCACAGCCTACAGAGGTACTCATTCTGTTTAGTACCACAGGTCTACCGCTAAAACCAACTGCTCCTCTACTGTCAGTTTTCTGCTATAACCAAGCGCTCCCCACTGGGCTATCCGAAACAGTCCGAGTCGATCGATCAGCAGTCGTCATGTCTCAGCCAGTTCTATGGTTTTCGTACATAGCACGCTTGTTCCGGGAGGGTCCGCTCCATGAGCCAAGATTTCGATACATCAAATATCATGTAGACCAGATTTAATGTATTATAATGTTCTATCATGACAATAGGAACACAACGTGATAGACATCACATCAATCGGACACCCGGCCTGAGAGTTATTGGCTTTTTCGTCCCAGGGGCCCGGTTGATTTTTAAGTCAAAACCAACCCGACCATACTCAAACTCCATCCAAACTTCGATCAGAACAATCCAAAAAGACCGTCTCACTAAGGCGAAACAAAAAAATCTACGACACATCAATCAGACGTCCGAAGCTCAAGTTAGAAGCATTTCTTCTTCGAGGGCCTGATTGGTTCCTTGTTCGATCCAACCTGGCCATACCCAAAGTTCTTTGAAACCAGGAGTGTAATATTCCAAAACAACTGCCTCGATCCAAGGATCGCATCGCAACTGACATTGTGTCGATCAGATGACCGTAGCCCATGTTACGGGCGTTTGAATAAAGATGTCCGTTTTAGGTGGTTTTGGGTCTTGACCGACCCGGCCCATGACACCCTGGGGCGGCCCGAACCAGGTCGACCCAACTCGTGTCTGGGTCCGGTCCATTAGGGTGCGGCCCGACCCGGCGCGGGGTCCAGCCAAGCATGGGTGGCTCGGCCCGGCGTGGGCTGTCCAGCTTGTGGCGGCTGGTTGGCCTGTTGCGGGCGTGGCCTGCGTGGCCAGTCAGCTCGGCCGTTTCGGTCGAGCAGGAAACGAGGGGCACTACCCCACCCCCCCCCACTTGATTGAAGAAACTCTTCCTGCCCCCCAAATATATGGGGGCCACCCTGTCTGCAGCTGGGGGTTACGACCCCAGGCCTCCCGAACGGACCGCCCGGTTGGTCGGCCGGTGCCACCGCTGCGGGACCCCGCAGTCCCGCCCCTCCGAAGCGCCAGCGACCGATGGATATGGCCACCCATATGACTTCCTCCGCGGCCAAAGGGCCAAGGTTCTTGATGTTCTGATGGCCGGGATGTCTGGCCACCCCCTGTTGGTGACCACCACGGCCTTAGGTCGCAGCCCTTCTTCGACCGGTTCGGCGGGATGGCACCACGCCCCTCCTTCACGGCCCGCTTTGGACATGGAATTCCTCTGAGTTCTCTGGCCTGGCGTGATGGCTCCGTGCACCTCCTTTACTGCTATATTTTATCCCACGCGCAATGCACCACGCCACCTTCATTCGAGACTCATAATATTCAACAAAAAAAGAGGAGGATTTTCAGCCGTGTTCATGCGGTCCGACCTCCTCCCATTATCTTGATAATAGGTGTATTTATATTTAACAAGGAACACCTAAATAAACACGAACTTAAATCAAAACCATACCTCGAAGAAGCTTTCGGATGAGGATCATCGACATCACAGAATGAGGCTCTGTTAATGTCGCTGGTGCTCACCCGATGAAGAATATGACATACCCCATTCTTTGACGTGGAAAGGGGATCGAACGTGGGCATGTCATCATTCTCCGGAAAAGGCATCACTCACCGGCTGTGGAGAGGAGGGGAGACAGCATGATGATCTCCCCTAGCGGTGACAGAGTTCTTCGTCATAGACTCGGTGTTCTTCACGAAGGAGATTAAGTTCTTCAACCTTAGAGTATTTCATTCCCAAAATCCCAACACACAACCACTATCCCGAATAAAATAAGGAATTATTATTTTATTACACATGCCATGAATTTTCAAAATTTTAGAATTCAAACTCAATATTAAATTAATGGAATGAAATTAAACAATCAATTTAATTGTTAGAGTTGTCATGTCATAAATAGGGGAGGTTGGTGTGCTTCACATTTATGGGAGGTTGGAAAAATAAAGAGGGTGGTTTAGGGAATTTGAAGGGGTGGGGATCGTGTAGGCCCCCCTCACAAATATCATACCAAGTGGTTTGGATGTAGTGGGTCCCACTCAACTCTCATGCATAGGTTATAACTAATTAGATTATAAATAAAATTGTGGCGCAAATCTTATTTCACTCTTTAGTTAACACATAAATTTAACAACACCACCCGATCAAATGCAACTCCAGAAAGGGTCTTCTTATGCAATTACTAGTGTTGCAGTTTCAACAGTGCCCTAATATTTCGATTATGAGGACTGGTTCAAATGTTAGAAAAACCCGCTCGTTCGTTCACTGAACGTACCCGAGTTAAACATTATAAATTGATTCCAGGAACACCGGGCCTCGGAATTAGGTGCCGTCAGAAGCCACAGACAAATAAAATTTCAAAGAAATTAAGAATTAAATTTCCTTGAAATTTACAGGTCTTTACAGTACTGTTCAACACCATTGTTGATATCTTTTTAATATTTCAGTGACTCATAATATTCCCAATAGATATTTTGTAGAACATATTTTTAATTTATATATTAATTATTTTAAAAAAATGATTATGATATATTGAATATTTAGTTTTGTAGTGGTAGGGCAGAAGAGATTATATTGTATTTTTTTATTGATTAATGAAACATATATAGAAATTTATCATTGCATGAAAAATATGTATACATCAATTTGATATGTAATATTTTGTAGGTAGATGAAAATGAAATGGGTTCTAATAATTTGTATGAGGTATTTTTTATATACATAATATTCATTCTACACAAGAGCATTAAATGTGTCTGACATACACAAGTTGTGATTTAGTGGTGGAAACTACCTCATTGATCAATAATTCCCTCACATGTTCATGTTCAATTACACGAAATGATTCTAACAATAGACATAAATAAATAGTGATCTACCCAGTGAACCATTGTAGTAATAGGATTCTCATGGATGTCTACTTCTATACCAATTTTCGGTACATAGGTGAGACCAGTTTTTCCATGGCTATTTGAATAATTCGATAATTTACATAGTATTGTTAAATTTCATCCACAATTAAAGAATACACCCCATGTTAATGAATTAAATTCATAATCATTACTGATACTTTCACCAACTTGTGATGCCACAATGTAGTATACATTTTTTCTTTACTTCACAATAATGTCATCTTTAGAACTCCACCAACAAATGGATACACTTCCAAGGTAGAATATGAAACAATATTTGGATTTTCTATCACTTATATCGATATGGATACTAGAAAAAGTGTATTCACTTAATATTCAATGATAATTACCTTGAAGTACAAGTAATATTTCACTGATTATTCTAAAGTACTCAAGGATATTATTTATGGAAATTGATGACCCACAAAAAATATAGATTATCATTTTAACAAAGAGAATATTTTTTTTCCAAATACAAAACATTACTTATATAAAAAATATTATGTGAGATATAGAATGATTCATATACCTCATTTTCTAAAGTTTAGGATCTAGGATAATCCTAAGATTTTTTCTAGGAAATATTATGAGAGATCGATTTTGGGAGTTCCCTAAAATAATCATCTTGAGAAAATATACTTTATATGTTCGTTGACTCAGTCTGTCAAAACCTTTTTATCAATCTAAATGGATCATTATACCACATGTGTAGGATATTTAACTCAGTAATTTCATTGAAAAAAAATTTCAAAACTATTTTACGTAATGCAATGTCGAGACATCTTTTTCAATATATAGCATGCCATACACATATAATAATAAAAATTCCATGACGAATCCACTATAATTCCTATAAAAACAAGAATCATATGAGTTTTTATAAAACCTAAAACTTCTTTATCATCATAAAACCATATATATATACTCATTGATTGTATCTTCAATCAATAAATATTAAATTCTAACTTATAAACCTTAATAGTCTCATTTTTCACATTAAAAACATTTTGATTCATTTTATCAAAAAAACATTATGTTTTATTGTTACTATATCATTGAATAAATTTATAATATAGGAACTAATTTTTGCATCCTTTTTATATATCATATAATCATAATGAGATATCAAGGAATATCTTAATAGACGTTATTATCTCCACTTAAAAAAATAAAACATTATAAAAACAACAACTATATCTAGGAAAAAACATTTGATGATCAATAAATAATATAAAATTATAAAAAAATATTACCAGGTTTATAAAATTATGAAATATAAGAAATAAAATTTATCATAAATGTATACAATAAATCAAAAAATAAATGAAAATAATTGTCAAACTATTTTCAACCAAAAATAAATAAATAGTTATTGTAAAAATATTAAAATATTCAAAACCTGTATCATAAAAAACACTTTAAAATATTTTGGATATAAAATGTAAAATCATCTTTTATTTAAACATTTTATAGATAAAAATATATAGTAGTGTTCATAAAAAATATTTTCAAAATAAAAAATTTTAATATTCTAATTGTATTTATAGATCCTATAAGAAAATGATATAAAATAATTGCGGAATAACCCACAGTATGCTTAAGATATTTAAATTAGTATGTTCTATGAGATTAAAAATGACATGAAAACAACCAAGGAGTCCTAACCATATAATATTTAATGTTTGGTGGGCCTCACTATGTCCTCCACAACTAGAATAAGGGTTTTCATCTAGCACGATGTTGGCATATCGTAGAACATTATAGACCTTAGCCAATTAATTTGAAAATCAACACATCTACAATGAATAAGTAAGAAAGAAACAATTTTAGGATATACATATATATCATAAAATTATACATAATTCTTGAATGAGACAATAAGAGAAATTATAACTCCACATGGGTAAAATAAATTAAGAACAATACATCTGAAAATACCTTAAATCTGACAGATTCCAATTTCTGGAGAACTCATCCCCATTGAGTAATACTTTTGTATTTATATCGTGGTACAAAAAACATGTCCACCATAATGTAAGAATATGATCTATAATATATAAGAAAACCTCATCATACATTATATTTGATGCAATATGTACATCATTTCATCTGATACCACTATCTATACTACACATTATCAGCACAAGCACAACATTTGTATCAACAATGCCTATAAAACTGTTAATACATGGAATAAATATTGTCTAATATGATCAAAATCGATAGAAATGCTATACCATGCATCTCAAATATAACAAAGTAGATCCTAAGGATTCCAAATGATAAAATCAGTTGAATAAGTCAAAATTATAACTTTAATTTTTCTACTAAATACCATAAATGGGGACAAGTTTCTTAAAGTAAAAAGGTCATCCATTGAAATGGCACCACTTTTCATTCAAAACCAAATATAGGGTGCATCCATTATAGAAACCCAGTGGTGAACCCATGACTTTCAATAGAATAGATCTCTGTCAAGGGGTTATTAAACCCTACTATTAGAAATAACCATGTGGGTTGTAAATGTTATAATTCCCATTGTTTGATAGAGCCTCTACTATGAATAGGCAATCTATATGAGAAATATGTACACAACTCAAAAAATTTGAACATCCCAAAACCGGTAGCCAAGACAACCATTAAGGAATTATTGTTTGAGTCATTCTCTTCATTAGAGGGGACCCCATTTAGGGGAGTAGTAAACATATTTTGTAGGAAACATACCTTGCTATTGGGAACCACAATTGATGGTGTATCAAACCCTATTCATAGAATTTATTGGACATGAACCTAATCAACATCGATAGAGTACTAGAACCATGTATATTTAGTGGAACCGTTCCATGAGTACCATGGGTGGGTTATTGAAATCCTTGATGGAAACTAGTAGGTTTATTCCATCCATAGCATACTTCATGTGTTCTACTGACACCTTGAATGCTCAAAACATCATTTTCCAAATGAAATCATCATATATTAGAAGATAAAACCTAAAACGACCAATCTCTCTTTGAAAAAAAGCCTCAGATGGATGAATAAAGAACATATATTGTGATATATGTAACAAAATATTATGAAGAGGTTATTTATTTTCAGGAATCATATATCCTATAAAATTTCACTCAAATCACTCCATAAAAAAGATGGGTGTCCATGTATAAAGCCTTTATATTTCCACATGGAAAATTTGGTGTTGTTTGGGTTGGGTAATGATTCCATGAACACTGTGTTAGACCTCTTGAGTTGCATTGGGAATACGTACCCCACTAATTTGTTGTCTAGCCAATTCATTTGGGCCATATGTTTAGCTGGTCTGACTGGATGACCTGCACCAACAATCCCATTATGTTGTGGCAATGCCCTAGGGACCCCACCCTAAAATACATACATTAGTTTAGGAATTTTATATTATTTTTATTATATTAATTTCATTCTCTTAAACATTCTTAATTTTATGTTGGCTCAGCCTTACCATAAACAAGGAACCTCTGAAATAGAATATCCATATAATAATTTCTCCAAGGAATAATTCGTGGAAAAATTTATCCTTTTACATATATGGAGGTTCTAAAACATAAATAGAAAAAAATTGAGCAAATTATCAATTATAAAATATCTTGTTCACTACAGAAACGCCCCTATTGGAGCCCTAAATTATTATTTATTGAAATATTAATCCATGAAATCTAAAAAAATCAAATAAACTAGAAGATAAATTTTTTTCCTTATTTAAAGAGGTATTTTATAAATATTTTTCTATAGTGTGAGATAAATAAATTTATTATGGTATTTTTATTTATTCATTATTGGATCAAAATATTGATATGAATAAGAATAAATAAATTATGGGAAACTAAATAAACAAAGAATGAATCATTATGTATTACATATTGATAAATATTTTTTTGAAAAAATATTGATTTAAGTGTATTAATGTTTTTTAAATGAAGAATAATATAAATTTTTAAATTTAAGAGTCTGATGGGATGTTTCTACCTGATGAGATTACATAGGGTTATGCCTTGTTTTGATCTATGGTGGAAAATAGTTATTATAGCATCCTAGGTAAATAATGGGTAAGAAATTTTCATATTTATTAATATTTGTGAATTAAATATTTTTTTTACATTAATAGAGTTGTTATGTTCAATAGCATACCCAATACGCAACAACATGTTTCTTTGAAATATAATGTTGCACACTAAGAATATAATATTAATATTTTAAATGGTAGCTAACTCCTAGACGTTGTATTGGTGGTAATTAAAAAAACTAACTACATTATGATTATATATATTTTTCGAATTTATTTACATTTATCCAATAAATGTTAGAGGCTTAAAATGTGAATGAATCTAATTTTAATCATAATTTTTATTAAAAGGTCTATTTACTGCCTTTTAATGGATAAACCTCATTAAATATAGTTTTTCTAACTTAAATACATTATATTTGACCAAATAAAATTATTCTTTTGAATGGGGACTTCAAAATTTACATTGTGATTTTTTTTTGGAATTTTTCAATTGAAGTTCATTTTTAAGGAATAGTCAAAAATATTTTATTTTAATTCAAAAATGTGTTTGAATCTAATATATTTATATTGTTATATTATCTTTTAAAATGGTTTTAAATTTTAATTAGAATATATTTTTATCATTTAATTAAATTTTGGTTGTTGGAACTTATTTCACTTTGAAATCGGACATAAACAAGTGTCAATCTTTTGATAGTTATTGTTTCTTAAAAACTCACTTTTTATTTTAACAACAGGAATTAATTTTAATATTAATTAATTCCACATTAATGTTTGGAATTTGGAAAAATAAACAACATTTTTGAAATAAGAAGATGAAATATAGCTTAGGCCGAATATTTGGTATTTTTCTTAAAAACATCAATTTTTTATGTATAGGGAAACCAGTAAGCAATAGTTAAGAAAATTGACATTTTCATTTAAATGAAATTTTACCACTTCTGTGTATTGAATTCCTAAAATCCAACTTACATTGTTGTTATTATTGAGTTAAATTTGGTTCAATATGTTGAAAATAACTTGCTTTGAATAGTAACTTTTGATCTTTTTTCCCATGGTTAAATGTTAATATGGTAATTCAAGGTAAAGAGAATAATATAATGATTCATAATTAGCTTAAAAAATTTCCTAAATTTATTGGATTAGTAATGGATGACCATGGGAATCATTGGATCGATTTGGGACACTATGGGGCCAATTATGAATGATAATGAAAATTTAGATTAATTAATTTAAAGTAAAGGCAAAAACGACACAAACAAAAATGGTTTAGTAAATTAATCTTATATGGTGTTATATAAGTCATATTATAGAATATAAATATTATATAAAATTCTAAAAATATTTCATACATTATTTAATTTTTTTATAATTTTTAGTCATCAAATTTTTTAAATTATTTATGACACAATAATATTGCATTATTTACCTCATTTATAAATGATTTAAATAAATAAGATTATAATGAAGAAAAAATTATCCAAAACCTATCAAATTATTATTAGATGATTTTATCTCAACCACGAGTCATCTTATCTTATACTCTAATAATTTTTGGACTTTTAGAAACTGAATATCATTATATAATAAAATAATATTTTCAAACTTTCCTTAAGAGCCCCTCCTTCCCCTTATAAGAAGATACAACTTCTATCCAATTCCCCACTTCTCTCAATCCGTTGGTCTCATCCAAACTCTAACCAATTAATCTCCCTAAATCCAAATATTCCACCTAAAATCCTTACCATTGGCATAAGGCACATCAACAAACCATTTTGGTTGAATCCAATGGAAGATACCCAAATGAAAGTGAATGGTTTCTCTTATCTTATTTTATTTTATTTTACTTCTCCAACCCATAAAATATTTTTTATTCTGTTATTTCTAGAAACACATTTATCCTAAATATACATGGATGTTGTTATGAGATGGATTGGAACGGCACATGAACACACCTCTATCTAATTAGTGAAGAACATAATGTTTCAGTGGATGGAAAACTAACGCCTAACGAAGTGATGATTGTTCAATTATCACATACGGCCTCTCATGGTTTCCATTATGATGTAACTGTATTAATATATGATATATATTATATTTATGTTTTCTTTATTATTCTATATTTTCCATTTATATTATACCTTTATGGTTTCCATTATGGGTAAACGCGATAATTTCATTTGAGGAAGTGTAGACTACCGCCCCCTCATAGTTATATGACTCGTTAATTCCATATGTGAGATGTATAAAGGATGGAGTTAATGATATTATATATGATATTATAGTGGAATCATAATATATCTATATATCATTATGTTTTAATTTCATTAAACTAATAAACAGAAATGAAAGTAGCATTCATGCGTACGCACGACTTTCCATCTCCATGAATGGTGTATTTCATTTCATACCTCCAAATGCTACATACAATTATAAATATTTCTATATACAGATATATATGATATACATTATATTTAAAAAATTAATATCATTCTGGATATAACGTACTATTGCCTTCTTAGACAACATGTAAATACATTGTGTCCGTTTTTGACTCAAGTACCAAATATCGACTAAAAGAACATTGTTAACAAGAATGATTACATAATATTTATAACAAGGATATAAGTGATATAAAAGGAATAATAAAATTAATTTTTTTTAATATTGTAGAAATTAGATTTAGTTTATTATTCAGGAAGAACAATCATCAAACGAGTCAAGTATGACATGCGGTAAGGGATTTTCTTATCTCTCATTTAATTCTGTGATATTTCCATTGTTTTCCACTTATTAATAGCACGTGGTGTATTGTTTAATGAAGTTTGATATAAATTATCATGATTGTAATTTTATTCATGGAATTTTATGATTATTTTCTGGTTATTAACTTTTGGTTATACGACTCAGTTAATTACAACATGGTAAAGTGTTTCATCTCACATTTATTCCCGTTAGATTCATGCTATATTTTCCACTATTTCTTTTGGTGTGGTTTTTTACTTTCCATAATTGTACTCATTGTGTAATATAGTATAATTTTATATTATTTTTATATTCATCGTATGATCCTTGTTTCATGGGATGTTTGTTTCGTATGATACCAAATCGATAGGGGATCCTTTTCACCCAATTTCAATTCCATGGGTAAATCTTCTAATTCTTAATTATGTCATTATATGATTATGTGTGGATTCAATATTTATTTATTTATGTTGTAATTTAAAATCCTCTTTTTTTCAATATAATTTTGATACACATAATCACTCCATTTATAAATTATCATGTCATCGGTATGAACTTCATAAGATTAATTTTAACTCAATTTCCATTCATTGAGTTAAATATTCATGTCATTGGTTTTGACTTAAAAATAACATGTGTGAATTTCATATGATTGATTTACAATGAATATCCAATTATATAATGGGTATTATTATTTTTCACACATTATTATGTAATTGATTTATCCTTAATCTAGGGAAACAACTTTCATAAGGGATTTCATCTCAATTTACATTCCATTAAGACTTCATTGTTGACATGCACCAATTCACTCTTATATGGTGTATATAATATCCTTTGACATATTATATCATGAATCTATTTATTCTCATGATATTATAAATGTATTATTAAATGTTATTCTTCAATTATTTGTATTCAAGAGTCACTCATTTTGTTAAAAAATCATTAACTAAAATATCATTTTAAATGTTTTGATGATTTATTATTCAAAATATTAATCTTTAATGAACATGTTTGAAAATTTGTTTTGAGTATTTATTTATATGGAAATTATTGTTTTAAAATTATAATTCCATTAAAAGATTCAATGTGTTATGGGGACATTGATTCAAAAAATTCTATTTTTTACATGGTTTATGAAAATGGATTGATTAATTCAATACCATGAAATTACTTTTTCTGATTGAAAATGAAATGTTATTAATTTAATATTTATATTTGCAATATTTTATGTGTTATGATGGTTCATGGAAAATTGATTTGTGGTCACGTGATAAACTATATTATGGCTGGTGTCTTGATAAAATTGGACGAGTGGTTACATTATAACCTTAAAATCATTGGGTATGGAAGTCGGTCGTATGGCTATTCCTTTTAGGGATATTTGTGGAAGTCGACCGTATGGTTATTCCACTTAAGAATGATTATGTGCTATGTTACCTTTATATGTTATGTGTTCTTTATATGTATTTTATGGTAATATTTTGGTTTGAAATGGTTAAGAAATGACCTTTTATTCAGTAAAGTGTATTTACTACATCATAAATGGGAAAAGTATTACATTTGATAAAGTATTCATGGATTACATGTTATTTTGAAAATATATAATTTTTCATTCTTTATGTATCCCTTAGTGAGATTTTTATGCTCATCCATGTTTTTGAAATGTTCTTAATAGGAAATAATGTGGAATATGGTCAAGTATAGGATCAAGAAAAATTCATGTTATTTAAAACATGGAAGTAGACATGTTTCCTCTATTCAAGAGTTTTTATTTTATAAAAAATTGAAACTATGTAGAAGTGTCTACATTGATATTTTTGAGATGAAATGTTATTTTTGTGCCTACTTCTCTAAAACTATAAACCTGAAAAGAACTTCAATGTGAATTATTCATTTAATTCAAGATTATTTAATGTTTAAGTTCAGGTCCTTATAGTTTTCATTTGAGGTTGGATTATATAACTTTAGAGGTTGGGGTGTTATATAAGCACAAGTGACATAACAACAATGGTTAGCTTATTAGAAAGAGTCATAATTATTTTTAATGAGATTAAGATAACATGAATATGCATTTACCCTCCTCATATGATATTATATGATGATTTTACTGATATACTCACACTGACATGTTTTGTTTTTGTAAATGGTTGGAACTAGCGAGCACCAAATTAACAGTAGATGTGAAGAAAACTGTGATAGTTTTCTGAATGAGAAACTAAATAAAATAAGAGCTGAAATGTGAACTATTGAGGTTATTCTCAACAAATTATACGGAGTCATGATTGGAAACCTGAAACTTGTTGATTTTTATAATCCATCGTATATGATACAAAACAAATCCATTCATACTTTTAGGTAATAATCCTAATGGTAAGTATGTTCAAAAACCTATGTGTCAGGGATGTGGAACGAAACACCTAGGAAAATGCATCAAAGGGAAATGAAGCTGCTATAGATGAGGGAATGAAGGTCATAAAGTAATAACCATCCATGAGAAAAGGAAGAATTTAGTTGACTCTATGAAAGGGAAATAAGTTCTTTCTAAGGGATCAATTGAATGTTTTAAATGTGGTGTTCATGGTCATTATACAAACAGATGTCATACAAAAATGTTTCGGGAATGGGATCACCATGATCTTACAAATATATGTTTACCAATACATAATCCCATTAAAATTGAGGAAGAAGACACTGACAATGACCAATGAAAGGTATGGACTATTTCTTAAGATATGTTTTGACATTTTTGAATCATAGGATATGATTCAGGATTTTTCTATAGGAAATAATTATTTCATAATAAGTTTTTAAGGAATGGTTAATGAATCATGAATAATGTTTAATGAGTATGAAGTCAAAATATATGGGATTCCTGAGTTATGGTTTATTTTAGGATGGTGAAATGCTTTAAAGTATTAAGGCTCTATTGATGATAAGATTACATTAGAAGATTTTTTATAGTATGTTTAACCCTGATGTTTGATAAATGAAAATTTTATAATCTTTTATTTCATGTATATAGTAATAAATAACTATTTGGGTTTATATGATCCTTGAATTTGAGTGAATTATAGTTTAATACATTTTTGGATGATAAATGATAGTTATTATATAACCTTTTTGGTTAGAATATGTTTATGTTATTTTTGATAAATTTATCTCTTTTTGGGAATGTTATAAAATTATATTGTTTTTCAAAAAGGGAAACACGCAGAATGTGTGACCACCCGTTGTGTCAGACACCGATTTGGGAATCGAACCCACAACAAAAGTGCGACTAGGATTTATCACCTACCACTAGACTTCGTGAAGTCCTTAGTTAGTATGAGTAATTTTTTTAGTTATATCATATTTGAATAAGTGATTTTTGGGTTATTTATTGAAATTATTAACCTATAATAGGGAATATGTTATTAGGTTAATTACACATCAGTATGAGACTTTACAGTTAGTCGATGTTATTTAGAGATAAATATTAAGATTTACTGTGAAAGTCTAGGAAATTAAATTCATTGGATTTTTGTTTTTCAATTTTAGTTTGGATTATATTAAATAATTTTATGGAGTGTTGTTTATTTAATGGTATTTTTTGATCATAGGGTACTGTTTGTTGGATTTTGGAGGTTAGGAATAATATTTCTTTTTAAAAAAAATTATATTATTTTGGGATTATTTAATCTTGTACTATCATATTTGGTTTTTTAAGGTCTAAATACACATGAAATATATATTTCATCTTCGTTAGATTATTTTATACCTTTGATGTTGATTATAGCACTTTTATTGTGAAAAAATTCATCCTAAATACTCATTATTTTGAGAAAATATGAGTTTGTGTTAAAAAGATTGTAAAGGATGAATGTCTATATGACAAGTACGTATGTTTACTTATTTTTTTAGTTAATATCATAAATAAATTCATCAAATTTATGAAAAATAATAATAAAAGAAAAAATTATCATTAACTTTTTCTAATGGGGAATCAAATACTGTTTAACCCATCACAAGTTTGTGATTTTCTAGTGGTCAACTTTCTCTTAACCATGTCTTCTATCACACTTCATCAGAACATGATGGTTTGTTTTCTCATCCATATCTATGTTTTCCTAAATGGAATCCTAGTATGAGATTATCTCAGGTTACCATTGTACTTCTCATTCTTTCTTTTATAATGTGATATATTAATTGACTCTTTTTCTAATGTGGAACTTCTAATCAAGTTTCCAAGCCCAGTTTTAAAATTGCG